>CM068721.1:19113828-20384688 GCA_035079005.1 Fraxinus americana | reverse complement strand
ATTCATGTACCTTTTGAAAAATAACATGCATGGAGACCATTTACTAAGGATCAAACTGTTACAAATTTGATTGTTCGAGAAACCATTTTGGGCATAGAAAAAGGGCAGTGCAAACTTGTAATATTGAAAATAAGTTGAGGACCTACAATGAAAATTTACTGAATACTTTTAGCCTATATGCTGCAAAGTAGGTGTTGAATTGAAAAATTAATTAATTAATTATGATTTGTTTACAATACATGTTTAACACACGCCCATATTGTATTCGGGTTGGGGTCTAATCAAAATATACAATGAAATTGTAATGTGATAGACATCCGCGTTTCCTTGAAGTGTAGGGTGTCCCGACTGCTCCAATATACAAACGCTACCTGCAAAATGAGGTTGGGGCTTCCTCCCCCATTGTATCTCCAGCGTAAGAATCAGTAAATGATTTAGGAAAATAGGAAAAATGTAATTGATATTCAAATAGTTCAGGTTCTTCAATCTATACCTTTCTCATCTTATGGGTATTTATAGGCACCTAATGCAACGTACCTGTTCAGCAGTTATTGGTGCCACGTGTCCCACGTAACTCCTCCCACTTTTCCCACGTTCTGAAGGGATGATCCCCACTTCTTCAGCGGTTGGTTGTATCTACTATTCACGTCCGATTCATGACCATTTTTGAGGTTAAATGTGGTGTTGGCCTCATAGTGGGAGACGGTCTATAGTGGGAGACGGTCGATGTGGACGTAGAGTGGCTCGTGGTAGTTGACAACCTCGTGGTGGTAGGCGGTCTATAATAGTAGACGGCCCATGTGAACGTTGAGTGCCTCATAGTCGTCGACGGCCTGATGGGAGTAGGCAGCTTGTAGTGGTAGATAAACCCATGTGAACATAGATGACCTCATGGTGGTAGTCAGCCTCACATGATGTGCTCTACATAGAGTGCCTATTAAGTAGTCCTCACCTTGTGGCCATCGTAGATCATTATAGATGTCATCCTATATCACTAGCCCCTCTACCTCTTGTCGATGTTAGGGGTAGCCTCTTCATGTTGGATAATTTATTTTTTTGTTTTTAATTTGTATGCCGACATTTGATATAAGTGGGTCAAGCAACCTAATTGACGTAAAGTGATGAAACACTGCACAAGTGGCACCCCATAAGTGGGTTTTAGTTTTGGGGGGAAATTTCCCCCCAAAAAATTCAAAATCAACCTCTATTTAAAGAGGCGAGTGTTTTCTATTCACTCTCACTTTTCATTTGTCAAAATTCCATTCTCATCATTCTGCCTCAAGGTATTTTCCTCTCCACTTATTCCTTCACCATAGTCTTGTCTTCTTTCTTTTCCCCTTTTATCATGTATAAAACATTCATTTCCTCTTCATCCGACGAAAGTGAAAATGAGGGGGTGAGCGAATCGACTAAACCATCGTTAGATGGAATGGTTGGGGCCGACCCGAAGTGCCCTTTCGGTCGATCGACCAGCCTTGCCGAAAATTCCCTCATGAGGTTGGTCAATTCTGTTCGAAACCTGATATCCAACACATTCGGCTGAACCTCATTCTTTTCGATTGATTCCCCCAAAAAGACACATTGGGTCAACTAAATCTTTGAACAAAAATAAAGAAATTGGATAGGATCCGACGGGTAAGTTGGTAGATCTTGAGATTCAAAAAAGCTATAGTCTTTATAATTCCCTATCTAAGATGGAAAAATCACTTAGCAAATATGAACGTGTTGACCATTATGTTTATAAAGCACCTAGGCCCAAAGAGAGGCTTCTCTGGTCCGACCCCCTTGGGGCACCATGCACAAAGACATTGTGGATATTGGTTTTCGATTCCACATCCATCATTTCTTCGTCTCAATGTTTAATGAATTCCACCTCACTCCTAGTCAAATGAACCCCAACGCGTGGAGGAAAGCATTATATTTTTTATACGTTTGCCTCAGCAAGAACATCCCACTCTCGATGGACCTCTTCAGGTGCGTCTCCGAGATGCACGAGTTAGCTTAGTGTAACACCTTTATCTTCTTCACCACTAGAGTCCCTTTGCATTTTCTCAAGTTTAGGAATTCCAATAGCGTGTGGAAATCTCAATTCTTCTTTGTTCAACCTCCTGAGGGTCAATTCTCTTTCAATACCAATTGGAGACATCCCCTAATTTGCCTCTTCAATAGTCAAATCTTGATCATCCCTCTTTTAAAGGCGTAAATCCAACAATTAACTAATACTTCACCCCTTGCACCCGACTAGGGTCAATTTTGACAATGAGAAATATGTTGATAGTGGGGATCGATCGTCCTACCAGTAGGTCCTCTTATCTTACTTGCACTTTTACACTTGTAAAAATGCCTTTGGCTTGTTATTATTTGTTGAGCTTGATGAACCCAATTGCTTTCGTACCGACATGGACTTTGATTTGGGTGAGGTGTTGAAGTCCTTGCTCGAGCCAGGGAACGATGAGAGATTTATCCTTGCTGATGGTAGGTTCTGGCATGTTTCGCTTTCAGCTTTACATTTGTGTGCCCCTTTATTCCTTTTTTTTTTAGCTTGATATATTCTATCTTGTGTGTACAGGATTAGAGTTCAACTTGGAGGAGACCATGGACTCCTTGCCAGAGTGTGGCCACGAGAGCGATGATAGCTTACCTTCAGCTCCATTAAAAAGAAAAAAGACCAATGATGGAGAAGCAATGTTACATACCATAGAAGGGGCGTCTCGGCCTTTGGATGAGTCCGTTAACGCTATCCCATCGCCCGAAATTGAGGGGGGTAGCTTAAGTCAAGTCAGACCTCAGGGTGAGGGTTACCTCTTCCAGACTTTAGATTCTCTCCCACTCGGGGCTACACAGAGATGAGGATACTCAGATCCTTGGTTATGCTTGCTCGTGCCCAGGCGATCGCAGGGCGGAGTGCTGATGACATTAAGAGAGTTCTAGCGGTCTACACTCAAAGGGCAGACTTCATGCGATCCTTCTTTGTTGTTGTTGTTTGTTTATTCTTTTGTTCATGCCTAATAGTTATTTGTCCTTTTATCTTCTTTAGGTTATGGCTCTTCAGGCCAGGCTTGTAGAGTCGAGCCATCGTCAATCATCGGCGTTGAAAACCCTTGTAGAAGAAAAGAAAAAGGAATCTCACCACTACAAAAAGAAAGTATCTTCTTTAAGGAAGTCTCTCAAGGCTTTAGAGGCCCGAGCTCAGGAGCAAGAGACGGAGATAGATAATATGTTCTCTATTTTGGCTCAAGCTCCCGAGGAGAGGTGGAGCAATATAGGACTGGAGACGTCTGTAGAGCGATAGAAATCGTTATCTGATTTTGCTAAGACCTTGCATTTATTCGAAAGGAAGGCGATGGCGGCATCCATCAAATTAACCAATGATTGGATATCTTCTGAGCACCCTACTATCGATCCCTCAAGCTTTTATAGGTTTTTGGCACAGCGCAAAGGGAAAGAAAGCGGAGCCCTTCAATCCAAGACATTCAGATGCACATCATGAGGCGAGAGCGAAGGAACTTCGCATTCGAGTTGACATAGCTTCTTGTTTTAGACCTTTTAGAACTTTCTACTTTTAGTTACTTTTTATCATTTGATTACTTAGTGGTTTTTCCTGGTCCGAGATGTGGATAGACGATTTCATTTTATTTTGGGTATGGACGCCTTCTTATTGAACATTGTTGTCGTTTAGCCTTTTTTTTTTATATATCTATCTTGTCGTATTTGTCACTTGTCGATGTGTGAGAGTTAATTTGCCCATCTTTGCCAGACTCCTCATATTCATTCGTCATAGTTAGCAGTCAGCAGGTTAGTGCCTGGTTACGCTGGCGTAGGTTGAACGTCACGGGGTCAACCCACGTGTAATGGCCTCAAACCTAGGTTGTACTTTTACTTTTCGTATTTCATTTATCGATTTTTAATTGATTTTTTGGTATCCCTTCCTTTATCGAACTTCAAAGCGCAAGGTCTATTAGTTCGGGGCCACAACTAATTTATAGTTTTGAAGGCTCCCTATCATGATCGTTGAACATGACTATGGTTGTTACATTTTATGAGTTTTGTTGCTTTCCACTTAGCCCCTTGGGTTATGTCAAATATAGAGCATGACTTTGGGCCTTAGCCAAATTTTGGTTTTGAAGGTTCTTTTCCAGACCTTGGAGCAATTTCGAGCTATCGACCCCTTTTTTTATTGCTTGTTGCTATATTTCAAGAGATCTTAGACTGTTGAATGTGTTGTCTAGTAATTCTGAGCTTTTACCATTTTTTGGTTTTAAAAACTCACCACCAACTCGCAGAGCGATTTTGAGCTAGCCAACTTTTTGGCTTTATTGCTCACCGCTATGTGTCGAGCAATCTTTGAACAGTAGAGTGTAGGATTTGGTGATTTCGAGTTTTAACCATTTTCTGGTTTTAAAAACTCACCACCAACTAGCAGAGCGATTTTGAACTAGCCAATTTTTGGCTTTGTTGCTCATCACTATGTATCGAGCGATATTTGAACAGTTGAGTACATGGTCTGGTGATTTCGAGCTTTAACCATTTTCTGGTTTCGTAAACTCACCACCAGCCCTTAGAGTGATTTTGAGCTAGCCAATTTCTTAGCATTGTTGCTCATCGCTTTGTGTTGAACGATTTCGATGCATTAAAGGAAATTTGTAGCATTCGTTCTAACCAATTACAAATCAAGATCTTGTAATCAAATTTAACTTGCCTGAATTTGGGGACTCAATAGGTGCACCAGGACACCCAACTAGGCTGACCCTTCCTTAGCACCATCATCATATTCCTCCCTCTGGGCTTCTCATTAAATAATTTCAATAGAGTGCGCCTGTAGCAGGCATTACATTACAAAAACCAGTTGAACATTCTAGCTACTATATTTACAAAAAAACATCACGTGATTTCAAAATCCCTGCATGTTAGTCTACTGATAATACTTTTTTGAGATGCTCAGTGTTCCACGGCCTGCCTAGTGGTTTTCCTTTCAAGTCTTTTAGGCTATAAGCTCCCTTTCCAAGACTACGAATCACCTTGTATGGTCCTTCCCACTTTGGCCCAAGCTTTGACTAAGGGTGCCCCGCTGCCGTTGCTTTCCTTAGTACAAGATCCCCTGCCTGAAAAGCTCTTGGTTTCACCCTTCGATTAAAGTATCCAGTAGCCGTCCACTTGTAGGCTATCATCCTCATAGTTGTTCTTTCCATCACCCTATCAAGTGGGTCGAGATCCGTACTGGTGGTCGAGACGTCGAGCTGCTTGACTTTCATCCTGCCACTCTCATTTAGGACTTCTATGGGAACAACGACCTCCATTCCAAAGGATAACGTAAAGGGCGTTTCTCCTGTTGGTTCTCGAGGAGTCGTGTGATACACCCACTACACATTAGGTAATTCATTTGCCCAAAACCCCTTCTCCTTCTCTAGTCTCGTCTTCAAATCCCATAAGATCGCTCGGTTCGTTACTTCTGCCTGCCCATTGGACTAAGGGTGAGCAACGGATGTGAGTTTGTGATCTATGTGATAACTTGAACATAAGGCCTTGAAGTCGTGATTGTCAAACTGCCTGACTCTCAGTATGCCAAATCTGCATATAATATTCTTCCAAATGAAGCTCTATACTTTTGCCATTGTGATAGTAGCTAAAGGCTCCGCCTCGACCCAATTTGTGAAATAATCAATAGCTATCACCAAGAATTTTCTCTGCCCTTTAGCCATAGGCAAAGGCCCTAGAATATCCATCCCCTACTGGAAGAACGGACTTACCCCAAAAAGGGCTTACTGTTGCTCGGCGGGAACATGAATCAAATTTCCATAACGCTGACATGCATGACACTTTCTTACCAACTCCTTGGCACCCTTTTCCATCGTGGGCTAGTAGTATCCCTGTTGTAGAGCTTTGAAGGCGTGGGTAGTCACCCCTTGATGATTGTCGCAAATTCCCACATGTATCTCTAGTAACATCTCATAAGCTTCAGATGAGCGCAAGCACTTAAAGTATGGTATGGTGAATCCTCATTTGTAGAGCTACCCATCGATTATTATGAACGAACCTGCTTGAACTTTTAGTCTTCTCACCTCGAATACCTCCTCTAGCAATCTATTCTTCGTAAGGTAGTCTATAAATGGGTCTAATATGCTTTTCTCATGCTCTATGCCCGCTATGTGCTGAATGTTTGGCTGTCGCAGGACTTGTACATTTGTTGTGCTAGGCAGGCTCTTCGAATTCCCCAATGCCATCTTAGACAGGGTGTCAGCCCGCTCATTGTCTCTGCAAGGGACCTTGGTTATTTTGAAACTTACAAATCCTCTTTGCAAGTCCCTAACCTTCATCAGATATGCTACCATCTTCCCATCCCTTGCTTCGAATTCACCTGTCACATGTCCAACGATCAACTGAAAGTCACTCTAAACTTCTACTGACGACACCCATCATTAATTATGAAAGATGTTTTCTCCTGGTCCAACTCGGCCATGGAGATCTGATGATACCGAGAAAAGGCGTCCAGAAAACTTAACCGTTCGTTTACTGATGTGGCATCTACCAAGTGATCTATTCTGGGGTAGCGGGTACGAGTCTTTCGGACACACCTTATTCAGAACGGTGTAATCTATACACATGCCATTTTCCATTTGATTTTTTCACAAGGACGACATTTGCCAACCATTCGAGATATTGCACCTCCTTAATGAACCCCGCATGTAGTAGCTTCTCAACTACAGCCTTCACCGCAGCCTGTCGCTCCGGGCAAAGGTTTCTATTCTTTTATCTTACCAACTTAGCCCCCGGTGAAACACCAAGACGGTGTTGTACAATAGATGGATCGATCTCTTGTATATCGCTCGGGCACCATGCAAAGACGTCCAAATTGCTAGACAGACACTTCACCAATTCTTCTCTTTCCTCTAGTTTCAAATCTACCCCAATGCTAAATTCACTCCCTTCTGCCATTGAAATTTTTTATGTAGTATAGAGAGGCTCAATCCGTCCCCTTGAAGGCTCAAGGTCCAACATCATAACTGATTGAGATCCCTTAGTCCGTATACTGTCAACATAACACTTCCTCAAAGATTGTTGATTGTCCCTCACACGTCCTACACCGCGACTGGTTGGGGATTTCAACATTTGGTGGTAAGTGGAAGGAATAGCCCCAACAGCATTCAACAGGGATCGACCGTAGATTGCATTATATGCCATGGGAGTCTTGACAACCAAAAAGTTCGTTAGGATCACCACGCTTGCGGGGTATGTGCCCAATGTTACTGGAAGTTCCACAACTCCCTTCAGTATTACAGTGGCCCTTCCAGATCCCTGGAGGTGGTGAATACTGCTTTCAACCTTTCTAAAGAGATTCTCGATCCCACAAATGCTTCCAAAGTGAGAACGTTCTCTGCGTTATTGCCATCAACCAACACCCTCTTGATATCGTAACCTGCTATGTCGTCGATGATCACCAAGGCATCATCGTGGAGGTTACCACATCGATTAAGTCCTCCTCACCAAAAGTGATGCTTTGACTAAATCTGGCCTTCTTCTGAATGGAGCACACCCCAACCGTACGTGCATAACTCTTTCTAGGTGAGTTCGAGACCCCCTTGCTGCGATTTCCTCCAATAATCACATTTATTACATTGGCCTTGGGCGGTGGACAATTATCAACCTTCTGCTTGCCTCGATCATTCCTCACATACTTAGTCAAGAAACCCCGCTTCAAGAGGCGCTCAATCTCCTCCTTCAAATGGATACACTTTTATGTGTCGTACCCGTGGTCTTTATGGAAATGGCAATACTTGCTTTTATCCCTCTAGCTGGCTGATGTTACCATTGGTCTCGGCCAGTCGAGCTCTTTTATATCTTGAATCTCCATCAATATCTTCATCCGTGAAGTATTTAAAGGGGTAATAGCTTTGACCTCCTCTCACCTCTGCTTGATGGACCGATCAAAAACATATTACTTACTCATGCGCTCGTTTCTGGGGTTGCCTCTATTAGTGAATTTTCGCTCATCACCTAACTTCTCTGCCTCCCATCCTTCTCTAAGTTTTTTTTGTGACCTTCTCTGCTTCATCTGTGTCATCGTACTTGTCACCCCTTTCAACAGGTTATACATTGATTCTGGGGGAGGTTTTTGGAGAGTGACATCCTAAAGGCCCGGTTTCCCGTCCCATTCATTAACGCTGTTACCACAGCAGACATTTGAAGGTCCTTTATGCCAGTGTCGCCCGGCTGAACCTAGTTAAGTACTCCTGCAAAGATTTGTCTTTCTCTGGTACAACTTGCAATCTAATGGATGTCTTCCGCTTTCTTTTGCTACTCATGAAGTATGCCACAAAACTCCTAGGTGACCAAGGTGGCCACCCAGTCTTTAGCACCTCTCCTGAGTGTCGGGGGAAGGACCTACACATCACTGCGTTATGGGCTACATAGAGCCTCATTAAATCAACGAAGGTCTTCAAGTGGTCAAGCGGATTTGTGACTCTATCGTGTGCTTCTATCATCAGCTATTTGAAGCCTTTCGATAAGGGAACCGCCATGATTTTAGGTACAAAAGGATCTTTTTCCAAAACCATTTGCTTGCCCATGTCCTTCCTCTTGGTTAATACGTCATCTATGTTCTGGGACATCATCTCATCCATCTTTCTTTCCAAGTCTATCATGGGTCGGGAAATCTATGGAACCGCAACCCCTGTAGCCCTCAAGTCTCCTACCGCTAGCTGAGTAACATGCGGGATAACCGTTTGCGCCACTTGGTGACGGTTGCTCGCGTACAGCCTCTTGCATTTGACTCTGCAAAAGGCTCATCATGGCTGCCAATTGAGTTTCCAGGATTCTAAATTAGCTCTGCATCACGTACTGCAACGACGGTGGTGGGTCGTGACCCCTTGCAACAGACACTGACTCCGTCTTTGCCGTATTCCCGACCATGCTCATTTCACTCCTAGTTCATCTCCTTGACATAGATTTTTTGTTTAGTGGTTTGCCACAAACGACGCTAATGAAATTGTAATGAGATAGACCTCCACATTCTCCTTGAAGTTTAGGGTGTTCCGACTGCTCTGATAGACAAACGCTACCTGCAAAATGAGGTTAGGGCTTCCTCCCCCGTTGTACCTTCGACGTGAGAATTAGTAGATGGTTTAGGAATAAGAAATGTAATCGATATTCAAATAGTTGGGGTTTCTCAATCAATACATTTCTTACCGTATGAGTATTTATAGACATCTAATGCAACATACCTGCTCAGTGATAATTGGTGCCACGTGTCCCACATAACTCCTCCCACTTTTCCCACGTTCTAAAAGGATGATCCCTACTTTTTTAGCGGTTGGTTGTATCCACGATTGCCATCTGATTCATGGCCATTTTTGGGGCTAAGTGTGGTGTTGGCCTCATAGTGGCAGACGGTCTATAGTGGTAGACAGTCGATGTGAACGTAGAGTACCTCGTGGTAGTCGACGATGTCGTGGTGGTAGGCTGCCGTAGTGGTAGATGGCCCATGTGAACGTAGAGTGCCTCATAGCAATTGATGACCTCATGGTGGTAGGGGGCTCATGTGAACATAGAGGGGCTCATGGTGGTAGTCGGCCTCACATGAGGTGCCCTACGTAGAGTGCCTATTAAGTAGTCCTTACCTTGTGGCCATCGTAGATCACTGTTGATGCCATCCTATATCATACAATTTGATTCTTTTATTAAAACTAGTCGACGGACGTGCAATGCACGTGTTTTACTTTAATTGAGTATGTAATAGCGTGAATTGATGATTAGAAATTCAAGTCTGATGCTTTGTAATAGACAAAAAAAAAATGTGAAAAACAATTTATCCATGAAGACAAGTAAAGAAGCAACAATGTAATTTTTTGAAAGGAGAAATGGAATACAATCAGATTGTAGTAGTTGAATTTTACTAAAGAATACAGATGTCAGGCTTCATGTGATGATTACCAAGTGAATTTCCAAAATGAATGCATCTAACCTTCTATAATAAATGGAATAAGCAGACAATAATATAACTAAAGGTTCAAGTCATTCTATATAGATTGTAAAAATCCTTTAACTTTATCCTGTCATTTACAACCCAATGATGCTACAGAAAAGAAAAAGCTAATTGAAATCATTCAAATGGAGATAGTAAAACATGCAGTCAATCTTTTAAGTTACAAATGATAAAGACCAGCTAACAAAAGACATTTTATACATGTCAAAAGATTACAAACTCCATATCAGATAAGTTACAAGCTATATGAAGCCTTTCTTCCCATCATTTAGAACCATCGTGAACAAACTTCATCAACGAGCAAAAGCACTATACAAAATTCAAAAAGGCATGAAGATTACTAAATGATGCTACAAAATAAAACAAAGGCTTGGCATCTTGGATGGAGATATCAAAAGGAGCACACAATCTTTTAGGTTGTAGCATTCATGATGTCTTCAAATATGAGGCATTAGTCTTGTTTTCCTTTCTCTGCAATCTGATGAGTATGTGAGCTGGGATTGTCTATTTTTGTCACAGCAAGTGTTGTTTTAGTTGAAGTTTGGAACAATGATCGTTTCGCAGATGGTGGTGATATGTCATCATCAAAATTCTTATCTTCTTCTTGGATTGCTTTGTCTTTCTTACTCGCTTCCTCTGTTTCATCATCAAGAGTAGAAGATGGATCGAGCACAAATACAATTTCGTACTTATATTCAGCAGTGTTTGGCTCAAGCTGTGTGACTTTAACATAAAATAGGTGTTCCTCAGGATCCATTTCAACGTATTTATCACATCCCTAAAGAATGAAAAATAAATAATATTATGAATGGATGACTAAAGCTCAGCTAGTTTAGTATGATGTATACTTACTGAATTAGAACTTTTCATCAAAGTCTGAGCATCACACTTCAACAATGTCTCTGCAGGGCTGCCAATTGCACTTGCAATTAAGATTCCACTGGTATCTTCTAACTGTACATTGGTATTTGCCCTATCATAGTGGAGAGTAATTTCATTATCATAAATATAAAGATTGAAATGAAATAACACTTGTTACATTTCAGAAAGCATATTTATAAATTTTACACATGTAGTTATGATTTACCTCGGCATAGCCTTTGAGGAAGGGTATTTGCAGTACACACAGGGGAAGGTCTCACCAAATTCAGCATGGCTTACTTTATTACAGTTACTACAAGACATGTACCAAAATGCTTGTTTTTTTGCTAAGATGGTTGATTTTGCTTTGATCCAAAAGTACTTACGCTGTGGAAAGATTCGTTGTTAAAAAGCATCTATAAAGACAGGAATATATAGTATTTATACAACTTAAATAACTTACCCCAAGTAAACGGCCTTTAATATTGTGTATTTGAGTAAATTTTTTGTGCATTGGTGGAGACAATTTTGTTGGTGTTAATGCAAGAGATGGTTTCTCTAGTGTAATTTCATTCAACTCTTGACATGTGCTTCTACCCTAAGAGCACAATTTTAGATTAATGAAAGTTATCTATAAACATATAACTTATAATGACAGAAAGAATTATGTATGTACCATGCTCAAACTCAGCAACTTGGTTAAACCCACCATCTATAAAGAAGGTGCTATTGATCTTAGTTGATAGTGTCAAACCTGCAGTAAAGACTAAATGTTAAATCTTTTTTACATAGATTTACATTGATTGGTATGGACTAAAGATAGCTGTACAGAAAGGAGGAGTCAGTACCATTAAAGGATGACACTTTCAACCTGTTTGCTAAGATAACTGGTTTGTTGGCAATTTTTTCTGCTAGTGTAATGCACTCTTTCTCTACGTAAGTGTCCCACATTGTTAAGATGATACTATGGAAGGTTTTATCCATCAGTACAATATCCTGCACGTATGTTTGGTTGCCATATCTTGTCTGAATTAGACGTTTTGGGCGCATGTCTATGGCAACCGCAAGTATGCCTAGATATATATACAATAAAGAAGTCAATAAAAAGTGTGACAGAGCATATGTGAATCAAGAATTAATAATGTAAGATATTGTTATTCAAAATATAGATAGAATTTGTGTACTTATATCATTGTTGCAGTCCATGTAATTTCCAAGTTCTTCGAAGGGAGTGAAACTATAAGTCGAAAACAAAAATTCCATGTTATTCTCATTCACTTCTTGAATTCGAGTTTTTCTGTAATTGTCCATTTGGATGTCACCATTTGCGCTTTATATTCGGAGTTTAGTGTCTTTCACGAGAGCATTTGAAACAATGTATGTTTTGCTCAATGTAAGCTGGTCTTCGAAGGCATTTATATTTCCATCATATAATGTTGCATGGACTTTATTTCCCTATGGCAGATAAGAAGTGCAAAATAGTTCATATAATGATATTATTGCAAATAGGCTGATAGATTATACTGATTAATCACAAACTATTTACCTGGAAATCCATTAGTACCAAGTTCTGATATCGACTGCTACTATTTCTTGCTTGCTTTGGAGCCAATTTTTCTGCAACTATCACCTTGGCTTGCCAATTTCTTTCATTTGGACTGATTTCTGGTATGAGTTTATAGTGTTCTGTCATCTTGTTCAGCCTGGAAGAAATATAAAAGCATTAGAGACCATGCATTAGAATTTTGCACTATATATATATATATATACACCAAACGTATGTGTATGTTTATATGTTTATATAGTTCTCCTTATATTTATCTTACAGAGAAGAGAAGAAGAAACGAAGTGGTTGCTACAATATCCCTATACAATACAAGAGAGAAAAGAAGTGGTTCATACAAGAAAAGTTGATTGTGTTGCTCTATATATATATACAAAATTGTAGTGCTATTCTTTTTGTTTTGATTTGAGATGAGAGAAAAGAAAAGAGAAGAAATGATTATACTGATAACTCATTTCAATAGAAGACAGCTGACAGGGCAAAAGTAAAAGACAGAGAAAAACTGTAGTCCATAACATTTCAGAGTTTTTTAAAGGTATTTTGGTAATAAATACGGTTACTACTTTTGTTTTTATTTACTTTGATTTGAGAAGAGTAGAAATGATTATACTAATGCCTTATTTCAGTAGAAGACAAATTTGCAAGATAAAAGTAAAAGACAGGAAAAGTGTAATCCATATCATTTCAGAGTACCTCTGAGTTTTGGTAACTTGTTTCAGCTCTTTGTCAGAAAAGAGAGAAGAGAAAAGAGAAGAAATGATTATTCTGATAACTTATTTCAATAGAAGACGGCTGACAGGCCAAAAGTAAAAGACAGAGAAAAAGTGTAGTCCATAACATTTCAGAGTTTTTTAAAGGTATTTTAGTAATAAATACGGTTGCTACTTTTCTTTTTACTTTGAGAAAAGTAGAAATGATTATACTAATGCCTTATTTCAGTATAGAAGACAGCAGGCAAGATAAAAGTAAAAGACAGAAAAAGTGTAATCCATATCATTTCAGAGTACCTCTGTGCTTTGGTAACTTGTTTCAGCTATTTGTCAGAAAAAAATACGGCTGTCAGACAAAAGGTAAAGAAAAGATAAAAACTATATTTTATATGAGATTGTAGAAAGGTCTGACCGTTTTTCCTGCATATTTGAAAGTGAAACATGGATATTTTATTATAAATATAAAATTTAGCTTTACAAATTGCTAGGATATAGGTACATAACATGTAATAAAGGATTCATTATTATTTGTGATTAATGGTTACCTGAAGATGAACTGAATAAGAGACTCTCCACAGAAGCATCAATATTTTCATTTGACCAAATACAATATACACTAATGTCAGATTCATCTACTTGCCATAAAAGGAGTGAAGACTCGAAGACCTTGATTGAGTAAACATCACCATAAATAGCGCCAAAGCAGTCCCTCCGAGAAGCCCACTTTTAGTCTCCTGCCCGATTAGAGCTCTGATCATTGTTCCCAATGAAATTTCCACTACAATGGAGGAAGAACCAAAATTCCTTCTTTAGCTTCAATAATGAATAACATAGAAACAAAGGAAATACCGCTTTCAAAATAAGCTTCCCTACAGAGAGAAGAATTTAGAGACCTCTTAAACTAAGACAAGCAGATTAGAAGTTGTAATTACATACATTAAAACTTTGTTCGTATCTTGCAAAAGTAGAATTTTATAGCAAGCATTAAAATTAGATATTTTTAAGCATTTTTTCACTCCATAAGCATGTCCTATGGTTTGATTAAACTTCTCAAGAACTCGGCCAAAATTTCCTTCTACAAATTTAAATTCAAATTTGTATATCTACACTGCTTGAATTGTAAAGAAGTGTGTTAGAACTTAGAAGCTAGAAAACTGAAACATTTCAATTGGACATACTCACTCTAGGTTTCCTTAAATGGCCCAAAATGCCTTAACATTACAATGCTTTAAATATTGACGATATTATTCTTACCAATTTTTGGTCGTCAAGTATTGGGGGGTCTTGATGTTTGAAATTTATCTGAAATGGTGAAGCAACTTTAAATTGTTGGACCTTGATAGGCTGTAATACAATGTGAAAGTGTATATAAGACAATAAAACTAAAACTTACCAAATAAGTACAAATCACCTTCGGTGTAATATTTAACCGCAATTGTAGGTGCAGGCAATTTCTTCAACTCCTCTGCAGGTGGGACAAAGAACGACATATTACCACCATTAGCAGCATGAAAATAAAGAGAAAGCTCCTTCTTTCTTCCATTTGCTTTTTGTCACAAGAGAAAAGAGGTACATTAAAAGTGCAGGAAGACAAATTCCAGCTTTCCAATCTTACTTATGATGGATACAAAAGTTAAGGGCCCAATTTCACAATAAGAACTATCATAGAAAAGCAATGAATTAATATGGTTGAAATATAAGAGAATATGTTTAGAAGCTACTCACTAATGAATCATAGATTTCCTCTCTACCCCAGGTAAATTAATCAATTTCAATGGTGGAGCTAGGAAATATCAGATGTTTTAGCTACAATATTCACTCAGTTTATGTATTAGCTACAATATGCTTTTTTGGCATTGAAGAAACAACCTGTCCAAAAAGAATGAATAAACATACCTAGAAAAATGGAGTTTTAAGTAAAAAGATACAAGTATTACAGGAATCTCCAGACCATACTTTTACAATAGAAAATCCAACAAAATTGTCAAGCTCACAAAAATGTGTTTGCACTGGTGCCTTAGCATGGAGAGGATCTACAAGTTCTGGTGAAGGTACACCATAGAAAACTACCACAGCATCAACCCCTGGGACCAACACAGAACTCGCAATAGCAAGAACACCCCCCATGCAGTAACCAGTTACACCAACCTATTGAACATTCAACGGCTATTGCAACAAATAACTGCCCTTTATCACACCTTCTTTAAAGTGAAACAAAGTTCATTTTAGAAGTAAAAAGGATGGAAAATGGATCTAATAAAATAGGAGATTAGCAAGAAAAGAAGATAGGAAGCATACCAACACGTAATAAAAAATCAACCTAAAAAATTGTTTCATTCTATCAACTGAAGAAAACTTTCTTGAACAAATGCTCTTCAAAATTATGACTTCATCCAGGAAACCTTTTAGTCACTAATCCTTCTACTGTAATTATTTCAGAATGCTTAGACTCTCAAATGATGTAAATTATGATTTTGGTAACCCTACTTCTTTATCGAACTCTCATCTCTTGTGCTGGCATCAAAGTTCCATTACTTCTAAAAATCTTCAAAAAAGGCTGCATGCTTACCTTTGATTAATACAGCTGCACAATTTTCACATATTTAATTACAAAAATTCAACTTTAGGTAGATGGACAAGAAATTGAATCAAATTACCCTGTCTTACCACTTTGCTTGGTTGTGAGCAACAATACGTATAGCTTCCTTGCTCCATTCCAAGTCCCGCCATCCATTTACATTGCCATCATAATGGAATAAAATAACTGTAAAATTCTCTGAAAGAAACTGAAATTAAAAGATTCAGGTAATGGATGAGGACAGTTAAAATACTATGAATCAGCATAGAGATTTCAAAAATTCAAACCTTTATAAAATGTGACACCTTTTGAACTATAGTATCAACATTTTCCTTTTGCCTTATCCCCACTGGCATTGCTAACAAATTATGAGAAATTCCAACGTTATCCTGAAAATTGAAAGTTAAAGGAGGCCATGTATTAACATTAGGTCATTGCTTATGTTACCATCAAAAAATTTATCAGACCACAGTGAATGTAAGGGAAACTTTTAACAACTGAGGGCTAATCATAATCAAAGGATAACAAATGCTCACCATCCAGGGGAATAAAAAAGAAATCAGCATATTGACTCCACGGAAAATCAGTATCAAATGTTTACCTGTGACTTAGTACTGCTAGTAATCCAGAGAGGCTTTAACTCCAGGTCTGACCTTGGTTTGATGATTCCACGGGGTAAACTATTTAAGCTTGAGGCAATCATGCCTCAATCCTGGACAAAAGCATCAATAATACCTCAGTGTTGCAATGAATGAACATCATAAGTTTAACGAAAGTTAGTGATGCTCCAAGAACAATTTGCTATGCAACTCATGTAGTACGGACAAGAATAATACAATGAAGTGCTAACATAAGTAATGTGTTGAGAAGCTAGATTAAGATCATTACCTTTAATGTGTAGAAGGGGTGCAATTTTGATTCGATCTGATAGAAAGAAAAGGTTAAAGTGATTATAGACAAACTATGCATAATCTTTTCAAAGTTCAAAGGGCAAAAAATATTAAGCAAACTTGAAGTTATTTAGAGGAACTCCGTTTGCATTGACAAAAATATATAAAAAAAAATATCCAAGACCCAGTAATGAAAACCTGGAAAAGAATTCAACAACACAACTAATAACGGAGAAGTGAAGCTGAACTAACATAGATAGCTAATAAAAATAAGAACTTGGAAATTGAGAACCCATTACTACGATCAAACATAATTTACATATGTAAAATAAAGAAAAAAAATCTGGCAAATTAAATACCTGGGTCAGTTGGTAAAGACCCACCATCGCCCCTGAACAATTTTAAAACAATAATTAACAAAAGGCAATTTAAAACAAACGAACAAAAAGAAGAATAAGAAACTGTAAGTTGTACATAAATGAAAATTACCTGTAGGAGAAATAGTCAGCCCGAGTTAGATCAAAAATAAAGCTCTGAAATACGTTTACATAGCACAAAAAATAATATTCACTGATATATAGCAGCTTTAAATCATTCTAAAAAAGTTCAGCTACATTCTAGCTCAGTTACTGGGATCAAGTGAAGGAAAGACTATAAAAAGCACAATGATGTGATGTCTGATTTGCATGGCCAAAATGATAAGAGATTATGCAGAAGATTATGGCGTTCAAAATTTAAAATTCAAAACACTTTAGATTTGTAGCACTTCAGACACAGGAGTCTCCATCCAGTCGATGGAGAGACGCCCGGAGACACGGAGGCACCGCCTCTATCAGTCCCGGTTGACGGGTAAATGAAGAAATACCTTTTAGTTTTTGCTACTACCAAAAACACATTGCGCGGAAATCGGAACCAGCCAAAAATTATTAAGATTCAATTAACTATAGCTTGCTTGGTTAGCCAATGTCTTTGGCCGTGTATATTTGATAGTAACAAATGCCAAATTTAACCAAAAATATCAGCACATAACATGAAAATCCATATATCAAAAAGGCGAGATGCAACTTAAAAGACGTCTTTGCAAAAAACCAACAATAACTTCCAAGAAGCAAAATCTTGAGGGCATGTTGGGGACATAATAATAAGCAATATTTGACAATACAATATACTGAACTTTTGAATTTTTTCTTCCTTAGTATTGTTTGTATTGACTTAAAACCTTGCCAAACATGCCATAAATGACATCTTAAAACATGAACTTGAATTACCTGAAGGAGATAATTATTTTTTCCTATGCAAATATGTAATGTATATTATTTTTCAGCTTTGCATATATAACCCAAAAACTTTGTAGAGCCACAGAAAGTTTCCATGAGAGATGTCTCAATCATTGAAAGAATTTTACAATTTTAGAAACAAGAAAAAAGTTTCACAAAAGTCAGATTATTAAACATCAAATTTTCGCAATCAGACACGAATAACTCAAAATTTTCTATTGACCATAGACCACTAATTTACTGTAAAAAATTATAAAAAACTGCAATAACAAAAAAATGTACCTTCAACAGGCACGGACACGGAAGAGCTTAAATGAGCTCGTCAATAGACATATCAAGGATGGCATCGAGGTCCATGCCCCTAAAGCTGAACTTGTTGAACATCCTCTTCTTCGGTTACCTAGTTGCAACATCGATTTCTCAATGCGCCTACACACGACGACACAATGAGACAAAATCAGCCAATTAAACTCACTCGTGTTTTCATGTGAAATAGAGAGAAGGAGATACCATCAAAGGTAATGGCTCTAGGTTACCATCAAAGGAGATACCACCAAAGACAACTTTTATTTAAATGAATGAATCTCTTTAATCAATTAAGTGAATTAACTAACAATTTAACTCGTGCTTGTAAACAAGGTGATTCATTTCTTAAGTGATTCAAAAAAAACCCACCTTTTTAGAAAACAATTAATTGTATTTAATTTATAACACATAATCTTCAACTCCTACAATCTCACCAAATTATGCCACAACATCTCAACCCTCAATCCAAATGTTTTTACTTTCTTTTTCCATTTTCTTCCAAAAACACCACAAGAATGTATGAAATTAGAAATATAACAACTCTTCAACTTGTTTCAATACAGATTGAGTAAATCAAATTACTCATATATACATATATAGAAGAGATATGTACCTGAGCAGCTTTGTAAGCGACCATAGTATCCTCAGCAGCTCACTTACCCTCATCCCCAACCTTAAACTCCGCTAAGTCACCGCAGATCTGACAGACCTAACTGCCCATGTTCTTCAAGGTCTTTCACTCATCAACCAGCACCATAATGTAGCAACAAAGAAATCCAATAATGCAGAGGTTTAGTTATTTTAAAATCCACTTCATAAATAGTTTTAGTCGAACAAGTAAACCCAAAAAATGTGAAAAAAAAATTCAGCATAGTAATAAAATTCAATTGAATGTCACAATCTACAAATCATGGTCTAATGAGTGAGTGCATCACCGTTACGACATTGCTTGGATACTTAATTATGAGTAAAGTTCAATCAAAACCCATAAATCTAAAAAAACCAGAGAGTAAATAAAAATATATAATTACCTTGATCCACATCCTGATATCACTCCCCCTGAAGAATATGAAGATATATCAAAATATTAGCTGTACAGATTTTAAAACGTTTCTGCAATGAAAGAATTCAACCAATACCTCTTTTAGTGCTTGTTCCAAAAGTAGCGAATACTCGTTGGATTCACAGTGTTGCACCTGCAAATCAGCAATTCACTGTAATTAAACCCTGTACAAATCTTCACTGCAATTAAGAACCATGTTCTCTTTTCAGTGAGTTTTGGATCCAAGAAAAATAAAATTCTAAGACAAACTAAAAGATCGAAGAAAATATTATATATATATGTCTGTCTTGTGTAACCTACCAAAAGTAGCCACAAAAACATAAATAAAATCTAAAGAGAGGATCCAAGAAAGGAGGAGGACTTGCAATCACAAGCACAAAAACCATTACCGAGGAAAAAGAAAAGGGAAGCAGGGCAGAAATAGCTTGCGCTGGACAGGATCGACCATCAGCTACGGCTCTAACGGCCTCTAGCACATCCAGATGACGAAGAACAGCCTCACGAATTATACCAAACAGCTGTTCGTTCGTGAAGGGTTTTACGATTTTTTTTTGTTCGTCCTCTGCGTACAAGAAGTTGAGTATCGGGGGTAGTTAAATCGCAAAAAAATCACAAAACAACAAAAAAAAACTGAAGAACATACCCTCAGCTAAAACGACATACCTTAAATCAACGGCAGCGACGACGAACCCAGGTTGATTTGGATCTACAGACACAACGAACAACAACACAGACTACTTAAATCGTAAGAAAATAACAGAAAAACAAGAAAAAAATTCAGAGATGGAAAACTACAAAAGAGGAAAACGGCTCTCATGAAATTAAAGCACTTACAGCACTTACAGACGGGAGATTCACTTCGGTCGGAGGGAGTAGCGGAGGTGACAAATCCGGGGATGCAGCCAGGGTTTTTTGGTCGTCTACGGAGGGAGCTAGGGTTTTTTGGTTGTGGAGAGTGAAAAGCAAATGAATGAATGAAAAGGGAAGAAATGGGGAAAACGCTCAAAGCTTCGGGAAGTCAAGCGGTTGTGTAACGTTTTAAGAGTCCAAAACGGCGTCGTTTTAATAAGAGTCCAAAACGGCGTCGTTTTAAGAGGACGAAATTGGGAACAGTGATTTTAAAAGTGCCTCTTTTATTTGTTTAGGATATAGTCACAAAGCATGTTTGTGAGGGATTTTTAAAATTATTTTTCTCAAAAATTATATTCAAGCAGCCATTCTAAGGAATCATAACTTTTTCTAACTTTTCAATCACACATTTCACTTGAAACAAATCTCCACCAAACCACGCTTTTAAAGATCTAAAGAGAATAAAAGCACCCTGAATATATTGACTATATACATGATTATAATATGGTTCCTAGTTCCCACCCGCCACTTCTCGCCCATTAATAATTGAGCTAATTAATGAATCTTGAAATGATGAATTTGTTTATCTTTGTCATTACTTTGTACCTTTATGCAATGGTTTGGTGTGATATTACGATCAGACCCAATTCATTTTGGGGTATTTGTCCTCTTTAACGGTATTATTAAGCATATGATTGACAATCATTATTTCGAAACTCTTTTTTCTATCTACTTATTTTTAACCACACATTCTTCTAAAAATCAATATTCAAAACATTATTCTTCTCAAATAATAGTTGGGCTAACTGTGAGGATATGGCTAATTTTTTGGGGCTAGCATAAAGAAAGGGTTTCACCTTTGGGATGAGTGTAATTTTTGACGGTTTTGGTATAGTCGGTAATGAAAGGTTTTGGGTTTGGTTTGAGTGTATTTTTTTTTTTTTTTGAGTAATTTTATTTAGTACAATTAGTGTTACAATATTAGTTTAGGTGACAATAAGTGTTATTAAATGAAAGATAATGAACTACGTAATTTCAACTTTAATTGAATCATCACATAATGTTAAATAGACTAGTGCTAGATAACACTATTCATTTTTTGTGCACACCTTCTGGTTAAATTAGTCAAATTCCTTAAATTTTGAGTTATAATTTTAAAAGATTCCAAATATATTTGGAGTCCATATTTTTAAAATTTGGCCAGACATCCATAGCTTTTAAGAGTTGGCCCTTTTTCAAGAGGAAAACCCCAAAATGCCCATTTAATTCAATTTTCTCCTCTTATAACTTAAAAAACGTATGCTTTTTATTATTTTATCATGTGTAAAACTACACCTATTAACTGTTCTAAAGGTCATCCAACCACGAGACTGTCAGAGCTCTCTTTTGCATGCATTAGACTTTAAGGGCGAATAAGGTTCGGTTTGGGCATTTTTTGCTATATTTTCAACTCAAATCATTTTATGCAATTTGAAATTTTTTCAAACCAAACCATTTTTTACGGTTTGGTTCGGTTTTAATTCGTAGTTTACTTATCGAAATAGCATATTTTCTCCACCCAAATCATTCTTCACAACTATAGATTATATGTTTTCCCATTCTATAGACCATCATACTCAACAAAAGCAAAGACATAAAAAAGCCAATTTTTTAAAGACAAACAAATGCTAGAAATTGTTAAATAATTGTGGTGCCAATTTTAACAATGTGAAGGTCATGACTCGTGAATATATTTACATTTGTTTAACAAGTTACCATATCACAAATAACACATAAGGCGCAGTAGTTATTCTCTTTTCTTGAGTAAAATATATAGCAGATATCACAAAGATTGCATGATTAGCATTATTTCACAAACAACATAGGTAGATGAAAAAAAATACTTACTTCAGCGGCCAAAAGGGAATCGGGGTTATAATCAATCCTTGGGTTAACAGCAGTAAGTTTTATAGACAAAACTAAACCATTTTGAAATGGTTCGGTTTGGTTCGATTTTGTGCAGTTTTTACAAATCGAAACCCAAATCAAACTGTTTTGGTTTGATTTGGTTTGGTTTGGTTTGGTTTGAGAGAAAAAAACCACGAATCCACGTGGATCTGATCCAACAGATTCGATTTGCAGTTCCACAATTTTTTTGTGCATCCTTACTAGGCTTGTAATGCAATCGCCACCCATTTTTAATCAAATTATATATCTTAGCCCTGTTGGACTCATATTCTCTCAAATTCTTATTTCTACATACTCATTTTCAATCACACATTTAAAATATTCTACACATAACCTCTCTTATCTAAATTAATTTATTTGGATTATTTGGAAGGTTGTGTATACGTAATTCTTGCGAATATTCACCGGCGCAAAGGAAAGTCAATATTTGGCCGAATTATTTAAACACCCGTGGTAATAAATATTTGACAATTAGAAAGTTTCATTTTATGTGAACATTAAGTCGGTCTAAAGATAGACTTAATATTTGAAAGGATTTATTGTCAATATTTGATTACTACACCAAGAGTACTACTTATAAGCTGATATTTCTGTTCAAAGATTAAATGTCAATATTGTGCCCAGTCTCTTGTGATGAAGTCCACCATTATTTGAATTTATTGATTGCTCAACATGGATTCCCATGTGAACATGTTAATTAGGTTTTAGTTCTCTATTGAGTTAATTCATAAACTTTTGCAATATCTGCCAACCTCAATTCAATGCCTATGCTTGAACCAAACTTTAAGGGCTGGAAATAGAACGTTTGTATCATTCGTGGAGGTCTGGATCTAGACCTTGTATTAAGGATTGGACAGTATACTATTCTTACGGATAAGAGTTCCGCTCCAGTAACATTCAGGGGCATTGTGTCCGATAATATAACTACTGCCAAGGAATTTTTTAAAGAAATTGAAAAACGATTTGGAAAAGACAATAAGGCCAAAACAGTACGCTTCTAGTGAACTTGATTTCATTAAAGTATAAGGCTAATGAAAACATAAGGGAGTACATCATAGATATGTTTCATCTTGCTTCAAAACTAAAGACATTATAGTTTGAGTCGTCTGATGACTTGCTCGTGCATTTAGTTTTTATTTATCTTCCTACGCAATTCAGTTAATTAAGTCGGTTATTGTTGTCAAAAGAGGAATTGGACTCTTGATAAGTTGATTTCATATTATGTGCAAGAAGAAAAAAGTCTAAAGTAAGAGAGAACGAAAGTACTCACTTGGCAAGTATATCTATGGACAAATTAAAGTGCAAGGAAACTGCATTTGGTCCAATTCAAAAGCATAAATCATTTTGACTGTTACTTTTGTGAAAGTCACATAAAGAGAGATTGTACTAAATAACACACTTGGCGTATAAAGAAATGTATACTTCTCGCCTTTGTTTGTTTTGAGGTTAATTTAATTTCAGTACCAAAACATATTTGGTGAATAAATTCTAGTGCCCTTACTTATATAAGTGTGTCTATGCAGGGTTGCCTAAACTGTTAAAACTAATTGATGCTTAAAGATTCATATATATAGGACGATGGGAAATCAAATAAAGTTGAGGCTATAGGGATTTTTTTGGTTATCATTAAAAACTGGTTATTATTTGGATTTGAGAGAGACAGTTGTGGTTCCATCTTTTAGACCGAATTTGATTTCTGTTTCTACATTGGACAAATTCGACTACTCTTGTTCATGTGGAAATAGTCAGTTTATTTTTTTTTTGTTGATTCAAATATTATGGGTACCAGTTATTGATTTGGTAATGACGACCTATATTTCCTTAATATGGTTGCCTCTTATAAAAAAAAAATTTTCCATGTGAATTCATGTGGTATTAAATATAAATTAATCAATGACAATTATGTTTCGTTATATCACAAGTGATTATGTCACATCTAAAAGAGAAAGGAAAAACTTGTGTCCGAATGAATTCTTGATCCCTTTATTTTTTCAGACTTAAGTGTTTATGTTAATTACATTAAGGGGAAACAAACAAACGTAATGAAATTAGGTGCCAATAGAACTTCAAATGTCTTAGAAATAATTCATCTGGAAATCTGTGGGCCATTCCCTTTGACTTCTTGGAATGGTCAACGATCATTTATTACGTTCATAGATAATTTTTTCTTTATGACTACCTATATCTCATTCATGAGAAATCCCAATAACTAGATATGTTCAAAGCTTACAAGGCTGAGGTTGAAAATCAACTCAACAAAAGAATAAAACACGTCATATCTGGCCGTGGTAAAAAATACTATGACAGATATGATGGATCGGGAGAACAATGTCCAAGGTTTTTTGCTAAAATTCCTAGAGAAATGTGGAATCGTCCGATAGTACACCATGCCAGGGTCCCCATGCATGAATAGTGTTACTAGAGACGAAACAGAGTACTTAAGGACATGATAAGGAGTATAATTAATAATTTCTCATTACCAGAATCTCTCTAGGAAGAAACACTAAAGACTGCAGCTAAAATTTTCAATAAATTTCCAAGTAAAGCAACTATTAATGGGTTACAAATTTTTAAAGATTCCACTATTAGATCAATTTTCAAAATGAAAATTGTTCTATTCTTTGAGGATGTAGAGTTTGTGGGGGAGGAGGGGGAGATAAGGCTTTAAGGTTAATGATTTTGTCTTTGAGATATATCTTTTATGTTGCAATTGCAAGTAACTCTGTGATGGATATTAGGAAAAACAGTCAATCGGGTTATTCGGTATCTATAGAGAACTAAGAATTATATGATCATATACAAAAAAATCGAACCAGTTGGAGATTATTGGATAATCTGATTCTGATTATGGATTATGACGGTGAAACTTTGTCACTGGACTGTACATTTTGGATGGAATTGAAAGACCACTTAAGTTATTCTATAACAATAGCAGTCTTGTATTCCAACAAGAGCATGATGATGTCAAAATTTATATACATCGAGTTTCTAGTTATTCAGGAAAGAATTCAGAGTTGTCAGATTTTTATAAAGTATATTAGGACAAACTCCATAATTATGGATCCATTTACTAAACAGTTACCACCCAATGTCTTTCATGAGCATAATGCTCACATGGGTGTTGCAACTTTTGATGATATGTCAGTTTATTAGGAGTTTGTGTTTTGATATTGTTTGTTTTAAACACATATTTTTATTCATGGATATTCAGTTTAATTCATAAATAAAATATTCAGTTCAGTTTTCACTCTGATTAAAGTTTTTGGTTTGATCTCATTAAAGAATAAGGTAGAACTAGCTAGAGATATGCATGTTTGGATCACATTACATGTAATTTTCATGCTACTCATCCACACCTGATCTATACGTGACCATTGGGGGTTAGTTATGATACATGTAACGAAGACATTTTTGATCCTATATTAACATAATTGATTAACTAAATTGTTCGGAAATGCTTTTGATTATAATAGTAAAAGTTTTGAGCTCATAAGGTTATACACATTTATAAGGTAACATATATGGCTCAAGTGGAAGATTGTTGGGAAAATATTTAATTTACCATGTGATCCGACATATGTAATTAATTGTGTATAAATGCTATCACTTTAAAGTGATCTAATAAAGAATTAAGTAATGGGTTTTGGACATCTAAATAAAGTATGTAAATTATATATAGGGTTATGGTCTCCAATTTATATACAACTTCTCATTATTTGTGTTATCCCATTAACACGGGGAATACAAGAGAAAATATATTAAAGAGAAAGATCAAAAACTCACAATCAAGAACAATGATTGAAGAATTCGAAAAACCCATAATCATGAATCAAATTGAAAAACAAGAAAATCAAGATTATGGAGCAAGAAGCCAAAATCAAGATTAAGAACTCAAGAATCAAAAGAGTCAATATTCAAGATTTAAGATCCAGAATCAAGATAAGTATTAAATAATTAGTCCAAATAAATTAAGGTATGTTCCACATTTAATCATTTTTTTAGTGATTTGACATAGAGGATCTTGGCAATAAAATAATTAGGTTTTCATGTTTTTAAGATTTAAAGTTTCATAAAATTCTAAAAAAAAGTTTTGAGATTTAGAGTGCCATAAAAATTCTAACAATTAGCTCCTTTGCTATAGTAATACTTACAAAACAATGAAATCTTATGTGAATGTCTAAAATTTACATCAATATGATGTATATATTTTTATTTATTTACTTTTTTTTTAGGTAAATGTGCCACGTAATCATGTTATAGCTGTAAATTTAGAAAATAAGCCCATGTTTGCCCCCATATTCCTTAAAGTTTTTCCAAAACTCATTTTTAATCATACTTTTCATGTAATCACATTTTTTATCAACTTTTCAACTACACATTTCACTAACTTTTATTCAAATCTACTATACAAAATTATACTCAAATTATTGGTAATCTATCCAACAAGAGGATACTAGCTCGTAGCTCTTTTATCCCCAAAAATTTAAAAATCTTGCGGCCACAACATAATTAAGTAGTATATTTACCTAGAAACATGAGCTAATGGCGGGTTGAGACATTAAATTCTCAAAAATGAGGACTAATAGAGTTAATAACATTGCAATGGAATTAAAGTTTAGTGACTCGATTGTGAGTCTATGACAATTTATATTTGAGTGACCTAATTGAGATTTCACTGAAAGTTCAGTTACCAAAATCGAAATTAACCCAATCTGAGCTCAATTGTTAAAACTTGGGTCAGAGTTAATAAATAATCATTTTATCAGTCCATGATCAATAATTTTTTATCTGCTCAACAGGAAATGGAAAATGCGTTTCATATGTAGCAGTCAAGATTTGTTGATGTACAATGTACAATGTGGAATGATAATTTGGCCGTCCCAGTCAACGTCTAATCTTTTCATTAATGTTTAATTTTCTCAGTGTTTGTCATTGATTGATTTTCATTGGGCATCCTCATCCATTTACTAGCCTAAGACCATCTATTTAACACCCCGAAATTTTAGAATAAAAAAAAATTATTTGTTCTATATATTATATTTTATTATTTTGAAAGTTGAGGGACTAAAGTAAAGTATGTTTTAAATTCTTATATTTTTGGGTCAAATATTTGGATTTTGATAGAATGATGATAAATATATCAATATTGTACTCGTTGGATATGTCGTATTTAATCATGTATTTTAGGCTCGAGAAAAAGTTAATTTGAAAAAGGTAGGCCCAAGATATTGTAGTTCTAAGAATGGATGTCTTTGTAATTAATTAAGTTGGTTTAAGATTTAATGTATAGGTAGCAGCCATGTTGCACGTGTGTAAAAAAAAATTAATGGTTATCCTATAATTATTTTGATAAAGATTAAAGTTTTAACAGCCAAAGTCCTAAAAAAGTCAAAATATGGAAGCCATGTCCCATCTGCCCTCTTATTGATGAAAGATAATTACACGTTACTATTAAAAGAAAAAACAAGAGTTTGATTGGTTATCTTAACACTCCATTATCTTATACATGTGTATGCATGCACGTGATAATAACAATCTAATTAGGATTAAATCAAATAAATTATATTTGAGAGTATGTTTGAGCCACATTATTTTGGAAGAACGTATTTTGGAATATTAGATTGATGGAGAATGTGTTGTTGAAAAAGAATGAAAAGTTATTGATGTGATAGAAAATATTATTTTATTGAATAATGTGTGATTGAAAATGAGTAGAAAAATGATAATGAAAATTTTAATGTGACTCAAACATGGGCTTTTATTTATTACTCTTGTCTCACCTATATAAAACACACGTGCCTCCACACATACCTACAATCTAAAGAAAAGAAATAGTCATGGCAGATAGAGAGAGAAACACACGTGCATTATTTTATTCTTTCCAACATTTCAAAGTCAATGTAAGATACTTTTGTGAAAATTGTTCGTTTCCTTATGCTTATATTCAGTATTTTATGCATGAATTGTCAGTGGACCTTCGAGTTCTTTATTAAAAAATATGAGATCCTACTGGAATTTAAGATAACCTAAGATGTGTGTGTCTCTTAGTCACTGATATACTCTATAAGAGAAAAGTGGTATGAAGTGTTTTATTTTATTGTGATATAATTATGTATGGAAACTGTCTGTATCTTACTTAGTATTTTTAAATACTCACTCTTACAAAATTTTACAAGTTAGTTCGGGTCGATTGGAACTGTGACGGATTGTAATGCGGGCTGTTAGGAAATCGAGAGAAAAATAAACATTAAGTTTTATGTCTTCAAATTATTAATTAGTTTAATTTGGTCAAAGACATGTTATTTAATTAGTGATTATATTTTTTTTAAAGATACAATTTTCATGTTTAGTTTGAATTTGTGAATATTTTAGTTATTTTTTTTAAAAAAATATTATTTTATCGTTCCGCTTTTAATACAAAAAAAAAAATTTTAATTTTTGATAACATTCCAGCGTTTACGAAAATTTAGTGTGTTACAATCTCCAAGAAATTCTTTAAATATGAGATGCTCTCTCTTTTAAAGAATCAATATTTAAAGTCATGCTCAAAATGACTTTTTAAATTAACATTTTAATTTAGAGACTGTATTTGGCTCTCCCCACTCTATAATTAAATGTATTTGGAGTGTTTCAATTTTCAATGGAGGAAAACAATAAAATAATTTAAAGAAAAGTTAGTTAAAATAAACGATAAAGAAAAATAATAAATATTTTTGGGAGTAGTAAAATTAAATGTTAAATATAAAGAGTTTATTAGAGTATTTCAAAATTTTCACTCTCTAAATTTATAGACACTCTTCAAATGATTGAATATGCTCTTTAAAAATAAAGAGTCTTTTGGAGATATTCTATTAAGAATTATTCACATCTTAAACGCCAGTTTGAACCCTATTTTTTTTTGTCCAAAATGTATTTTGAAATAGTATTTTAATGGAGAATATATGATTAAAAATAAGAAAAAAAATTTGAATTTGCGTGTAATTTTATTTTATTGAATAATGTGTGATTGAAAATAAAAGAGAAAAAAATGTATTTTACAAATAAGGAAGACCAAGCAAAAGCTACTCCACAAAGTTAGTCAATGGCTTTGCATATATTAGAAAATTAGGTCAAGCTTTCCAACTTTTCATATGGTTTTATTATGAATTCTCAATTTTCAAACAGTCCACACAGTGGAGGTCGATCCGCGATCGACTCTGTGAAGTTCCATCCCAATTGAGTTAAAAATTTAGAATTTTAGTTTTAAACAGAGTCTCAACCGTGGATTTTAACTGAAGAAAGTAGTTAATTGTAACGCTCCGAAAATTTTATGGAATAAAATTTTTATTTGTTTTATATGCTATATTTTAATATTTTTTTAAAAAAAAATGAGGATTAAAATGAAATAGGTTTTAAAAGTCAATTTTATTTTTGGGTCAAATAATTAGATTTTGATAAAGCGAATTTTAGTATATCAATATTGGACTCGTTGGATAGCTCGTAATTAATTAAAAGTATTCGACTCGAGAAAATTTTGTTTTGGATAAAAACACATTAAGTTAGACACAACTGAAAGAAAACAAGGATAAATAGAATTTTAAATAATTTTTAACCCAAATCAATTTCTCCCTTTTGGCCACGTGTGTGTGAAATGATAAAGTTGATTTTGACAATGACAATTTTTTGGTTATTGGACAAAGTTTAAAAGTAATCATAATTCTATTATTTGAAATTAATTATTATTCAAATTCCTTATATACATCGTTTTTAAATTCTAGTTCCATACAAACTCAATTGAGAATTTCAACTATAAATACTGTAGGAATTCTTATTATTTCAACGCAGAAAATAAAGAGAGCCAGATAGAGAGAGAATGGGATGAAAAAGTATAGAAAAATAAAAGATTTTTTACGTGCAAGATTTTATTCTTTCCAACCTTTTAAAAATCAAGGTAAGTTACTTTTGTGCAAGTGATTTGTTTTCTTATATTTTTATATTCAATAATTTATGTATGAATTGCCAGTGGACCTTCGATTTCTTTATTAAGAGATAAGAAATTTTATAGGAATTTAAGATGACCTAAAATGGGTGTCGCTTGGTCACCAATATACTCCATAAGCGAAGAGTGGTATGAAGTGTTTATTTTATTATTATATAATGTCTATGGGAACTGCACGTATCTTATTGGGTATTTTTAAATACTGACTTTTATAAAATTTTATAAGTTAGTTCGGGTCGATTGGGACTGTGGTGGAATTGTGATTTGGACTGCTAGGAGGAATTGAAAAAATAAAATCATTAAAATTTTTTTCCCTTTAATTTATTAGTTAGTTTTAATTGTTCAAAAGCACATTATTTAGTTAGTGATTGTGTTATTTTCTTAACGATACAATTTCCATGTTTAGTTTAAATTTCTGGATATTCCAGTTATATTTTTTTATTAAAAATTATTATTATATCGTTCCACTGTTGATACAAAGAAAACTGAATTGTTGGTCACATTTCAAGGTTTTTGAAATTTTGAAGTGTCACAGTATGGTATCAAAGTAAATGTTCTGCTTTCCTGTAGATTAAAAAAATAAAAATTACGGATTTCTTTTCTTTTCTTTTAAATGATTGATAATAATGATTTTTTTAAATAATTAAATAATAACTTTAAACTTGGTTCCAAAATTATTATTTTACATGTTTCATGTTTGTGTGTTTAGCTTTTGGGTGATGTTTCAGATTTTACCAATTAGAAAATTCATATTTTAAGAAGTCTTAAATTTTATTTATCGTTTGGGTTTTCTTCATTTGAGTATTCATAAAATTGAAAGATTTTGTCAAAAAGATCTAAACCGACTAAGAAGAGTTTGGAATTTAAGCGGTCCGCTTGTGACCCCCTCCTCATCGAAAATCTTTTGATTGCGCGTTATTCAAATTAATAAGACGAAAAATGATATTTCAAAATTTTTCAAATTTAAGATTATTTTATTTTCTAGAAACTTTCAATTCGAGAAAATCCTATTTTAGAAAATGTCACGCGTTTTCTACAACGTGAATTTATGCCGCAAGTGTACGGTATCAAGTTTTGTAATATGATGATTGAGTTAAGAGTATCGAACCCACAGGGATTGTAATTCAATTTCTACCAAATACTATAATTATATAACTTCTATTTTATTTAGACAAATGATGAATGGTTGAATGATTGTTTTAAACTAATCAAAAATAATATGCGACGACAAAATTGTAGAATATAAAATTATCAAAATGAGAAAGCCTAAGGAATGATTTCACCAACTTTCAATTATGATTCAATGACATCAAATTATTCCAATTAATTTTTCTATATTTAAAAGCAAGAATCCAATTGTATTTCTCTCCCCTCTCTCGAGTGCCGGCTAGAAATTAATCCTAGAATTCAATCCCAATATCTCTATTCCGAATTAAAGCCTATAATTTATCAAAGTTCCGATTCTTTTGTGGAGTAAGTTTCATAGATCTTACACTTTCTCTTTAAACCCATAAAACCTACGTTGTGTCAATTTTATGATTACGCCTAAATTCTCCTCTCCGAGTGCCGGAATTGACTAGCATCTATTCATTCAATTATTGATCGGGTAATTGAAAACATTATAATCATAAAACAATTAAATATAAATGGAAAATTTCAAAAGAAATAATTCATGTATTCATCAAACCATAATCTCAAGTTGGCTACATCAAATCCTAACTAAATTGTCTAGCTCATGAAATAGAACATGAAATCCATACAATTTATAATGGAAAACATAAAAGAAAAGGTAAGAAAAAACTCTTTTGAAGTGCTAATCGGAGTCCCTGGAGATTCAATTCCTGAAAAGGTAAGAAAAAACTCTTCACATGATTTCTTCAATTCCTTCTTATTGTTGTCCTTGGAGATTCAATATTTTTGTATCTTTCTCTCATTCTTCCAACCTCCAAAATTAGGTCTTCTCACTTGTATTTATATTGTTTTAGAGTTTAGGGATGAATTAGGGTTGAATTGGGCTGGCTCTCATAAAAAAAACGTTTCTTTTTTACCCGGCGCCGCCTTTTCCGCGTTCCTCTGTTCCGTTTTATGTTCTGCACGTCTTTCAGTGTTTTATCATACCTTTTTCGTCTAATGTCCGATTGAGGTGATTCAAGATGATTTAGAAAGCTAACTCATCGACCTACAACTTTTTTTCAGACATTATTCTACAATTCGATCATTTTCTATGTCAAAAGTGAGTGTCAATATGAGACTAAAAATCCGGAACAAAACTTTTTCGGTTATAATTTGATGTGTGATCATATTTTGACTAAATTTGATCCTTTTGACATCTATCCTCATCCAATTGGCCCTTAACACTCTCAAATCTTCATCATAATGATCGGCATAACTTTTAAGTATTTGCACTTTAATCCCCAAACTTTGGATCTCTTACAATTTAGTCATTTTCTCCAAAATTGTCAACTTCTACTTATTTTCTTCAATCTCACCAACCTACATCACAATATCAAAATAATCTTAAAAACACTCTAAAACTTTCTCAAGGGTAACAACATAATGCATTAAGTGGCATAAATATCATGAGTGTGGAGCACTCATCAAATACCCCAAAACTTAATAGTTTACTTGTTCTCGAGCAAACATCAAATTAAGGGAAATCACTAACAAACACACAAACAAATAAATACGAACAAAATCACTTAAAATAAATTGTGCTAGATATCTACATCCATAGCTCAGGATTGAAAACATAGCATCAATTTCATGAATCACTTCAAAACTATACGTAAGCTAAATTCTCACATATTCAATGCAAAACGGGTGTGTGTGTGTGTGTGTGTGTGTGTGTGTGTGTGTGTGTGTGTGGAGAATCAAGTACAACACTGTAGAATTACAGGTTGATCCAATTCCCGACCTTAAAAGTCAAATATTTCCTTGATTTGCTCGTGAGATTCACATACCTCCAAACTTTTTTTCTTTTCTCTTCCCAATGGTGTATTCTAAGTTGAATTTCAATACTAATTTCTTACACCACTCAAATTTGGTTAGGCTTTACTAATTGTAGTTCAACATATCAACAAATGATGATTCTCCTTTTTTTGACTGCTTCAACCTTCAACAATCAACTAAGTTACTAACATCTTATCAAAGGTCTAATCCTAAAAAATAAGTGGTCTCCATTAAGCTTTCTAAATGACCCCTATAGCGAGTTTTAGGCTGATGACTCCGAAATCAGATGACTTTAGGGTATTAGGTTTTAACCCTTGCGGGCTTATTCACTCGAGTCATAAAGGCTACGAATAGATGTTTCACAATGAGATTATTTCAGTCGTTCACAGTTTTTTATACGCAATGATTAGTGTAATGCCCCTTATTAAACACTTATTCTCGAAAATTGACCTCTAACTTAAAGTTCTCACCTAATTTTCATCTTATTGGTCTCAGACAGTCCACACAAATTTTAGCACACATGAAATCCACATCTACATCCATGTCTCCCTACAAAAGTTCGATCATCCAAACATCTTAGATTTAGTTTAGGGATGTGAATCTTGCTTATTAATTGTCTGGGTTTAGCATCTAAGTTCTCTATTTTAACCTATAAACATGAATCAACATATTCATGTACAACGTTACAATCAACTTACGTGCATAAATATTTTCCGTTTCACGTGAATAGGCAAAAATATTGACTCAAACACATAACTTATCCACAATTCATAAACCAATACATGTTCTCAATTACATAAACCAATGCCGACAAGGCTATCTAACCCATACAAACATGTAAAATGTGTAATAAAAAATAATTTTTTTTTTCATGCACACAAATCACACAAAACATAAAAAAAATAAAACTAAGGCAATTAGACACAATTTATAATACACCCCAAACTTAAATTAAATATTGTCCTCAATGTAAAATTAAAGAAAAAGGAAGAGACTTCCTTGAATTGTCTGTATTGCCCGTGCCGTTTTGGTGTTGATGATGCTGAAGTTGATAGATGTTTTTTTTAACTTTTTCCCCCCAAACTTGAGATGTATCCCGTTTTCTCCTTATCAATGTTGATTTGGATGTTTCGCAATGTCTGTTCCTAAAAAATCAAATTTTAGAGATTAATTGCATGGAACAAGTGTTACTTAGTTCAAATATCTAACAACCAACTTAATTACTCAATGACCTAAGGGGAATGGGATATGGTTGAAGAATTTTAACTAAACTATAAAATAAACTAAACTATCCTATAATTCAGAAACAAAATAAATGAATAAGTAAAAAGGAAGAAAGCTTGGGTTGCCTCCCAAGAAGCGCTTCTTTAACATCATTAGCTCGACTCAACTGCAGTGCCTATGTTGGATCTTCAGGTGACACATCTCTCTTATTTCTAAACTTCACCCTTGGCTTTGTATTTTTCTTCACTGTAGCTTGGTCAATAGAATGAAGCGGTGTTAACTCTGGTGCAGCCTTCGAAACCTCTTTTGATTTGATAATGTTGAAGGTTTCAGAGGTTCTTCAATGTAGTTCTTCAATCTGTCAGGTGGATCGACTTCTTAAGTTAAAATGAAATCCACTACTTCCTTAGTCCTTGTATAGCTTTTGGTAGCAGCTGTAGCAATCTTCGAGTAGTCGGTTGCCATGTATTGCTCTAGAGGGTCATGAAATAATGTTCTTTCACAATTTTTACCCTTCACTTCGTCAATTGATTGGACCATATGGCAGGTGTTAACTTTTTCTGAGGATTTTTCCTATTGATGTGTGCTGAACACGACTTGCTCCTCATTAACCCACTGTGTCAACTTCCCTTCTTGTACGTCAATCAACGCTCTTCCAGTAGCCAAGAAAGGTCTACCAAGAATCAATGGCATTCTCTCATCCTCCTCCATGTCCAACACCACGAAGTCCACCGAAAAGATGAACTTATCGACCTTCACCAATACATATTCAATAATTCCCTTGGGGTACGTAATTGATCTGTCTACCGTTGTAAGGTGAGGGTTGTGGGCTTCACTTCTCCAAGATCCAACTTTTTGAACATTGATAAGGGCATCAAGTTAATGCTAGCTCCAAGTTTACCCAATGCTTTTTCAAATGTGATACCACCAATATTGCAAGGAATGTTGAAGCTATCGGATCTTTCAATTTATGATGAGGCTTCTTCTGAAGAATGACACTACACTCTTCTGTTAACTTTACTGTCTCAAACTTCTCAAACTTTCTCTTCTTTGACATCATTTCCTTTAAGAACTTAGCATAATTAGAAAATTGGGCCAAGGCATCTGCAACAGGAATGTTGATGTAGATTTTCTTGAAGATCTCTAGGAACTTTGAAAATTGCTCATCAATCTTCTTCTTCATGAATCTCTGCGGGAATGGTAGTTTTGCTTCAAAATAGGTGGATTGTCTGGAAATGAGATGGAATAAGGCTTATGAGTCTCTTTTGTAGCCTCTGCTTCCATCTTTTGTTCTTCAATCTGCTCTTCCTTTGTAAGTATGTGATCTGGTGTAGGAACCACGACCTCTTTAGACTTGTTTTCTTCAACTGCTTTACCATTTCTTAAGATGATAGCATTGCAGTGCTCCCGTGGATTAACCTCTGTGTCACTGGGAAATTTTCCTTTCTGTTGGGACTGTACTGCAGTCGATATTTGACCAATTTGAACCTCTAGGTTCTTCACTGTGGCTCCCATGTTGGTCATATGTTTCTCAATATTGTCAAGTCTGGACTCATCTTTGTTGAACCTTGACCTGGTCTCTGAAATGAAGGTTCCCAGTATATCCTCCAGTGATGGCTTTTGCTCAAACGCCTGATTATTGAACCCCTGATAATAGTTGTTTCCTGAGTAGGTTCCCCTTTGATGGAAGTTCCGATCGTTCATATACTGAACTTGTTCATTCTCTCTTTCAACTTTCTGATGGGCAGTGGATGCAGCCATAATAGATTCTGATTTCTTTTGCATTCTCTGTGATGTTAATGCCACTATTTGCGTAGTGAGAGATGACATTTGAGCTGCAAGAGCAGTAATAGGGTCTACCTCTTAAAGGCCAGCAACTTTCTTTACACTTGAACGCTCACTTGGCCATTGGTAGTTGTTAGTAGCTATCTCATCCAATAATGCATAGGCCTCATCTGGAGTCTTGGTCATCAATGTGCCACTTGATGCAGAGTCTACCACTATCCGTGTCGGACCATTCAAACCATTGTAGAATGTTTGTATCTGCAACCAATCTCGATAACCATGCTGAGGGCATCTTCTAAGTAGATCTTTGAATCTCTCCCATGCCTCATAAAATGGCTCGAAGTCTGACTGTCGGAACTGCCCAATTTCACCTTGCAATTGAGCTACCTTGAAAGGTGGAAAGTATTTTGTAAGAAACTTCTAAGCTAACTCCTCCCATGTTGTGATGGATCCATATGGCAAAGATTGGATACATGCTTTGGCCTTATCCCTTAATGACAATGAGAATAAACGGAGTTTGAGGACATCTTCAGTAACACCGTTCATTTTGACTGTATCACAAATCTCGAGAAAAGAACCCAGATGAGCATTTGGGTCCTCTGTTGGAGCTCCCCCAAAATGATTCTGTTGTACCATGTGCATTAGTCCTGGCTTCAGCTTGAAATTATTTGCAGCAATAGTTAGGCGTGCAATACCGGAATAGTTGTCATTAACAATTGGTCTGACATAATCTCGAATAGCCCGTTGTTGATAATTTTCATCAGCTGCTCTTGCATCCTATTCGGCCATTGCTTTACATTCGTCTCTCTGTATACCCCTTAGATGGCGAAATGCGCGTTCTGGTTCAGGATCAACAGGTAATAATTCCAAATTTCTCGCTCTTCGCATACACATCTAAAATTAACAAAGCAAGAAACTATCAAATATACAAATAAAATAAATAAAAACAAAATTAGAAATCTAAATTAAAATAAAAACTAATTGGTAATAATATTAGTAAAAATCAAATAAAACAATTTCCTGACAACGACGCCAAAAATTTGTCACGCATTTTCTACAACGTGAATTTATGTCGTAAGTATACGGTGTCAAGTTTTGTAATATAATGATTGAGTTAAGAGTGTCGAACCCACAGAGATTGTAATTCAATTTCTACCAAGTACTATAATTGTATAACTTCTATTTTATTTAGACAAATGATGAATGGTTGAATGATTGTTTTAAACTAATAAAAGGTAACATGCGACGACAAAATTGTAGAATATAAAATTATCAAAATGAGAAAGCCTAGGGAATGATTTCACCAACTTTCAATTATGATTCAATGACATCAAATTATTTCAATTAATTTTTCCATATTTAAAAGCAAGAATCCAATTGTATTTCTCTCCCCTCTCTCGAGTGCCGGCTAGAAATCAATCCTAAAATTCAATCCCAATATCTCTATTCCGAATTAAAGCCTAGAATTTATCAAAGTTCCGATTCTTTTGTGGAGTAAGCTTCATAGATTTTACACTTTCTCTCGAAACCCATAAAACCTACGTTGTGTCAATCTTGTGATCATGCCTAAATTCCCCTCTCTCGAATGCCGGAATTGACTAGCATCTATTCATTCAATTATTGATCAGGTGCATTATAATCATAACACAATTAAATATAAGTGAAAATTCCAAAAGAAATAATTCATGTATTTATCAAACCATAATCTCAAGTTGGCTACATCAAATCCTAGCTAAACTGTCTAGCTCATGAAATAGAACATGAAATTCATACAATTTATAATGGAAAACATAAAAGAAAAGGTAAGAAAAAACTCTTTTGAAGTGCTTATCGGAGTCCCTTTTATGATTTCCACCATTTCTTCCTTGATTTCTTCAATTCCTTCTTGTTGTTGTCCTTGGAGATTCAATCTTTTTGTATCTTTATCTCCTTCTTCCAACCTCCAAAATTGGATCTTCCCACTTGTATTTATAGTGTTTTAGAGTTTAGAGACGAATTAGGGTTGAATTGGGCGGGTCTCATAAAAAAATGTTTTTTTTATTTTTACCCGGCGCCGCGGCACCGCCTTCTCTGTCACTGGCAGCGCTGTTCCGTTTTATGTTCTGCACGTATTTTAGTATTTTTATCCTAACTTTTTTATCTGATGTCCGATTGAGGTGATTCAAGATGTTTTGAAAAGCTAACTCATCGGGCTACAACTTACAATTTAGCCTTTTTCTCCAAAATTGTCAACTTCTGCTTATTTTCTTCAATCTCACAAACCCACATCACAACATCAAAACGCACATAAAAACACTCTAAAACTTTCTCAAGGGTAACAATATAATGCATTAAGTGGCATAAATATCATGAGTGTGGAGCACTCATCAGAAAATTTTGAAAAAAGGGGTATTTACAGAAACTTAAGGATTTTAACTGTTTAAAGGTAGTATAAAAATTTTAAACTTTTAAATGTACAATGTTATAAAGAATTCTTCGCACGTGGCGCCCACTATTCGACACTCTCCAGTTGAACCAAGGTATGAAACGAAATATCATTCTTTTATCATGATTATGAATTTTCTTGATTTATGTTATCATATATTATAATTATGTCAATGGTAAAGTATCTAGAACTTTTCAAGTAGTTGAAGTAATTTCGAGGATGAAATTCTTTTGAGGAGGAGAGATTGCAACGCCCCGAGAATTTTAAAAAATAAAATTCTTATTTGTTTTATGTGCTATATTAATTTATTATTTTTTTTTTTTGACAAATGAGGATTAAAATGAAATAGGTTTTAAAATCAATTTTATTTTTGGGTCAAATAATTAGATTTTGATAGAGCGAGTTTTAGTATATATCAATATTGGACTCGTTGGATAGTTCGTAATTAATTAGAAATATTCGACTCAATAAAAAGTTGGTTTGGATAAGAACACATTAAGTTAGACCAAATTGAAAGAAAACAAGGACAAATAGAATTTTAAATAATTTTTAACCCAAATCAATTTCTCACTCTTGGCCATGTGTGTGTGTGAAATGATAAAGTTGATTTTGAAGATGATAATTTTTTGGTTATTGGATAAAGTTTAAAAGTAATCATAATTCTATTATTTGAAATTAATTATTATCCAAATTTCTTATATACACCTTTTTAAAATTCTAGTTGCATACAAATTCAATTAAAAATTTCAACTATAAATACTGTAGGAATTCTCATTATTTCACCACAGAAAATAAAGAGAGCCATGGTAGAGAGAGAATGAGAGGAAAATGTATAGAAAAATAGAAGATCTTTTACGTGCAAGAATTTATTTTTTCCAACATTTTAAAAAGTAAGGTAAGATACTTTTGCGCAAGTGGTTTGTTTTCTTATACTTTTATATTTAGTAATTTATGCATGAATTGTCAGTGGACCTTTGGGTACTTTATTAAAAGATAAGAGATTCTACGAGAATTTAAGATGATCTAAGATGTGTATGTCTCTTAGTCACCGATATACTTCATAAGAGAAGAGTGGTGTGCAGCGTTTATTTTATTATTATGTAATTGTGTATGTGAACTGCACGTATCTTACTAAGTATTTTTAAATACTGACTCTTACAAAATTTTACAGGTTAGTTCGAGTCAATTGAGACTGTGGTGGGATGGTGATGCGGACTGTCATGAGGAATTGAAAAAATAAAACCATTAAGTTTTTTTTCTTTTATTTATTAGTTAGTTTTAATTGTTCAAAGGCACGTTATTTAATTAGTGAATAATTTTTTTTTCTTAATGATACAATTTCCGTGTTTAACTTAAATTTATGGATATTCCAGTTATATTTTTTATTAAAGGATATTATTTTATTGTTCAACATTTGATACAAAGAAAACTGAAATTTTTGTAACACTTCAAGGTTTCTGAAATTTTGGGGTGTTATAGTTTGGTATCAAAGCAAAGGTTCTACTTTCCAGTAGATTAAAAAAAATAAAAATTAGTGATTTCTTTTCTTTTAAATGATTGATATTAATGATTTTTTAAATAATTAAATAATAACTATAAACTTTGTTCCAAAATTATTATTTTACATGTTTGTGTGTTTATCTTTTGGGTGATATTTTAAATTTTACCAATTAGAAAATTCATATTTTAAGAAGTCTCAAGTTTTATTTATTGTTTGAATTTTCTTGATTTGAGTATTCGCAAGATTGAATATTTTTGTCAAAAAGACCTAAACTGACTAGAAGAACTTGGGATTCAAACTGTTCGTTTGTGACCCCCTCCTCATCTTGAAGCATTTTGATTACACATTATTCAAATAACAAGAAGAAAAATGATTTTTCAAAAATTTTCAAATTTAAGATTATTTTATTTTCTAGAAACATTTAATTCGAGAAAATCATATTTTAGAAAATTTCGAAAAATGGATATTTTTATAAATTTCAGGAGTTTAAAGATAGTATAAAATTTTTAAACTTTTAAATATACAATGTTATAAAAAATTCTTGGCATGTGACACTCACTATTCGACACTCTCCAATTGAACAAAAGTATGAAACGAAATATCATTTTTCTATCATGATTATGAGTTTTATTGCTTTATGTTATGATATATTATAATTATGTCAATGGTAAAGTATCTAGAACTTTTCAAGTAGTTGAAGTAATTTTAAAGACGAAATTCTTTTAAGGAGGGGAGATTGCAATCCCCCGAAAATTTTATAGAATAAAAACTTTATTTGTTTTATATGCTATATTTAAAATTTTTTTTTAAACAAATGAGGATTAAAATGAAATAGGTTTTAAAAATCAATTTTATTTTTGGTCCAATAATTAGATTTTGATAGGACGAGTTTTAGTATATCAATATTGGACTCGTTGGATAGCTCGTAATTAATTATAAGTATTCGACTCGAGAAAAAAGTTGTTTTGGGTAAGAACACATTAAGTTAGACCCAATTGAAAGAAAACAAGGATGAATAGAATTTTAAATCATTTTTAACCCAAATCAATTTCTCCCTCTTGGCCGCGCGTGTGTGAAATGATAAAGTTGATTTTGACAATCATAAATTTTTGGTTATTGGATAAAGTTTAAAAGTAATCATAATTTTATTATTGGAAATCAATTATTATCCAAATTCTTTATATACACTGTTTTTAAATTCTAGTTGCATACAAATTCAATTGAGATTTTCAACTATAAATACTGTAGAAATTCTCATTATTTTACCACAGAAAATAAAGAGAACCACGATAGAGAGAGAATGAGAGAAAAATGTATAGAAAAATAGAATATATTTTACGTGCAAGATTTTATTCTTTCCAACCTTTTAAAAATCAAGGTAAGATACTTTTGTACAAGTAGATTGTTTCCTTATACTTTTATATTCAGTAATTTATGTATGAATTGCCAGTGGACTTTCGGGTTCTTTATTAAGATACAAGAGATTCTACGGGGATAGAAGATGACCGAAGATGTGTGTGTCGATTGGTACCGATATACTCTATAAGAGAAGAGTGGTATGAAATATTATTTTATTATTATATAATTGTGTATGAGAATTGTAAATATCTTATTTGCTATTTTTAAATATTGACTCTTACAAAATTTTAAAGGTTAGTTCGGGTCGATTGAGACTGTGGTGGAATGGTGATGCAGACTATGAAGAGGAATTGAAAAAATAAAATATTTATTTTTTTCCTTTAATTTATTAGTTAGTTTTAATTGTTCAAAGGCACGTTATTTAATCTGTGATTATGTTATTTTCTTAACGATACAATTTCCATATTTAGTTTAAATTTATGGATATTCCAGTTGTATTTTTTATTAAAGATTATTATTTTATCGTTTCGTGTTGGATACACAGAAAAATTAATTTTTTTTTTTTGTAACACTTCAAGGTTTCTGAAATTTTGGGGTTTTATATTAATAGTCTCATCTTCGGAATTTAAAAGACTTCTCTAGGAAAAGTGAGTACAATCTTCAATTAACAAGAGAAAATACATAACACAATTACACAATCGATAGGGGTAGGTTCCCGAAAGATTATAATACACCAATTCAAATTGTTTTATTCATCAGGTATATTTACAATGGGGAAGTCTATGGTTCCTAGGACAATTCAAATGAAACACAGAAATTAGAGGAACGTGAGCAATGAAAAACAACCAAGTACTTTATTTACAACAGAAAAGCAGGATGCGCTTAACCTTTTGTGAAAACAACACTGCATCATTGGTGGAAACAGATAACACTCTAAGGGACAAAACAAGATATAATAGAGTGAACAAAACTATTTGAGAAACAATCTAGTAGAAACTTGTAAAAACCATGTTGACCCGTTAAGAAACACCTACTTCAAATCCTTTGCCACAAAAAAAAAAGAAAAAAAAAAGGGACAGATGTCAAGAAAAAACATTATTATCAATGCAGAAATTGGAAGAAAGCAACTGAACATGAAGAACATTGTTATGTGGACACAAAAAGAGTTTAATTTTAAGGAAATTGAGCCAACATTTAGAAATAGGAAGTACATACTTTTTCCAACTGCAGCTTAGCCACAGCTTCAAGACTAAGGTGGTGAATGGCTCCAAAATCCAAGCACTCACGGTATTATTGCCAAGAACATATGGAGTTACGAACAAACATTATTGAAACCAAGGGGATTAACACCTTTGGAGGGAAAATATTTCCATTTACTTCAGAATGCAATACAGCCTCTTCTGATTAAATAGAGAAGAAGGAAAAATAGGCGGGAAAAATAGTCTAGCTAGCATAACTAATCTCCAGCTGGAAAAGGAAGAAAACAAAGTTTAACTAAACAAACTAACTGACTAATTACAGCACAAAAATATTATTTCTAATACTCCCCCTCAAGATGTGCATAAATGTTCTTTATGCACATCTTGGATAGCAAGTGAGCCAGATTGGAAGGAGGTAAAGGTTTGGTAAACAAATCTGCTAGCTGGTGTCTTGAACGGACGAGAAGCAGCTTGATCATCTCGGTATTAATCTTGTCACGTATGAAGTGACAATCAACCTCTATATGTTTCGTTCTTTCGTGAAAAACGGGGTTGGTGGCAATCTGAATTGCAGCCTGGTTGTCACAATAAAGTGTGGCTGCGGCTGAGGTACAAGCTTGAAAATCATTCAACAATTTTCTGATCCATGTGATTTCACTTACAGCTGAAGCAAGTGCCCTGTATTTGGCCTCTGCTGAAGATCGAGAGATGGTAGGCTATTTCTTGGATTTCCATGAAACCAACGAGTTCCCAACAAAGATACAAAACCCAGTAGTAGATTTTCGATTATCAACATATGCACCCCAATCAGCATCTTAAAATGCTCTAATAGTAATGGATTGGTCTGCATTCAATTCTGAAGGAGAGAAAAGGCCTTGTCCAGGTTTAAGTATCTCAATAGATGATGGACAGCCTTTAGGTTTGTCAACCGTGGTTGAGAAACAAACTTACTCAATTTGTGCACAGAAAATGTCATGTCGGACGAGACAAAGTTAGGTACAGGAGCTTCCCAATCAATCTCTTGTAATGAGAGGCATCAGGGAGCAAATCCCCTTCATGTTGACTAAGAGCAATTTTAGGATCCATGGGGCTGCCAACTGGTTTGCAGCCCAGATAATTTGCATCTTCAAGTAACTGCATTGTATATTATCTCTGTGATATCACAATTCCTGAAGACGATCTGGCAACTTCAATGCCTAAGAAGTATTTCAAAACCCCCAGATCTTTAAGTTTGAACTGAGAATGCAGGAAAGATTTTAAAGAATTGATCACTTCTATATTTGGTCCAGTTATCACAATATCGTCGGCATAGACCAATAGAACCACGAAGGTAGGTCCCGACCCCTTAGAAAAAAAGAGAATAATCTGCCTTTGACTGGGTAAAGCCATGTTGTATGAGGGCTTGAATGAATTTAGAATTCCAGTGTCTGGAGGCCTGTTTTAGGCCATATATCCATTTCTGCAACCTGCAACACAACTTCTTCCCCTGTTTGGATGGCCTAAGCAAATCATATCCCAAAGGAAGGTCCATATAGACCTCCTCAAACAAGTCCCCATTTAAAAAAGCATTGTTCACAGCAACTGCCAACCAAATGCCAACCAAAGTAAGCATCAGTTTGACGGCAACTGCCTTTGCCACAGGTGAGAAAGTATCAAAATAATCGAGCCATTCTTGCTGAGTGTATCCCTTGGATACAAGGCGTGCCTTATGCCTTTCGAGTGAACCATCAGATCTGAACTTGTTTTTATAGATCCACCAACACCCCACTGTGTGTTTCCCAGGTGGCAGTTGCACTATAGACCATGCATTGTTATCTTCCATGGCTTTTAATTCAAGCTTCATGGCTTCACACCATTGAGGGAACTTAACAACCTGATGGAAGAATTGCGGTTCAAAATGGGATGAAATGGATAAGGCAAAATGTTTATGAGAGTTGGATAGATTTTGGTATAAAATAAAATTGCCAATGTGGTATGGGAGATGAGATAAAGGCTGAGAAATATGAGACATCAGATTACAGTGATAGTCATGGAGGTATTTAGGAGGTCTAAAAGATTGAGTGGGTTTTCTAACTTCAAAATTCGATGTTCTGATTGAGTCTGATCTATCAGGCAATTCAGAATTCTGTGTTTCAGTAGATTGATGTATCTTAGTGGAGGGGGAAAATCGAAAATCATCTTGAATAATTGGTTCCTAAGTATGAAGAATAGGTTTGATATAAGAATCAATAGGGGTAGATATAGCAGGAAATGGCATCACAAAGTCAGGGAAATGATCTAGCAATTGATCAAATTGCACAATGGTATGGAAATGAAAGGTTTCTTCATGAAAGATAACATCTCTGGAAATGAAAATTTGCTTTGAGGTAACATCAAGTAGTTTAAATCCCTTGATTCCTGAAGGGTATTCCAAAAATACACATAATCTGATACGAGGTTGAAACTTATTCCTATGTGCAGTAAGAGTGGAAGCAAAACTTAAGCAGCCAAAAACCCGAATGTTAGAATAATTAGCAGGTTTGCCATGTAAAGCCTTATAAGGAGTTTTGTGATTCAGAATGGGAGAAGGAGTTCTATTGATGAGGTAAGTAGCTGTTAAAATACACTCAGACCAGTAATGAATGGGGATTCTCGACTGAAAGAACAAAGCTCGAGCAACATACAACAAGTGCTGATGTTTCCTCTCTCTACAACGGAGTTTTGTTGTGGCCTCTCAACATAGCTGAATTAATGCACAACTCTCTTTTCAGCAAAATTTTTTTTACAAGCTAACTCATGTGCATTATTAGATCTGAAGCACTTAATTTTAGCATCAAATTGTGTGGCAATCATGTTGAAAAAACAGATTATAGCAGACTCTGCCTCAGATTTTTGATGCAGCATATAAACCCATGTAAATTTGGAACAATCATATACTAAAGTCAAGAAATATTTATGTCATGTGTGTGAAACCGTATGATATGGCCCCCATATATTAGCGTGAAACAAATCAAAAGGCTTATCAGACAATTTATTGTGAGATTCAAAAGATAGCCTTCTTTGTTTAGCTATGGGACAAATATAACAAGGGAGTTGTCTACTCAATTTCGAAACATTACATGAAACTTGATCCCTTAATGCATCTAATCTTTTAAAGGACAAGTGTCCAAGTCTGTTATGTCATACATGGGCAGATACATTGGCAACAAAATTATTGGAAATGGAATCGAAAATTCTGGTATCAAGTGCATATAAACCTTGAACTTTACTACCCCTGCCAATCATCTTCATGGTGGTATTCTCTAGAATTTGAAATTTGTCTTAAGAGAAGTGTAATGTGAGTAGAGAATCAACAGCCAATGCACTAACTGATATCAAATTAAATTTGAACGGTGGCACGTATAAGACATTATGTAGCATCATATTAGGACTTAGGTTGATTTCACCACACAGATTGACAATAATTTTGGTGTGATTTGGCAGAGTAATGCTGGCATTTTCAAGTTTCAACTGATCTCATGGTTACAAATATTTCAGCATTACAACACACATGTTTAGTAGCTCCTGAGTCTACAATCCAAACTTCTTTAGTGGCAAAAACAGGATCAACAGATATGGAATGGCAAACACCTGGAGTTCTGATTGTCTGTTGTTTGTCCAGTTCAGTTGAAGCAGCGTTGGAGCCTGAAGTCAAATGGTTTGACAGCATGTTCATCAGTTGTTGGTACTGGTTTGAATTCAGATTCTGTATAAAATCCCCAACGCCAGGTTGATCCATGTGTTGATTTATGGATAATTGATTGACATGATTATTGGCAGAATAACCTTGAACATTTTCTCTAGCTCTTGGTTTGTATCCTGGAGGGTATCCATAATGTCTGTGCACTTATCTTTCTCTGGTTCTCTTCTTGCACCATGAGTGAAAACACCTTGTTAATAGGTGGCATGGGGTCCATAAGAAGGATCTGTCCCCTAACTTGAGAAAAGGACTCATTCAATCCCATAAGAAAGTACATGTTGTACTCCATTTGATGATAATTGTTAATTTCCTTAACTCCCCCCACACGTGCATTTTCCATAATTACAGTTAGGTCTGAAATTGATAAATCGTCCCATACAGTTTTCAATTTAGAGAAGTAAACACTGATTGAACTCTGATCCTGAGTTAAATTCATCAGTTCCTTTCTCAGTTGAAAAATCCTCGGTCCATTGCTTTGTTGGAACCTCTCCTTTAGATCATTCCAGATCTCACGAGCGGTCGAGATATAAATGATGCTGGCTGAAATCTCTTTAGAGACCGAGTTCAGTATCCACGACATAACTATGTTATTGTTCCTAATCCATGAATTTATCAATTTTGGATTTGATTCATCAGGCTTCTGCATAGATCCATCAACGAAGGAGATCTTATTTTTTTACTGAAAGTTCAATTGCCATCACACGACTCCATGATCCATAATTCTCGCCTGTAAGTGGTTGTGACACCAGTACCAATCCAGGATTATCTGAATGGTGAAGATAGAATGGGCTAGATGGTTCATCAACGGCTGATTTACTCACGGATGAATTCACGTCAATGTTGATTTGATTATTTGCTGAGTCCATAGCAGCAGAAATGACGAAGTTCTCTTCAATGATTTCGAGATTCAGAGAAGGAAAGTTATAGCTCTGATACCATATTGAAACCAAGGGGATTAACACATTTGGAGGGAAAATATTTTCATTTACTTCAGAATGCAATACAGCCTCTTCTGATTAAATAGAGAAAAAGGAAAAATAGACGGGAAAAATAATCCAACTGGCATAACTAATCTCCGGCTGGAAAAGGAAGAAAACAAAGTTTAACTAAACAAACTAACTGACTAATTACAGCACGAAAATATAATTTCTAATAGACATTGAGTAAGCAGTAGAACTATAATAAACTCTGATATCAATTTAATGCTATAAGACTGAATTTACCACATACCTAGCACTGTGTTTAGTTCATTGACTTACCGCTAGAATTCTAAAAATTGGGCCTTGGCATGCCTCGACCACCAAGATGTCCAGCTTGATTGTTAAAGTAGAAACTAGTACCTCGCCACTATGACCGTGTCCAAAAGGACCAAAAACAAAGTTCCCTGAGGAATTATTGTGAGGTTGTTCCTCATAATTATTATTGAAATGGTTCTGAATGACACTTTGCCTGCATCGAGGCATGCTCATTTTTTGAAGTTCGTTGCTCCAATCGACTCTCATAAGTCAATGTGTGAGTATTAAATTAAGTCAAGATTGTTCGAGAAGTAGTGGATGTTGGAATTATTTTATTATGTGGACTTTCATTTAATTGCGATTTTTACGGGTTAGATGTATGGTTTGCAATGATACTGTGATTATGCCAAATATGTTAGTGATCACTTGGGTCATTGTACACCTTAGAGCATCTCCAACAGACTATTTAAACATGAGATGTTCTCTATTTTAAACAGTCAACATGTAAAATTATGCTCCAATAGACTCTTTAAATTAAGATTTTAATTTAGAGAGTGGGTTTGGCTCTCCAAATTTGGAGAGCCAAACTCACTCTCTATAATTAAATGCATTCAAAAAGTTTCAATTTTCAATGTAGAAAAGTAATAAAATAATCTATAGAAAAACTAGTTAAAATAAAAGATAAAGAAAAATAATAAATATTTTTTGGGAATAGTAAATTTAAGTGTTAAATATAAAGAGTTTGTTGGAGTATATCAAAAATTTAACTCTTTAAATTTATAGATGCTCTCCAAATGATAGAATATGCTCTTTAAAAATAGAGAATCTCTTGGAGATGCTCTTACAGGTTATATTATTATAATGTGATAATTTTAAGTCTGTGGACCGGAATTATGTGAACCCTAATTAGGGTTAGAGTCGGTAATGGGCCGACTTTATGATTTCCTATATAATGGCTAGGTCTCCTCTCCTCTCCATATGTTTTTGGCTTGCTCCATTGACAGCCGATTATTTTGAGGAGTAAGAAGAGTAAGATCTAGCTGGTAATATTTATACATAATAATATCTTCCACAGGTATGATTTTCAGACTATCGATTAATTATGTGATTCTTGTTTTTAGCATGATTACTATGAAATTTATCAACAATTGGTATTAGAGCAGCGTGGTAAAATGAGAATCCTTTAGACAAAAATATTAATTTCTCAATCCACCCACGCACATATATGTCTGTCTGTACACAAAAAAAAAAACAAAAATTCTAAAGTTATGTGTTTTCTCTTTCACATACTTTCCCATGCCCAAAACTGCAGCTCCATCGTCTGAGTACATGTTCATATATGTTTTCCACCAAAATCAATTAATTTAATCCTCCCCGTCTGTGTGTTTTGCCAAAAAAAAAATAAAATAAAATAATAATAATAAAATATTGAGGCAGCCGTGTTCTTCCTATTTCTTGGTGAAGCCGTGAGTTATTTGCTACCTTTCTTCTTCATCTTTGTGATACCACCATTCTTATTCTTTGTGGGTAAATCAACTGGGCAACAATGGTAAAGTTTGTTTGGGTTGAGAAATCATTGTGGTGTTTAATTTGTCTTTTGAAACTGAGCTCTGAGTTGTGCACAAAATCAAAGTTCTTAGTGTATTTTCATGATAATTAACATAGAAATGTTAGAAAAATGTATATGTAAATATCCTTCTGTTAGTGGTGGCGGCGGGAATAACAATGGGGTTAGGCTGATCACTGGTGGTTTTACTTTTAAATTTTTATTCATTATTTAAGTATGGAAAGTGAATTAAACCTTTTTCCTTTTCACAATTTGCACATGAAGGTCAAAAGAGCTCGTGAATTTGGTACAAATTGCAATATGATTGTATATATTTTGTATGTATATGTGTTCTACAAATCTTTAGCCTGCAATTTGCCGGCGTTCAGCTTGCAATCTGCTTCCTCTCTCGCGTATATTGTACATCTGTGTGCATATACTATTCCGGCATTATATACTTCCTCAATTGAATTGAAGCCTAGGGTTTTAGTATTTCGCTCAGGTAATTTTGTTTTCGGGATGGGGGTTTGCTCGCAATTTCAGAAATTTTGGGGGCTTACTTGCAATGAAAAGGGAGCCTTTTCTTGCAATTAGCAATCAAGGGGCTTCTCCTGCAATTTGTGGATTTTAGGGGATTTCTCTTGCAATTTAACCTAGGGTTTATCTGTAATTTAAGAATAAGGACATGTTATGTATTTCTAAATTTTGAGGCTCTTTTCATAATTTTAATTTTGGGATCAATTTTTCAATTTTGAAATTAAAAAAAAAAGAGATTTTTTAAAATTTTGATCCACTATGTTTCAATTTCGATCTAAAATTAAAATTATATTTAAAATTGACGACCTTATATTTTGTTGAAATATATATATATATATATATATATATATATATATATATATATATATATATATATATATTGAAATTTAGGTGCCAATTTCGTCTCACAATCGCGCATGAATTTTGTTTTTCGTTGTTTGATGATTGTGATTATTATTAAATTTATCGTGGATTTCAAGTCTATCTTAGTGCTCCTATTAAGAGAAATATTTTGAAATAAAAATGGGTGGTAGCTACCAAAGTGGTACACTCATTTTTATTGATTTGGTTTTCTTTCAAATAAATAAATAAAATAGATGTTAACATCGTAATTTTGAATTATTACATATAGTATGTTGCGCAAAGGTGTTATTATATGTGATATTTTTAAAAATTGGCATAAGACAGTTAACTAATTTACTTGGTCTAGAAATCTCTTTCTGCCCAAAGGTGTTGATGTTTTCGAAAACCAATATATTCTGTTAACTGACTTGATTATGTGTTTTAAGAGTACATTACAGCTTGTTATATTGTCCGCCCAAAGGTGACTTTATAATGATGCATCTAGGCTCTTACCATAATAATGTTCATTTGATTTTGACTTTAATTACGGACCGTCTAATTTAGCCCATATTAATTAGATGGATATGTTATCTTCCGTTGTCTGCATGCACTGTGTTTGGATGATATTAAACACATTATTTTATGTTTCCACGTTTTTAAATGCCTCAACTCTTTCGAATCAATTGTTTGCTATAGAAACATTGACTGAGAATAATTATGTGAGATAGAAACGAGACGTAGAAATAACATTTGGTCTTTTGGTATTGGATTTTGCAATGGAGAAGTAGCTTTCGAAACCCACAGATAAAAGCGATCATGTATATGTAGCTGAGTATGAAAAGTTGAGAAAGGCTAATAGACTTTGTTTGAAAATTATTAAGCGCTCCATATCCGATTCCATTATGGGTGCTATTCGGGATAATGAAAATGCTAAAGCTTTTGTGGATGCCATAGGAGTGAGATTTGTTGAGTCTGATAAAGTTGAAACTGGAGATCTAATGGACAAACTAATGAATATGAGACATGATGGTATAAGTGGTGTGAGGGAGCATGTTATGAAGATGATAAATATATCTTCTAAATTAAATGCTTTTAAAATTCTCATTGCTGAGCCTTTTCTGATCTATCATGTTTTGAATAGCTTTCCGAGCCAGTTTAATCAACTGAAGGTTACTTATAATGCTCAAAGAGATAAATGAGATTTGAATGACCTTATCGTTGTATGTGCCCAAGAGGAGTATAGGTTGAAGAGTGAGAATGTCGAAACTGTGCAATTAGCTTTTCAGCCACCACAGAACAATAGGTCTCTCATAACCATAAGTCTAAGTTTCACAGGGGCAACAAGTCACACCGCAATCAGTAAAACAAAAATTTTGGAGGTCAGACTTCTGGTGGTCCTAAAGGAACGATAAAGAAAAATTATCAATGCAAGTTCTGCAAAAAGAAGGGTCAGTGGCAGAAAGATTGTTTTAATTTTAAGACTTTGTTGAAGAAAAAGAAGTGTGTTCCGCAGGGGTTCATGAGCAAACGGAGGCCAAGTGAAAATAGAGTAAGCATGTACATTGGGAATGAAGTTCAAGTGAAGATCGAGTTCATAGGAGTAGTGAATTTATTTTTGGATTTTGGTTTCTCTTTTGTTTTAGAGAATACTACTTTTGAATCGACAACGAGACAAAATTTAATTTGAGGCTTCTGGTTTTTTCTTTTAATTTTTTCGTGGTTGAATTGATTTATGATTCTCGTTTGATTGGATATGGCCTCTTATGTGATGGTTTGTATAAATTGTCTTCAACTTCTTTTGGTGAAGTCTCAGGTGTTGTGAAGATGTCAAAGAAAATGTCTGTTATTTGTGAATCATCTTTCATGTTGTGACATAAGTGGTTGGGTCACATTTCAAATGATAGAATGGAGAGATTGGTTAAAGTTGAGATACTTCCCTCTTCGACTTCTCTGATTTTGACACTTGTGTGGATTGTATAAGAGGAAAGTTGTCTAAAACCACTTATGCTTACTTTATTGGGTACCCGACAGATCAAAAGGATATAAGTTCCATTGTCCAAACCGTGGTACCAAAATTATTGAGTCAATCACTGCTGAATTTCTAGAAAATAATTTTGTTAATAGTGGGAGTTTCACATTGAAGGAATTTTTTGTTGAGAAGGGAAAAGAAAACCTGGTGTATGAGTTGAATAAATCCTTATATAGCCTGAAGCAGGCATCACAACAGTGGTATTTGAATTTGACTAGATTGTGTCTTCTTTTGGTTTTGTTAAAAATACAATTTATCAATATATTTATCTCAAAATCAGTTGAAGAAATTTTATCTTATCCTATATGTTGATAACATCTTACTTGCTAGCATTGACTTGAGGTTACTTCATGAGAAAAAGAAAACTCCATGACCAAGAAATGAGCTAGAAAGAGAATCTATGAAGATGATTCCATATGCTAGTGCTGTGGGGAGTTTGATATATGCTCAAGTTTGCACTAGACCGGATATTGCTTATGCAGTGAGTGTTCTCAATAGGTCTTGGTCGAATCCTGTGCAAGAGCATTGAAAAGCGGCTAAGAAAGTTATGAGATACTTAAAGAAAACGATGCTCATTTTCAGCATTCAAATCACCTTGAGGTGGTAGGCTACTCAAACTCAGATTTTGCTGGATGTCAAGATGGTTTGGAATCAACCTCAAGTTATATTTTCATATTGGCTGGTGGTGCTATCTCGTGGAAATGTGTTAAACAGACTCTAGTAGCATCCTCTAATATGCAGACTGAATTTGTGGCATGTTATGAAGCTACAATTCAAGCCGTTTAGTTAAGGAATTTTATTTTTGGGCTGCAAATCATTGACTCCATCTCAAGGCCAATCACTATTATGATAACAGAGGCGATGATTGCAGATCTTTTGACTTAGAGACTCGCTCCTAAAGTTTTTAAGACACGTATTACTAATATGGGCAAAAATATATAGGCATTGTGGAAACCTTTGATATTTTTGGTTAGTGGAAGTTATTTATATAAGATGACTATGTTTTGGCTTGATCCCTTCACGGGGTACGTAAGCAACCCATATGTTCTTCGGGTACAGCCCCTTTTAATAATAATATATATTTTCCCTATCCATAAAATATTTTGTGCATGCATTTGATTTATATCTTTTATTATGATATCATTTTGATCTCGAGATATGACAATTAAGGACATAAGATGAGTCTCTTTTAGGACATGTGGTTTCATTTTGATTATAAACATTTTGAGGACCGATATGAATTAGTACAGTTTTGATCACATTTGATACTAAGTTCATACTGCATACTACCACATTGATTGGAGGATGGGGATCCATGTCGATAAGGATGCTGGCATTTGTAGCTGTGGAGTGGTCTTCCATCGTTTGATTGGTGTAACGACTTCCATGTTTGATGTTAACATTCTTGTTGGACCGGACCATGTTGTGTAAGGTGTTATTATTGCAGCTGTACTTGTGTGGCTACCTATGTAGTTTGACCCGCATGTTAGAATGTTTTCTATAGCAATCAAATGTTTGCCCAAGTGGGAGAATGTTGGAATTATTTTATTATGTGAGTTTTCATTTGATTGCGATTTTTACGGGTTTGATGTATTGTTTGCAATAATACTGTGATTATGCCCAATATGTTATTGATCACTTTGGCCGTTGTACACCTTACGGACTATATTATTATAATATGGTCATTTTAAGTATGTGAACTGGAATTATGTGAATCCTAATTAGGGTTAGAGTCGGTAATGGGCCGACTTCATGATTTCCTATCTAATGGCTAGGTCTTCTCTCCTCTCCTCTCCATATGTTTTTGGCTTGTCCCATTGACTGTCGATTATTTTGAGGAGCAAGGAGAGGAAGATCTAGTTGATAATATTTATACATAATAATGTCTTCCGCAGGTACGATTTTCAGACTATCGATTTATTATGTGATTCTTGTTCTTAGCATGATTACTATGAAATTTATCAACAGTGGAACCAACAGAGAAACTGCATTCAGGTCTTAAACTGCCAATTGCCGAAAAGGAGTTAGCAATTTTCTTAATCCTGACCGGATACATAAACATTGATCTTCCATGATTCTTTGTAGCATGAAGTTGCAGTCTCAATTAGATGATTCTTGAAGCAGCTCATAAACTTTATGTTAATCAATTCAGAGTCTCAGACCTCATAACCAGTTTGTATTACACATCAACTGTTGTAGAGAACTCCCAAATGTAAAATAATTATGTAAACACTTCAGATTCTACAACAGTTTGCCTCATTAATCTGTGACTAACCTTTAGTGATTACAGAATATTGTCAAGCGTTGGTCGACAAAAGGTTAAAGGATCACTTCTCATAAAATTTTGGATCAGAAATCATTCCTAAAATTGGAAAACTGATACAATGAAGAGGAAGGCAGAGATACAGAGTTGGAACACTTCTTGTACTACCACTGATGAAATATTTTAACAATTTTTAAGTTGAAGGAAATCCGTGTTGGGAAAACTCTTTATCGTCATAATAATCGTTCATGTTGGATCATCAAGAATATATAAATCGAAGGGGAAGCGTACCCGAATCAGATATGGTTATCTCAATGAATGAATTCTGCGATTTTAGTCTTCCAAATCAACACATTGTTCTTTTCTTTCTCTCTGAAGATGAGAATTGGAATAGAATAAACAATTCAGACGTGATCCGAAGACCATAACTGTATATATATACTAACGGACCATTAACCTAATTCGACCCATCATGGAATCAAGAACATGTCTGATCTCTACACATAAAGACAAATACTTTAATTTGATGTTCAAAGCTCAAAATACGGAACCTTATTAGATCACTTTAAACAGACTTAATTAAAATTGATAGCATTTAATTTAATATACAATATTTCACATATAAGCCCACTTGTTCGATTAAAAACCCTTACAATCTGGTCCAAATCATCAACTCTGTTTTCATTTTGGGGAAAAAAATAAAAATTAAATTGTAACGAAGGTAAATAAGATACCTTTCCCTGGAGGCAGGGAGGATCGGAAAAAGGAAAAAGAAAAATTCCTCCATTTTATTTTTTGGAAAAGGAAACAAACAGGTGCTCTTAACAATTCCCCGGGTCCGCTCATAATCTGTTTGCTGCATCGAGTCTACTTAGGCCCCGTTTGACACCCGTTTTTTACCCATTTTTCAACAGTTGTTTCATTACGTGTGGGACCCGTGGCCAACTCTTTGTCATAAGGCGCTGACAGTGTCTGAAAAAGTGTTCCCCTCTTTTAAAAAATCCCCATAATACCCTTCAAGTTTTGTCTTTCAAATAAAGTGGTAGGTGTGGCACATGATGCAATTTGCAATTTGAGTTGATGGTAAAATGGGCAAATTATTTCGACGGTCAAGTGTGTGGAACCTGTACTCCGACACAACCCACTGTAGACTTCTGTTTTTGCCAGAATTCTACTGTAGTAAAATGAGAAATCTTTGGAAAAATAAGATTCAAACGGGGGCTTAATAGCAAGGGGTATAAACCACTAGGGAGTCTGTAGCCTCTTTATTTACCAGAATGTAACACTAGCATCTTCCAAAGCCACCATGGAATGAAATATAATTTCCCAACAGAATGTAGTAAAAAGTCAGCATTTAACACACATTAGAATATAGTAAAAGGCCAGTATCTAACATGGGACTACTCTGATTGAAGTAATTAAATAAGTCTATTGTTTTCACTTAAAGATCAAACTTCTGTGACCAGCTTACTCCCCGATGAAAAAAATATTTCAAAAATGTTTTGTAAGAGACTGATCTATTACTTCAATCTAATAGCAACAATAATTTGTTGTATGATAACAGCAGCTAGGCTTATTCTTCTCTGATGCCAAAAGAAGAAGAATAAGACGATGAAAAAGAAAACAAAAAGAAGATATACAGAGCCTAATCGTCTGCTTTATCTGTGGCTGTCTTTCTGTGTCACTGTGAGAGAAACAGAGAGAATTTTTATCATATGATTTATGCACATGAAGGGTATCAGAATTTACATAAACAAGCAGCCAGAATAAATACTTCTTCCAAAATTGGAAATGTCAGACGCATTTTGAGAACAATTATGCTACACAAACAAACTCAATGACAAATTCAAAAATAGGGGAACACGTGTCGATACATAATTGGATGGTTTGAAAAATAAAAATAAAAACCCAAACATACACTGCTAAGTCAATCTATCTATTTTTTATCTGTCATTGAACCTGTTCTAGTGGAAATATTCTTTTGAGAATTAATTTGGGAAGACATCACACGAAAAATGTCGAACACAAAAAAAGAGATTTTACTTGAAAGAATGAGGCAGCAAAATGAAGAAACCAACCAGAGTGGGGACATATTTATAGCTTCTAGCAAGATGTACTAGCCATTAAAAATTAAAATAAAGCAAGTGCGCTTAAAGGATTGTGGGCTATTAACTGAAAAAAGCATGGATTAGGTCCACCCGCACGAATAAAACGGTGATAGTTGGTAATACGATCTCCATGTCCCCTCTTACACACACGAATTTAGAACTGGTGTTGATATATATTGTTTAAATGAATAAATTTAACAATGATCAATGTTGAAATATAATGTGGATGAATATAGTATTTTTTTTTAAAAATCTTAAAATTTTAATAGGGGATAAATTTAGAGTGGATAATATATATAAGAATTGTGCTTCTTTTATAAATACAAATAATAAAAGGAATAATAGATTTTTCGAAATATGCCCTTCTTTGAGCCTCATTTTAGGAAAAAATGTATTTTGAAATAGTATTTTTTGGAGAATGTGTGGTTAAAAAATAAGAAAAAAATTTCGATTTACATGTAAAATTATTTTACTAGAGAATGCGCGATTAAAAATAAATTTTTAAAAAAATAATTTTTAAATAAAATGGGACTGGCATATGAATAATAATATTTCATTTTAGATTGAATTTATAAATTATTTATAAATTTGTATTCATATATATGTCCTGCTGAAAAGGTGGCAAAAAAGGAAAACTGACACAGATGACAGATGGTAGTAGTGATGGGGGTAAGAGTGTTGAGTGACTTGTTGTGATGCTACCGAGTCACCTCCGCGTGCTGTCGCCTTTGGTGGCAGTGTGCGGCGGCCTTGACTCACTCAGTCACACCCGAGTTCCCGACAAATGCAGCAGATAATTGTCAGCTCTATCTATGCTTATACCTTTTCTACACGTTGTCAAATGGACAAAACACTGCACCCTCTATTCATTTGCTTTCTTTTCTATGCAAAACAACACCTGAAAATTGTTTTTTTGTTTTTTTTTTTTTGAGCATTTCCAAATCTTGAAGTTTGATAAAAGAGTTGAATAGAATAGATTCAGGCTTTTTTTCAGTCCATTTTTCGAAAAATTTTTTTTTTTGAAAATATATAGTTAAAAAATAGAAAAAAAATACTTTGAATTTACGTGCAAAATTATTTTATTGAGAAAATGTGTGATTGAAAATGAATTATAAAAAAAAAAAAGTGCTTTCAGAAAACTAAACTCAAAAGAGGCTCGATTCGGCAATTGAAAACCTAAATCGAAACCATAAAAGAATAATATAAGCGTAGTCTACTTTATCAAATATTAAGCAAAAATTCATGGTGTTTTTAGCATATTTGGAATGTGAATGAAAAATCTTGCCTCTATCTCGATTTCTTGACTAACCAGAAAATCCCCTCTATTCAAGTCCACAACGTGGAACAAAACGAAGGGGAGTATTTTGTCATCTCTATTATGCTTCAAATTAGGGTTCCAATTGAAGTATTGAATATTTCCATTTCTTCATTATTATATTATAAATTCCTAAATTTCAAATGTGTCTAGAATCTCTCGACTCAATAATCGTGTTTTAAAGGACATTTTAACATTTAGGGTTTGTTTTGAACCCCTTTTTTTGTAAAATAGTTTCTGTAATAGTAATTTTTGAAAAATGTGTGGTTAAAGAATATAGTAAAAAAAATTTAATACGTATAAAATATTTTATTAAAAGAATGTGTAATTAAAAGTGAGTTTGAGTTAACCTTTTACTTTTAGATTATGTTGATGAGACCAAGCAGGGTTTTCATTAGAGGTGTCAATCCGGGTGGTCCGGGGCGGGTCAGCTCGATAACATATGAGCCCGGTAACGGCCCGCGTGAAAAAAAGCCCGCCCTCTACGAGTTCCGGGTCGGCCCACAAATTTTGGACTACAACCCAAGCTCGCCCGCTGATCCATTCGGGTCGAGCCCATGAGGGTCACCGGTTGCGCGGGTTGTGGTTTGTTCCGATTTGACCCGTATTATTGTATAAATAAAATTATAAAAATATAGAATTTTTCATATTTATAGCAAAAAATATTTTTTTTGTTAAATGTAAACTAAGAATTGAACAAAATGATACATTCATATTTATACCAAGAAATATTTACATAGAATTCAAATTTAATGTTATATGAATTATTTATAACTTTGAAAAGTTAAATTTAACTTAAAGAAATAACAACTAAATACATTTCTAATTACTATTATCAAATATTTATAGTATAAGTACATCCCAACCAGGTGGGCACCTACTTTTATTATAATTTATAGTTTAAGTACATCTCAACTGCTCTCCCCTATTTTTTTCAAATTTTTTTAATTTTTTTTTCACGGGCCAGCGGGTTAATCGCGGCCCGTAAAGGTGCAACCCGCGAATCTCGCAGGTCACACCTCCTTAACCCATGAACCGCCCGCTAGGGTCACGGGTCGGTGCGCAGTCCCGGGTCAATCCGGGTCGATTTTCACGGGTTTGGCCGACCCGTCCTTCTTGACACCTCTAGTTTTCATACTTTATTCAACTCTACAAAGTGCGTACAAAACCTTAATATAGGTGAAGGGTACAACTTTTGTTTAATTCAGATTAATAAAAATAAAGAAGGTTCATTTATTTTAAATGAGCCTCGATAACTTACAAATCATACTTCACCTTGACGTAAGCCACGTCTAATAAAAGTTGCAAAATGTCTCTTAGGATCAATGGATATACAATTTGCCTCTTTTAATGAAGTTAATCCAAATTTTGGAGTCTTCAAGCTACGTATTATACAACATCAACTTTTATCATTTTTGGCGTTGGTTGGAATATCAAATCTATTTTTCTCCAAGTTTAGAACCAACAAAAAATTAACTTTTGTACAAATGAATTATTCTTCAAAACAATGATTGAATAGAGTGACGAAGAGTGATTTATATCAAGGATGAAATAATTCAAAGTAAACTTTAATTTGTTACTCTTCAGCCTAAACATGATGTAACAACAAAAAGATTACTTAGTCCCTATTTGGTAGAGATTAAAATTAAAATTTTAATAGATTTTAGTAAAAAATGATGAAATATATGGTTGAAAAGTTAAGGGTATAATGAAATATGTGATTGAAATTAATTGTTGACTTTGACTTAAATTTTAATCAAAATTTTCAACGATACAAAACAGGGACTCAATTTTAAACATTTGAACTAGTTGGGCGTGCATGTAGAACATATTTTTATTAAACGCTTCTTACAATGTACAATACATGGACAAAACACATGGTAAAGTATGTAACAAATTGAATTTTTTTTCCTTGGAATGTAGACCCGGATTATTTAACAATATTTGACAATATTATTTTAAAAAGAATTTGACATAGAATTCATAATCATGCATGCTTGTTTGTGCCCCCGTGCTCAATTACTGTAGGTATATTAACCGTACATATATTTTATAGCACTATTTTTCACTTTTAGCTTTGTAATTCCAAAAGTAGGGAGTAATGGTTACAAAGGATATTTAAACTAATTAATAATCAAATAATTCCTGTGCATTTCATGTTGGGAAAATCGTTACCGTCACAATGATCTTTCATGTTGGATCATCAAGAATTCATGAATCAAAGCGGAAGCATACCTGAATCAGACATGGTTGATGCAATGAATGAGTCCTGCGATTTTAGTCTTCTAGATCGACACGTTGTTCATTTATTCTCTCTAATGATGGGGGTCAGAACAGAATGAACAATTAACGTGTGATTCGGGAACCATAACCGTATATATATATACTAACGGCCTATTAACCTAATTCGGTCCATCATGAAATTAAGAACATGTCTGGTCTGTACACATAAAGCCCACACTTTAATTAAATGCTTCAAAACCCAAAATACCGAAATTTTATTAGATCACTTTAAATAGACTTAACCAAAATTGCTAGCTTTTACTTTAATACACAATAAATCACATATAAACCTACACGATCGATTAAAAAATCATTACAATCTCTCACTTGGGCTATATGTGTTACTTTATGATTGTGCATTAAACATAACCTTATGAGTACTCAAAATTTTCTGTCATTACCGAATGCATCCTTAAACAATCCGGTCCATCAATCATAAACATAAGATTAAAGTGGTTTTTGCTACTTTTATCGTAACTAAAATCATCAATGTTCACATATATCGACATAGCTGAATAACATGGATGTGTAGCATGAAAATTACATGTGATGTGATCTTAACATGCTTATTTCGAATTGGTCCACCTTAATACCTTAGTGAGATCATTTTCACATGAGTTCAGAGATAATAAATAAAAAAAACTTTATAACTGAAAATAACTTTAACCATAAATCATATCCAAAATGATAGTACATGTGTCTAATATGAAAAGCACAGAAATACAAACTCCTACTTAAACTAGATATTCTCAAGAGACATTACACCCATATGAGCAGTGTACTCATAAAAGATATTGGGTATCAATCTCTTAGTAAATGGATCCACAACCATTGAGTTTGTCTCGATATGCTTTATTGACACATGTCCACTCCGAACTCTTTCTTTAACAGTCAGGAACTTGATCTCTTTATGTTTTGATTTCATCGAGCTCCTGTTGTTATTTGAATACAACACTGCTGATTTATTTTCACAAAATAATTTAAGTGGTCTTTCTATACTGTCCATGATGTGCAGCCCAGTGACAAAATTTTATAATCAGAATCCATGGTTTGATGTTTCATAACACGCTATAAACTCCGTTGCCATGGTGGAAGTAGCTATGAGTGACTGCTTAGCATTCTTCCAGGAAATAGCACCTCCAACAAGCAGGTAGATATAGCTTGAAGTGGATCTCCTACTATTTTGGCATCCCGTAAAATCGAAATCAGAATAACCGATGATCTCCATCTGATCCGATCTCCTGTATGTGAGCATATAGTCTTTTGCTCTCTATAAATACCGCATGACCCGTTTGGCTACTTTCCGACGATCAATTCTCGAGTTACTTAAATATTTTCCTAACATCCCAACAATCTACGTTATATCCGGATGCGTACAACCTGATTGTACATCAGATTCTCTATAGCTGAAAAATAAGGAATTTTCTGCATTTCTTTAATTTTCAAGTCATTTTTGGGGCATTGACTTAAACTGAACTTATCTCTTTTAGCCACAGAGGTGTCACATGGTTTACAATCTTGCATGCCAAATCTTTTAAGTACCTTTTCGATGTAATTCTTTTGTGATAATCCAAGAATACCCCGAGAACGATCCCGATGTATCTAAATTCCTAATACAAAATAGGCATCACCAAGATATTTCATCTGAAAATTCCTTACTAGAAATCTCTTGATTTCATCCAATAAGCATATATCGTTGCTGACAAGTAATATGTCATTGACATATAAAACCAGAAAAATATACTTACCCTCACTGAACTTGTGGTATATATAATCATCGACCAAATTCATCTCAAAACCATATGAGATTATCACTTGATGAAACTTGTAATACCAATGACGAGAGGCCTCTTTCAGTTCATAGATGGATTTCTTTAGTTTACAAACCAGACACAAAATTTTCTGGTTGCACTATGTAAATTATTTCATCAATGTCGTCATTGAGAAAAGCTGTCTTAACATCCATCTGATGTAACTCAAGATCGAAATGTGCTACCAATGCCATTATAATCCTGAAAGAGCCTTTCGAAGAAAGCAGAGAGAAAGTCTCTTTATAATCGATGTCTTCTTTCCGTGTAAAGCCATTTGAAACAAGACGAGCTTTATACCACTTTACATCACCCTTCGAATTCCTCTTGGTCTTAAATATCCATTTGCAACCAATGAGTCTCGCACCTTCAGGCAATGGAACGATGCCCCACACGTCGTTGTCCTTTATGAACTTTATCTCTTCATTCATGGCATCGAGCTACTTTATGTTTTACGATGGTGGTGAATTTGTATTGTGTGGTACTAGTGCAGTGGTGGTACAAGTATTGTCGAGTGTGGTGAGGTGCTAGCGATGTTGGTGCAAGGGTGTTGGTGGTTGTTCATGTGACCTATGCACAATGATCTGTCGATATAGAACTAGTAGTGGTGATACGTCATAGGTTCTAGTTCAAAGATTACAAATCACTGTGCATAGGTCATAGATAAATATCCACATGTCACAGATCAAATAAAACTAGTCACATATCACATGTCACACTTTACAGGTCATATGTCATACTTCCCAAGTCACATGTCATATTAAATAAGCCATAGATCATAATTTACATGTCTTTGTGTACTGATAATAGGTCACAGTTCACATGTTACAAGTCATAAGTTCATAGGTCATATTGCACAAGTAATAGATCAATGTCCACATATCACAAATTCAAGATAATTGGTCATAGGCCATTTAATCAATATCATAGGTAGTAGTTTAGAGGTTACACGTCACATATAACTGTTTACATGTCCCATGTCATATTGTATAGGTCACATTTCATAGATCCAAGAGAATTGGTCACAGGTCATTAGATCAATATCACAGTTAACTGTTTCACAGGTCATGTAACAATTCACATGTCTAATGTCATAGGTTACAGATTTATATCAGCTGTTCACATATCATAGAGAACTAGTCAAAGGCCATTGGATTAATATCACAAGTAACAATAGATCTTTTAAATTTCCGTCACAGTAACTTACAGTTTAGAGGCCTTGAAGTTATTCAATTTTTGTCACAGCAACTCACGATTGGAGTTTCAACACTGTTTTATAAATTCCTCCACTCATCCACATCTACCCCTAGGGAGTTTCTTATCATTTACTTCTTTATTTTGTGTATGTTTGTTTTTATATTGGGGACAATGTAAGCTTTTAGTTTTGGGTGGAGGTAAGTATATGGAGAATTATTTTGTTGCTTAATTTTCAAATGCTTATCGGATTTGTAAAACTAATTTAATCTAAAAACAATTTAGTGTCTTGTATAGCGTTGAACGACTTGCCACCAATAATGATATTTGTTTGAATTGCGTATAGCTTTAGCTAAAATTGGACAACATCGTATCTTATGCTTTTACTTGAGTGCTTATCCATGTTAGACTTGTTTACTTGAGTACATAGCCATTCATTGACTTATCACTTATGTTGGAGCATGACTTGATTGTGTGGGTTTAATTGTTGATGTGTTGACCTAAATTTGAATAAAAATCCCCAAATCATTTATATAGAAACCAAATTGCTAAAAAGTAGTTTGGGGATGGGAAGGTTAGGGCCTGTTCTCTTTGCCGTTTTCAAGCCGTTTTCTGTTTTTGATTTTCAAAAACAGCGAAAACGCGTTCTCTTTTCTATTTTCGAAAACGTGTTTTTGAAAAAAAAAAAATAAAAAAAAAATAGCCTAAAAACGCAAAACGTCTTTTTGTGCGTTTTCACCGTTTCCAAGCCAAAACTCTGAAAACACCAAAAATGCGGAAAACGACCCCTTCCTATTTTCCCACCACTGTACGTGAGAGAACCAGGGAAGAACCGCAGCTTCTTCCTCAACAATCGACCACCACCTAGACCACCGGAACCCACTACCTTTCGAACCCCTTCACCTTCCTCTTCAACCTCTTTTCATCGCCTGGCCACAGTTGCCGAAAACAGCAGAAATCACCACCCAAAACCGCTGTACCGGTCCCGGTTTTCGCCATATTTCCACCGTCGTCGGCCACCGTTTCGATCGCGGACCACCACCACTCCACTCCTCTCAACCAGGCGCATCTACTTCCACCATGGGTCACCTGCAATTTTGTCCAGAATCGAGTGAGCTTGTGAAAGCAAATCCGTGAGTTGTGTGGCAGATTCGGTCCCAACAAAATTGATGAACGATGATGTAAGTATCTGAATTGTATATAGTGTTAATTGAGTGGGCTTTGCTTTTGTTTTTCGTTTTTCGTTTTCCCTTCATAAATTATTAGAGCGAGTATATTGAGATGTGCAACTATTGAAGAAATTGAAGTTGAGAAGTTTTTGATTGAGAAAGATGCTGTATCTGAATCTGAATTGTATATTATGTGCAGCTTTTGTTGTCATAAATGTGCATAAATTGTATATGATTTAGAGCTAACACATAGTATCTGGATTGTTGATGTCTGTATACGATTTAGAGCTTCTACATTGGATCTGAATTGCTGAAGTGAGAGACTAGATTTTATGTTTTATATTTCTCATTTAGCTTGTAGTTTATCCTATTGTGGAAGATGTTAAGAAACAAGTTGTGGTGTTATCCTAAACGAGGATCTTGTATTCATTGAAATATCACGGGCTTTGTATTGTGGTGTCATCTTGTTTTCTTCCAGTGAAATCTTTGAGTAGCATTTGATGTGCTGAGACATGTTATTTTTCATTATAATTTTGCTTACAACTGGATTCTCTCACCTGGTATTTTTCTTTATCATATCAGAGATTGTGAATTCCCTAATTCAAATAATTGGGTGAAGCACAAATGGTTAGTTGTATTCTTCCTGGCCAGGCTTATGGTTTTCTTAATTCGCAGGATTTTGGGACATGTTTGATGCCGAGGGAGTTTGATCAACAGTGGCATTAGTCCATCTGCCTATTGCAGTTTGATCATATCTTTCTTCTTTCCTTCTTTCCTTTTTGATCCTATCTTTCTTCTTAATTCATTTGCTTCTATGCACGCAATGCCCCTGTTCCCATACATGACCAGTAGATTTGAAAAGGAATTTTCATAGGAGAATTAGTTAAAAGATTTTATGGACAAACTTTGCTGTGTTTCTGCCCATGTGCCTATACCAGACTGCAAGAAATATCTTTCCGTGTTAGCTTTTCTCGACTAATTATAAAGCAGGGACCAATATCATGACAACGGGCTATTGGCGTGTCAATCTCCGATAAGTGTGGACACCAACACTCTAGCCTTGATGGCTTACCAGTGGTTCCCAGGGTGGTACTGATGTGAGATGGTGCCAGATGAGTTCTGTAGTGGGTGAAACTGTAGGAAGTGGTGGTGTGCAGTGATTGCTCATGCAGATGATGGCTTTATCTACATGCATCTAGCATGATTTTCTTGTGTTCTTAGCATTTGCAGCCTAATTTTGTACGGGATTCAAGATTTTTGTATCAATCTTGGTCAGAAAATCTGGGTTTGCCTTATTGTTTTGTGCTGTGCTCTTTTTCCGCTGAATTTTGATCTATATATAAATTATGGTGAGTTCTCTCTGGGATTCAATTGGCTGCTTGTAATTTAATTTATTGGATGTTAAAAGAAGTGTTATTGGGGGTTGGAGAAGTTGATATAGGAATTTATATTGCAATGGAGCTTATCATATGATATGGAAAGTAATGGCAGGGAGAAAATGTCGAAAAATTCAGAAGATAGGGCGAGTTTAGAAAAAACTCATGGATATGAGGAATCAATTCATAAATGTCATCCTCCACAAGAGGGTCTGAATAATGGATCGTCAAATGGAGCAAAAAATATTATTGAATAATCAGATTTTTTGAATAAAATATTATTTAGAAAATTCTCAAAATTTCAAAGTAAACGCGTTTTCCATTTTCATGTTTTCAGAAACAGTTTTTCAGAATGGCAAATAGAACGCATTTTCAGAAATTTCAAAACAGACACTCAAAACACAAAATATAAAACGAATTCAAAACTCAAAATATAAAACTGAAATACAAAGAGAACACCACCTTAGTGTTTCTGTTTATAGAAGTTTGATGGTTTGGAGTTTTTGGATTAGATCTTTGGTTGAGGGAGTTTGAGTTAAGGAGTTTAGAGTGGACACTAACAAAAATTAAAAATTCAAACCCATATCAAAATAAAATGTGATACATCTTACACTTCTCTTCGTAGCTTTTATGACTCGAGTTATTAAGCCTTTTGGGGTATTCAAAACCTAGTGTCCTATCATTACTGACATGGAGTCATCGACCTAAAACTCGATACATGGATTATTTAGAAATCTTAATAAAGAGAAGTCTTGCACTTAAGATGTCAAAAAAAAAAAAAAAAATCAAAATATATTCATAACGAAAGAAAGAAAAAAAGGATTTAGATTATCAAAAGTGAGAGGTGCCCGTTAAAGATTTCAAGATTTGAACTCTAAAAACTTGAGGTGTGTCTTTGAGAAATACTTGCCATTTTCCTTCTAGAGATACAAGTATCTGATGTAGGAGGGTTTGAGTCAGATGCTGAGTTGTCAGATAGCACGTTAATGGCTCTAAAGTATCACGAGTTGGCAGATCGGCGCAACGATAGCAAGTGATCGTGTAACTTTGGTAATTGAGTCGAGTTTCAGTAATTTGGCCATAATTTTGGCTACTGTTATCAGAATCGCGATTATGACCACAATCCGAAAAGCTTGTTTCGACGAGCACGTCGTGGACACCAAGCTTTTGCTCAATGTGTGCCGTTTTCAACCTCAAATTCCACTGTTTTTCCTTCCGAATTGCTATTTTTAGTTAAATTTTGCTATTTTTGGTAATATTTCGATTGCATGTTAGAAGATGATTTTTAACCTGATTTGGACTAGATTTCTTGCAGATTACTTATTTTATTCTTTATTTTCGTTTGGCGTAATTTTCGAAATTTTCTCATTTTTGGTAAAATTCGAATTTTTGCTATAAAGTCCGGCTTGTGGACTTATTTTGATTATTACGTAATATAATAAAGTTCTTTAAAATTCAAAGATGTTTTCTCTGTATTTTCGACGTTAATCTTATGTTCTTCTTGTGAATTTGCTGGTAGAATTAGCTTGTAGAATAATCAATATTCCGCCCCGTCAGTATCTAATTATGAATACTTTGTGTGGAAAAATACATTTTAATGATTATTAGGAACCCACATGTGCGAAAAATACCTCGGGATTGGGAAGAGCATAAAGAGTGATTTTGCAAGAGAGGTGTGAGGAAGATCTGACCAAACAAGGATTGTGATCATGATTAAATCAACAATACTTAGTTGGTTGTGTTCTAGTATGGGAGTGATTTCAATATTATCTAATCACACGAACACACACACTAAGTCAAGCATCGGATAAGTAAAAATTTATTTTTGATGTTGTTTGGATCTTTCTAAAGTGTTGTTTAAATTTGAACCTCAGGCATAGGATAAGCCGTTTAACGCTAAATTTGTTATTGAAGATTTGTTTAGGTTAGTGATATGGGTTATTCCTAAGATTTATTTTGTTTTGTTCAAGGACAAACAAATGTTTTAGTTTGGGGGTGTTTTATAAGTGCATTTTTGTACACTTATTCGGGCCATATTACTAGGTTTTTGTGTCTTTTAGTATTGGATTTTACTTAGGTTAATTTTATCTTATTTCAGTTTTGGACCTGCTTCTAAGCAATTAGAAAAGAAAGAATGATCAATTAGCCAATGGATGGAAGTTTGGGGACTAATATACATTTGAGTAAAAGTTGAAGCACTAAAAGTTTAAGTAATTTGATGTAGAGGACAAAGATGGAAGAAAAAATGAAAAAAATAGTTGAAAGAAAATTTCGTGAAGTTTTTATAACTGGGCAGCCACCCAATTATATTGTTCGGGCATCCACCCGGCCTTAAACTTAAAATACAGGGGCCATTTGCTAAGCCTGGGCAGCCGCCCCATTTCCTACTGGGTGCCTGCCCAGGCTAAATCGGGAAAAAATTTTTTGGTTTTCTAATATGATTACAATTCTTATGAAAACAAATCTTGAGACATTTTTTAAAGACCTAGGGCCATCCAGAACTGATGATCACATTTTATAACATATTCTAAGAGATTTTAGGAGGATAGAAGGAACCAAGAAACACAAAGATCGATTTCAAGACTCGAAAATTCAATTCAAGTTCTATTTGGGTGATGTCGATTCTTCAACATTTCTTTTATTTTTTCTTATAACATGTTAGGCTAGTTATCTTTGTGCTAGGAGAACGATGAACCATGTAATATGAATTTTTAGTCTTTAATTTTACATACTTGACATTAAAAACATGTTTTGGATATTGAATGATTTATATGATTTTCGTTTCTCCAAAATTATTGTGCACGATAATTGTGTGAATGTGGTGACCTATATTAAGCATTCGAAAGAGGAGAAATATGATCGACGTATATAAATTGTCATAATGTCCGATATGGGATAGAAATATACCGCTATACTTTACGTGAATTTTTAAGTGTTCATAAAAATTCATGCACTTTTGTATGTTCGCATCCGTCATAGAAATATAGTCGGGTCATATATGAAAGTAGGTTTAACATTACTCGAGAGAGATTGTTAAATAAAATAGGAACATTGATTCGTCAAAATTCAATCGTGTTGTCAAAGTGTAGAACTAAGGTTAAAAATGATTCTTGCATGGAAATTCGGGATCCTAGTACGTTTGTCATCTATTAAATACATCAATTTGCATTTAGTTTAGTTAATTTAATAATAAGTACATAAATAGATTATTTTAGTTATAATTTTATTTCAAACAAACACATCATATTATTCTTGTTTCGGTTAAAGTCGCGATAATTAAAATTGAACTAATCAATTTATGTGGTATGATACTTGGACTCAAAATCCACTTTATTACTTATTAATGAACCGCAAACTTGCGATGGTTTTAATTCGAAAGATATTTTCGTGAACATTATGCGCCACCAATTGTGACTGCAAAAGCTTTCAATCCTACTTCAGGCTGATCACCATGCTCAATTCACTAATTCTGACAGTTGCCTTCAAATAATCTGATTTACTGTGACGTTAACTTCCAATTTGTGACCTTAATAGTCGATGATTTTCAAACAATTAGAACTCAACGGTGGTAATCAAGAATATGTGCTCCGAAGAGATCTCCGTGGCTTTTCTATATATATATATATATATATATATATATATATATATATTGGGCTTGCGATTTGGTTAGTAGGTTCAGGTGATTAGGCTGTGGTTTGAATAAGTACGAAGTTTAGGATTTTGTTGGTTTGGGTCTTTATTAAATAGCTGCACAAAGAACCTTATGAACTGTAATATAATGAAAATTCATATCTTAGGTATTACAAATAGGCCAATTCAATTTTCAGATAATAAGTTTACAATTCCAAAACTCATGTAATAAATATATAATTAAAAAAATTATTAGTTAAATATATTAAGATCACAATTATACAATTAATGATCACAGTTACGTACTTATAGGCCACAACTTATTTATTGGTCACATATTATTAAATTAATTGATCACAAATTATTTTTCGATCACAAATCAAAAAATTTATAAGATACAATTTATTTATCGATCACAAATGACAAACTTTATAAATCATGACTCAAATTTATAGGTCACAAGTTGTCGGTCACGTATTATTTATTGGCCACAAAATATTCAATTTATTGGTCACCGTTTTAAATAATTGATCACACATTATTTATTGGTCACAAATGAAAAATTTATTGGTTACAATCAACTAAATAATTTGTGACTGCTATTACCATTTGTAACTATCACCTCACCATCGTACAGCACATAGCACCGTCGTCAAACACGACCACCGCTAGAGCCACTACCATGCTACCAACACCACACCACAGCACATTGCGCCCATACCCCACACCGCAAAGCACAAATTATTACTTAGTCAACCACAACACCGCACCAGTCACGTTCAACACCACTAAGCGAAGTACTGCCTCATAGTGCTGGGCGATTTATGGACAAGCAGCTCCGGTCTAATCTGTGGACGGGAAACACCGGGATGATGTTGAACAATTGTAGCCTAGTTTGTGTTGATTGCCGGCGTGAAGGGTGGCGGCGATGGTTTTAAGATGGTTTTTGGGGGTGGATTTGGGTGATCTCTTCTTCCTATGATATGCTTAGCAAGAGTTTTGAGATGGTTGTTGGTTGTTTGTTGGTGGTGGTGCAAGTGGTGGTGGTGTAGGTGGCCATAATGTGGCAATGATGCTGTTGGTGGTGGTGATGATGGTTAGGTGGTGGCGGTTGTGTTGACGGTAAGGTGATATTGTGAATTTGGATAAAGACATAGAAGAGAGATAGAAAGGATAGAGAGGGAGAAAAAGAGTGGGAGATGATGTTAGGGTTTGGGAGTGTGGATTGGATGGGGATAGGGATGGGGATGGGGGTGGGTAAATTAAATTAATTTTTTATTATATTATTATTAATAATATTTATAAGTTGAATTATTACCTAATTTTTTATTAAATAAAGTTCAAACCTGATTTTTGAATTGAAAAACTTAAATATTTGTTTATATGTAATTTCGTTTGTAATGTAGCGTAGCAAAGGGAACTAACTCGATTTTACTTTATTTTTTTCAAACTTTTTTTAAAACTTTTTTTTTTTTTTTGAAACAGAAAATAGCAATTACTTAATAGATGAGCTTTTTTTTTTTAACTATCTGAAAAGACGTAAAAGAAAAATAGTTCCTTTGATTGTTGCCGAAACAAATTCATCTTGTATTTTGTGCTATTCAAATATCGTTGTGTCCGAAAGGTGGGTGGTGGTGTGTATGGATCAGATGGAAACTATTGGTGGGAATTTTAACTTTTGAATTTGAAAGACGAAAGATTTATTTGGTCAAAAGAAAAGAACTTGTTCTTAATCTTATACCAATTTGATGCTAGAGTTTATAATTTGTTGATGAACAAGACGAGACATAAAGAAAGGAGTGCAAACAAAAAAAGAATTGATGGCAAAGGAAATTGATTTTTATTCAAATATTAAGGGTTATAACTATTACATTGAATAAGCCCTCTATTTATCAAGCAAATAAACTAAAAAGAAGGTAAAAGGAAACGAACTTCTAGTAAATTATAATTCTATAAAAATATCAAAAATAATATTATCTAATCTAATTGGAATTAGACCATATTTATAAAATTTTATTATAATTCTAACTCTATTTTTATCTGTATATTGATCTCCATGACCTATGTTCTAACTCTATTTTTATCTATATCCAAAATGCATTGGAGAGGCCAGGGCCTCCAAAAAGGGTGTAAAATGTTTGCCTAAATTATTATAGCAGTAAAATGTTTGCCTAAAGTAGGTGAACCTTCCTCCTCATCCACACAGCCAATGAATAAAACGTCATACTCTTAACAAAATCAGTTACAAATTAGCCAATAAAAAGTCATCATGTATCGTTTTTCCTAAATAATTGAATTACCCTAAAATTTGGAGGGATATCTATAAAAACCCTCACTTTTGAAGAAAAATATATGCAATTCAAATACCTCTTACAAATAGTCCTTTTTCATCTAGGTTCAAGTTTGAGCATCGAAATTAGTGAGTTTAGGAAGTGAAAATCTTAACTAGGTGAAAGAATTTCACTTCAACAAATACAGCCTACGACAACGTTCAAAAAATGTTGCCGTAGGCCTTCTGCAACGTTTGGACGTGTGTTGCAAATCAAGGTGTTGCCGTAGAGTATGACCCCTACGGCAACGTTCAATAAACGTTGCCGTAGGTCATTTTACTATTAAAAAAAAAAATTCCACAATTATGTAATTTCCAACAAACATAATAATAATTACAAAACAAAATGCTTGAAAATTTTACAACAAACCTAATAATCAAATTTTACATAATTCTAATAAACAAAAATAGTAAATATGATTCAATACAATATATTAACTTCATTAGCCTACTCAAAAAGTTATACAACAATCATAATTGACCAAAAAAATATTACAAGATATTAGATCAATATCCGAGTTTGCTTATATGACCAACAAGCTATCCCAAAAATAAATGGCCTAACTGTCAAAGATTTCATGAAATTACATTGTTGTGTTCCTCTTCATCTGTTCTCAACACATAAGCTAATCATATAAATCATGTGGACATAGAAATGGACCTGCAGCAACACATTGAAGGACAAAATTATTTACCAAAATTAAGGAAAAAATTTACCCAACAACAAAAATCACCAAAAAAAAGTAAGGAAAAAAAAAAAGAAGTAAATAAGTTCAATGATTATAAACGAAGTTAATACAGAATTCACTTCATGAAATGACTAAAATGAAGTAGTCCTCTACTAGGATCACCCTTCATATACAAGTTCAAGCATCAGAAAGGATAAAAAGTACAAGACTGGTTAATCAGTAGTACCACAATGGCATCGCCCCAATCCAGTATCAAGTCAACTCTCCTCAAAAGGAATGAATCCAATGCCAATATAGTTCACAACAAAAGAATCCCAACACATCTAACCAATGCCAATATAGTTCACAGCAAAAGAATCCTAACACATCTAACCATAGTTCACAGCAAAAAAAGTAGTAGAGCAAGAAAGCAGAACAAACAAGACCAGGACAAAAGGAGAGTTAGTCTAAGGTCTAATCGTAGTCAGGAATATTTATCCATTAAAATAAAATCTCTCCAAGAAACATACCTTCATCACACAAGTCTAATACTACTCTTTGGCCAAGCAACAGTACTTCCCATGGCTTCATGAAGAGTTCGAAATTCATCTGTAGGTTTGTATAAGGTCAAATGATCCATATACACTTCCTCAACCCAAACCTTCCAACGGTCTCTTCCGAGTGGCAAGTGATGCACCTTTGCACTTGGGTCTGTTGTTACAATTCTCCCTTCTGCTACAACTTCTTCATGTTCAAACATGTACCAATGCAGTAGTTGACACCTAGCATTTTCCATACGTGCAATACCCCCTTCGACACCACTTCCTCTGGTAGACTACAAATTCATAGTCAATAGAAAATATATTATTTTTATTAGTATACTCCAATCTAATTTTATATTTAATAAACTTGTAATAATGTTGGATACAAAAACTTGAGGAGTAAAAGCATTTGAAGTCCCATCCTCCACATTCTGAAAAATGATAGAAAGATTATAAAAATTATTCTACATATACTTGGGTATAATAAGTTATATTATAACAGTATAAATAATGGTCAAACGTTCTAACCTGTTGACTTAACTTGAGAAGTGCTTCAACCTTTTCTTCTAGGGCTCTCATCCTTTCCGACTGAGTTTGTAATTGGCTTTCAAGTTCTCTAACTCTCCCATTACTTTTAATTTGTCCATCCACTTTTGATGGTGCAATTCTAAACCCAAGTCCCCGAACTCTTCCATGACGTTCAGGACCTAACACTCGAGCAACAACATTATCGTGGATAGAATTTTCTGCTGATGTATTAGAAATTGATTGAGCACAATATTCAATCTTTTTCTACACTCATGTAACTAAACTTTTATACTAACAAGTGATATAATACAACTTATTATTCTGACTATGAACTTTGAAATAATAAACATACCAAAGTCTCGATAACTGCTTCATTTATTGATTTTCTATCCTTCATAAGATGTCCATGAGTCCATACTCTAGTTCTTAACCCGTTGATATTTGGATTTTTTTCCCTCTGAAATGCAAATCTAGTAATTACATGTACTAGTATGGGACATTTTCAAGTAAGAAGAGTAAATATGTTTGTAATTGTAATTGTACAATTTCATGAGCCATACGTGAATAACCCTTTCGACTCATAGTGTGGAGAAGCTTCTGATTAGTTCTCAAATTGATAAACTTGTGGCTCTTTTGCTATTAAGAAAATGAAAGTATAATAGGAAAATAGTTATAAAATTTTTAAGCTTCATATGCAAATATACTTACATGAAATTCAGCAGAAAGAGCATCCTCGACAAATTTCTTCCAAATTCTTCAGAATTAATATTCTTTGGTTTAAGAAGGGCAATATTGCGTGCTTTATTCACAGATGATTCGACTTGATTTCGGATTTGTTTTCTCAGCCTTGATTTAAATGTCCTCCAATACTTTCCCATATATTGAAATGTTATTCTTTGATGACAATCAGTCACGTTGAACCTTTGCTGTATTCATGCACAAAAATAAATTTATTACTTAAATCTGATATTGTCATTACTAGTATGGGACATTTTAGTCATGGTAACTACATGCAAGTAGAAGTATTAAAATATTACAACAGTTACCTTCCAATATGGTAGATCGTAAAATATAGACTTCTTCTTCCACGTTACATTAGATTGAGTTTTATTCTTCTTCCTTTTTCGCTTACCATTTTTTCCCAAATCATTTGTAATTTTATCAACTTCAATAGAATCTTTTTCACCATTTTTTTATCTTTGGCTTAATACCAGTTTCAATATGTCCATTAAACCAACTTCTTTTCATGCAAAATGGATGATTAAAGGCGAGAAATCTTTTATGTCCCATGTACGCAAACTTCCTACTATGCTTCAACCATAGTGAACATGTGTCTTCACGACAAATAGGGCATGTAATTTTCCCCTTGACAGACCATCCAAATATGTTTCCATATGCAGGAAAGTCATGTATTGTCCACATCAAAATAGTTTTTAAATTGAATGTAGACTTTGTGACTGCATCATACATCTCAACTCCATCACTCCATAACAACATTAAGTCGTCTACAAGTGGTGCCAAATAAACATCTATGTCATTACCTGGTTTCTTTGGTCCCGAAATCAATAAACTCAACATCAAACTTTCCTTTGACATGCATAATGAGGGTGGCAAGTTATATATAGTTAAAATTACTGGCCAACAACTATATTTAGAACTAAGATCTTTGAAAGGATTAAACCCATCAGTAGCAAGACCTAATCTAATATTTCGAGAATCTAATGCAAAATGTGGCCACCTTTTGTTAATCATTTCCCAACTCAATGAATAAACTGGATGCCTAATTTTACCGTCTGAACTTTTATTACTTGAGTGCCCCTCAATTGTGTTGCCATCTCTTCTATTCCGAATATCCTCTTAAGTCTTGGTATTATAGGAAAATAACGCAACGCTTTTGGTGGAGTTTTTTTCTGAATTTTTTTAGTCCGTTGGTTAACTTTTCATCTTAAGCAACCACATTTTGGGCATAACTCAGCTTGTTCGAGCTCCTTTCTATATAGACAACGATCATTCAAGTAAGTGTATATCATGTCATAGCCAAGATCAAATGTATTGACAAGTTTCATCTCATAAAATGAGTTTGGAAGTTATTATTCTCTGGCAACATGTCTTGAACAAGATTTATGAGTTCATCAAAATCACTATCTGATAAACCATGTGAAGCTTTATGCTTAAACATAGCAACATAAACTGACATCTTCGTGAACGCCCCACAACCAGGATATAAAGGCATTTCAGCATGGTCAACTAAACTTTCAATCTCTTTCGCTCTTCCATCAAGAGGGTTTTCAGGATCTAGATCATGTTGTGCATAGAAGTCCTTAAACATCCTATGTGATTCGGATATTTCTACATTGAGCAAATTTGATTCACTTGCTTGTTCTCCTTGAAATACCCAAACACTGTATGTAGGATCCATACCCTTAATAATCAAATATTCATAGACTGTATCATAATGGTGATGCATTAGATTCTTACACCTAACACAAGGACATACTATCATTTCTGAATTGCAACTTTCACGAGCTCGTTCAAAAAATTTATGGGCTCCATCTCTTTATTGTTCTGAAAATATACAAGTTCAACTTTATGATCATTATACGTTACATTTTGTTCGATTGATATCTAGATCTGCAATATTTAATTTTAGATGATAACCTTGATAAGTGTAGCCACTCTTGGTCCATTATATGTAAAAATACTATTCAACATTGAACAAGAAAAAGATACATTAGATAAAAAGATTAGTAAATGCTATAAGGAGCCCATGTGTAAAACCTGCTCAAATAATCTCACAATTGAAACTTAATCTAATCTAAAGAAATTGGTTTATCGACAACATAGTAGCGGACATCCAACATTAATGATTGTAATAGTTTATTGATTCTTTTAATAAATAAATGTAGCAAGACTCGAACGAAAGGAGTGATAATGATTTTATATAATACCATATTATTATGTTTAATAATATAAGCCACTTTGATAGAACCAATTTTATCTTTGAACATAGAAAAAATTATGATACTCCCCAAATATGGAGTTGAAATGTTCCCCGTCACAAGTTGTAAAAGCTAAGTAGTGGAAATGGAATAGCTATTCTATCTAAAATGTTTCCCGTCACGAGTTGTAAAAGCTAAGTTGTCGTGTCACCTCTGCATATTGTAAAGAGGCTGGTGGCAAGAGCTTCTTCTTTGCTCCCATCTTATATTTCGAGGTACTGGTGGTTTCTTGCACCTCAAAATAATGGGACTTGGTCTCAGTTCCCTATATTGGCATTAAAATATTAAATTGTTCTAAGTGTTAGAGCATAAAGAAGATATGTTAGGTTGAAGAATCAATTTCGGCTCATATCAAACTACAAGTCAAGGATTTGTTGATTCAGTTTGGAGTGCAAATGGATTTGAAAGGAAGATCAATGGGATCAGGTATGGGTAACTTATTCAGTCAACATATATATAAACAAATATACATATATTTATTAATTATCTTATTTTTGTGGATTATAAATTGCTTTTCTATATTAGTAAACGATGCAATATTATTTGTAAACCTTTTTCGATTGGGGTTCTCTGAGTGACTTTTGGTGGTTAATGTAAAATTACGGGAATGATAACATTTTCTTATTTAGTTGCATAACTAACTAAACATTCAAGGCTAAGGCATTTTCTCTTGTTAGTCCAAAAGAGTTCCAACTCTAAACCTCAGCCATTGATTTATTAATATGAAGTTGGCACAAATCAGATTGATATTCCAAATTGTAGCAATGATAGGAATAATTTATTAATATGATGTGAATGATGAGACTATGAGCTGAAATTTATTGCAACATGGCCATGTGACCTAACTTGAATTGTGAGCTTTGTTATATCTATGGATGAGACCATGTGACCTAACTTGAATTGTGAAAACCTATTTATAACATGCAGGGTACTAATTTTTTCACAAATCTGAGCTCTGTTATATTTACAATCATTGAGTATTGATGACATATAAAACAACATATAGAACAACATATAGCTATGGATATTTACATAAATGAACTCCAGAGGAAATTGAGTATTTGAGGCCCCTTAAAGACTAAACAACATATAGAACAATGGATATACTTACTAACTGGAAGAAAAGATTGCCTATTGATGACATATATAATATTCCTCATTGAAATTACTAGAAGCATATGAAATTACCTCCTGATTTTATGTACTCTTGAAACAAGGGATATAGTGACATGTGAACAAGGGATGATAAACACTAGTATTGGCAACCTCTTCTCGACATCCTCAGTTTACCGTGAAAATTGAGACTTAGGAGGAAGCCAATTGAAGTTATGAATTCCACTTCTACATAGAATTAACTGAGAAACTAACATTTTAGGTCAACTGAGTCATGTGACATGTAGATCCCTCCCTCCAGACTTTTCCCTGCTTCAGAATCCAATTCCTAGTACTAACAGAGCAATCTCAAAAATAAATTCACATTCCCATAAGCCATACCCTTTCGGGAACCATTGCAATCACTACAATAAGCTACTGAAACCAACAAATTCTAGATTACCAAAAAGTACGAAGACTAACCAAATAGATGAGAGACGCCGATGGTGGAAGGCAACGAGACTGAGAATCCATCTTCTTCTGTGGTTATGTGGCGAGACTGAGAGGCCGTATTCAAGTCCCAGATTCTAGATTTGCCGATTTTGGATCTCCTAGTCTGGATTTGTGTTGGCGATTTCTGGCTATTCGAGAGATCAGAGAATGAAACAGATGAATTGTTCCGTCCATGGATTTTTCTATTTTTAATCCGGCGGGTCAGTTTGGGTTGGCGGGTTTGGGGTGGATATTTTGTGGGTTGTTGGGTTAGAATTGAAATGTGCCAAAAAATTTAGGCCCTCCGATTTTGGACCTGATCGAAGAAAAAATTGTGGGCCAAAACGAATATTATTGTTGGGTTGCAATTGATGGACTCATTTAAATGGGTCAGAATACCTTTAGCAACGTTTACAAAACGTTGTGAAAGGTCACGTTTGATAGTAAACGTTGCTAAAGGTAACACCTTCCGCAACACTCAATAAACGTTGCGAAAAGTGATCTATCGCAACATTTTTTTAGAAAGCGTTGCTAAAACTCATTTATATTAACCAATGGCAATATTCACTTACTAAAATGTTTCCAAAAGACGATTTTGACAACATTTGTTGAATGTTGCCTTTTAAATGTTGCTAATGACTATTTTTGTTATAGTGTTTGATGATCTGATTTCCGTAGTCAACATTCCCCGAAAATTATCAAATATCTAATAAATTGATAAAAGAATCACGAAAATAATATTTTTGAAATAAAATTTAGGTGCATCGGAGGGAATAATCACTCCATGGATTTAGCATGAGATCTACGACTATGAGCACGGTAATACACAGAGCAAAATGCTTGCAAGATCATCAACAGCAATATCAAAATAACAGCCATTCATGTGAGAGACTGCCATGACCTAGAAAAACGTTTCATCAAGTTGTCAACTTTAACCCTCCATTTTCCACTGTAATTCTTGTTCACATCTTCAATCACTTTATCGAAGAAGGATACCTTTGTCAATCTAATAGACTTGCTCATGTCGTTCCATAAATTTGCCACTTCTTCATCACTCTTCAACTGGTTCGAAATTATGCCATGTTCTCTAAGAAACTTTGCATCATCTTAAGTGTCGATAATTCCGTTTATTAATTCGGTGTATCGAGTAAAAACCAATGGCCCTGATGCACTGCAGGCTTCATAAGCCACCAAATTTCTCAGCACTACCTGTGTGGTCACATCTAAACTAATTCTGGGGCGATAAAATGTAGATGTTTTCTTGTCGAAATTAATGCTCGAAATGCCTAAATCCGTGGCTGAAAATTTGACACTTTGCCTTTGAGAGTTCAGTTACAGAAGGAATAGTAATTTCCTCCATTAATAGAGGTCTGTTAATGGAGTTATTCAAGTTACATGTTTCATTATCTGGTTTACTTTCTGGTTTTCTTGAGAAAACCATAAGTACTCAACATGATATTTTTGTAAGTGTTATGCCCTAGGTCCAATCAACTTTGGACATAAACACTTTGAATATATATATATATATATATATATATATATATATATATATATATATATATATATATATATATATATATATATATAATCGATGCATATGTATGGCGATATCTATTATTTAATTGAATTAATATTCTAATAAATTAAATAATAGAATCCGTATATTCAAATTTTGGTGATTTGTTAATCACAAGGAATTGTAATTGTGAGATACAAATTACATATGACTGAATCTTAAATCGTCTGTGGTTGAAGTAATAATGAGATACGAATATCGTTATTACGGGTAGAACATCACATGTGGCATTCTTACTTATGCAGTAAGTAGCTAATCTCACAAGTTAAAGTGTGGTGACACTTGAATGAACTCGTGGATGTTTTGTTATAGAACAAAACATTGGAGACTCGCTGGGAGATTCCACATGGATAACTATAGAGTGTTAGTGGTTAATCTCTAACGTTCGGTAGTGGATTGGTCCTTTGACTTGAGGTCATCATAGTACCTTATATGATGACAGTCGTACTTTGATGGTGTTGGATGTTGCTCTGCCAAGGGTCTCTAATACACCATCGTTCGGGTATTTCAAGAATCATATGAAGGTTGTGAATGATCAATAGAGGATTCGTCACTCTTAGATAGTAAGAGATTATGATCTACATTTTATCCATTTAAATTAATAATGAAATCCTTGGCGAAGGTGAACTCATAAGTCTAAAAGGAGTTTTAGACTTACATTGGCTTAACACTGGGATAAAATATATGATCGATAATTGAGATTGACACACATACATATCTCATTATTGATTGGATCATATTGACGAAATGATTATAATTTCACGGTAAACGAACAAGTTTGGTTTGTCACATCACGTGACATTTCCCATCACATGTATTGCCGTGATACATTGTTAGATGTCAATATGGGACGATGAATGTGATTGGTGATAAATTAAAAGGGATGTTTTAATTTATCGATTTTGATTATATCAAAATAATAATTCACGTCGTTAGACATTGTGATCGGGAACCTAATGGATCACGCACAAAAGAGAACTAGAAGAATGAGATCTACCAATTAATTAATTGACAAGTGTAGAATAATTAATTAATTGGATTGCTTATTAATAGACCCGAATTAATTAGTTGGATTAATTAATTCATGTACCAGATTTAATTCATTTGATTAATTAACTATCAGACTGGGTAAAGTTTAGAGATGTGCCAATCCCACTTAGGCTTATATTAATTGGCTGCTAGAGTTTGTAAATTGTAGAGATTTTTCATTATTCTTGCTAGCACAAGAAAAAAAAACCCTAGCCGTCATTTTTGTTCTCTGTGTGGATCATTATTGGAGGCTGGACAATTAGATACCTTGGATTGCAGATCGTGATCATTGGAATTCGAGAATCAGCAAAGAAGTTTGCAGAATTCATCAAGGTATTATTCTCATCGCAGTTTCTATCTAAACACATTGCAGATTCTCGGTGGGAATTGAAAATTGTTTTATTTCCGCTGTGCATGATTAAGTAAATTCCTAACATTTATAATTATTACTACAGGAAGATTAGAGATAATTTTCCAAGGTAATTTAAATATTAATTGAGCAGGTCTTGAAAATATTAATCTCTTGATCAAACTTACAGGACTTGTCTTCAACTTCCAAAAAGTCTTCGCCAAATAATTTTTTTCGCTTTCTTGTTTCTTGTTTTCGTCATTTCACTTCTCGGATTCTGCCATTTCGGATGAGCCCTCTAATTTTGGGACAATCATATGGTACAAAAGGTCTAGCAAATGGGCACACTTCACAACCTGAAAATTAGGCCACTCTTGTATCGTCTTAAAAGGCAAAAGCTCTTTACAGAATCCCGTCAACATTTAATATAACATACTTTCTGCTTCGTCCAACGATGATAATTGGAATTCTAAAAATTTTCTCGAGGAAAATAACGGAATCTGATTCTCAAGCATCACCATATCTCTTAAAATAGCATTATGTTCCGATTTTCGCCCCGAAACATCAATGAAATGTGACGTTGAAGAAACCCTAGTTAGTACCTTACCTTTTTTCACAACATATATCTGTAGGAACTCGAGCAAGAAAGGTGCATCCACAGGGATCATCCATGCTAACGTTTCGCCGTTGAAATTAAGGTACTTGTGGTAGGAAGCTCGAAATCTGAGGCTCAAACTTTGTCAACTGATCTACTAAATGCTGGAATTTGAAGTTTTGAATAAATATGCCAACCTTCATTTCACCATTCTAGGACGAAAAAGTTCTAGCGTCTCTCTACGCTTCTCTACGCACCCAATTCATAGTATTGCGAAGAGATCGAAGACACTTATTTGCATGCTCAAATATCATAAATACAATAATTATTTAAAATATACAAATAAATAAGCAAAATTTATTCAAGGACAAAACAAAATACTAAACATTACAGTATTATCTTTATACTTTCACACATGTCCCAACAAATGTACCCTTTGAAATTTCTTCACCCTTAATAGGATGATCCAAGTGTTCTCCGAACTTCAAACCCATGTGCAAGAAAAGCTGGCATGTGGGACTATGACATATTGAAAAGTTTCTGTAGCCTTTTAAACAAAGCAAGAAAGAATCCACTTATTGAAGAGTCATCAAAATGCACGAAACGTAACAAAATTTATTTCATTTTAACAAAACAAAAGACATATATATGTTCCACACATAACATAAGATACAAACATGACCTTAAAAAACCTTGAGAAGGTAATGAGAAATTGGGGCGCGGGACGAGATTCTAGTCGGTCACCGTGGGTTCGAGGGCTTTGATAGGAAAAATGCGTCTGCAGCTATAAACCTGGCAAAATGCTTGTAAACACATGAGCAACAACAGCATAATAGCAGCAAGAAATGTGAGAATCTGCCACGAACCAAATACATATTTCTTCATGAATTTTCCAAATTTAACCTTCCACCTTCCGTTGTAATACTTGTTCACATCTACAATCACTTTATCTATGAAAGACACCTTCGTCAATCTAATAGACTTGCTCATTCCATTCCACAGGTCCGCCACCTCTTTATCGCTCTTCAAACGGTTTATAATAATCCCTTTATCGCGAAGAAAACTTGCATCTTTTTCCGTGTCAATAATCCCATTCATTAATTCTGTGTAACGAGTCAGAACCATTTGCCCTGATACTCTACACGCTTCATATGCCACCATGTTTCTTAAAACAATCTCCGAATTCACATCTACACAAATGATAGGGAGATAAAGTGTGGCAGTTTTTAAGTCAAAATTAATGCTTTGGATGCCTTCATTAGTTGGCACAAAGCAAACTCCAACTTCAAAGAGATCAATTACAGAAGGGATTGAAATTTCTTCTATCGATGGAGGTTCTTCTATGTTACCTTTAGAGTCGGAATCTTCGTCTTCTTTCTTCTCCCCTCCTTTATGTAAGGCACTGAATACTTGTTCCAATGGATGTTTTAACATTTTTAAGAAAGGAACCTTAGATATAATAGTCCAAGGCAACTTCACAATCACTTTTAAAGGTTTTGAAAAGATTATGCTTTTGATCCATTGAACTGGTCCTTTTTCTAATATAGAAAGGATATTCCATACCTCATCAACGAGCCGCCTAACGTGACTCGGTTCTCCTGTGTAAGAATCCTTCTCGCCTTCCTTTGATTCACCATCTTCCTCAATTTCAGTTATATGATGATCAAGAGATTGTTCCTCCAAATTTGGCACGATAACACGGTATGCAAATTCGAGTATATGAGCACAATCCGTGAGCTGTATTTTGGGGAATTTTTCCACCATCTTGAATGGAGAAAGATCTTTGCTGAGTCCAATTAACATGGAAAGTAGCCAGTCATCTGCCAACTCTATTGATGAGAACTGAAATTCTAACAATTCCCTCAACACAAATAATGGAATTTGGTTCTCAAGCATTATAAGATCTCTAAATATGGCGTTGTTTGCTGCCTTATTTGCTGCTAATTCAACCAAATGTGACATTCTTGATGGAACATTAGCTGGTACCTTGCCTTTTCCGACAGCACAGACTTGAAGAAACTCGAACAAGAAAGATGCATCCACCACCATCATCCATGCTAAAGTTTCGCCACTAAAGTTTAACGGTTTATGGTAGTAAGCTCGAATCTTGAGCTCGAATTTGAGGTATTGATCAACAAGGTTTTGGAGTTTTTTGTTTGGGATTTCTCTCTGATATCTTTGTGCAGCAGCAAGTTTGTATTTCTCCATGTCGTAAAGCTCGGGACGGAAACAATGGTAAGGGCCAAGGGCAACTTCTTTTGGGATGTAAGAATCCGGAGCACTCAGCAATAGGGTTTTCGGAACAATGAAGATACTAACTGGGATTTGTGTGTCTTCTTCAAGTTCTTCCTCTAGAGTTCGACGAATGTAAGCAACCCATCTCCCTTCGTCGACGTTGGAGCCAAATCCCAGGTCGGCGCTGAACCGAAAACTCGAGTGTGCGCTCATATTAGGCTTAGAGAAAGACAGTGATTTTTATTCCAAGTACAGAAAATTCACTTGTGTTTTATAGCATGATGAAAATAAGGGACTGAAATGGCTATTAATAGACAGATATACATAAGGAGATAGACAGATATTCTGCTTAATAGATTTATAAGAATCTCCGTTCTTGTCTACTTTTAAGGAGCTAATCAGTGCTATTTGATTCACAAAATAAATAAATAATGGCTTGTTATTAAATTAAGTAACACAGGTGGGTGGGCGTTGAGGAATACTACCCCGTTTGAACTCCATTTTTTTGAAAAAAATCATTTATTCAAAACACATTTTCAATCATACATTTTTTTATAAAATAATATTAAACGTAAATCTAATATTTTTCTTAATTTTCAAAAAATTACTATTTCAAAACAATTTTTCTCCCAAAATCTCGTTTTAATGAAGCCCAAGTGTTTTTATCCATTGAAAACTCTTTAACTTTCACTATTTTAACCAGAATTTTAGATGATTCAAGGCCCCATGCAAAAAGAAAGACGAAGTATTTATAACACATTTTAAGAATGAAAGGTATATTTGTCGAGAAAATTATCAAATAGACAGTATTTATGAGCATTAAATTGTCACCATGGCTTTCTTTTATTGCAGTATAAAAGGTTTTCAACATTTTTTTATTCAGACTTACGTCTTCAACTTTTTTCGTTCACATTCTTATCATCAAGCTTTCATTAATTAATGCATTTAATCCCCAGTGATGATTTCATACAAAAAATTCGTTAGGAGGGCATAATAACACTTATTTACCCATCATATTTTTCAATAAACAAAAAATCAACGAATAAAAAAGTGTGATTGAATATTTATCGTCATTTCAAAGTAAGCTAAAATAATACTTGAAAAAAAAATGTAGTTATAAACCAGATTTCTAATTAATAGAAAATTGAAGATAAGAATGAAATCAAAAAAAGTTTATGATATAAATACGACAATAAGTGAAGATTAAAGATCTTCGATGAAATTAAAAAATAATGCTAAAAGTGTGATCTAAATGAAGATTATTTTTGTTATAAAATTCTGGAGTAAAATGAATGAAAAGATGCTAAAACTTAAACAATTAAGCATCTAATCTTGTCCAATAAGATAAATCAAAGATGCCCAAAAGAAAAATACCAACGTGATACCGGCCTTTGACTATGACTGACAGTGGGTTACCTTTGTCCCCCACGAGAAGCATGCTTTTTTTTTTTGCCCCCTGAAAAACTAAAATAGCATTTTTTTTGGGTCCATGTTAACATCGATAAGCTCTACTCCAAGCCAAGAAATCTTACAAAATATTCCATTCTAAAATAGTATTTCTAGCAAGCATTTGTATTGTAGTATTATGATACTATAAACTTTTGAAGTGGTAGTCTCTTTCGCAAAATTGTAATATACTACACAAAAATGAAAAATTACTCTTGAAGTCCCAGCTTTCATGAATAGCCCCTTGAGTTAAACTTTTAATGCCTTTAGATACCCAACCTTTGCAAAGTTCACTACAACAAAGTTCACCTTTTATGCATGCCGTAAATAATTCTTTACGGCGTACAATAACACGTCATATAAAACAATGCCGTAAAAAGTGGGTCTTTTTACAGCGTGCAGCGTACGCTATCTAGAGAACGCCGTTAATACTTTTTACGGCGTTCAGTAAATGCACGCCGTAAAAAGTATCAAGTGATACTTTTTACGGAATGCCTTTGAACTCCGTAAAAAGTGAGGCATGCCTCTTAACGCCGTATAATATATATCATGAAATTTACGGCTTGCCTGGTAGTACGTCGTTATTACCCTTTGCGGTGTTCAGTGTCTGCACGCCGTAAAAAGTGATATACTTTTTACGGCATGCCTCTGCACACCGTAAAGATCAATTTAATTTTTTTTAAAATTATTTATTTATTTGATTACCAGCAAACCTATAATACTCCCAAAACAAAATTAATCCATAAATAATCAAGTTTTTCATTGTTTTGATAAATAAAAATATTGAATACAGTTCTACACAGTATGTCAATGTAAAATTAATCTCAACAATTCTCAAAAGACTACTACTTCAAAAAAATAAAATGATTAAACCATATCAAAGTTAACTTCTTTGACCAACAATTTAACTATCCCACAAAATATCAACTCCCTACCCACCACGAAAATAATAAGCGTATAATTAATAAACTTAGAGTGAGCATATAAATCAAAAGAATATTAATAAATATATTAACTTTTATCTAATCAACATAATACACATGACAAGTAAAAATTATTAACATATGTGCTCTAATAGAAATTTATCTATAAACACCATACCTTCCAAAAAATGATTCAGAGTACAACTAGAATACTAACATATAGAGCCATAAAACTTCAAATGTTGTCATGATCTCAAGTCATTTTATATAAATAATCATCTTGGCAACCAAATAAAAATCTGATGTTCAATTCAAATAAACCACCCATCAAATTCTTGATTTTAGACAATTGACACTAAACGTAAATGCAAATGGCATTAAAATAGAAAAGAAGTTAAGTATACCTTTGTTATGATTACGGAAAATCCACTTCGATGTACCTAATTGGCCATGTAATTGTACTTCCTAATGCATCTTCAAGAAAAAAAGCTCGAGTGTAGGACGATATAAGCTGACATTATCAATCACTTAGTTAACCCAAACTCTCCAACATTCATTACCAAGGGGAACATTATGCACTAGATCACTTGGATTGTTGATGCGATTTCACATTTTGCAACAATATCAGCTTTGCCAAACCAAGATAATAATTTGCATTTCTTATTTTGAAGGTCATCCAAACCATTCAAGCTTCTATCTCTAGGCTGTAGAATTCGTATCCAATTGTACAATTTATTATTTTGAATATAGAAAGTATATGTAATTTTGAATAACATTTATTAATTCTAGTTTTTCACTTACTTTATTTTCTTGTTCAACACTTTTACTCTTCACTTGAAACAAAGATTTTAATTCTTTAATTTCATCTCTCAACTCTTGGACTTGAGTTTGCAAGTTATGATTGTGCACCAAATCATTCAACTTTGAAGGAGTCGCATCGAAACCAAGACCCCTTACTCGTCCTCGATGTTGTGGACCAAGTACTCTTGCAACTCCATCATCTTTGATGGAGTGTTTGCTTGGAGAGGTAACTGTCTCTGAACATGCTTTTATTTTGTTCTGATATGAGAAAATACATTAATGGGCTAAAATTACAAATATAAGCTTTAAATGACCAAAACTTACTAAAAGCAATATTGTTACCAATGTTTCCCCAGCTGATTCATTAATAGGTTCACATGTCCTCGAATATAAACATCATCTCTCGTTATGGAATCAGGGTCTTCACTTTCAACACGCTGCATTTTACATATTTCATATACGTGATAGTTTGTAAACAAATGAAATAACTTTTCAAGCAAATTTAACGTTTAATTTAACAATCTTTTACCCTTTCAGCTTCTAAGCGAACAAAACCTTTTCTACTTGTATACATTATGATTTGACTTGCTCTCATCTTTTTGAATCTTTCATTCTTTTCCTACAAAATCAATTAGTACTATATAAGCATAAATTTTATTAGGAATATAAAGCAATGGAAGCTTACTTTATATGGTTGAGAATTGCGTTCTTTGACAAATGCTTGCCATTCTTCCATTGATTTAACATTATCGGGTTTGAGGAGAGCAGCGGCTCGTGTCATGCCCATTGTTTTCCCTTTGTTATTGATCGCTTTGAGCACATTAGATCGATGATCTCGCCAATTCTTTCCCATTTTTTGCATGATGTATTTTCTATGACAAGTATCAACATCAAACTTTTACCGCATCAAAGTTCACAATAGTAATAGCAATTTAATTTAAATTATATAAGAGACAAGGAGTTTATATTACCTGCACATGCTCCCATATGTCATCAAGAAAATTTTCGCTAATATCTTTCCAATTTTTCCGTGTAATTGGTATAAGTTCTCTAGTTGTCATCTCAAGAAATGATGATAACTTATTTGAACATTTACAAATTGGCTGCCCACTTTCAGTAAACTCTACTGTTAATTTCGCACATTTTCCCTTATTGAGATAATTCAATTTTGCTTGAACCCTTCCCTTCTTTCCCTTTTTAGTAGTACTAGTACTATTAGGAAACATTCCTACATCGTGTTGCACATCATTTTCTTGTATGTCTTGAACTGAATTAGAACCTCCTTCTGATAATCTTATTCCTTCATTCCCTTCTCTTGTGGCAACAACAATTGAAGCTTTTTTAGCTCGTTTTGATTTCTTATAACTTTGATTAGATGACTGTATTAAACAAATATGAAAAACAAGCAATATTTTACTTAGAGTTAACATATAATCATTAAAAATTATTACATATACAATCTGGGAACTTACTTGACCATGGTATGTCATCTTATTTCCACTCATGTGAATATCAGCATCCACAAAGTTCAGCTTTAATCGTTTGCAACTACAAAAAAATAAAGTAAGAAATAATGGAATTACAATCATGAAAGACATTAACACCAATATAATATCACATAAATAGAAAAGTTAAATAAAGCAAGAAAGAATCTCAAAGATATACAATTTCCATATTCAATATCAATGCCCTCACAATCATGTCTTACATATTCTTCATCTTCAACGATCATATCAAGTGTTAATGCATCTAATGTGGATGGAGTATAAGTCTCCTCATCAAAATTTTCTAACTCATGAAATCCTCTGGGAGATGCCTTTAAAACAATATACCAACTAGATGTATCATAAAAAAATTGTTTTGCTTGTGATGCTAATATAAATGGATCTCTTTCAAATTGATGTTGTCCTCTACAAAAATTTACCAATGTAAATCCTTCTTCAATCTTGACTCCATTATCTATATGTGTCCAATCACAGTGAAAAATAGGAACTTTAAAACTATGATAATCTAGTAAAATTATGTCTCTTATAATCCCGTAATAAGATATTTTACCAACTACATGGCTTGTATCCTTCACACTAGACCGACATATAGTTTGTGCTTCATTAGAAACACCAATGTTTTGTGTACTTCTACTAATATCGGTTGTATGAAATCGATGTCCATTGATAACATAACCAAAATGTGACATCACATCATATCTAGGCCGACTTGCAAGCCATTTCAATGTATTAGACATGTTACAATTGTCTTGTGCGCCTTTCTCCTCTTTATGCGTCCTAAATGAAAATAATAAACAAATAGTAAGAAAAGTTTATGAGAGAATATTAATCGATATTAAACTAATAAAATAACTAACTTCATTACATTATATATGGCTCAACATCAACGCTGTTAAACAGCACATAACGATGAACTACCTCTAACTTTTCTTGACTCAAAGTCTTTGACCTTCCTTTAGAAATTGTACATCCTTCAATAATTGTTTCATTCTCGAAATCCTCATTCCAAATATGTTGAAAACCTACTTGAGCAGCTTGTTTCATGTAACCACTACAAAGATGTATACATTCATTGGCTAAATAACGCTCTGCTATGCAGCCCTCGGGTCTTGAACGATTTCTAACATATCCTTTAAGCGTTTTCATAAACATAATTCACTATATAATAGGCATGAGATATCTAAGTAATTAGAAGAAGTAATTTTGAATACTTACAAAATTATAATAGTAATTTACCTTTCAATTGGGTACATCCAAATGATATTGTACTGGTCCACCAATATGAACCTCACGCCTAAGGAGGATGGTTAAATGAATCATTATGTAAAAAAAGAGTCGTTAAATGAATCATTATGTCAAAAAAGATGGTTACAACAACATCCTCCTCAAGTTTTTCTAATTTATTTTTATCAACAACTCTTTGACATATTTCGTTGAAAAATGCACATTGTCGAAAAATTGTATTTCTTGGTCCTATATGTAAAAGTCCTTTTAATGCAACTGATAACAATTGTTGTATGAGCACATGGCAATCATGAGACTTCAAATTTAAAATCCTATTATCTGCTAATGATATACACTTTGAAATGTTAGAACTATAACCATCAGGTAATCTTAAATCAAACAGCTTCTTACAAAATAACTCTCTATCTCTTTTTTGGATAGCATATATGATGCTGCATGTAGGTATATGTATTCTTTCAATTTTGGATGAAGATATTTTCTAATACCCATATTGAGTAAATCCTTACGAGAATTTAGTCCATCTTTTGATTTTCCCTTCACGTGCAAATTCACTACAAGAATGTGCGCTATCTCCAACGGAATTATACCAACGTCCAATTTTTCGTCGGTGATACTGACGAATTTCCAATAAGTCGTGGGTGATTTTTCAACGAAATTAGAAACCTTATAAGTCGTGGGTGATTTTTCGTTGGTAATCTGTTGGTGAAGTGAATAAAAATTAATATTAGTAACGATTTTATCAGCAGCCCTCTTACGTCTTACTAAAAAATAAATTAATAAATTATAAATTACCAACGGAATTAGTGTCTCCCTACATTCTGTTAAGGATTCCATTGGTAAATCGTTGGTCCGTTAGTAAAGCCGTTAGGAAAAAAAAACCAAAATCAAAAATAATTTTATTACGATTTCTTAAAATCTAGATCTCCATACTTTCTCAATCCACAGTTCCATCACTTTTCAATCCGCATCGCTAGTAATCGAAATCCTTTCTACAAGCCAGATCAATGTTGCTTCTATAATAGATACTCAGATCTCCATACTTCATAGGTCGCCCAGTTCTCCATACCTGTTGAATTGAGTGCTTCATCCAGTAACAGACCAAGAATCACTATATCTTCTATAATAGATACCCAGATCTCCATACTTTATAGGTATGCATTATGTACAAATCTAACTCTTTATTTTCAAAACAATATTTTGTTTAGTGTCAAATTCTGTTATTATAAATTCATATTCCTTTCACATAGAAATAAAAATCATGCTTCTTTATTTGATACATGGCAGAAAAATCTGCAAAAAAATTGTCTACATAGGAATTATATCATAAGTTACTCCAATATATTAATGAGATTGAAATGGATGAAGTGGCCTTTTGTTGAGGTTATAAAATTATCTTCACCTAATCAGAAAAGAATAGGAAAGCTGGACAACAAAAAATAAATCTAATAAGGATATGGAGAAAGATAAAACAAAAAGAAAATCAAAAGGGAACATAAATGAAGCTCAGCCTACATTATGTTTGAGGTTAAAAAATCATTTGACCATAAAGGAAACTATATAAGCATCCATAATAAACATATTGGGGTCCTCCAATCATAATTTGTTTTCTCGAGGCTCTTTAGATCCAGTTCAGTTAAAAGTACACATAATAGGTTGAAAAAAGTAAAGATGATTTTTTTAATCACATCAGTGTGTTGTAATGATAGCAGAGAATGAAGCAGGAAATAGAATTGAATTGAAATTGAAATTGGATGAAATAGGCAATTCACATTATTATTAAAATGTACCAAGGACTCGTGAAGGAATGTTATATGGAGACCGATCGTAGTTGGATGTTGCATTATCGTGATCGTAATGGATTTCTTCCAGACAGTTTTGTTGCGGGAGTTGATGAGTTCATTCAATTTTCCTTTTCACAACCAGAAGTACGAGATAAAATCAGGTGCCCATGTGCCAAATGTCGTAACATTAAGTTTATGGATGGAGAGACAATAAAATTACATATTGACAGAAATGGATTTACAAAGGATTATACACAATGATATGCACATGGAAAACCATCCACTATTAGTAGGTCTGTTGTTGGTCAGTCTTCAACTCAGTAAGGTACAAAAGATTGCAGTTTTGAGGAGATGATAATAGATGCAATGGGTCCTGAAGTATACCATAATTTTACTCATCAAGATCAATGCACTCCAGAACAACACACTCCAAACCATCATGCTTTAGGCTTCTTTAATCTATTAACAGAAGCTGACAAACCTATGTGGCCTGGTTGGTTGAGAGAATATGTAAGTGAATTTCTCAAAACATTATAATTCCTTTATATATTATTCGTTAATTGAGGCCCTAATTCAAGTAAATTGATATTTTTAGGTTTTGGATGATAATCACATTGTTGATCCTCGTGTAAAGGGTCCATCTCGTAGAGTACGAAGATACAATGGGTACTTTGTAAATGGATTTAAGTTTCACACCTTAGAATATGGACATCACAAAACAACAATGAATAATGGTGTGTGTGTTTTGGGAAGTTGCCATGATGACTATGAACGTGATTACTATGGTGTGATAAATGAAATATTGGAACTAGAGTATTTGGGAGATGTTGGAAATAAAGTAACCTTATTTAAATGTGATTGGTTTGAAAATGATGGTGCAGTTAATGTGCATCGAAGATTTTGCCTTATTGAAGTAAATCGTAAAAAGAAGTTATTTACAAATTATGTCTTCATACTAGCTCATCAAGCTCAGCAAGTATATTACACGTGATTTCCTACGAAGGCTAGAGATAGACTTGACTGGTGGGCTGTTGTGAAATAAAAGCAAGAAATATCACAAATATACAAGGAATAATAACAAGGAATGAAGAGTGTAATGTGTGGGTAGAACTTGCGTTCCAAGAAGATCAGGCTGTGTCCAATCAGCAGCCAGTTTGCTTAAATTTGGACCTTGATCACCAGATTCTAGTCCGAAATGATGTTCAGCCTGAGGAAGTTGACAAAGAGGATGCCACTGTCTCAAATAAAGATTCTCAGACGCCTAATACTGAAGAGGAATATGCACATGATGATGAAGGAGGCAATGCTCATGATTTTATATATAGTGGAAGTGAGGAAGAAATGTGACATTTTGCTGTCACTTAACTAGATAAATATTTTGTTTTATATTTAGTTACAATAGTTTTGGTTTATGTCTAACTCTATGTAATGATGTAAAGTTAGGCTAGTTTAATCTACTACAAGTTTTGTATTGTCTAGTATGACATTGTAGTAGTAGGTACAAAAGTTGATGATTAGAAATGTTATCTTTGTATTAAATCTTTGGCTATATATTGAGCTTTGTAAAATTATTATTTTGTGATGAAAAATATTTAGTTTCCTCTCCTCTTGTTAGTTCAAAATCCAACAGTCGTATCAGAGCAGAAATGCTCTTTGGAAAGGGACCATAATGCTGAAAAAAAAAAGAAGAAGAAGTTGCCTAGTGTTGAAAAATAGAGGAAAACAGAAAAAAAAAGGGTGCAAAATGAAGTTGAGAAGGGGTTGAATCTGGGGTGTTTTTGCAAGGATTCAAAGCTGAAAAACTAATCATTGATGATTAGAGCTGAAAAACTGATCCTTGGCCATAAAAAAGTGGAAGAAAAACAGCTGAAAGAAATGGTTGAAAAAAGCAGGAAAAAGGGCTATAAAAATGCTGATGAAAACAGAGGAAAATCGGTGCAAAATGATGCTGAAAATGGGTTGAATCTGGTGTGTTTTTGCTGGGATTCAGAGTTGAAAAACTGATATTTGAAGATTAGAGGTGAAAAACCGATCCTTAGCTATGAAAAACTGGAAGAAAAAAGCTGAAAAAATGATTGAAAAATGCTGGAGAAAAGAGAGAAAAAGGGAGTTGTCATATCCGGTGAGGTCAATGCATATACGGTTAGTGTAGTGTAAATACGGTGAGTTGAGTGTAAATACGGTAATTTCAATTTTTTCTTTCAAAACCGGTATGCATTGCGAAAAACCGGTAAGATCCTTACAAATACGGTATGAGCAATGCAATAACGGTAAGGGGCTTGCATATACGGTAAGTCCTTACAAATCCGGTAAACACAATTTATACAAATTTGGTAAGAGTGAATAAACTGGTAAGTATGTACAAATACGGTATGAAGTGTCAAACCCGGTACGCTTAATTTTGTGCAAATCCGGTAAATCAGTGCCATTCCGGTAAGCTAAAATCCGATTGGCAAAGTGTAAATCCGGTGAGCATAAAACCAAGTAAATCTGGTAAGCTTGATTAAATCCGGTTAGTTTATTCATTTTTGGAAAACTGTAAATCCGGTAAGCAAGAAGAAAAACAGGTAAGTTGTGTGTAATACCGGTATGATCAATGTAAACCCGTATTTTCAGAAAACGGAACAGCAGCTTCTTCTCAACAAAAAAATCAAAATCTGATGAAGAAAATGGACAGCTTCAAAAATCTGATGATGCAAGTAAAGAATTTCTTTGTATGTGGTTGATTCAAAGCCAAAAAGAATTGACAATTACGATGTAGAATTGCAACCATGTGTGCTTGGATCAAATGGAAAACAAGAACTTCAAGCTTGCAATCACAAAAAAAATGAAGAAAATAATTTGAAAGTTCCAACAAATTGTCAAGGAGGAGTGTTATTATTTTGTGATGAAAAATATTTAGTTTCCTCTCCTCTTGTTAGTTAAAAATCCAACAGTAACAAGTATTGACCCATGTATCAGTTCTCTAACAATGACTAGAGTTGTAAACTTTGTTGATGCTTATCGTGTGTAGTTCAAGAAATATGTGCTTATTTTGTGGAGTTAGCTTTAAGAAAAATTATGAGGTATATATAAACTTAACTGAAATAATTTTAAGGAAAATTTTGCAGCCATAATAGACATCATGATCACAGACTACGAAATTCACACAAATAATACAATCGCCAAATAATTTCAACACGGATTGCAATTCGATAAACCGCTCAAACTTTTTATTCAAAGTCAATCAAAAACCTAGAAAAATGATGGAAAAGTTTAAATACAAATCCCTAATGGGCTTCGACAAATAAATGGGCCGAACTTGAGAAATGAATAAATAAAGGAATGAAAACAAATAAAAATTAAAAAAATGCAGTTTTTCAATAGGTAAATGTTTTCAAACGGATAAAATCCATTGTTGCCACAGCATAGCCGTGAGTCTTGTAGGGCTCGTCGAGACGATTTCGAAAACATATTATAATAGTCATTCTGACACCGTATGCAATTTCTAGAGCCATTTGAAATTGAATCACTTGTTACGATCCCGACGCTCCAAAAACGCCAATGTTTTGTTTTCATTTTGACTTATCATAGTTGTAATCCAATTCGACATGGAAAATGATGTTTTTTTTGTTTTAATATTAGAGTTGTATTGGATCTAATTGAAAAAGTTATAAACCCTTCTTAAGAAATTTGTGGCAAACATTTTTCAAACTTTAAGTTCTTATTATTTATTTATTTTAAATTTTTTTGGTAAAATAGTTTTGGACCTAAGATTAATAATTTTTTATAATATTAAAAAGTTAAAAAAACATTGATAAAATAAAATACTATTAAGGGGCTTTCGCTATAATTTGTTCAGCTGAAACAAGACCGGCCCAATACTGATTGGATCCAATCAGCTGAAAAATGACCTACCCAAATTCACACTGAAACAAATTCACGTTGAAACAAATTCCCGCGCCCTTATTTATTTCCAAGTTCCCTCCCAAATTTTCTCTGGATTCCCTCTACAAATTTCACCACTTCCCGTTAATTTCCCCAAATTAGAGTTTTATATATGTTAAACTGTTAATGTCCATATTTTCCCCAAATTTCATCACTTCCCTTTAATTTCTGATTTTTTTCACATCAATACCGAACCCAACTTTGTTGCATACAATATGCCTACAGTAAGATGTCACTCAATACCAATAATTCGTAGATTGCAAGATGACGAAGAAGAAGAATATTTTCCTCCGTGGGAACAAACTGGATCTGAGCATTCACGTTCTACAGAGGAAGAGAACAATGGATCTACTAAAAGCAATACAGGTCCCAACCAAGGCACCCAGGTCCGAGTAGATGAGAATAGTCGTATCATCTTAGAAATAGAAGGAGGAAGGTATATAAGCAACATTTTTTCCCATTTTGTTGGTGTTTATTGTTTCATCTTTACCTCATTTTTTTGGGTCATTGAACGAGGTCTATTGTTTCGTGCATCATTGGGAACCATGAGATTAGACAATCTCTTCTAGATTTAGGGTCTAGTGTCAACCTCATGCCTTATGCTATTTACATGTCATTAGGTTTGGGTGAGATGAAGCCTACATCTGTGGCTTTACAATTAGCTGATAGGTCCACTGTTAGACCTAGGGGTGTAGTTGAGGATGTCTTGATTCAAATTGATAAATTTTACTACCCTATTGATTTCTTGATTTTAGACTTAAAAGAGGATATAAATGTTAATTCTAAGATTCCTATCATTCTTGGTAGACCATTCCTTACTACAGCTAATGCTCTTATAAATTGTAGGAACGGTATAATGAAACTATCATTTGAGAATATGACCTTAGAAGTTAACATCTTTCATGCCACTAAGCAGGTTGAGGAAGATGATGCGTGTGACCAAACATACGTAATTGATGCACTCACTCAGGAGGTAGCTGATGATATGTTTCTTGGACCACCGCAAGAAACTCTAGAACTAGATGAATTGGACGCAGCCATCGATGAACATACCCCCACTCCAGATTTTGAGTCTTTCTCTAGTAACCCCACGCATGTATTTGATGGAGGCGGAGGAGCCATACAAATAGTTATGTCCAATGAGTTTGGTGCACCACAAGGAAACTTGGGATCGCCCTTACTAGATGCAGGCTAGGGAGGAAACATTGAGTCGAGCTAAAGACAATAAACAAAGGCGCTGCTTGGGAGGCAACCCAAGGGGAATTCGTTCTTTTTCTTTTGCCTTTTACTTTTGCATTTTTATTCTAGTTAATTTTGTTATTTTCTTTGCTTTACCATTCCATTGAGTGCTTTCGGCTCTTACACTTTAAGTTTATGTTGATTCACTACATTATTATGTGATATTTGTCATTCCCTTCATTTATTTTTCATGTTTATGCATTGAGGACAATGCAAAATTTAGTTGGGGGGAGGATCTGTTGGATTTTGTTGTGAATTGCATGTGAGTTTTCAGAAATTTTTATGGTTTGAGTCTCTAATTTTCTACATGTTTATGCTTTTGAATGACAACACATGCCACTAGGAATTAATTTTGTTTGTGAAAATCTAGATGTCATGACACTTGCTAAACTTTTCGTGCACACGAGCCTTGTGGTAAGATGGTAGTTTAACAGATGTAGTTAGAGAGTCTCTTGTTCAAGTTTTTCTTGTGAGATAATTGGTGAAGATTGAGAGCCACAATATACTAAAATATGGCATAAGCGTTCATTGATCTTGTGAATTGAAAACTCCTTTGAGAATAACACTACATGGTTTGTGGTAAGGTGGTGGATTACTTGGGAAATGATAAAGGTCAATTTAGGACTGACATTGGGCCTTCAACCTTTCTTTTCAATACCCCTAGTATCCATGTTGAGCCATATACATATATATCATTTTCTTCATGCACCTATGTTATCCATACTTCTCCACATTGGAGTACAACTTTTGCGCATATTTTTCTATCTTTTTACTTCCAAGTGTGTAGTAGGTATTAGATGTTTATTTGTGAAGAAGAGAAGCAAGGAAAATGACAAGAATTGTCTAGTGTCAGGTATTTGAGAGTTTAAAAAAAAAAAAAAAAAGAACGAAAAAAAAAGGAAGAAAAAAAAAGATTGATTTTGGGGTTTGAAATGCAAAAATAGGTATTTATTGGATGTTGTGATCGATCGAGATGTTTGATAAGGTATCTAACTACGTACTTGGAAGTATTTGAATTTTTATATCATTTCTTTTCATACAATCCAACCTGAACTTCATTACAACCCTTTGTATTGACCGTTTTGATCCCAAGTAGGCTGTGGTAAAAAGTTGATGAATTCTCATTTGGTAGTATGCCTATCACAGAATCAATGTTTGCTTGTTGCTTGTTCATAAATATTTAAGCCACCAATTTTGAGTGTACATCTTCTCAGTTCCATAGAGAGAAATCCTGCACCAAACACTTTGATACTAGTGAGTTATGGAGCTGAACCTTCAGCTTGAGATATACTTGATGTTGCATGTGTTAGGGTTGGCGGTAAGATGGCTATGGCTTGACACACACTCACACATTTGGCATGTGTTCTTGACATCCTGGTAATCATGACACTATTAATTTCTTTGTGGTGTTGAGTTTGAAAAGAGTATGAACTGTGGATAAATTAGAACTTGATAATTTAACTTGCAATATTGACTAGTCGTTGATCATTTTATTTTGTATTAAATTGCTAGGGACTAGCAATAAGCAAGTTGGGGGGTGTGATAATAGTGTAATTATCATGTTATTCATCCATTAATAATTACACTTTCATGATTTATTAGCACCTAAATGTTCTAAGTACACTCATATTTTGGTTTCGGTTGCAAATGGAAGAATACGGTGGAAATAAGGAGAAACAAGTGAAAAAGGACCAAGATAGAGGGAAGTGAAAGTTCAGGGACTAAAGTGCAAATACTATCAACTTATTTCCAACCTTGTCATGAAGATTCGAGAGTGTTAGAGGTCAATTGGATGAAGAAAAGAGTCAAAAGGATGAAAGACAGCCAAAACATTATCAAACATCAACTTTCAAACTGAAAAGTTTCACACCAGCTTTCAGTCTCATATTGAGACTGGTTTTTTGACATGGTAGATGATCGAACTGGAAGTTGACATCTGAATGAAAGTTGTAGATCATTGAGTCAGCTTTCCAACGCAGCTTGAATCACCTCAATCGGATATCGGGAGAGTAAGATACGACTAAAATACTGAAAATTGCTCGGCTGGAAAAATACGTACCCATGCGATCGCATGGCAGAAGCTTCCAGAACTTCTATGGCTGAAATTATTTGTTCCTTGCGATCGCATGGGTTTATACCTTACGATCGCAATGAGTAAATCTGGAGCGAATTTTTAGGTTTTGCCATTCGGTTTGGAAACCTAATTTTCTACCCTATTTAAACCCAAACACGCCCCAGAACGCCGAAAAGCCGGTTTTTACACTTCCTCTACACATTTTTGGCTCAAGAAACCTATGAAGAACTAAACTAAAGGTGAAGCAAGGGAGGAACTCAATTGGATTCGGGGATTTCAACATCATTTATTCACACTTTTTGGTATTTATTTTGCTAAACATTTCTAGATCTAGATTTTCATATTTATGAATTAATTTTGAAATTTATTTAACATGTATTAAGTTTTTCATAGAATCAATCTTGTTTTTTCTATCGAACAATTGAACTATGTGTTGAATCTTTATTTCATTAAATCTATTGGTGTGATTATTTACTTTCTTATGCTACATGTATATGAACGATTTATAATCTGATTTCAATAGATGATTGTGATAATTGTTAAGGAGATCTAGAATTTAGGATGTGTTTTTCATTGTTTAAATAATTCTAGAGTTTATGTTTTCCCGTATTTTGAATTAGATTTGAGTTAGATTTAACATTTATTCAGATTTTCATGGATTTAATCATGTTTCTTCCATTGAATAATTAAAATACTTGTTCAAGTTTGATTTTCAAATCATTTATTGGTGTGATTTAATTACTGCTATATGTTAGAGATATATAGTCGCTCTTTAAGTCTGATTTCAATAAATTGATGTATGATTATGTTTTGGGAAACATAAATTATAGGATTACATGTGCAATTAAATTGGTTTGTATCGTTTAAATCATCCGATTAGAAAGTTAGGACAAAAACTTCTAATTGAGTAGGGAATGCATGAATTGTTGATGTTGATTGATCCAATCTAATTGAGGGAACCCCGAAACTTCACTATTTTACATATTATATTAAATTTCATCATTATTTCCGGAAAAATTTATATTTGAATGCAATAAACAAACTCCATTCATCAAATTCACGAGAACCCAAAGTTATTGAACCCCTTGAATCACTTTTCCATCTCCCTGTGGATACGACACCCCAAAGCCATACTTTGGACCCCATTTGAAAACTCCTTTGAGAATAACACTACATGGTTTGTGGTAAGGAGGTAGATTACTTGGGAAATGATAAAGGTCAATTTAGGATTGACATTGGGCCTTCAACCTTTCTTTTCAATACCCCTAGTATCCATGTTGAGCCATATACATATATATCATTTTCTTCATGCACCTATGTTATCCATACTTCTCCACATTGGAGTACAACTTTTGCGCATATTTTTCTATCTTTTTACTTCCAAGTGTGTAGTAGGTATTAGATGTTTATTTGTGAAGAAGAGAAGCAAGGAAAATGACAAGAATTGTCTAGTGTCAGGTATTTGAGAGTTTAAAAAAAAAAAAAAGAACGAAAAAAAAAGGAAGAAAAAAAAAGAGAAAAAAAAAAAGATTGATTTTGGGGTTTGAAATGCCAAAATAGGTATTTATTGGATGTTGTGATCGATCGAGATGTTTGATAAGGTATCTAACTACGTACTTGGAAGTATTTGGATTTTTATATCATTTCTTTTCATACGATCCAACCTGAACTTCATTACAACCCTTTGTATTGACCGTTTTGATCCCAAGTAGGCTGTGGTAAAAAGTTGATGAATTCTCATTTGGTAGTATGCCTATCACAGAATCAATGTTTGCTTGTTGCTTGTTCATAAATATTTAAGCCACCAATTTTGAGTGTACATCTTCTCAGCTCCATAGAGAGAAATCCTGCACCAAACACTTTGATACTAGTGAGTTATGGAGCTGAACCTTCAGCTTGAGATATACTTGATGTTGCATGTGTTAGGGTTGGCGGTAAGATGGCTATGGCTTGACACACACTCACACATTTGGCATGTGTTCTTGACATCCTGGTAATCATGACACTATTAATTTCTTTGTGGTGTTGAGTTTGAAAAGAGTATGAACTGTGGATAAATTAGAACTTGATAATTTAACTTGCAATATTGACTAGTCGTTGATCATTTTATTTTGTATTAAATTGCTAGGGACTAGCAATAAGCAAGTTGGGGGGTGTGATAATAGTACAATTATCATGTTATTCATCCATTAATAATTACATTTTCATGATTTATTAGCACCTAAATGTTCTAAGTACACTCATATTTTGGTTTAGGTTGCAAATGGAAGAATACGGTGGAAATAAGGAGAAACAAGTGAAAAAGGACCAAGATAGAGGGAAGTGAAAGTTCAGGGACTAAAGTGCAAATACTATCAACTTATTTCCAACCTTGTGATGAAGATTCGAGAGTGTTAGAGGGCAATTGGATGAAGAAAAGAGTCAAAGGGATGAAAGACAGCCAAAACATTATCAAATATCAACTTTCAAACGGAAAAGTTTCGCACCGGTTTTCAGTCTCATATTGAGACTGGTTTTTTGACATGGTAGATGATCGAACTGGAAGTTGACATCTGAATCAAAGTTGTAGATCTTTGAGTCATCTTTCTAACGCAGCTTGAATCACCTCAATCGGACATCGGGAGAGTAAGATACGACTAAAATACTGAAAATTGCTCGGCTGGAAAAATACGTTCCCATGCGATCGCATGGGGTTATACCTTGCAATCGCACAGAAGCTTCCAGAACTTCTATGGCTGAAATTATTTGTTCCTTGCGACCGCATGGGTTTATACCTTGCGATCGCAATGAGTAAATCTGGAGCGAATTTTTAGGTTTTGCCATTCGGTTTGGAAACCTAATTTTCTACCCTATTTAAACCCAAACACGCCCCAGAACGCCGAAAAGCCGGTTTTTACACTTCCTCTACACATTTTTGGCTCAAGAAACCTATGAAGAACTAAACTAAAGGTGAAGCAAGGGAGGAACTCAATTGGATTCGTGGATTTCAACATCATTTATTCATGCTTTTTGGTATTTATTTTGCTAAACATTTCTAGATCTAGATTTTCATATTTATGAATTAATTTTGAAATTGATTTAACATGTATTAAGTTTTTCATAGAATCAATCTTGTTTTTTCTATCGAACAATTGAACTATGTGTTGAATCTTTATTTCATTAAATCTATTGGTGTGATTATTTACTTTCTTATGCTACATGTATATGAACGATTTATAATCTGATTTCAATAGATGATTGTGATAATTGTTAAGGAGATCTAGAATTTAGGATGTGTTTTTCATTGTTTAAATAATTCTAGAGTTTATGTTTTCCCGTATTTTGAATTAGATTTGAGTTAGATTTAACATTTATTCAGATTTTCATGGATTTAATCATGTTTCTTCCATTGAATAATTAAAATACTTGTTCAAGTTTGATTTTCAAATCATTTATTGGTGTGATTTAATTACTGCTATATGTTAGAGATATATAGTCGCTCTTTAAGTCTGATTTCAATAAATTGATGTATGATTATGTTTTGGGAAACATAAATTCTAGGATTACATGTGCAATTAAATTGGTTTGTATCGTTTAAATCATCCGATTAGAAAGTTAGGACAAAAACTTCTAATTGAGTAGGGAATGCATGAATTGTTGATGTTGATTGATCCAATCTAATTGAAGGAACCCCGAAACTTCACTATTTTACATATTATATTAAATTTCATCATTATTTCCGGTGACATTTATATTTGAATGCAATAAACAAACTCCCTTCATCAAATTCACGAGAACCCAAAGTTATTGAACCCCTTGAATCACTTTTCCATCTCCCTGTGGATACGACACCCCAAAGCTATACTTTGGACCCCATTTGAAAACTCCTTTGAGAATAACACTACATGGTTTGTGGTAAGGTGGTAGATTACTTGGGAAATGATAAAGGTCAATTTAGGATTGACATTGGGCCTTCAACCTTTCTTTTCAATACCCCTAGTATCCATGTTGAGCCATATACATATATATCATTTTCTTCATGCACCTATGTTATCCATACTTCTCCACATTGGAGTACAACTTTTGCGCATATTTTTCTATCTTTTTACTTCCAAGTGTGTAGTAGGTATTAGATGTTTATTTGTGAAGAAGAGAAGCAAGGAAAATGACAAGAATTGTCTAGTGTCAGGTATTTGAGAGTTTAAAAAAAAAAAAAAAGAACGAAAAAAAAAAGAAGAAAAAAAAAGAGAAAAAAAAAAGATTGATTTTGGGGTTTGAAATGCCAAAATAGGTATTTATTGGATGTTGTGATTGATCGAGATGTTTGATAAGGTATCTAACTACGTACTTGGAAGTATTTGAATTTTTATATCATTTCTTTTCATACGATCCAACCTGAACTTCATTACAACCCTTTGTATTGACCGTTTTGATCCCAAGTAGGCTGTGGTAAAAAGTTGATGAATTCTCATTTGGTAGTATGCCTATCACAGAATCAATGTTTGCTTGTTGCTTGTTCATAAATATTTAAGCCACCAATTTTGAGTGTACATCTTCTCAGCTCCTTAGAGAGAAATCCTGCACCAAACACTTTGATACTAGTGAGTTATGGAGCTGAACCTTCAGCTTGAGATATACTTGATGTTGCATGTGTTAGGGTTGGCGGTAAGCTGGCTATGACTTGACACACACTCACACATTTGGCATGTGTTCTTGACATCCTGGTAATCATGACACTATTAATTTCTTTGTGGTGTTGAGTTTGAAAAGAGTATGAACTGTGGATAAATTAGAACTTGATAATTTAACTTGCAATATTGACTAGTCGTTGATCATTTTATTTTGTATTAAATTGCTAGGGACTAGCAATAAGCAAGTTGGGGGGTGTGATAATAGTGCAATTATCATGTTATTCATCCATTAATAATTACATTTTCATGATTTATTAGCACCTAAATGTTCTAAGTACACTTATATTTTGGTTTAGATTGCAAATGGACGAATATGGTTGAAATAAGGAGAAACAAGTGAAAAAGGACCAAGATAGAGGGAAGTGAAAGTTCATATGTGGCTCAAGCATTTGACAAAGTTATTGTTGAGATTAGATAGTAATTTTGGTTCTACTTCATAAGGCTGTTGTCTGGGTTTGAGGTTTGTATATTGATGAGCTTTTTAGAGTTAAAGAAGGTTGTTGTTACCTACATGTCAAATGTTCACTAAAAAGTAAACAGCGAATTGCTGGTGTTAGTCCACAGTAATTAAGTCATTCTTTCATTTTGAGATTTTTCTTTGCAATCCGTTATTTGAATTTTTTTCTCTAAGTCAGTGAATGTGTTTGTCTTTAATATGTAGGTTTGTGACTCCCTCCGCACCACGTGATATTACTGATAATATGAAGGTATATCTTGGTGGGCCATTCTGTTTTTTACGTAAGGTGCCACAACTAACTAAAGGCCTGTTGTTTAAAAAAATTCAGGTAACTTGCTGTTCGCTTAATTTGTATCTTTGGGTATTCATTTTGTGTTGCATCCTTAGGTTTGTGTGTTAACTAATATATTAACTATTATTTGTATTAGGACAAATACAGCTGGCCAAATGAGAGGACACCGGTGGTGAAAAAGATTTGGGAAGAGTCATCAAAAGTAAATATCAGGAGCATGTTTAATGAAGCTCGAGAAGAGGCAAAAAGAAAATGTTGTATACCTGAAGAGAATCGAACTATAATCGATTTGAAGGGACATGGGCCACACTGGATGAAACCAGAGCATTGGAATGAGCTCATTGACACATTGGAACAATGAAAAATGGTTAAAGAAATAAGTAAATGGCAAGAAAAATCGATGTAGTACGAAGTCAGGATCCATATCTAAGCATATAGGAGGTTCAATACCATTTGCCTTGCACGCAAAGAGGATGGTATGTAAGACCAAACTTTATAGAAGTAGCTGGCTTGGTCGGAGTCAAATATTTCTCTGATCCTAGTTCCTTTATTCATTATTGACCATTTTGTTTTACTTTGACCATCTACTAATTTTTTTTCCGTATTACAGCGTGAGAAAATTGGAAAGTCGCCACATGCTTTAGACTTATATAAACGTACACACATGAGAAACAGAAGGCTAGGAGATTTCGCTGATAACAAGTTGCAAGGAGTATATGTAAGATTATTTAACCTCTATTTTGTTGTTCTGATAAAGTTGCAAAGACTGGTGTCATTTGTTCTATTATAGAACTTCTATAGCTGCAGTATATGTTTACTAGGCCTTCCCTGGGGACCATTGATATATAAAGCATTAATATTATGGCAGCCGCCTATAGTCAAGGCTGCCCCTGATGTTTTGCTTCTCTGTTATAAGCAGAGAACTAGTACAGAAATAGGGAAGTTTACTTCTCTGGTGAAGGAAGAGGCTGGGAATTATTTTCTTATATTTATTCCTCTCTTTTCGATGTTGCATTCAACTTCTTAATACAAGATATACATAGATGATATAGAGAATTAACTTATACAGGAATCAAAAGAAACAATTAGGTTTCCAATGACAGAAAGACTTTAGACACAATCTGAAAGCATTTAATAAGTTTCTCTTTGCTGGGGAAGTAGACGATATGTTATACTAATAGTGAAGATTAAGTATTTTTGAATGCAATATTCAGTTGTTAATGTGGGGATTAGGAAAAAAAATGGTATAGTGACTAAAGGTCTGTGTCAACAGATTACAGTGAAGATTAAGCATTTTGCATAAATCTAGTTTGTTTAATTTTTGTTTATAATGGTCTAACTTTTGCCTTCGTTACTACATGGTGTGGAAGCATTGACTTTTTTCATTTCCCAATTTTTGGTTGATTTTCACATGTTTTCACCATTAGTTCTAATTATTCAGTTGGATGAATAATCTTTTTTTCTTTACTAGGAAAAATATAAGCAATTGATGGAAGCAAAGCATGGTCCTGAATTGTCATCAGAACCTCTAATTGATGTAGAACTATGGTGTGAAGCTACTCAAGGACCAAGTAAAGGAGGCCGCTTGTATGGTCTTGGAACTACATTGTCTACTTTGTGTGCCTCTTTTAGTTCTAAACCTGCCCAGTCAATGACCCAAGATAATGAAGACAATCCTTTGAAAGAGCAACTTCAGAATGCTTCTGAAAAGATTGAAGAGTTGACAAGGGAAAATGAAGAAAGGCAAAGAAAAATTGAAGAAGCAAGGGTGGAAGAGGAACGAAGACGACTAGAGTTTGAAAAGCAAATGGAAGCGGGCAGGCATGAAGAAGAAGCAAAGCGTATTGCATTTGAGAAAATGATGATTACCATGCTCAATGAAAGATGTGGTCCTTCCAAGGTATAATGTGAGGTACCAGAATGATCTTTTGTTTAACATCTTTTGCTCAATGAAAGATGTGGTCCTTCCAAATTTTATTTTATCATATGGCGTCATGAGAACTAGTGCATTACATTGCAAACCGAACAATCTGTTTAACAACTTTTTGTTTGTTTGTTCGGGTAAAAATGTTGTATGGAAGTATTTGGTGATATTGAAACTTTTGTATTGTTCAATTATGTCAATTAATGAAATCGACTTGGAATTTTTTATGATATACGTTACATTTTATTTTTTAAAACCATTAATTTATACGAAGAAGAAAAAACAATATTGATATAGCCGTACTTGCCAACAGAATTAGCAATGTAAAAAAGACCTTGTAAAACTCCGACAAAACTAGTTGTTGGTGATCTCCAATAAACTACTATTGAAAAAAACCGTTGGTAATCACCAACGAACATTCTATAGAAAACAAAGTGTTGGGAATGTCCAATTAACTTACTAACGGAAATTTTTCATTGATAATTTACCAATGGACCAATGCAATGGTAATGCCGTTACAAATAACATATTTTACGGCCATTGGTAATCAGCAACGAAATGCCATCGCTATTCCGTTGGTATATTTCCAACGAACCCTGTAGGCGTTGGTAAATTATTGGCGGCAGTTTTACCAACGGATTTTACAAACAACATTTTGCTGTTAGAAAACTCATTTACCAATTAAAATCTGGGCTTCACCAATGGAAATTTCCGTTGGTGATGGCGCACATTCTTGTAGTGAAAATAGTACCAAGAATGTTTTCGCAAACATTCTTCTCAATATGCATTACATCCAAATTATGACGCAAAAGTAGTGTCTGAAAAATAACAATATAAATTTAGTAAAAAAAATTAATCAAACAAATAACTAATTCAAAATAATTTAAAATGACTAACCTCCCAATATGGTAACTCAAAGAATATTGACTTTTTTTTTCCAAGGTCAATTAGAATCTGATTTTTTCACCTTTTTTTATTTTTTTCCGATTTTTCCCCAATTATTGCTAACATTCTTGATTGAACACATCACTTCTCGACCAGTTAATATTTGAGGACTACGCCTATATTCCTTGTTTCCATCAAACCAAGCTTCTTTCGATCGATAAGGATGATTATATTCAAGAAATCTTCTATGATCCATGTATGAAAACTTTCGACTGCATGTCAACCATTTTGCACACGTGGATAAACCGCATACTGGACATGCTACTTCGCCTTGCGTAGGATATCCTGATAAGTTCCCATAAGCCGGAAAATCATTAATTGTCTACATCAGCACAACCTTCAAATTGAAGGTGGACTTGGTAAATCCATCATATACTTCAACACCAATATTCCACATCTCCTTTAAGTCTTCTATTAGTGGTTCTAGATATATATCTATATCATTTTCGGGTTGCTTTGGACCTGGGATCAATAAAGTCGACAACAAATTTTCTTTAGACATGCATATCCAATGAGGGAGATTATATATAACTAGTATCATCGGCCAACAACTATACCTAGAACTTAGGTCATCAAAGGGATTAAATCCATCAGAAGAAAGGTCAAGCCTAAGATTTCGTGGTTCTAATGAAAAGCAATGTCATTTTTGATTAATTATCTCCCAAGCTAATGAATCAACTGGACGACGCATTTTTCCATCTTGACTTTTGTAATTTGAGTGCCATATTAGTTGTTGTACCTTATCAAGTGACCTAAACATTCTTCTAAATCGTGGTATGATCGGAAAATATCCCAAAACCTTTGCGGATATCCCTTTCTTAATCTTCTTAGTCCGTTCATTAACTTTCCACCGCAAAAATGCACATTTTGGACATGTCTCCAAATTCTCTAAATCCTTTCTAAATAAACAACAATCATTTATGCATATCTCTGATAATATCAAGAAATTCATTGAAACCGTTGTCAGATATACTATGTATAGCTTTAAACTTGTATAAGACAACGATTGCAGATATCCTTATATAATTTGTGTAACCAGGATATAAAGGAGTTTCGATGCCCTCATATAAATTTGAAAAGTCTTTCTCTCTATCTTAATTCTCGGGTTCTAAATTATTGTCATCCTGAAAAAATGTATCTCTATACATCCTATACGTCTCTAAATTTTCTACATCTTGAGGAGACAATGATGCTGCATTCGATTTTTCCCCATGAAATACCCAGGTAGTATATGTAGGATCCATGCCATTAATGATCAAATGCCCATACATTATATTAAAATATTGGTGGAATAGGTTTTTGCAACATTTGGAAGGACATATGACCTTTTCTGGATTCCCCGCATTGGCTTTCACCATATATGCCTCCGAAACTCTATAAAAAGAATGCTACATAAATCACTTAAAAAGCATTTATGGACATATTTTAAAATATTCAAAATTTAAGAGAACAAGATAACATTAATAAGTGTACCCAATCTTTATCCATGATAATATACCAACACTATTAAGTTATAATCTATTGTAACACAGTATGAATGTAGTAAAAAACGATTATATTAGGACATCATAAAAATTTCCAATTAGGTAAATCATTTTGACAATAAAGTTTCACACAAACTGAAATAATTTTGGAAGTGTTTGAATATGTCAAATCTACTTCTTTGTGTCCTAACTTACTCTATCCAATTTTCATACTCCTATTGACGAGAGCCTCTTTATGTTGACACAAAATATGGACAAACTACTTAAATTGCCCTTTCTTTAGTTTATCCTCATCTGGCACCATCTCTACTTGATGGCTTATATTCTTCTTCTTTTTTCATCTATATTCTTCTAAATTGCACTATATTTATTTTATGGATATTTTGACCTTTAAGTGCGGCTGGTCCAACCAATGGATCATACAACTTGCCATTTATAGTGAAATGGAATTCTTGTAGCATCCAATTCCGCAGTAATTTATAAATTTAGTATTGTTGTGTTACTCTATTGCTATAAGAGTTAATTGTAACATCCCACATCGTTTAGACACGAAAATAATAACCAACATATAAGGGTTTGGATTATTCCTCTTAAAGAGGTTAACCATAATGGAAACCCAAGTTTCTATACATTAAAACTGCTTTTTTATATTCATTGCTTCAGTGACGTAACATTGGTTTATAGAGTGTTCTGGGATTGTGTATTTTGTTTCACGCAAAATCTTTCATCTCACATCGGTCATCTCTGATTTTGAGATCAATATCTTACCGCATAAATTATTTTGCATCTGATTCAGCTTGTAGGTTATGATTCTGAAAATACTTGCAGAAAAAAGTGTGGGACCAGCATAGGCTTCAAATAGTACAAGGAAAAAAAATCTCAGCTCTTTAGATAAATTGGCACGATATAGGCAGTGTTGACAATTATGTGGCTACATATCACAGATGAAGCTAACGAAATGACAAGACAAATAGCTTTACGTAAGGACTTAAAAGGAAAAAGCCCTTTTGTATCATCAAGACATATAACAAGAAGATGAGGTTATCTCTAGTAAACTTGAGAACGGTTACATGAATTATGTTTAATCACTCCCTTCAAGAAATACAGTAATTATAATGCTTTTAGCCTCTTCAAGAAATACAATATTAATGTGTTCAGAAGAAGCACCCGTTATATTCAATTCACATAAGCAAATCTCTTCATGTGTAATACTAAAATCACATTTCAAAGTGCAATTCAAAAATTTCAAGGCTATTCCATATTACTATTTCTAGAAAATGTGCAATTCACACGTCACAAATCATAGAGTAAGAAAGCAACTCATAGACGTCATAGGGCAATATTTGAAGTCTGATAGGAAAATCAATTCAAGAGCAATGTGTAGGCTTCGAGCAATTGAAGAGCAAGGCGCCAATTTCATGTATTCAAAAGAAAAAAAAAACATTATTACAATTTACACAAATCAAAATAACAAAAAATTAGAAAGGAAAACGATGATTTATGCTAGCAGTCGGGGCTACACCTCAATTTCTTCTTCTACTGCTGGCGAAGATTAGATGGCGGTCTAGGCCCGACAGAGCAGGTGAGCAGGAGCTTGGAAAATGATGGTGCGAATTCGAGGATGAAGGGGCAGCAACCAAACTTGAGGATGAAGGGGAAACTGCAAGCAGCAACAAAACTCGAATGGCCGATGAAGGGGCTATAAATTGAGTTGTGGGAGGACTAAGGATGAGGCAAAGGCGGAGGCGGAGGCGGATGCTGAGGACGGAGGGTAGGAGGCGGAGTAGAGATGGAGATGGAGGCAAAGCGATTGTGCCAATACTGTGAAGCAGAGGCAAGAGAATTGGGTATTTGGGTAATTGGGTTGGGCTGGGCTGGGTGTTTGAATATGCAATATGGTATGGGAAAAATTCATATTTAAGGTGTATTCTTTACCTCAATTCAAAAATAAGGTAAATAGTTTAAAAATTCAAAAATCAGGTATGGATTTAATTAATTAAAAATATTTATTAAATAAAGATAATAAAGTCACATTTTATGATTAATGGTCACATATTCATAATTTTAAGTTACAGATTTATTTACTGGTCACATATCGTCAAATTTTTTGATCCCAAATTATTTCGAGGTCACATATCAAAAAATTTATACGTCACAAATTATTTCGAGGTCACAGATTTTTAAAAAGTTACGTATTATTATATTTTTAGGTCACATTTTGAGTAATTGGTCACAGATATTAACAAACCATTTTTTTAAATTACAGGTCACGATTTATCTATTGGTCACAGATTTCAAGATTTGTTAGTCACAAATTACTTGTCAAGTCACATGTTATCAAATTTTAAATTCACATTTTAATCTTGGTCACAGATAACCAAGTAATTGGTCAAGTGGTCACACACCACCGCCACCGCAACCACCGCCACCATCTTCACAGCCGAGAGATCCACCACCATCTCCGTCACTGTTGCCACCACCATCGACACCATATCACCACCACCAACAAATCACCATTTGCAACTACAAACCACCAGTGCTACTATCAATTACACTGCCGATTCAACAAAAATCACCCAAATGTCAGATCCACCACCTCTGCGCCACCATCAACAAAAATTTCAGCAGATCCGCCCCCATACCCACAGATCTGCCGCCTCTCGAATTTCGTCAACATTGATCCGCACAAACCACCGCCGAGCCACACACCCATTTCACTGTAATTTCGTTGTCCACTGACTCAGCAGCAATTTCGTCGTCCACCTACTCAGCCAAACACTGTAATTTCGTCGTCCAAACGACTCACTGTAATTTCGTCCTCCACCGACTCAGCCAAACACTGTTGACTCGCAGCTGCGTCGCTGACTCGCATTACGAATGCGGCGTGCGTCTATTGCGACGCATTCGCGATGCCTTGCGATCTTTGCGATGCCTAGGGGGAAAGGGAGGGAGAGGGAAGAAAAACTTAGGGGGGAGGGAGGAGAAGAGACGGGAGAGAGAGGAGGAGAAAGAAAAATAACTAGGGTTTGGGAATAAATTAGGGTTATGAATTAGGTTTTAATATAATACCTGATTTTTGAATAAATAAATTGTCGACCTGATTTTTAAAAAATAATCTTTAACCATCTGATTTTTTATAATTGGGGTCCCATATGCGGAAAAATTCATATTTAAGGTGTATTCTTTACCTCAATTCAAAAATAAGGTAAATAGTTTAAAAATTCCAAAATCAGGTATAGATTTAATTAATTAAAAATATTTATTAAATAAAGATAATAAAGTCACATTTTGTGATTAATGGTCACATATTCATAATTTTAAGTTACAGATTTATTTACTGGTCACATATCGTCAATTTTTTTGATCCCAAATTATTTCGAGGTCACATATCAAAAAATTTATACGTCACAAATTATTTCGAGGTCACATATTTTTAAATTAGTTGTTCACATATTATTTCGAGGTCACAGATTTTTAAAGAGCCACGTATTATTATATTTTTAGGTCACATTTTGAGTAATTGGTCACAGATATTAACAAACCATTTTTTTAAATTACAGGTCACGATTTATCTATTGGTCACAGATTTCAAGATTTGTCAGTCACAAATTACTTGTCAAGTCACGGGTTATCAAATTTTAAATTCACATTTTAATCTTGGTCACAGATAACCAAGTAATTGGTCAAGTGGTCACACACCACCGCCACCGCCACCATCTTCACAGCCGAGAGATCCACCACCATCTCCGTCACTGTTGCCACCACCATCGACACCACATCACCACCACCAACAAATCACCATTTGCAACTACAAACCACCAGTGCTACTATCAATTACACTGCCGATTCAACAAAAATCACCCAAACGTTAGATCCACCACCTCTGCACCACCATCAACAAAAATTTCAGCAGATCCGTCCCCATACCCACAGATCTGCCGCCTCTCGGATTCCGTCAACATCGATCCGCACAAACCACCGCCGAGCCACACACCCATTTCACTGTAATTTCGTCGTCCACTGACTCAGCAGTTTGTCGTCCACCGACTCAGTCAAACGCTGTAATTTCGTCGTTTGGCGTTGTAATTTCGTCGTCCAAACGACTCACCGTATATGCACGCCGTAAACGTGTGCCGTAAAAAGTAACATTTGTTGCAGTGGTTAGCAACTTTCACCGCTGTTTCCCCACCATCTATCCTCACCGGTCACCATAGACCATCCCATATCCTAGTAAAATCCATACTAGCGTTATTCAGTATACGTGTCAAAATTTATATAAAATGAATCAATTAGGTAAGCATGAAATCTATCCAAAACGTATAATCAAGATTATTCTTAAGGTACTCAAGTTTTCTAATTTAGAATTCACTTCTTCTGGCCACTCGTCAAGAAGATTCCTTATTACTCATACTGATAAGTAGTGTTTTAAAAAAGCTCGTATAAGTGGCGCCTAGGAACCGCCTAGGCTTGAAACTCGAGCAAAATGTCTCGCTTCGCCCCTAAACACTTTTTTTTCCAATTCATATATTTTTTTTTGCATTTTTTATATGTACAAATATTGTAACAAGTAATATAATGGACATTTGAGTCCAGATTATCGTTCCCACGATAACCATACTTTAGGACATAATCTAATTTTTCTAACTCTTATTTGATAAAAGCAAGTAAATATCTATGATGATTGTCATTATTTTCTTCTGACTACTTTTAACTAATTGAAAATATAAAATGATTACAAACAATGGATGATTGAAAATTCAAATATGTGATGAATATTAGAGTAGAATAATTTCATCTATTGATCACATTTATTCTAAATTCAAGATGCATAACCTAAAGTGTGTTCGATCAAATTTTTCTATTGTATTCAATTTACCCCTCTCGAGTTCTCATTGAGCCTATTTAATTAATTAAATTCTATATCTATGCGAATCAATTTTAATTAAATGAAACACTAGTTCTAAAAATTCATATTATGACCGCAATAATTAATATAGGTATTTCTACATGTTATACTAATTTACCTAATTTTATTATATGGTCTAAATCTCAAACTCGCCTCTCGATTCGTAAGAGGCTCACATAATTATCAACTTATTGATCAGGTAATTTAATGCATTAAACTCACAATAAAATTAACACATATATAAATAAATCACATAAATCTTGAATATAAAAAAATAAAGGATCACAAGTCGACTACATTGTTTTCCCTAATATAAAAATTAGTTATTCATATTAAAAAAAAATAAAAATAAGCAAAAGTGCAAAGATATGACCAGAAATTGACGAAATTTGAAAATTTATGGTGTTTGCAATTTCCTTTCTTTTCCTTTTCTTTTTCTTTCTTTCTGCGTTTTTTCTGCAGCATTGACTTTCTCTTTCCTCCTCTCTTTTTCTTTTTCTCTCTTCTCTTTTGCGCCTACTGTCCGTCTCTCCCCGTGACTATCCTCTATATATATATATATATATATATATATATATATATATATATATATATATAAGTCTAAATATATTTAGGTTTAATTTGGACCTCCAATTAAAATTTTCAATACAAGTCTATTGAGACCCATTTAGCTCGAACTCATTTAATGTAATATTTCTCTCCAATGTTCTATCTTTGAATTTTGCCCTTTTTCACCACTTTTGCATTCTTTTCTCCAATTCTTCATTAAACATAAAATTTTACCTACAAAACACAATATAACATAAATTTGGTATAATTTTATCCAAAATACAATAAAATATCATTATTCAGGGTCTCAAACAAGTGTAGAAACTACACTTATCAACTTCCTTCATCTCTTTCGTCTTTCTTATGTACGTTTTATTAGTTTTTTTTTTCCCTTTTTTCAAAAGTCTTTTGTTTGACTTTAGCATAATTTTTTAATTTTTTTTAAAAAATTTATTTGACTTTAATTTCAAGTTTTTAAAATATTCTATCTGTACAAAGCTAAAAATAATTTTATCTAAATAATTAAATAATATTTAAACTATGGTGCTATCTATATTATGTAATTATGATCTTGAAACTAGTTATTTTATTGCAAAATCCAAAAGTATGAATGAAATTCTTATAAATCAATAAAGTAGGATTTATCTAGTTGAAAATTAAAACTATGAAAAATATTCTAATTTTTGTATTTAAAAACTTGAAAATTGTATAATTGACTAATAGTAGGAATTACTAAGTAAATATAGTATCTTATAATTTTAGATGTTTGATATGTATTATTTTAATTATTGATTTTTTTAAATGATTTAAAAATTAAAATGATATTAAAAATAAGAAAACGTTTTTTTTACGCGTAAATCTCATCTAAACTCGTTTAAACTTGTAAAGCTTGAAGCTTTGTTTATTCATGTACCTTTTGAAAAATAACATGCATGGAGACCATTTACTGAGGATCAATTTGTTGCAAATTTGAATGTTTGAGAAACCATTTTGGGCAAAGAAAAAGGGCATTGCAAACTTTCAATATTGAAAATAAGTTGAGGACCTACAATGAAAATTTACTGAATACTTTTAGCCTATATGCTGCAAAGTACGTGTTGAATTGAAAAATTAATTAATTAATTTTGATTTGTTTACAATACTCGTTTTACACACGCCCATATTGTATTCAGGTTGGGGTCTCATCACAAAACACAATTTGATTCTTTTATTAAAATATAATCTCAAAGCATGTTATTTTTCTCAAAAATTATATTCAAGCGGCCATTCTATGAAATCGTACCCTTTTCTTACTTTTTAATCACACAGTTTACTTGAAAAAAATCTCCACCAAAAGACGCTTTTAAAGATCTAAAGAGAATGAAAGCACCCTAAATATATTGACTGTATATATGATTCTAATATGGTTCCCAATTCCCACCCACCACTTCCCCCCATTAATGATTGGAATAATTGAGCTAATTAATGAATTTTGAAATGATGAATTTGTTTATCTTTGTCATTACTTTGTACCATTATGCAATGGTTTGGTGTGATATTACAATCAGACCCAATTCATTTTGGGGGATTTGTCCTCTTTAACGGTATTATTATTGTCGTGTTTGATACATTTTCAAAATTTATTTTTAACCACACATTTTTCAATAAAATAATATTTTTCATCATATAAATAATTTTTCCTTACTTTTTAACCACATATTTCCCATCATATCATTATTTAAAATACATTTTTTCTTAATAATATCCATCAAACACCCCCTAAGCCTATGTTTGATAATCTTTATTTCGAAATTCTTTTCCTATATACTCATTTTTAACAACATATTTTCCTAAAAATCAGTATATAAAACAATATTTTTCTCAAATAATAGTTATCAAACATGGGCTAACTATTAGGATAGGGATAATTTTTTCGTGCTAGCATAAAGAAAGGGTTTCACCTTTGGGTTGAGTGTAATTTTTGAGGATTTTGGTATAGTCAGTAATGAAAGGTTTTGGGTTTGGTTTGAGTGTAATTTTTTTGGAGTAATGTTACAATTCGTGTTACAATATTAGTTTAGATGACAATAAATGTTATTAAATGAAAGGTAATGAACTAAGTAATTTCAACTTTAACTAAACATGTTACATAATGTTAAATAGATTCGTGCTAGATAACATTATTTATTTTTTGTGCACTCCTTAGGGTTAAATTAGTCAAATTTCTTAAATTTTGATTTATAATTTTAAAAGATCCCAAATATTTTTGAAGTCCATATTTTTAAAATTTGGCCAGACATCCATAGCTTTTAAGAGTTGGCCATTTTTCAAGAGGAAAACCCAAAAATGCCCATTTAATTCAATTTTCTCCTCCTTCTATAACTTAAAACACGTGCTTGTTATTATTTTATCACGTGTAAAACTACACCTATTAACTGTTCTAAAGGTCATCCAACCATGAGATTGTTGAAGCTCTCTTTTGCATGCATTAGGCTTTAAAGGTGAACTAGTTTCGATTTGGGCGATTGTTGCCATATTTTTAACTCAAATCATTTTTTATGATTAAATTTTTTTTTTTTCAAATCAAACCAAATTATTTTATTTTTCAAACCAAATGAAACCATTTTTTGCAGTTTGTTGCGGTTTTAATTCGCAGTTTACTTATCAATAGCATGTTTTCTCCACCCAAATCATTCTTCACAACTATAGATTGTATGTTTTCCCACTCTATAGACCACTATACTCTCAACAATAACAAAGACATAAAAAGACAATTTCTAAAAAAGAAACAAACGCTAGAAAGTGTTAAAACATTGTGGTGCCAATTTTAACAATGTAAATGCATGACTCTTGAATATATTTAATTTGTTAACAGGTTAACATATCAGAAATAACACATAGGGTGCGGTAGTTATTCCCTTTTCCTGGGTAAAATACATAGTGGATATCACAAAGATTGCATGATTTGCATTATTTCACAAACAACATAGGTAGATGAAAAAAATACTTACTTCAACAACCAAAAGGGAATCGAGGTTACAATCAATCAATGGGTTAACGGCAGTAAGTTTTATAGACAAAAACTGAACCATTTTGAAACGGTTCGATTCGATTTTATGCAGTTTTTGAAAATCGAAACCTAAACCAAACCGTTTTAGTTTGGTTTGAGGGAAAAACCACGGGTCCACGTGGATCTGATCCAACGGATTCGATTCAATTTACAGTTCCACGATTTTTTTGTGCATCCCAACTAGGCTTGTAATGCAATAGCCACCATTTTTATTCAAATTATATATCTTAGCCCTTGTTTGACTCATATTCTTTCAAAATTCTTATTTCTACATATTCATTTTCAACCACACATTCATACACTAAAATATTCTGCACATAGCCTCTCTTATATAAATTAATTTATTTGGATTGTTTGGAAGGTTGTGTATACAAAATTTTTGCGGATATTCACCGGTGCAAAGGAAGGTCAATATTTGGACGAATTATTTGCACACTTGTTGTAATAAATATGTGACAATTAGAAAGTTTCATTTTATGTGAACATTAAGTAGGTCCAAAGATAGACTTAATATTTGAAATGGTTTATTGTCAATATTTTATTACTACACCAAGAGTACCACTTATAAGTTGACATTTCTGTTCAAAGACTAAATGTCAATATTGTGCCCAGTCTCTTGTAATGGGTCCACCATTATTTGAATTTATGGATTGCTCAATATGGATTTCCATGTGAACATGTTAATTAGGTTTAAGTTCTCTATTAAGTTAATCTATCAACTTTTGTAATATATACCAACATCAATTCAATGCCTATGCTCGAACCAAAGTTTAAGGGCTAGAAATAGAACATTTGTATCGTTCGTGGCGGCATGGATCTAGACCTTCATTAAGGACGGTACAGTATGCTACTTTTACGGATAATAGTTCCGCTAATAAAAAGGAACTAGAATAATGAAATCGTTCAAACCGCATAAGTCATGATCATGAAGCGTAGAATTCCAGCAACATTCAGGGGCGTTGTGTTTGAAAGATATCTAATGCCAAGGAATTTTTTTAAAAATTAAAAAACGCTTTGCAAAAGACAATAAGGCCGAAGCTAGTACGCTTCTAGTGAACTTGGTTTCATTAAAGTATAATGCTAAAGAAAATATAAGGGAGTACATCATAGATATGTTTCATCTTGATTCAAAACTAAAGGCATTAAAGTTTGAGCCGTCTGATGACTTGCTCGTATATTTAGTTTTGATTTATCTTCCTACGCAATTCAATTAAGGTCGGTTATTGTTATCAAAAGGGAAAGTGGACTCTTGATAACTGCATTTCATATTGTTTGCAAGAAGAAAAACGTTCGAAGTAAGAGAGAACGAAAGTATTCACTTAGTAAGTACATCTAAGGACAAGTTAAAGGGTAAGGAAATTGCATTTGGTCCGGTTCAAAAGAAATAGTAAAAGTCTGAAAATGATAAATCATTTTGACTGTTATTTTTGTGAAAATCTGGAATACATAAAGAGAGACGGTACTAATACCACATTTGGCGTGTAAAGAAAAGTATACTTTTCACCTTTGTTTGTTTTGAGGTTGATTTAATTTCAGTATCAAAACACATTCTGTGGATAAATTCTAGTGCCCCTACTTATATAAGTGTGTCTATACAGGATTGCCTAAACTGACAAAACCAATTGCTGCTTAAAGATTCATCTATGTACGGCAATGGGAAATCAATTAAAGTTGAGGCTATAGGGATTTTTTAGGTTATCATTAAAGACTGATTATTATTTGGATTTGAGTTAGACAATTGTGGTTCCATCTTTTAGACATAATTTGATTTCTATTTCTACATTGGACAAATTCGGCTATTCTTGTTCATGTGGAAATAGTCAATTTAGTCTTTTTCTTGATTCAAATATTATGGGTACCAATTATTTATGTGGTAATGATTAGGGGCGGACCTAACTAAAGCCCAGTGTAGGCATCTGGGCTTTGGGCCGCCTCAATTTTTAAAACAGCAAGTTACTAAAAAAAAGGAGGTGGGCCAATTATTTGGCCAATTAAAACAGCAAGATTGGAAGTTTTGAAGAGGGATCGAGGAAAGAGGAGCAATAATGATGAAAGTAAAGCTGGTATGGTGAAAGATAGGAAAGCGGAAGGTAAAGGGATTGGTTTACCGGCGGCAGAAAATGGAAACGCAGAGGAAAAGAAGCCAAAGAAAAGGAGAAGAAGGTAGAAATGAAAGAAAATGGGATTTTAGTTCCCGATGAAAATAATCCTGAAGGGAAAAATGAGGAAGAAGAAAGATTAGTTTTGCATGAGGAAGAAATCAATGGAGAAAACGATAAAGAAAATGTTGATTCTGGTGAAGGGGATTTGAGGGTCAGGAGATCATGTCAAAAGGCAAAGGAGAAGATTGGGCAACTCTATGAAGAAATCAATAATCCAGTAGCTGTGGACGAGGATGAGGTTCCCAGGGAAAGAAAGAGAGTAAAAGGTTCTAAAAAGAACAACAAGGCTAAAACTGACGAGGATGGTGGAACTGAGGGCAATCATTTTCAGGTGGAAGAGAAAAATAGAAATGAAGGAAAGAATAGAAGAAAAAAGAGGTCTAAAGATAAAAATGTACTATAGTGTTTGTCAGATTGTGGAGACATTAGCAGTGGAAATTACAGATGATCAAAAGGTTCAATACTATACTTATGTTGTAAAAGTGCTACTACCCTTTCTGAAACAATTTAACGCAGAACAAAGTGCTACTATCTCTTCTATTCTTTCCTCTGATTTGCACAGAAATTGATTTTATTTTTTGTTATTTTTGTCAGTGACAATTGCAGAACTTCTATTCTATCATAAATATGCAATTTCAAGAATTGAATTATCATTTCTCGGAGGTGAATACTGAGTACTCCTTTGTTTGTGTCCACAAAATTCATTCTGCTTTTGATAAAAGAAATTTGATTCAACTTGCTAAGTTTTATCCACAAGATTTTTCAGAAGTAGATCTCTTCACGCTTGATGATCAACTTGATAATTACATTTTTTACGTCCTCTCTAGCAAAGAGTTTGAAGAATTAAATGCTCTCGGTGCTCTTGTACAGAAGTTAGTTTTGACAAATAAGAGCACAGCATATCGAATGGTTTACAAGCTTTTGACTTTGACACTAATTTTCCCGGTTGCTACTGCTACGGTAGAGAGAGTATTTTCTTCCATGAACATTGTGAAGGATAGATTGCACAATCGAATTGGAGATGAGTAGATGAATGATAGCTTTATTATTTACGTGGAGAAAGACATATTCTTAAAGATTGATGATGAGGCGATTGTACAAAGATATCAAATTATGAAAACTCGTAAAGAACAATTGTAAGGTATTTCATTTTAGCCCCTGTTTGATCCACATTATTTTTTTCATTCTCATTCTTCTACTATTTTCAACCACACATTCTTCAATAAAATAATATTTTCCATCACATCAATAACTTTTCCTTCTTTTTCTACCACATATTCTCCATCATATCACTTTAAAAAAATGCATTCTCTCATTTTAATGTGCACCAAATGGGCAGTACAATGTTTGTGTTATAATTGAAAAAAATTCCTAGGTTCACCCCTGGTAATGATGACCTATCTTTTCTTAATATGGTTGCCTCTTATAAAGAAACTTTCCATGTGAATTCATGTGGTATTAAGAATAAATTAATCAATGAGAATTATGTTTCATTATGTCTCAATCGACTATGTCACATTTCTCAAAAGAGAAAGGAAAAGCTTATGTGTGAAAAATTTCTTAATCCCCTTAATTTTTTTAGACTTGAGTTTTATATTAATTATATTAAGGGAAAATAAACAAATATAATGAGATTATGTGCCAATAGAATTTCGGATGTCTTATAACTAATTTATCCGAAAATCTGTGGGTCATTCCCTTTGACTTCTTGGAATGATCAACTATCATTTATTACGTTCATAGACAAATTTTTTGTTATAGCTACCTTTATATCATTCATGAGAAATCCCAATAATTGGACATGTTTAAAGCTTACAAAACTAAGGTTGAAAATCAACTCAACAAAAGAATAAAACACGTCTACCTGGGCATGGTGGTGATATTATGCTAGATATGATGGATCAAGAGAACAATGTCTAGGGTGTTTTGCTAAAATTCCTAAAGGAATGTGGAAAATTCCCATAATACTCCATGCCAGGGTCCCCTTGCATGAATAGTGTTACTAGAGACGAAACAAAGTACTTTGAGGACATAGTAAGGAGTATGATTAGTAATTTCACCTTATGAGAATCTCTCTAGGAAGAAGCACTAAAAAATACAGTTTTAATTCTCAATAAAGTTCCAAGTAAATCAACTGCTAAGGGTTACAAATTTTTAAAGATCACACTATTAGATCAATTTTTAAAAAGGGAAATGTTTGATTCTTTGAGAATGAAGAGTTATGGGGGATATGGGGATATAAGGTCTTAGGGTTAAGGATTTTGTCTTTGAGATATATCTTTTCTGTTGCAATTGCAAGTAACTCTGTGATGGGTAATTGGAAAAGCAATCAATTGGGTTACACGGTATCTATAGAGAACTAAGGACTACATGATCACATACAGAAAATCGAATTAATTGGAGATCATTGGATAATCTAATTCTGATTATGGAATATGACTGTGAAATTTTGTCACTGGACTGCATATTTGAATGGAATTGAAAGACCACTTAAGCCCTTGATAAGTGTATTTTATTTACTTAATCGGGGTCTAAAATAACGATATTTGATAGTTCTTTTAACAAAATATATTCTAAATCGTTGTATTTTATGTTATATATGTAAAACTCAATAGTTGGACGAGGAATTGAAAGAAAGAAGCAAAAATTGTTGAAAAATTGAGAAAATCCAAAGTTTGGGGATCAAATTGAAAATATTCAATAGTTGATTCGGACCAACAGATGAGTTGGAAATTTTTTAGAGAAAATTGGATGTAATTTGAATTCAAAGGGAAATGGAATATGATCAAAATATTATCACAATCAATGTCCAATCGCACGAGTTATATTCCACATTTTTAGTCAAAGATTGAGACCCAATTTTAGCACAGTAAATGTCCGAATTGGGTAAATTCTATTTCTATAAAAGTTGTAGTCCTTCGAGTTATATTTGTAACGTACTTTGAATCTCATTAATCGGATATCGGAAGAAAAAGTTATGGCCAAAATAGTAACTGCTATGCAGAGACAAAAAATCTGCCCGCAAAGACAACTTTTTTTATTCGATTGAAACTCTTTTAGAAGTCAATTTAGATGTGATTTTCACCAATTTTCGAATCCTACAAATACAAAACAGCAGAATACATATGGGGGAACTCACATGTACATATTAGACTCCAATATTTATCAATTATTATCATTAAAGGGGGAAAACTCATAGTTTTTGTGAGATGATTAAAGGGGACTTGAAAGAATTCAATCAAGTGAAAATTCAAACATAATTTTTGGACAAAGAAGAGAAGCGCAAGTAGATATCCATCAAGAAACCAATGAAGAAATTCAAAATTTCAAGATTCATCTTCATCTTCATCTTCTCAATTTATCAAGAATCCGAGTTATGTCTTTTCACTTAAATATTATTTCTTATAATTTCAATATGTTAAGCTAATTTATACATTGTTTGGATGAGATGAACCCTTGTTATGATATTTTTAGTTTTTAATTAATTATTTTGACTTTAATTTGATTTGATTTGTGGATGTTTATTATTGTTTTATCGTTCTTTTCAATTGTTTGATCACCAATTGAATTGTTAGTGAATTTTATTGTTATCAAGAGAGACAATAGAGTTTAAGCACACTATAATAAACATTGTACGGTTCGATAGAGGATAGAGATATACATCTATGTTTTATATGGTTTCAATAGATGTTCTAGTACTTGTTAATGCATTTATCATGTTTTCATCTTTCATCGAGAGATATAAAGGTCACATGAGGGGAATAGATTTGATCGCTATCAAGAGATGCTTTCAATTAAAATAGGAACATTGACCAACTTAAATGATTTCCAATTGTCAAATTAATTGTTACACTAAAAATGGAATAATAAGGGGGATTCGACATCTTAGCAATGTATCTCACATATTTGAAAAACGCATTTACTTATTTTCTAATTTAATAAATAATTTAGATATTAGTTTATAAAACTCAAAATTTATTTGTTATTCGATTAAAGTTGGAATTAATTTTAACTCGATCAAACACATAGTTCTCTTGGTTTCGACACTTTTTTCATTACTTTATTACTTGTTCACGATCTCATTCACTTGCGGATTTTCAAACGATCAAATTTTTGGCGCCGTTATCGGGGACTATTGTATTTAATTAGTTTTACTTAATTTTAGTTTTAATTTGAATTTTTATTGCTTATTTATTTTTTATTTGATTACTACTTTAATTAATTTTAGTTTAACAATGTTTTCATTTACTTTACTTTTTTTTTTATGTCATTTAATTAACCCTCTACAGTTTTAATTTATCTTATGTTGGTATTCTCTCTTTGTACTTTTCAGATATTTATGCATGAGTCGACATTGGTAAAGTAACAATTATTGCAATAAAAAATCTCTACATGGATTGTCAAGATATACTTGGAGGATATCCAAATTGTGTAAATTGTTATGCGGTGCATTGTAAAGGAAAATGTTTGTTCTCTTACACTAGTTTACACGCGCCGAAACTTCTGAAATTTTGAAAATATTTGATGTGTAGAAAACAAGCAATTTAAAAATCTAATGAAAAGTTCATACTCGTGGGAGAATTTGTACCTGATGATTGGGATGAGGATATTAAACTTGCGGGAGATGGTCCTCCTCTATTGAACGAGAAGGTACTTGCAAAGTATTTTAAAGAACTTGTCAAGTTGGATAAAAATGATATTCTTATGGGAGATTGCATGTACTGTGAAGGATTTCAACAATGGGGGTACAATACACTCGAAGGAGTCAACGTGACCGACCTCTCATTGTCCGCGGATCTAGATTATGGACTGATCATTCAACTCTAAGATATGAGTCGATCACAACGGAATCAAATGAGGATGTGCCAATCAATGAGAATGAAATCAATTCACATTTTTTTTATTTTATTGATTATCCAAAAATTGATTTTGTGATTAAGCCCGATGTAGGAGTGGAAGTCTACATAGTTGAAATTGAATCAAATGAAATAGAAAAGTCATATTACATCGAAAAGGGCAAGGTAGAAGTTTGGAGACTAAATGAAAACGAAGAAAAATAGATAAGGCATCCAAAGCCTTCTTTAGGCGCCCGTGATTCAATTGCCAAAGTCGAACTAAAAACTATAAAAAACGCTTGTTTGGAGGCAACCCGTTTCCTAACCCTTTTAGTTATTTTTCTTTCTATATCGCATTGCATATAGATTTATTTTGATTATTAGTTTGCATTAGATTTAGGCACGTTTCAATTTATAGGGTATCACCATCCTATCATGTTTCTCCTTAGGCCATTGACTTTATTGTTGGTTATTTTGATTGTTTAGACTAAGTAACACATATTCTAAGTTATTTGATCTTTATTGTTTGATTTGACATCTATATGCAGGAACATGATATCGCGGAATATTAAAGCAACATAGACCAAGGGAAAAACATGATGAAGAAGATTGTCTAGCCGTCACATATAATGCCTTGCACATTCAATAGAAAATTTTGGGGAGTACCTTCTTCCTTTTCTTCCTCGTCCCCTCATATTCTTATTTATGTTTCATGACATTGAGGACAATATCGGCTTTAAATTTGGGGGTGGGAAAAATTTTAAGTTTTTACTTTTCATGTGTTTTTGAGTGTTTGTTCTTCGTTATTGTTTTAATATATAGTAAAAAATTGAAAAATTTCAAAAAAATAAAATTTCTTGTTTTAGGCTGTGTGCTTGTGTTAGTTAGATAATCTGGCCGACAATGATGATTAAATTTGAGATTTAGTGTTGATTTATAAACTGTGGATAAGATGCATGCTAGACTGATTCAGACTTAACCTTGCAAAACTTGATATTTTACGTGCACTAGAATTAAGTTAGACAACGTGATGCTATGAGTTGATTCATATAATTGATAGGTTGATATAGTTGAACATATATGCTATACCTAAAACTATCCTATATTAATGATCATTAGACCAAATTTAGTATAGTTTGGGGATATTTTACGGTTGTAGGGAGATACGGATGTAAACTGGGATTCCTTGTGTAAAAACTTATGTGTGGATTGTCTTAAATTAATAGGATAAAATTGGGCAAAAATCTTAAGTTAGAGGTCAGTTTAATTAGATAAGTGTTTAATGAGGGGTATTGCACTAATCATTGTAAAATAATATATAAAAGACATCTCTTTGTAGCCTTTATGACTCAAGTTATTAAGTCTGCTAGGGTATCTACAATCTGGTGCTCTAAAATCATCTGATTTGAGAGTCATCGACCAAAAGCTTTTTACATGGGTCATATAGAAAGCTTAAGGGAGAGAGTGTGCAAATTTTTTTTTTTTTTTAAAAAAAGCAGGTGCATGAAACAGAAGACATACCAAATATTCTGGTTAAGCCCCAAACACTTATTTGAGAAGACTTGACTTTTGATGAGGGATTATTAGCCTAGTCTTGTCCTAGAGGTCGAAACAATCAAATAACTGAAAAATCTTTGTTTATTGATGTATTGACTTACAATTGCTAGAGTCCACCTGAACTAGAGTGGGTGAGGATAGTAATGAAAATTCAACCTTAAATTACACATTGGAAAATAGTGAAAATAAAAAATTTGGGGGTGTGTGAATTATACGAGAGATGAAAGGATATATGTGACCACAAAGGGTTGGGAATTGAAACAACTTGTAAATTCATGATTGTTTATTTAATTCTTCATACACACAGACGTCAATTCTGCATTGGAAGAGTCGATATTACTTGATTGTTCAACCAAATAGTTTTGCATGTTTGTGTGTTTGTTATTATTTAGGTTATAATTTTATTTGAGGACAAACAAATGTTTAAGTTTGGGGGGTATTTGATAAGTGTATTTTATACATTTAAACGGGGTTATAAAATAGCGATATTTGATAGTTATTTTAACAAAATATATCCTAAATTATTGCATTTTATGTTATATAAGTAAAACTCAATGATTGGACGAGAAATTGAAAGAAAGAAGCAAAAATTGGTGGAAAAAAAGACAAAATCCAAAGTTTGGGGATCAAATTGCAAATATTCAATAGTTGATTCGGACCAAAAGATGAGTTGGAAGACTTTTAGGACACAATTGGATGAAATTTAAATTCAAAAGGAAATGGAATATGATCACAATATTATCACAATCAATGTCCAATCGCACAAGTTATATTCCAGATTTTTAGTCAAAAATTGAGACCCAATTTAGGCATAGTAAATGTCCGAATTAGGAAAATTCTATTTCTATCAAAGTTGTATCCCTTCGATTTATCTTTCTAACGCACTTTGAAACATTTCAATCGAACATCGAAAGCGAAAATTATGGCTAAAATACTAACAGCTGTATAGAGACAAAAAATCTGAGGGCGGAGGCAACTTTCCTTATTCGATTAGAACTCTTTTGGAAGTCAATTTGGACGTGATTTTCCACCAATTTTTGACTTATACAAATACAAAACAGCATAATACATATGGGGGAGCTCACATGTACATATTAGACTCCAATATTCATCAATTATTATCATTAAATGGGAAAAATCCATAGTTTTTGTGAGAGGAATAAAGGGGACTTGCACGATTCAATCACGTGAAAATTTAAACCTAATTTTTAGGCAAAGAAGAGAAGGAACAAGTGGAGATTCATCAAGAAACTATTGAAGAGATTCAAGATTTCAAGATTCATCTTCATCTTCATCTTCTCAATTTATCAAAAATCCAGGTTATGTCTTTTCACTTAAATATTATTTCTTGTAATTTCATTATGTTAGGCTAATTTTATACATTGTTAGGATGAGATGAACCCTTGTTATGGTATTTTTTGTTTTAATTAATTATTTTGACTTTAATTTGATTTGATTTGTGGATGTTTATTATTGTTTTATCGTTCTTATCAAGTGTTTGATCACCAATTGAATTGTTAGTGGATTTTATTTTATCGTTATTTTAATTATTTAAGCACATTATAATAAACATTTTAAGGTTTGATCACCAATTGAATTGTTAGAGATATATACATCTATGCTTTATATGGTTTCAGTAGGTGTTTTAGTACTTGTTAATGTATTTATCATGTTTGCATTTTTCATCGAGAGATAGAAATGTCACATGAGGGGGATATATTTGATTGCTATCGAGATAGGCTTTCAATTAAATTAAGAACATTGACCAACATAAATGATTTTAAATTATCGATTTAATTGTTACACTAAAAATGGAATAATAAGGGGGATTCGACATCTTAGCAATGCATATCACATATTTGAAAAACACATTTACTTACTTTCTAGTTTAATAGATAATTTAGATATTACTATAGAAAACTCAAAATCTATTTGCTATTCAATTAAAATTGGAATTAATTTTAACTCGATCAAACACTTATTCCTTGTGGGTTCGATACTTTATTCACTACTTTATTAGTTATTCACGATTTCGTTCACTTGCGGGTTTTCAAACGATCAGCCATATTTGATTGCAACGAATTTCATGAAAAATGTCACATTCGAAAAAAAACGAATTCCAATTTAAAGGACAAAACAAGATATAATAGAGTGAAAGGAACCATTCGAGAAACAATGTAGTAGAAACTTGTAAAAACCATGTTGACCCGTTAAGAAACACCTTCTTCAAATCCTTTGCCACAAAAAAAAAAAAATAATAAATAAATAAAAAATACAATGGACGAAACTCAAGAAAAAAACATTATTATCAATGCAGAAATTGGAAGAAAGCAACTTAACATGAAGAACATTGTATAATAAAAGTTGCAAAATGTCTCTTAGGATCAATGGATTTACAATTTGCCTCTTTTAACGAAGTTAATCAGAATTTTGGAGTCTTCAAGCTACGTATTATACAATATCAACTTTCATCATTTTTGACGATGGTTGGAATATCAAATCTATTTTTCTCTAAGTTTAGAAACAACAAAAATTAACTTTTGTACAAATGAATTATTCTTCAAAACAATGATTGAATAGAGTGACGAAGAGTGACTTATATCAAGGATGAAATAATTCAACGTAAACTTTAATTTGTTACTCTTCTACCTAAACATGACGTAACAACACAAAAAGATTACTCAATCCCTATTTGGTAGAGATTAAAATCAATTTTTTATCAGATTTTAATAAAAATTGATGAAATGTATGGTTGAAAAGTTAAGGGTATTATGGAATGTGTAATTAAAATTAATTGTTGACTTTAACTTACATTTAATTTAAAATTTTCAGCGGTACAAAACAAAGACTCAATTTTAAAACATTTGAACTAGTTGGGCATGCATGTAGAACACAATTTTTATTAAACGCTTCTTATGTGACAAATTGAATTTTTTTTCCCTTGGAATGTAGACCCGGATTATTTAACAATAATGGACATTATTATTTGAAAAAGAATTTGACATGGAATTCATAATCATGCATGCTTGTTTGTGTAAGTGTTATGCCCTAGGTCCAATCAACTTTGGACATAAACACTTTGAATATATATAATCAATGCATATGTATGGCAATATCTATTATTTAATTGAATTAATATTCTAATAAATTAAATAATAGAATCCGTAGATTCAAATCTTGGTGATTTGTTAATCACAAGGAGTTGTGATTGTGAGATACAAATTACATATGACTGAATCTTAAATCGTCCGTGGTCTAGGTAATAACGAGATACGGATATCGTTATTACGGATAGACTATCGCGTGTGGCATTCTTACTTGTCAAGTAAGTAGCTGATCTCACAAGCTAAAGTGTGGTGACATTTGAATGAACAGGTGGATGTTTTGTTATAGAACAAAACATTGGAGACCCACTGAGAGATTCCACATGGATAACTATCTAAGTGTTAGTGGTTAATCTCTAACGTTCGGTAGTGGAATTGGTCCTTTGACTTGAGATCATCATAGTACCATATATGAGGGCAGACATACTTTGGTGGTGTTGGATGTTGCTCTGTCAAGGGTCGCTAATACAGCATCGTTCGGGTATGTCAAGAATCATATGAAGGTTGTGAATAATCAATAGAGGATTCGTCACTCTTAGATAGTAAGAGATTATGATCTACATTTTATCCAGTTAAGTTAATTATGAAATCCTTGGCCAAGGTGAACTCATAAGTCGGAAAAGAGTTTTCGACGTACATTGACTTAACATTGGGATAAAAGATATGATCGATAATTGAGATTGACACATATCCATATCTCATAATTGATCGGATCATATTGACGAAAGGATTATAGTTTCACGGTAAACGAACAAGTTTGGTTTTGTCATTCTACGTGATATTTCCCGTCACATGTATTGCCCTGATACATTGCTAGATGTCAATCTGGGACAACGAAAATGAATTAGTGATAAATTAAAAGGGGCGTTTTAATTTATCGATTTTGATTAGATCAAAATAATAATTCACATCTTTCGGCATCGTGATCGGGAACCTAATGGGTCACACACAAAAGAGAATCAGAAGAATGAGATTTACCAATTAATTAATTGACAAGTGTTGGATAATTAATTAATTGGGTTGTTTATTAATAGGCTCGAATTAATTAATTGGATTAATTAATTCATGGACCATATTTAATTAATTTGATTAATTAAATCATGGACCGGGTTAAGTTTAATAGATGGGCCGAGTCCATCTGGACTTATATTAATAGACTACTAGGGTTTGAAAAACGGTAGAGAATTTTATTATTCTTGCTAGCACAAGAAAAGAAAAACCCTAGCCGTCATTCTTGTTCTCTGTGTGGATCACCATTGGAGGCTGGACAATTGGACAGCTTGGATTGCAGATCGTGATCATTGGAGTTCAAGAAAAAGCAAAAGAGTTTGCAGAATTCATCAAAGGTATAATTCTAATCACAGTTTCTATCTAAATACATTGCAGATCCTTGTTTGGGAATTGAAAATTTGTTTATTTCCGCTGTGTATGATTAAGTAAATTCCCAACAGTGGTATCAGAGCCTACTTTGTGTTTGTTAGAAATTGTTTCGAATTACAGAACAATCAAAAAGTTGATTGTTAATATTTTTCATGTTTCTAGCAATTAAGAGAATTTGATTTTCTAATTGTAAAATCTGTTTAAAAAAAAAAAAAATTGGTTGGAAGTTTCTGCCGGCAGCAACAAAACGCCGCCGGCGAAGGCGGCAGGGCGAAGCAGCAGCTTCGCCCCACACGGCGGCAGCCCTGCGTTGCAGCGTCGCTCCGTGCGACGCTGCGATGGACTGGGAGCTGCCATCACTTCTGTAGCGGCGAGCGTGAGCGTGAAAACGCGAAAGCGGCTGTTGTCTTTGAAGAAGCAGCTTTCGCATTCTTTGTGGGCACATGACGTTTCGCGCTTGACGACAATCCGGGTCTTGCCGGTGAAGAAACGCCGGCGGGAGGAAGGGGGGGAAATTTTTAGGGTTTTCAGAAATGGTAGTTCGATTTGGGGACGGGGGCCTCCTCTACAATTTCCGAAATTTTGGGGACCCGTCCGCAATAATGAAAAAGGGGTCAATGTGCAATTATTAGATAAGGGGTCTGTCATGCAATTTAATTAATTGAAGGGCTCGCTATTAATTTTAAATTTTGGGTCAGTTTGCAATTTTCAAAATGGTTTTGAATTAAATATTAAAATGGTTTTAAATTAATTTTTCAAATGGGTTTGACCTAAAATATCAATTTTAACCCATTTAAAATTTTATTTAAAAATTGACAATTTTTATATTTTCGTTAAAATTGGATTTTAACTTAAATATTAAACTTTGACCCTAAATTGAATTTTATTTTATTTAGGAGTTTTATCCTAAATTAAAATGTTAATTCATATTAAATTAAAGTTGGACTTTAATTTAATATTTAATTAAAATTTGATTTTAATTAAATTATCCACCCTAGTATATTGTTGAAATTAGAGTTGGACTCTAATTTGACATTTAATTGAAATTTGATTTTAATTAAATTGTCTCGCCCTAAATGTTTCTTAAAATTAGAGTTGGACTCTAATTTAGTATTTAATTAAGATTTGATTTTAATTAAATATGTTCGCCCTAATATTTTGGAATTAGAGTTTGACTCTTATTTTGTATTTAATTAAAATTTGATTTTAATTAAATTTAACCGTATTAATTTGATTATAATTAGAGTTGAACTTTAATTTAACGTTTAATTAAAATTTGATTTTAATTAAATTGTTTTATTGGAATTAGAGTTGGACTCTAATTTGGTATTTAATTAAAATTTGATTTTAATTAAATAGTCCCGCCTTATATTTGTAGAATTAGAGTTGGACTCTAATTTGATATTTAATTGAAATTTGATTTTAATTAAATAAATCCGCTAATTAAATTAATTAATTAATTATTTAATTGTTCCGATCCATTTGTTTAAATTAGTTTAGACGACTTTAATTGTTAGAAACTTGAAACATGTTTGCATATAATATTAGATATTATAGGAATGCATTTATATGATGAATGTTTTATTAGTGGATGATTATGGACTCGACCATGTGGATGTGTTGAATGGTTAGTTTTATTCTTGTTGTTTTATGGGCCTGCGAGCTCTTATTTATTTTGGACCTGCGAGTCCGTTATTATTATTATGGGCCTGCGTGTCCAATATTATTTAGGCTTGCGTGCCAACTAGTATAGGATACAAGTTGCAGCTGGACTAATTGAAGATACAAGAAGAGGAGGAGACCATAGAGATGGAGCATTGTATGAATCAATGCTATACCCCATAGGAACTGACCGACTAGTCTTCCTTATGGCTCGGGAAGACTAGATAGTATAAGTCCATAATCGTCCACACTATTATATGTATGTTTATTTGCATGTTAGATGTATAATAAAATATATATAATTATTACGATGAGACCTTTTGCATGCAAAACCCCCTCGTTAAAAATATTAAGTCAATTTGTTATTTGCCTTCCATCATTATAGTGAAAAACAAGAGTCCTAAATCGATTTTAGCTTGTTGAGTACACTCAAGGCTGGTCCATTAGGGATATGTTTGACACTGTGAAATATTAGATATTTCTGAATGATGGGTTTGACTTAACTAATATTTATCTTTTGTTGAGTACACTCAAGAAGATAAATTTTAGAGGCATGTTAAAATATTAAGTCATATTTATTTTCGCCTTCCTTCATTATAGTGAAAAACGAGAGTCCTAAATCGATCTTAGCTTGTTGAGTACACTCAAGGCTGGTCTATTAGGGATATGTTTGACACTATGAAATATTAGATTTTTCTGAATGATGGGTTTGACTTAACTAATATTTATCTCTTGTTGAGTACACTCAAGGAGATAAATCTTATAGGCATGTTAAGCTAACACATAAGATGTGTGAAGACAAAGAGTTGTCGGCTTAATGATCTGGGAGTTGTATGGAGATACAATTGATAATAGTATCTACCCAAATGTTTTATTAGGGCTTGTTGAGTACACTCAAGGTTTTAATATAACAAATGGGATCCCAGCCCACTGGGAATCAAGTACGGATTCCATAAATTTATGTGAGAGGGTCATAAATTTGAGTTAAACAGTGAGAGCGAAATTAATTTAATAAAAGGCCATGTTAAATTAATTCATGCATTATATATATTATTTCTTTTATTTTTCATCGTTTACATTTATTGAATCATGAGTAACCATATGTAAGAGGCATATTGTATGCCAACAACCAAAGCAAATTTTCTTGATTGACGCCGCAATCTGAGAATTGTTCTCAGGCATGAAAAATTGGTTGTGTCCTTGAGTAGTCCTTTCTAGAGACACATGTTGATGACTCGATAAAAGAAGAGGTGGCTGCTATAATAAACACAGTGATGACGATAGTACTACAACATATGTGATGTTTGTAACTATGTCACCTGAGTTACAAAGCAACATAAGAGTATAGATGCTAACACATGATTTTTCATCTCAATATGTTGAATGATGAACAATCATACGAGGAAATATATGATATTTCCCAGCAACTATACCAGTGCTTAATGACAGAAGAATCTTCAGTCGGTGCTTGTGTACTGAAGATGCAGACTACTTTGAGAAGTTGTCTTGATTGCGTTCAGTCATGAACAATGAACTAAGTATAGACTTGGTTCTGCAATCTCTGTCAGAGAGTTATTCATAACTAATTATGAATTTAACATGAATAAACTCGAAGCACGCTCATTGAGATGCTGAACATGATTGAAACTGTTAAGTCCAACATCTGTGTTTGTAGTGGACAAATCTTAGTCATAAATTCCTATATGGAAGTCTAAAGGATGCTTTATGAAAGCAACCAAGATGACTAAGACGGTTAAAGCAAATAAGGACAATACCAAATCTGATGATCCTTATTATCATTTTGGAATGGTAGATCATTGGAAATGAAATTGCAAGGCTTATATCTACTTCCTTAGTTTCATGGGTATTAGATACTAGATATGGATCTCATATTTGTATAAATATGTAGAAACTAAATAAAAGTAGATCGCTGCAAAAGGGAGAAGTTGACCTACACGTTGAAAATGTGCAAAAGTTGTTGCATTGCCTGTAGAAGCATATTTCTTGCCATTGCCTTTATGTTTGATATTAGAATTAGAGAAATGTTAATTTTGTTTTCACCATTACCAAGAGTATTAAATAAATTTCATGTTTTGACACGAATTATTCTAATGTTAAGGACAATTGTTGTTCCTTTTTATCTTGATAAGATCTTAATGGTTATGGTAAATTACAAAATGACATTTATATTCTAAATGTTGAGTGTTCTATAATGAGTATAGAAATTGAAAGGCATAAAAATGATAATCTGAATAACACCTATATCTGGTATTGCAGATTTGGTCACATAAATGAGAATGCAATTCCAAACTTACATAGAGATGTATATTTGGGTCAAATAATTTTGAATCATTTGACAAATGCGAATCATGTCTGTAAGACACAGTGACCAAATCTCCTTTTACTTGAAAAGGAAAATGATCTGCACAATTATTAGGTCTAATACATAATGATGTATGTAGATCCATATCAATTAATGTCAGGTGAAGTTTATCTTTATCTCATCACATTTACTAATGATCATTTCAGAAATGATCATATATATTTGATGAAATTCAAGCATGAATCTCTTGAAATGTTCAGGGGATTCAAGCTAGGAATAGATAAACAAATAGGTAAACATATTCTTACACTAAGACTTGTTCGAGGTAAAGAATATCTAAAATGGAGAATTTTAGATTATCTAAAAGAGAATTAGATTCTCATGCAGTGGATTCCTCCGCATACATTGCAACATAATGGTGCATCTGAAATGAGGAATAGTACACTATTAGATATAGTGCAATTGAGAACAAGCCATGCAAGCATTCAAAATTCGTTTTGAGATCATGCACTGATTGCCACGTGCTGCACACTAAATCGTGCCCCATCTAAATCGGTTGACAAAAACTCCATACGAGTTATGGAATGGCCCAACATATCTCATATGAATGTTTGGGTTGTGACACTTATGTGAAGCGCACTGAATCGGATAAGTTTGAGACTAAATCCGATAATTATATATTTGTGGATATCAAAGAGATAATTGGATATCAATTCTATAATCTTGTTGAGAAGAAGATGTTCATCTCAAGACATGTCATAATTTTAGAGAAAGTGTTTACTCTAAGAGAGACAGTGAGAGTAGAATAAATCTTGAAAGAGTTCAAGAGTCCACGGATATAATTGACCGAATAGATGAACCTGAGTCTTATCCCACACCAGTTGATGGACATACTCTTGATCAGGAAGTGGAGACTTTTGAGGACACGTTAACTCAGTGTAAATCTTGTAGGATCATTTGACCTCCTAGAAGGTACGAATCCATGATTACTAATCAAGGATAATGAACCTACTAATTACATAGAAATAAAGTCAAGTGTTGACTTAAAGAGATGGACTTGTTGTATGTAACCGAGGTTTGACCTTGGTCGACTTGCCTAATGGATTAGAACCCATAGTTGTAAATGAGTTTACAAGGAAATGTCAATATGGATTGAAACAAGCCTCTTGGAGTTAGAATCTTCAATTTGATACAAAAAGTCAAAATGTTTGATTTTATCAAAAATGAAGACGAAATGTGCGTTTACAAGAAGATAGTGGGAGCATTGTCGCATTCCTGATATTATATGTATGAGACATATTATAGGAAACGATGTCTCTGTATTTCAATTGTTGAAATTATGGTTGTCAAATAATTTCTCCGTGATGGATGTGAGAGAAGCAAGTTGATCTATAGAGATAGATCTAGAAGATTGCTTAACTCATCCCAATCTATACAGATAAAATCTCGAGAAGATTTTATATGGAGAAAATGAACTGAGAGTCATGGATAGAATGATGCTAACTTCTAGTCAGACTGGAATAATAGCACATCTCAAATAGGATATTGGTTTACTTTTAAGCGGCGTGTTGGAAATGTTCCAAATAACCGTTGATTCAATAATGGAAGCCTTATACATCATTGTTTTACAAAGCAACAAAAGTTGTGGTCTGGATCAGGAAGTTCATTACTGAACTTAGAGTAGTTCCTAACATTGTTGATCACACGCTTATGCATTGTGATAACAATGGAGCCATCGTGCAAGCGAAGGAACTAAGGTCTCATCAATGATCCAAACATATGTTAAGGCAGTATTATCTCATTGGAAAGATAATACAATGAAATGACGTAAATAAAGAACTAATTCCCACAAGTTATTAAATTGCAGATCCACTGACAAAGAGTTGTCGCAGCATAAACATGATCGTCATGTAGACTCTTATGGTATAAGATACATAAGTGATTGGATCTAGTGCAAGTGGGAGTTTGTAAGTGTTATGCCCTAGGTCCAATCAACTTTGGACATAAACACTTTGAATATATATAATCAATGCATATGTATGGCAATATCTATTGTTTAATTGAATTAATATTCTAATAAATTAAATAATAGAATCCGTAGATTCAAGTCTTGGTGATTTGTTAATCACAAGGAGTTGTGATTGTGAGATACAAATTACATATGACTGAATCTTAAATCGTCCGTGGTCTAGGTAATAACGAGATACGGATATCGTTATTACGGATAGACTATCGCGTGTGGCATTCTTACTTGTGAAGTAAGTAGCTGATCTCACAAGCTAAAGTGTGGTGACATTTGAATGAACACGTGGATGTTTTGTTATAGAACAAAACATTGGAGACCCACTAAGAGATTCCACATGGATAACTATCTAAGTGTTAGTGGTTAATCTCTAACGTTCGGTAGTGGAATTGGTCCTTTGACTTGAGATCATCATAGTACCTTATATGAGGGCAGACATACTTTGGTGGTGTTGGATGTTGCTCTGTCAAGGGTCGCTAATACAGCATCGTTCGGGTATGTCAAGAATCATATGAAGGTTGTGAATAATCAATAGAGGATTCGTCACTGTTAGATAGTAAGAGATTATGATCTACATTTTATCCAGTTAAGTTAATTATGAAATCCTTGGCCAAGGTGAACTCATAAGTCGGAAAAGAGTTTTCGACGTACATTGACTTAACATTGGGATAAAAGACATGATCGATAATTGAGATTGACACATATCCATATCTCATAATTGATCGAATCATATTGACGAAAGGATTATAGTTTCACGGTAAACGAACAAGTTTGGTTTTGTCATTCTACGTGATATTTCCCGTCACATGTATTGCCCTGATACATTGCTAGATGTCAATCTGGGACAACGAAAATGAATTAGTGATAAATTAAAAGGGGCGTTTTAATTTATCGATTTTGATTAGATCAAAATAATAATTCACATCTTTCGGCATTGTGATCGGGAACCTAATGGGTCACACACAAAAGAGAATCAGAAGAATGAGATTTACCAATTAATTAATTGACAAGTGTTGGATAATTAATTAATTGGGTTGTTTATCAATAGGCTCGAATTAATTAATTGGATTAATTAATTCATGGACCATATTTAATTAATTTGATTAATTAAATCATGGACCGGGTTAAGTTTAATAGATGTGCCGAGTCCATCTGGACTTATATTAATAGACTACTAGGGTTTGAAAAACGGTAGAGAATTTTATTATTCTTGCTAGCACAAGAAAAGAAAAACCCTGGCCGACATTCTTGTTCTCTGTGTGGATCACCATTGGAGGCTGGACAATTGGACAGCTTGGATTACAGATCGTGATCATTGGAGTACAAGAAAAAGCAAAAGAGTTTGCAGAATTCATCAAATGTATAATTCTAATCACAGTTTCTATCTAAACACATTGCAGATCCTTGTTTGGGAATTGAAAATTTGTTTATTTCCGCTGTGCATGATTAAGTAAATTCCCAACAGTTTGTGCCCCCGTTCTCAATTACTGTAGGTATATTAACCATACATATATTTTATAGCACTATTTTTCACTTTTAGCTTTGTAATTCCAAAAGTTGGGAGTATTGTTTACAAAGGATATTTAAACTAATTAATAATCAAATAATTCCTGTGCATTTCATTGTGGAATCAACTCAATGCTCGAGACAAGTCTTTGTTTTTACTTCCTAGTAATCATTTGTACTGGACAAAAAATAATTAAGCTGGTTATTCTAGGTGTGGAAAATATCATTACCGATTTATTAACAAAGAAAAAACATCATGGAAGTAGTTAAGATTTCAAAACTATCAATTTATCAACGAAGATTAAGAAATAAAACATTTAGAGCGAAATGTACAACATCATGGCATTCAACATAGAAAACCAAACCATAAAAGAAAACTAAATTTGATTATGAAATGGGGGCATTATTTTTTTTTTCTAGATATATTTCTATATGTGGTAGTTTAACAAAAATTAGCACATTTTACAACCATTTTTTTATTTTATAGAGGTTTCCCTCCTTCTCCATACATCAATATCGTCATTCCTCTTAAAAAAAAAACCATTATGTACTCAGATAAATTATTTAATGCATTCAAATTTAGGGGCTGAACTAGGACTTAGAAGGTAATAATAATATATTAAGAATTGGGTTCCATCTTGTAAGATCAAATTTATTAAAACGAATAGTCCAAATCTTTATAAACTTGTTTATGATTTCACATATTTTATTCCCTAACATGCCCCCACAACTAATATTGAAATCTGTGTGTTTATGTTTTGAGACTTAATCGGATCGAATAGGTCATTTGAGTTTAATGAGCCCTGATACCATGTTAAGACTGTTGAGAATTGAAACCGTAATATAAAATTAGATCTTTAATGAATTCTTTGAAGAACAATTCAAATTTGCAATCCACAGTTGTCCAATTATCCAGCCTCCACTAAAAATTCATATAAGAAACAAGATTGAGAGAATTATGATTTTTCTTTTCTTTTGCTAGCAAGAGTATAAATGTGTTGTATTATAAATTTTCAAACCCTTGCAACCTATTAATAAAAATCCAAGTAGGGGCACTTGTACAGATTGATAGACATGTACTGCCCAACATAAGAGTATGATTTCTTTTTACTCTTATTATAAGGGGAGTAGTACTTCATTTTTTACAACATTACATTTATCACTTATCATTTATTTTCTTTGTAAGGGAAGTAGTACTTCCTCATTTACTGTTTTCATTATTTCCTCATGTAACCATAATATTTTTTCACTACAAATGAGGGCATATTAATAAAATTTCGGAGGAACCGCCCCTCCTTTAACAAAGAAAAGTGGGTTTAGCCTGTCTCTTAAACTTAACCCGATCGAATATTTAATTAATTCAATTAATTAATTTTGTACATGAATTAATTCGGGCTATTAACAAGCAACCTGATTAATTAATTGTCCAACACTTATTAATTAATTAATTAGTAAATCTCAATATTCTAGTTCTCCTTTTGTGTGTGACCCATTATGTTCCTGATTACGATGCATAACAACGTGAATTATTATTTTGATCTAATCAAAATCAATAAATTAAAATACCTCTTTAATTTATCACCAATTCACATTCTCGTTTCAAATTGACATCTAACAATGTATCGGGTAATACGTGTAACGAAAAATGTCACATGGTATGACAAAATCATACTTGTTCGTTTACCGTGAAAATATAATCCTTTCATCAATATGATCTGATCAATTACTAGATATGGATGTGTGTCAATATCGATTATTAATCATATCTTTCATCTCACTCTTAAGCCAATATAAGTCGAAAACTCTTTCCGACTTATGAGCACACTTTGGCCAATGATTTCGTTATCAACTTAATTGAATGAAATGTAGATCATAATCTCTTACTATCTAAGAGTGACAAATCCCCTTCTTGATCATTCACGACCTTCATATGATTCTTTATATACCCGAATGATGTCATAATAGCGACTCTTGAAAGAGCAATAACTAATATCACTAAAACATGATTATCCTTATATAAGGTACTATAAATACATAAAGTTAAAAGATCAATTCCGCTATCGAACGTTAGAAAATAACCACTGACACTCAAATAGTTATCCATATAGAATCTCTTCAGTGGGTCTCAAATGTTTTGTTCTATAACAAAAATTTCACGTGTTCATTTAAGTGTTACCACACCTTAATTTATGAGATCAGCTACTTACTTCACAAGTAAAAAATACAACACGTGATGGTCTATCCGTAATAACGATATCTATATCTTGTTATTGCTTACGACCACAAATGATTTAAAATTCAGTCATATGTAATTTGCATATCACAGTCACAACTCATTGTGATTAACAAATTACCAAAATTTGAATCTACAAATTTTTTTATTTAATTTATTAGAATATTAATTCAATTAAATAATAGATCTACCATAAATGAAATGGATCAATTATATATTAAAAGTGTTTATATCCAAAATTGATTGGACATATGTCATAACACTTACAAACTCCCACTTGCACTAGATCCAATCACTTATGTTTCTAATATCATAAGTCTACATGACAATTATGTTTATCCTATGACAACTCTTTGTCAATGGATCTGTAATTTAATAACTTGTGAAAATTCATTATTTCTTTATGTCATTTCATTGTATTATCGCTTCGATGAGATGATACTGTCTTAACACATGTTTGGATGGTTGATGAGATCTTGGTTCCTTCATTTGTGTAATGGCTTCATTGTTCTCACAATACATATGTATAAGATCAACAATGTTGAAAACTACTTCAAATTCATTGATGAATTTCTTTATCCAGAGCACAGCATTTGTTGCTTCTGAAGCAATGGTGTATTGAGCTTCCATTATCGAATTGGTGGTTATTCCTTGTTTGGAACCTTTCTAGCTAACCACTTCATTATAAAGAGTAAACACATATCCTAATTGAGATTTGTTATCATCATAGTCTAATTGGAAGTTAGCATCAATATATTAATGAACTCTTAGTTCATCTTCTCTATATAAGACCTTTTTAAAATTTTATTTATATAGATTGGGAAGGTCAATCAATCTTCTGGATCTATCTTTATAGATCAAGTTGCTTTTCCCATATGTTCCACGAGGAAATCCTTTAACAACCACAATTTCAACGATTGAAATATAGAGACGTTGTTTTCTGTTAATAATATATTATGTACATATAATATTAAGAATACGACAATTCTCATTCTATCTTCTTGTAAACATACACGTTATCTTCAATTTTGATACAATCAAACATTTTGATTGTCTCATCAAAGTGAAAATTTAAGCTTCAAGAGGCTTCAATCTATATATAGATCGATCAAGCTTACATATCTTGTTAATAACTTTTGATTCAAAACATTTGAGTTGTGTCATGTACACTTTCTATTACAAGTTTCTATTAACGAATGCAATTTTGACATCCATTTTTCATATCTCATAGTCATGATATGCAATCATTGCAAGTAAAATCTTAATGGACTTAAGTATGACTGTAGGTAAAAAAGTTTCATCAAAGTCAACTATTTGTCTTTATTTGTAATCATTTTTGTTACTAGCCTTACTTTGTATGTATGGATATTTCTATCCATGTCAATCACTTTCTTGTAAACTCATTTACAGCCTATAAGTTTTATCCCATTAGGTGGGTCGACCAAAGTTCAAACCTTATTTACATACATTGACTTCATTTCGGATTTCATAAACATACATTTATCGAATTTAGCTTCAAACTTACTTGATTCAGTACGATTCATATAAGTGTCACAATCCTAAACTTTAAAACGAGATAAGTTGTGTCTTCTGTCGTTCCATAACTCGTATGGAGCTTTGTCGACTGATTTAGATGGGGACACGATTTGATGTGTAGCACGCGACAATTAGTTCATGATCTCAAACAGGGACGGATTTAGGGGGGGCTGTAGCCCCCCATCCCCCAACTAATTTTTTTTAGTTAGCAAAAAAAATTTTGTGCAAGCCCACTTAAAAAAATTTAGCCCATTAGCCAAAAGAACAATCCAATTTATTTATAACCCAACCCAAATATGATTCATATCCAATTCTCATTCAATTTCAAAGGAGCAGCCGCAGCCGAGTCACGAGTGCAGGTTCTGGGATTCATAATTCATTTTATGTTTAAACCTTAAAATGTAATTCCCAAATCCCACACCCACAGGTTGTTTTTATTTTTCCTTGCCGGTTTAGACTTTTAGTGCAAGAAAACAAGCAATCGGCATTCGGCAATAAGTTGTGGAATATAGCTGCCTCAGTGCAAGAAAAGACGCAATACGTTTGTGGAAAAAAAAATCAGTTTTTGGCAAACTCAGGGCTATTGTGTCTGATAATCTGATTGTATATTTTTAATATACATTATACTGTTTAATGAACCATTGGATATAAATCAGTTTACAATTATACGTTTGTGGAAAAAAAATTACCAGTTGCCTAGGTTGTGGAAATTACCACTTCTCTGATTTATTTGGGTATTAAATGCATCAATATTCAAAGTAATTTGAAACTTTGGTTTGAGTGTTCAATAGGCGGGGGCTGCGGGCTTGATTTTTGCTTCCAATTCGGCAGTTCCAGTACGCTTTCTTTCTCTTTCTCCCTCGCGGTTGTTGTAATTCTTGTATCTTTTCGTATGCTATCGTAGATTTTGTGAGAAACATTGAACTTGGCAACTTGCTCTAATTGGAAATTTGGAATATTGGATAATGGTATGGTTTGGCGCATCTTTTATATGGTATATAATTTTGCTTCTTTGATAAATGGACTTCTGATAATTCATTATTGAAGATATTTGTACAATTGTACTGGTATAGATTTGTTTCCCTTACGCTTGCACATTGTAGGCTTAATGATTTCTATTATGCTATTAGGGAGCCAAAATAGCTTTTAAAGATTTTTTTTAGTACATGTAAATTTTATTATATTGGCTTCGTTAAGTAATTTCAGCCCCCCCTAAAAAAAATCCTGGATCCGTCCCTGATCTCAAACCTAATTTACATGCATTGACTTCATTTTGGATTTCATAAACATGCATTTATTGGATTTAGTTTCAAACTTATCTGATTCAGTACGATTCATATAAGCGTTACAGTCCTGAACTTTAAAACAAGATAAGTTGTGTCTTCTATCTTTCCATAACTCGTATGGAGCTTTGTCGACTGATTTAGATGGGGTCACGATTTGATGTGTAGCACGTGTCAATTAGTTCATGATCTCAAAATGATTTTGGGAGTTTTCCATGGCTCGTTATTAATCGCACTATATCTAATAGTATGCGATTTCTTATTTTAGATACATCGTTATGCTGTGGTGTATGGGAGGGAGTCCATCGTGAAAGAATCTCATTCTCCTTTAGATAATATGAAGTTTCATGTAACAACCGACCTTACGTCGGAGCTGTTATCATATCATACATATTATCCGATTTGGGAGAGGTTATGCCCATCTTACACCTCACGGATTTTTGACGTATCCCATATTGAAGAGAGATCTAAAACTCACAATCAAGAACAATGATTGAAGAATTCAAAAAACCCATAATCATGAATCAAATAGAAGAGCAAGATAATTAAGATTATGGAGCAAGAAGCCAAAATCAAGATCAAGAATTCAAGAATAAAAATAGTCAATATTCAAGATTCAATATTCAAAATCAAGATCTAGTATTAAAGAATTAGTCCAAATAAATTAAAATGGTCCACATTTAATAATTTTTTTGGTGATTTTGACATAGAGGATCTTGACAATAAAGTAATTCTTTTTCGGTTTTCATGTTTTTAAAATTTAAAGTTTCAAGTTTTGAGATTTAGAGTTCCATAAAAATTCTAACAATTAGCTCATTTGCTATACTTACAAAACAATGAAATCTTACGTTATTGTCTAAAATTTACATCAATATGATGTGTATATTTTATTTTTTTATTTTTTGAAGGTAAATGTGCCACCTAATCATGTTATAGCTGTAAATTTAGAAAATAAGCCCATGTTTGCCCCCTATTACTTAAAAGTCCATTTTTTTTTAAAGAAAAAACTCATTTTCAACCACATATTTCATGTGATTACATTTTTTATCAACTTTTCAACTGTGCATTTCACGAACTTTTATCCAAATCTACTATGCTAAATTATACTCAAATTGTCGGTAATCTATCCAACAAGAGCATACTAGCTCGGGGCTCTTTTATCCCCAAAAATTTAAAAATCTTGCGGCCTCAACATAATTAGCTAGTATATTTACCTAGAACAGGAGCTAATGGTGGGTTGAGACAATGAAGACTAATAGAGTTAATAACATTGCAATGAAATTAAAGTTTAGTGACTCGATTGTGAGTCTATGATAAATTATATTCGAGTGATCTAATTGAGATTTCACTGAAAGTTCAGTGACCAAAATCGAAATTAACCCAATCTGACCTCAATTGTTAAAACTTAGGTCAGAGTTAATAAATAATCATTTTAACAGTCCATGATCAATAATTTTTTATTTGCTCAAAAGGAAATGGAAAATGCATTTCATATGTAGCAATCAAGATTTGTTGATGTACAACAATGTACAACGTGGACTTAACATTTTAAAGGAGTTAGCAATTTTCTTAATCTTGACTGAATAAATAAACATTGATCTTCCACAATTCTTTGTAGCATGAAACAAACAGGTACTCTAGCAGTTCCTCAGGTCCATACATAATCTGTTTGCTGCATGGAGTCTACTTAATAGCAAGGGGTATAAACCACTAGGGGGTCTGTAGCCTCTTTATTTACCAGAATGTAACACTATCATCTTCCAAAGCCACCATGGAATGAAATATAATTTCCCAACAGAATGTTGTAAAAAGTCAGCATTTAACACACACTAGAATATAGGGGAAAGGCCAGCATCTAACATGGGACTGAAGGAATTTACTCTGATCGAAGTAATTAAATAAGTCTATTGTTTTCATTTAAAGATCAAACTTCTGTGACCAGGTTATTCCCTGTTGAAAAAATATTTCAGAAATTTTTTGTAAGAGACTGATCTAACAGACTAACACCTCAATCTAATAGCAACAATAATTTGTTGTATGATAACAGGAGCTAGGCATATTCTTCTCTGAAGCCAAAAGAAGAAGAATAAGACGATGAAAAAGAAAACAAAAGGAAGACATACTCTTACACCCCATTTCCTACAAGCCAAAAGTCAAGATATTATTTCAAAGTCAAAGGTTCGACTAGTCAAAGTCAATGTTTAAAAAACAAAGAGAAGGGCTTATGTGGAATAAATGATTCTATTGGGGCTTACTTTATAATATACTATAATGGAGGGTTTAAGATGGAATTCATTGGAAGTTGAGGGTTTACTTATATATCATTGGAAGTTAAGGGACTTCCTTTGCAAAAAGCCAACTAACATGGCATTTTAAACCCATTTCTCACTTGTTTCACACACACACACACAAGGCTGGAACCGAAACAGAGGCTGAAGTCCGAAACAGAGCCAGGAAATGGTGGAAAAAATAAGGAGGAAAGAAGAAGAAAAAAAAAAAAGGAAGAGGGAAGAGGGAGGAGGGAGGGGGTTTTAACTTGGCTCGAAATTTCAAAATCTGAGGAAGGATTATGATTTCTAGTACAAGCTTATTGATGGGTTAGCTTCCATTTGAATCAAGATAATGGATTTTATTTTTTTATTTTTATTTTTTTTGGCAAACCCTAGAATTTTAATTGGATTCTTAAGTAATGATATTTGGTTGGAAATGATGATGAAGATGAAATACTTATTTGGAAGTATGAATTTATGGAACAAGACGTAAATTTAATTGGTGGAAGTATGATTTCTAGTTTTTACTATATTGATATGGGATAATTATTCTTATGTTTGGGATAAAGGTTATGTTGATGAATTCGTTACTAGTAAAGGGACCAGAGAGTAAAATTAGTTCCAGTTGATTAAAGGAAAATTTGGAAAATTTATTCTAGTATCGAGAAATTTAGTTCAAGTATAATGACATTGGATAATGAAGGCTTCTTGATTTGACAGTTGTTAAATTGGTTAACTTGTATGATATTTCAGGTGGTGACGAAGAGATTGAAAAAACTAACCGAACGTCATAGTTTGTAGTTTGTTCCAGTGAGTGGATAACATATTTTTTCAAAAGAAAGATTTCTTTTAAATTTATAAGCTTATAATCATATTTATTTAATATTAATGTTGAAATGATTCCCAATTTTTAGAGAAGCATATTAGTTACATGAAATGTCTTCTTTTCGAAAAATTAGTAAATGAGCATGATTATCTTATCAGAAAGTACCTGATGTAATCATCTTACTCTAGTACACTGAGGGGCTACGTCCGTGTGTAAGGGTATCTATTATGCACTGAGGGGCTACAGACGTGCATACAGATGATTATGTTTATTTCCACTTCGTGCACTAAGGGGCTACGGCCGTGTACAGAAGTGTTGATCAGACAGTTTATGTGCATATGACTTTATAGCTTTCAGATCATCAGCAGATGATTACATGGGGTATATATTGATGTGATTATCAGTATATAGTGGATTATTAGCTTGCAACTTACATTATCCAGCTTATAGTTCAGCTTATTGATTTCAGATTATGGTTGTAGCTTACTGAATTCGACTAGTGTACTTACTCATTGTGTTGTATCAATTATTATCATTTTTAGATATTAACTTGAGCCTAATTTATGATTTAGCACCAGCATTATGAATTTATACGATGTTATGATACAGATTTTCAAATATCAGATAATAGTTCATTTCAAATTATATAATTCAGCTTATTTGGTACAGAAATATGATTTTAACTTACAGAAATGACGTCTTTACCCAGATTGTTGTCGATACTGATTACCTACATTCAACACATTTTATGGTTGGTTATTCAGAGTAAAGAGTAAGAATTTTATGATTTTAGTACGTTTCAGTTCTAAAAGAAATGATTAGAATTTAGAATCTTTTAAAGCGGTAAGAAAGTAAATAAATTTTTCAGTAAATATGTATTCTTTGCGAACTATCCACTCACTGAGTTTCAAACTCATAGATTTTGACAACCTCTTTCCTTAACAGGTAGTTGCTGAGTTGAGCAGCTATGGAGCCCGTCAATCCACCGATTTGAGCCACACACATTTTCATTAGTTGTATGACTCATTTTGTTAGTTTATTTAGTTCATTATTGTTTAGGTGGTTTTAGTCTATATTGCGAAGGAAACTCTGTCAATTTTTTTATAAAAATGTGTCGCTGTCAAGCAAGTCATAGCCGCCTTGATGGTGGGACTGGCACTTAGGTGGTATCTATCATCGGCGCACGACACGTGTCGGGTCCATTAGAGTGATTCGGGATGGGTCGTGACACATACAGAGCCTGATTGTCTGCTTTATCTGTGGCCATCTTTCTGTGTCACTGTTAGAGAGATAGAGAGAATTTACATAAACGAGCAGCCTGAATAAATACTTCTACCAAAATTGGAACTGCTAGATGCATTTTGAGAACAATTATGCTACACAAACAAACTCAAGGACATATTCAAAAATGGGGGAACATGTGTCGATACATGATTGGACGGTTTGAAAAATAAAAATAAAAACCCAAACATACACTGCCAAGTCAGTTTACCTGTTTTCTATTTATCTTTGAGCCTGTTCTAGTGGAAATATTCTTTTGAGAATTAATTTGGGAAGACATCACATGAAAAATGTGGAACACAAAAAAGAGATTTTACATGAAAAAAGTGAGGCAGCAAAATGAGGAAACCAACCAGAGTGGGGATATATTTATTGCTTCTAGCAAGAGGTACTAGCCGTTAAAAATTGTCAGCAATAATCATAACTGTTGAAAGTGAACAATCGACTATTCAGATCCCAAGGCAAGTCATGCATAAATCATGTGCTCTTAAAGGACTGTAGACTATTAATCGAAAAAGGGAAAAATTCACAACTCAGGCTATATCAAAAATAAAAAATCAGGCCCCAATGTTTAAAATTGCAAAAATCAGGTGTTTTATGAATTAATTAATTATATTTTACAATTATTATATTAAATTAAATATTTAACTGTAATATAATATAATTGACCCACTCCCACCCCACCTCCATCTCCACTACCCCACTGCTCCGGCGACTACTCTGGTGACCCGCGACCACTGTTCTTCGGTCACAGATCAAAAATTTTGTAGGTCACGGATTATTTTGAGGTCACAAATCTAAAACTTTATAGGTCACAATTTTTTTATCAATCACAGATCAAAAATTTTGTAGGTCACGGATTATTTCGAGATTACAGATTATTTTATTGGTCACAGAGCAAAAAAATTATGTCATAGGTCGTGTATTTTCAAAGGTCACAAATTCTTTTTTTAGTTACAAATTATCAATTTTAAAGTCACAGTTCAGTAGATAGGTCACAGACACTAAAAAACTCCCGCCGCCGCCACCTCCATTGCCACAACCATCCATCAATAATAACACCATCAACAATCACAACCAAACCACCACGGTCGCCGCCTGCATAGCACCACCACCATCATCATCGTCGCCTCGTCACAACACCACCTCAACCACCGCCATAATAATAATAATAATAATAATAATAATAATAATAATAATAATAATAAACAACAATTACAACCGTCGCAAATCATAACTCACAAACTTCATCGACGCTAAACAACAACCTCACATTCAAAATATGCAAAATTTCAGACAACATTCACTACACACGAGTCGATGCTTATAACAATTCAGCTCAGCTTCATCCAATTCCAGTCACAGCCACACACACATCCAGCTCAACTTCATCCAATTCCAGTCCGACACGTTAGCTCAACTCAGGGACTCACGAGTCAGTGCCTCCATAACTCACCGAGTTAATAAATCGTTGTTCCAACCTCAAATCTGTGCTTTTATGCTTCTGTCTTCTGCAGCTACTTCCCTTGGCTCGTGTACGCAGACCAAGTGGCCTCCGTCCTCTCCCTCGTTCTTATCTGGCTGGATTTGTTTGGTGGGAGTGAAAAGTACTAATAATGAAGCTGTCGGTGCTGTGAATCGGCAGCAGACGCTGCTGAACGACAGCGTTGCAGCAACGTCACGCTGCCAATCAAAGGGAGGGGAAAGGGGAGGAGGGGGAGGGAAAATGGAAGGGAAGGGGAGGAGGCGACAGGGAGGGACGACAGGGAGGGAGGAAAAGGGAGAGAGAGAGACTATGTGTGAGGGGGGGGGGGGGTGAGGAATTGTTAAATAAATTAGGGTTTTAATAGATTAATTATTTAATTAAAATGATAAAAAACCTGATAAATGAAAAAAAAAATGTGAAAACCTGATTTTTAAAAAGGCCAAACTTAAGACCTGGTTTGGTGTAATTTCCTCATCGAAAAAAGCGTGGATGAGGGCCTTCCCGCACGAATAAAACAGTGATAGTTGGCAATGCGATCTCTGTGTCCCCTCTTAACACACACGAATTTAGAAGTGGTGTTGATATATAGTGTTTTGATCAATGTTGAAATATAGTCGTTATTGGTCCTGTTTGAGTTAAATTATTGTAGAATGAGAATGGAAAATATAGTTATTGTTGGGGTCCATATAAGAGATAGAAAATTTGAATTTAAATGTTGATGTAATGGATAACGGTCATATTTTTCATTTTAATGAGATAATAATGTAGATCAAACGGGGGCATAATGTGGATGAATATAGTATTTTTAAAAAAATCTTAAAATTTTAGTAGGGGATAAATTTAGAGTGGATAAATATATAAGAATTGTGCTCCTTTTAATAATAATAATAATAATAATAATAATAATAATAATAATAATAGGTTTTATGAAATATGCCCTTCTTTTGGGCCCCTAGGAAAAAATGTATTTTGAAATAGTTTTTTTTTTTGAAAAATGTGTGGTTAAAAAATAAGAAACAAATTCGATTTACATGAAAAATTATTTTACTGAAGAATGTGTTATTGAAAATAATTTTTTAAAAAAAGAGTTTTTAATAAAATGAGGCTCAAGAGAATAATATTTCAATTTAGATTGAATTTATAAACTATTTATAAATTTGTAGTCACATATATGTCCGGCTAAAAAGGTGGCAAAAAAGGAAAACTTACAGAGATGGTAGTAGTGATGGGGATAGGTGTGTAGTGAGTTGACGTGATGCTACCGAGTCACCTCCCCGTAGTGTCGCTTTTGGGGGTAGTGTGCGGCGTTAAAAGCCCTGACTCACTCAGTTACACCCGAGTTCCCCACAAATGAATCAGAGAATTGTTAGCTCTATTTATTCTTAGAGTGTGTTCGGTCGTACTTAAAATTCAATTAAAATTGAAAATATAGTCGTTATTGAGTCTCACTCGTTTAATAAAAGTTAACAATAACGGCTAATTTTTTAATTTTAATCCGATTTTAATCTCTACAGAACACGCTCTTATACCTTTTCTACTGGTTGTCAAATGGACAAAACACTGCACCCTCTATTCATTTGCTTGCTTTTCTCTGCAAAACAACACATGCAAATTGTTTTTTTGTTTTTTTGTTTTTTTTTGACAGTTTCCAAATCTTGATGTTTGATAAAAGAGTTGAATAGAATAGATTCAGGCTCTTTTTGAGTCCATTTTTTGAAAAAATAATTTTTTTTAGAATATATAGTTAAAAAATAGAAAAAATTACTTTGAATTTATGTATAAAATTATTTTATTGAGAAAATGTGTGATTGAAAATAAATGAGCCTCCAGAGAATTAAGCTCAAATTCGACAATTGAACCTAAATTGAAACCATAGAAGCATAATATAAGCGTAATCTACTTTATAAAATATGAAGCAAAAATTCATGGTGTTTTTAGCGTTGGAATCTGAATGAAAAATCTTGTCTCTGTCTCGATTTCTTGACTAACCAGGAAATCCCCCACTCCATTCAAGTCCACAACGTGGAACAAAACGAATGTATGCTTCAAATTAGGGTTCCAATTGAAGTATTGAAGGAAAATATATTTCCATTTCTTCATTATTATATTATAAATTCCTAAATTTCAAATGTGTCTAGAATCTCTTGACCCAATAATCATTTTTTTAAGGACATTTTAACATTTTGGGTTTGTTTGAACCTTTTTATTTTTTTTATTTTTTTGTAAAATAGATTTTGTAATAGTAGTTTTTTGAAAAATGTGTTGTTAAAGAATATAGTAAAAAAATTGAATTTACGTGTAAAATATTTTATTGAAAATCTGCAGTTAAAAATGAGTTTGAGTTAACCTTTTACTTTTAGATTATGATGATGAGATTTTGAACCTCCCAACATGCAACAAAGAAATCTATAATTAAATGTGAAGCCAAGCATGGTTTTCATACTTTATTCAACTCTACAAAGTGCGTACAAAGCTTGATATAGGTGTTATATATATTGTTCAAAACAAAAAGGAAAGAGAAAAGGAATGGAAAAATGGAAAAAAAAAAAAGAAAAAACGGAAAGGGGTTTTGGCAATTCCATGCGGCCGCATGGAATTGCTCCTTGCGGCCGCATGGCCATGTACCGGGACTTAATGTCCCGGTATGGTTTCTTTCATGCGGCCGCATGGGTTTGTACCATTAGGCTGCATGGAACAAAAAATCCGACCGTTGGAGGTCAGTTTCCTACCCTTTTTGACCGTTTGTTTTCAATTTTGGTGGCCTTTCAACATGTTTTTCGCACCATTTCGTGAGAACTTTTGTGCTCATGCATGCAACATGCGGTTGTCGCGTGTTGCTGCCTACTTCTAGTGGTGGCTACTACTGCTGCCAATCACTTGCATCGTCGGTCGCTACCTTCTGACCTGTATTTGACCGAAAAAATTATTTTCTTTTCAAAAATAAGATTTTCGATGATGAAAAAATAATTTCATAAATTGTTAGATTCAAGAAAATAATAACAATCATTTTTATATTGTTCTAAGAGGAAAAACAATTTTTAACAAGTACAAAGTAGGCTCTGATACCATTGTTAAAAATTTACTTGATCATACAAAGCTGAAAATAAAACGTATTTCAATTCCCACCAATAATATGCTTTTTGTTTAAATAGAAATTGTGATAGAAAAGTATACATTTAATGAATTCCTTGAAGAACAACTCAAATCTACAATCCACGGTTGGCTTAGCCATCTCTTAAACTTAAACATTTTTCAATATTTATTTAATACAATTAATTAAATTTGGTCCATTAATTAATTAGTTCGAGCCTATTAACAAACAATCCAATTAATTAATTGTCTAACACTTGATAATTAATCGATTCATGAATCTAATTCTCTTTTTGTGCGTGACTCGTTAGGTATCTAATCACGATATCTAACGACGTGAATTACTATTTTGATCTAATCAAAATCGATAAATTAGAATACTCATTTTAATTTATCACCAACTAACATTCGTCGTCCCATATTAACATTTAGCAATGTGTTAGGGCAATACATATGGGAAATGTCACGTGGTTTAACAAAACCAAACTAGAAATGATATATTTATTTTTGATAGTTGATTAGTTTAGTTCCTTATAATCAATGCACATTATCATTGAACCATCTTTTTTCTTCACAAACAAAATCGATGTATCACAAGGAAATATACTCACTACAACAAAAACAAATTTTTGAAACATTCAGAAAATGTTGCCAAAGACCTTTTGCAACGTTCGAACGTATTTTGCAAACCTTGATATTGTTATAGAGTAGAATAATACAACAACGTTTTTTTAATATTGCTAATAACCTTTTTGCAACGTGTTTTGAATGTTATTAATAACTTTTTTGTAAAGTTTTTTGAATGTTGCTAATAACATTTTTGCAACTTTTTTTTGCATGTTGTCTATGCCTATATCCTATTTTTTGTAATGTTTTTTGGCCGTTGCATTTTTTTATTTGTACAACAATTTACACAAATCAACCACAAAACAAAGGTGGAAGATGGCAATATCAAACAACTCCAATAATCATTATTAATTGAACTCCATGTTGGAATTAATTGTTTATTTGGGTCATTAAATATGTTATTTAATAATGTGGGCCGTTGTAATTAATTTGGGTGAATTGGAAAAGTCTCCAATATAGGCCCATATGTTATAAGCCCATTTAAGTGTCTTATATATGGTAAGGAATCCCACATCGAAAGTTTACAAGAAAATAGACTTGTTTATATAGTGGGATATGTGTATAAGTTATAATTTAATAAGTGACCTACAACTTGACTAACTATTAGCTAGCCAAAGGCTAGCTAACTAGTCACCACGAGAGTGGTGCTTCGCACCACTCACGCCACGCCACACCACGCCCCGGTCCCGGTCCCGGTCCCGGTCCCGGTCCGGGCCCGCGCACGTCGCAAAGTACGCATTGGGCGCTTTAGAGGCGCACTTTACACTTCGCACGTACGCATCGTCGCGAGGAGCTGAGGAGCCTTATAGTTTTCAGAAATGGAGTCATGGTTCGGTGACATGGCGATGAGAGGCTCGATGAGTTGGCATCCTAGGTGGCACACACGTAACAGGTCACGTCACTTCGTCCTGCATGGCGGTTGGTCCTGTTGGACGTACGCGTGGCAACTGCATGGCTGGTGACTGTTCAGAATTGGTGAATAGGCATGATGAATGGACACTACATTTCGTGGTTTAATCTGGTCCGTCAGATTATGAAAGAGTGCGATCCAATGGCTAAAACAGATCAGACCAATTCATGAAATGTTACACACCCTTTCAAGGAGACACTTCAATCTCTATAAATAGAGACCTCCAAATTCGTTTTTTGGACACCAAAATCAATTAATATATTCTTGATTTCTAAATTCTTCTCGCTCCATATTCTGCTAAAATTCCTTCGATATTTTCGTAATTATTTCGTTCGAGTACAATCATTATTTGGTTCGACCGTCAAGGTAGGTATTGTGCAATATCGACTTTGGGAAAAACGTTGTATCTTGGGAGACAGACGTCCATAATCCTGTTTGCACGTTGTTGGGGGGCGAAATCTGTCTTAAGGAGATTTGCTTTGGCATACCTCGCTTCATCTTCTTCTTTTTCCATTTTTTTTTATTTGTTCTTTCGATTGGGATAGTCGAATTTCCGACAACAATCTTAAGACAGACCTTCATTTCTCTTATTGATTATTTTCTGTAATTGTTGTTTTACAGAAAATGGCTAGTACTAGTGGAAATAATACTAGTGATGTGATTGCGCCAAATTCTGGTCCCAATCAATTTGTCATGCCACCGGCTTCACAATATGAGAAACCGGAAAAATTCAATGGTACGGATTTCAAGCATTGGCAACAGAAGATGTTATTCTATTTGACAACGTTGAACTTGGTAAAGTTTCTACGTGAAGAATGTCCCGCACAAACATCGGAGAATGCTACTGATAAAAATACTCAGTTAGCCATTGAAGCATGGAAACATGCAGATTTCTTATGCCGTAATTACATTCTCAATGGATTGGATAACACCTTATATGGTGTGTATTGTGACTACAAAACGGCTAAAGAACTATGGGAGTCTCTTGACAAAAAATACAAGACGGAAGATGCTGGAACGAAGAAATTCTTTGTCGGCAAATTTCTGGATTTCAAGATGACTGATTCAAAGACAGTAATGAGTCAGGTTCAAGAGATGCAAGTTCTACTTCATGATATTGAAGCTGAAGGTATGACTTTGAGTGAATCTTTCCAAATTGCTGCTATGATCGAGAAACTACCTCCACTATGGAAAGATTTCAAAAACTATCTCAAGCATAAACGCAAAGAGATGACGATGGAGGATTTAATTGTTCGACTTCGTATTGAAGAAGACAACCGGGCTGCGGAAAAGAAGAATAATGTGCACAACATGGAAGCAAAGGCTAACATTGTGGAAGACTCGGGGTCTAAGAACAAGAAAAGGAAGTGTTCTGGCTCATCTATGGACAAAGGAAAAGTCATCAATGCAAAACGGTTCAAAGGAAACTGTTATATTTGCGGGAAGCCAGGACATCGGGCTAAAGACTGTCGAAGCAAAAAGAAGGATACACCGACGAAGAAACAGCCTCAAGCCAATATAACCGAAGTGGATTATATCTCTACAGATGTTGGAGACATCAACCTATCTGCTGTTGTTTCTGAAGTTAATTTGGTATCTAATGCCAAAGATTGGTGGTTAGACACAGGAGCCACTCGTCACGTCAGATCGATAAGGGTCTATTTTCTGAATATAAGACCCTGAATGATAATGAGTGCCTTTACATGGGCAATTCTACAACTTCCAAAATTGAAGGGATTGGAAAGGTTATTTTGAAATTCACATCGGGAAAGGAATTGACGCTGAATGAAGTTGTACATGTCCCAGAAATCAGAAAGAATTTGATTTCAGGAGCTATTCTTAGTAAGAAGGGATTTAAAATTGTGTTTGAATCTGATAGATTTGTACTTACTAAGGCAGGCATGTATGTTGGGAAGGGTTATTTACTTGATGGTCTATTTAAGGCCAATGCTGTTGTAGTGGACAAAAAATCCACATATTTGTATCCGCAAGTTATTAATAAAACTAATAATTCTGTTTACTTGCTTGACTCTTCAAATTTATGGCATAGCCGATTAGGACATGTAAATCGTGCTTCTTTACGAAAGCTTGTAGGTTTAGGTCTTATACCTAAACTTGAATCCGAAGACAAAAATAAATGTGAAATTTGTGTAGAAGCAAAATTTGCTAAAAAACCTTTCAACTCAATTGAAAGGAGTAGTGAACCGTTATGTTTAATACATAGCGACATTTGTGATCTAAAATTTGTTCAAACTCGAGGTGGTAAAAAATATTTTATCACGTTTATTGATGATCACAGTAGGTATTGCCATGTTTATTTATTAAGTAGCAAAGATGAGGCGTTGAATGCATTTGTTACTTATAAAAATGAAGTTGAAAATCAACTTGGAAAAACAATTAAGGTATTAAGATCCGATAGAGGTGGTGAATATGATTCATCTATGTTTAATGAATTATGTGCTAAGTTTGGTGTTATTCACCAAACAACAGCCCCTTATACTCCGCAGCAAAATGGGATTGCTGAGAGAAAAAATAGAACTTTAAAAGACATGGTTAATGCTATGCTTATAAGTTCTGGATTACCACAAAATTTGTGGGGGGAAGCAATGCTAACTGCTAACTTTATTCTGAATAGAGTTCCCCACAAGAAAACTGGTTCGATACCTTATGACATTTGGAAAGGTAGAATGCCTTCCTACAAATACTTAAAAGTGTGGGGGTGTCTAGCAAAAGTGGCTATTCCACCTCCTAAAAGGATTAAGTTAGGTCCTAAAACTATTGATTGCATTTTTATCGGATATGCAATAAATAGTAGTGCGTACAGATTTCTTGTGCATAAATCTGATATAAGTGACATTCATGTCAATACGATTATAGAATCTAGAGATGCTGAATTCTTTGAAAATGTGTTCCCCAATAAAAGAGATATTGTTACGAATACTCAAAAGAGAACACGAGATAGTGCTTTGGAAAATAATATAGAACCTGAACCAAGAAGGAGTAAAAGAGCAAAAGTCGCTAAATCCTTTGGTCCAGATTTTATATCTTTCATGATTGAGAAAGAGCCTCAAACATTTAAAGAGGCCATGACTAGTCCAGAATCTGTATTTTGGAAGGAAGCTATAAATAGTGAAATTGAATCCATTATGAGTAATAATACTTGGCAATTGGTTGATCTTCCTAAGGGAACTAAACCAATAGGGTGCAAATGGATCTTCAAAAGAAAATTAAGACCTGATGGTTCAATAGACAAATACAAGGCTCGACTGGTTGCAAAAGGATATCGTCAAAAAGAAGGGATTGATTTCTTTGACACATATTCTCCAGTAACTAGAATTACTTCTATTCGAGTTTTAATTGCTATAGCAGCCTTGTATAATTTACAAATACACCAAATGGATGTTAAGACTGCGTTCTTAAATGGTGATTTAAACGAAGAAATATATATGGAACAACCAGAAGGTTTCATAGTAAAAGGACAAGAGAACAAAGTATGCAAACTTGTTAAGTCCTTATACGGGTTGAAGCAAGCTCCTAAACAATGGCACGAAAAGTTTGACAGTACCATGATTAGGAATGGATTCATAATAAATGCATGTGACAAATGCGTATATTCAAAAAGATTCGAAAAGGCATACGTACTTGTCTGTTTATATGTTGATGACATGCTTATATTAGGGACTAATATAGAAGTCATCAATAGAACGAAGATTATGCTTACCAATAACTTTGACATGAAAGATATGGGTGAAGCAGACGTGATTCTAGGAATGAAGATATCTAGAACATCAAATGGAATATTCTTGTCTCAAACTCATTATGTTGACAAAATAATTGAGAGGTTTAAGACTCATAATATTAAAGAAACGAGTAACCCATTTCTTCCTCATGTAGTTCTTCACAAGAATAGTGGAAATGGGAAACAACAATTAGAATATTCTCAAATTATTGGTAGTGTAATGTACTTAATGAATTGTACAAGACCTGATATAGCTTACTCGGTAAGTAAGCTCAGTCGTTACACAAGTAACCCAAGTAATCAACATTGGGATGCATTACTTAGAGTTTTGGGATACTTGAAACGGACCAGAGAGTATTCATTATGTTATAAAAAATATCCTCCAGTAATTGAAGGATATAGTGATGCCAATTGGATATCAGATACAGACGAGTCTAAGTCTACCAGTGGCTATGTATTTACTCTTGGTGGTGGCGCCATATCGTGGAAATCTTCTAAGCAAACGTGTATAGCTCGATCTACTATGGAATCTGAGTTTATTGCTTTAGATAAAGCAGGAGAAGAAGCAGAATGGTTAAGACATTTCGTAGAAGATATTCCTATATGGCCAAAGCACATCGGCTATTTGTATTCATTGCGATAACCAGGCAACAATAGCCAGGGCCGAAAATTTTGTGTATAACGGTAAGTCAAGACACATCCGTCGTAGACATAATACCGTTCGTCAGTTGCTCTCAAATGGAACAATATCATTTGATTTTGTTAAGTCAAAAGAAAACCTAGCGGATCCGTTTACTAAAGGGTTATCTAGAGAGCGTATAGACTGCGCATCGAGGGAAATGGGTTTAAAGCCTAAAACCCAATAAGTCATCTTAGTGGAAACCTAACCTAGCAATTGGAGATCCCATGGGCTAGGTTCAATAGGAAAACTAATTATGAATGACTCGATAAGAAGCACTTAGGAGTTTAACTCCTTCCCATTTCTATGATGCAAAAAGTGCTGACTATGAAGTTGATTAAGGATAAGCTTTTGCTTTTAATGATGACTATAAAGGTATTCTCTGTAGAACATCACCTATGTAAGTGCGAACTTGGCCGGTTCTTTGAGAATTTACTTAGGCGAATTCTCTAAAGCACTCGCAGAACCCAAGTAGTTCAGGGCCGAAATAATGAACACAATAGAGAACCAAGTTTGATATGAGAGATAATGTGTTTGGTCTATTGTCTGAGCTTGCAATAACGGCTGATAGTTCAAAACGTTGCGTTCACTGATTAGCCAAGTGAGTTCAATAGATTCTTACTAAAGAAGGTTCAAAGCGAAAGCTACCTATCTTGATGCGTTATCTTTCAAATAGTACTCTTCTTTTATCTTCCTTGATTTGAGTCGACTTCTTCCATTCATGTGGGGGATTGTTGGAATTAATTGTTTATTTGGGTCATTAAATATGTTATTTAATGATGTGGGCCGTTGTAATTAATTTGGGTGAATTGGAAAAGTCTCCAATATAGGCCCATATGTTATAAGCCCATTTAAGTGTCTTATATATGGTAAGGAATCCCACATCGAAAGTTTACAAGAAAATAGACTTGTTTATACAGTGGGATATGTGTATAAGTTATAATTTAATAAGTGACCTACAACTTGACTAACTATTAGCTAGCCAAAGGCTAGCTAACTAGTCACCATGAGAGTGGTGCTTCGCACCACTCACGCCACGCCACACCACGCCCCGGTCCCGGTCCCGGTCCCGGTCCGGGCCCGCGCACGTCGCAAAGTACGCATTGGGCGCTTTAGAGGCGCACTTTACACTTCGCACGTACGCATCGTCGCGAGGAGCTGAGGAGCCTTATAGTTTTCAGAAATGGAGTCATGGTTCGGTGACATGGCGATGAGAGGCTCGATGAGTTGGCATCCTAGGTGGCACACACGTAACAGGTCACGTCACTTCGTCCTGCATGGCGGTTGGTCCTGTTGGACGTACGCGTGGCAACTGCATGGCTGGTGACTGTTCAGAATTGGTGAATAGGCATGATGAATGGACACTACATTTCGTGGTTTAATCTGGTCCGTCAGATTATGAAAGAGTGCGATCCAATGGCTAAAACAGATCAGACCAATTCATGAAATGTTACACACCCTCTCAAGGAGACACTTCAATCTCTATAAATAGAGACTTCCAAATTCGTTTTTTGGACACCAAAATCAATTAATATATTCTTGATTTCTAAATTCTTCTCGCTCCATATTCTGCTAAAATTCCTTCGATATTTTCGTAATTATTTCGTTCGAGTACAATCATTATTTGGTTCGACCGTCAAGGTAGGTATTGTGCAATATCGACTTTGGGAAAAGCGTTGTATCTTGGGAGACAGACGTCCATAATCCTGTTTGCACGTTGTTGGGGGGCGAAATCTGTCTTAAGGAGATTTGCTTTGGCATACCTCGCTTCATCTTCTTCTTTTTCCATTTTTTTTTTATTTGTTCTTTCGATTGGGATAGTCGAATTTCCGACAACACTCCAAAATGTAACAATATACATACAAAATCCATATCTAAAATTTTGAAGCACCTAAAAATTCAATACATTTAAAAAAATAATAAAAAATACCACAAACCCTGATGCATTCTTGCATGCTAAAATAAAACAGAACTTTCAATGGTCAAAGATAAAAAATCACGATGAAATTCATATCATCAATCTGTTCAAATATAATTTCTTTGCTATAATTATTCTTCATTTCCTAGGGTTTGAAAAAACACCGTAAATCGTTTAGTGGACAAGTTTGCCTTTATCGTTTCTTAATTTTGACACTTAAAAGTTCATTGATATTTATCTTACGGCTTCAGAATCGACTTTAGTAGGCGGAGTGGCACCTCGTACTCCTAAAGAAGATAAAGGAGCTGGAAATTGCAAATTTTCAGGTTCAATGTGCTTGAAATTGCCTAGTCATATAATTTATTCAAAATACTTCATATCTTATACCTTAATGATTTGAGTAGTTAAATTAACAATGAACCAACCAGTTGGTAGGTAAATCTAATGGCTTACCAAAACCAAATGGTTTTCTATAGCATATCAGTTGTACACATAAGACTCCAAAATTCCACCTCTACCTTAATAAAATATAAATAAGATCTGTGTTTCAATCCATAGTTAGTTCTTTCCATGAGTAGCTCATAATTGATCATGAAGAAGATAGTGTTTGATTGATCTCAGTTTTCCCTTCAAGTCATACTGTCAATAACATAAAGAAAATCATCCAGGAACTTTATATCACAAGATAAAATTCAGCTCCATCTTCAACCACATTAACATATATAATCATATGCTCCCTTCTTTAATAGAAGAAAATAAGAAAATAAATAATAGCTGAAGATGAAAATAAGAGTTTAAACTTTTTGTAATGTTCCCCATGAGCTAAATTTGATATTATGAGCATTTAGTCCTTCTGCAGAACACCAGTATGCATATTTGGAAGCCAGCCACAACTGATAAAGGTTTATAAGCGAGAGAGAGTGAGTGAGGGCTTCTTGTGCATAACATTGTGATCGATAAGGATTTAACCTCTCTAATATTCCAAGATATGTTGTTCTTGTGCATTGTATCATCTTTTCCAACAGTGACTGGACTACATGGTCACCAGCCATGACCTTGGCCTTGGCCAGGAAAAGGAAAAATGAAACATTTTGTCAGCAAATATGAAAACTAAGCAACTGATAAAGCTATTGATATTAGCCTTTTTAAATGATAGTGGCTATATAACTCATACCTAGCCTTGCAAGAGGTAAAGAAGAGCAGAATCAGTAAAATTATTGGTTGAAACCTTCTTAATCACTATGGACAAAGCTTGTATCGAGCCCATCATTGGCTGTAATAAATGATAAAACACAAGCTGAGATAAAGGTCATCATGTGGTAACAAGTAATCAAAAGTAAAGGGATGCTACAACGACAAAGACATTATGAATGATTTGCCAAAAATAGATTAAGAGCGAGATCTGTGCAGCCAAACAATTGTCTAATCATTTTGAAGGAAAAAACTGAGTAGATTACAATAAATTGAACCTAAACTTGAAATTTCTTGCTACATTGTTTTGAGGTAGGATAACTTTGGCAGGAAGGACAGAAGGACACATGCTAAATCCTGTCCCTTAAAAAAATATGTTTGCAAAGAAAAAGAGGCTATCTTTAGCATACTCTAAATTTTTGAGTTTCCATCTAAATTTTACAAGTGTAAGAATTAAGTTTCTGATCTGCATAGAAATATCAAACCTTCAATACCATATCCTAAATGTCAAAATTCATCTGTCACAAGCAATTTCATAGTCAAGCTTCTTAAATCTTCTCTGTTAGCTTTAATTTTAAGACGAAATATTAAAAAACAAAGTTAGCATCTAACAAACATATAGGGGATTATAGGTTCAAAGATTGACAACTGCACATGGTCACATTTGAACGATTCGATTCTATGGGAAACAGGTCTAGAATCATCAACTACTTTCACCTGAAATGAACTCAAATCAATATATTTTATTTAGGGAATTAAATTCCGGGCTTGTAATTGATTCAGAATCATGACAAATCATTTTCCCGAATATACATTCAACATTCCAAAGGCATTTGGCTAAAGTTTGATAATTGGTTGTGGGGAAATGCTGTTAGATTTTATAGAAAACAAAGAGGAGGGAAATAAAGATATTTCAATCACATTTTAAAGTATGACAAGGTTCCATACTTATAGCCTTACAAGATAAAGATAAAATGATTACAAAACAAGTAGACTACCAACTACCTTACTACATTACTTGTTGTATACATAATCTTAGAAATCAAACTAAACTAGTCTAACTAAACAAAATATAAGTTAGACAATGTAACACAAAAACATGTGACATGTGACATAGAATCAACAAAAGTGTCACCCATAATTCATCATTCCTCCTTGACACTTTTGTTGGAAACACGAAGGCATTTTCTTAGTGTTTCAAACTTCTCTTTTGGCAGCCCTTTTGTGAAGATATCAGCAACTTGTTCTTCAGAACTGCAATGCTTCAATGCAACTTCCTTTCTCTCTTAAGCTTCTCTAATGAAGTGATACTTGATGCTTATATGCTTTGTCTTTCCATGAAACACCGGATTTTTTACAATTGCCACAGCTGATTGATTGTCACAAAGGATCGTAGTGGCCTCTGATTGCTGGTGCTTCAGATCATTCAGAATTTTTCTTAGCCAAATCGCCTGATTTGTTGCTTCTGTAGCAGCTATGTATTCTGCTTCAGCTGTGGATTGTGCCACAGTTTTCTATTTGATTGAGTTACAGTAAACTAGACTTGAACTAGCATAGAAGGCGTAGCCTGAAGTACTCTTCATATCATCTGCAGAACCGGCCCAATCACTATCAGTAAAGCCAGTAAGAACAAATTTTTTTGACTTTGTACAACTGATTCCATAGTCCTATGTTCCTTTGATGTACCTCAGAACCCTTTTAGCAGCTTGGAAGTGAATTTCACTTGGTTCTTGCATGTATCTTGATAGCAGATTGACAGTAAACATAAGATCAGGTCTTGTAGCCGTTAGATAGAGCAAACATCCAACTAAGCTCCTATAGACCTTTTCATCAGATTTTTTTGCACCATCATCCTTCATCATCTTTGAGTTTAGCACTAAAGGAGTGTTGACAGATTTGCAATTCTCCATGTTGAACTTCTTCAACATTTCTTTAGCATACCTCTTTTGGCATACAAAGATTCCATCCTTTGTCTGATCTACCTCCATTCCAAGGAAATACTTCATTTCACCAAGGTCTGTCATCTCAAAGTCTTTCTTCAGTTCATCTTTTATCTCTCTAATCAGGACTACATTGTTTCCTGTGATTAGAAGATCATCTACATTGAGTGAAATAATGAGCAGATCCTCCTCCACTATCTTGACATACAAAGTTTGCTCATTTACACTCTTGTTGAAACCAAGGCAGTTTAGATGACTATCTATTTCTTTGTACATCAGCCTTCTTGGTGCTTGCTTTAGTCTATACAAAGCTTTCCTCAATAAGTACACCTTATCTTCTTCACTTTCTTTGACAAAGCCCTCAGGTTGCTCAATGAAAATCTCCTCATTTAAATGACCATTTAGGAAGGCAGATTTCACATCCAACTGATATATCTTCCACTTTGATTGAGCAGCTAATGCAAACAACAATCTTATGGTTTCAAGTCTTGCAACAGGAGCAAATGTGTCTGTAAAATCGATTCCATACTGCTGAGCATAGCCTTTAACAACTAGCCTACCTTTGAACTTGTTGATAGAACCATCAGCATTCATTTTGGTTCTAAACACCCATTTAACTCCTATGACATTTTTGTTTCTTGGTCTGTCAACAAGTAGCCAAGTTTCATTCTTTTCAATTGTTTTAAGCTCATCTTTCATAGCTTCTATCCATTCATTTGATTGAGCAGCATCATGATAGTTTGCTGGTTCCAGAATTGCAGCATTGCAGGTAGCATAGATATCCTAAAGTGATCTAGTCCTTATTACTTCATTTTCTGAGTCAGTTTCACCTTCAGATTCAGCTTCATCCAGAATTCCTTCATTTTCATTATTAGCATCTTCATTTTCATCATTACTAGCATCTTCATTTTTAGTAATCAACCTTTGAATTTCAGATTTGTTCACAGCATTTGAATCCCAGTTCCATGAAGAACTTTCATCAATCTTAACATCTCTGCTGGAAACCACTTTACTGGTTTTAGGATTATAAATTCTATAGCCGTTAGCATTATCACAATAGCCAACCAGAATTCCAGTCTCAGCTTTCTGACTTAGTTTATCCCTTTTTGCATCTGGTATATGCATATAGCATACACTTCCAAACACTTTCAGATTAGAAATGTTTGGCTTAGCACCCTACCAAGCCTCATAAGGAGTCAGTCTATCCAAAGCCTTAGTAGGCAACTGATTGAGTAGATAAATTGAGGTATTCACAGCCTCAGCCCAAAAAACTTTAGGCACATTTTTTTCCAACATTAAGCACCTGGCCATCTCCATTGATGTTCTGTTCTTCCTCTCACAAACACCATTTTGTTGAGGTGAGTAAGGGATAGTTAACTGATTTTTGATCCCTACTTCCTCACAAAATTTATCAAATTGATTGCTGGTATATTCAGTTCCATTATCAGTTCTAATGGCCTTAATTCTACAATCAGATTCATTTTCTACTAGGCTTTTAAACTTCTGGAAAACAGCAGGAACTTCAGACTTCATTTTGAGAAAATATACCCAACACATTCTTGTTAAATCATCAATGAAAAGAACAAAGTATCTACTTCCATTTAAGGTTGAAGTCCTCATAGGTCCACATACATCAAAATATACTAACTGTAGCTTGCTTAGTGCCCTTCTAGACTGATTTTTAAGAAAAGGCAGCCTAGTTTGTTTTCCCATTTGACATATATCACAAACACAAGTATTATCATTCACCTTGTGCATATTTTCTACTAACTCAAACTCATTCAAATTCTTAAGTGAAGTGTAGTTAGCATGCCCAAACCGTTTATGCCACAACTTAGACACATCCTCAGTACAAGAATATGCATTATAACTCATGTTTTTCCACTCCAAAGGAAAACTCCTATGCTTCATCTCAACTGTCATCAACTCTATATTATTTTGGTCTAAGATTGTACAACTATTATCCTTAAAAGTTAAGGTATAGCCTTTCTCAATTAATTGACCAACACTTATCAAATTTTGATCAATCTTAGGTACATACAAAACATCAGAGATGAATTTTATACCTGATGGTGTCTGAACTGAAACTTTGCCAATTCCTTTTACCTCAACATATTCTCCATTTCCAACTTTCACTCTTGATTTGTAGCCATTGTTCATTTCCACAAAGATATCTGAATTTGCAGTCATGTGATGTGTGCATCCACTGTCAAGTAGCCACTTTTCAAGACTGCTGGAAGCTGTGAAGTTTATGGCTGAGAACAGATGTTCTTCTGACTGATCCTCAGCAACTTTGGCTTGCTGAACATCTTTCTTCTCTTTCTGATTTCTGCAAACTTTCTCCATATGTCCAAATTTCTTGCAAGATCTACATTGAACACCAGGCCTGAACCAACATTTTTTTGGTGAATGGCCTGTCTTCTTGCAATGATGGCATGGAGGATAGTTAACATTCTTTCCTCGATCCTTAGCAGCATCCTTTCTTTCATTTTCTGGCCTCTTTCCACCACCAAAAATAGCTTGAGCTTTGTGCTTTTCCTTTCCAAACAAAGCTCCTTCAGCCTGCTCCTTTTGCCTGAACAATCTCCTTTGTTCAGTAGCTTGGAGAGCATTTACTAGTTTAGCCAAAGAGATACTTCCCAAGTCTCTTGAATCTTCAAGAGAAGAGATCTTTGATTCAAACTTCTCTGGCAAACTAATCAACACCTTCTCTACAATTCGTTTATCTGGCAAATCCTCACCAAGCAATCTGATTTGGTTAACAACTTTTATTAACCTATCAGCATAATCTTTCACTACTTCCGTTTCTTTCATCTTCAAGATCTCAAACTCCCTTCTCAAGTTGAGCACTTGCATCTGTCTAGTTCTTTGACTACCATGGAATTCCTCCTTCAATTTATCCCAGGCTTCCTTAGCTGTTTCACAAGTAATTATCCTTGTGAAAATCGAGTCAGAAATAGCAGATTGAATACAGGAGAGCGCCTTGAATTTCTTGGCAACATCTTCACTGTGTTGCTTGATTTGAGCCACCGTGGGGTTAGCTCTCAAAGGTGGAGGTTCAATTCCTGATTCAGTTATCTCCCAAAGATCATAGGCCTTAAGATATCCCTTCATCTTTGCGGCCCAAAAATTATAATTTTCTCCATTAAAGGCGGCTGGAAGAGGTGCAGAGGATCCACTAGACGCCATTTCACTCACTCACTCAATTTGGTTAGTGAAGGTTCTTACTGGTTTTCTCTCTATTTGGGTGATTTGAAGTCTGATGAAAGAAGAGAAGAACAGAGGATGAAGCTTACCGGATTTGAAGTTACCGTATATGTTGAGGCTTACCGTATATGCACTGCCTCTACCAAATATCACACAGGACACCGTATATGCTGAAGCTTACCGTATATGCACTACCTCTACCGGATATCTTCCTTCACACCGTATATGCTTCCTTCCCACCATATTGAGTAGAAAAACTCTGCTTTCAGTTCTTCACCTCTTCTATTCAATTTCTTAACACTCTTTTGATTCTACTAAGATCTAAATAGCTCTGATACCTTGTTAGATTTTATAGAAAACAAAGAGGAGGGAAAGAAAGATATTTCAATCACATTTTAAAGTATGACAAGGTTCCATACTTATAGCCTTACAAGATAAAGATAAAATGATTACAAAGCAAGTAGACTACCAACTACCTTACTACATTACTTGTTGTATACATAATCTTAGAAATCAAACTAAACTAGTCTAACTAAACAAAATATAAGTTAGACAATGTAACACAAAAACATGTGACATGTGACATAGAATCAACAAAAGTGTCACCCATAATTCATCAAATGCATTTGATGTCATGTCAAGGATGAGCAAGAATAATAGTTTATGGTTCAATAAAATCAACACACAAAACCTGCTCCTATATCCACATGTACCACACAAACATTTTCAATGTCAACACCTTCACAGCCACTCTCATGTTGGGTATTTAGGGTGGTATAGCCACCTTCACATACACTATCCACCATCTCACCATTATCATGTTTACCCGAATTTCTTGTTTGTGGTACAATAGCAAAAGATAATATTTTTATAAACCAGTTAAAAGTATTCCCCTCGTTTCATGGTTTATATATCCTCCAAGAGCGCTTATTCTCCATCAATGGCGATAATGCCGCATCTAAGAGCCTATTCATGTGCAGCCTACTCGGATTAAGGAAAATCCGGTGCAGTGCTTGATAAACTTTCGATGCCCGCCTGATGTGCTTCTAGCTGGAAGCAGCCAAAAAAATCCCATTAAAGGATATTTAACCCTTAGGGCGGATCCTCCTCAGAAAAAAAAAAACAAGAAACAAATATTTTTTTCCCATTTGTTAAAAATACCAGCTGCCAAGAAACAGAATTATGCTGGCACTACACGTCCTGAATTTTAGGAAAGAAATCACTTTCAGTTGGCCAGCAAGGACATGTTGTTAGTCTTGCTGGTAGCTTAATTCTAGAATCTTCCTTGAGGCTTAACACTTGTATAAAACCGTGTGTTCATCAGTAGATTTATTTTATTTAAATAAAGTATCATTTTGAGCTAATATTTCTACTTGGTATCAGAACCTATAATGGCTAACACCAGATCCAGCAATAATTCTGAGTTTAACACAGCCCCAGCAATTACTCAAGCAGCTGTTGGCCAGCATTCATCCTTTGGAATGACTATTACTCAGACGTCTGCTGTCAAACTCGACAGAAACAATTTCCTATTGTGGAAACACATGATAATGCCAATAATCAAAGGGCATAACCTTGAAGGATTCTTACTGGGGACAAAGGAGTGTCCACCAGAGTTCTTGGCTACTTAAATAGCTGTTGGACAAGGAGAAACAATTGAAATGACTCAGAATCCTGAGCTTGTGAAGTGGAGTTCAGCTGATCAACTCCTCATGGGTTGGTTATATTCATCCATGACCCCTGAAATAGCTATGAAGGTTATGGGTTGCACTAGTTCGAGCAAGGTCTGGGTAGCAGTAGAGGAGAGTTTTGGAATATTAAACAAATCACGAGTTATGTTTCTCACAGGCGAATTGCAAAGAACCAGGAAAGAATCTATGACAATGGATCAATATTTGACTACCATTAAACAATTGGCTGATAACCTGGAGATAGATGGGAAGATCATTGATCAAGGTGATCTGATTACTTAAGTTTTATCAGGTTTGGATGAGGAATACACACCCATTGTGGTCCAGATTAACAGTAATGAAAATATGTCCTGGCATGAGTTATCTTCAGTCCTTATGACTTTTGAGAGTCGGCTTGAACATCTAAATCAGGTGAGGAACAGCTTCACATCACTCAATGTTAGCCAATCAAGTGTTCAGTTGGCACATAGAGCTGGTCCAGGATTTAGCAGAGGTTACAGAAGCACTGGCAGTGGGAGATCTCCAAACTTTAGGGGCAGAACAAGAGGTAGAGGTAGAATTGTGACTGGCAGACAAAATGAAACTAGAGGTCCATGTTAGATCGGCGGATTGAGCAACCATTCTGCAAGCTGGTGTTATAACAGGTATGATGAAAGATATATGGGGAACGAACCATCAATTGGACAACAGAACTTTAACTCAGCACCATCAGCCTATGTTGCTTCTCCTGGAGTGCTTGAGGATCCATCGTGGTTTGTGGATTCTGGGGCTAGCAATCATGTGACAACAAACAAAGGTAATCTAAAAACTTGAAAAAATATGAGGGAAAGGAAAAATTGCTTGTTGGTAATGGAGATATGTTACACATTACACATATTGGAAAGGGAAAATCTATGCTCTAATAGATAAATCACTTGACTTAAACAGATTATTGCATGTTCCCTCAATCAAAAGAAATTTAATTAGTGTCTCACAACTCACAGCTGATAACAATGTTTTTATGGAGTTCTACTCTAACTATTGTGTTGTTAAGGATCACCAAACGAAGAAGACTATGCTGCAAGGAGTACTTAATGATGGGTTGTACTAGTTGCAATTGCCTGACCCCAAATCAGAAAACATCTTTATCGAGTCCAACCTCCAAAATAGCTACTACTGCTTCCCAGATGGACCTGGAGATAGTCTGCTATCCTCAGTTAAACAAGCCTCAGTGTCTGAACTTGATCTCTGGCATAGAAGGCTAGGACACCTCTCCAACTATGTTATGAGTCAGGTCCTAAAGTCCTGTAATAAAGATATTAAGTAATGAAATTCATATCTTTTGTGATTCTTGCAAAATTGGTAAATCCCATGCTCTTCCCTTTAGCACTTCAATATCACATGCCTTGAATCCCTTGGATCTTATCCATACTGATGTTTGGGGACCAGCCCCAGTAAATTCCACCAATGGATATAGATACTACATAATTTTTGTGGATGATCATAGAAGGTATACATGGATTTACCCAATGAAACACAGATCTGAAGCCTTAACCATCTTTACTCAATTCAAGAAACTTGTGGAAAATAAACTGGACAGAAAAATTAAAACACTCCAATCTGACTGGGGTGGTGAATTTAGAAATTTCAAAAAATAGCAATAGAATCAGGTATCGAACTCGGGCACTCCTGCCCTTACACCTCTATTCAGAATGGTAAAGCTGAACGCAAGCACATGCACATCACTGAAACTGGCCTCACTCTCTTAGCTCAAGCTCAAATGCCTCTTTACTATTGGTAGGAGTCATTTAAAGCTGCTACCTTCCTGATTAACAGGTTGCCTACCCCTGTTCTACATCAGAAATCACCTTTCCAATCTCTGTTTAACACAAACTTCGACTTCAGACAACTTAGAACATTTGGCTGTGCTTGTTTCCCATACCTTAGGCCCTACCAGAAACACAAATTCAGCTTCCACTCTCAAAGATGTGTATACCTTGGCTATGGTGATTCCTACAAAGGTTATAAGTATCTAAGTCAAAATGGTAAGATCTACATTTCCAGACATGTTACCTTTAATGAACAAGATTTTCCTTTTAAAATAGGTTTTCTAAATAAACGTGCTCAATCCCAAACCTGTGATACTACTATAAGCTATCTTCATTTCATTGACCTCAGCCTTAACTCTACACCTCATAATGCAACCGTTGGCTCTACAATACAGCCTGAAGGTACTCCTGCAGCAAGCTTCACTGATGAAGAAATTAGAACTGAAGTAAGAGGGGATGAGATGCTGGAATTAAATCAGGAAGTGTTAGCAGGAAATGGAACTTCATAAATTCAACCAACTGAGATTAACACTCAGATTACCACAGGAGAAACAGACTTACAAAAACCTATCATAGTTCAAAATCCTGGACATCAAATGCTTACCAGAAATAAGGTTGGCATCTTCAAACCGAAGATCTATACTAGCCAGGCAATTGATGAAATGTTAGTAACTGAGCCTGCAACTGTTGAAGAAGCACTAACAAGCAGCCACTGGAAAGATGCAATGCAAGAAGAATACAACGCACTTATGAAAAATGAGACTTGGACCTTAGTCCCACCAGAAGCTGAAGTGAAAGTTATTGGCAATAAGTGGTTTTCAAACAGAAGTTTGACTCAAATGGGAAAGTGGCAAGGCACAAAGCTAGGCTTGTTGCTAAGGGCTTCTTGCAAACTCTTGGAATTGACTTCAGTGAGACCTTTAGCCCGGTTATTAAAGCTTCAACCTTGAAAATTATTCTAACACTTGCTGTATCGAGAGACTGGAAAATCAGACGAGTAGACATAAACAATGCGTTTCTGAATGGCAACTTGAATGAGGTAGTCTTTATAGATCAGCCACAGGGTTTCATTGATGAGAAGCACCCTAGCTACATCTGTAAACTGAAGAAAGCCTTATATGGTTTAAGGCAAGCCCCAAGAGCTTGGAATGATGAATTAAAGCACACCCTGTTGGATTGTAACTTCAAGCAGTCCAAGGTAGATAATTCCTTATTCTTCCTGGATAAAGGAACCGATATAATCTTTGCACTAATATACGTTGATGAGATTGTGATAACAGGTAACAACAATCAACAAATGCAAGAGTTCATTGACAAGTTGAATGTCACCTTTGCACTTAAAGACATGGGAAAATTGAGCAAATTTCTGGGAATTGAAGTTCAAAGAAATGCAAATGGACTTTACTTGAAGCAAACCAAATATGCAACGGAATTACTAAAAAAGTTTGGCCATGAAAACTTGAAGCCTAGTCCAACACCTATGGCTACGCGAAAACCAATTTCCAAAACGGAAGGTCAAGCTATGAAGGATCCCACCTTGTATAGAAGTGCAATAGGAAGTCTCCAATACCTTGCTCACACTAGACCAGATCTGACCTACTCTGTGAATAGACTAAGCCAGTTTCTTCAAGCTCCAACTGACTCACATTGGAAGGTACTTCAAAGGGTCTTTAGATATCTAAAGGGTACCTTAAGTCATAGATTTACTATACAGAAGAATGATAGCCTTCACATTACTGCTTTTGCTGATTCTGACTGGGCTTCTTGCCCAGATGATAGACGATCGACAGCTGGGTACTGTGTGTATGTTGGAGACAACTTGGTCTCATGGTGTTCTAAGAAGCAGCACGTTGTCGCCAAGTCCAGCACAGAAGCCGAATACAGGGCTTTAGCTCACTGTTCTGCGGAAGTAACTTGGATTCAATCTTTATTTGAGGAACTGAAAATACCACAGTAGGACATTCCAATCATTTGGTGTGATAGTTTAAGTGCTAGTGCGTTGACATCTAACCCTGTATACCACACTCGAACAAAACATATAGAATTAGACGCCCATTTCGTAAGAGATAAAGTGCTCAACAATCAGTTGAAGATCTGCTACATACCCTCCTCAGACCAAACAGCAAACTTGCTGACTAAACCAATGTCACACTCAAGATTTCAGCTGCTTAGAGACAAGCTTGGAGTGTTGGAACACACTCCACCTTAGGGAGGGGAGTTAAAAATACCAGCAGCCAAGAAATAGAATTATACTGGCACTACACGTCCTGAATTTTAGGAAAGGAATCACTTTCAGTTGGCCAGCTAGGACAGGTTGTTAGTCTTCCTGGTAGCTTAACTCTAGAATCTTTCTTGAGGCTTAACACTTGTATAAAACCGTGTGTTCATCAGTAGATTTATTTTATTGAAATAAAGTATCATTTTCAGCTAATATTTCTACTCCATTTATGATTTTTTGACGATATAAACTTAATTTATACCCAACTAAAACCAACCTCAAGAATGCAACGGTCAAATAAAATTAATTAAAAACCCTAAATGGAATTTGTAGAAATTAGCTACATTGGCGAGCAAATTTGCACAAATTGGTGCAACAATTATCGCAATAATTAGCAAGAACTAGTGTGAAGCAAGTATAAAGTGGCTCACCAAGAGTTGGCCATCGGGCTCGAACTGAAAATGTCGAGACATAGAATCTGAGTTCTCTACCCAATAAACTGGGACTTGGGGTTGTATATTACTTGATTATATCTTTGGCACTTTAATCTTTTTCTGCAAAATGAAAAAATTTTCAAAAACCTAAATATTGAATAGTTGAAAGATGGAGATAGCAGATTTTATATGTATTCCTCACAAAAAAGAAAAAGTATAAAGTATAAATGAAAGGAGAAAAACGATTTGGAACCCAAATCTCTACCTAATCTAGTGACGCGAACCCTAGTAGAGGATCAGTGTGGAAATCGCAAAATTAATTGAAAATAGCGGGAAATTCCAAATTCATGTTGTAGACGGTAGAATCTCAACCTGCAAGTTATTGAACCAAGCAACCAAACAAAAACAAAGTTTGAATGACCTCTTGATTACGAAACCAATGAAACTCGATTTGCGAACACCACAAAGGGTGCCTAATCCTTTGATAAGTTCTAAGGGTTGAATGCCACAAATATAACAATATTTAATAAGTTCTGTACATATTCAATCAAGAACAAAAAAAGAGAAATCTCATTTAATTCATAATGTCAAAAAGGTTCTTAGTTTTACAATAAAATAAATTTCCTATTTATACTAATGCTAGAAACCCTAATAAAACGTAATTAGGTCATAGAATATTATCAAAGTTGGAAATAAAATAGAATCCTAGACTAACAAGGAAATCTCGCGAAAATAGGAAAATTCCGCCAACTTGTTCTTGGTATGTTTCTATGCGATTGAAAGCCCAAAATACCATGAGCCTTCATAGCCTTGTGCAGAATTTCATGCCATTTCTGAAATGTACTCATGGGTGAAAATACGACAACCGAGATGAAAGTTATGTCCGTTTTCATCCACGCTGTTCGTTTTCTTTCCAAATATCTTCCAAACCTTGAATCCAACTTGTTTCGGCTCCCGAGCCCTTCACAAAACTTGAACTTTGGCTTGTCAACTTCTTCAATTTGGACTCCAAAACTCGACCAAGTGATTGCCTATCCCGAATCATAGCATCCCCTCTCTCTTCGAAATGATTCGTCTTCGAATCTGTGCCTTGTGATCACGTAGGGGATAACCAGCCTGCTACACAACTCATAACTGCACCACCTGGATCAAATGGAAAATTTTTCCTTCCACGACATAGGATCAATACACAGTACCCATCCATATTGTAGGTATAAATGTATTGCAGCACAAACACAATCACCCATAGACGTTGTTGTAGGAACTCTCACATACAACGACCCACCTGAAAGAAAGAAGTAAGCAAAATACGATTGAATGTGTTATCTTTCCCCTCAATAAGATATGGGTCCTCGTACTCATAATGCATTGTGTCCACCATATCATGCTTAACAATGGAACTTTGCTCTTCATTCCCCACAACATTTTCAACCATTTGCTCAACATATTCTGCCATTATTTGCTCACTCTCTTGCTGAACCTTCTTTACAATTTTTGTATCACTCTGCTCTTGCTCCGACTCATTAATTGGTTTACTCTCCCCAATATCAACTGCATTTTTGAATCCACCATCCTCCATCTCAACTTCTTTATTTATGGACTCCTCCTACAATTTAACTCCGGTGTTCTCCTTAGGTGTGGTCATCTCCCTCTCTTCTTTTCCCGTTCTGCTTCACCTCTCACCTTCCATCGGTCTGCAAAGGATTGTTCTAGTGTCAACCTAGCCAAAGTGATTTTTACCCATCCTGAAGAAACCTATACATGTTCCTCTTCATATCATAAATAGCCTTCTTCTCATACCTCCAAGGTCTCCCAAACAAGATATGAAAAGATTTTAATGGAACTACATCACACCAAACTTTATCACTATATCGCCCAATGGTGACATTCAATGAAACCCGCTTGGTCATATCTACCTTTCCACACTTCTTCAACCAAGTCATCCTATAAGGCCAAAAGTATTGTTGCAAAGGTAATCCCAATTTTTCCACCATCGTGATTCTAGTCAAGTCTGATATGTACTCATTATCAATAGCCAGACTGCATACCGTACTACCCACAAAACACCGAGTTTGAAAAATAAATCCTCAATCATCATACGTCCTTTACGTAGGTGTAATCAAGAATACTCAAGAAAAGAATTGGACAATTGGATGAGTGATATTTAAATTTAAAAAAGTGGTTCTTGAATTTTTGGATTGGAATGAATATAAACTGATTTTGAATTTTGGATAGATAATTTGATAGTGTCAATTTCCCAAATAAATCAAGTAAATTTTTTTTTTTTTAATAGTGATGACATGAATAGTACCAGTGAACCCTTTTTTTTTTTTTTTTGTAAACTCGAAAATTGACTACGATATCAACAAAACAAACTGAAGTTGATTTGGATGCTAGATTAGATCCAAAAACAACTTTGACTCTTTTTTTTTTTGGAATTTTTTAGATTAAAAATTCAAAATTTATGACGGACACGAAGAACAAAAATAAAAGACTCAAAAGAACAAAATGATAGAACCTGAATCTGGAGCCCAAGCTCTGATATCAAATGACGCGAACCTAGGTATGGAATCAGTGTGGAAATCGTGGAATTAATTTAAAACGTTGGAAAAGCCCAAATTCAGGTTGTAGACGGTAGAATCTCAACCCGCAAATTATTGAACCAAGCAACCAAACAAAAACAAAGTTTGAATGACCTATTGATTAAAAAATCAAAAAACCTCGATTTGCGAACGCTACAAAGGGTGCATAATCCTTTGATAAGTTCTAAGGGTTGAACGCCACAAATATAACAATATTTGATAAGTTCGGTACATGTTCAATCAAGAACAAAAAGAGAGAAATCTCATTTGATTCATAAAGTCAAAAAGGTTCTTACTTTTACAATGAAATAAATCTCCTATTTATACTAATGCTAGAAACCCTAATAAAACATAATTAGATCATAGAATATTGTCAAAGTTGGAAATAAAATAGAATCCTAGACTAACAAGGAAATCTCGTGAAAATCGAAAAATTCTACCAACTTGTTCTCGGCATGTTTCTGCGTGATCACAAGCCCAAAAGTATTAAGCTTAAGTAGGCTTGTGCAGAATTTCATGCCAATTCTGGAATGTACTCATGGCCGAAAATCCGACGGCCGAGCTGAAAGTTATGCCTGTTTTCATCCACGCTGCTCGTTTTCTTTCCAAATATCTTCCAAACCTTGAATCCAACTCGTTTTGGCTCCCGAGCCCTTCACAAAACTTGAACCTTGGCTTGTCGACTTCTTCAATTTGGACTCTAAAACTCAATCAATTGATTGTCTATCCCGGATCATATCATCTAGTAACCCCGATGTATAAGGTATAGATGAAAGGAAAGAAACGTCGTTGTACCGGCTGCTGTGCATATTACCCATGGCGGCGGAGAATGTTTGGGTGTTGGTGGCGCAGCTATATTTAGAACTTGGTAATGCAAACCACCGAGCAGAAATCTAGATCTTAAAGAAGATGAGCACGTATATTAGGCTAATGGCCTCGACAATTTCAGCCCATATTGGGGAGTAATGGGGGTTTTCCAGTGTCCTTTGTGGAAGGGGAAGAAAGAAAATGGGAGGAGAAAGAAAAGTGGAGAAAGAAAAAATAAAGGAAAAGGAAAAAAAAAACTTTTTGCAAGAACGTTGGCAAAAGGTTATATAGTAAGAGTTTCAGCAACAGTTATTGAATGTTGCTATAGAACTGTATTTTAACAACATTCAATTAATGTTGTAAAAATGAAAATTTTCGCAACATTCAAATAACGTAGCAACTAAATGAACATTGCAAAATACTATATATAAAGAGTTTAAGCAACACACATTGAGCGTTGCTATAGAAGCAGATTTTAACAACGTTCAATAAACATTACAAAAAATAGAACTTTTTGCAACGGTAAATGAACGTTGCAAAAAGGCAACATTAGTAACATTCATTTAAAAGCTTTTGCCAAAAATCAACTATGTTAATCAATGGTAACATTCACTTACTATAATGTTGCAAAAGACCATTTTTATTTTAGTGACTAGGTAACCTTTATCCAACAATTTCTGCAACTTTATCTTTAATTCTTGTAGTTTTTTCGGTGCCATCCTATATGGAGCATTAGACACTGGTACCGATCTAATACGAGATCAATTGTAAACTCCATTTGCCTAGTAGGTGTGTATTAATAGGTCATCAAGGAATACATTAATGAGATCTCATTCAATCTTTGCATTATTGATAGTGAGCTCCGATTGCTGAGTTCCATATATACTCACTAAAAATCCCTAGCAAGATTTCTTCCTTAACATATTTTCTGTCATCATGGCTTACACGAGGTAAGGTAAAGACTTAACTCGTGCTGCGAAAAATCTAAACTATACCTTCCCAGGTTTTTGAAAAATTACTTCATTTTCGAAACATCGAATGGTTGCGTGGTTGCTATCGAATCAGCCCATTCTTAGAATAATATCAAAGTCTTTCATGTCTAGAAGACATAGATCAGCTTTTAATACTTTTCCATCAATTTCTAAATTTACCGCCCTAAAGATCTAATTGGTGTTCAAAATTTTACCCGATGGGATGGTAACTTCTAAAACACTATCGGATTTTTCACATGTAGCACATGATTTAGCAATAAATACAATAGAAATAAATGAAAGAGTAGCTCTTAAGTCTATAAGAACATATGCATGAAGTACCATTATATTCGGATCCTATGTTGCCTCTCCCTAGGTTAAAGAAAAGACTTTGGCTTCACTTTCTTACCCTGCTCTTAGAATTTCTTAGGTGGGTATGCCTTGCGATCCGGGTGAAATGGCCTTCCTCACCACATCGATAGCACACATTTTTCTTGAACATACACTCCCCCTATGAGTCTGGTTGCACTTAGGGCATTGTGGAGTAACTTTATTTGTTTTGTTTGATCATGATCCCGATTATGTATTGGCCTTTTTAATTTGTCCAGATCCTTTCCCTTTATTCGACCCATTCCACTTTCGTTTCACATGTGATTCATTACCTTGCACGATCATTTAATCCATTTCTAGACTATTAGAAAATGACTGAGCCTATTGAAGCACTTCACTGTAGGATACTGTACGATGGATGCCATGAGTCCACCAATCTCTGGATGCAACCCTAATTCCAACCTCCTAACATTCTTTGGCTCGGTGTCTACAGGGTGTGTGGCATACCTAGAAAGTTGTGCATGCCATATATTTGTAGATCCGTTCCAGTCCTCTTAACTACTCATCGATTGCCAAAGGGTCTACTTTGCCATGAAAAGAAGGAGGCTTGATATGGCGAAACTGCTCTACAATTGAACACATGCTGTTGCCATTTATTGATCTATTCTGAGGAGGCCTTAGTGTTTGATGCCTGATAAGGTCATGCACTGGTCTCATTAGATCCCTGAAAATAGCTACTTAGTCATGTTGTCCTTCCACTTTCTTTAAATCAACATAATTAAATTTTTTCTTAAAAATATTGGACAACACAGTAGCTCAATATTTTCAAAAAGAATGTGCAATCTTATTAATAATATTTCTTGAAATCAGGGTGTACAATAGTTTAAATAATTTAAATCCCAATAACACGAAGGGAAATATCACATAACAAATGAAATAGAAATCTAAGTTTATAATCCCCAATGAATCCTATGAATCTTCTTTGGTCGAGCTTCGGCATCTGAGGAGTCTACTGTCTCAAGCTCAATTTCAAGCTCAATATCTCTCTCAAACTCAAACTCAAACTCAAAGAGCGCTTGTGATGATAGATTTAGTTCTACTTGAGAAAAGTTATTATATGAATTAGGAACATTGATCTTTATATCCGAATATGTGTTTTCTTCTGATAGACTTGTTATTAAAATGAATTAGTGTAAGGAGATTCGACATCCAAGGATTTCTTAATTACTTGAGTTTCATAAGCACTTCTAATTAATTAGTTAGATTATATAAAACATAAATCTCAATCAATCTTACTATTCTATTAAAGTTAGGTTTAATTAAAAAATATATTAAATGTCAAGTCCTTGTAGAAACCATATATTACTCATACTATACTATTTGGCTCTAATACAATACTTACCGAATTTTAATGATCAAGTTTTTGATGTCATTGTCGGGATTGTATTTATTTATTTTAGTTAATTCTAACTTTAATTTGAATTTATTTTTCCTTTTATTTTTCTATTTATCTTTTTCTTTTTTGCAATTGATCTACCTTTTTTCTTGGTTTTATTGACCGGAAAGAAGCGAAGCAAAAGGTCGAAAGAAATCGAGATGTGGGACCTTGAATCTGATGAAAAGAACATGACTATATGGGAGCTCATTGTCCTTGACCATTTTAATACAAAGTATAATGCACTTATCGAAGTTGATGAGGATGATGTGCCATTGGGAGTATTATAGGGATTATTAGGATTTCAAGTACAATGTATTAAAAAAGTTGATAAATACGATAAGCCCTTAGGAGTAATATAGGGATTTTTGGGCTTCATAGTACATGATAAACAAAACAAATCTTTCCAGGATGATACACATGCAGAAATTGATAAAGACAGCATGACTATGGGTAGAATGACAAAAAAAATCGTCAAAACCGATACCCGTGGGGTAGGTATTACCCGTTTAATCGGGTATTCGGGGTGGGTAACTTCGCCCCAGGCGAGTACGGGTAATAGGTACCTTGCCCTGCCCCGTTTAAATTTTTTTTTAGAATTCAATACTTTACATAGAAAATTCTACGAAATTTCATTAGTTCTAATAGAAAATGACAACTAAGATTATCTAAAACAATATGACAAACAATAAAAACCTTAGTTTACCGAATATATTTGAATAATTTAACTTTTAAAAATAAATAAAAATTAAATAATATATTATTGTCTCACTTTAATGAATGTGGACAATATGCCACTGCCCCGCCTTAAACGGGTAACGGTGCAGAAATTTCCTGGCGGGGAGGTTGTCCCGCCCCATTGCTATTCCTAACTATGTGGTATTTCTTCACCATGCAGAGGATGGAAGCCCAAATTATGAACACATTGAAAGAAGCTTTAATCAAACTATCGGATACTACATCTTAATTCACGCAGAGAGCATAATAGAAAGATAAACTGGAAATTATTATTTTTCATCTTATTGCCATGCTTACTACATTTTGTGTCATCAGTTCCATAAGCCAAGCCATTAGCAAGCCATCGTTTATGACAACCTCCTTGTCATCATTTTCTTTAATTAATTTTGTTGGAATCACAACATCTTCAACAATATGATGTTCTAGTACAAGACGATTAATAAGGGGAAGAACCTGAGATTCCCAAAGAAAATAAGTTGACGTAGTGAGTTCGGTTAGTAGCGGATCTAGGATATTAAGTCAACTAGGGCGGATGTCGATGACCGTAATAATAAGATTGTTTATTAATATTTTAATTAAATAATGTTAAAAAAATTTCATCCAATATATGAATACACTAAAAAAAAAAAAAAAAAAAAGAAGAAGGTCATATACAATTGAAAATATAATCCAATACAACATAAAATAATAAGAAAAAAAATACAATTTTCAATTATATATGTACCATCAAGTTTCAAGTTTTTTACAACTTAAACGAAACAGTTTTATACGTACAGCATGATTAAATGGTAAAGACGAGCTTGAGTTTAAGCGAATGTTATGCAAAATTTTGAAAACAATGATTTTTAGAACTAAAACTATTTTTGACAAAAAAAAAAAAAAAAGAGTATTTTTCAAACTTTTAAAAGAATAAAGAACAACACTTAGATTGTCAAAATTTGAATTTTATAAAATAAATTTATAAAACTTAACAATAAAAGTATATATGTCATAGAGTAATAATTTGAGTCAATAAATTTTTTAAAGAAATTACTTTGAAAACGAAAACTAATAATATATAATTGTTTAGTTATTATTTAGTGTATTGAAAAATTAAATAAAAAAGTAGAAAAGCATAGAATCGAACCCATACCTCTAATGCGCAAGATGACCCTTTTACCATACGAGTTGTACTTCTTTTTGTTGAACATTGGTACAATTATTAATTAATATTTATTTATTATTTACTGCGTTTAAAAATTGAAAGAAAAAATGTTGTTGAAGGAAATTGAACCAAGATATCTTACGTGGAAAGGCAGACGCTCTTCCAAATATGTGTGTATATATATACACACATAATTTTTTCTCGGCGGATCCAGGGCAGCCGCCCCGACTCTCCGGTTATTGTGCATAGCACAAAACATTCATGTATTTCACTGTTATTGTGCAAAACGTTTCTATCTTTCATTTTTTTTGACATTTTCACCCTTAATTACACATTTGATTGTGCAAAACGTGCTTTTTTCCATTCTCATCAAAATTCGTTGTTAAATGAATGCATGAAATCATTTTTTTAATTGTAGGGTATTTTTGTCTTATAATATTTGACTCTTTATTTTGTAAGAATTGCAGTTAGGGTTCCAATAAAAAACAAAAGTTAAATAAAAAATCAAAACAAAATACAAAATACTATTCACCTTCTTCTCCACCCACCCTCACCCCCACTCTCTCCAAAAAATAGGTACCGCCATTGTCATTAGAGGAATCCATCGCGACTACATCTGTTTTTACAAAGGTGGCTGATTTTCAGGTGGTGGTGCTGGTGCGGCTGAGTTTTGTAGGGTAAAGTTAACAAAGTGATAGATTTTTTTTTTTTGCAGGAAGTAAGAAAGATTTGTGTGAATCGTGGGTGCATTCAATATCAGGCCACCAAAAGAGTCTACATTTAGGGATGTTGAAGCTAACATGTCTACCAAGAATTATTCTGAATTTCTTGAAAAGAACCCGTTTCTCTCTATCTTATTTTGCAGTTTCTGGGTATGGAGGAGGAGGGCAAATGGTGAAAGAAGAAGACGATGATAGGGGAAATTCAAGAACCTTATTCGATAATTTCCACTCCCCTTATCCTTCAATTTGTTTTTAAGACTAAACCAGTGTTAGTTTTGTAAAAGCTGCATATCACCCATGGTCCAAACAATGCTTGCATACAGTTTTTCATATGCCCAGTTGAGTTCAATCTTGTTGAGGAATGAAGTTGCTTCATCAAAAGGCCATGATAGATCCAACTTGTACTTAACCAATATTTTACAATAGGTTTCCTAGAGAAAGATGGATCAATTCTTCATACAACTTCTTGAATGAGAAACTAAAAATTCAAGAATGAAATTAAGGGCAAAAAATGAAATAAAATAAAAACTATTTGTGAGAGCGATGGACGATAAACTCGTATCAACTCCAAAGCACGTAGAAGCTCTGTCTCTATTACAGAAGTCAGTTTCTCTCTTGATTTCATTCAGCATGTAAAGCGGTGGTGGTGCCTATTTTTGGGGGTGGTGTGGTCGTGTGGAGAGGTGAAGATGAAGGTGACCAGTACTTTTGTTTTTCACAGGGACTCCAACAGCAATTCTCCTTAAATAAAGAGTTGAATATTATAAGACAAATATTAGGTGGGCTGTGGGTACATGGTGCCCCACTGATACCATGGGTCCCACATGTGGCCCACCCATGTGAGTGTGGGTAAAACTTATGTGAAACCAATTTTTTTCATATGGCTTTGTTAGATAAAAATAGTCTTCCATTTAAAAAAAAGACTCTGCGTTCACTTAACGACAAATTTGAATGGAAATGGACGGAATGATGTTTCACTTAATCAAATGTATAATTAATGGTGAAAATGTTAAAAAATAGAAGTTATAGACGTTTTGCACAATATCAGTGAAAGGTAGAGACGCTTCGTGCTATATACCCAAATTATTGTTTTCCCTATGTTGATTTAGCTGTGAAACCTACCGAATTTATTCAAGTAATGAACCGTTATATGGTATTGAAAAACAAAGACACGCAGGTGAAATAGTAACTCCACATTGAAAGTTGGGAATGTGAATAACAAAACTGATCTTCTAGCCATTAGTGTTGGCAGGATTAATTAAACTGATGCCAATGAATAAAGACAATTAAAGAAGTTTGACTAATACCTTGAAATGGATTTTCAATCATTATTCTTATCATCTACAACTGCAAATTTAGATCCCAAAAATTTCAACAGTCCAAAACCTGCATTTCAGTACTAAAACTTTGAAACCGAAAATTCTGGTCCACTTAATTTCCTAATTTTGCTGCCCTTTCTGGTATTATGGTTTTATGGACATAAAGAATGCATCCAAGCACAATAGGGTCAAGATGAGTGTTATTAGGGTAGTAAAAAGAATTGATTTCTTATTGATAACTTCAGAATATGGGCAAAAATGGACTCTAATGCAGCTTACTTGCTAACCCAACACAAAAATAGAGGTCTATGGCTGATGCAATTGGACCTTGATCTCATCCAATACATAAGATGAAAATGGTACCCATATATGGAGGCAGTGGCGGAGCCAGTATCTAGCGAGCACCAGCGGCCACACGTGCTAGCTCCGCCGACAGTAGATTTTTTTGCCATTTCTTCTTCTCTCTTAAAAAATAGACAAAAGCCCCAGCATCTCTATTACTATTCTTGAATTTAATTGTTTTCTTACCAAACGTAGTTGAACAAATGAAATTGAAATCAAGCTTGAAGATTTCTTCCTAGTTCCTTCAATCTTGCTCGGCGACTCATCTTCTCTCGTTTTCTTCTATTTCTTCTTTATTCAATTTTTTTCCCATTCTTTAGTTTTTTCCCATTCTTTAGTTTTCTTCAAATTTTCTCTTGCTCCCGCATTAGCTCTCTGGATAGTTCTAAAAATGGTCAGGAAATGTATTGAATTTAAAAAATTCATTAATGGTGGGCCCCACTACCTTCCTTTATTATGTCAATACCCCAAAATCTGATTCATATATAATAACTAACATTAGAATTTGGGTTTGACCCGAATTCCTTGTTTGAAGTATTGAAAAATTTTAATTGAAGTTCACGTTAATAGGGATGGCAAAAAAACCCGACAAACCCGATACCCGCGGGGACGGCCCCGTTAAAAAAAAAAAATTTTTTTTTTTTTTTTTTTTAAGAATTCAATACTTTAAATGAACATTTTCGTTAGTTCTAATAGAAAATAGCAATTAAAATTATTTGTTTAAATATAATGAATATGGACAATAAAAATAAATTATCAAAAACTAAAAAAAAAAAAAAAAAAATCTAAACGGGGAATAAATGGGGAATAAACCCACCCCCGCCCCGCCCCGCCCCGCCTTAACGGGGAACGGGCGCGGGGACGGGGAATGAATTTCTTAACGGGGCGGGGGACGGGGAGGGCATCCCCGCCCCCGCCCAGCCCCGTTGCCATCCCTACACGTTAATGAGAATTCAAGTTTGGAATGCTATTGGAGTCCTATGTCAAGTGAAGTTCTATTTTGGAAGATCACTGGGAGTTAGAAATTAGTTTTAGACTTGAAGAAGAGTTTGGGATGGAGAAAATAATTTAAAAAAAAATAAAAAATTCCCCAGACAGAACACCCGGCGGCATCGGTACCGGTGTCGTGGCCCCCACCTTACCTGTTTCCGATTTTCGGTGTTTTTATCCCCTTCTTCGTTTTGGACTCGAATGTTTGACTATCTACTTCATCATCAACTCTACTAGGAGGGTTTTGATGTTCCCTACATATTCCCTATAGATATTAGGCTCTTCTATACACTTTTATAAGTGTCAGAAAATAGATTACTAGAATTATAAGATCCATTGTAATTTTCTCTCTTCTCTATTATTATTGAATCGATAAAATCTCTTTATTCATTTACCATATTTTTTGTCTTTATCATTCTTTTACTTGATCAAATACTTTATTATTGTGCCATATAACTTCAACAACTCAATTCGGTGATTTGTTTCACAACAAGTAATATTAGAGCTTAGGTTCAGCAGTTCCGCAAGAGTGTAGGGTTTGATTTGTTCGAGGTTTTTTGTTCGTGATGGCTTCCATGAAGTATGACATTCCACTTTTGGATCAGAACGCTAGATTTGTGATATGGCAGGTTAAGATGCGTGCAGTACTCTCACATTCATTTTATTGGGATTTGACAAGATGTCAGGAACTTTGACCGTGGAAGAAAAATTATAGAAAGATAGGAAGACAGTTTTTCACATTCATTTTCATCTATCAAATACCATTCTTTAGGATGTTTTGAAGAAGAATTCAGCAACTACTTTATGATTGAAGTTGGAGCCATTGTGTATGACTAAAAGTCTGACAAGAAAGTTGAACCTCAAGCAGTGTTTATACTCTCATCGAATGGCAGAAGGAGGATTAAAAAGATCATCCCTGATTTGGAAACTTTGGAAGTAGGGTATGATGAAGTAGATTTGGCTTTGATCCTATTGTGTTCGTTGCCCACTTTATTTTCTTCATTTAGAGACACGATCTTGTATAGTCGTGATGCTCTTACCATAGAAGAGGTGTATGATGTTTTGTATTCAAAAAAAAAGATGAAGCATCTGATTCCTAAGGCCAAAAATGGAAAAGGCATGGTTTCTTATGGTGATTCTGGAAGGGGCAGATCGAAATCTAAATTCAGTAATCAGATTTATAACTGTTGCAAGAAAAAGGGGCACTTAAAGAAGGATTGCTACAAATTGCTGAATAAAGAAAGGATGGCTGCAAGCAGATATTCAGATACTTCACGCGAAGCAGAATTCGCGGAGAACGTTGTAAGTGATGGAGATCTCTTAATTATTTCTGATATTGAGTCTAAATCGAAAGATGATTGAATTCTTGATTTAGCGTGTGTGTTTCATATGTGTCCTGATAAGGACTTGTTTGCTACATATGAAACTATTTCCAAATGGGTCGTGGTTATGGAAAACAACGCACTTTGTCGAGTTGTTGGAATTGGTACTGTGTAATTGAAGATATTGGATGAGACAATTAGATCAATTGGCCAGGTACAACAAGTTTTGGATTTGAAGAAGAATCTGATCTCGTTGTTTATCCTTGATTCAAATGGTTATGAGTTCTTATATAAATGTGGAGTTTTGAATGTTTGTAAGGGTGCCCAAGTTGTATTGAAGGAACAGAAAAGGTATTAGTTATACATCTTGTAGGGACGTGCAGAATTTGGAAGAGTCAATCAACACATGTTTAATACCGTGGTGGACATTCAGTTTGGTACAATACCTTTAGGAGCTCGTAAAGGGTCGGATTTGAAGAATACTGCTGAGTTGAGTTTAGGAGATGTATATAATGCCGCTTTTCCATGATCACCTATAGTTCCATTGTATTCAATTGCTAGGACAAATCTAGTAGAAAAAGGTATGTGGATGCTAATTTTGTTGAGCATGCTTTAAGTAGAGTAGAAGGTGTACAATCTAATAAGGAGCCTTCTTTAAAAACATTTGAGTTTGATTCTGCTTTGGGGTGTGTTACAACCCAATTTGGAAAATTATAAAATCATTATGATTTTTTGGGAATCTGAGATTATTCTACAATAGTAGTGCTTGAATTCATGGGAAGAGATAGAGTATTATGTTTTGTTGGAGAAATTCATTTTTGGGTTATTGTTGAAGAACCCATCTCTTGGTGGAATTTGTGTCGATGTGGAGATTGTTAGAATTTGGGTGTGACCCGAATTCATTGTTTGAAGTATTGAAGAATTTTAATTGAAGCGCACGTCAAGGAGAATTCAAGTTTGGAATGCTATTGGAGTTCTATATCAAGTTGAAGTTTTATTTTGGAATCCCATTGGGAGTTAGAAATTAGTATTAGACTTGAAGAAGAGTTTGAGATAGAGAAAACAATTTGAAAAAAAAAATATTTTCCCCGGACAGAACACCCGGCGTCGTGGCGCCCACCTCACCTGTTTCCGATTTTTCACGTTTTTCTCTCATTTTTCGTTTTGGACTCAGTTGTTTGGCATCCTACTTCATCAACAGCTCTACTATAAGGGTTTGAACGCCCCCTACATGCTCCATATAAATATTAGGCTCTTCTATACAATTTTACAAGTGTGAAAAAAATTACCAGAATTATATGATCCATTGTAATTTTCTCTCTTCTCCATTATTCTTAAATCAATAAAATCTCTTACTTCCCCTACCATATTTCTTGTCTATATTATTCTTTTACTTGATCAAATACTTTATTATTGTGTCATATAATTTCAACATCTCAATCCGGTGGTTTGTTTCACAACAACTAACACATACATTTTTATAATTGCAAGATAGCCCACAAGAATATCACTAACTCATTTAAATCCCTTATTTGACTTTGACTTTTGTTATTGTCTTCTTGAAATTGGAAATTGTTCTTGTTAACTTATTGTTGTAACGTCTATGTTATTACTTGGGTTGTATTTTTTTATATTTTCATATATGTATGATTTTTAAGTTTTAATACAATTATATATTGATTGAAGAATTTTTGAATATTATTCAATTAAACATTAATAAACAATGGTCGTTGATGGTTAACGTTCAACTACCGACCTAGCTCACTCCAGATTCTAGATTTGCCACTGTATGGAGGGAAGGAAATATAAGGATCTACTAAATTGCAAATGTCAGATACAATGAAAAGTGTTTTAAGTTGAAGCGACTAGCTCAAAGGAAAGGTTAGAGGACTTATTAGATTGTATTAATGGGAGATGGCTTCAGTTAGAATGACAAAATCATGAATTAATGCAACAAATTGTCGTGATTGTTGGAGCTGAGTGTGAGATCGCAATAGGTTTAACTTTACAATTTCAATGTGTATTCATTAGGTTAATATTAGACTTTTAATGTTAATACCCCTCTTTTATAAGGTATGTGTGGAGGTAAGGTTATTTCCTTCCTATTGATGGATGGGCCTTTGGTAATAGAGGAAGAGTGGAAATTATATCTATACGGAGATTTTAACTTTCAAATTCAAAACTTATTTATTCAAAACTCAGGCCATAATTCAACTTTTAATTTAACTAACAATATTATTAAGTAGAATTAATCTATTTTTTTAATTTCTCTCTCTCTCTCTCTCTCTCTCTCTCTCTCTCTCTCTCTCTCTCTCCATAAAAAAAATTATCTCTACAACCCACTCACCCTAACCCTATTTCACTTTCTACAAGTCACCGTCGGAAAATTCGAAATTGGCTGTGACCAATTTAAGTGATTGTTTGAGTGGAATTTTTTGTTTGGTGAATGAGAAATTAAACCAAACTTAAAATGTTTAAATACCTGAACTTGTTGAAAATTGTATAGAATATTGTGGAATATTCTAAAAAATGAGTAGATGAAAAGATGAGTCTTTTCATATGGAAGATCATGACTTTTGGTGTGAGTAACTTCCAATAATTATGATTCTTAATTTCAAGAGATGTGTCTCTTGGTGTGGTTTTCAACTACTATATATATAGATCCTCATGTGTTTGGATTTTATGAAAAACAACAAACAATTCAATTGATAGTTTCATATCATTCCATTCAATGTTTACAATTTAGTTTTGCATAAAACACTTTGTAGAAGTGATTATTTCTTACATCAAAATCATGGTTATGGTAGAGAGGGAACTCCGTTCGAGTTCGTTGGTCTAAGTCATTTGGAGTGCTCCTATGCCTTGACGTGGTCGTTGTATCTTGGGAGATGATTGCCGAGAAACCGTTAGCACCGATGCGGGCAAATTCATCTTAAGGACAAAGTGTCAAACACTTGCCTTGACCGATCGCATCACTTGCATTTCATCTTTCTTTTCCGATTTCTTTCTAATTTAGTATTTTGATTTTGGAAATAACTAATATTCTTTTGATTTCATGTAAGGTTTGAATTAAAGAATTACACGCGTTCAAAATTGAAAAGTGATGAATCCATATTCATATATTGGAAGTCGGTAATCACTATTTTGTCTTCTCAAATCAGATTTCGATAAATCGAATGATATTTCGATTTTACGGTATGTTCTTGATTAATATAATATGCACATTATCGGTGTAATATCTCCTACAATCTTAAGATGAATTTTGATGTGTGTGTTATAAGTGAAATTAATCAGAGGTTTCGGTTGCTTTATGCAAGGATATAATTATATGCATAAAAGGCTATGTGTTGGCAATGTAAAATGACAAAACATGGCATTTTAAATTTGTTTCAATTGCATGTTTCCATAACATAAAATAATTGTGCATTGAGGCAATTAATTTCACGTCTATTCAGCAATTGGAATGAAGAATTTGTAATGACAAATAGTGGTTGCTGGTGGAATATAATTAAATGCATATATTGATGTAATCATTATGTCCTTTTCAATGGAATAATGACAGATAAGAAAATGTCAATTGCCTGAGATTTTCCTGTCCATTATATACATGAAGGGGTTCTTCCTTTATTACCCTAACCATTAAGTCTATAAAGATGAAAATACAATGACCCTATTATTATAATGATTTTATGAATGGTTATAGGACAAGTTTCCTTGTCAGTTCATTTGAATAAAGTATGTGCATGACTTTTGAGAAGTTCATAATTAATGGTTCCATGGTTGAGTAGTCGTATATGTATGGCTACAAGTGCATGTAGTTTCTTGGTGTGAAATCAAATTTTGTGCAGTAAAATTCTTGCAAGAATTTCTGATTGAATTATCATGATGGAAAGATACTAGTGACCAATTTCTAGTGTGGAAAATTGTGTTTTTTCAGGTTATTCTCTATAACATGAATTGCTAAGCATATAGGTATGGGATAAATCTAAAGTGTTAGATTTATGTGAAGAAAGTATATGAACGTTCATAACTATTCTTTTGATCGGAATATGGTAAAATTAGTTGGTTGAAATTTCATATCTTGTTGAAATTATGCTAAATTTTTCATGGTGATAGTCTCAATTAAATCTATGAAATTAAATGAGATGATTTACGCAAAACTATATGTGCATGAGAATATGACAAAATGCGATTTGTTGTAATTGTATTAAGTGGGAATCATTATTTGATAATGAGATTTAAGCCACTTAATTACTTAGAATTGGTAGAATATTATAAAATATTCTAAAATCGATTTAGATGGAAAGATATGTCTTTTCATATGAAAAATCATGACTTGGTATGATTAATTTTCAATTGGTGTATCTCTTCATAGAGATTTATTCGAAGAGGTGTGTCCCCTCGTTGGGTTGTGTCTTTTGAGAACACAACTATCGAACCGATGGATGATTCATTCATTCAATTTGAATATGGTGAATAAGTATTATTTAACATGGAATAATACTATCTTGTGAAATGTCACAAATGTGATATGTTTGGAGAAGTTGCAAATCTTGTGAATCAAGATGCTTAGTCTTCTTCATTGTTGAATTTAACTTCAATATAAAACCAATTAAGTTGGTCTATGCTTGAAAAGTATTGTTGGTCTATGTAATGACCTTGATCAAATTGTGTGTGATCATATTGAAGATAGTTGGATTGAAGTACATTGAATACAATTTCAATGGAAATAAATTGTGGGTTGACGACCACTATTTTGAAAGTACTTAAACTTTCACGAAGCATTCGATATGAACATTATCTATTCGATAAATGAATTGAACTACGAAAGAGTTGATGAACTCTAAGTTCAAGTACAACCCAAAAATGTGGGGGTTAACATCAATGCTTGCGAACTTATATGAAAAGTTCAAAACTTGTGGATGCAACATTATTAGTTGCACATGCATTCTTAATTGAGGAATTGTGGGGGTAACTTATATTTAAAAGTTACAATTTTTCGGTACCTTATAATCATAGAAATATATTTATGAAGGTGGAAGATGTAGAAAACCCTTATATTAATTATAAGGACGATATAGACTAAGTCTAAAGTGGATGAAATGGGATAAAAGACGATTACGGCGTTTGTTTGGATATGCAAGATCAATTGGAATATTAGAAGAATATTCATAAAACTGAAATGCATTGTAATATTTCAATAATGGTATTGAATACCCATGTTTCTGAAATCCACTAGTGAAAAGTGATTGATTAGTGTAGTGCGTGATAGAAATCCTCTAACATTATTGTTTGGAATTTATAAAGCTTTAGATAAAGCTAGCTTCATGAGAGGATTTCTTGGTGGTGACATGTTGTATCTATTAAATCAATTGATCGTTGGCTAGCTATATTTGATGAGATACTAAATCACATGTAATGGTAAGTCTAGACGTAGACATAATACCGTTAAGCAGTCGATCTCAATGGTGTAAATTCGTGGTACCTTTAAGAAATTTATCGAGTGATCAAGAATACTGTATATCGAGAGGAATGAGATTAAAGCCTACTACGTAAGAGTCTTTGTAATGGTAACCCTACCTTGTTGACTAGAGATCCCAAGATCTTAGTTCAAAGGGACAACAAAATTATGAAGATTCCATGAAACACTTAAGAAATCATTCCTACTCATTCCTATGATAATTACAGTGCTTTCTGCAAAGTATGAGGTTAAGCTATACTTTTAATGATTTATATATCTTGATTAAGTCAAGTAGAGTAAGACAAGATACTCTTAATATGATGTCACCTATGTAAGTGTGAAGTGGGGCCGCTTCAATGAGAACTGTTCGAGGCTAAAATTCTCTAAACACTTATGAAACCAAGAGTGGTCCAGAGCCAAAATGGATACAATCATAAGAACCATGAACGGTTTAGGAAAGACATTGTGTGAGTACTGTTGTCTTAGCTTACACCAACGGCTGAATGGTTCAAAACATCACGTTCACCAATTAGCCAGTAAGTCCGATAGTATTTCACTAAGAGAGGTTCAAAGCCAAAAGCTACCTTCTCCGATGCAGTATTTTCCGCCCTCTCCCTACCAGTGTCTGCATATTCCATTTGTATTAATTTTCATTCATGTGGGGGATTGTTGGAAAATTCGAAATTGGTTGTAACCAATTTAAGTGATTGTTTAAGTGGAATTTTTTGTTTGGTGAATGAGAAATTAAACCAAACTTAAAATGCTTAAATACTTGAAATTGTTGGAAATTGTAAAGAATATTGTGGAATATTCTAGAGAATGAGTAGATGAAAAGATGAGTCTTTTCATATGGAAGATTATGACTTTTGGAGATCATGACTTTTGGTGTGAGTAACTTCCAATAATTATGATTCTTAATTTTGAGAGATGTGTCTCTTGGTGTGGTTTTCAACTACTATATATATAGATCCTCATGTATTTGGATTTTATGAAAAACAACAAACAATTCAATTGATAGTTTCATATCATTCCATTCCATGTTTACAATTTAGTTTTGCATAAAACACTTTGTAGAAGTGATTATTTCTTGCATCAAAATCATGATTGTGGTAGAGAGGGAACTCCGTTCGAGTTTGTTGGTCTAAGTCATTTGGAGTGCTCCTATGGCTTGACGTGATCGTTGTATCTTGGGAGATGATTGTCGAGAAACTGTTAGCACCGATGTGGGGCAAATTCATCTTAAAGACAAAGTGTTAAACACTTGCCTCGACCGATCGCATCACTTGCATCTCATCTTTCTTTTCCGATTTCTTTCTAATTTAGTATTTTGATTTTGGAAAGTAAATAATATTCTTTTGATTTCATGTAAGGTTTGAATTAAAGAATGACACGCGTTCAAGATTCAAAAGTGATGAATCCATATTCATATATTGGAAGTCGGTAATCACTATTTTTTCTTCTCAAATCAGATTTCGGTAAATTGAATGATATTTCGATTTCACAGTATGTTCTTGAATAATATAATATGCACATTATCGGTGTAATAACTCCTACAGCCACAAATAGCCACAGAAACAACTAGTTTCTTTGGTGGCTCAAACAACATCAGGTAGCAGAAAAAATCTCCCGTGGCCGTTGCTGTTTAGGGCTTCGCTTACCGTTGCATGCGATCTGCTTTGGGGTATTTTTGGGGGTGGTAGTTTGGGTGGCTCGTGGTAATACCATTCATCTTTTATAGAATCTAGTTCTTTCGAGAGAGATAGAAGATGTTGAAATCAATGGAAATGAGTCTAATGCAGTTAAATGGGAAGGAGACGAAAATACGAGGTCCAAAGAGATCGCGATCGAGACTCCTACTATACTCAAAACTTGGGAAAACTTTTCTATTTATTGTGAATAATTTGAATCAAAGTAGAAGGTTAAGGTTTTGAGCTAATAACAGAAAGCAGTTAATATGGGTTTTGACGGCAATAATGGTTAAAAAAGAAGCTTTATCTTTTCACTTTCGATTCCCTTCAGTGCTTACTAAAGCATCATCGAATAATTTGTGTTGTGTTTTGCGACGGTGGTGAATTTGTATTGTGTGGTGCTAGTGCAGTGGTGGTGCAGGTATTGCCGGTGGTAGTGAGGTGCTAGCAATGTTGGTGTAAGGGTGTTGGTGGTGGTTCTTGTGACCTATGCACAATGATCTGTCGATATAGAACTAGTAGTCGTGATAGGTCACAGGTTCTAGTTCAGATGCTACAAATCATTGTGCATAGGTCACGGATCAAATAATACTGGTCACATATCACATATCTCATATCACAGGTCACATGTCCCTCTTTACAGGTCATAGTTCATACTTCCCAAGTCACATGTCATATTATATAAGCCACATGTCATATTATATAAGCCACATATCATATATTACATGTCTTTGTGCACTGATAATAGGTCACAGTTCATATGTTACAAGTCATAAGTTCATATGTCACATTGTATAAATAATAGATCAATGTCCACAGTTCACAAATTCAAGATAATTGGTCACAGGCCATTTGATCAATATTGTAGGTAGTAGTTTAGAGGTTACACATCACATATAATTGTTCACATGTCCCATGTCATATTATATAGGTCACATATCACAAATTCAAGAGAATTGGTCACATGCCATTGGATCAATATCACAGTTAATAGTTTCATACGTCATGTAACAATTCACATGTCTAATGTCATAGTGCATAGCTCATAGATCCATAAGTTTTGTTTTATTTTAAATTTTTGGAACAGAAATTTAAAATCTAGCAGTAAGGACAAGTGTTGATTGTCATGACGTCTCCAGCTTGATTCCTCCGCTCATCCGCATTTACCCCTGGGGAGTTTCTAATCCTTTATTTCTTTATTTTGTGTATGTTTATTTTACATTGGGGATAATGTAAGCTTTTAGTTTTGGGATGGGGGTAAGTATATGGAGAATTATTTTGTTGCTTACTTTTCAAATGCTTATCGGGTTTTTAAACTAATTTAATCTAAAAAAAATTTGTATCTAATATAGCATTGAACGACTTGCTGCCAGTGATGATATTTGTTTGAATTGAGTATAGCTTTATCTAGAATTGGACAACATTGTATCTTTTGCTTTTACTTCAGTGCTTATCCATGTTAGACTTGTTTGCTTGAGCACATAGCCATCATTGACTTATCACTTATGTTGGAGCATGACTTGATTATGTGGGTTTAATTATTGACGTGTTGAACTAAATTTGAATAAAATCCCTAAATCCTTTATATAGAAACCAAATTACTAAAAAGCAGTTAGGGGGTGGGAAGGTTAGTGCTTGTGTTCATAGAAGTTTGATGGTTTGGAGTTCTTGGATCAGATCTTTGGTTGAAGGAGTTTGGGTTAAGGAGTTTAGAATGGGCACTAACAAAAACTATAAATTCAAATCCCATATTAAAGGAAAATGTGATACATCTTACATTTCTCTTCGTAACCTTTATGACTTGAGTTATTAAGTCTGTTGAGATATTTAAAACCTAGTGCCCTATGATTATCTCACTTGAGAGTCATCGACCTAAATCTCGCTACAGGGGTCATTTATGGAGGGAAGTCTTGTACATAAGATTTCCAAAAAAAAAAAAAAGCAATCAAAATAAATTCATAGCGAAAGAAAGAAAAAAGGGATTTAGATTATCAAAAGTGAGAGGTGCATGGTAAAGATTTCAAGATTTGAACTCTAAACACTAGCGGTAGGACTTTGAGAAATACTTATCATTTTTTTTCTAGAGATACAAGTACCTAATTATGAACACTTTGTATGGAAAAATACATTTTAATGATTATTAGGAACCCACATGTGCAAAAAATACCTCAGGATTAGAGTGAAGAGCATAAAGAGTGATTTTCCAAGAGAGGTGTGAGGAAAAACTGACCACACAAGGATTGAGATTACGATTAAATCAACAATACTTAATTGGTTGTGTTCTAGTTTGGGCGTGAGTTCAATATTGGCTAATCTCTCTCTCTCTCTCTCTCTCTCACACAAACACACTAAGTCGAGCATCAAATAAGTAAAAATTTAATTTTGATGTTATTTGGATCTTTCTAAAGTGTTGTTTAAATTTGAACCCGAGGCATATGGTAAGCTGTTTAATGTTGAATTTGTTGTTGAAGATTTGTTTAGGTTAGTGATATGGGTTATTCCTAAGTTTTGTTTTGTTTTGTTTTGTTCGAGAACAAACACGGGTTTTAGTTTGCGAGTGTGTAATAAGTGCATTTTGTGCACTTATTCGGGCCATATTACTAGGTTTTTGTGTCATTTTAGTACTGGATTTTACTTAACTTAGGTTAATTTTATCTTATTTCACTTTTCGATTCGTTTCCAAGCAATTAGAAAAGAAAGAATGTTCAATTGGCCAATGGATGGATGTTTGGAGAATAATATGGATTTTAGTAAAAGTTGAAGTACTAAAAGTTTAACTAATTTGATGTGAAGGACCAAGATGGAAGAGAGAATGGAGATAATGGCTGAAAGGAAATTTCATGAAGTTTAACTAATTTGCCAATTACTAGCTCTTCAAAGGCCACTATGTTTTCCCTCATTTGACTGAACATTTCAATAAGTACATCTATTGAAAATGATTCTTTATTTTGTGCGACAATTTGAGTCTCTTTTCCATCTTGAACTACCTTGAAAGGTTCATAGTTTCCTTCGTACATGAACATTTCTACTGAGTTTGCTTCTGCGACAAATGGTCTATGGTCTGCCTGCACCACTTCTACTTCACCCTTGTCATTCGAGAAAACCAGGCACTGGTGGAGTGATTAAGGTATACAATGACTCCCGTGAATCCAGTCATTTCCTAATAGTACATTGTAACTAGTAGGGCCATCTATTACAAAGAAGACTGTGGTCCTAGTAGTTGTCCCCACGATTATGTCCAGTAGCATCACTCCTTTAGCCGAAGTTGTTCCCCCATTGAAACTTGTGAGAATAACTTCTGTTGGGATCATATCACTTTCTGTCTTTGCAAACTTCCTCATCATCCTAGACGGGATGGTATTTACGGCTGCTCCATTATCGATGACCACTTTCGCAACATGTATACCATTGACTAAGGCCTTCACGTATAATGGCCTCAAATGTTTAGTCAATTTCATGGTTGTTCTCTTGAAGATAATCTTTTTAGCTGTACCTATTTCCACTTCTTGCCTGTCGTCCATTGAATTATCTCTTTGTGATAAGTCAACGTACAATATTTCGTACTGATTTTCTGCTTCTTGGATTTCCTTTTTACTTTCATCCATTGTTTTTTCTTCGGTTACCCATCTTGTAGGGGGAGGCAATATTCTTGGAGGTGACCCATACTTCTCAGAACGAGCACTCTCTTTTTTCTTTTGGGAGTCCCGTACAAGACATAGTAATCAAAGGAACGCCTAAATGGTTCTCCCAACAAATCCACCTCGCGAACACCTTCCCGATATAGCTGTTTCAACAAAATATTGCCCGACACTCCCATCTTTCTTCTCTCTGTTTCCAAGTCAATTTCCTCTTCGATGTTTATCATACCATCATCCTCTTCTTCATCATATACCACTCGAGATGTTTGACCATCTTCACATTCCAGCACACATGCTTCCTCATTGTTATCCTCCCTTTCCTCCTCTTCACTTTCTTTGTTTTTGAATTCATTACCTAATAAGTAATTGTTAGCCATGTCAAGAGGTAACGTACCAAACTGAATAGTGAGGGGTTGCTCTGGATCTTCCTCATCTTTCTTTCCTCGCTCAAACTTTGATCTCCCAGAAAAACTTTCTAGTAACTCTTCCATTGATTCGCCTACACCGGTCTCTTTACTATCTTCAAGAGCATTTTGGTTGGCCACTTCGAGCATTTTAGGCGCTTTAGGACTTGGTAATCACTATTGTTGCCTCATCATTCGACCATAATTCCATTGAAAACATCTCTATTGGGTTTTGATCATCTCATTGAAAGGTATAATTCTTCCTGCATTGTACTGGAATGAATGCCCAACATTTGGTTGGCGAGGTTGCACCCTGAATGTTCTTCAATTGTTTATCGGCCTGAGCTGCCTCTCAAAAGGCAGTCCTCTATAGAATGATGTACCTCACCCTCTACCAGGCTGGATATTTGGGACAAAATCAGGGCGATGGTGATGATGCCATATTCCTGGTCTCTCTATGTTTGCATTCACTTCTCCTTTGCATCACACACATAGGACGTCTCCGTCCTCTCTAGGTTCCTTCCCTTTGATACGTTCAAAAACACTAGGATGTCCAGAATCTTCTTCTCCATTGTCTATAACCAATTTGAATATTGGCAACTTGTTTTTGAACCCAGTCGTCACCATGTTCACCCCCAAGTAGCTGTGCGAAAGGATTTTCATTCACTGCCATCTTCTTTTTAGCTTCGAATGTGATTCGCCCGAACTCGATAGCATCCTATAACACATGATGAAAGACCAAGCAATTATTAGTCATATGTGACCATACATTATGCCATTTACAATATTTTTTACCCTTAATTTGCTCAGGGTCTGGCAATTTATGCTTATCGCTCAATTTTATCTGTTTATCCTTATACAGTTTGTCAAATATAAGGTCAGCTTTGGTCACATCAAATGAAAACGTTCTAAATTTTTTGTTTTCATCTTCTACAAGCTCATTCTTGCCCGATACTCTGGATTTGGCCATCATAGGACAAACATACTCATCTCTAATAATTAATTCAGCCAAACATACTTCAATTTGATCATAATATTCGTCATTAATAGTATGAACGTTGAAATTTGGGTCTCTATAATAAGTATCCTTGCTAGAGTTTTTCATCTGTTCTTCTTCTCTTATCAATCGTTCATACCTAATCACATTCGCACTAAGTTGGAAAAGATCAAAAAATTTTCCTGTCTTGGAATTTCTTTTTCAAATCAAAGCTCAAACAACTTTGAGCGATTTTGATGAATTTTTTCTAGGGCAAAGGTACAAAACATTTTATCGTGGCTATTTTAAACCTCTGAAGGAAACCTTCTGCCCATTCGTTTAGCAATTGATGTAAATTAGCCAAATTGGCCAAAGTGACTTCAGATTCAATCTTATAAAACTGAGCGTGGAATAATTGTTCTAGTTGTTGCCATGTTTGAATAGAGTTTGCTGGCAAATTAATGAACCAGGAGAAGGATCCTCCTGTTAAAGAACTAGGGAACGGAGTCATTTTGTGACAGTCAATTACTTCACCACTTTACAGTGTGAATCGTCCTATATGTTACAGAGTAGATACTTCTCCTAGACCAGTGAATAATGAAAATTCTGGCATTTTGTACCCTCTAGGCCACGGATATGCCTAATCTACCCAATCAGGATATGACTTTGTGTAAGTCGACCTAATAACAGGACGCACCCCAAAAGCCATTTGATCTTACACTATTTCCATAATTTGATTACTCAACATAATATTGGGATCATATGGAACTCCTACAGGTTGGTTCATTGGTTGAGTTACTTGAGGCCTAATATTTGGTCCTTAGTTGGCGAAAAAAACGCCGTTATTCTGACCATTATTACTGTTAGCCTGAGTGTTTCCGTCATCATTGACACGCGGGGTGTTCTATCCATTACCTTGGACATTGTCTCTTAAATTTGGTTTACCCCCCCAGGTTTGACATCCCATTACCACCATTCACATTTGGCATTCCACTATCCCCCTGGTTTGAAGTAGATGGTCCAGAAGGTGATTCTATTCCTTGACTTGGGTTCAAACCTGGGGAATTATGTGGGGAATTACGTCCCACAATCGTCCTGGTTTGAAAGTGATTCCCTATTGGTACAACTGGTTGACATATTTGGCCCAATAACTTATTTATGATCTCATTTAATGTGTTTAGTTGTTTGGTCATATTGTCATAATGTGAAATTCCCATTTTGGGTAAATCTTTCCATATTATGAACATTTCGTAGATTTACCTGTTCAACGACATCCTGTGTGAATTCCTCAAGCAATGCTCGCATGGTTCAAGGACTCAACTATGTCATTGGCTCATAACGACTTTGATTGCTTTGACTATGTCCCTCTGTTTGTGGAGAGTTTTGCTGCTCCTCATATCAGTTGATCACAGACTGGACTACTAATTGGCTTGCTGGTTCTTTATCAGAATTCTTATGAGGCATAATGCTTCACTTTTCGTATCCTTAAACACCAATGGTCCCACTGGGCGTGCCAAATTGTTTCGTGCGGGTTATCGCTAAGAATTAAAAGATAGGTTCAGATGATTATGTAAGGAACAAACCTCTTGAGACAAAGTCCCAAAAAATGGTTTTTTTTATTTATGAAGATTGCAATTTGGAAGAAACGAAACACCTCCAAGGGGCACAAGCACACGAAGTAAATTGAAAATTTGTACTTAGAAAATAAACGAATTTTGAAATTACATATTCTCTGTTGAGATTGATTGATTCAGTCCTTTCCTTCCATGTCTTCTTTTCCTTTTTATACTCATTTGACGGTTTTTCTCCGTAGAACGACCTGGAAACTGCTGGCGTTCTATAACTACCCACTTTCTTCATGATGCCTAACTTGTTAAGAAACTGCCGTTTGTAACTCGTTGCTATTACTCTTGTCATTTAACCACTTGTAACCAAGATTCTTGGATCGTGGGGTGTGATAAGGTTACTCAATAACCGTCATTTTAAGTAACCACAAGACATCGTATTTGCTCAATAAAAAGTCGTCATTTGTCGTTTTTCCTAAATGATCGAATTACCCTAAAATTTGGAGAGAAATCTATAAATACCCTCACTTTTGAAGGAAAATATATGCAATTCAAATATGCCTCTTACAAATAGTCATTTTTCATCTAGCTTCAAGTTTGAGCATCGAAATTAGCGAGTTTAGGAAGTGAAAATCTTAACTAGGTGAAAGAATTTGATGATCTGATTTCTATAGTCATTCCCCGAAAATTATCAAATATCTAATAAAATCGCTAAAAGAATCACGAAAATAATATTTTTGAAATAAAATTAAGGTGCATCGGAGGGAATAATCACTCCATGGTTTTAGCATGAGATCTACGACTAGGAGCACAGTAATACACAGAGCAAAATGCTTGCAAGATCATCAACAGCAATATCAAAATAACAGCCATTAATGTGAGAGACTGCCATGACCCAGAAAAACGTTTCATCAACTTGTCAACTTTAACCCTCCATCTTCCACTGTAATTCTTGTTCACATCTTCAATCACTTTATCCAAGAAGGATACCTTTGTCAATCTAATCGACTTGCTCATGCCGTTCCATAAATTTGCCACTTCTTCATCACTCTTCAACTGGTTCGAAATTATGCCATGTTCTCTAAGAAACTTTGCATCATCTTCAGTGTCGATAATTCCGTTTGTTAATTCGGTGTATCGAGTAAAAACCAATGGCCCTGATGCACTGCAGGCTTCATAAGCCACCAAATTTCTCAGCACTACCTCTGTGTTCACATCTAAACTAATTCTGGGGAGATAAAATGTAGATGTTTTCTCGTCGAAATTAATGCTCGAAATGCCTAAATCTGTGGCTGAAAATTTGACACCAGCCTTTGAGAGTTCAGTTACAGAAGGAATAGTAATTTCCTCCATTAATGGAGGTTTGTTAATGGAGTTATTCAAGTTACATGTTTCATTATCTGGTTTACTTTCTGGTTTTTCTTGAGAAAACCATAAGTACTCAACAGGATGTTTTATAATTATTACTACAGGAAGATTAGAGATAATTTTCCAAGGTAATTTAAATATTAATTTAGCAGGTCTTGAAAATATTAATCTCTTGATAAAACTTACAGGACTTGCCTTCAATTTCGAAAAAGTCTTTGCCAAATAATTCTTTTCGCTTTCTTGTGTCTCATTTTCGTCATTTCTCTCCTCGGATTCTGCCATTTCGGATGAGCCCTCTAATTTTGGGACAATCATATGGTACAAAAGGTCTAGCAAATGAGTACACTCCAAAACCTGAAAATTAGGCCACTCTTGTATTGTCTTAAAAGGAGAAAGCTCTTTACAGAATCCCGTCAACATTGAATATAATGTACTATCTGCTTCGTCCAACGATGATAATTGGAATTCTAAAATTTTTCTCAAGGAAAATAATGGAATCTGATTCTCAAGCATCACCACATCTCTTAAAATAGCGTTATGTGCTGATTTTCGCCCCGAAACATCAATTAAATGTGACATCGTTGAAGAAACCTTAGTTAGTTCCTTACCTTGTTTCATAATATATATTTGCAGGAACTCAAGCAAGAAAGATGCATCCACAGCGATCATCCACGCTAACGTTTCGCCATTGAAATTAAGGTACTTGTGGTAGGAAGCTCGAAATCGAGGCTCAAACTTTGTCAACTGATCTACTAAATACTGGAATTTGAAATTTTGAAGCTTTTTCTGGGTTCTTTTAGCTGCAGCAAGTTTATACCTCTCGTTTTCATAGAGCTCAGGGCGGAAATGGTGATATGGGCCTATTGCTACTTGTTGTGGCATGAAGGAATCCGGGTTAGTCGTCATTAGGGTTTTTGGGACTTTGAAGATGGAGACGGGAATATCACAATGATCTTCTTCAATTTCATCAACCTCTATGGTTCGACGAATATTAATTACCCAACGATGTTCATCGAAGTCTAGATTTGAGTTTGAAGTCGTGTTAGGATGCGAGAAAAACATGTCTATTGATTTAATTAGGTGTTTCTTGGCAATTAGACAGTTTTGGTTTATTCAATAAGGGAAATTGAAGAATGCATCACTTTAATGGTACAACATAAACCAAGTTATAATGATGTCATTTATGAAATATAAATGCACTTGTCTAAAGTTAATATTTTAGTATTATTTCGTTTTAGTATTAATAATCAAGCAACATTATTATTTCATCTTCGATGCTCCTATATTCTGGAGATTGGAAAAATGTTTTAAAGTAATTTTTCCAATGTGATCAATTTTTGGTAGGGGTATTAAATAGTTACACGTAAATTATTCAAATGGAACATGGTAACCCCAAGGATAATATTGACCTCAAAATTTGTCCAACAAAGCCCAATTACCTCCCCATCCACCTCAGCTTCGCCTCTGAAGCACACCATTAAGGTAGAAAAGGTCATAGGCCGAAAAAAAGGTTCGATGATCGTTTGAACGTCGACGATGAAGCCAATTGCACGAATGATGAAAATGTACGCAAGATGAGTTTGCTTGATTCAATCGATACAATCCAATTAGTATAATCAGTCGAGATGTCGAGTCGACCAATGTGAGACCCTTTTGGCCACATGCATGCCACGTAATTAATATGAATATCAGGTAACTAGGAAACACTCCCACATAATTAGTGTCTTTTCTCTTCTAATCAGTCCATCATCAAGTGTAATCCTATTCAAGAAAGGTGTTCACATCACCTTTGTTGTGATCCCTGGAGTGTAAAAAAAAAAAAAAGATTGAATGGTTGGAAGCTTAATACAAATCGTGGAATTCATGGAAAAAGTGTTCAATGTGATGTAACCTTACAAAACTTTTTTCCCACTTTTTAACTTCGTATTCTTTAAAAAAAAAATCATTATCCCAAAAAAGTCAAACGTGGACTAAATAGTAACGTAGAATTTATAGTTACCTTTGTAGCTCAAAGTTCTCATTCTTCATTTGTATCAGCTAAAGTAATAGTGTTCTACCAACAAGTCTTTTAGAATATTCTCCTTCGCGCAACTACACCTTAGGATCTAGAAAGGACTGAATCTAAAAAAGTGTTGGGAAGAAGACGCGCCAAAATGTGCAAGTGTGTGCAAGAGAGGGAGCGACTATTACTATGTTGTCTAGGTGTGTTGGTTGTCCGTCCAATGTCTTGTGACTTGTGTAGATCAAGGGCCCAAGCCCAACAAATTAGTCCAATTGAGAATGTTCAATGGTAATTATTATTGACAAGGGGAATTAAATAACAATTTTAATTGAAGTCATACACACACACACACGCACAAAGAAATCATGCACATTGTCTTTTGGGGAGGGACAAGTTTGTGCGAGCTTGATAGCTTGCGCAGTTGTGATTAGAACTTTTGGGGAGGGACAAGTTAAGTAACATTTTTTTTCCTTTATCTAACTGTTAAGATGAATCACTATGCGAACATTGGCAACTTTTGATGAGATCCTTTCATTGTTAATGTTGAGTAGTATTGCCAAGAATTATTTTGAGATGGTTGTAATTGGATAAATTGTTATTGTTGCATTTGAGGGACTCTGTCTTTGATAGACGAGGATTTTATGCGCCCCGATTTGATATTACATTTTTTTTTTTTTTTTTTGTCTTGGTTAGCCTCTTAACATTATCTAGAGTCCCCTAAATAAGGAGGATTTTATGTGCCACGAGGAAAGTGATGTTTTGATTGAAGAATGTGTTAAAGAGGTCAAAACGTGAAGTTTAACCGGGAAACTTAGCATCGGGAGCCATTGGAGACGCCTGAGCTGCCACTCGCTTGCCGTCTACTTGGCGTTCGAGCGACGTATATATCTGGGAAAATATTGTTTCCTTATTTGGCTCATTTTTATCATCTTTCCAACTATAATGTATTATCTTGGGTCCTATATATGCTCTACGAAATCTTGGCTTTCATATGACTTTTTATGAGTCTTAGAAAGTTATACAATATTGTAAATGCAATATTATTGTATTTTTTTTCCATATTAATAAATTCTCTATTCTTCTGCTAAATTGTTCATGTGTTCTTCTAGTGTTGTGATTGATACTTAATATTATGACATATAATCTCGTCCTTAATTCCTAGCAAGTGGTATTAGAGCATATATAATTCTTGCTAGTTAACTAACATGTGGTATTAAAGCTTAATGTTTGATTTTTTCGAGATTTTTTGTTCTTGTGATGGAAACCATGAAGTGTGATATTCTGCTCTTGGATTGCAACAAGATTCGAGTAGTGCTCGTTTAGATGGATTTGGAAGACACTTTGTTGAAATTTGACAAGATCCCTCAAATTGGTCGATAGAGGAGAAACAACGTAAAGATCGAAAGGCCCTATTACAATTTCATTTTCATCATTCGAATCAATTTTTCAGGACATTTTGAAGGAGAAAATTACAATGCATTATAGTTGAACTAAGAGTTTAACTAGCAAATTGCACCTGAAGTAATGTTTGTGTTCTCACCGTATAACACAATGTACATATCTAGAAAATCACCATACTGTTTTTAAAGAAATTATCTCTAATTTGGATACTTGAGTTTAAGTACCATTAAAAGGATTTGGGTTTGATTTTATTGTGTTTATTGCCCGCTTCATATATGTCGTTTAGAGATCCGATATTATATAGTCGTGATACTTTCACCATTGAAGAAATATATGATATTTTGTTTTTAAAGAAGAAGATGAAACATCTTGTTGTATCTGAGGTTCAAGGAGAAAACCTTGTTGATCCTGGTGGTTATGAGACGATTAGTTTGAAGTCTAACTTGAGAAATGAAATTGTAAATATTGAAAGAAGAAGTGGCACATAAAGAAGAATTGTATAAGTTGTAGAATAAAGACAAATTTGTTGCAAATCAAAAAGGAGAGCAATCGAATACTTCACGCAAAACAGATATTTCAAAACATTACTACAATAATGGAGAACTTTTGGTCATTTCTGACAGTAACTCCAAGCTTAACGAGAATTGGATTCTTGATGTAACTTTCACTTTTCATATGTGTTCCAATTGGATTTGTTTTCAATATATGAAAAAGGTTTTGAAAGTTGTTGTGGTTATAGAAACAATGCACCCTCTAAATAACTAGTATTGGAAGGGTCAAGCTAAAGATATTGATGTGACAGTTAGAATACTTGATAAGTTGAGACACATTCCAGATTTGAAGAAAAATCATATATATTTGAGTACTCTTGATTCAAAATGGTATAAGTTCATTGGTGAAAGTGGAGCTTCGAAGGTCCCAGTTGTATGTCTTGCAAGGTTGTGTAGAATCTTTGAAGTTCAATTGGTAGAGATATGGTACTTTGATGGATATTTAATTTGGTACAACACCGTTGAAGTTTGGTTTGGGGTCCATGTTGAAGGATACAGCTTAGTCGAGTCCAAAAGTTATGGGTAATTCTGCTTTGCCACCACCAGCGTTGCCATCATATTCAATTGTAATAGATAGACCCAAAAGAGATATTAGGTTTCCACAAAAGTACAACGAAGCTGATTTAGTTGTCTATGCTTTAAGTGTGATTGAAGGTGTTGAGTCTTGCAAAAAATCTACTAGAGAAGCATTTTGTGGTATTGATTTTGTTTCAGGGTGTGTTTTGGCCTTGTTTGGTAACTTTTGAATTATTTGTGATTTTGTTGCTCATGGTGATAATTCAAGCAAATTTTAGTACTGAGCAGTACTTAGATTCAGTTAATTGGATTTGTCCTATTTGGACTTTGTGGAAGAAGAGGAAAATTTTGTTAGAGAACTTCTTGGAATGAAGAACTATTGGTTTATTCTTTGTAGCGAAATTTGTTTTTAGATGCAGACTTTTTTAAACTTCGTTCATTGCATTGGAATTTGTATTAAGGTGGAGATTTATTTAATATTGCGACCCAAATTCCATTGGAAAGTGGTGTTTTTGTTGAAGAAGGTGTTAAAGATATCAAAAAGTGAAATTTAACATGAAACTCAACACATGGGCATCATTGGAGGGGCTTGAGCTACCGCTCGCTTGTCGTCTGTCTGTCTCGTGAGCAGCATTGCGGCACGCGCTCGCTTCCCGCGATGCCGTCGATTGAGCTGCGTATATATCTGAAAAAAAATATTGTTTCCTTATTTTTGGCTATTTTTTTTTATAATATTTCCAACTATAAAGTATTCTCTTTGGTCTTATATATACTCTAAAAAATTCTTGACTTTCATATGACTTTGTAAGAGTCTTAGGGAGTTAGACAATTAATATTTTTAGCACAATATTATTGTATTTTTCTCCATATTAATAAATTATCTATTCTTCTGCCAAATTATTCTTGTATTGTTTTAGTGTTGTGATTGTTACTTCATATTGTACCATATAATATCGTCCTTAATTCTTTACAAGTATTATCAGAGCATGCATATTTCTTGTTAGTTTGCTAACAAAATCAATGGTCATAATATTTAGGGAGGCGTTACAATTACATTGTATCGATCTCTCACACCCAAAAATCTCCCAAGCACGCAAGAACAGTCCTACGCCAATGCTACAAAATAATAACTAGTTCAAGAAATATGAAGAAAAATATAACTTGCTCTCCCCTTTTGTCTCTTTTCATTTGAATCTCTATGTAGATTTTTTATTTTTTTCAAAATAGTTTGGAACTCTTTATAGGACCTCATTTGCCTTTTCTTTTTATGCCCTTAATTAATGCTGAAAAATCAATTTTTTAGTATATTTTGATTAAAGTTGATGAAATGTGTAATTGAAAAGTTGATAAAAATTATGAAACCCATAAAACATGTGATTAAAATTAATTGCTAGTTTTTAAAATTTTAATCATCTGAGGAAGATCCCAATCTACTTTCATGAATATTATTATGACCCCGTTTGAGCCACATTATTTTTTTCATTCTCATTATTCTACTAATTTTTAATCACACATTTTTCAATAAAATAATATTTTCTATCACATCAATAATTTTTCCTTCTTTTTCAACCACATATTCCACCATCACATAAAAAAGAATGCATTTTTGGGTTGATAATGTATACCAAAGAAGGACTATAATTTGGATCACTAGTGGGAGAACATGACAATAACCCAAGTGGTCCTAATTAAACATGGAAGCATGATGGGTAATTGATTTGATTGCAAAGGCGAGTGGACATAAAGTAAATAAATAATTCTAATCTTAGATCTTAATCTTATCTCCTTGTTTTTTCTATAGACCTAAAACATAATCTCCTTTTTAATAGGAAACATCATATAATCTGGTCTTGTTACATGTGTAAAATATAATCTCCTTTTTAATAGGAAACATTATATAATCTGGTCTTGTTACATGTCCAATTAAGTCAAAACTTTTTTTATAGTTTGAGCTCTAATAGTTAATCCATAAAGTAGACATGTGTAATTTAATTATTCATACGATCGTGTTATATTTAAGAATAATGCTATCAAGTACCAGTTTATGTGACCACATTTGATAAGTTCAATTAAATAAATAATATGACATTACACGACATGTAGTTGTTGTTACCTAAACTGGTGCTTGAAATCAGTGATGTTGAATAGCATTACTTTATAGTTAAACTTCAAACATTGGTCATGTTCAATACACATCCAAATGTACTATTGTCATTGCTCCCTAGATCCACATATCCAATTGATAAAATAGTTGTCACTGCGACCTTATTAAAACAATATGCCAACCTTCATTTCATCATTCTAGGATGAAAAAGTTGTAGTGTCTCCCAATTCATAGTATCGCGAAGTGATTGAAGACACTTATTGGAATGCTCAAATATCATAAATACAATAATTATTTAAAATATACAAATGAATAAGAAAAATTACAGTATGATCTTTACACTCTGGCACGCCCCAACAAATGCACACTTCTTTGAAATTTCTTCATTGGACCCGGAGTATTTAATTGGATGGTCCAAGTGTTTTTCAAACTTCAAACCCAAGTGCAAGAAAAGCTGGCAGGTGGGACTATAACATGTGATGCGTGCTCTCAAACGTGAAAATGAGAGTGACAAGTTTCTTTAGCCTTTTAAACAAAGCAAGAAGGAATCCACTTCATGAAGAGTCATCCAGATGCATGAAAAGTAACAAAATTTATTTCATTTTAACAAAACAAAAGACATATATATGTTCCACACATAACATAAGATACAAACATGACCTTAAAAAACTTGAGAACTTGGGGCGCTGGACGAGATTCTAGTCGGTCACCGCGGGTTCGAGGGCTTTGATAGGAAAAATGCGTCTGCAGCTATAAACCTGGCAAAATGCTTGTAAACACATGAGCAACAAAAGCATAATAGCAGCAAGAAATGTGAGAATCTGCCACGAACCAAATACATATTTCTTCATGAATTTTCCAAATTTAACCTTCCACCTTCCATTGTAATACTTGTTCACATCTACAATCACTTCATCTATGAAAGACACCTTTGTCAATCTAATAGACTTACTCATTCCATTCCACAGGTCCGTCACCTCTTTATCGCTTTTCAATCGGTTTATAATAATCCCTTTATCGCGAAGAAAACTCGCATCTTTTTCCGTGTCAATAATCCCATTCATTAATTCTGTGTAACGAGTCAGAACCATTGGCCCTGATACTCTACACGCTTCATATGCCACCATGTTTCTTAAAACAATCTCCGAATTCACATCTACACAAATGATAGGGAGATAAAGTGTGGCAGTTTTTCTGTCGAAATTAATGCTTTGGATGCCTTCATTAGTTGGCACAAAGCAAACTCCAACTTCAAAGAGATCAATTACAGAAGGGATTGAAATTTCTTCTATCGATGGAGGTTTTTCTTTGTTACCTTTAGAGTCGGAATCTTCATCTTCTTTCTTCTCCCCTCCTTTATGTAAGGCACTGAATACTTGTTCCAACGGTTGTTTTAACATTTTTAAGACGGGAACCTTAGATAAAATAGTGCAAGGCAACTTCACAACCACTTTTAAAGGTTTTGAAAAGATTATGCTTTTGATCCATTGAACTGGTCCTTTTTCTAATTTAGAAAGGATATTCCATACCTCATCAACGAGCCGCCTAATGTAACTCGGTTCTCCTGTGAAAGAATCCTTCCCGCCTTCCTTTGATTCACCATCTTCCTCAATTTCAGCTATATGATGATCAAGAGATTGTTCCTCCAAATTTGGCATGATAACACGGTATGCAAAATCGAGTAAATGAGCACATTCCATGAGCTGTATTTTGGGGAATTCTTCCACCATCTTGAATGGAGAAAGATCTTTGCAGAGTCCAATTAACATGGAAAGTAGCCAGTCATCTGCCAACTCTAATGACGAGAACTGAAATTCTAACAATTCCCTCAACACAAACAATGGAATTTGGTTCTCGAGCATTATAAGATCTCTAAATATGGCGTTGTTTGCTGCCTTGTTTGCGGCTAATTCAACCAAATGTGACATTCTTGATGGAACATTAGTTGGTACCTTGCCTTTTCCGACAGCACATACTTGAAGAAACTCGAACAAGAAAGATGCATCCACCACCATCATCCATGCTAAAGTTTCGCCACTAAAGTTCAACGGCTTATGGTAGTACGCTCGAATCTTGAGCTCGAATTTGAGGTATTGATCAGCAAGGTATTGGAGATTTTTGTTTGGGATTTCTCTCTGATATCTTTGTGCAGCAGCAAGTTTGTATTTCTCCATGTCGTAAAGCTCGGGACGGAAACAATGGTAAGGGCCAAGGGCAACTTCTTGTGGGATGTAAGAATCTGGAGCACTCAGCAGTAGGGTTTTTGGAACACTGAAGATACTAGCTGGGATTTGTGTGTCTTCCTCAAGTTCTTCCTCTAGGGTTCGACGAATGTAAGCAACCCATCTCCCTTCGTCGATGTTGGAGCCAAATCCCAGGTCGGCGCTGGACCGAAAACTCGAGTGTGCGCTCATATTAGGCTTAGAGAAAGACATAGTAATTTTTATTCCAAGTTTCAGAAAATTCACTTCTGTTTTATAGCATGATGAAAATAAGGGACAGAAATGGCTATTAATCGACAGATATACACGAGGAGATAGATAGATATTCACAATGATTCATAATATATGGACTAGAATCTCCATTCTTGTCTACTTTTAAGGAGCCAATCAGTGATTCACATTTGTACCAAAACTATTAATTAAAAAAAAAAATGGCTTGTTATTAAAGGAACGCATGAGGACTTGTTTAATAAAGTAGACTGTTCACATTCAGTATAATAAAATATTAACAAATAAAAAAAATGTTGAAGTTTTAACAATTGTCACATCAAATAAAAATAGAAAAAAAAAAATCTATGCAAATTAAAATGTGTACCACAAAACATATTTATCACATATGGTCAAGCAAAATAAAACTCATGCAAAACGAAGACTGAGAATTTGTAACACTTTTGAAGAGTGAAAGGTATATTTGACGAGAAAATTATAAAACAAACATTATTTAAGGGCAATAAATTGTCACCATGGCTTTCTTTTATTCCACTATTTTTAATTGCACTAAAAAAATCTTCAACATTTTCTCATTGTCACACTTAAGTCTTCAACTTTTTTCGTCACATTCTTTTCATGAGCCTTTCATTAATTAATTCATTTTCTCCAATGACAGTTTTATCCAAAAAGATTCATTACAGTGGAATAATAAGACTTATTTACCCCTCATATTTCTCAATAAACAAAAATTCAACAAATAAAAAAGTGTGATTGAGTATTATAAATGAAGATTATTTTTGTTATAAAATTCTGGAGTAACATGAATGAAAAGATGCTAAGACTTAAAACAATTAAGCATCTAATCTTCTCCAATAAGAGAAATCAAAGATGCCCAAAAGAAATCAAAATGATTTTTAAATGTCAAAACAAGATAAACTATTCAATCAGGACTGATTGGGTGCTACAAATTAACATGTTCTTGGCTGCGATTTTTTAGGGTTTCCAATTCCTAAACGAGGTGCAATATTTACATATCTTATAACATCTTGGATACGTTTGATTAGTCAAATAATTAAAAGAATGAAAGATTGTTTTAACAAATCAAAGTTTTCCTTAATTTAATTATTAATCATATTTTATACATATACAGAAATATATAAGTACAGAAAATTCACTTGTGTTTTATAGCATGATGAAAATAAGGGACTGAAATGGCTATTAATAGACAGATATACATAAGGAGATAGATAGATAGATATTCACAATGATTCCTAATGTGTGGACTCGAATACCATTCTTGTCTACTTTTAAGGAGATAGATAGATAGAAGATGCAAACCCCCGCCCCAATCAGTGGTATTCGATTCACAAATAAATAATGGCTTGTTATTAAAGTAATGCAGGTGGACGTTGAGGAATACTACCCCGTTTGAACTCCATTTTTCTAAAAATAATGTCACATAAATTTAATTTTTTTTTCTTATTTTTTAACCCCATATTCTCAAAAAAAAATCATTATTTCAAAACATATTTTTCCCAAAAATCTTATTTTAATGAAGCTCAAGTGTTTATATCGACTGAAAAATCTTAACTTTCACTATTTTAACGGGGAATTTTAGATGATTCTACTCATGCAAAAAGAAAGACGGACTATTTATAGCACTTTTTAAGAGTGAAAGGTATATTTTTTGAAAAAAAAATTATCAAATAGACATTATTTATGGGTGTTAAATTGTCACCATAACTTTCTTTTATTCCAATGTCTTTTATTGCAGTTAAAAAGGGTCTTCGACATATTCTCATTTTCAGACTTACGTCTTCTACTTTTTCATTCACATTCTTATCATCAGCCTTTCATTAATTATTACATTTAATCCCTAACGATGATTTCGTCCCCTCTCCTAGTAAAATCCATATTTGCCTAGTACAGTGTACGAATCAAAATTTATATAGAATTAATTTGTTAGGTAAGCGTGAAATCTAGTTTTTGTGAATATCCAAAATGTATAATTAAGATTATCCTTAAGATACTCAAGTTTTCTAATTTGGAATTCATTTCTTCTTGCCACTCGTCAAGAAGATTCCTTATTACTCATACTGGTAAGCATATGTAAAAGAAAAAAAAATTTAATAAATCAAGCCTTTAAATTCATTACTTTTTGGAGACGGGTTAAAAGTAGGGGGATGTGATGAGGTAAGATGAGCTTGGAGTGGGGATGGATATATGGAGCTAGAGCGATATGGGTGACGATTGTATATTGAGGGTTTAGTCTTCGACATTTTTCTGTTGTTCTTTATATGTTTTCACTAAAACCCTTAATTGAGACATATGAAAGTCATGTGCCTTTTAAAAAATAACATGCATGGAGACCATTTACTAAGGTTCAAGATGTTACAAATTTGAATGTTTGAGAACCCATTTTGGGCATAAAAAAAAGGGTGGTGCAAACTTGCAATATTGAAAATAAGTTGAGGACCCACAATGAAAATTTACCGAATACTTTTAGCCTGCAAAGTAGATGTTGAATTGAAAAAACAATTAATTAATTTTGATTTGTTTACAATACATGTTTAACACACATTCATATTGTATTCGAGTTGGGGTCTCATCACAATATACAACCAGGGGCAGACCTGGGGGCAGGTGGCCCCCCACCCCCAAAAAAAAAAATTTTTTTTTTAATATATATATATTTTTTTAAATATGAAAGGAAAATGAATCAACATTCATTTCAAACCAATATTTTCTCTCGCCTGAGTCTCCTCTTCTCATTTTCTCTCATCTTCTTCATGGTAAAATTAAGGTTGTATATTGTTAAATGGATACAAGAATGGTTGTGATAATACTGAATGACTGAACAAGAATAGTTCAAAACTTCAAATCTCATTTATCTTTGTTTAAATGATTTATAATTACTCTCAAAGAGTGGAAATTGCATTGCTAAATGAAAACAGTGAAAAGTCTGTCTCTACTCTATAGCCATTTCAAGTTCAATTGCGACAAAGAATTCTAAGATCTGACCCAAGGAAAAAGCTAGTAGGCAAGGCTTTCATGAGCTATAGTGCTGAAACCAGTACTAAACGAAGTAATTAGTGTAAAATGATTGTATACTTGGATTAGATCAATGAATAGAAATAGAAGAATTCTTAGTTGAATTTAGTTACGTTCTTGTAATACATGAGATTCACGAGTGAAATTCTCAATTGAAGTGATATTTTTAAGGAAATCTCGAGAACCTTTTAGTCTAGGAGAATCTAGTCCGACTGAATCTAATCAGAAGAAAGAGTTATGCAATATGATTGAACTTGAATGAGCAAAGATTGTGTCTCGGGCATTTGATGCATCGAAAATAAATTTGGCTTTTACCATTTTCTAGTCCCTTGTTGATTTACTTGTTGTATCTGTTAAATAAGTTTCAGAATTTAAGAAATGTACATATAAATCTGTTATTTAAATTCTATCAAAGTTTGTGTAGCTGTTGATGACCAAGATTGTATACTCAATTTCTTTGTTGATTTGAATTACGAAACTATATTAAATTTTTCTCTATTTCCTACTTTAATTATGGAACGTTATCAAAATATAAGAATACGTAGAGAACAATTGTAATAAAATATCTCTTACTTTAATTTTTTTGTCACTTTTTGAAAGTTTGATTGTGCCCCCCAACATAAAAAGTCCTCGTCCGCCCCTGTATACAACTTCGTTCTTTTATTAAAATACAATCAAAGCATGTTTGGAAGGGATTTTTAAAATCATTTTTCTCAAAAAATCATATTCAAGCCGCTATTATATGGAATCGTAACTTTTCTTACTTTTTAATTACACATTTTGAATATATACTAGGTGCAAGCAACGTGCAATACACGTTTGCTTAGTTTATATTTAATATTTTTGTTTAATAATTAATTTGTTATTAATAAAGATGTAATTTTTTTTAGTTAATTAATGGCGTGTCTGGGCGCGCTGTAAGGAGGAAGGAAAATTGATTATGTTACTATTTTTTTTTCAAACCTACAGCCCTACAGTGAGAGAATTAGTCCAAAATTGCGACTCCCAACGGCATGAATTGTGTTGCCAACGGCTTGATTTCTGCTGAAAAGTAGAAACAGACATCCTATAAATAATTATTGATGTAATGTTTATTTAATTGATAAATAATTAGATGTGTAATTTTGATATTGTGATGTAGGTTGGTGAGATTGAAGAAAATAAGTAAAAGTAGACAAATTTGGAGAAATGGCTAAATTGTAAGGGATCTAAAGTTCGGGGGCTAAAATGTAAATACTTAAAAGTTGTGCCGAATCTCACGATGAAGATTTGAGAGTACTCGGAGTCAATTGGATAAAGGAAGATGTCAAGGGGATCAAATTTAGTCAAAAGATAATCACAAATCAATTTACAACCGAAAAGTTATGCTCCGGTGTTTTAGTCTCATATTGAGACCTATTTTTGGCGTAGAAAGTGATCGAATTGGAGAATGATGTCTGAATTGTAGTTGTAGCCAGATGAGTTAGCTTTCCAACGCATTTTGTATCGCCTCTATAGGATATCGGAATACAAAGTTATGATAAAAACACTAAATGAAGGTGCAATTGCCTGTTTAAAACAAGAAATTTCATTACATAGTCCGTTATATTGAGACCTATTTTTGGCATATAAAGTGGTCGAATTGAAGAATGATGTCTGAACCAAAGTTGTAACCAAATGAGTTAGATTTCCAACGCATTTTGAATTGCCTCAATCGGATATCGGAATACAAAGTTATGATAAAAACACTGAAAGAAGGTGCAGCCGCCTGTTTAAAATAAGAAATTCTGTTACATAATCCGTTATATTGAGACATATTTTTGGCATAGAAAGTGATCGAATTGGAGAATGATGTCTGAATCAAAGTTGTAGTCAGATGAGTTAGCTTTCCAACTCATTTTGAATCGCCTCAATCGGATATCAGAATACAAAGTTATAATAAAAACACTGAAAGAAGGTGCAGCTGCCTGTTTAAAACAAGAAATTTCGTTACATAGTCCATTCTATTGAGACCTATTTTTGGCATAGAAAGTGATCGAATTGGAGAATGATGTCTGAATCAAAGTTGTAGTCAGATGAGTAGCTTTCCAACGCATTTTGAATCGGCTCAATCGAACATCGGAATACAAAGTTATGATAAAAATATTGAAGGAAGGTGCAGCTGCCTGTTTAAAACAAGAAATTCCGTTACATAATCCGTTAAAACAACAAATTTTCCGTTAGTTTTTCCGTTAAACCAACAAATTCCATTAAATAGACACTTTTTATATATAGAAAGATATATATATATTTCTCACTTGAAAAAAAAACCTCTACCAAAAAACACCCAGAATATATTGATTGTATATAGGGATGGCAAAAAACTCGTCGCTCGGCTTCGGCCCGGAAAAAGCTCGAGCCAGGCTTGGCTTGGGCTCGATTCCACCGAGCCGAGGCTCGGACCAAGCTCCATTTTGGGGCTTCGGCAGGGGGCCCAGTCCAGCTCGTGTTTTAAGAAAAACAAGTGAAAAACAAAATAAAAATAATAATTTTAGCTGCAATTGCCTGCAAACGCAAGCAGCTATCACATAGCTGCCTGCGTTTTGAAGGCAGCAGTCACACAAAAAAAATAATAAAATCGAGTCGGCCCGGCTTGACTCGTAAAGGCCCGAGTCGAGCCTAAAATTTTTTACCGAGCTTTTACTCGGCTCGTTGACATGACTGACTATGCATCTGTTTGGTAGGCATTTTTGTGGAGAGAATGCATTTTTTTGGTTGATGTAATGGGAAATATGTGGTTGAAAAAAAAAAAGAAAAATTATTGATGTGATGAAAAATATTATTTTATTAAAAAATGTGTGGTTGAAAATGAGTAAAAGAATGAGAATGAAAAATTTAATGTAGCTCAAACAGAGGCTGTATACATGATTATAATATGGTTCCCAGTTCCCCCAACACTTCCCGCCCATTAATAATTGGAATAATTGAGCTAATTAATGAATTTTGAAATGACAAATTTGTTTATTTTGTCATCACTTTATACCTTTATTCAATGGCTTGGTGTGATATTGCAATCAGAGTCATTTCATTTCGGGGATGTGTCCTCTTTAACAGTGTTATTAACTACAATCATGCTATGCGTACATTTAGACTGACACATAATTCGACACCCATGTGAGTTGGTAAATTTCTAAACATTAATTTAACAACATTTTTTTCAAACAATGACCAAATTTTTGACACATAGGGTGTGTCGAATAAGGGGTGTACACCTTGGTTAATTCTATTAACTATGAGGGGAGGATTAATTTTTTTTTTTGGCCGGCATAAAGAAAGCGTTTCACCTTTGGTGTGAGTGTAATTTTTGGAGATTTTTTTTTATAGTCGGTAATGAAAGGTTTTGGGTTTGCTTCGAGTGTAATTTTTTGGAGGAATGATATTTAGTACAATATCGATTTAGGTGATGATTACTTCATTAAATGAAATGTACAGATTGGTGTTAGATAGCATTATTTATTTACTTTTTTGTGTACTCTATAGGGTTAAATTAGTCAAATTCCTTAAATTTTGAGTTTATAATTTTAAAAGATTCCAAATGTATATAAGTCCATATTTTCAAATTAAATTAGGCCAGACATCCATAGCTTTTAATAGTTGGCCGTTTTTCAAGAGGAAAACCCAAAAATGCCCATTTGCTTCAATTTTCTCCTCCTTTTACTACTTAAAACGCGTTGCTTTTTATTATTTTATCACGTGTAGAACTACACCTATCAACTGTTCTATAGGTCATCCAGCCAAGAGACTGTCGGAGCTTTCTTTTGCGTGGCACTAGTCTTGTGGTGCAATCCATGCCCAACCATTTTATTCAATTTATATATCATTAGTCATGTTTGTCTCTAATTCTTTTAAAATTCTTTTTTCTACATAATCATTTTCAACCACGGATTCACATAATAAAATATTCTATACGTAAACTCAAAACTTTTTCTTACTTCCAAAAAAATGGCGTCATTTCGTTAGCTCCTTTGCTATACTTGACAAAACAATGAAATCTTACTTGAATGTAAAAATTTTACATGAATATGGCGTGTATTTTTTTTTTTATTTGAGGTAAACGTGTCATCTAATCATGTTATAGCCGTAAATTTAGAAAATAAACCCATGTTTGGCTCCTATTCCTTAAAGTTCATTTTTTTCCCAAACCCATTTTCACTCACACATATTATGTGATCATATTTTTTATTAACTTTTCAACCGTACATTTCACCAACTTCTATCAACATCTACTAAGCTAAATTATACTCATAAATTGCCGGTAATCTATCTAACAAGAGCATACTAGCTCATACTCTTTTATCCCCCAAAAATCTTAAAATATTGCAGCCACAACATAATTAGGTAGCATATTTAACAGGAGCTAATGGTGGCTTGAGACATTAAATTCTAAGTAATTAGGACTAACATAGTGAATAACATTGCAATGAAATTAAAGTTCAATGACTTGATTGTGATAAACTATAGTCGAAAGACCTAATTGAGATTTCATTGAAAGTTCGGTGACCAAAATTGAAATTAACCCAATCTGAGCTCAATTATTAAAACTTTGTCAGAGTTAGGGCTTGTTTGAGCCCTTTCTGGTATAAATGTATTTTATAATAGTAGATTGATGGAGAATGTGTTGTTTAAAAAAAATTGGATTTACATGTATTTAATATTATTTTATTGAATAATGTGTGTTTGAAAAAAATAGAAAAATATATTAAAAAAAAATAGGAATCAAACAAGGGTTTAATAAATAATCATTTTAGTAGTGGGCGCGATCAATAATTTTTTATTTGCTCAAAATGATATGGAAAATGCGTTTCATGTGTAGCAATCAAGATGTGTTGATGTACATGTGGTAGTAGTGCGCGATCAATAATTTTTTATTTGCTCAAAACGAAATGGAAAATGCGTTTCATGTGTAGCAATCAAGATGTGTTGATGTACATGTGGAATGATAATTTGGCCGTCCCAGTCAACGTCTAATCTGTTTAATTTTCTCAGTATTTGTCGTTGATTGATTTTCAAGGGGCCCCTTATCCATTTATTAGCCTGATAAGAATTGGATATTCACATCTTAAGTTTCTACGAAGTCAGTCATTAGCTTTGCATATATTAGAAAATTAGGTTGAGGTTTCCTAATTTTTCACGTGGTTTTATTATGAATTCTCAATTTTCAAAAGTGAGGTACTGAATCTTCAACATATTTAAAATTTTGAATTTTAATCACATATGATAGAAATCATCAATGTAAACGCTAAATCGCACGCGACTTAATATGAATAAATGGTATAAAATTAAACATTATTGGTCTCCTCCAAATAGGCTCTGGTCGAGTCTTGAAAAATATAAGTCAAGTTAAAAATTATACTTAATTCTAGAAAAAAACACTTTTATGTTCTAAAAGGGCTTTTTATATACTACAAAATAAAAACTAGGATTATGTAGAGCTTTAGCATTTTCCTTTTTTTTTTTTGCTTTCATGATGGATAATGCACGTTTTGATTATGGGTTTAATTAGTTTTCTATCATTCTTCTTTCTTATTTGAATATTGAGGTCAAATATGTTATTTTATACTAACTCAGCCCCAATTTTGTTGGAATTAAAATCAGACTTTTAGTAGATTTTAATAAAAAAATGATGAATTATGTGATTAAAAAATTGTATGACCAATAAAATACACTATTAAAATTAATTTTTGACTTTGACTTATATTAAATTTTAAATTTTAATCCGTACCAAGTAGGGTGAAGATTGTTGATATAAGTGCAAAACAATGTCAAGGTTAAAGATGGTTATTGCAATTTAAGTATTTAACCTTTCTTTTGTTTTATCTTTTCTTTTACGATGAATGGATGTAATTGGTCAACTAAAGAAAATAAAAGATATTCCGATGGTAGGGTATGGATAATCTATTAAGGGCATCATCAATTTTTGCTTTGATGATGGATAAATGCACGTTTTGATTATGGGTTTGATTAGTTTTCAATCATTTCATTTCTAATTTAAATATTGAGGTCAAATACATTATTTCACACCAACTTAATAGTGAAGTTTGTTGATAGAAGTGCAAAACGATGTCACGATTAAAGATGACTATTGACGCCGAGTATAATAGTGATTATTCTGCAAGTTAGTTCTACCAGCAAATTCACAGGGAAGAACACAAGATTAACGCCGAAAAAATACAGAGAAAACGTCTCTGAAATTTAGAGAATTTTATTACATCACGCAATGATCAAAATAAGTCCACAAGTCGGACTTTATAGCCGAAATCCAAATTTTACCAAAAATGGAAAAATTCCAAAAATCACGCCAAACGAAAATATGGAATAAAATAAGTATTCTGAAAAAATCTAGCCCCAATCGGATTAAAAATCATCTCCTAACGTGCAATCGAAATATTACCAAAAATAGTAAAAATCAACTTAAAATAGCAATTCGGAAGGGAAAATAGTTGAATTTGAGGATGAAAACGGCACACACCGAGCGTAGCTGGGTGGCCATGACGTGCGCGCCGAAACGAGCTTTTCTGATTGTGGTCATGATCGCGATTCTGATAACCGTAGCCAAAGTTATGACCAAATTACTGAAACACGATTTAATTGCCAAAGTTACGCGATCACTTGCCATCTTTGCCCCGATCTGCCAACTCGTGATACCTTAGAGCCATTAACGTGTTATCTGACAACTCAGCATCTGACTTGGACCCTCCTGCATCAGCCGCTCCAGGTTGGAAAGAACTCGTCCTCGAGTTCGGGGTAGTGTCACCAGAATCCATAAAACAAGGATTGAGGTGTTTCACATTAAAGACATCAGAGGTCCTCAAGTGACTTGGAAGACGCAACCTGTAAGCATTATCGTTGATCTTCTGTAGTACCTCACAAGGCCCAATCTTCCGATCCTTAAGCTTATTATACTCACTAACAGGGAAACGATCATGCGTTAAAACAGCCCATACAAAATCACCAACATCAAAAAGAACCTGACGACGATGACTGTCAACCCGAGCTTTGTACTTGGTATTGTTCTCATGAATTGCCAACTTCACTTGCTCATGGATACCCCGAAGATGCTCTGCTATCTCATCTGCCTTAGGACTGAAACATCCTACGAGCAAGATAGGGGCCAAATCCAGCACCCCAGATGGGTTCTGACCATAGATAATCTGAAATGGACTGAAGCCAGTGGTTTTGTTTGTCGTCCTGTTATAGGCAAATTCTATATGAGGTAAGGCTAAATCCCACTGCTTTGGCTTAGTTCCTGCCAAACAGCACAAAAGATTGCCCAAGCTCCGGTTCACTACTTCAGTCTGACCATCAGTTTGGGGGTGATAGGCGCTGCTAAAATTCAGTTGTGTCCCCAGCCGTCCCCACAAACTCTTCCAGAAGTGACTGATGAACTTGGTATCACAATCTGAAGTAATAGATCGAGGAATACCATGGAAACGCACAATCTCCCGAAAATAAAGGTGGGCAATCCGAGTAGCATCCATAGTCTTCCTGCAAGCTACAAAATGGGCCATCTTCGAAAATCTGTCAACCACAATAAGGATAGAATCCGCGGGTCGTTGGGTACGGGGTAAGCCCAACACAAAATCCATACTGACATCAAACCAAGGAGCTTCAGGAACGGGTAAGGGAGTGTACATGCCAGCATTGGTGAGAACTCCTTTAGACCGCTGACAAATATAACAACGGTTCATATAATGCGCAACATCACTGGTCAACTTGGGCCAATAAAAGTTAGAAGAGATAAGGGCCAATGTCTTATCTCGGCCAAAGTGCCCTCATTGTGAAGTTCACTGATAATTTGCTGCCTCAATGAATAATCTGGAATGCACAACTGTAATCCACGAAACAGATAGCCATTATACAAAACAAAATCATGACGATGACCGTTAGTTACCTCTTGAAATATACAGCCGAAGGAAGGATCATCTGCATACATATCTGAAAAAGTCTCAAAGCCTGTAACTCCGGTACTAGTAGTGGTGAGGAGCATAGTACGACGGTTCAATGCATCTGCGACGCGATTTAGGCTCCCTGCTTGGTGCCTGAGTGTAAAGGTGAACTCCTGCATGTACGTCACCCACTTGGTGTGCCGTCTACTCAACTTATGTTGACCATTAATGTACTTCAAGGCCTCATGATCAGTAAATAGAATAAACTCCCTTTGCACCAGATAGTGACGCCAATGTTTAGGGACTGAACTATGGCATAGAACTCTAGGTCATAGGTGGAATAGTTTTTCTTGGATCCCGAGAGCTTCTCGCTGAGGAAAGCAATCAGCCGCCCTCTCTGACTTAGAACACCTCCAATGTCAACGCCTGATGCATCACAATTGACCTCGAACACCTTGTCAAAATCAGGGAGTGCCAAGACAGGTGCTTCGGTCATCTTCTGTTTGACTAACTGGAAGCTGGCTTCTGCTTCCTCAAACCATGTGAAATTACGACCCTTAAGACATTCTGTAATAGGATCAATCAAAGTGCTAAAGTTTCTGATGAACCGCCGATAGAATGATGCTAACCCGTAGAAGTTCCGACATCGTGCAAGTTTTTGGGTTTAGGCCATTCCAAGACAGCATCTATCTTTGACTGATCTGCATGAACACCATCGGTAGACACAAGAAAACCAAGGAAAGTTACAGAAGTAGTGAAAAATGAACACTTCTTCTGATTAACAAATAAGCATTCACTCCTCAGCATCTCAAAAACAGTGCGAAGATGATCAAAGTGTGAGGCCCGCGTTGGACTATAAATGAGGATATCGTCGAAATAAACCACGACGAATTTTCCCATAGAAGGTCGCAAGACCTGGTGCATAAACCGCATGAACATACTGGGAGCATTGGATAGCCCAAAAGGCATGACCATCCACTTATATAGACCGTGTTGCGTTTTAAAGGCTGTCTTCCATTCATCTCCAGGCTTTATTATGATCTGATGGTATCCACTCTTCAGGTCAATCTTTGAGAAGATCGTAAGCCGGATAGTTGATCCAACATATCATCTAGACGGGAAATTGGAAATCTGTACTTTACAGTAATTTTATTTATTGCTCGACTGTCAACACACATACGCCATAAACCGTCTTTCTTCGGCACAAGCAACGCAGGGATTGCACAAGGGCTCATGCTTTCACGAATATAACCTCTCTCCAATAACTCCACCACTTGCCGCTGTAACTCTTCAGCCTCCTTGGGACTGAGGAGATATGAAGGTCGATTAGGTAAGCTCAATCCTGGAACAAGATCAATCTGATGCTGAATATCCCTCATAGGCGGTAGTCCAGGAAGAAGGTCATCTGGCTTAAGGTCAGCGAATTCCGCTAGTAGTTGCTGTACCTCTATTGTTAACTCAGATTCCACTAACATCACTGCACTATCCCCGTAAGGTAGTAGAGCATATACCACATCCCCATGCTCAACCTCTTCTAAAAATCTGGACATAGAAAGTAGATTACTGTTGTTTACTACCGGAGTAGGAGAGGGCCCTTCACGCCGGGGTGCCAACACAATATTTTTCCCCTTGATGCTAAGGGAGTATGTATTTTTCTGTCCATCATGGATAACATTGCGATCATACTGCCAAGGCCGACCCAACAATACATGACATGCATCCGTTGACACAACATCACACCAAGCATTATCAAAATATTTGCTACCAATTGAAAAAGAGACGAGAGATCGCTATCTACGGTTACCTCACTGCCCTTATTCAGCCACGACAACTTGTATGGTTTGGGATAACGATCAGTTTTTAACTGCAATTTCTGGACAGCCTCATCGGACACTACATTCTCACAACTACCACTGTCAATGATCATTTTACAGACTTTATCAGCAACTGTGTAGGTCATGTGGAAAATATTAGTCCTCAACCAATCGTCTGTTGAATCGCCCCTGGGAGTCAGTAAACTCTTACGAACCACCAAAGTCTCATGGCCATCTCCATACAGCATATCATCAATATCACCATCGTCATACATAGCCTCCCCAATCTCCTCGGTCTCATCTACCACGTCCTCCTCAATCAATAAATTTTCCCCTTTTGACTAGCAAGCTTCCTGCAATCAGTAGCCCTATGCCCTTGTTCACCACAATAAAAACACTTAAATAGAAGAATTAGAATTACCATGCGGTATCTGTTGGATGGGACGGGAATTCTGAGGGCGAACTGGTCGATTGTTCTGATCGTTCCTGAGAACTGGCCTCATGTTCTAGTGTTTTTCAACAACAAGTGCACACTGATATGCTTTCGACACCGTCCACAGTGAGTGAATACTGAGGACATCCTGCAGGGGTTGGCGCAACCCTCCCAAGTACCGTGTTACCATCTGTTCCTCCGTCTCAGATAAGTCATTCTGGGCGACCAACTGGTAAAACTCCTCTGTGTAATCATCAACTGATCTCAAACACTGCCTCAACGTATGAAGTCGTTGAAATAAGGTTTAAGTATAACCGAAGGGAAGAAAGTGACCCTTCATATTTTTCTTCATCTTCTCCCAATCAGCGATGTCACGAGTAAAGATGACTATTTCACTTTAACCTTACTTTCGCTTTATCTTTTATTTGAGGTTGAATGGATGTCATTGGTCCCACCCCCCTTGTGAGAGATTGTCATCCATTGTTGTAACCCAAAGTTGTACATGTAGCATTGTTGATATATATATATATATATATATATATATATATATATATATATATATATATATATATATATATATATATATAAAGTTAAGCTAAACATGCGTGTCCATACATTCCATCTTGGGTCATTAGGGTCTCAAACTCAATACAAAGAGAATGTTAGGATGAGTAATGGTGGAGTACTATAAGTCTCTCCTATATTGAGTAAGATATGAGAGAGTAACTTCGTTAACAAAGAGCAATGTCTAGATGCCATAAGTGGAGCAAAAAATTTCGACTCGGATAATTGAGCTCTAGCTCACGCATCAAAAAGATACATTGACAACGGTGAAGCCAAGATTTAGAATTTGAGGAGCAGGGAATCGCTCAAACTACCCAAATCCTTTAAAGCAAAGCGCGAATCAAGATGGGAAACTTAGAGCACACGAAACCATGGAACGTGGACATATACACAATCTTAGCAAGTTTACCATTCAAAAATGCGTCATCAATATCTATATTCTTAAATAGGTGCATTTAACAATTGGACTGAATATCTCAAAATAATCAAGACTATAGGTTTGGAGAAACCCAAAGACAAGAAGATGAGCCTTGTACATATCAGCACAACCGTCATATGACAAACCCACAAATGGAATAGAAGGATTGCTAAAATACCTTCGGCCTAGAGTGAGTGAGTGACCATTCTTACGTATAAGTATAGGTCAGCATAGGCTGCAGAAGCCGTAATGGTAGCCTCTGCAAGAGATTCATCATACATATATTTCTGAAGAGAATGAAGTGTTGTAAATGTTCAAAATCAAAAATCGAAATCATAATGAAAAATGGAATTACAGAAGGACTAGACGGCCCTACGCTATTATGAGGTGTGCCCGCGCTCAATCGGAAGTCCTTCTAACCCTAGAATAGTAGCACCCCTTTGCCAGAACGGCCGTTGGGCAGTTTTTTGGCTTCAGTTTTGGTGGCTTTTGGAGGGTATCTTGCAACTCTTCCATAAGTTTTGGCACCAATTCGTGGGCCATTGATCAAGGCCTATAAATAGGCTATAAAATGATCAATACAAACAATGAAAAACAAGTAAAAACACTTGAGATCATTATGATGATCATCATTCATTCCACAAAGAAAGAAATCAATTCTTTTTTCTTCCATATTCAAAATTCCTCCTTCGTGCTCTTAAAGTTTTGGAGAATCATGCAAGTGCTTGAGTATGAATTCTCTACAAGGCTAGATCAATCCTTCAAACCGTTTGCCGTGAGACCCTTTAAGCACTGAAATCGTATTGGAGAGGGGGCAAATATAGTTTGAGGACAACGATTACGTGTTTGAGCCTTTTATCTTCTTCGAAGTTGTTTGATCATATGCATTGAGTTTCTTCAATTCTTGTGTGGAAGATCAAAGTCTACTAAAAGAGGAATTGTAATGTTCGGTGACATAAAGATAAGTTCATCTTCTTCTTTTGATTATTTCCCTTGATGAATAAAAGTTTGATCATAGTTTGTTTCATAATGCTGCTGGTCTTAATTTCGGTTTCTTCTCCGTTTCCTCTCATAGGGAAAAATATTCCCAACAATCTCAAACGATATTTAAACGATGGAGTATGAAAATAGTGTGGCAACAATCAAGTTGATGATTCAAAATCCTGTTTGGACTGCTTGATGGTTCGAATTTCGCTTGGACAAATTGGAAAGAGATAATTTCCATTGAAGGTGACTATCATTTCGACTTCTCAATTCCATTTGGTAAGTCGAAATTATGTTCAATCGTTGAATGCAAAAGATAAGTTATATGGAGTACATGTTAAATCTGATTTATATGCATAAAACGGATTGAACATCAGTTTTAAATCTGGTTTTTAAATATGAAGGAAAATGACTGGATATTTATGGTGTGCAACAATTTGGGTAAACTGAAATTAATAAGTAAAGTATCAGTTATATTGCATCTTTGATTTGTTGAAATGGTGTCAACATTTAAATTTATATTTTCATATGTTTAAGGTAATTAATTATGTACACACTAAAAGATATTGGCACTTTATTCGGCATATTGGAAAGAAAGACAGTTTTTCTGTCCATAGTAGCTTGCACGTGGAAACTATGAATTTATATGCCAACCATTGTGTTCCTTCATGTTTAAACTGCCTCAAGAAATAAATTTTGTTTGCGAAAGTTGCACGTTCTTGGGCATTATCTATGAAGATTATTTGACTATGGCATGAAAAATGGATTGCATAGAATTTCTTAAACCATTGGAATCTGTGTATTGTGATAACTATAATTCCAATCCAAAGCACGTGGCTTTGTCAAGATCCAGTAATGTTAATTTATAGTTACTGCAGAATTTTTTAAGGCATTCCTTACTGGTGGAAGGAATCTAAATGTATTATTTGTCCATAATTATATTCCACTTTGCTAGTTGCATAGTTGTATCAAGTCTCTACATGATATATATGGTTGGAATAAAGCATGTATAAAGACGGTTAATTTTTAGAAAAATATGTGATTCTTTAAACATGCTTAATTATGGATTTTGGTTTTATATGCAAGATATGAGAATAGTTGAGGCTAGTGAAAGGCTATGGTGTGTTGACTTGGTGTCAACATAGAAAACTTGAAAGAATAATGAGATTCTGTTCAAGGGAAAATTATTTGGTAATGTGAATTAAGCCGCTTAATTACTTGGAAGAACTTGTGTGGAATATTATGAAATATTCTAGGATCAATTGAGATGAAAGTTGTGACTTTCCAAAGTATGGCTTATTCATTATTGATGATTGTAGTAGCATGTGAAAAGGAAATTGTCATTCTCATTTTATAGTGACATTTGGGAATTGTTCATATGCATAGGATAAAATGTTGGAAGAAATCCAACTATTTGTTGAATGTATATGAATTTTCCTAATCATTCATTTTACTAAAATGTGAAAAGAGATGGTAAATTATAGTTAGTTAAATTTTCATATCTTTTTGAAAATTATCATAATTTTGATGATAGCCTCACTTAATTTGATGAGATGATTTTGCAAATTATGTTTGTATTAGAGCATGATTAAATTATGATTTTGTCCAAATGGATATTAAGCCATATTAAGCCCCTTAGAATTGTGTCTTTTGTGAATACAATTTTCAATCTGTGTTTGATTTACTTATTCAAGTTGAAATATAGTGAATTGGTATCCATGATTTGACAAGAATGTTATCTTGTGAGATATCATAAATTTGATTAATTGCATGTGTGGTGAAGTTGCAATTTCGTGAATGAAGATGCTTAATCCTTTCATTATATCATACTACACGGTTGAAACCAAATGAGTTGGTTTATGCTTGAAAAGTATTGTTGGTCTATGAGATGACCTCAATCAAATTATGTGTGATCAAAATGAAAGATGGTAGGATTGAAGCAATTTGTGACTTAACGACCACTAGTTTGAAAGTGGGATAACACGAAGCATTCAATGAGGACAGTATCTACTTCATAAATGTATTGAACTATGAAAGAGTTGATGAACTCTAAATTCAAAAGTATAACCCAAAAATGTGGGGGTTAACATTAATACTTGTAAACTTATATGAGAAGTTCAAGGCTTGTGGATGCAACATTACTAGTTGCACATGGATTCCTAATTGAGGAATTGTGGGAGTAACTTAGTTTAAAAAGTTACATTTCTCTATACCTTATGGTAATAGAAGAATATTTATGAGGTGAAAACATAACCCTTATACAATTATAAGGATGATATGCACTAAGTCTAAAGTAGATGAAATGGGTTGAAAGCCAATTATGGCGTTTTAATATTTGAAGAATATTCATAATGCTAAAAATCATTGTAATTATTCAATGATGAGAATTGAATACCCATACATAAGATCTACTAGTAAAAGTGATTGATTAGTGTAATGATTTGATAGAAATCCTCCAACCGTGTTTGGAAGTAAATAAAGCTTTAGATAAAGTCAGTGAGAAGCATGTTAGTTCACAAAAAGATTTCTTGGTGGTGACAAGTTGTATCTATTAAATGAATCGATCATTGGCTAGCTGAAATTAATAAGATACTAAGTCACATGTAATGGAAAGTCTATACACGTGAGTCTAAGACATGATTCCATAAGGAAATTAATTAAGAGGAATAATTTTCCTAAATTATGTAATGTCAATCGAGAACTTGGCGGATACTTTAACTAAACCTCTAAATAGAGATTTAGTGAATTCTACTTCAAGTAGGATGTGGTTGAAACTCTTGAACTAAAAAGGTCCACCAATAATGGCAACCCTGCCTGTCATTACTCAAAAGGTAATACATGGGTTCAAAGGGTAACAACAAGTCATTCGATATGTGGATAGTTTCAACATTATAAAATTCGCAATAATCATATCCTAAATATATAATGATGGTTGTTACTGAAATGAGGGCTGAGCTTTAAGCTCTTAATGAAGTTCAGTACCAAGTACAAATATCTCTAAAAGTAATAAAGATACCAGAAGAACTTCACCTAAACAAACTTCGAGGTGGTGCTGCTTCAATAGATAGTTAGAATTTCTCTTTTAAAAGTTTGTTGAAAAGGATGAGCGCAAGGCCATATTAGCGCTAAGCGAGTTGAGGAACTTGAGAACACGTAATACTTTTGTGTGTGTGTGTGTGTTTGAACCTGTATTGTTATATGAAATAATTGGTTTAAAGCTTTCATGCTACCTTTAATTTCGACTTTACTTTGTTTGAATTATACTATGGTTAAATTCAAATTAAAAAGATATCTAATCCTTATGCATGAATATTGTATATTTTGAATATGAGGATTTAGTGAATTTTGAACAAGTGGGGGATTGTTGTAAATGTTGAACAAAATCAAAAATCGAAATTGGAATGAAAAATAGAATTACAGAAGGACTAGGCGCCATGCGCCATTATGAGGTGTGCCCGCGCCCAACTGGAAGTCCTTCTAACCCTAGAACAGTAGCGATCCTGCGTTAGAACGGCCGTTGGGCAGTTTTTTAGCTTCAGTTTTGGTAGCTTTTGGAGGGTATCTTGCAACTCTTCTATAAGTTTTGGCACCAATTCGTGGGGCATTGATCAAGACCTATAAATAGGCTATAAGATGATCAATACGAACAATGAAAAACATGTAAAAACACTTGAGATCATTGTGATGATCATCATTCATTCCACAAAGAAAGAAATCAATTCTTTCTTCTTCCATATTCAAAATTCCTCCTTCGTGTTCTTAAAGTTTTGGAGAATCATGCAAGTGCTTCAGTATGAATTCTCTACAAGGCTTGATCAATCCTTCAAACCATTTGCCGTGAGACCCTTTAAGCACCGAAATCGTATTGGAGAGGGGACAAATATCGTTTGAGGACAACGATTACGTGTTGGAGTCTTTCATCTTCTTCGAAGTTGTTTGATCATATGCATCGAGTTTCTTCAATTCTTGCGTGGAAGATTAAAGTCTGCTAAAAGAGGAATTGCAATGTTCGGGAACATAAAGATAAGTTCATCTTCTTTTGATTATTTCCATTGATGAAAAAATGTCATCAAATGTTATTTTCAATGACAAACATATAGATTCGATATTATTACTATCTTTGTTACACCTTGCCACCAAGGCTCTAAGTCAATGTGCCACGTAGCAATCCATGTGGACATAAAGTCAACAAAGACCCAGCGGTCAAGATGCAAAGAAATTATGCAAATATCGAGGTACTACCTCAATTAGCGAAGCACCACACTTGGGCTGAGACACTACCTAAAGATTCGAAGAAAGGAGCTAAAGCCCCCTACTTAGAAGACCAGCTTCGAGGCTCTCAGTTCATCCGAAACTCATAAGCCGACGTTGTCTCTTGCAAAATATTTGAGTATATTTTAGAAGTGATTAATATAACATTTGTGATAGAAGATGTCAGGGCGTCACCTATTTTACAGGGCGACTGACCCCTTATCAAGGTATTAATTGTATTAATAGACAATGATGAGGCCTCAACTAAGGAGATGAAGCCACGTGATTCTGATCCAACAGACACCATATCAACCAAGGCTATATAAATAGATCATCTGTGAAACTTAGAAAGGGTTGGAAAAATTAGAGTTACGATTATCATCTTCTCATGTCTTGAACTCTCAATTATGGAATCAAGAAAAAATATTGACAAATACTATTACGAACATTTGTATTTCCATTTTTCCACATAAACTTGGTAGAAGAATTAAATAAATAGATGATCTTATAATTTACAATGCTTTTTCGTTTTCTATCCTTCCACATATTATAGTGATATCTTTGGTTATTAGTTTTGGTCCTCATTTGGTGATCATTGATAGCGTGATCATCTTTTGTTTCACCTGTCGCAGCTTGAACATCTTTGTCTCTTGTCATGAAGCAATTCATGCGTTCAAATCTGTTTTCTTTCTCACTGTTTCTTCGGTAGAAACGTGCCGAAATTGGTTCGACTTGGCAAGAGTGGGACCAAAATTTATTGGCTCATTTTTGTGGTCAACATATTGGCATCTTCTGTGAAAACGATACAGTTAACCACAAAAATCTTGTGGGGAAAAGCCATAGGAAACACCTTGGAAGAAATTTCCCAACCCCTGAAAAAGGAGTGTTCTTGAAGAAAAAATCACTGGAAAGTCCAAGAGATGACCGTGCAAATCTTATTCTTGTTTGATCCTTGAAGAAAAGAATATTTGGTTGAAAGAAGTGTGTGTCGATATGAGTTCAAAGAAACGTACCCTGAAGGATGAGGGAACATCCTGAAGAAGAGGAACCCTCACAGGCTATCCCAGCTGCTCACCAAAGGCCTCACCAACAACATAGACGAGGTGGGTCAAGAGGCGGAGGCAGGATAACAGCTAGACTCACTAGAAAAGTTGCCACAATGTCTACTAACATGAGAAACATAACCCAACAGAACATGGCTATGCATGAGCTGTTGATGAGGATGTAAGGTCGATGAGGATACCCAGTTCCTCCTTACGTAGCCCCTGGAAGCGCATTCCAACATCCTCCACAGTATTACCATGAAGAGAAAGAAGTTCAAAACCAAATGGCAGGGTACTATAACAACAGGATGGAAGCTCCTAAGAGAGGGAGGTTGGGGTTCACATCTCAACTAATTATGCTTCATAACGATCTTAATTTAATTTCCCTCTAAACTGTGAGCTAGAAGACCTGCGTCAGAGGTCAGCAAGTGTCTTCGACAGGCTAAGCCTAGGGTTGCCTTGAAATAGGCAGGCTCATCCCCGTCCTATACCTAGAAATAGGCAACATGAGCCTCTTTGGTCCGGAAGACAAGAAGAACCAGTTCGTCATGAGGAACCTTGATTTCCTCCCTCTAGAAATAGGCGTGAGAGGAGGGAACTGGCCAGAAGTGAAGCCGAACCTTCTATATCTAAGTTTGAGATTTGAAGGTTGAAGAACACAATTGATTAGGAGATTTAAAAGCTTTAAAGGAAAATCGATGATCCGTTGTTGGGAATTAGGTGCCAAAGAACGATAATTGTTAGGATTCTTTTCTATATTCTTTATATTGAACTAGGTAATGTTTATAAATTTTTTTATTTAATCAATATTATGATTGGTTAAACTCTTTGTTGTTAGACCAACGATGTAGCTTATATTAATATTTGTTTAATTCAATTGATTTCATACAAATTTGATCATCTATTAATTGCTTAATACGTGTTTAATCAACATTCAATTACTTGATCAACAATTGCTTGATTTAAAGACAATATTGAAATCGAGACGAGATTTATTTGTTTAGTTCCTTCGAAAAGTGAAATAGATTTTGATAAGATATCGAGAAAATAGCTTATGCAATCATGATTCAATTATTACAATTGAATGCTTTTATATGTGTTTGATTTACATAGAGATATAGTAAATTTGAGTACGTGAACAAGGTTAGTTTTGCTTGAGAGATACCACTAACTAAAATTAGTTAATTCAATTTTTAATATATATGAAAAAGGGACTGGATGGTGATGGATTGAGTGAATATTAAATAGTGTAAGTGAAATCGAAAATTCTAATTGCATAATTCAAAAGTTCTCCACAAACTCATTAAGCTTTGATAGATTAGATTAATTTAGTATAATTTAATTAGATTAAAAGCTTGTGAAGTGTTGGCTGGTTACAAAATTATCTTAGATTGAAGCTAAATGAGAATTAAAATTGAGAGTAAATACTTAGCCTATGTGGAATAATATTCGAACTTATAATTCAGTTTTTACTTGTCATGATACATATACTTGCAAAATCACACGATCGGTTGGCTTCATAGATTTGATTGCTTTTAATCAAACCTTAATAGCAAAACAGAGTTGGAGCATAATAACCAATCCAGATTCCCTTTCGTTGTAGAATTTACAATAAAAGTACAATACTCGCACTCTTTTTTTGCACGCAGTGTGATCTCCAGTGAAGTATCATGTGGAGATAGGAAGACTACTCCAAAATGGACTCTATGGCACTGGGAGATGGCAGGAATGTCACAATCTTCAGTTCTCTGGGCTTCCACACCCTCATTCTTTTCTCCTGGTTGCACCTTACATACGCAATCACCTTCTCAATGTGGCAAATCGCATGGACCAGATGGAAGTGGGGATGTTGAGCTCAATGGCGATTGATTTTTACCCTTAGATAGGGGTCTAATTCTATCATGTCTTCTGGATCTCTAGGGTTAAAGACATACCTCTGTATCATTTTGAACGAAAGAGTATATTTATAGTGAAATCTAGCTATGGCCAGGAAATATCGTTGAGAAATCTGACAACTCAGTTTTGCTAAAACTCGTTGACCTAGGTCCCTAATTGATCTCGTGGTCACGTGGCCAACAGATCTCAATTTCACTCACGTCCATGCGTAAGTCTCCTATGCACTTGATCAAATCGTTAGAAGAAAGTGACATTCTTTGGTGGTAGGGAAGGTTGTCGCGAGCACGTCCGACAGAAGAACCACCTTTTGATAATACAACGTTAGACCCCTTCTTGACTAAGATATAACTAGATACTAGATTTTTCCTAATTTCTGGTTCATAAAGAACATCGTCCAAACTAAGTACATTACTAAAGTTGGAATGAAGTTAATAATAGATACCTAGAGAAAATATAAGCATCACAGTTCATTTTTCCTCAACCTTAGAGAAGGAAACATTCCCCATGAATAGACATTCTCCATCATTAATAGAGTTAACGAAGAAAATGCACCACTTGTGCAACAAATATGCTTGGTAACTCCAGAATCTGTCCACTGGTCTCTTATGTTGCTTATTAGATTAACTTTTGTACCATCGTAGAAAAGTTCTTGATAGCCCAAATATAACTAACCAGAGGGGGTTCAATTAGTTTTCAAAACTTTTTTGAAAAATTGATTCAAATTTAATAAAGTTGAGAATAAATAAGTCAATCAAACAAAATGCACAAGTATGAAAGCGATAAGTAAAAGGGAAAAGAGATTACAAACGATGTAATTGTGGAGGTTTGATCCCAACCAATGATCTATGTCCTTCGTTACTAAGTTCTCCGTCACGAGCAAGACCTTTTCACTAAATGTGATTGACTTATGGTATAATTCAAATCCTTACAATGCTTCCGGTGACTAACAAACAAAGAGCACCAATTTTTATACAATACTGAGCTTTCCAGGACCTCAATATGACTCACAAATTTAATTAGGGAATAATTTTACAATTTGAAACTTTCTTTAAATAAATGATATAAACAAATTAAGTACAAATAGAGAAATATGTTAACAGTTTGATAAATAGCAATGAATGAAGGGTTAATTACCCCATTAGTCACTGAACTTTGGCCAAAGTTTCCACCAAGTCACTGAACTTTAAAAACTACTTGATTAGTCACTGAACTTTCAAAAAATCACATCATTGGTCACTTAACTTTAACAATCACCCCATTGGTCACTGAACTTTGCAAAAAATTTCTACTGGGTCACTGAACTTTGCAAAAAGTTCCCAAATGGTCACGGAAACCCGTGACCATTTGGGAAACTTTTTGCAAAGTTCAGTGACCAATGGGGTGATTGTCAAAGTTCAGTGACCAATGAGGTGATTTTTTGAAAGTTCAGTGACTAATCAAGTAGTTTTTAAAGTTCGGTGACTTGGTGGAAACTTTGGCCAAAGTTCAGTGACTAATAGAGTAATTAACCCATGAAGGAACCTCAAGTCTTAGATGAGAAAATTTTGATGAGAAAAATGTTTTTCAAATGTTGATTCAATCAAAAGTTTTTCAAAGTAAATGATTTGATAAAGATAAATAAGATGTAAGATCAATATAATTTTGCTCAAGAATATTTCACTTAGAAGCTCTTAAAAGTGTTGCAATGAATGTAAAGTGAAATGGTAATTAGAGTTCAAAACGTCAAAAATTCTGAGTAACTAGACAAGCAATCCGGATGTACGCATTTTGAACCGAACAATCAAGGTAGCCGTTGTGCATTGAATTCAAAACAATTAAAAAAAGTGATCGTTGGACAAGCAGGACATCCACATTGCCCAACTAGATGTCCACATCCACAGTATTTCCCTAATTTTTCCTTCTTGAATGTTTTGAAAAATGTAGTTTTTAAATGACGTTTTCCCTTTATTTTTCAAGGTAACTAATATTGTAATAAGTTTATATATCAAATTGAAATACTTACCTTTTAAAGATAATTTTTATGAAGTGTTTTTATGAATAATTTTTCCGTGCATAAAAAAATTTTCATTGAACTTTTAATAATTCATTGCTAAAAATTGAAGTGTTGTACCTCAATACATGAATACAAATATCTTAATCTAATAACTTCGACTTAATCTAATAACTTCGACTTAAGTTATTTTCTTGAGTGACTTGTCTTCAATGCTTTGTATCTATCTCGATTTTTATTGGTCGTCCGATGTGAGTATTTCGAAGAGACGTTTCAAAAGAATTATGATGTTAGTGCATTGCTCATTATTAAACACTCATTCTCAAGAACCGATCCCTAACCCAAGATTTTCACCTAATTTTCATCTTGTAAACATTAGAAAATTCACACAAAATTTAGCGCACATGAAATCAATATTCACCTTTATGTCTCCATACAACAGCTCAACCACCTCAAACTATCATATAGTTGATTTAAGGATATATAATTTAGTATTTATTTGAATTTAGCATCTAAGGTTCACTATTTTCAACTTATTCAAATTTTTAATCAAATTAATTTTTCATGATGCAAAACACAAATTATAAGCGCAAAAAAGTCAACTTTTACATGAATAAGCATAAATCAATCCTAACATGCAAATTTTTCATAGTTTATAATCTAACACGTGATTCTAAATATATGCATCATAGACAAATTTCTTTTTAAAATTTTTGGGTTTTTTTTTTCACCTTTTCGAGTTTCTTTTTTCACGCGAACAAGCACACAAAAGAATAAAAAAAGAAAGATAAAAACTCAATAGTTTTCCACCCCTAAACTTATAGCAAACATTGTTCTCAACGTAAAAAAAAAAGTAATAGGCAATATGTAAAAATTAAGGGCAAAGAAGGGAGCTAAGTACTCTCATGTTATAAATTTGAAGGCAGTGGGTAGATGGATTGATATGAAAGTGCTGAATCACTTGCTATATATTTTTTCTTGTTCAATGTGTTTGTGTCATGTTCCTTCAAAAAAAAAAAAAAAAAAATCAATTATAACGTTGAACAATTTAAAATAAACGTAACACATTCTAAAAGGAATATGGGGATGAAGAAATCCTATACTACTAAAAGGAATAGCAATTACTAACCTACTAAAACCAATTAAATTTAGTAAACTACTTAAAGTAATGAAATTTACTAATCATATATTCTAAAAAAAGAAAAATAAATAAAATGGAAGGAAACTAGATTGCCTCCCAATAAGCGTTTGTTTATAGTAATTAGCTTGACTTGGCAATCTACATCAGGGAATTCTGAAAAAAAAAAAAAAAAAAAGCTTTTGATGCCTTACTTAATTTGCTTATTTTGGCTTTGATCCACTTTTCATTGATTCTGTAAATATTTACCTTGCTTCTTTCAATGTGATATGAATTGCCTATTCTACTTGATTCAAAATCTACTACGTAGACTTCTTCCTCCTCTTCAAGCTTAATTACAAATTCAATTGTTAAGCAATCGATAAAGTTGAAAGATTGTAAGTTAATTTAATCTTCATTAATTGCCACTTCTTCGTTTGGTTCCTTTATAATTAATTTGTCATCCTCTTTATTCTCTACTTCAATAATTAATATCTCCTAGAATTGAATGGTCGGTTTACAATCTAAATTCACGGATAATGAAAATTCTTTCCTTTTCAACTTTCTCCAGCATTTCCCACACTCATTTTACCTTCATCCAACTTGGCAAGTTCATTATAATGTTTTTCTAGTACCTCTTCGTTCAACATGGAAGGACCATCTCCCACAAGCATGTCGTAAATACATACTCACCCACACGCATGTAACTTTCATTAAATTTGTCAATTGTGTGTTTTTAACATCTTAAATATTGTTGAAATCATAGAAACTTGAACCCCATAGGGTCAGTGCATGTATACAAGTAGTACCCAGTATAATGCAACCTATAACAAAATTCACAAAATATATCTTCTACAAACATGTTGTCCTCGTCCATGTAGTATTATTTATTGCAAAAATTTTACTATCTTGCTATTGTAAGAATCATGCATGTACTATTGAATAGTACGTGGTAGAATACCAAACATAAAATAGATCAAGTGAGCAGGGAAAATTAACAAAACAAAAATAAATAAATAAATAATTTTGAATCTCATATAAACTAATAAATTCAAATTAAATACTTTATTTCGTGGTAACGGTGTCAAAACTTATTCGTGAGAAACTTGCAAGGTACGAGATCGTTTACAGGTAACAAAATTGATGAGCTGAGAGTCATTGTCCCACATGGAATAAATTCAATTCATGTTTACTAATTTCGTAAGAAATTCGAATTATTCAACACAAAAAATAAATTTTTGATTTGATTTATGCTAAATTATTCTAAGAAAGTTATAAAATTAGGGTTTACATCAGATTATGGATAATTGTATTGGAAAGCGAACCCGTCTATTGTCATCTACGTCAATTCTCAATTATGTAATTTAGTCGTACTCATGATTCTAAATAATCGATAAAGTTAAGGTATTTAACTTTTTTTTTCATAAATTAACTATATTCTAATCACGAGTCGTGTCTATTCGTCGCTCGAATTCGAATTATTACAAAGCATTAAATTTCAGATTATTTATATGATTGCACATGCGAGAAATAATTATTCCTAACATCTATTGTACATGTATCGATTTTGGCACGTTCTAAATTTATTGTGAACATCCCATCATTACAATAAGCAACTAATTATTCAATTGGTGGCCAATCAATTAAATAATACAATAGATATCCAAAACTAATAAAAAATGCAAGAAAACTAAACTACTAGTCTTGAATTAATATAAATAAACAATAGAGTTCATTTTAATCAAATAAAAAAATGGATCTAACCTAACATAATTTTAATTAAGTTAAAAATAGAATAATAAAAAATATCACCCGGATTATGAAATAATGCACAAGGTGTTATCTTCAAGTCGAATGATAAAATCTTCAATTTCTTGATATAATTGACCATTAATTCTTGTTAGGATTTAATATTCTCTTGAAAGTGGACCTCTTATTATTATTATTTTTATGAATTTTATGATATTATTGTGTATCTAGAGGCAGAGAGTTTTCCAATAGTTTCGCCAAGTTTTGTATTTATAGGAGTCCAAAAATTAGGTCAAACTCATGAAGGAATGAAATGTAATTAAAATTCAGATTTAATAAAGAAATTGCATCGGGTCCTTGGAATTGATATTGCGCACATGCACAATGTCAATTCCATGGTTCATCTTGTCACACCCTATTCATATAGATAACAATATACTAACCAGTGTATAAATACAATTGCTGACTTGACCTAGACATCCAAATTAATAAAATAAAAGTATCTCCAAAAGTATATCCGAAATCAAGGATCATAAAATCAGAGTCCAACATATTTATCCTAAAGTTGTAAAAGCATTTACATGACATTTCAAAAGTGATACATGATCCCTAAAATATAATACAACTGGACTCCACAAAATAACCCTACAAGTCGTCATCTATGTACATCAAATTTCGAAATCCCGTAAAAGCTCCACAGCCAGCCATGTCTGCTAGGAGGTTACATGCTCACCTACAATACAAGAACTACATAAGTCAACGCTTAGTAAGCAAAATCATGCATGTTATGAGTATGAGTGATAATGGTATATGACACCATGCCATTTACTTTAAACAATATTCTAAAGATGTATTATGCTCAGATATTCATCAAAGTCGACTTGCAATAATTTCATTTGAAATCTTTCATTGGGTCCTTAGCCCACCTACTATGCACTGAATAGAGCTCAGCACAATATCAATATCAATAATCAATAATCAAATGGCCAATCTAACATGGACACCGACAAGTGGACCATCTTCTTGTGACCACTAGAGGCCCATCTCCTAACTGCCCCTATGATCACCTAAGAAGTATCTCACCCGAAAGCGTCAATAATCAGAGTATCCTAGACACAGTCGAGTAGTCCACCCTCCTGTGATCACCAAAGGCCCATCCCCTATCTGACTTTGCAATCAACTAGGAAGTAACACCCGTGGTGCCAAAACATATCACATAAGCATCCTCACATGTATTGGTGCCCTAGTATTGGTCAATCAAATATTTTATGAGGAACTCAATTTTACAATCATATTGTGCATGCTAGATTTTCAATCATGGGCATGTGTCATGTATGCACATGAAAATGCTCGTGAGTAACATACTCAATGATCATAACCATCATATGATACACAATGAGCTCCTTATCAGAGTTATGTAAATATTCCAACACTACTATATCATAAACACTATATTCTTGCATCGTAGTTGCAATTGGATTTTGACTTACCTTTTTACCCTTGTGTGTACGTGTTCCTACGAAATGTAGATTAATTTCTTTTTCACTTGAAGTCGGAAAACCACTTGCATCACCATTTAATATTAAACACAATCCTAAATTTTATAACCTTAACACACACACACACACACACAAAATCCCGTACTACGTCCATTTATGCTAAAATAATTTAGATAACATTAGCAATTCAAGTTGCCGATTGCATTGCAAACTAGTCCCATAAATCATACTATTTCTCGAGTCCAATTATTAATGTCAACGTCATTCAATTGTTGTTTAACAACCTAACACTCCTTAAAATGCATTTTTCATGCCTAGGAGATAACTAATGGACATGTAAAGATTGCTACTATGCAAACTACCAAATTGGACAGAAGCTGTTTTTTTTTTTTGCATTTTAGTCGCTGTCATGTCCCGTTTCATCCATCTTTTCGCACCCTTTATCACATTCAATCCTTCCCAAAATTTAAACACATTTGTATAACATATATGTAAAGATAACCATGTCATGAATTCACCACAAGTACAGGTTTTCAGCCTCAAGTTAAGTCCTTTTTATAGCACGATGAACCAGACAGTTTCCGGTGATGGTCTTAGGTTTCCATTACTTATTATGCCACCAATCAGTTTCTAACCTATTAAGGATCGTTTCTATACCTTAACATTCTTATATCAAAATGTTCAAAGTGATAAATATATATTCCATTCAAAATATTATATAACACCAAAGGCGAAACAAGTAAAATCCAGCAACTATTCAGTTTCTGCCCTTAGTTGTTTCACTCCATATATCTCCAACAATTTTCTTTCTTTTTACCATAATAATATCCCCAACACCAACCCCAACCCCAACTCCAACATAATATCAAGCAGTTTCAGAGGTTTACAAGATTGTAACACCTTAAGAAAACAATGAAAACAATCGTCAAAACCAAGATTCCCAGCTCCTTGTTTCTGCTTTTCCCTATTTCTTTTCTTTCTCTTTCACTTGGGGATCACTTGAAGTGATAAAATATCTTAATATGGGGTATTTATAAAGTCCTGTTGGGGTCGTGAATCTTGCTTAAGGATTAAGAAAATACTTCATGCAGCTATGTTGACATGTGTTAAGCAATAGGTGGCTTCATACATCAATATTTGACTTTTCCCTCATCGTATTTGGATCCATATGTGACTTATAATATATATATATTTATCATATATGAAGTATCAAGGGGGTGAAAGACGTGGTGGAAGCCTTAATGTTGAAGGAATTGAATGGTAAAATGACAAGTCTCCCAAGCATGATGTGGCTTCTTGTGGTTAAATTCTGATTTTGTACCTATCCTTGGAGGATTTGTATGAAACTTATGGATAATATACTGAATACATGAAGCCTTCAGAGAGTTATAAATGTGACTAATGCTCAATGGTGAAGGAATTGACCATTACAAGGACAAATCGACTAGCATGAGGTATATTAAGCATGAGGTGTCCCTTGTAGTAGAAAACCGATTTCACCTCTATACTTGTAGGTACAAATCAAATGTCCTTAGCTTATTTTAATGTCTTTAAAATCCAGCTTACCTGCCCTAAGATCCCAAAATATTTTATAGCGTTAATTCTTTAACCGTTCATTTAATTACTTATCCGATTGACACCTGATTTTCGACTGATTTCAACAATTCATACCTCAATATTTATAACGTCATATAAAACTCATATTATTGCATAGTGATCATGTCACTTAAACTTCTCATGTCATAAATATGTCAATTACCTATCTAGGGTTTACAGTGACCTTGATCAACCGAATGGAAAACTAGAACCTTTATCGATACTAATTCCGGCCTTTTCAAGATTCCAATTGCTTAACAAGTCAATCTCCATCATTTAGATTAACCTAATTTTTCTATCATATCTTAATGTAGAATTCACCACCTAGGTCAAGGAGAAAAGGGCTAACACCATGCCAAAGGCTTAAAATCTCAATAATCAAATGCATCATTTTAAGAGAAAGCAATTAAGAAAATTGATGCAAATGACATTATGAGTATAATGTAATGCATGAATCATATTTGCCAAATGTGATGTGAAGTTCGGGGTATTACACATTTTCATCAAATACAAAAGTGGTGAGTTGACATATTGTTTTTGATGAATTCTATGATATTATTGTGTACCTAGAGGCGGAGAGGTTTCCAATATTTTTGGCCAAATTTTGTATTTATAGGAGTCCAAAAATCATGTCAAACTCATGAAGGATTAAAATATAATTAACTAATCAAAAAATGCAAGAAATATTAAACTACAGGCCTTGAATTAAAATAAATAAATAATATGTTTCATTTTCATCAAATACAAAAAGGGATCTAGCCTAACACGATTTTAAATAAATTACAAAAAAGAATAATAAAAAATATCATCCCGGATTATGAAATAATGCAAAGGGTTATCTTCAAGTCCAATGATGAAATCTTCAGTTTCTTAAAGTTATTGAACTTTAATAGGGTTTGATCTTCTCTCTCGAAAGTGATGAATTGACCTCTTGTTTTGGATAAATTTTAAAATATTGTTGTGTATCTTGAGGCAAAGAGTTTTCCAATAGTTTCGCCAAGTTTTGTATTATAGGAGTCCAAAAATCAAGTCAAGCTCATGAAGGATTAAAATATAATTAAAATTCGTATTTAACAAAGAAATTGCGTCAGGTCCATGGGATTGATATTGCGCCCACGCACAAATACTAATTCCAGGGTTCATTTTCACCAAATACAAAAGTGGTGAATTGACCTCTTGTTTTTTATGATATTATTGTGTAGATAGAGGCACCGCGTTTTCCAATATTTTCGCCAAATTTTATATTTATAGGAGTCCGAAAATCAAGTCAAACTTATGAAGGATTAAAATATAATTAACTAATCAAAAAATGCAAGAAATATTAAACTACTAGTTTTGAATTAAAATAGACAATATGGATAATTTTCATTAAATACAAAAACGGATCTAGCATAACATAATTGTAAATAGATTATGAAATAATGCAAAAGGTGTTATCTTCAAGTCCAATAATGAAATCTTCAATTTCTTTATGTAATTGACATTTAATTCTTGTTAGGGTTTGATATTCTCTCTCGAAAGTGGTGAACTGGTCTCTTGTTTTTGATGAATTTTATGATATTATTGTGTATTTAGAAATAGGGAGTTTTCCAATATTTTGGCCAAGTTTTGTATTTATATTGGTCCAAAAATAGGTCAAACTCATGAAGGATTAAAATATAATTAAAATTCAGATTTATTAAAGAAATTGCGTCGTGTCCCTGGAATTGATATTGCGCCCACGCACAATTGAATCTGGCGTCCCCGCGCCATTGCACAAATTTGTTCCCGGTTGAAATTGCAATTTGAGCCGGCTTTTTCCCAAGCTTTTATCTCGTGCTCGGGCCATAAAAGTTTAGCCAATTGTCAATTCAGTCCCTATCTTTATTAATTATTCATCTTGAACCATTTTTCCGTGCATTTTAATCTTTCAGCTTCAAATTACTTCTATTGGATACAAGATTTTTTCAATCATCGATATTAAGTCTGCATCAACTATTGAAAGTGTTCAATTTAATCACAAACTTTGTATTTCTTTCTTTTTTCACCAATTTTTCGTTTCTTTTATACAATTCCACCAATTTGTCTCGAATTTTAGCTAACGAATAAAATTAACATGTAATTAAGTAATCAGATATCAAATTTAGTTAAAATTAATCATATTTGAGTTATTATCACACTTATATCCTTAGCATTTTTTTTCATCACATTCTTATTTTAACGTTTCACTAATAAATTTTTTTTGTCCTTAATCATGATTGTCGTTCAAAAATATTGTTAACATGCTTTAAAATGAGGGTCAAATATTTAATCGCATTGTTACATCATTATTTGTAACTCTATTTCGAATAAAATTTTGGAAATAGACTATAATTATGAACAATTTATGTTAATTTGAGACTAAAATGCGATGAAATTTTCTGAGACATAAATGTAATAATGTGTAAAGGTTATGAACTTTTCATGCTATTAAAATGTAAATTGGGATGTGAATATGCTTAGCCTTAATAAATTATAAAACTGAGGTAAAATAAAAAGACATTAATACCATTTCAATTAAAAAAATATTTCCAGTTTAAATTTCAAAACAAAGTTTCTTTCATTCTTTTTTTTATCCAACATGGATAACGACTCTTTCGTTTTCATCTTTTTTAGCACTAAAACCACGAAAATTTGTCAAAATTTAACACAAAGATCTCGTTAATAACCATTACTTTGAATTGGTAAGTATATTTGCATATATTTAATGTCATTTTAATTAAATTAGTTTAGTTTTGTAGTTGTTAAATCTTATTTTGATTTATGTTAATACATAGATATATTATTACAATTTATTGGACAGATGCATAAATTTTATTAAGTAAAAATAGAAAAAAAAAATCATCAGGGTAGATCGTTAGCAGACAACCCAAACCCTTTATAGTCGCTTTTTTTTTTTTTTTTTTTGGAGGGGGTGGGGGGGCGTTTCTTCATCTAACTTTTTGTCTAACTTTGAATTGAAATGTAGAAATAGAATCGACACTCATTCCAGTTTGTTATTTTATTGAATTTCAAAAGAATGAAAATAGTCTATGCTCACGCAACTGGATGAGTGATGAAAGTGTTCTTGCAATTTTTTTGACATCGATAAGATCGTATACGTGTATCGTGATTTATAAAGCCTCCTCAATATTGATCCCTCTAAGTACGATATGGATTAGATATTTCTATTTTTCGACCATTCAAATATTTCGGTTCTACCAGTAAAGATTACTTCCGAAGTGCAAGTGATGTAGCTATTTCAACTTGATAAAGACCACAATTCTCCTCTTTGTATAACTTTAGTGATGAAGAATATTTCTAGAGTGAACACGAAGCATCCGATTGAGTGGGTAGTAATGTGGATGATTTTTGGGATATAATGGAAATATCTCGAGAGGACAACGTATTTATTCCAGAGATAGTTTCTATACACCATGATCTCACTATTACATACCGACCTCTCGAGGTAGTTGAAAATAGGGCTGTCCGTGGGTCTGTTCGGTTCGATTCTGAAGAGACCCGAACCGACCCAAAACTTTCGGGTATTTAATAAATGGACCCGTCGGGTCCAAATATAATTATGGAACCTTCGAGTTCGGTTCGGTTCGGTTTGGTTCCGTTCGGTTCCGTACCATAATTAATTTTTTTAATATTTACAGCAACACTACATAAAATACAACTAATGACATTTTATTCGTAACTTTTACAAATTAACATAACTCAATTCAAAAATGTATAAATAAATAGCTGTCCAATAAGATTAATTCAATACATACAAATACCAAAAGGTAGATATTAATATTACCGCAACACTACATAAAATATATTCATTTGCTTCAAATTAAAATGGGCTAATGGGTTTTAAAAATGATTTGGGCTTTAAAATTAAAATTATGAAATAATATGATTTATTTAATTAATTTGCTAATTTGTTTAGAAAAAATAAAATAATTTAATTAATTCAATATAAAAAAAAAATTATTTAGTTTCGGTTCTTATTTGGTTCTTCGGTTCTTGGTCTAGACCCGAGACCCGACCCAAACCCATCGGTTCTCTATTCGGGTACCCGTTCGGGTATTTAATTTATGAAGAACCACTCGATCCGGTTCGGAACTTTTGGACACCCCTAGTTGAAAACAATGAGGAAATTTCATTTACAAACCAGGATCAAATTACTTTATTCAAGTCAGAGACATGAGTAGCTGAGAACTCATAGGCTAGATAGAGTACATGATCTTTTAATTCTTTGTGTATGGTTTTCAATGAAGATTTACAGATCGATCGATTGTTTAACACCAAGAAAGATATCTACAAAGCTATGCATATGATTGCAGTGGAACACAACTTTGAGTTTAAAATAAAGAAATCAAACATGAATACCTACACAATTGTCTATGTAGTCAACAATTGCAGTTGGCATGAATGCGCAAGAAAATACTTGTCAAGTGGGTATTCATCACAATAATCAATGACAAGCAAGATCATGGTTTGTTAGTAGACATATAATACAATAGTTTTAAGACCCAAGACAATTTATAGACCTGCAGATATCATTAACGATGTCCGTTGAGAGCTCGAGGTTGTCATGAGCTACCAGAATGCCTGGAAGGCTAAAGAATGTGCCTTGAAGGGTTTAATGGGTTTACCCAAGGAGAGTTATGTTAAATTGGCTAGGTGTTTCCATAATATGGGAAGAACTAATCATGGCTCACCGTTGGATATTAAGACTCATGATGCAATCGTTTCACAAATTTAATCATGGCTTTTGGACAATGCATTCGGAAATTTCTTAATTCAATGCGAACATTAATTTTAGTTAACGGTACGTCCCTCAAAGTTAGATATGAAGGCAAGTTGATTATTGCTACATGTTAAGACGTAAACATTAATACTTATTCTCTTACATTCGGTATAGTCGATATCGAGAATGATCTAATGGTGAATTCGTTCTTCGCAATGTCGAGGTAATTAATTGAGGACATCGAGAACCTTAACTTTGTAATTGACTGGGAAAAAGCTATAATAAACAATATCGCTAAACTTTTTCTTGGTGCATGTCATGATTACTATATGTACCACATATAATTTAACCTGAAGACCAAGTATAGGGGCACTGGATCATGTCATTGTTTAGGAGAGTTGTAGAGGCATATAATTTTGATGGGTTTAATAAATGCATAGGTAAATTAGATAGTAAACCACATAATGTATAGGAGTATTTAACAACGAAACTAGGTATTGAACATTCGACACTGTCACATTTTATAAGAATTCAATATAATATGATGACATCAAACAATGTGAAGTCACTCAATTCAATATTCAAGAAGGATCAAAAGTTGTCAATTCTCGCGACGATTGAGCGCATTCTTAGCAAGCTATAGGAATTATTTCATAATAGACATGTGGAATCACAAATGTGTACAAGTACGCTAACCTGGACAATGGAAGACAAATTCTTCAAGACTCTCAAGATGACAAAAAACGTATATGTGGAATCACTTGATCAATTTTGCTTCTCCGTGAAAGGTGGACCAAACATAGGAGACATCGTGGACTTGAATGATAACACCTACACTTGTAAAAAGATTCAATTGAAGAGTTTTTCACGTGCGTATGCAGTTGCAGTGGCTTTACATTGAGGATTTTCACTATACACCTTACGCACTTATTATTACACAATTGATTTTTGGAAAGTTTAGTATGTCAAAACTATATTTTCTTTGCCAAATGAAGTCGAATGAATCGACCACATTCTCTCACTGAATAATTTTTGCCACTCAAAGTTGGAACGTGTACTCCTAGTCTTAGACATACAACTAGAATACCATCTACCGAAAAGTTTTTCGACCACGTAAGTACGAAAGGTGCGGCGCAACAAGTAATACTCGTCATTTTTATACTAGTCAGGCTTTCCTTCGTAACAATTCCACGAATGTGTAATTTATGTTTAAATATAGTATTGTGTTTTTTATATTTAAATCTTCAATATTTACAAATACAAAAATAATTAAATTAGGACACGGCTCACAATTACATCTATAATATTTGCATATTTACAATTTCTGTATACACAAAGTAAAGTAGTCTTTAGAAGTGAACGTACTTGTTGAATAAGGAAAGAAATGCTTGATTATTAAAATAGAACCGTCATGATTTTAGCATTGTGAATTTTTATTTGAGTATTTTATTGGCAGTTTTAGCACATGACCATAATAAATGCTCACCTTAAGGTTCACCATTAAGCATGTGGACCAAGTGGGAGAATCTAACCATTTATTGAGTGAGCCACATGCTAAATGATTTAATTTAAAATTTAAAAGGTGAGTTAATTAACTGCCTAAATAACTTCTTATTTGATTATTGGAGGAAAGTTATTGTGGGAGAAAAGCCATCCACTTCCATGATGGATGGAAGTCGTCGGCGATTGTCTCTGTATATACCAAAGGGTCCCCGGCCAAGCCCGTACAAAATTCTTGCAGAATTTTCTCGCACAAAGAGAAAGTCTTTTTTTCATCAAGTTGAAGGGCTTATTAAGTGGACATTGCCTAGAAGACCTTTTGATGAAGTGAATATTAAAATTCATTTTTCCCAATTTAATAAAGTCTTGAAAATTGTAGAAGAATGCTTAACACATGCCTATGCTTGGAAGGAAGTTCCAATTAAGTTCAACTATTTAAGTCACACTATTGTAAGATTTGAAGAAATTTTTTTGATCATTTGAAAATTAATTTTTTCGAGAGGAGTTTATCCTTCTCTTGAAATCTCTCTCTCGTGGATTCTATAGAGAGGCAAGTTTTCCTAGCGCAGTATCCATTGTTAGATTCTTAAGGGTGGTGATTTATAGATCCTTTAGGTCTTTTAGTTGGGTGGTGAACTATTTTACATTTCTTATCCCTTAGGAAGCAAGTTCATCTTTGAGTTCCTGTGCTTGTGCTACCTTCTCCTTCTTCCCTATGTTTCTGGTGTCAAATTGGTATTGAGCTTTGGTCATCATGGCTAGTGCTTGTTGTAGTGCTAATAGCAATGATGAACGCCATGCTTGTATAAAAAACCTTCATTATTTAAAATCGAAGTTAATAAACGCCCTTACAAAATAGCGTGGATCAAAAAGGAAAATCTATATATCTTAGAAGACTGTTAACGTGTAGTACTTGAAGAAAATGTACAGGGTAAAGAAGATGCTATGGAAGATCTAGACAAAAACTACATTGTCAAACATGACTTGAGAGAGGATGATAAAATCATTTATTTTTTTCCATCTCAAATTAAAGGTAATCAAAGGAATTTATCCCTTCCCCCAAAAGGAGACTCAAACCTAGATCTTCAGCCTGTTAAGACTTCACTCTTCCCAATTTAACTAAGCCTTCACATTTGAAGAAAAAAACATTTATGCAGATTATGGTATATATATGGTCCTAGCCTTTATGATGGCCATGTGAATGAAGCTTCTTGGACAAGCACTAACAAAACATTTATGGTATATAAATGGTCCTAGTACCTAGGTTTATTGAAAGAAATAAACATCATATACATGAACAAATTTCTAAAGAAATTCCACTAACAACACATCCAAAACTACATTTATTCAAAACTGGAAGCATCTCTACCAAATCAATCAGGATATATGATGAGCTCAAAGGAGTATAAGGTTTTCCCCCATAAAAGAAGGATGGCACTAAGAGACTCTTAATTCAATCTTACTTGATGATAGATTATTTTTTAAGGAATTGTAAGTTTGTATTTGTAAATTCTAAAAATTTTAATTTCACTTTTCTGTTTCTGGGAGGAAGTCAGTCACTCGAAGTTCCTATACTCAATTTCTAACAGGTTCTGACTCGTACATGTAAGATGCGAAATTTAAATATTAAATTAAAATCAAAACATCATATATAATGTAGTAAACCTCAATGGAGAACATTAACGAGCTCCCATGCCATAGGTAAAGAAAGTAATCCACTAAATCGAACGATAAAAAATACAATAGTGTCAGTTTTGTAATTTCGCTAAATTAACAAAAACAATCAAAAGAAATCTAAGAATAACTCCCTCATTTTCTTATTCTTTTGACTTATTGTAGAAGTGGAATCAAACCCTGGGATCTTGGCTTTATACTACTTTACTATTTTACTCAACCAAAACCACTACTTGGATTAAGAATCAACATTCTTTACTCACACCAAGTAGCTTGATCGATAAATAGGATTGCACATTAATGCACGCTATTTTGTTTCTCCAAATATGTTGAAGAGAACGACTGCTTTTGAATATGTTCAATGAAGTATCACGCCTGTGTGAACTCTTTCGAGAATGACAAAACTGATTGCTGCTGGTTAACGGCAAAACTGCTTGCTACAGATTCACATATGGAATTAAGTTTTTCAAAGCTCGAATTTCAATCTTGATTAGTTACCTTATTTGTAGGTAAAGCAATTTTCAAAAGATAAGAATTATTCATTACCTAAAATTTCGCAATAATTATGATTACATCCTTATCATAGGAGATATGTATTATCACAAGAGATATCCTACATTATTAGAAATCCAATTTTAATAGAAGTTCAATCTTATCATGAAAGATATGCCAAAAGATATCCTTGATTTTTTAGAAGTCTAATTTTAATAGATATTCATCTTATCATAAAAAATGTGCCAAAAGACATCCTAGATTTGTTAGAAGTCTAATATAAGGAAAAATAATTTTAATTCAAAAAATTCTTATATTTTCCTTCTAAACAAATTTTAAAATATTTAGGATGGTTTACATATAGATGAGGTGTCAAAAAGCAAGCAGAGAATTTTTTTTTTTAGTTGAAGAAATTCTAACCCAATTATATCTCACTACATCAAGTGTATGTAAATCATTATCTAAACCATTATGTATATATATTACAACTGTAAAAGTAATATTCTATAAGCCTAGAAAGGCCCTTCATGTAATATTCAAATAATTTTATTTTTAACAATGAGAATTTTCTTAAAAAATCTTTAGACAATTTATAAAGGAGTCGTTATTTTTATTCACAATTTTTATATATTTATCCATTTTTTTAAAAAAATCTACATTATATTTTTAACCTTATGTAATTTAAGGCCCTGTTTGAGCTACCTTCTTTTTTTCATTCTCATTCTTCTACTCGTTTTCAACCACACATTTTTCAATAAAATAATATTTTTCATCACATCAATAACTTTTCCTTCTTTTTCAACCACATATTTTACATCACATCAATAGTAAAAATGTGCACCAAACGGGGGCTTACTTAAATAGACAAGAATAAGATCAAATAAAATTAATAATTCTAAATTCATTCATTAACATTTATCCTTATTAAATACTTTTCAATATTTTATATTCTTTTAGAGAAACATCTTCCACAACTAAAGCCAAAACAAACAATGTGATGTTCCTTTTACGTTTCTAAATTCATTCACTAACATTTGAATGGACGATGTAGTGTTTTTATAATAAATAATGCAAATGACTTTTAATTGAACTAATCTTGCTACTGATGTGCCTGCTTTTCATTAATAAGTGTAATTTTGCCCGGGGTTACAAACACATTAGATTTGATCAAAGGTTGAGTTTTTTACATGCTTCTTTTTGGTTTTATCAGAAGTGGCAGTTTTACAAAGAAAAAAGTAGCAAGTCCTTGTTTGATCCCAATTATTTTCAAAATACATTTTTTTTCTCTTATTTTCAATCACAGAATCTTCAATAAAATAATATTACATATAAATTGAAAACTTTTCCTTATTTTTTTAACCACACATTCTTTATCAATTTATTATTCAAAAATGCGTTCTTTGTCAAATAACGTGGTTGAAACAAGGGAATAAGCTAAATCCTCTAAAGCTGAATACACTACTAGACTTGAAAACCAGAAACTCCAGCCTTCTTCAATGGTGACTATAACATGCATTTGCAAACCAAAGACCCTCAATACAAACAAAACCATTCAGAAGGGCTTATATCTAATCAGGTGAAAAATCTGTCACATCATTACTTTTTAATTCACTTTCTGCAGATAGACTGGATCCTCCTCTGCAATTTACAGATGGTGCTGAGCTTGCAGGTATCTCACTGCAGCTTCTAGGATTCTCTGCTGCTCAATCTGTACCACTAATCATCTTGTTAGTTACTGCCTAGAATATGATGTATATCGAATCTACAAACACAATAACAAAAGGGTTGCACTTTAAAAAAACAAACGTTTTTCTTATTTCATGAACGACCAAATATCCTACAAGATGTTTTAGAATCTTAAATACTAAAAGAACAGATAAACTACTGGGCCAGCAGTCCCTTAATGGGTTGGGCTACAAAGCAAAATAAATAAATACTGAAAATAATGAACTAAGAAACATTTAGTGTCATTTTGACTTAGCAAACGAATTCAATGGGAATCGTCATTGAATTGTCGCGAGCTTTCCGGAATAGGGTCATGGGCCTAAAACGGACGCTGTATGCAAAAGCTACACTATTTTCTTCAAACCCTGACCATCCAAACGTTCTAAATACGCAAGTGCATATTTCTCCACACTAACCTCATCAGAATAAGTGAAAGGATATTTGATGATTGAGATATTTCATTACCTGGAACAGTTCATGCAGTTTATTAGTACTCATATTCTAACAGCTCCAAGGCTCTCAAACATCTAAAAAGGAGTGAAATTTTGGAATATTTTTAGGGTTTTTCCCTTAACTTTAAGTGTGCGCGCACAGAAAAGAAGAGAGAGATCGAAGATACCCAGCTCAGCTACTTTGCCCGGAAGCAGTGCGAAAAGCAATGCATCATTTCGGACTCTCTTGGCACCAATGCTTGAACTGCTACCCATAAACGGATTTAAATGGATTCCCATTTTGTTGTAGTCCAAGAACTCTCTATCCAGCCCGTTGCTCCACCATGAACTAGCGGTGGCAAAAAAGCTCGGAGGCTAACATGGCTCGGGCTCGGTTGAACCGAGCTGAGGCTCGGGCCGAGCCCCATTTTGGGGCTTCAGCCCGAGCCTAGGCCGGCCCGTGTAAATAAATTTAAAAAAATTCAAATTTAGATTTCAAATTAAAGCTACCCCTACCTGCTGCTACAAAAAAAAAAAGATTTGTCTTAAAATAATATAATAGGATCGTCTTGTATAATTTATAAAAAAAAAAAAAATTTCAAATTAAAGCTGCCTGCTGTGCAGGCAGATTCCTGCCTGCACTGTAGCTGCCCCAAGGCGTGCATCGGTGCAAAAAGTAGCTGTTGCGTGCACGTTAATTTTTTTCAGGAGTTGTCTTGTCATAATTTAAATTTTTATGTTAAATATAGTTAAAACAGATATATTTTTTTGTCTATAAATACGGGAAAATTTTTACAAATTCATATCAATCTTTCGAATTTCTTTACGCAATATTCAATTTCAATATTATTCTCTCAAATTCTTTACACAATATTCAGTATTTTACTCTCCAATTTTAGTTACTCTATTTTTCAATATTCTTTACTACAATACTTACACATGAATTTTACTAGTGATGAGATTAATTAGTTTAAAGGTAGTTTGAGTACTCCATTGGGATATGATGCATCTCAAAATGTTCCAATTGATTTGGAGGATATCGAAGAGGAGGAAGTAGTCGAAGTTAAAAGGTCGAAAAAAGAGTCTGCGGATTGTTGGCAACATATGACTCGTAAAAAAGTCAGGGTTCAAAATGGAGTTGGTATTTGGAAAGCATGTTGCAATTATTGTGGTAAAGAACTTAGTTGGAAGCCTAGTTCGAGCACATCGCATTTAACTAGACACATATTAAGAAGTTGCAAAGCGAAACCGGTTGGTCTTGACCCGAAACAGACCGAACTAACATTTACCGGTTCCGGTTCTACTCTTTCCACTTTTGTATATTCACAGGAAAGATTTCGTGAAGGAATTGCTGCATACGTGGTTGCAGCAGAGATGCCGCTAACGATGATCGAGTCAGTCCACTTTACTTGTCCTGTGCAGAATTATCTCCAACCCAGGTATCATTCTTATTGTAGAAATACTCTTCGTTTTGATGCTATAAAATTATATAACATAAGAAAACAAACTGCTATTGAAAGTCTAAAATCTTTTAATTCTGTTATATCATTTACCTCTGATTTATGGACCGGTGTTAATAAAAAAGGTTATATTGCTGCTATAGCTCATTACATTGTTCACCTATGGATTATGCACAAAAGAATTATTGCATTCAGATGTGTAGAATATCCTCATAATGCGACTAACATATACATGGTTTTAAAAGATATTATACAAGAATATGGTATGCAAGAAATGGTTTGAAGTTTTACTTTTGATAATGCTAGTGTAAACAAAGTTGTTGTCGAAAAATTTATTAATGATTTGAACCCTACATTTGGAGGTTTATTTTTTCATCAACGTTGTGTATGCCACATTATTAATTTGATTGTAAAAGATGAATTAGAACATATAAAATTACCGTTAGATAAAATTAGGCAAGCAATTACTTTTATTACTATATCACCAGCAAGAAAGCAAGCATTTAACAGTTTATGTGCAGAGTATGGTTTAGAAGAGAAATCATTTGTCACTGATGTATCACATAAATGGAACTCTACATATCTTATGTTACACTCATTTGAAAATTATGATAAAGTTATTTCGATATATTATAATGGTAGGCATACATATGGACCCGAACATAATTTGGAAGATTGGGAATGAAATCTTGCATTTGTCGTGAAAAAATTTTTAAAACCTTTTTTCGATGCTATAAAGGAATGTAGCGGTATTTATTACCCAACATTTTCACTTGTTTTACAAAAATTTTTCTATTTTGCACAAGTATTTCAAAAATATAGGAGTTTGTCAATTTTTGTTGATGTAGTTTATTCTATGGAGTCAAAATTTCGAAAATATTGGGAAGAGATACCTTCTTTATTTTTATTAGCTTTGGTGATGGACCCTCGACTTAATTTAACTGGCACAAAAGCTACTATAAAAGGGATTTCAAATTTCATGAATGTACAATTATCACATGTGCATATAGAATCAATGTTATGGGAAATGTATAACCATTACGCTGAAAAAGAAGGTCAGTGTAGTTCTACTTCCCAAAGTTCTTTTTCAAGAAACGCTTCAACAAATGCAGATAATACATGGAGTTATTTAGAGACCAATACTAGTGTTCTATCATTTAGTTCTATTTCGTCAATATCTAGAGCAATAGATGTCAATGTGCGTGGACGTTCGTAGTATGTTACAACCACAAGAATTACAAGAATTTAGTCTTTTATCATGGTGGAGGTGTAACGAAAGGCACACTACAAAAAAAAAACCGATTTCGCGACAAACAAATGTTGCCGCAAAAATTGAGTTTTTGTTGCAAAAGTAATTTAGCGACAACAATATGTTTGTTGCGGGTATTGTCGCTCTATATGAGTCACAGAATGTGTTTTGCGACGACTTTCGGACATTCGTCGCAGTATCAAAATCGCGACACTATTTGTTTGACGCAGAAAATACGAAATGGCAACACAATATCTGTAGCCATAATATCGTCGCAATGTATATATGTCGCAAAAAATTTAAAGGGCGACAAGTGTGTTTGTCGCAACTAGTGTTCCAATAAAGTTTTTACGACAAATATGTTCATTTCGAATGTTGAGTTACTGAACATATTTTGCGACAACTTTCGACCATTCATTGCAGTAACAAAATCGCGACACTATTTGTTTGACGCGAAAAATATGAAATGGCAACACAATACTTGTAGCCATAATGTCGTCGCAATGTATATATGTCGCAAAAAAATTAAAGGGCGACAAGTGTGTTTGTTTCAAATGTTGAGTCACCGAAAGTATTTTGCGACAAGTTTCGACCATTCATCGCAGTAACAAAATTGCGACACTATTTGTTTGACGCGGAAAATATGAAATGGCAACACAATATCTGTAGCCATAATGTCATCGCAATGTATATATGTCGTGAAAAATTTAAAGGGTTATTGCAACTAATGTTCCAATAAAGTTTTTACGACAAATATGTTTCTTTCGAATGTTGAGTCACCGAACGTATTTTGTGATAACTTTCAACCATTCATCGCATTAACAACATAGCAACACTATTTATTTGCCGCAGAAAATATGAATTAACGCAAAGAGTCTATCGTGCCATCGTTTGTGCAACGAGTATAGTTGTTGCCTAATTTATTTCGTGATTATTTATATACGTCGCATATTTTATTTTACAACGTATAAAATTACTGCACAAAGTATTTTGTGATAAACATTTATTACCGCTTCAACGATGTACAATTATCGCCTAATTGATTCAATTTAAACACATAATTTTAAACAAAAAATTTTATTTTAAACACATAATTCTAAACAAATAATTTTATTTTAAACACATAATTTTAGATTTATTTCGTCGCAATGGAATCATTACTGTGGTGCACATTTATATGAAAATGTAACTTACCTTATTATAAATAACTCGCGACTTTATGAAATGAAAAAAAAAAATCATATTACTGTCAATTTATGACGGAGCAGCAAATCGTAGTTAAGATGATTGAGAAAATCTAAATGGGCATTTGTGAAAAAATTATTATACCTTAACGCAGTCTCAAACTAATGACATGGGACATTTTCGCACTCCGGATAAGATTTTACTGCAACAGTCTCATAATAAGTACCTGGAACCCCCTAATGTAGGGAAAACAAATAAATTATTAACAAATTGTTACCAAAAAAACTAGGCAAGTCTTTTTAGAATAACAAAAATATCATCTACCTGGTATCCAATCCGGACCTTCGAACCATAAGCAACCCGAAAGTTCCTTAGAACTCCTTCCAAATACTAACAACTAAAGACCATCCAGATAGAAACAAATCACCTAAGAAATGTCTCAATCATTAGCTAAACAAGATTCCTACTACTTACCAATAAACATTACAAAGATAAATCACAGATCAATCATAGCCATCACCAACTAATTAATGACTATCAAGGATCAAATCGAAGGCTAAATTTTGCATAGTTCACAATCTACAATCTGCAATTCAATTTTATAAAAAACAAAATGGAAACTTGCATTGTATACACAACAAATAAAACGAATATCCTAATAATACAGAAAATGTGCCACCAATTACATAATTCTAAACAATTAATTGTTCAGTTGATCCAAAGTAAGACTAAGCTTTATAAAAGTTGCAATTTAAAACCAACTGCTTCTAGAGCTCAAATATTTGAATTGCAATCTAAGACAACATAAAAAGGAAAAAGAAAATCCACTACACAACTTGATTACCTCCAAGATCAAAACAAATACAAATTTCAAAGGCCAAACTACTTAGAATAGTTCACCAAACTTGAAAAGTAGAAAATAGAACTATAAATATGGAAGAAATAACAAAAACCTCACGGGACACCCAAACTCCACAATAATATTCGAGTAATTGCTATAGGACAAGATCAACAATCATCACAATAAGCAATCAACTATATCTCAATAGTCAGTTGCTCTAACCTTAAATGTTAATAAAGAAATCTTATCAACTCTCGATAGATGCGTCGTCAGTACTCGAATCTACATAGGAAAGGAAAAATTTTGATAGTCATTATGCTTACCAATATAATAGAAAAACATTATGCAAAAAAGAGCATGATTCATTATACTTACCAATATCACTATCAGCATTATCATCTTCACCATCTAGAGATTTCTCATCTTCACTGTAATATTCATTCAATGTATCATCTTCCTCTTCCGAATTATCATATATAATATTATTCATATTTTTATTTAGTGTTTCATTTTCAATAATATCTGGATCTACATCTCCTCTATGGCATACTTGAGTATCAAGATCTTCCTGTTGTATTGCCAAGACAATATCTGATGATTCATTTTCCTGAAATATTACTTGCTCACTACCCTCATCCTTTTTTTTCAGGAATGTCCCATATGCCTCTATGTTGTACCTTTTCCACTACCTTCCATTGTGGACCCAACACTAGATCATCCATATAAAATACATGTTGTGCTTGGATGCCAAGTATGTAGGAATCATCCGTGTACCATTTGCGATTCACATTGATAGAAGTAAGATGGTAATCAACAACCGTTCTTTTTTGTTTTGGATTATTATCGTACCAATTACACTGGAACAAAGTGACGCGGTAGTCAAAAATGTATACCAACTCAATAACGTCACATAGTATACCAAAAAAATTGATGTCATCTCCCGGCGCCATCACTCCACTATTTTGTGTTGTACGACAATCATCTCGATCTTTAACAAGGAATCGTACCCCATTAGCAATACAACCCGAATAGGAAAATATTCTAAAATCCGGTTTACATGCTAATGCATACAATTCTTTGCTCACAATTGAATCTGTTTGATTATATAATCTCGTTATCTGTGCTAACAAAAAATATTAATCAATATACCTTTAACCATCCAGGAATGATACGTTGCATTAATAAATAAATAATACATGCATTATAACTTACACGTGAAGCAAACCATCCAGGAAACAATTCTTCTTGTTTTTTGTTCGAAATTGTTATGATTTTGTTGTTGCAATAGCTCCATATGTTCACTACAAAAGGAACAGTCAATTAAATACTACAATATATTAGTAATTAATAGCAAAAAAATTTAAAAGTTGATTAAGAACTCACTCTAAATATTGCCGAACTTCATCACAATTATTTAGGACATACCAATGGGCTTTATCAATTTCCTGTTTCGAAAGTAACTTTGGTTCTGCATGACCTAATAGTCTAGTATTTTGAGAGAAAACAGACAAGCTTGCAGATGGAGTTCCACCATCGTCATTGCGCTCAGGTCGATTAAATCTTGTTTCAATGTCGTTGAGATACATCGAGCAAAAAGTTAAAGACTCATTAACAATATATGCTTCAGCAATTGATCCTTCGGGTCGAGCTTTATTCTTAACATAACTCTTATATCGACCTAATATTCTGTCATCAAAATTCACATGACAAGTTTTTGAAAATAATAAGCCAACGAACAAGTATATATATATATATATATATATATATATATATATATATATATATATATATATATATATATATATATATATATATATATATATATGCAATATTAGCAATTACCTTTCAATTGGATACATCCATCTGAATGCAACGGGACCTCCAAGTTTTGCTTCTTCAGGTAGGTGAACAACTAAATGAACCATTACATCAAAAAATGCTGGTGGGAAAATTCGTTCTAGTTTACATAAAATTATAACAATCCCTTCTTCCAATTTCTCTAAATCATTTATATTCAATGTTCTTGAACATAATTGTTTAAAAAAACAACAGAGCTCTACAATTGCAGTACACACTTCCTTTCGCAAAAATTTTCGAATAACAATGGGAAGAAGTTGTTGTAACAGCACATGACAATCATGAGTTTTCAAACCTGATATTCTGGCTTCATTTTCGCGTACGCATTTAGAAATATTTGATGCATATCCATCAGGAAACTTCACAGATTTCAAGAACTTGCAAAATATTTTTTTTCCTGCAACGTTAATGTGTAAGAAGCATGAGGTTTCATAAATCCATTACCATGTGGTTTTAAATGCAATTCTTTTCTAATATTCATATCTTGCAAATCCAATCTAGCCTTATCCATATCTTTTGTCTTCCCTTCAACATTCAACAATGTTCCAACAATATTATCGCACACGTTCTTCTCAATATGCATCACATCTAAATTGTGTCTTAGTTTCAACTTCGACCAATACTCCAACTCGAAGAAAATGTTTTTTTTTTGTCCAGTTTATCTCATCTGGAGTTCGTTTTCTTTTTCTATCTTTATTACTAGGGTGCTTTCCAGGTTTCCCATACCTCACAGCATGTAATTGCTTTAAAATATCATCTCCTGATAACTTTTTGGGTGGTGGTCGTAATTCCCATTTACCATCATGTAATTTACTTTTTCTCCAATGATGGTTAAGTGGCAAATAACGTCGATGACCCATAAAACATATTTTACTACGTAACCTATGCGAAGAAGTATTCTCATTATATACTGGACAAGCTTTGTATCCCTTAGTGCTCCATCCTGATACATTTCCATAAGCAGGCAAATCATTAATGGTCCACATTATAGCTACATGCATAGGAAACATTTGACCACTATAAGCATCAAACGTGTCAACACCAACTTCCCATAATTCTTTCAACTCATCCACTAGTGGTCTCAAATAAACATCAATATCTCTTCCTGGTGCATGTGGTCCTGGAATTAGCAATGACAGCAACATAAACAGTTCTTTCATGCACTTCCATGGTGGCATATTGTATTGCACTAGAACAACAGCCACATGCTGTAGGAATTATGCATGTTTCCAAATGGATTGAAGCCATCAGTTGCAAGACCTAACCTAACATTGCGAGGATCTTGCATAAATCCTGGGTATAACTTGTCAAATTCTTTCCATGCCTCACCATCAGCTGGATGTCTTAAAACACCTTCTACCTCAACCCGACCTTCTGCATGCCATCTCATCTTCTTAGCAGTATATCTTGATATGAATAATCTCTGTAATCTTTTTTTCAATGGGAAATATCTCAATACTTTCTGAGGCACCTTTCTTCCCTTGCCAAAATTGTGTTTGTATCGTGGTTCATCACATTCTGGGCACTTAAGTGCAAATTCATGCTCTTTCCAAAATAATACACAATCATGCTTGCATGCATGAATAGTCTCATAGCCCAATCCTAATTCACTTAGCATATTTTTGGCATCATAAGTTGAAGTTGGTAATCCAACATCTTCTGGAAAAACCTTTTTGAGTAATTCCAACAACATATTAAAAGATTTATTACTCCACTGATTCATAACTTTTATGTGCATCAATTTCACCATAAAGTTCAATAATGACATTTTAGAACCAGGAAACAAAGTTCGTTGGGCTTCAGTCATCATCTTCACAAACTGGTTGCTCTCCTGATTAGGCATTCGAGGTGAGAAATTATGATTTCCGCCCTGTTCTTCTCCTTCTCCTTCCCGAGTTTGGTTAGCGCATAGATCTACTAACATATCACTCATCTCATCATACTTTTCTTCTTCGTCCAATTCAAATGTATTTCTTTCAGCACCATCAAAGTCATTCTGGAGGTCCTTTCCATGAAAAATCCATCTCCCATAACTCGCAGAGATTCCAGAGTGGTATAAGTGAGATTCTACCACATATAGTGACTGTAAGAATGCATTTTGACAATTTCGGCATGGACATCGAACCTTGTTGTTCTCATCCAGACATTGTTTTGCTACCTCCATAAATGAATTGATACCATCTAGATATTCTTCACTTAATCTATTATGAAGCCGCATCCAACTCCTATCCATCATGTATGTCACTTTATTCACATAGACCAGCAACTACACATAGCATGAATAAAATCAGCAACTACACATAGTATGAATAAAATCAGCAACTACACATAAGCATGAAGAAAATCAGCAACTACACTTAAGCATGTTGAAAATCAGCAACTACACATAAGCATGAAGAATTAATCAGAAATCAGCAACTACTTTGGTAGAATAGCTAGTGAGATCCAGTGCATCATTTGGTAAGGATTGGAAATAAACCCCATACGAACCACAATATTTTATTTCTTTTTACTTTTTTCTAACATACAAATTGCACCTTTAACTTCATAAACTTTAACATTATAAGAAGGAACAATTATGAATTAGATGTATATCAAACATCACCCTAAATGTAATTTCTTAATAAGAGAAACTATATGTTATATCCAATTGAACAAAACTTTACCGGAAATGTAATTTCTTCATAAGAGAAACTATATGTTATAACACTGATAGGCAGATTACTAATGGTAAAGAGACAAAAGCATAACAGTAAAATCAGGTGCACATATGTTGGACTGTAACTACCAAGGTGCTCTTCACAATCTGGAAATGCTTGTGACATTAAAAGCTTACCAAGGTGCTCTTCACAATCTGGAAACAAAGATTAGATTGTTATTTATATGACAAAATAAATTATAGAATACAAATCATTTGAACTCTATTAAGTGTCCTAACAGCCTAATTGACAGTTCAATCACATGTAAATAATTCCTGATGCCATGTACACACAAATTTTATGCTTCATTAACTGATTTTATTCTGTGACGGAAAATACTAATGGAGAAGAAAGGGTGAAAGATTTAGTTTCTGATCAAGCTAACATTACCAATAATTATCTCCTAGGTACTAAATCTATAACCAACAGAAGAGGGTATTATCAATTGTAGTTTGGGCTTCTTTTCTGTTGAAAACTGAAGAAAAACAGAGGAAAACAGAGAAAATTCTGTTGAAAAATGATGCTGTGAAATGGGTAAAATCCAGAATCATTGCAAGGTTTCAGAGCTGGAAAACTAATCTTTGAAGATTAGAGCTGAAAAACTGATCCTTAACAACAAAAAAATGGCTCGAAATCTGAAAAGAAAGGCAGAAAAACGCTGAAAAAACGGGGAAAAAAATAGAGTTTTCTATCATATCCGGTAAGCAAGATGCATATACGGTAAGAATTTTGCAAATACGGTTAGTTGAGTGTTATATTTTAAAACCGGTAATAGCCTTGGAATTCCGGTATGTCTTGTGCAAATACGGTATGATGTGCTAGACCCGGTAAGCTCAACCTTGTGTGAATCCGGTAAGGAGTGTATAATCCGGTATGCCTTGAGTAAATCCGGTAAGTTCATTTCCTTTGAAAAAATCTGTAAAACCAGTATGCCAAGAAGACAATACGGTAAGCAAGATTTAAATCTGGTAAGTTAAAACTGACATCCGGTAACTTCAAAAACTCAACAGCAGCTTTCTTCATACAAAAACGAGATTGATTTTTAGAGCTCTTGAATGAGCTTTCGAACCAACGAAATTCCAACATATTCAGCTAAAGTAGCATGAACTTATAAATTGAAGTTATGAAGAAAATCTATTGGAGCCATCATAAAACTTACCCCTGTTTTTTTAGCAAATGGGTTCAAACGGGTTCAAACCGTGAGGCATCAACTGATAATCCAGCTTTTCAAAATGCCTACTGAAACGGGTTCAAACTGTGTGGCATCAACTGATAATCCAGATTTTCAAAATGCCTACTGAAACGGGTTCAAACCGTGTGGCATCAACTTACCCCTGTTTCGTTCAAACGAGTTCAAATGCAGATTTTCAGAATGCATCTGAAGTAGTGCTGGTATCTGTTCTGAAATCCAATCTGTTTGGTAATGAGAGTGAAATCGAAAATGAGAGAGAATCGGACGATAGTGAAATCCAATCAGATGGTAGTGAAATCGAAAATGAGAGAGAATGGCCTTTGGGTTTCCACTCAATTGTGAATGGTGTTTGGAATGTGCAGTTCCACTAAGAATGTAAAAATCAGTTTGAGAAAACAAGGTAACAAAAATATTTTTAAAACAAAGTAACCAAAATATTTTTAAAACAAAAATGTTTTTAAAACAAAAATATTTTTAAAACAAAGTAACGAAAATATTTTTATAACAAAAATATTTTTATAACAAAAATATTTTTAAAACAAAGTGACAAAAATAATTTTATAAAAAAAATATTTTTTTTAAAAAGTAACAAAAATATTTTTAAAACAAAGTAACCAAAATATTTTTACCCTTTTTGAAGATAATTTACTACGGTAAACGCCTTTTGAATTGTCTCATGTAACTAGCAGTGGACAAGGCAACATGCTGAGGAGGGATACTTCTCGGAGATCACTAATTTAATCTGAAAACTATAAGTTCAATTGAAATTGAACCTTACAGATCAATATTAGCTCCAACCCTGGGTTATTTTCCCTAACGGTTGTCGTGTCTTGGCAAGTGTTAAGCAATCCACAACTTATTCACTGATAATGTTATAGGGGGTCGATGGCCGGGCAATAATATCCAAATAAGTAAGACAATAAAGGTAACAATGTTCGCCTTTGATTCATATAAATTCACTATATCGGTAACTTTTTACTAGGTTTGGGAGTATGTCGGAGAATAGTTAGTGTAATTGAAATGCACTTGTAACAAATAATTGACCTTAAGAAAACAAACGATTTTCTTATTTCATGAAAAATACTACAATACCTTTTTGGCTCTTCAATGCGAACACGATGGATAACCTACTAGGTCAGCAGTCCGTTAATGGGTTGGACAAAAAAGTAGAATAAATAAATAGTGAAAATATTGAACTAAGAAACTTTAAGTAACGTTTTGACTAGCAAATGACTTCAAACGTTTCAAATCCATCATTCTGAATCGTTGCTAGCTTTCCGGAATGGGGTTATGTGCCCAAAATAGACACCGAATGCAAACGTTACGCTATTTTCTCCGAACGCCGACCACCCGAGCGTTCCAAATATGTTGCTTTGATCTTCAATAGTAACCTTGATGCGTAACGGAAGTATAAGATTTATCGGCGTAGAACGAAAATTGGAATCCACCAAGAAGAACAATTTTAGTTCAAAATGGAATGATGTTAATTCAATCCGAAAAATTTTGATTGACCGCCAACCAATCTTTAACTGCGATTGTAAGGTTGAAAACGACCTCAACCGGCTTTGCCCGGTTGCCACGGCATGGGGTTCCGCTTCCCGTTTCCGAAAACATATTATAATAGAATTCTGACGTTCGAGCTAAAAGTTATGCCCGTTTGAAGTTAGCACCTGTTTTCTTGCCCCCTTTTTCACATTTTCTTGTTCAATTCTCCTTCAATCCCTAACCCCAATCGTCCTACATCAAACATGATCAACTATATGTCACTATATGAATAACAAAAATTAATAATGTTTTTCAATTATAAAATTAAATTTTTATAAAATAAAATAGAAGTCTTATATCATTACATACTCCTTCTCGAAAAAATGGGAGTGTTATAAGTTTATTTTCCCTCCTCTAAAGTGCAAACCAAAAATTTTTGTCCTTTTAAATAAATCCATAAAAGAAGGGTATACCAATAGTTTTAAACCTTTTTTCCTTTTTAAATAAATCCAGAAAAAACGGGTAACACCAATCGTTTATCAATCTGGAGGGAAAATTTCTGCTTCCCTCTTTATTTTCATCATCTCTATCTATAAGTAATGAAGTGTTTTTCATTTTTTCCTGCACGTTTTCAGCTTCTTTAATTCTGTAAGTTCTCGAGACTAATGATTCAATTTTATATTTTGTATTGTCGGTTTCTTCTTGATCTATTTTATTTTTAGTTTCTTCATCTAATTTATTTTCATTTCTTTGTTTCATGTTGATTCGTTTGGAAATTCTCTTGGTCGTTAATCAAAGGTCGTTGATACAAGAATTCACGATCCAAGTAGGTGAACAGATCCGTTTTCCCATCTCACGTTTATGAAGTTTTGTTGAATATGATTGATGATAAGAAGAAAAAACATTCGGAAATGATGAATAGATTTCTACCAATAAGTTCATCCTAGTTGCATGACGTTTATAACCTGTTGCTTTTTGACGAATAATCTGTTGCTTTTTGACGTTTATAACCTGTTGTTTTTTGAAGAATCAAACATTCAGAAATTATGAATAACCTGTTGTGTCTGGTTTTATAGTTACTGTAAATTTTTCTTTGTTGAGAACCAGATTCAGCAATGGAGTTCAAGATTTTTTTCTTTGCTGTAAATGTGTTTGCTGTGATTCAGAGGTTGCAAGATTTGGGTTCTGTTAAGGAAAATTTCTGGTCCTATAGTCCTACTTTGAACTAATAAAAATGAGTGTAATGTGTTTGCTCCCGTTAGTTCTAACGATTACCTATATTTTAACAATAACCTCAAACTCTTGTTAGTTTGTTTTTTTAAACGTGATCAGCATTTCAGAGCCTGTTGCTGATAGAAAATTAGACTCCTTCCACGTAAGACAGAGCTCGAAAATCTGGTCACTTTTCCTCACCGTGAAAGTGCCGAAATACAAGTTGTTAGCTACTTGTTAACTGGGCCTGATTCTTTGATCTTCCCTCTCATGCCTTGAGCTGTAAACAACAGAGCTTCAAAGAGCTCGAAATAAGTTTGCAGCTTTTTGGAATACGTTTTTCCTGGCCCTTAATAGGAATGAATGATAATGTCCAAAGTATAATTTCAGTATAAATCTAGCCTCGTTCTTACTAATTATTTCCAAAGCATTGATATGTTAGGTTGGGTGGCACCTGAATACTTGGGAGGGAGATTGTATGTCGGAAGTAAAATTTTGAACTCTGTTGCTTTGATTTCCTGAGTAATTTTGTATTTTTGGAAGGAGTAAATTTTGCTTCTGTTTTCTTATTACATTGGCAGAAACAAAGGTAGAAAACTTAGCATATCCTTTTTTACTAAGTCTGAATACTTAAACATTGTTAAACAATGGTCCAGATCCTTTTTTTTTCTTGATAGATAATGGCTTCTCGAACAAGAATTGGCAAGAAAAATAGAGTGCTTAGTACATTATACGAGCCGCCTTCAGACGTTTCCTTGTCGAAGGCATCATGCAAGGATCCATTGTCTCAGACAAGTAATGTCCAAGTTCCTACTCCATTAACTCAACCACTTCAGGTTCCTGCCCCATTATCTCAACCTCAAGCTCAGCCTCAGCCTCAACTTAATTCATCACAAGCAACCACATTGACCCATGAGACCATTCTCAATTCCAACGGTAATCATTTATCTTAATGTTTATGATATAAAATCATCCTAACGTATACATTCAATTGATATAAAATCATCCTAATGTCTATAGATTCCCATTCTTTGAAGAGGAAGGGGCGTGGTCTTACAAGAGGCAAGGGCACTGATGATATCGTTAGTGCAGCTGGAAAAATATCATTGGAGATTTCTAAAACAATGGGAAGAGCGATTGGAAATCAGCAAGCACGTTTAGCTAGTGAGTGTGGCTATGTCGTTCGATCATTTGCTCCACTCCGTTACAAAAGATGGCTCGACATACCCAATGAAGAGAAAAATAAATTATATGATCGAGTTTTGGTATGTCATAAACAAATTAACGTTTTACAAAATTTTGTTGAATAGTTATTAGTTTCCCATGTTTTAATAAATAATTTATTTTTATATACACTTTTTTCTTTTTTGGTAGGCAAAGTTCAAGCTTGATTTGACAGTTGAGCATGTCCATAAATGTGTGAACGATACTTTAGCGAGAAGATATCGTGATTATAGATGTAGACTCAAAGAGAAATATTTCAATGAAAAATCATTGGATGAGGCAATAAAGAATTGCCCACCTTTTGTAACTCAAGTTGATTGGGAATGGCTATGTCAATATTGGTCTACCCCTGAATTTCAGGTAATTTTTTTTAAAAAAAATATTTACACTTGTAAATATGAATAATCGCATAATTTATACGCCATGTTAAAATGATTAATATAATGAAAAATAATAAATTATAATAATGAGTTAATTATTTATTTCATATATGAATTAAATGCAGGCACTATCTACGCGTAATGTAGCAAGCCACAACTGCATTAAATATAATCATCGTGGTGGATCAAGATCATTTGTTGCACGTCTTGAAGAAAAGGTAATATTGTCTTTCGAATTTATGAATAAAAATATATTTATGTAACGCGATACATATTACTTCAAACAGAGATCAATAACTAAAGACAACGCACAAGGAGAAATAGAACTTTATTATGAGACTCATTATAATGAGAAGAAAGGCTGGGTAAACGATGAAGCGCGAACAAGATATGTAAGTATATTAACAATTTATTCATCGTTATTGAGATTTTATATGTATTCAGTTATTAACATATATCTCTTCTTCTCTCTCTTTACTTATATATAGGAGATGATGCTTCAGATTAAAGAGCAACCTGTTCCAAATGGATCTGATGCCCCCACTGAACTTGAGATTATGCAACAAGTTTTAGGAAAATCTAGAGGTTACATTAGAGGACTTGGACATGGTCCAAAACCTGCCTCAAACCACTCTGTTCATTTGACATCGGTTGATACTGAATCAATAGCCCTTCGAGAGAAAAACAAAAGCAGGAGCAAGAATTATTGGATATGCGTGCTAAGCTTTCTCAATTTGAGATACTAATGCATAAGTTTGTATCGAGTCAAGGTGGCACGTCTCCACAACAATCTGAACCAGCATCAATAGTTTAGCATGTCCTATTGATAATATATGAATTCTGATTTATTTAATTATTTGCTTTAATTGTGAGACAATTATTTTCCTTTATGGATTTGTTTAATCGAGTAGTCCTTTTTTGCATGTTATTATATTATGTCATGGAAAGTTTAATCGTATAATGAATTGTTCTTAAACTTTTTGGTTTGACCGAGTAGTCCTTTCTACTTACAAAACTCACTCACACAAATTCTGATTTCAATTCACTCGAGAGTTCTCTACATTCATACCTAATCTAGGTATTTATGCACACAAAAGAGTACAATTTCAGGTATTAACTACCTAACAAAACTAAGCCTCCACTTGGTTGAAGATTCTTTTTAAGATATCAAACTTTACAAGTACAAAAAGATTAGACATCGCTTGTAGATCAGATTGAAGATGAAGCCAATGAAAATACTTGGCATTTTGGCTTCCCTCATATTTTTGGCGACATTCTTTATTGTTTGTTGCACATTCTCACATTTCACGACAACATTTTATATCGCCTTCTATTTTTTGGTACTTATTTTTTTCATCACAATCTTCGCGACACACTCTAAAAATGTGTTGCGTTAAGTCACTCATTGCGACAGCGTTTTGTATGTCGCGAAAAATCTTATCGCGAAATCATTATTTGAATTTTTAGCAACAAATATTTATTAACGCGAAAACTAGACCATATTGCATCACAAGTATTTTGTTACAAGAAATAAATGTTTGTCGCCATAAGTTTCCCACCAAAAATATTTTGGCTTCCCTCATATTTTTGGCGACATTCTTTATTATTTGTCGCACATTCTCACATTTCACGACAATGTTTTATGTCGCCTTCTATTTTTTGGTACTTATTTTTTTCATCATAATCTTCGCGACAAACTCTAAAAATGTATCGCGTTAAGTCACTTATTGCGACAACGTTTTGTATGTCGCGAAAAATCTTATCGCGAAATCCCGATTACATTTTTTAGCAAGAAATATTTTTTATCGTGAAAACTAGACCCTATTACATCACTTATCCCTCATATATTTGGCGACATTCTTTATTATTTGTAGCAACTTCTCACATTTCACGACAACTTTTTATGTCGCCAAAGGTTTTTTGGTAATTATTTTTCTCATCACAAACTTCGCGACAAACTAAAAAAATGTGCCGCGTTAAGTCACTTATTGCAACAACTTTTTGTATGTTGCGAAAAATCTTATCGCGAAATCACAATTCAAATTTTTAGCAACAAATATTTTTTATCGCGAAAACTAGACCCTATTGCATAACAAGCATTTTGTTGCAAGAAATAAATGTTTGTCGCCATAAGTTTCCCACCAAAAATATTTTGGCTTCCCTCATATTTTTGGCGACATTCTTTATTATTTGTCGCACATTCTATCATTTGACAACAACGTTTTATGTCGCCTTCTATTTTTTGGTACTTATTTTTTTCATCACAATCTTCGCGACACACTCTAAAAATGTGTCGCGTTAAGTCACTTATTGCGACAACGTTTTGTATGTTGCGAAAAATCTTATCGCGAAATCCCGATTACATTTTTTAGAAAGAAATGTTTTTTATCGTGAAAACTAGACCCTATTACATCATATTACATCACTTATCCCTCATATATTTGGCGGCATTCTTTATTATTTGTAGCAACTTCTCACATTTCACGATAACTTTTTATGTCGCCAAAGGTTTTTTGGTAATTATTTTTCTCATCACAAACTTCGCGACAAACTAAAAAAAGTGCCGTGCTAAGTCACTTATTGCAACAACTTTTTGTATGTTGCGAAAAAATCTTATCGCGAAATCACAATTCGAATTTTTAGCAACAAATATTTTTTATCGCGAAAACTAGACCCTATTGCATAACAAGCATTTTGTTGCAAGAAATAAATGTTTGTCGCCATAAGTTTCCCACCAAATATATTTTGGCTTCCCTCATATTTTTGGCGACATTCTTTATTATTTGTCGCACATTCTATCATTTGACAACAACGTTTTATGTCGCCTTCTATTTTTTGGTACTTATTTTTTTCATCACAATCTTCGCGACACACTCTAAAAATGTGTCGCGTTAAGTCACTTATTGCGACAACGTTTTGTATGTCGCGAAAAATCTTATCGCGAAATCCCGATTACATTTTTTAGCAAGAAATATCTTTTATCGTGAAAACTAGACCCTATTACATCATATTACATCACTTATCCCTCATATATTTGGCGGCATTCTTCATTATTTGTAGCAACTTCTCACATTTCACGACAACTTTTTATGTCGCCAAAGGTTTTTTGGTAATTATTTTTCTCATCACAAACTTCGCGACAAACTAAAAAAAGTGCCGTACTAAGTCACTTATTGCAACAACTTTTTGTATGTTGTGAAAAAATCTTATCGCGAAATCACAATTCGAATTTTTAGCAACAAATATTTTTTATCGCGAAAACTAGACCCTATTGCATAACAAGCATTTTGTTGCAAGAAATAAATGTTTGTCGCCATAAGTTTCCCACCAAAAATATTTTGGCTTCCCTCATATTTTTGGCGACATTCTTTATTATTTGTCGCACATTCTCACATTTGACAACAACGTTTTATGTCGCCTTCTATTTTTTGGTACTTATTTTTTCATCACAATCTTCGCGACACACTCTAAAAATGTGTCGCGTTAAGTCACTTATTCCGACAACGTTTTGTATGTCGCGAAAAATCTTATTGCGAAATCCCAATTACATTTTTTAGCAAGAAATATTTTTTATCGTGAAAGCTAGACCCTATTACATCATATTACATCACTTATCCCTCATATATTTGGCGGCATTCTTTATTATTTGTAGCAACTTCTCACATTTCACGATAACTTTTTATGTCGCCAAAGGTTTTTTGGTAATTATTTTTCTCATCACAAACTTCGCGACAAACTAAAAAAAGTGCCGTGCTAAGTCACTTATTGCAACAACTTTTTGTATGTTGCGAAAAAATCTTATCGCGAAATCACAATTCGAATTTTTAGCAACAAATATTTTTTATCGCGAAAACTAGACCCTATTGCATAACAAGCATTTTGTTGCAAGAAATAAATGTTTGTCGCCATAAGTTTCCCACCAAATATATTTTGGCTTCCCTCATATTTTTGGCGACATTCTTTATTATTTGTCGCACATTCTATCATTTGACAACAACGTTTTATGTCGCCTTCTATTTTTTGGTACTTATTTTCTTCATCACAATCTTCGCGACACACTCTAAAAATGTGTCGCGTTAAGTCACTTATTGCGACAACGTTTTGTATGTCGCGAAAAATCTTATCGCGAAATCCCGATTACATTTTTTAGCAAGAAATATTTTTTATCGTGAAAACTAGACCCTATTACATCATATTACATCACTTATCCCTCATATATTTGGCGGCATTCTTTATTATTTGTAGCAACTTCTCACATTTCACGACAACTTTTTATGTCGCCAAAGGTTTTTTGGTAATTATTTTTCTCATCACAAACTTCGCGACAAACTAAAAAAAGTGCCGTACTAAGTCACTTATTGCAACAACTTTTTGTATGTTGCGAAAAAATCTTATCGCGAAATCACAATTCGAATTTTTAGCAACAAATATTTTTTATCGCGAAAACTAGACCCTATTGCATAACAAGCATTTTGTTGCAAGAAATAAATGTTTGTCGCCATAAGTTTCCCACCAAAAATATTTTGGCTTCCCTCATATTTTTGGCGACATTCTTTATTATTTGTCGCACATTCTCACATTTGACAACAACGTTTTATGTCGCCTTCTATTTTTTGGTACTTATTTTTTCATCACAATCTTCGCGACACACTCTAAAAATGTGTCGCGTTAAGTCACTTATTCCGACAACGTTTTGCATGTCGCGAAAAATCTTATCGCGAAATCCCGATTACATTTTTTAGCAAGAAATATTTTTTATCGTGAAAGCTAGACCCTATTACATCATATTACATCACTTATCCCTCATATATTTGGCGACATTCTTTATTATTTGTAGCAACTTCTCACATTTCACGACAACTTTTTATGTCGCCAAAGGTTTTTTGGTAATTATTTTTCTCATCACAAACTTCGCGACAAACTAAAAAAATTTGCCGTGCTAAGTCACTTATTGCAACAACTTTTTGTATGTTGCGAAAAATCTTATCGCGAAATCACAATTCGAATTTTTAGCAACAAATATTTTTTATCGCGAAAACTAGATCCTATTGCATCACAAGCATTTTGTTGCAATAAATAAAGGTTTGTCGCCCTAAGTTTCCCACCGAAAATATTTTGACGCCTTGCTTCCCTCATATTTCTGGCGACATTCTTTATTATTTGTCGCAACTTCTCACATTGCACGACAACTTTTTATGTCGCCAAAGGTTTTTTTGGTACTTATTGCAACAACTTTTTGTATGTTGCAAAAAATCTTATCGCGAAATCACAATTATAATTTTTAGCAACAAATATTTTTTATCACGAAAAGTTGACCTTATTGCATCACAAGCATTTTGTCGCAAGAAATAAAAGTTTGTCGCCATAAATTTCCCACCAAAATTATTTTTTCTTTGGTGACATTCGTTATTATTTGTAGCAACTTCTCACATTTCACGACAACTTTTTATGCCAAAGGTTTTTTGGTACTTATTTTTCTCATCACAAACTTCGCGACAAACTAAAAAAATGTGCCGCGTTAAGTCACTTATTGCAACAACTTTTTGTATGTTGCAAAAAATCTTATCGCGAAATCACAATTATAATTTTTAGCAACAAATATTTTTTATCACGAAAAGTTGACCTTATTGCATCACAAGCATTTTGTCGCAAGAAATAAATGTTCGTCGCCATAAGTTTCCCACAAAAAATATTTTGGCTTCCCTCATATTTTTGGCGACATTCTTTATTATTTGTCGCACATTCTCGCATTTGACAACAACATTTTATGTCGCCTTCTATTTTTTGGTACTTATTTTTTTCATCACAATCTTCGCGACACACTCTAAAAATGTGTCGCGTTAAGTCACTTATTGCGACAACGTTTTGTATGTCGCGAAAAATCTTATCGCGAAATCCCGATTACATTTTTTAGCAAGAAATATTTTTTATCGTGAAAACTAGACCATATTACATCATATTACATCAGTTATCCCTCATATATTTGGCGACATTCTTTATTATTTGTAGCAACTTCTCACATTTCACGACAACTTTTTATGTCGCCAAAGGTTTTTTGGTAATTATTTTTCTCATCACAAACTTCACGACAAACTACAAAAAGTGCCGTGCTAAGTCACTTATTGCAACAACTTTTTGTATGTTGCGAAAAATCTTATCGCGAAATCACAGTTTTGTTGTAGTGGCAGTATCCAATTGTATCAAAACTAGACCCTATTGCATCATAAGCATTTTGTTGCAGTAAATAAAGGTTTGTCGCCCTAAGTTTCCCACCGAAAATATTTTGACGCCTTGGTTCCCTCATATTTTTGGCGACATTCTTTATTATTTGTCGCAACTTCTCACATTTCACGACAACTTTTTATGTCGCCAAAGGTTTTTTGGTACTGATTTTTCTCATCACAAACCTCGCGACAAACTCAAAAAATGTGTCGCGTTAAGTCACTTATTGCAACAACTTTTTGTATGTCGCGAAATCACAGTTTTGTTGTAGTGCCAGTATCCAATTGTATCAAAAATTGCTCGCGATCTACTAACACCGCCGGTGTCTACAGTAGTATCGGAGACTGCATTTAGTTTAGGTGTTCGAGTTTTATGTGACGAACGATCAATACTAAAAGAAGATATATTGGAGGCTTTAATATGTTTGAAGGACTGGGAATGTGCGGAATTACGTCTTCAAGAACAAGTTGATAGTATAATGGCCGAAGAGTTACAGCAGATTAAAGGTTAAAGCATAATATATTGTAAGTTTTTAAATTGTTTTTTAAATTGTTTAGTTTCAAAAAATACGTAATTTTTAAATTTTTTTTAAAGAAAAATTGTACACGAAATATTTTATTCGTGTACAATTTTAACTCCGCCTAAGATAATTGTAGTCGGTCCCAAGCCCGGATAAAGGAGGGGGGTTTTAACTTTTATAATTTCTTTAATTTATAACACGCATAAAATATACAATTTTTTTAAAAAAATGTAGATTAAAGAAGAGAAGAGAAGAAGAAGAAGAAGGAAAAAAAAAAAAAAAAAACGACGAGCCGGCTCGGGCCGAGCATAATTTTTTTTGGCCGGACTCGGCTCGAGCCAAAAAAAGAAGCTCGGGCTCGGCTCGAGCTTTTTTTTCCCAGCTCGGCTCGGCTAGGCTCGTTGACACCCCTACCATGAACACATTAGAAAAAAAAAAACCATCTAATCAAATTAAATTATTCACTAATCACTTTAAAAATAAATTTTAAAATGAATGATATAGATTTTTTCATGATTGTCAACAAAAGTTGTTAACTATAGTTGTACATGTAGCATGGTTGAGATTTTAATATGACTTGAATTAATATTAATTTACTTTCAACGTTGGTTATGTTGATAAATATTTTTTCACAAATCATCTTTATCAACACATTTTTATAGAAATCACAAATACTACCTATTTTTCCAACGCAAATTTCTATTTGTTTATAGATACTAATGTTTATAAACATGTTCAGACATAAATAGTACTAAAAATTTTATTAATGATCAATGTGATACTGTAGTTTTATCATTATTTTCATCCATCATTTTTAAGTTTTCGAAAAATAAATGATTACGTGTACGTCGTCAACAAAATCGTTAATTTTTAGTCTACGTGAGTAACTTTCAGAAAACAACGTTAAAAATAAAATGACGATATAGAAAAACTTTAAAGTATAGTAGCAGTTGAGAAACATAGCTAAAAATGAAACGTGACTATTGAGATTTTTAACTCATTGACAAGGATAAAAGATAAAAGATAAAAGATCTAGAGCAAAATGTACAACATCATGGCATTCAACATAGAAAAACAAACCATAAAAGAAAACTAAATTTGATTATGAAATGGGGGCAATATTTATTTTCTTCTAGATATATTTCTGTATGTGTAGTTTAATGAAAATTAGCACATTTTACAGCTGATTTTTAGTTTATAGACGTTCCCTCCTTCTCCATACATCTATATCATCATTCCACTTAAAAAAACCATTTTGTACTCAGATAAATTATTTAACACATTCATAATTAGGGGCTGAACTAGGACTAGGAAGGTAAAATATATTAAAACTTGGGTTCCATCTTGAAAGGTCAATTTTATTAAAACGAGTAGTCCAAACTTATATAAGTTGGTCTATGATTTCATCTTTATTCGATATGAGATTTTATCACTTAATATGCCCTCTCAACCAATCTTGAAATTCGTCTGCTTATGTTTTGTGACTTAATCGGATCGAATAGCTCGTTTGAATTTAATAGGCTCTGATACCATGTTGAGACTATTGAGAATTTTCTTAATCATGTATAACATGAAGAAAACAAATTTCAATTTCCACTAAGGATCTGTTTTGCGTTTAGATGAAAACTATGATAGAAAATTATGCATTTTATGAATTCCTTGAAGAACAATTCAAATCTGCAATCTACATCTGTCCATCCAATTGTCCAGTTTTCAATGAAAATTCACATAGAGAACATAGTTGAGAGAACTAGAGTTTTTCTTTTCTTGTGCTAACAAGAGTATAATTGTGTTGTGTTATAATTTTTTAAACCCTAACAACATATTAATAAAAGTCCAAGTGAGTTTAGCCCGTCTCTTAAACTTAACATGGTCCAATATTTAATGAATACAATTAATTAACTTTGGTACATGAATTAATTAATTCGGGCTATTAACAAGCAATCTAATTAATTAATTGTCCAACATTTTTTAATTAATTAATTGGTGAATCTCAATATTTCAGTTCTCCTTTTTTTGTGTGACACATTAGGTTTTCGATTACTATGCCTAACGATATGAATAATTATTTATCACGATAAATTAAAATACCCATTCTAATTTATCACCGATTCACATCTTTGTCCCATGCTGACATCTAACAATGTGTCAGACGACAATACGTGTAACGAGAAATGTCACATGGTTTGATAAAATCAAACTTGTTCATTTACAGTCAAACTATAATCCATTTGTCAACATGATCCGATCAATTACGAGGTATCGATGTGTGCCAATATCGATTATTAATCATATCTTTATTCTCACTCCTAAGTCAACGTAAGTCGAAAACTCTTTTAGACTTATGAGTACACTTTGACCAAGGATTTCGCTATCAACTTAATTAAATGAAATGTAGATCATAATCTCTTATTATCTAAGATTGACGAATCCCCTATTGATCATTCACAACCTTCATATGATTCTTGACATACTCGAACGATGTCATAACAACGACTTTTGGAAGAACAACATCCAATATCACTAAAACATGACTATCCCCACGTAAGGTACTATGATAACCTCAAGTCAAATGATCAATTCCACTACCAAACGTTAGAGATTAACCACTGACACTCATATAGTTATCCATATGGAATCTCTCCAATGGGTCTCCAATATTTTGTTCTATAACAAATCATTTACGTGTTCATATAAGTATTATCACACTTTAGCTTATGAGATAAGTTACTTCACAAGTAAAAAATGCCACACGTGATGATCTATTCTTAATAACGATATTCGTATCTTGTTATTACCTATGATCATAAATGATTTAAGATTCAGTCATATGTAATTTGCATCTCAAAATCACAACACAATGTGATTAAAAAATTATAAAGACTTGAATCTACAAATTCTATTATTTAATTTATAAGAATATTAATTCAATTAAATAATAGACTGGTCATAAATAAAATACATCAATTATACATTAAAAGTATTTCTAGCGAAAGTTGATTGGACCAAGAGCATAACGTTTACAAACTCCCACTCTCACTTACACTAAATCCAATCTCTTATAGTTCTAATATCATAAGTCTACATGACAATAATATTTATGCTGTGACAATTCTTTGCCAATTGAACTGCAATTTAATAACTTGTGAGAATTCATTCTGTCTTTATGTTATTTCATTGTATTATCTCTACGATGAGATGATACCGTCTTAACAAATGTTTAAATCGTTGATGAGACCTCAATTCCTTCGTTTGTGCAATGACCTCATTGTTTTCACAATATAGATGTATGAGATCAACAATGTTAGTACCTACTTCAAGTTCATTGATAAACTTCTTAATCCAGACCACAACCTTTGTTGCTTTTGAAACAATGATGAGTTAGGCTTCCATTAATGAATCAGTGGTTATTCCCCATTTGGAACCTTTTTAGCTAACCACTCCATTATAAAGAATAAATCAATATCCTGATTGAGATTTGCTATCATCTTAGTCTAATTGGAAGTTAGCATCAATATATTAATGAACTTTTAATTCATCTCCTCTGTATAAAATCTTCTTAAAATTTTATGTATGTAGATTGGGTAGGTCAAGCAATCTTCTGGATATATCTCTATATATCAAGTTGTTTTTCCCATATCTTTCATGAAGAAATCCTTTAACAACCACAATTTCAACGATTGAAACATAGAGACTTCATTTTCTGTTAATAATATGTTATCTACATATAATATTAGGAATATGACAACGCTCCCACTATCGTCCTGTAAAAACACAGTTCGTCTTCACTTTTGATACATTCCAACATTTTGACCGTCTCATCAAATCGAAAATTCCAGTTCCTAGAGGCCTACTTCAATCCATATATGGATCAATCAAACTTGCATATCCTGTTAGCGTTTTTGGATTCAAAACATTTGAGTTATGTCATGTACACTTCCTCTTACAAGTTCCCATTAGGGAACTCAGTTTTGACATCCATTTTCCATACCTCATAGTCATAATATGTAGCCATTCACTACACCAAAAACATCTTTTGCAGCGGCCAAAAAAAGCCGCGATAGACCTTTTGTAGCATTTTAACGTGTGTTGCAAAGGTCAGTGTTGCTGTTGAGTGAAAACTTTTTATAGCGTTTTTGAAACGTTGCGGTAGACTTTTTGCAGCTTTTTGAAACGTTGCGGTAGACCCTTTTGCAGCGTTTTTTAAATGTTGCGGTAGACCTTTTGCAACGTTTTTTCAACGTTGCCGTAACCTTTTTTTTTTTTTTTTTTACATTTATATATAGTAATTGACCGACAAAATTGAAAATGGCACTTTGTGAACAAATTTTGGAATTGCATAAAAATTGATAATTTCATTACAAATTTTTGAATCAATACAACATTAAAATGTGATACAATACAACATTGAATCACTACAACATTTGGATTTCCTGAGCATAGCTGAAATACATTTTTGAATTAATACAACATTAGAATACATTTTTGAATCAATACAACATTAGAAAACTATAAACTCTGGAGCCCTATACCATCTTGTAGTAACATTAGCATAATACCTTCGAGAAAAATGAACCACACAACTCTGGAGCCCTATACCATCTTGTAGCAACATAATCCTGTATTTGTACCATCATCCAAAAAACTATCAACTACCAACTCTTAGAAAATGGACAAATGACACTGAAGAATGGAAAAATAAAATATGAACAATTAGATTTACGAAATACCGTCCAAATATTGTCATCGGAGTGTCACTGAAAGCTATCTCGGTGATAAACATTAGCTGCAGACAAAAACTTCATGGTTAGATACATTTACCAGATCATAAAGCACAATTCACCAACACCAATTCACCCAAGTGGTGCCTTACAAGTAAAAGATGGTCTAAGAAACTTTATATGCATTTGGTCTCTCAAAATATCAGTATATTGAAAGAGAATGTTGTCTAACTTCTTTAAACTTCTTTGTGGATCTATCGATTACCAACTAACAAGATTCAAACATTTCAGATACATGTTTAACCCCTAAATGTATCAGCTAACAAGTTAAAACTACTTCTCTTGAAATCATTTACGTATCACCTTACCTTTTTCCCCTCAATTGTCTTAGGGACATCACCATTGGCAATTCTTAGAACAAGGTCTTCTGCAATAGCTGTTTTCCCAACACCAGGTTCTCCAATGATGCAGGGATTATTCTTTGTGCGCCGCCCCAAAATTTGAGTAACTCGTTCAATTTGGTCTTTCCTTCCGACCACAGGGTCTATTTTACCCTGGAAAAGGAAGAAAAACAGCTTATTAAGCCCCTACAAAAGTAAAAAATTTATTAACCCCATGAGAAATGGAAAATTACCTCCTCGGCTAGCTTGGTTAAATTGGTTCCATATTCCTCTAGTGTAGGCATTTTGTTTCATAAGCTTCCCCCACCAACACCAGCACCAACAGCCTCCACACGGGTGTCTTTCAAATTTATGCCCATGGACTTGAGTACTTTAGCAGCTATACCAGTTCCCTCACCAATAAGTCCCACCAAAATCTGTTCAGTTCCAACAAAATTATGACCAAGCCGTCTTGCCTCCTCTTGTGCAAGCATAGTAACTTTAACTACTTTCTCTGTGAAGCGTGTAAACATGGCTCGTGGTGCGATACAGCATTTTCTTCCTTTTCTAACAGAGGTGAATTGTAAGTTACATAGCATTGTAACTGTTCTATTTTTGTTTTTCCTTCCCCTGAACTCTCCATTCCTTACACTGGTAACTGAAAAGGGTAAATTTGTTGACTAAACTAAAGCCCCAGCCATGTTTGCCTACTGCATAAATAATAATAGCAATTAGACAGCTGTGATGAAACAAGGTCACAATACAGTTAATAGCCAACATAATCCACTATATTTTTAATTACTACGAGCTTCTTTTATACAAAAGCACCACCAAAGACCAAGCAAGCCCCACTGGAAAGAGGAGAAAAAGATTACGCTTCAAGAAAAATGAATAAATCACGAAATTAATAGATGTTAGAAGTCAAATATACAAAAATCAACTTCCTTCAATTGTTCTCGACTCAGAAACTGCTCATACAACAATGTCAATAGAATAATAAAAGTGCACATAGAAGCAAAGATTTTACCTCTTGATTGGTAGAAACAAGCAATTGCACGCAGTCTATTTGATTGAGATGGAGGTCATCACTCAACTTCAAAGCCTAAGGGTCAAATAATAAGTAATGAGGACACTATCTTACATAGAAGTAGATTTCTGGACCTCAAAATCCTGCAACACCCTCCTAAGTCCAAATTTAGTGTTTGTTTGGCTAAGCTTTCAACTGATTATAAGCGGTGGGTCCTAAAGAACGCATGGTTAAAAAGTAGGTAAAAGTTGTCTATCCTAAGCTTAAAAGCTTAGTCAAACATACACCTTAGATTAACCGAAACAACCCCCACCCCACAAAATTAAGAAACTCCAAATAGAGAGGGCAAGACTATAAATTTTATCCACACAGAGCAATCAAGTTTTCGACTTGAAGATAAGCACCAACAAAACTCGCCCATAAAAGACAACAAAGAAACTTCTCAAACCACCGGAACAACTCTTTTTAATAAAAAACACCATAATTGGGGCTCCAAGAAAATTGCATAGGAAGCGGAGTCTTCCATCATCATGTAACCCGGTAAAAATTAATAAAAATACAATGCACTAATTCGGTCTTAGCCAGGAAAACTGGTGCTTCTCAGAACTTCAATTTTTACTCTACAAGTGCTGAGATTACATTCTCACTTGAGACCTACAGAGGCATCACAAACCATGAATTGATGACCAATGAAATTTCAACCATTACAAATATAAAACAGCTTTTCTATTCTAATATAACTTGAATAATAACGTAAAAGTTCCATAAATGAATTAACTAAATCGACAACTCATGATGTTTGATCATCACACAACAAGCAGATGTTCAATAAAAGACTTACATGTGCAAACAAATGAGGTTGAACCACACTGAGCAAAGAAAGTTTTGGCCGCTGTGGGGGAAAATGTGGACACAGACCTGAGTCCTAGCAATGTGAAATTGCTCATTGGTATAGCAGATGAAATGCCTAAACAGAAGAATGTAGAATAAATAGAAAAGAGAAAATAGAAAAACTTACATGGAAATTGGTTTTTCTCTCCAAGAATAGGTACGTGTCGCGGCCAGTGAAAACTCCAAAATCTGCCAGCGATATTGACAAGAGAGCTGGAGTTGGAGATGCACTAGCAAGTAGCAATTTCGTACTTCCACCCACGATTTCCCGGGCCAACGTCGATGTGGAAGAGAAAGATGGGGTTGTACTTACGGGCTTTGACTTAGATTTAGGGAAGAGGAAATCGGAGTAATTGGAAGTTTCACCCTTAATTGCCCCCTTCCCGATTGCCTCCTCCGCAGAGGTATTCCTTGCAGCATCATAATCGTAATCACTACCGAGAGCAACACTCAGTTCTCATTCCAGCTCCTCCTCGCCTCCTAACTCCCCACAACACGTGGATGCCTCTCTCGTCGGCGACTGCCTTCGTGGTAGTGGAAGAAAATGGTGGATTTGAATGAAAGAATGAGAAAAGAGAGGTGGAGACGAGATTAGGCTAAATAATTGGCTTCTCTTTTCGCAACGTTTATTATTTAGCTTCTCCTTTCGCAATGTTTAATAAACGTTACGAAAAGTTAACATTTATCAATGTTTAAAAAACGTTGCGAAAAATAATTTTGGCAACGATTAAAAAAGACTTTTTGCAATGTTCAATAAACGTTGCGAAAAGTCACTTTTTGCAACATTCATTTAAAAAATATTGCCATAGACCCCTTTAGCAACATTCAATCACCAAAACATTGCAATAGACCCCCTTTAGCAACATTTAAGAATGAATGTTGCCTTTTAAGTGTTACAAAAGCTCATTTTTCTTGTAGTGATTGCAAGTAAAATCTGAATGGACTTAAGTATGGCTATAGATAAAAAAACATTTTCATCAAAGTCAACTCTTTGTCTTTGTTTGTAATCATTTTTTGTTACTTGCCTTATTTTGTATTTATGGATGTTTTCACCCATGTCAACCTCTTTTTTGTAAACTCATTTACAGCCTATAAGTTTTATCCCATCAGGTGGGTCAACCAATGTTCAAATCTTGTTTACATACATTGACTTCATTTCGGATTCCATGGCCTCAATTTCTTTGAGTCAACACTTGACTTTGGTTCTGCGTAATTAGTAGGTTCATCATCCTCGATTAGTAATTCCTAATTAGTAATCATGGATTCGTACCTTCTAGGAGGTCGAATAATCCTACAAGATTTACATGGAGTAGACGTGTCCTCAAGAGTCTCTACTTCCTGATCAAGAGTATGTCCTTTAGTAGGTGTGGGATCGGATTCACATTTATTTACTTGGTCAACTATATCTATTGACTCTTGAACTCCTTCAAGCTCTATTTTACTTCCATTGTTCCTCCTAGAATAAACTATTTCTCTAGAAAGATGGTATGTCATGAGACAAAGACTTTCTTCTCAATGAGATTATAGAATTATTATCAAATGTCTCTTTCTCTTTTGGATATTCCATAAAATGCATTATTCGAATTTAGTACAAATATAATCAAGAATTAACGGAAGGACTCTAAAACTATTTAAATTATTATTTACATTGCATATAGTATTTAGGATTGCATTCTCCAACTTGCCAAAAACAAATTACCACAGGTCAACCGTGATTTTGCAAACCGCGGCTGTTGTAAAATTGTTGTTTGTCCCAGGTTGGCCGGGCCACCTAATAAGTGTATTTCGTACACTTGTTTAAACCTTTAAACTAGAGTATTTATTAGTTACGTTGATGAATTATGGCTTAATTCAATGTGTATTGTGCATGTTAGGTACGAGTAGACTATTAAGGCGGAATTGGAGCAAAAAGGCTGAAAAAGGACTCAAATGAAAGAAATTCAAAGTTCAGGGCCTAAAGTAAAAATGAATGAAAGTTAGATGAGACCTCATAATGAAGATTCAAAAGTGTTAGGAGGCAGTTAGATGAGAATAGGAGATAACGGGATGAAGAAGTACAAAAAAGCATACATAGAAAAGTCCAGGTACCATTTGCACAATTGCCCCCAAAATGTGAAGCCATGCATACGCATAGGTCTGCAGGCCATGCGAATGTGAGATTCCCTTGTAGGCCGACAGAAGCAAAAAATGCTCTATCATGCTTACGCACGGTTTATACCATACTCATGCATGGCTTTCCAGTTGGGAAATATTTTCTTTCTTTTTTCTTGCTTTGACTTTTTATGATATGATATTTTGCACCATTTTAATCTACAAAGAACCATCCAGAATGCACTTTGAAGCTATTATCACATATTCTATCATTGAAGTGATACCTAGAATTAGTTTTAGAGAGAATTAAAATAAGAAGTTGAAGATTTAAGGCTCAAATCGAAGGAACAGTTCAATAAATTTGTTTCACAAACTCGATAAAAAACCATATCTTCACACATTAAATAGTTAATCTAGATATAACCAAAATTCACTCTTTTGAATCATCGAATTTGGTAGAAACTAGTAAACTATAGTTAATAATTATTACTTGTGGGATGATAACTCAACTCATAACATTATTACTTCTCAACGATCACGTATGCTTGCGAATTTTGTCCAAACAAGTTTTTGACGCCATTGTCAGGGAATAATTTTGTTTAATTATAATTTATTAGCTTCTATTAGATTTCATTTTCTTTTGTTTTAGGCTATTCATCACTCAACCTAAATCCTCTTGTGTTCTTTTGTTCTTCTGAGACAATCACTAGTTTATGTAAGATTATGAAGAAATCGAGCTTGCTCCATTCGATCCTGAGATCAAAAGAACCCTCAGACAGCACAAAAAAGAATAGAAAGTAGCAAAGGAAATGGCCACAGCTAGTTTAGTAGAGCGTTGTCATCAACGAAGGCCCTATATTAGTTAGAGATTTTGTGAACCCAATGCCTACACGAGTGCAACTTTCGAATGCGTTTATTCTCTCATAGCTTGAAGGATGGTGTAAGAGAATGGCTTTACTTGTTACCTACTAGGAGCATCGTGTCGTGGAATGACATGGTGCAAAAGTTCACTATGAAGTTTTTCCCATCATCTCAAGTCCTCAAGTTCGGAAAGATGTCCATACATGGAAGAAGAAGAATCTCAAGAGGCATCCAGATGCATAGGTGAGCTTTAAGGATTTGTTTAGGAAGTGTCCAAGACTACACCCAGAGTATTTTCACTACAACAAAATTTTTGATTTCGCTACAAACGTTTTCGTGACATGTAGAAGCTCTTGCAAAAAGTGCTTTAGAGCAACACATTTTTAAAGTTTATCGCAAAAATTGCGCCGAATGTAAGAAGTCGCGACAAATAATACAGGTTGTCACAAAAAACAAGAGGGAAGCAAGGTGCTATAATATTTTTTGGTGAAAAACTTATGACGAAAAACTTTTTTTTTTCTTGCAACAAAGTGTTTGTGTTGCTACAAAGTCTACTATTTGCGACAAGTAATATTTATTTCTAAAAATTTTATAGATGGAGAAAAAAAAAATCCATACTAGAAAAAGAGGCAACATAGACAAAATTTTAACGATGGACGTCTTCGGTTGCTACTACCAATAGATTAACAACTTAACAATGAATTATCATTTTATTATTTTAAAAATTTACATATTAATTTATCGACAGAATTACAAACAATATTTTCCTGTTGGTACAATTTCATTGCTAATCCATTGATAAAAAAAAAAATCATATGAATAAATAAATAATAAAGTAAATAATTTACCAATGAATTTTTCAATGGATGATTCTGTTGTAAACTATATGAAAGAATAAAATAATTACCAGCGAATTTATTGATAAAATTTTGAAGTTAAAATAAAAAAAAATTGTTAAAAAGGACACAAGTGGAAAAAATCCATTGAAAAAAAAAAAAATAATAAGCATTCGTTAAAAGCAAGTTTTGATTGACCAATTTTTTATCCTTATTTCATTTTCCCTCCAAGTAAATACCATTGGAATTTACAATTTCTCCCTTTGAAAATTCCCATCCCCACTTTTCCTTAAAACATCTCTCTCCCATCCACACATTTCCTTTTCTATTAAAATTTCCAAAATTCTAACCCCTTTCACCGCCTCCTCTCCCTCTCTATGTTTAATCCCCTTTTCACTCTATCATCTTGGTTGCTGTAATGGTGGTGTTGGATGGGCTATTGGTTACTTTGCTACGATATGGGGTCTGGAAGCACTCGCATTCCCAGATACCACAAGCGGGGACCCTGGGCTATGAAGGCCAAGAATGGCAAATTTCCAACCCACGAAAAGAAATCTGTAGCAGCTGATCAGGTGCAATCTTTTTTTATTCTTAATTTATTCTCAATTTTAGTTCTTATTCACTGAAATTTAATGTTTCTGGACTCTTTGAAGGTAATGATCCCTTTGAGTGATCATATTATTGTTAGTTTGATGCCTTCTTATAGTAAGGATATTGTAACAACATTATGAATTAACGTTCTATTATTCGCGTGTTAGAATTTGCGACAATAATCTAAGGTTCCATGATCATATGAAATAACAAATTGTATACTCGACAGTTTGGGTATAGTGAGACACAATTCGTTGTATGATGAAAATGTCATTCACAATTGGTACATGAAGTTGGACGCTTTATGTTGATAAGATTGCATTGTTCTTATTGAGATTTGTCTAGATGTGGAAATAAGAACAATAACGTGTTTTGAAGCACGTTCAACAGGACCGCGTGAATGACTTATTTGTGACCCCTTGAAATGAGATGCCACTGGATTATCGAACAAGTCACCTAAATCCTAAGCAAGTAATGTATCTTTAATTGCTAGTTCAAGTTCTTTGAGGTGCCAATGAGTGAAGTCTTAAATTAGAAGATCAATCTCGGTACTTTGGGAATCTGGGCGAAGCAGTTAGACATCATATACATGCAATAATGGATTGCAACACAATATCTGCAAAAGAAATTTGGTACTAAAAAGTTTTTAATTTCTAAGTACTTCGATTTCAAATTTTTAGACAACATTCTCCTATTGCCCCAAGTACACGAATTGCAAGTCATTGTCAATAAATTGAAAGCGGTAAAAATAGAACTTCCGAAATCTAAGTAGGAGCAATTATTTCTAAATTGCCTTCTACTTGGAGAGGATATAGGAATAAACTTCTTCACAACTCCGAAGACTTTTCATTGGAGCAAGTTCAAAAATATATCCGAATTGGGGAAGAGTCAAGGGTAAGAGATGGGAATGAGAATTCTCATGTTGGCACTTCAAAAGCCAAAACCGTGGAGAACAACAACAAAGTCATCAAAGTAAACAAAAGAAAATTTACTAAAGACAACAACAAATTCAAAAAGAAGCGCAAGGGAGAATGCTTTGTAAGTGAAAAAACCGGCCACTTTGCGAAAGAATGCCGACATAGAAAACAAAGCAAAATTGGAGGCAAGGTGAATTCCATTGACAAGGATGAAATATTTGCTACTAGAGGTGAAGTAAATACTGTCAAAGGAAAAATTTCGGGATGGTCGTATGACACATGCGCCACCGTTCATGTTGGCTAAGACAATTCTCTTTACAAGACATATCAAGACATTGATGATGGTCAACAAATTCAAATGGGAAATGAACATTGTTCAAAGGTCATAGCAAAGGGAATGTTGAATTAAAATTCACATCCGGAAAAGTTGTAACTCTTACTAATATTTTACATGTACCGGATATGAATATGAACCTGGTAAGTGGGGATTTGTTGGGGAAACCGGGGATTAATAGTGTTTATGAGTCGGGAAAACTCGTATTATCCCCATAATGGTTTCTTTGTTGGAAAAGACTATTATACTAATGGAATGGTCAAGTTATGTACTATTGACAATATTAGTACAATGACTTCTTCTTACTTTGTTTGTACTTTAAATCTATGACGTGATAGATTAGTGCATATATGATATTCTACTTTGCATAGAATGGTTAAATGTTGAATGATATCATGCAGGGGCGGATCTAGGAATTTTTCGCGCACGGGCTAAAATTTAAAAGTCGATATAATCATGGTTTAAAAAGGCAACAGTGAGGCGCGCCTTGAGGCTTGCCTCATTGTGAGGCGCATGTAGTATGCCTCGAGACGGTATTTTTGAGGATAAAAATATGTGAAATGAGCAAGGAAATAACAACAATCATTATGCTAAAAAATAATTCATTATGCCAGCAAGGCAACAAAAACTATCATTATACCGACAAGACAACATTTCTATAAAACAACTTATACAAGTAGGCGAAAACATTCAATTCAATATTTTGTCTACAAGGTAATAAGCAGTGAAATGAGCAACTTGACTTACTAGGTGTATTCAAGCTTTTCCTTTTCCTATGTGCTTATGGAATTAATCCTGTTGACACTTGACAAAATCCCCCGTTGACAATGAACAAGAATTCCGCATAGATTTTAGAAAGAACTTTTTCTACATCAATTTTTAGAAAGAATTCCGCATTAGATTAAAAATAAAATAATTATATGAATCTAGTAATTAATTCTCAACAATTATATTTCTACAGAGGTACTTTTCTCAAACGAATTTCAAAAGAAAATTCATCAAGCAATTGATTTGAAATCAAAAACAGATCCTTGGCGTTATTCAACTAACAGATCAAAATCTAAAAGGTTCTAACCCGAATCTGCAAACTCAGTAATTGAAGGGGACATTCCAACATTCAGAATGAGTAGGAGGTTATTATAACTCTCAACAAAAATTCAGAACAATTCGTATTCATCATCATTATGCCCCCAACCTCCTATTTAATCAATAAAAATCATAATAAAAGGTTGAATTTGATTTCGTGTTCCTCTCAGACAAATGCCTCGATTCGTCGTCATGATTTTAGAAAGAATGGATAATCAGACTCATCATCATAATTTGTTCATCAACGAGATCACATAAAAAATCAAACAACAAATTTCAAGCCAGTTAAACATTTAGAAGCACAACCCCCTAAAAAGCCCCAATTTCAAGCACTAAACGGCTAATAAATCGAAAACCCTAAAAGCCCCAATTTCAAGCCACAAAATACATAACATACCATGTGAGTCGTGAACAGTGCTGGGCTGCTAGCTATGGAGTATGGACTGGACTCGTGAGTCCTGAATGAGTCGGATGAGTGGCGACAACTGGGGGGAAGTCGGGAAGAAAGAAGCCGAATAGCCAATGGAAATGGGGATTTTGTGGGTAAGGGTTAACTGGGTTGATACTTAGATAATTGAGAAAATGATTGTGTTATTTTGTTTGGGCCAAAACTGAAATGGGCTCTTCAAAAAAACAAAATTTATGACACGGGCTGGACATATTACTAGTGGGCTAAACCAAAATATAAAATAAAAAAAAAAAAAATTAGGAGAGCAAGCGGATCGGGCTTGGCGAGCAGGTGTAATACACTGACGACTGAGCTAGATCCGCCCCTGATATCATGTGAGTTAACTAAAAGTGATAAGTGTGAAATTTGTGCTGAATCAAAAATTATTAAAAACCTTTTCAAAGTGTATAGAGATCATCTAAATTACTTGATTTAGTTCATACCGATATATGTGAATTTAATGGCATGTTAACAAGAGAAGGTAATAAATACTTCATAACTTTTATTGATAATTATTCTAGATTTTGTAATGTATATTTAATGAAACATAAAGATGATGTCTTTCATATGTTTAAAGTACATAAAAATGAAGTAGAAAATCAAAATAATAAAAGTATTAAAATTCTTAGAAGTGATAGAGGTGGTAAGTATTTTTCAAGAGAATTTGACATCTTTTTGTGAAGAGAATGACATAATACATCAATGTAGTGCACTTAGAACACCAGAACAAAATGGTTTAGCAGAAAGGAAAAATAGAACCTTAGTTGAAATGGTAAATGCTATGTTAACAAGGTCTAAATTTTCTAATAATATATGGGAAGAGGCATTACTTGCTGCATGTCATATAGGTAATAGAATTCCTTCAAAGAAACTTAAAGTGTCTCCCTATGAATTATGGAAAGAAAGAAACCAAACATTGGATATTTTAAAGTGTGGGGGTGTTTAGCTTATTATAAAAACACCGATCCTAGAAGAACAAAACTAGGACCAAAAGAGTGCTTTTGTTGGATATGCAATAAATAGTAAAGCATATAGGCTACTTGATCTAACATCCAATGTTATTATAGAATAACGAGATGTGAATTTCTTTGAGAATTTATTAAGTATGGATGAAATTGCTCAAAATCCATTGGAAGCTCAAAAAAGAAATTCCGGCTTCTAATAAATCATTAGAAACATCTTCACAAGATGTAAATAACTCTAATGAACCTAGAAGAAGAAAGAGAACTCGTAAAGACAAGGTTTTAGGATATGATGAGATTGATTCTCAAAGGTTTTCTCTATACTTGGTTGAAGCAAGTAGAGAAGATGTAGTAAGAACAATTCCTTATGTTCTTTAAATTGAAAGTGATCCTAAAACCTATAAAGAAGCAATAACTTCTAGAGATAGCATGTTTTGGAAAGATGCTATAAATGATGAAGTGGATTCTATAATGTCCGACAATACTTGGAAGATTGTTGACTTACCGGCTGGATCAAAAGCTATTGGTTGTAAATGGGTATTTTGTAGGAAATACAATACCGATGGTTCAATCCAAACTTACAAAGCAAGATTAGTTGCTAAAGGTTTTCGACAAAAGGAGGGAATTGATTATTTTGATACTTATGCACCCGTAGCTAGAATTACTACTATTAGAATTCTTTTTGCATTATCTACAATATATGATTTATGTGTACATCAAATGGAACTGCATTTTTAAATGGAGAATTAGATGAAGAAGTTTAATGAAAACAAAGTTTGTACACTTGTAAAATCTTTATATGGTTTAAAACAAGCTCCTAAAAAATGGCATGAGAAATTTGATAATGCTATCATGTTTTTTGGTCTTTTTGCATAATACAATAGATAAATGTCTATATGCTAAAAAATGTGATAGTTATATTATATTTGTATGCTTATATGTGGACGACATGTTGATTATTAGTAATCACATGGATGGTATTATAGAAACAAAAAGGTTTCTATATTCAACATTCAAAATGAAGGACCTTGGTCAAGTAGATACCATATTGGGTATAAAAGTGATCAAGAATGATTTGAGATTTGCATTAACTCAATCACATTATATTGAGAAGTTCAAATATTTGAACATTAAAGAGGCAAATACTCCATTTGATTCGAGTATCAAACTCGTGAAGAATGTTGGAAGATATGTTGGACAAGTTGAATATGCAGGTGCAATTGGAAGTCTAATGTATGCCGTACAATGTACAAGACCGAACATTGCATTTGCTATAAATAAACTTAGTAGGTTTACAAGTAATCCAAGTGTTGAACATTGGAAGGCAATTAGAAGGGTACTTGGTTACTTAAAGAGAACCAAAAATCTTGGACTCCAATATTTTAAATTTCCAGCTGTATTTGAAGGATATACCGATGCTAGTTGGATATCAAGTGCTGGTGAAAATAAATCAACATCGGGTTGGTTGTTCACTCTTGGAGGTAGTGCAGTTTCTTGGAGATCAAAGAAACAAACTATGATTACACATTCCACAATGGAATCCGAGTTTGTAGCATTAGCTGAAATGAGAAAAGAAGCTGAGTGTCTTAAAGATCTTCTTTATGAAGTTCCATTAGATACGAAGAATGAGTCTTCAATATATATACTATGTGATAGTAAAGCTACTCTAGCAAGGGCTTAAAGTGAAGTCTACAACGGAAAGTCTGGACACATGAGTCTTAGACATAATTGTAAGGAAATTAATGAAAGACGGAATAATTTCACTTGTATATGTAAGATCAAGCGAGAACTTGGCTGATCCACTTACCAAAGAGTTGGTAAGATTAACATCGAGTAGGATGGGGCTTAAACTCCTTAAATAAAATTTACCAATGATGGCAACCCTACCTATTATTACGAAATGAGTAATTTACGGGTTTAAAGAGTAACAACAAGTCATTTGATAAGTGAATTGATTAGAGCACTTAGTATATATAATTTAAAGCTCTATCCTAAAGAATATAAGTGTTGGGGTTATGGTATTGAGGGTTGAATAAAACTTAAAGAAATTCAGTAAGTATTACAAGTGTCTTTATACATAACCAAGACATTGTAAGAATTTCTCCTATGTGAATTTAGAAGTGGTGCCACGTCAAGGAAAGTTGGAGTTACTTTCTGAAAAGTTCATGAATACGGATGGGTGCAAGGCCATTAACGCACCAAAGTAAAATTGTGTGGAACATATTGAGATAGAATGTTCATGCGTATGTTATCATCGGTAATCTTTGCAATATTATCACTAATGTAAGGTTTAAAACGAAAGATACCTTATCCTATGCGTGACATCGCTTATGATTCTAAGTTGAGTTGTAATATTTGAACACGTGGGGGATTGTTATATGTTGTTCAAATATTGGTAAAATGGAATTGATCAAATCTGGTTGAAAAGAGATTAAAAAATTGAAAAGGGAAAATAAAACCTTTTTTGGCATGGCAGTTGGACAATTTTCTCAAAACTATTTTGGTACGTTTTCATCCTCTTTTACCATTCTTTTGTGAAAAGTTGGCACCTATACGAAAGTGTATGAAGGAATTCTATAAATAAGAATAGAATTCATGGTTCAGAATCAATCTTTTCTCATTTTTATCATTTAAATTCTCATCCCCAAACTCTCTCAAAATCTACTTAGAATTATTTCATATTACTCATTTTTGTTTCTTATTTCCGGGTTTCAAAAGTGCTATTTGCAACCTGGTTCTTGATTTGAAATCCGCTAAAGCTATTTGTGTGTTGGTCCTTTAGCATTCTTATTATCAAGAGGACGCAAATAAAGCTTTTAGGATAGCATTCTTTGCGATTCAAGTTTTCTTCATTTCTTCACTTTCTTCTTGTGTTTTTTACATAACTTTCGAGTGTTTTGTATTTATTCCTTGTTTGGAGACTTCGTTATCTACTTCGACAAAAATATCTCAATAGTTCCTCTCCCAATAAATTCGAAGAGGTCAGTCACCGAGGAAAAAGAAGAACGGCAGACGACAAGAAGGAACGCAGAGTCAAGAAAATTGGGATTAATTCAACAAAAATCCACCGGAAAGAAATGAAAATGAAGAGTGATATATGTCCCCACTTGCTGCCATTAAAGCCTTACAAACTCCAACTATAAATACCAAGGACACACAACTTGTCCTCGCCTCCGACGAAGGCCGTCGAGGTGATGGTATTTACAGACACCCACAACAGTAGATTACGTCGTAGAAAAAAAATCACACCGGCTTTAATCTTTGATCTTGTATCACTAGTGGGAGCTCACCTCCGACTCAAGCTGCAAGTTCTTGATGCACTGAGGGCTTTATTAACATGAAGAGATAAAATGGAGACATCCATATTCTTTTTGCAAAAAAGAGGTAACTACTGCATCTTATGGAACCTAATGACCCCACTTCGGCGATAATTATAGCGACAAGCAATTGACAATAAAGGAAACCACCGGCACTAGAACCAACACCCGAAAACACCACAGTGACCACCGGTCCATGGCCTAGCTTGGATTCAGCTTCTCTTCACATTAATTTTGGAAGTGAAAAGATGCCGATGATTGCGTATCCAAACAGGTTTGGTGGCTTTTACAACTTTCTTGTAGTTTTTTTTGCTAACAAATGGAACATATTTTACAGCTTTAATTGGTACTTTTTGTTGGCTTTAAAGTCAATTTTATCCAAGTGGCTGTACACGTTAGTTTGGGATTACATAGATTGGGCCAAATGTTTATCCAATTTGGCTAGCAATGATAAATGAGGAAATTAGACTATATACCCTAAATATAATACTCTTTTGGAAAATCATCTGAAAGGTAAGTACAAAGTAAAAAATACTATATCTTTTCATCAATTTTAAAAGTAATCTCTGATATTGTGAAAGATCTGCACAAGAACTCTTCGAGTTCTCTAAACCATTGTTGTTGTTGCTAATATCTAATACTGTGAATTTTCTTGGGAAGAAATGATGGAAACCCACCACCTCCTCCTCTATTGCCACCGCCTCTGTCGCATTGCAGAAATGGAAATTGAAAAGCCAAATTCCCCATGTTTTCTCCCCAACACACGCACACCCACTGCGAGTATGTGATTACAACTCCATATCTATTGGATAAGGAGGTTGGAATTGATTGGAAAATTGAAGACGATTAGCCCAGACTCCAAATTGTACTACAAAACATGCGGCATCTGGAAATAAAGAGAAGAATATATACATAATTGAAAATAATTCCAAAACTTTGGTGCAATAATTCATCGGTAAGCCCGTGAGAGCGAGCCCAATGTTCTTGCAAGGAAAAATTCGACTCCAATTGTTACAGAAGGAGGAAGCCCGTAAATTTCGTCAAAAGATTGTCACTTTTTTTTTTTTTTTTATTTGGTCACTTTTTTAAAAAAAATTTCGTCACTTCTTTGAGTTTGTCACTTTTTTTTTTTTTTTATTTTGACACTTTCTGAGTGTATCACTTTTTTTTATTGTCTGTCACTTTTTTTTAATATATATAACTTCTTTTAATTTGTGCCACTTTTTTGAATTCGTCACTTTTTTGAAATTTATCACTTTTTTTGAATTTTGTCACTTTTTTTTAGTTTTTCTTCACCTTTTAAATTTTTGTCACTTTTTAAGAAGATAAAAAAAATGAAATAATATGCTATATTTTCCTAACATAATCAGCATGTGGATTGGCCTGAACTTTGTGATTATTTTAAAAACATGATTACTAGTGCTGTCCAAATGGATGGTGCTATTTTAGTATTTGTCTTTTTTTTAGTTTTGTCACTTTTTTTGAGTTTGTGTCACTTTTTTAAAAAAAGTAAAAAAGTGAAAATTTTTATTAAAAAAAGTGACATCGTGTCACTTTTTCATTTTACACAGTATTTTTTAATTCCTAAAAACTTTTCATATGATTTTTCAAAACATCCCTAATTTTAAAGGTATTTTTGTAATTACCCCATGTTTATTCCCCGTCTCATCGATGCTTAATCTTGACTTCGCGAGATGTTTATTTCTCGCCTCTCACTATCTTCGAGCCTAGGTATAAGACCTCGTCTATCCGAGCCCAGTTTATAAGACTCCAGTAGTTCGAGAGTCATTCGCAGGATGTTTATTGCTCACCTCGTCAGACGCTTATTCCTGGCTTTGTGAGATATTTATTCATCGTCTCACTATGCTCTAGCCTAGCTACAAGACATCGTCCATTCGAGGCTAGCTTTTAACACCTCACATCATCGAAGGCGAGCCCTAGCTCATGATTTTCTTATTTATTGGAGGCAACTCCTAGTTCGAGGTTTCTTTATTTACTGAGGCGAGCCCTAGCTCGTGGATTACTTTATTATCAGAGGCAACATTCTATGAGTCCTCGTTCCTTAAATAAAGGAAGAGGCGGCGTCTTTTAGGGTCCTCATTACTTGAATACAGGAAGAGGCGTCATCTTTTGGATTCCTTGGATAAAGGAAGATACGACATCTTTTGTAGTGCTCATTCCTTAAATAAAGGAAGATGCAGTATCATGGAGTCATCGTTCCTTGAAAAAGGAAAATAGGCAAAATGGTAAGATGTGTTAGCCTTTGGAAAAGAAGCCTCTCGTGACCTCATTCGCGAGACGTTTATTCCTCGCTTTTCACTATCGTCGAGCTTAGCTATAAGAACTCGTCATTCAGAGGCCAGTTTATAAGATTCTGAAAGTTTGAGGCCTATTCGCATGATGTTTACTCCCCTCCTTGACAGATGCTTATCCCTGGCTTCGCAAGATGTTATTCCTCGCCTCTCTGCATCGTCGAGCCTAGCTATAAGACCTCATCTATCCTATGCTAGTTTATAAGACTCTGATTGTTTGAAAGCTATTCGCGGGATATTTATTCCCCGCCTCGTGAGATGCTTATTTCTGGCCTCGCGAGATGTTTATCCCTCATCTCTCACTATCGTCGAGTCTAGTTCTAAGACCTTGTCTATCCAATGCCAGCTTATAAGACTCTGATAGTTCGAGAGTTATTCACAGGATGTTTATTTCCCGCCTCGCCAAATGCTTATTTGTGGCCTTGCGAAATGTTTATCCCTTACCTCTCACTATCGTCGAGCCTAGTTCTAAGACCTCGTCTATCCAAAGCTAACTTATTGGACTCCGATATTTCAAGAGCTATTCATGGGATGTTTATTCCCCGCCTCGTCAGATTCTTGTTCCTGGCTCTACGATATGTTTATCCCTCATCTCTCACTTTCGTTAAGCATAGCTCTAAGAGCTTGTCTATCCGAGGCCAGCTTATAAGACTTCGATAGTTAGAGAGCTATTCGCGGGATGTTTGTTCCCCGCCTTGCCGATGCTAATTCTTGGCTTCGCGAGATGTTGATTTCTCGCCTCTCACTATCATTAAGCCTAGCTCTAAGGCCTCTTTTATTCGAGGCAAGTTTATAAGATTGTGATAGTTCGAGAGCACGGCTATTTGTTCCTCTCCTCGCCAAATTCTTATTCCTAGCTTTGCTAGATTATTATCCCTCACCTCTCAATATTGTCTAGCCTAGCCGTAAAATACCATCCTTTCAAAGCTAGCTTATTAGATTTTGATAGTTTGAGACAAGCCAACATCTTAATATTCATTCCTCGCTCTCTGAGATGCCCCACCATACGGATGTTGTATTGCAATTGTATATATCTTCAAAGAGCTCATTATGCCTCAACATCGATTGTATTACAGCCGCCTATCTTTTCAAGTTTTGTTTCTACACTATGTTACATCTACTAATCTTCAAAGAGTTTATATTATTTACCGCTTCGTAAGGAGAGGGCTAGGCCCACCTTAATACCTACAAAGATGAAGCCTTCAATGGCTAGATCAAACACCATTAAGGAAGCCCTTGACATGGATGCGCCACTCCTATGTAAGGATGCCGACTTATTATAACTACTTATGTCCAGAGCATCACCTCTACTACTTACACATTCAGAGTATCGCCCTTGCTACTTACACATTCAGAGCATTGCCTCTGCTACTCACATTCGGAGTATCACCTCTGCTACCTATTTCCAAAGCATCACCTCTGCATCAGCTTATCACAGCTACTTATATATTTAGTCTCGTCTTTACATTAACTTCATCACAATGGCTTATATTTCAAAGTCCGACCAGTATATTAATATTGAACTCAAACTTGGGGACTATCGTGATACTAGTATCTTTGTATCATTACATTATTACTGCTAGGATATGCATTATATTATTGCTGCCAAGTACACATGACACATCATTGCTAACATGTTATGATACTTTTCACTATTGCCAATACGTATGTCACGTTATCTATATTATCAACATGTTGCTTCATTATAGTACTACTATTACACTAAGTTCTGCAAGCATGCATACATGTCATGATGGGCTCTCTGCATATTATTTCTTGTAGAAATATGATATCATTATTCACTTTATTGTCATGAGTAATTTGAGGGGCAAATGGATCCCAAATTTATTTTATATATGTGCAGTGGAGATATTATGTTGTATTACAGGTTGGTTTAGTCCATATTATAGAGGAGATGTTACCGGAATTTAAACAAATTATATGCAACATCTTTTGAGGCAATATGTAAGCCCTCGCTTATTCAGGCTTGCACAAATACTTTCGAGACAATTCGTAAGTCTTCACATATTTGGGATGGATGCATATTTTCAAAGTAGTTTGTAAGTCCTCGCTTATTGGAGATATTCATATTTTCGAGACAATTTTTAAGGCCTTGTCTACTTGACAACTTATATTTCAAAGTCCGACCCACACATAAATGTACGACTCAGATTTGGGGGACTATTGTTACTCTTATAAATTATGTGGCATCGACTATTCATTGTATTGGGCTTATTAAACTAAATAATTTGCATCTTGGGCTCTACCTATTAACCACTTGGCTCATTTACATTTTTCTATATATGTGAGTTTCATTCACAATAAGGTACGTTCTCTAACCCTATTCAAATCTCCTCTCCAGTCTCTTGCATTCATATTCCTCACGTCCGATAGTTGACTTGACCGTCGGAGTGTAATTGGTCGCCGGACTTTTTTTCGATCTACGGCCTTTGTGGGTGTTCCAGTGTGCAGGTGATGTCTACGTGAAGGGGAGATGGAAGGGATTTTGTTAGTGCGTTTTTTGAGGTCAACAGTTTATTTATTAACATAGATTGTACGGTCCAAGTTTTTAATGTGCCAAGATGCTTCAAGCTTGGTCCGTCCAACCAATTTCATGTTGAAATATTTTCAATGTTCATTTCTACACGCGTCTTTTTTTCGGGGGTCTGCAACCATTATGTGGCGTAAGGGTTACATCCTAGGAACTTGATAATATTAGGCATCCAAGAGAGGAGAATCTTTTTAGAGGAATATGTTGGTTTGTAGGGGAATGTTTTACAATGCAAGTTGCTTTTATAAGAATGTGCTTCCCAGCTATGGCCTTCAAGGTGACATTTTGTTCATTTAGGGACATTTTACAATGGATAACTAAGTCATGCCCGAAAAAAAACACTACATAATAGAAACAATACTCATTCATTTTTAGCAAGCAATAAATTTTAAAATCCTAGTCATTTCACATTATAATAAAATAGGTTCATTACAGGTAATTACCACGTGTGCTTTATAATGTTAGCTAAAGCAAACTGGGAAAGAAATGGAATTTTGCAGATATTTATGATGTAAACAAATTTATATTTAAGCCTTGGTGGACAACATCGTGTGTGCTTCCTTCGTGTGCCACAAACTGCACATGATCTTGTTCAATTGTTTCATTGCCGTTGTTGAGCCTTTGCACAATATGATGGTTTCTGTTATCATATAGAGATTTTTTTAAAAAAAAATTTCAACATAATTCTTACACACACATTATTTGGTTTTGTAATGCAATTCTCGTCCAAAAGTTTAAGAATTATTTGACTAGAGCAATTATTTTGTTCATAAATTATTCTTGCAATATAATTCAATATATCTCTTAAACATGCATTATTTGGTTTTGTATTAAATAATGAGTCTCAACAATTTTTTCGAAGAAATAAACCACAATTTCGGGAACTACATATTCAAACAAACTCCATGGAGGAGGTATCCTTGTAGACGTTTTTCAGCTTTCGCGGCCTCTATGTCCTTGAAGTACATGATGAAATAGTTCCAACTGGAGTAAAGAGTGACACTATCCACTTTTTAGCACTTCTTGAACAAAGCTTTCATGTTACATCTCATATTTTTTAGTCAAAAGTCAAGGGTTGAATTGTCAAAGTCAAGATCAAATAAGGAATTTATTGGAATAAATTAATTTCTTGGGGCTTATTTTATAATTGCAATAATTGAGGGTTAAGATGGATTAGAATTGAAGTGGAGGACTTACTTATACATTATTGGTAGTTGAGGGACTCTCTTACAAAAAGCCCACTATCTAGATAAATCCAAACCCATTTTCTCATTTATTTACACACACACAACAGGTGAGAAACCGCCAGAGAAGAAAGAGACCGAAAAACAGAAGAAAAAAGGGGAAAGAAGAAGAAAAGAAAGGGAAAAAGAGGAAGGAAAAGGAAGAGGAAGGAAAGGATGATCGGTAAGTGTTATTTTCCTTAATTTTAGGTCTAAATTATCCATTTCTTCATGAGATGAATGAAGTATATAATGTTAAATTTCTAGGGTTTTAATTGAGTGGTTTAATTTTTCAGATTAAGTTGAAGATATACCCTAGTTAGTTCAATTTTTTTAGTGATTGCCTTCCATTTACATCAAGGTAAGGAAATTTTATTTTGGGAAAACCCTAGAATTTATATTTTGGATTCTTGAATGAAGTATGTTTTGTGGAATATTTATGTTGATGAAATACACATTTGGAAGAATGAATTTTATGTTAGAATATAAAAGTTAAGTGAATTTTTTTATGGTTACTAGTTTCGTTAGGTTTGAAGAAAGATTGCAATGGGGATTGTAAAGAAGGTTATATTAATGAATTAGTTATTAGTAAATGGATAGAAAGTGTAATTAGTTTCAATAAATTAAAGGATTAATTTCGGAAAGTTATTCAGGTATCAGGAGATGTAGTTTAAGAATTATAGAAATGGACTATAAAGGTTTCTTGTTTTGATAGTTGTTTAATTGATTATTCATATCGTTTTTCAGGTGGTAACGAGGAGATTGGAAACGTTTATCAGCCAATCTAGCTGATAGCTTGTTTGAGTGAGTGGAAAAGCTCATTTTTCAGAAATAAATAATTATTAAATTTATATCATATTAGAAAGTTGATTATTTCTTATAACTAGTTTAACAGCATGATTTTCAGAATCTAATGGATTTTATATTCAATTCTTTTAAAGTTAAATTAAGTTCATTTAGTTATTTCTCTAGCATTTTGTATTCATATGTTATATTTCAGTATATTTAAAGTTATTTTAAAACCACCAGAAAGTACCCAGATGATTTTACCAATGTCTGCACTGATGTGAATGTGTTTCCACAGTGTATGACTTCTTATGGTTATTTTGCCCAATCTGCACTGGTGTGAATGTGTTTCCACAGTGTATGATCACTTATGGTGATTTTACCCACTCTACACTATTGTGAATGTGTTTCCATAGTGTATGACCAGATTATAGCTCTGCGCGTGTACGACTCAGAATTTCAGAATTACAGAATTTCAGAATCGTATAGCTTTACCATATATATCGGTATTAATCGATAAATGAGTAAGGATATTTAGGGTACCTTTTTGGTGTGAAATTTCAGTATTTCTACAACTTATTTGATTTCCAGTTATAGAATTCAGATTTCTCAGTTTTCAGTATAAAGTTTCCAACTTATGGTAATGAATAACACAATGTTTCAGATTTTATGATGCTACCATGTTTAGGATTTTGAAAGTATTATCAGATTTTAGAATTACGCAAAGTTTCAAAAGAGTAAGGATTTTCAGAAAGTATATACTTATTTATAATTATCCACTCACTGAGTTGCAAGCTCACATATTTTGTCAACTTCATTCTTATCAGATAGTAGTTGAGTTGAGCAGCATTGGAGCCTAGTTGTCCACCTTGTAGAGCCACATTTTGTCTATATTTGTATGACTCCTTTTGTCAATTTGCATTGAACATATTTCTTTTGGGGTATATGCTTTTGTTGTCAGAAAGTTAAAGTTGTAATTCATGTATCCGTATCATGGGCTCATTGCATATTGAGTATTTTGAGACTTTTGATGTAAAATGTTTGTAATTATTGACTTTCTTGTGTTTTTTTGAATAGTTTGAATTTTGAGGGGCTGGTGTACCCTGTTTTAATTTTATATGTTTTGGTTGGAGGATTTTGATTATTGTTCAGATGGTTTTAGTCCATATTACCGGGGAAACTCTGTCAAATTTTTTATAAAAATGTGTCACAACTAGAACAGGTCATAGTCGCCTTGGTGGTGGGTCCGGCACTTAGCTGGTATCTACCATCGGCGCACGACACGTGTCAGGTCTATTAGGGTGACTTGGGATGGGTCGTGACATTTCGAGTCTGACTTGCTCACCTAAAACGAAATGTTTCAGCTCCATAATTATTTGTGAAAGTGTTCCTCTGCCCCAGATCTACTTTCGAGGCGGATGAACAACAAAGTGTATACACAGAGGAAATGTTAGGTTTTTAGAAGAAGATGGGGCGATGGAATAGGGTCCCTTACCTTTTCAAAAGAGTAAATGGATCCCTGATTCTTAGAGTGCTTTGGGAGCCAACCTTTATTCTCCAAACATAGCCAAATTGCTCCCATAATAATTCATTTGACCATGTTCTGCTGAAATGCTGATCTTCATGAAGGAATTTGATAATATCAGGCATCCAAGAGAAGAGAATATATTTAGAGCTATATGTTCGTATGTAGGGGAATATATTACAATGCAAGTTGTTTTTAAAAGAATGTTATTCCAAACCAGGACAATATGACCTTTTAGGGACATTTTAACCCTTGAAATGTCTTAGAAACCTACAAAACTAATTAAAAAAAACTCATAAGCAAGCAAAAATAGGACAATGGATAACTAGGTCATGTTTGAAAAAAAGCTCCATAGAATAGAAACAATTGACTATATATGTAGAAAAAATACTCGTTCATTTTTAGCAAACAGTCACAGTCATTTCATATAGAGATAAAATCGGTTCATTATAGGGAATTTCCACATGTGCTTTATAATGTTAGCTGAAGCAAGCAGGAAAAGAAATGGAAATTTGCAGATATTTACGTTGTAAACAAATTTATAACTAGCCTGGTGGTCAACATCGCATGTGCTTCCTTCGTGCGGCACATACACGCACACAAACTGCATGTGATTCCTACGTGATCTTGTTGGATTGTTTCATTGCTGTGGTTGAGCCTTTACGTAATATGATGATTTTTGTTACCATTTAGTGAGTTTTTTTTTTTTTTTGTATTTTTTCAATATATTTCTTAAACATGCATTATTTGGTTTTGTGAAGCAAATCTAGTCTAAATGTTTATGAAATCATTTGGCTGGAGCAATTATTTTGTTCATTAGTTATTGTTGCAATATAATCAATATATTTCTTAAACATTTATTATTTGGTTTTGTATTAAATAATGAGTGCCAACCAATTTTTCAAATAAATAAACAACAATTTCGAGAACTACCTCATAAAAGAAACTCCATAGAGGAGGCATCCTTGTAGACATTTTGCAGCTTTCATGGCCTCCACGTCCTTGAAGGGCATAGTTTCAACTAGAGTATCGAGTCACAGTATCCACTTTTCCGCACTTCTCGAACAAAGGTTTCAAGTGTCACTTGGTCACCTCAAACTAAATGTTTTCGATCCATAATTATTGGTGGGAGTGTTCCCCTGTCCCAGATCTATGGTCGAGGAGGATGAATCATTCAAATTGTAATGGCTCTCGCTAGTTTCTGCTGTTAATTTATAGATGGAAGCCATAAATTAATCAAGATCTTCAACAAGAGATATTAAGAATGATGGCTACCTCCATTCAGGATGGAGCTAATGTCAGCTAGCTCCATCCAGAATGGAGTTAGCAGCTAGCTCCATCCAGCATGGAGCTAGAGCAGCTAGCTCCATCCAACATGGAGTTAGTGGCTAGCTCCTTCCAGCCACTAACTCCAACTGATTTCCTTGCTGGCAATTCTTCCGTATTTGGTACAATGCTAGCACTAACTTTTGGTTGTATTTTTATCCCAACACTCTCCTTAAAATCAGGAGCTAACAAACTCCTTGTAGTTTCTAAAATCTTCCTTTGTAATTATTTATACCACATTGATAATGAATGAATTTAGCAGAGCTAAATTATCATTTCCTTTCTTGCATTTCAACTAGAGATAAAATCTTTATAAGAAAAATGTAGGGCTAGAATTGATTTTAGTGTGATGTAGATAAAGAAGAGATGAATTGGAAGGGGGAAAGAGAATGATAGACTATATACACAGAGGAAATGTTAGGTATTTGGAAGAAGATGGGGTGACGGAATAGGGTCCCTTACCTTTTCAAAAAGAGCAAATGGATCCCTGATTCTTAGAGTGCTTTGGGAGCCAACCTTTATTCTCCAAACATAGGCCATAGCCAAATTGCTCCCAAAATAATTCATTTGAACAAGTTCTGCTCAAACACTGATCTTCATGAAGGAACTTGATAATATCAAGCATCCAAGAGAGGAGAATATGATCAGAGGTATATATTGGTTTGTTGGGGAATGTATTACAATGCAAGTTGCATTTACAAGAATGTTCTTCTCATCCATGGCCTTCAAGGTGACGATATGACCTTTTAGGGACATATGATCACTCAAAATGTCTTAGAAACCTACAAAATAAATAAATAAAACTCATAAGCAAGCAGAAATAGGACAATGGACAACTAAGTCATGTTTGAAAGAAGCGCTACATAATAGAAACAATTAACTATGCAAGTATAGAAATAATACTCATTCATTTTTAGCAAACAATAAATTTTAAATTCTGCGTCATTTCACGTTGGGATAAAATCGGTTCGTTATAGGTAATTGCCACATGTACTTTATAATGTTATCTGAAGCAAACTGGGAAAGAAATTGAATTTTGTGGGTATTTACGATGTAAACAAATTTATAACTAGCCTTGGTGGTCAACACCGCACGTGTTTCCTTCGCGTGGCACATACATGCACACAAAGTGCACGTGAGTGTCCTACGAGATCTTTTCGATTATTTCATTGATGTGGTTGAGCCTTTGAAATAATGAAATAAAATACATTTTTTTCTTAAACATGTATTATTTTGTTTTTGTGAAGCAATCCAAGGACAATTAGCATAAGCATATAGGACATGTATAGTAGTTAAATTTATACTCCATGGGAAAGGTACATCTTTTCCTAAATTGGCATTACGGAGAGTGTGGAACATGATGCATCCAGTCTCAAAGTAGGGTGATGGCACAGTCGTATACAGACCCTGAAGGTCTCCAGTCATCGAATACCTGGAAGCAACCTCACACCTCCTTGCTATACAACAGTTTGCATAGGCAAGGAAGCTATCAGTTGAACGCTCTGACTCCAGAAAGTAAGTTTGCTAGCTGAAGTCTAAGTTAAAATAATTTTGCAAAACCCGTAATTTATTTATGAAGTTTTTGGAGGAGCTTATGTTTTCCTTGAAACAACTCCGACCTCTTAATTTTATGATTTTGTAAATCTAAGCAACTCATAAATCACGATCATTTCCCATTATGATAAAATACTGATGTATTAAAGCACCACATGATCTTCCTAATGTTAGATGAATCAAAGTGGAGAAGAAATGGAATTTCAGATATTTATGATTTAAATAAATTTATAACTAGCTTTAATGGTCAATATCGCATGTCGTTCCTTCGTGCAAAAACATGTACAAACACAAACTGGACGTGATTCTCTTGCGAGATCTTGTTCATTTATTTCATTATTGTGGTTGAGACTTTGTAGTAATGAAATAAAGTATCTCTATTTTGCAATATTGGTATTTCTATTATCATTCTGTAATAATTAATTGAAAAAGAAAAAAAATTGTTTAAGTTAAAAACCTGAAAAATATTTCACAAGCCTCAATAATTCAAGTGTCTATAGCATGATAATACATTTAAGCGTTAATACTATATTATTAACCATGCATTTGCGAGCCTTACCGAATCAATAAAATAATTTGGCCTTCTCAAAAGTAAAAACTAAATTAACCCTTTACTGCATCCACAAAAAGAAAACTTACAAAGTGCTTTGAACCTTTTATTTTTTATTTTAACAATCGCCAGCTAATTAGATCTCTGTTTCGGTAATTAGATGTTCTAAATCAAAAGACCAAATCCTCAATTTTGTACTGAAATTTTGATGATTAGTGAATTAAGGAAGAAGTTAATTACTGAAATTTCAGGAATAATCGCCCTTGCATTTTTAAATTGATTTTGTTCTTGTTTCCTTCTCTATTTTTCAGTCCTCTTTCTGTACAAGCACTCTATGAACTATTTCTTCTCAGATTTTGTAATGTAGTGCGTGCATGCATGTAACTTGCATATCAAGTTGGCTTGTATGGAACTGTTCTTTTACATGCATAGTGAGATCGAGATCTTTTTCCTTCATTGTATCAGTTATGTTTAAATGCTTGCATCTCAAAATTTCAGATATTTAGTAGAATTACGACCATGTTCTTCAATCACAATTAAATCTCTAGCAACTCTGCTCAATGAATTGCAATCAGAATTAGGACAATAGAGAACTAACTATAACATTAAAATAACAACTAAATTAATCCTTTACTAAAACCACAAAAAGAAAACATAAATGCATTGAACGTTTCTCTTATTTCAAAAATGCGATTTAATTTGATCTTGATTTTGGTAGTTTGATCTTCTAAAACAAAAGTCCAAATCCTGAATTTTGTAATGAAATTTTACATAATTTAGTGAATTAGAGAAGAAGTTAATTACTGAAATTGCAAGAAAAACATCGAAACTAAATATTGTAACTTTCTCTTCCCAAGGAGATGATTGGTCGCTTCGATCTCTCGGCTCAAATTCCCTCCCGAAGTAGTATTTACGGGTCCAGTAGCATTGGGATGAGATATCATCAAACTTTCATATTCTGGACTCCCGGAGCTACCATTCTTGTAGGCTGTTGCTGCAGCTGCTAAAGTGGTAGTTGCTTTATATTAATACTGCATGTGCTTCCTGTTGAGATTATCAATGATTTTGTAAAGATAACCAATTGATGTTATTTCCTTATATAGAAGATTATATAGGTGTATAGGCAGAATTCTAGGGAACTAATTGGGTATTCTAAACCTATTTATACTCTGTATTTTCATTAGCCTAGAGGAAGTAGAAATACACCAGTTTATCATATTGGTTTTCATGGTATCAGAGACGAACAAGGTTCTCAACACCGTTGCAATCCAAGCCCAAAAATTCATCCCAAAATTCTAACTCCCAAAACCAAAAATACCCATAAACAGAAATCAAAACTAGATTTCAAACAAATACCAGCCAAATCAATTGAAACAAAAAAGGGGGAAACAAACCCCAAACCTCAAAGTAGCCGCCTGAAGGCCGTCAAAGATCCACCTACCGCTGCTGGAAGTCGTGCCCGCTCCAGCCGCCGCCTTCGTTCACCCGCACCTGCATCGTGCCCGCACCAGCAGCCGCGGTTGTCATCGTCCACCATTGCAGCAAGTTGATTTCATCTTCTCCTTTCTTGCTTCCGTGCGTGGTACTTGTTCATTTGACCTGTTCAGCCTATTAAATCTACTCGAAAAAAATGAGTGAAAACATTGAATCCGCTGGAACGAGGTCCGTCCCAATTTTCGTTCAGTCTGAGGGTGCCTTTAATGCAGGCATCCAACTTACCAAAACAAATTACGATGCGTGGTCTCAATTGATGGAGATGCATATTGCTGAACGAGAAAAAAATTCCTATATCATGGGCAAATCCGCTCCACCTGCTGAGTCCGATAAAGGGAATGAAAAATGGTATGCTGAAAATTGGAAGGTGAAACGCTGTCTTCTAATGTCCATGACTCCTGACATCATGAAGTGCTATCTTCGTATACCCACTACCCGTGAAATCTGGAATGCTCTATCCAAAGCCTTTTATGATGGTAATGATGAGATACATGTCTACTATTTGCATCAGAAAGCCTTCTCAGCAAAATAAGGTGCCAAATCACTCTCGGTGTACTATGGGGAGTTAACAGAAATATTTCAGGAACTTGATCATCGTGATAAAGTGGTCACGAAAGATCCTGATGATGTTATAGCATACCGGCAATACATTGCGCGACCCGAATACACATATTTCTTGCTGGATTAGATAAAAGTTTTGATCAACTTCGGCGATAAATATTACGTCGTGAGCCACTTCTTAGTCTGGAAGAGTGTTATTCCTTGGTCCGTCATGAGGCCATACGATCTACTACTTTGAATGAGGACATTGAGATACTTGGAGCTTCTACTATGATTTCCCACCATCGACCCAATCAGACGTCCCAAAACCGGCCCAAAGCCACCAATCTGAAGAATTCTAACAGTTCAGACAAACCTACATACAAATGCACTCACTGCAATCAAACAGGTCATTCAAAAAGTCATTGCTTTGAACTTATTGGATATCCAAACTTGTGGGACCCAATGATCGTTTGATTTCCCGCAAGTGAACGGGGTCGTGATCAAGTAATATAGTAGTGTGTAAAGTGTCGAACCTACGAGGACTACGTGTTTAACCGAATTAAAGTTAATAATACCCTTAATCGAATAGCAATAACAGTTTATAATGAATCTATATCTAATTTATCACGTACAAGAAATTAAAGTAAGAATTTATCAAATTTATGAAATGCATTGCTAAGATCTAGAATCCCCCTTGTTAATCCATTTTTAGTATAACAATTAAAATGACTCTTTGTTATTATGCGAGTTGGTCGAAGTTCCAAATTTATTTAAAAGCCTCTCTCGATAGCAATTAAATCTAATCCTATACGTGACCTTTCTATATCTCTATACAAGATACCAACATATAATAAAGTATTAAATGAGCTAGAACATCAAAATAACCATGCAAGGCATGAAGGTATATCTCTATCCTCTATCGAACCTCACAATATTTATTACTATGTGCTAACAATTTTATTACCTCTCTCGATAATAATAAAATTCACAAACAATTCAACTAGTGGCCAATTAATTGAAAAGCAAACTAAACCATAATAAATATCCACGCATTCAAACAAATTAACGTCAAAATAATTAATTAATACTAAAAATTTCAAAACAAGGGTTCATCTATATCTTAGTAACGTAAAAATCTAGCATAGCATAATATTGAAATTAAACACGCAAAAGTGGAACGACATCACCAGAAATCTATTAAGATTTGGGGATCCATCTTAACAGGTCAACCTTATTAAGAAGAGTAGCCCAAGATCTTTATTAATTGGTCTGTGTCAACATCTTTATTCGATATGGGATTATACCATGTCAAGATTTGGGGGTCCATCTTAAAAGGTCAACCTTATTAAGAGGAGTAGCCCAGAATCTTTATTAATTGGTCTGTGTCAACATCTTTATTCGATGTGGGATTCATATCCTTAACACGCCCCCGCAAGATGGTGGCTCGTTTGAGCAGACCAATCTTGAAATCCACGCGCTCACTTTTGGAGTCTTAACGGGATCGAATCGCTCGTTGGAGCATAATGGGCTCTGATACCATATTAAGATTTGGGGATCCATCTTAACAGGTCAACCTTATTAAGAGGAGTAGCCCAAGATCTTTATTAATTGGTCTGTGTCAATTAATAAATAGCCCAAGATGTTGACAAGGACCAATTAATAAAGATCTTGGGCTACTCCTCTTAATAAGGTTGACCTGTTAAGATGGATCCCCAAATCTTAATATGGTATCAGAGCCCATTATGCTCCAACGAGCTATTCGATCCCGGTAAGACTCCAAAAAGTGAGCACGTGAATTTCAAGATTGGTCTGCTCAAATGAGCCACCATCTTGCGGGGGCGTGTTAAGGGATATAATCCCACATCGAATAAAGATGTTGACACAGACCAATTAATAAAGATCTTGGGCTACTCTTCTTAATAAGCTTGACCTGTTAAGATGGATCCCCAAATCTTAATAAAATCGACCAAACGTGAGCATATCTGGAATGAATTTGATTTTCTGCCACCCTTGTATGTTTCTGCCTCGGTTGCCGTGTGAATATATAATGAATTCACCAACTTTCTCTTTTTTGATTGGCTTCCCCTGTTTCTGTCTACTGTGTATATTTTTATAATTCAAAGCCGGCCACGTGTATGTGATTAAATTGATTTCACAGCTTGTTCCCGTGTAGTTTTTGCTTCAATTTTCTGCCTTTTCTATTTCCTCTCGGCTGTGTGTTGATATATATATATATATTCTATGTAAATAACCTAATTCACCACTAATTTAATATAACTAAAAGTCCAAATTGAGGCCCAATTAATTCCAATGTCTAATTAAATTAGTGCTTGCTTTCAAGTCCTCAATTCTTTCATCCAATGCAAGTTAGTCCTTGTACTTTAGATTTTTGCTATTTTCGCCATTTTTTGCTTCCTTTCTTTAATTATTTTCCATTCAAAGAGTTTCACCTATTAACACATAAAATACAAAAATTTAGAATATATTTTGTTAAAAGAAACTATCAATTGTCGTTATTTTAGGTTTCAAATAAGTGTAAAAATTACACTTATCAAATACCCTCAAACTTAAACATTTGTTTGTCTCCAAACAAAAGTATAGTCTAAATAAAAACAAACATACAAGTATGCAAAAGCATTTGGTTAGACAATCTAGCTTTTCATCTCGTTATTTGAAATTATAGTGCTAAATCTACAAAACGTTTCAAAATCACAATACCAAACCAATATCTACACTTCCAATGCAAAATCGACGTGTGTGTGTGAAGAATTAAGTAGACAATCATGACTTTACAAGTTGCTTCAGTTCCCGACCCTTTGTGGTCAAATATATCCTTTCGCCTCTCATATGATTCACACATCCCCAAACTTATTTTTTTTTCATTCGTTTCCCAGTGTGTGATCTAAGGTTAAATTTTCATTACTATCCTCACCCTCTCTAGTTTAGGTGGACTTTACCAATTGCTAGCCAACACATCAATAAACAAGGATTCTCCAATTCTTTGATTGTTTCGACCTCCAAGACTCAATTAGGCTAATTATCCTTCATCAAAAGTCAAATTCCCTCAAACAAGTGTTTGGAGCTTAACCAAGGCATTTAGTGTTTTTATTTATTTATTTTTTCATGTAATTGTTGTTGTTGTTGTTGTTTTTTTTTTTTTTTTCAAATGTTTTTTTTTTAATTCTCTCCCTTAAGCTTTCTAAATGACCCATGTAGCAGCTTTTAGGCCGATGACTCCCAAATCAGATGACTTTAGGGCACCAGGTTTTAAACACCCTTACAGGCTTAATAACCCGAGTCAAAAAGGTTTCCAAGAAAATTTTCACATTTTTTAAAAAATTTATGCCTTGATTAGTGCAATGCCCCTTATCAAACACCTATTCAAGCAAACCAACCTCCAACTTAAAATTTTCACCCAATTTTATCTCGTTAATCTAAGACAATCCACACAAAAGTTTTAACACATGGAATCCATGTTCACATCTGTATCTTCCTACAATGGCAAAAATCACCCCAAACTGTGCTAAATTTGGTCTAAGGATAAATAATAAGTATGGTTTGGCTAAAGCATCTACGTCCAACTATATCATCCTATCAATTGTATGAATCAACTCATAGCATCACAATGTCCAACTTAATTCTAGTGCACATATAATATCGAGTTTTGCAAGGTTGAGCATCAATTAGCCTAGTATGCAACATATTCACAGTTCATGAATCAACACCAAATTTCAAATTTAGTCATCACTGTCGGCCAAACTGTCTAACTCACACAAGCACACAGCCTAAAACAAGAAAATATAATTTATTTATTTATTTTGAAAAATTCAAATTTTTATGATTTTTTAATTTTTCTATTATATACTAAAGTAATAACAAAAAACAAACATACAAATACTAAAAAACACACAAAAAGTAAAAACTCAAAGTTTTTCCCACTCCTAAACTTAGAACCGACATTGTCCTCAATGTCATAAAATAGAAATAAGAATATGAGGGGATGGGGGAAGAAAAGGAAGAAGGCACTCCCCGATTTTTTTTTCTATTGAAGGCTGAGGCATTATGTGTTACAGCTAGACAATCTTTTCGATCATGCTTTCCCCTTGGTTTGTGTTGGTTTGAGTGTTCCATGATATCATGTTCCTGCACATAGCAATTAAATCAAACTTTAAAGATCAAATAACCTAGAACATGTGTTAGCCCAAACATTCGAAACAACCAACAATAAATGCAATGGCCAAAAGAAAAAATATGTCAAGATGATGAGACCCTATAAATTGAAACATGAAAATAACTAATGCAACCTATTAATCAAAAATAAAACTGCATGCAATGCAATACGAAAAAATAAAATAAATAAAAGAATTAAGAAATTGGGTTGCCTCCCAATAAGCGCTGAATTTATAGTCTTTAGCTAGACTTGGCAGCTTGATCATTTTGGGTTATGGAGTTGGGTGAGTGACTTCTCTTTATCAAAATCGCCACCCTAATATGCTCTCAAACACTGTCCATTTACCTTGAAGTTGCCTTTTGTCTCTTGAGTCACCTCAACTGCTCCACGTGGAAAGACTTGAACAACTATGAATGGTCCAGACCATCTGGAGCGCAGTTTTCCAGGGAAAAGTTTCAACCTAGAATTGAACAATAGTACTTCTTGACCTGGAGTAAACTCACGCCTTTGTATGTATTTATCATGTAGTCTCTTTGTCCTTTCCTTATCATGTAGTCTCTTTGCATTCTCAAAAGCATCTATCTGGAATTCATCTAATTCATTCAGCTGTAGCATCATCTTTTCTTTAGCTGCTGTCATGTCCATGTTCAACTGCTTTACTGCCTAATACGCTCTATGCTCCAACTCCACTAGAAGGTGACAAGCTTTCCCAAACACAAGGCGATATGGTGACATGCCGATTGGTGTTTTGTAACCAGTCTGGTATGCCCACAGTGCATCATCAAGCTTCTTTGACCAATCAGTTCTTGAGCCGTTCATGGTCATCTCCAGTATTGTCTTCAGCTCTCTATTCGACACTTCCACTTGGCCACTTGTTTGTGTTGGGAATTTACTTATCATGCACAGCGGAAATTAAACAATTTTCAATTCCCAAACGAGGATCTGCAATGTGTTTAGATAGAAACTGTGATGAGAATGATACCTTTGATGAATTCCACAATCTCTTTTGCTTTTCCTTGAACTTCAATGATCACGATCTGCAATCCAAGCTGTCCAATTGTCCAGCCTCCAATGGTGATCCACACAGAGAATAAGAATGACGGCTAGGGTTTTCTTTTCTCGTGCTAGCAAGAATAATGAAAATTCTCTACAGTTTTTCAAACCCTAACAGCTTATTAATATAAGTCCAGATGGGCTCGGCCCATCTATTAAACTTAACCCGGTCCAAGATTTAATTAATCAAACTAATTAAATCTGGTCCATGAATTAATCAATCCAATTAATTAATTCGGGCCTATTAATAAACAACCCAATTAATTAATTATCCAACACTTGTCAATTAATAAATTGGTAAATCTCATTCTTCTGATTCTCTTTTGTGTCCCATTTGGGTCCCGATCACGATACCGAACGACGTGAATTATTATTTTTTGATCTAATCAAAATCAATAAATTAAAACGCCCCTTTTAATTTATCACTAATTCATTTTCGTTGTCCCAGATTGACATCTAGCAATGTATCAGGGCAATACATGTGACGGGAAATATCACGTAGCATGACAAAACCAAACTTGTTCGTTTACCGCTGAAACTATAATCCTTTCGTCAATATGATCCGATCAATTATGAGATATGGATATGTGTCAATCTCAATTATCGATCATATCTTTTATCCTAATCGTTAAGTCAATGTACGTCGAAAACTCTTTTCCGACTTATGAGTTTACCTTGGCCAAGGATTTCATTATTAACTTAACTGGATAAAATGTAGATCATAATCTCTTACTATCTAAGAGTGACGAATCCTCTATTGATCATTCACTACCTTCATATGATTCTTGACATACTCGAACGATCTTTGTCAGATAGCGACCCTTGACAGAGCAACATCCAACATCACCAAAAGTATGACCGCCCTCATATAAAGTACTATGATGACCTCAAGTCAAAGGACCAATTCCACTACCGAACGTTAGAGATTAACCACTAACACTTAGATAGTTATCCATGTGGAATCTCTCATGGTCTCCAATGTTTTGTTCTATAACAAAACATCCACGTGTTCATTCAAGTGTCACCACACTTTAGCTTGTGAGATCAGCCTACTTACTTCACAAGTAAGAATGCCACACGCGATAGTCTATCCGTAATAACGATATCCGTATCTCGTTATTACTTAGACCACGGACGATTTAAGATTCGGCCATATGTAATTTGTATCTCACAATCACAACTCCTTGTGATTAACAAATCACCAAAACTTGAATCTACGGATTCTATTATTTATATTATTAGAATATTAATTCAATTAAATAATAGATATTGCCATACATATGCATTGATTATATATATTCAAAGTGTTTATGTCCAAAGTTGATTGGACCTAGGGCATAACACTTACAAACTCCCACTTGCACTAGATCCAATCACTTATGTATCTTATACCATAAGAGTCTACATGACGATCATGTTTATGTCATGCGACAACTCTTTGTCGGTGGATCTCAATTTAATAACTTGTTGTATTTATTTCTTTATTTTCTTCATTTGTTTTTTTTATCTTTTCAATGAGATAACACCGCCTTTAACATGTGTTCGAGATCATTGATGAGACCTATAGTTCCTTGCACGATGGCTCCATTGTATCACAATGCATAAGCGTGTGATCAACAATGTTAGGAACTACTCTAAGTTCGATGAATGAACTCCCGATCCGGTACCACAACTTTTGTTGCTTTGTAAAGCAATGATGTATAAGGCTTCCATTATTGAATCAACGGTTATTTGGAACATTTCCAACACACCGCTTAAGAGTAAACCAATATCCCTTTTGAGATGTGCTATTATTCTAGTCTGACTAGAAGTTAGCATCATTCTATCCATGAACTCTCAGTTCATTTTCTCCATATAAAATCTTCTCGAGATTTTATCTGTATAGATTGGGATGAGTTAAGTAATCTTCTAGATCTATCTCTATAGATCAACTTGCTTCTCTCACATCCATCACGGAGAAATTATCTGACAACCATAATTTCAACAATTGAAATATAGAGACGTCGTTTCCTATAATATGTCTCATACATAAAATATCAGGAATGCGACAATGCTCCCACTATCTTCTTGTAAACGCACATTTCATCTTCATTTTTGATAAAATCAAACATTTTGACTTTTGTATCAAATCGAAGATTCTAGCTCCAAGAGGCTTGTTTCAATCCATATTGACATTTTCTTGTAAACTCATTTACAACCTATGGGTTCTAATCCATTAGGCAAGTCGACCAAGGTCAAAACTCGGTTACATACAACAAGTCCATCTCTTTAAGTCAACACTTGACTTTATTTCTATGTAATTAGTAGGTTCATTATCCTTGATTAGCAATCATGGATTCGTACCTTCTAGGAGGTCAAATGATCCTACAAGATTTACACCGAGCCTAATGTGTCCTCGTAAGTCTCCACTTCGATCAAGAGTATGTCCCTCACTGGTGTGGGATAAGACTCAGGTTCATCTATTCGGTTAATTATATCGGTGGACTCTTGAACTCTTTCAAGATTTATTCTACTCCCACTGTCTCTCTTAGAGTAAACACTTTCTCTAAGAGTACGACATGTATTGAGATGAACATCTTCTTCTCAACGGGATTATAGAATTGATATCCAATTGTCTATTGGATATCCACAAATATGTATTTAACGGATCTAGTTTCAAACTTATCTGATCCAATATGCTTCACATAAGCATCACAGCCCAAACTTTCATATGAGATAAGTTGGGCATTTTCATAACTCGTATGAAGTTTTGTCAACCGATTTAGATGAGACACGATTTAGTACGCAACACGTATCAATCAGTGCATGACTTCAAAACGACTTTTGAATGTTTGCATGGCTGGTTCTCTATTGCACTATATCTAATAGTGCACGATTCCTCATATAAGATTCATCATCATGTTGCAATGTATGTGGAGGAATCCACTGCATGAGAATCTAATTCTCTTTTAGATAATCTAAAATTCTTCATTTTAGATATTCTTTACCTCAATGTCTTAGTGTAAGAATATATTTACCTATTTGTTTTTCTACTTTTAGTTTGAATCATTGGTACATTTCATGAGATTCATGCTTTAATTTCTTCATTCTTATATGATCTTTTATGAAATGATCATCAGTTAATGTGATTAGATAAGATAAACTTCACTCCGACATTAATTGATATGGATCTACATCACTATGTATTAGACCTAATAATTGCGTGCATCAATTTCCTTTTCAAGTAAAAGGAGATTTGGTCATCAGTGTCTTACGGACATGATTCGCATTTGTCAAATGATTCAAAATTATTTGACCCAAATATACATCTCCATGTAAGTTTGGAATTGCATTCTCATTTATGCGACCAAATCGCAATGCCGTATATAGGTGTTATTCAGATTATCATTTTTATGCCTTTCAATTTCTATACTCATTATAGAACACTCAACATTTGGAATATAAATGTCATTTTGTAATTTACCATAACCATTAAGATCTTATCAAGATAAAAAGGAACAACAATTGTCCTTAACATTAAAATAATTCATGTCAAAACATGAAATTTATTTAATGCTCTTGGTAATGGTGAGAACAAAATTAACATTTCTCTAATTCTAATATCGAGCCTAAAGGCAATGGCAGGAAATATGCTTCTACGGTGCAATGCAACAACTTTTGCTCATTTTCAACGTGTAGGTCAACTTCTCCATTCTCAGAGATCTACTTTTATTTAGTTTACGCATATTTATATAAATATGAGATCTATATCTAGTATCTAATACCCATGAAACTAATGAAGTAGATTTAAGCCTTGCAATTTCATTTCTAATGACCCATCATTCCAAAATGATAATAAGGATCATCGTGATTTGGTATTGTCCTTATTCGCTTTAATCTGTCTTAGTCATCTTGGTTGCTTTCCTAAAGCATCCTTTAGACTTCCTTAGAGGAATCTATGACTAAGATTTGTCCACTACAAACACGAGATGTTGGACTTAACAGCTTTAAACATGTTCGAAGAACTCAATGAGCGTGCTTCGAGTTTATTCATATTTAATTCATAATTAGTTATGAATAACTCTTTTGACAGAGATTTCAGTAACCAAGTCTATACTTAGTTCATTGTTCATGATCAACGCAATCAAGACAACTTCTCAAAGTAGTCTCAGATCTTCGATACAAGCACATGCATCAAGATTCTTCTCACATTAAGCATCGGTATAGTTGCTCGGGAAATATCATACATTTCTCGTATGATTGTTCATCATTCAACATATCGAGATGAAAAATCATGTGTTAGCATCTATACTCTTATGTCGCTTTGTAACTCAGGGTGACATAGTTACAAACATCACATATGTTGTAGTACTATCGTCATCACCGTGTTTATTATAGCAAACACCTCTTCTTTTATCGAGTCATCAACGGGTGTTCTAGAAAGGACTACTCAAGGACACAAACCAATTGTTTCATGCTCGAGAACAATTCTCGGATCATACGCGTCAATCAAGAAAATTTGCTTTGGTCGTTGGCATACAATATGCCCTCTTACATATGGTTACTCATGATTCAATAAATGTAAACGACGAAAAAGTAAAAGAAATAATATATATAATGCATGAATTAATTTAACATGGCCTTTTATTAAATTAATTTCGCTCCCAATCGCTTAACTTCAAATTTATGACCCTCTCACATAAATTTATGGAATCCATACTTGATTCCCAGTGGGCTGGAATCCCATTTGTTATATTAAAACCTTGAGTGTACTCAACAAGCCCTAATAAAACATTTGGGTAGATACTATTATCAATTGTATCTCCATACAACTCCCGATCATTAAGCCGACAACTCTTTGTCTTCACACATCTTATGTGTTAGCTTAACATGCCTCTAAGATTTATCTCCTCGAGTGTACTCAACAAAAGATAAATATTAGTTAAGTCAAACCCATCATTCAGAATATCTAATATTTCATAGTGTCAAACATATCCCTAATGGACCACCTTGAGTGTACTCAACAAGCTAAGATCGATTTAGGACTCTCGTTTTTCACTATAATGATGGAAGGCAAATATAAATATGACTTAATATTTTAACATGCCTCTAAAAATTTATCTTCTTGAGTGTACTCAACAAAAGATAAATATTAGTTAAGTCAAACCCATCATTCGAAATATCTAATATTTCATAGTGTCAAACATATCCCTAATCGACCGGCCTTAGTGTACTCAACAAGCTTAGATCGATTGGAGGACTCTCGTTTTTCACTATAATGATGGAAGGCAAATATCAAATTGACTTAATATTTTTAACGAGGGGTTTTGCATGCAAAAGGTCTCATCATAATAATTATATATATTTTATTATACATCTAACATGCAAATAAACATACATATAATAGTGTGGACGATTATGGACTTATACTATCTAGTCTTCCCGAGCCATAAGGAAGACTAGTCGGTCAGTTTCTAGGGGGTATAGCATTAATTCATACAATGCTCCATCTCTATGGTCTCCTCCTCTTCTTGTATCTCCAATTAGTCCAAAGCAACTTGTATCCTATACTAGTTGGCACGTTGTGCCTAAATAATATTGGACACGCAGGCCCATAATAATAATAACGGACTCGCAGGTCCAAAATAAATAAGAGCTCGCAGGCTCATAAAACAACAAGAATAAAACTAACCATTCAACACATCCACATGGTCGAGTCCATAATTATCCACTAATTAAACATTCATCAAATAAATGCTTTCCTATATAATATCTAATATTATATGCAAATATGTTTCAAGTTTCTAGCAATTAAAGTCGTCTAAACTAATTTAGACAAATGGATCGAAAGAATTAAATAACTAATTAATCAAATTAATTAATTAATTTAATTAGCGGACTTATTTAATTAAAATCAAATTTTAATTAAATATCAAATTAGAGTCCAACTCTAATTCTACAAATATAAAGCGGGACTATTTAATTAAAATCAAATTTTAATTAAATACCAAATTAGAGTCCAACTCTAATTCCAATAAAATTTTAGGGCAAAACAATTTAATTAAAATCAAATTTTAATTAAATGTCAAATTAAAGTTCAACTCTAATTATAATCAAATTAATACGGTTGAATTTAATTAAAATCAAATTTTAATTAAATACAAAATAAGAGTCAAACTCTAATTCCAAAATTTAGGACAAACTTATTTAATTAAAAATCAAATTTAATTAAATACCAAATAAGAGTCAAACTCTAATTTTAAAATATTAGGTTAACTTATTTAATTAAAATCAAATTTTAATTAAATACCAAATAAGAGTCAAACTCTAATTTCAAAAACAATTTAGGCGAGACAATTTAATTAAAATCAAATTTTAATTAAATGTCAAAATTAGAGTCCAACTCTAATTTTAACAATATACTAGGGTGGATAATTTAATTAAAATCAAATTTTAATTAAATACTAAATTAAAGTCCAACTCTAATTTAAAATGAATTAATATTTTAATTTAGGATAAAACTCCTAAATAAAATAAAATCCACTTTAGGGTCAAAGTTTAATATTTAAGTTAAAATCTAATTTTAACGAAAATATAAAAAGTCGTCAATTTTAAATAAAATTTTGAATGGGTCAATATTAAAATTTTAGGTCAAACCCATTTGAAAATCAAGTTTAAAACCACTTTAATATTTAAATTCAAAACTATTTTGAAAATTGCAAAGTTGACCCTTGGTTTAAAAATTACAAACAGGGCCTTCAATTAACTTAATAGCTTGATAGGTCCCCTTTTAAAATTTGCAAACTGACCCTTAAAGTATAATTGCATACGGGGGCCTCCAATTTCAGAAATTGCACAAAGAGCCCCCGCCTCCACCCTCTCCCCGTCTGAAACCCTAAAACCCTAATTTTTTTTTTTTTTTTTTTTTTTTTTTTGCGTCTCGACGGGACCCACCCTGGTGCCCCCGCACCATCGGGTGCTAAGAACAGGCTGGGCCAAGACACAAGAAGCAGCTCTTCGTGCGCCGTCGAAGATTTTCAGAAGACAGCTGACGTCGTCGCTGTCGCGCAATAGCGCCAGCTGCTTCGCCACAAGAAGACCTCATGGTCGTTGCGTCGCGCAAGACCCTGTCGCCGCTGTCAAATGATCGGTTGCGTCGGGTCACAAGAAGCGACCTTCTGGCTGTCGCCGCCTGGCTTGTGCGCGAGCCGCCACGTCCACGTCCGCCGGCGCCCTCCTTGCCGCCTCCTTTTTTTTTTTTTTTTTTTTTTCAGATCCAAAAATTATTTTCATTTTCAAAACAGAATTTTTGAAGATGAAAAATAATTTTTCTAAATTGCTAGATTCAAGAAACAAAATAAACAATTAACTTTTAATTGATCAATCATGCAAAAACAATTTCTAACAAACACAAGTAGGCTCTGATACCACTGTTGGGAATTTACTTAACATGTACAGCGGAAATTAAACAATTTTCAATTCCCAAACGAGGATCTGCAATGTGTTTAGATAGAAACTGTGATGAGAATGATACCTTTGATGAATTCCACAAACTCTTTTGCTTTTTCTTGAACTCCAATGATCACGATCGCAATCCAAGTCGTCCAATTGTCCACTCCAATGGTGATCCACACGAGAGAATAAGAATGACGGCTAGGGTTTTCTTTCGTGCTAGCAAGAATAATGAAAATTCTCTACAGCTTTTTCAAACCCTAACAAACTTTATTAATATAAGTCCAGGATGGGCTCGGCCCATCTATTAAACTTAACCCTATCCAAGATTTAATTAATCAAACTAATTAAATCTGGTCCATGAATTAATCAATCCAATTAATTAATTCGGGCCTATTAATAAACAACCCAATTAATTAATTATCCAACACTTGTCAATTAATAAATTGGTAAATCTCATTCTTCGATTCTCTTTTTGTGTGACCCATTAGGTTCCCGATCACGATGCCGAACGACGTGAATTATTATTTTTGATCTAATCAAAATCAATAAATTAAAACGCCCCTTTTAATTTATCACTAATTCATTTTCGTTGTCCCGTATTGACATCTAGCAATGTATCGGGGCAATACATGTGACGGGAAATATCACGTAGCATGTGACAAAACCAAACTTGTTCGTTTACCGTGAAACTATAATCCTTTCGTCACAATATGATCCGATCAATTATGAGATATGGATATGTGTCAATCTCAATTATCGATCATATCTTTTATCCCATCGTTAAGTCAATGTACGTCGAAAACTCTTTTCCGACTTATGAGTTCACCTTGGCCAAGGATTTCATTATTAACTTAACCTGGATAAAATGTAGATCATAATCTCTTACTATCTAAGAGTGACGAATCCTCTATTGATCATTCACTACCTTCATATGATTCTCGACATACCCGAACGATGCCGTATTAGCGACCCCTTGACGAGCAACATCCAACATCACCAAAGTATGACTGCCCTCATATAAAGTACTATGATGACCTCAAGTCAAAGGACCAATTCCATCACCGAACGTTAGAGATTAACCACTAACACTTAGATAGTTATCCATGTGGAATCTCTCGTCGGGTCTCCAATGTTTTGTTCTATAACAAAACATCCACGTGTTCATTCAAGTGTCACCACACTTTAGCTTGTGAGATCAGCTACTTACTTCACAAGTAAGAATGCCACACGCGATAGTCTATCCGTAATAACGATATCCGTATCTCGTTATTACTTCGACCACGGACGATTTAAGATTCAGTCATATGTAATTTGTATCTCACAATCACAACTCCTTGTGATTAACAAATCACCAAAACTTGAATCTACGGATTCTATTATTTATATTATTAGAATATTAATTCAATTAAATAATAGATATTGCCATACATATGCATTGATTATATATATTCAAAGTGTTTATGTCCAAAGTTGATTGGACCTAGGGCATAACACTTACAGTTTGGTGATGATAAGGTGTAGCAACATGATGTTTTACCCTATATTTTGTCAATACTGACTCCAGAAACCTGTTGCAGAAGTCTTTATCCCCATCACTAATAATGGTTCGAGGGGTGCCAAAGCTCGAGAATATGTTTTTCTATAAAAAATTAACCACTACTCGAGCATCATTAGTTAGTACAGCTACTGCTTCTACCCATTTAGATACATAGTCAACTACTACTAAAATGTACTGATTGTTGTAAGAGGATGGAAATGGTCCCATAAAATCTATCCCCCAAGCATCGAAGAGTTCCACTTCGAGAGATAGTCCATATACGTTGGCATTGATCAAAGCCTTTTACAAATTCATGAGCATCCTTAAATAGGGAGGGCCAATAAAATCCTGACTGTAGAACTTTCGCTGCTATCTTCAAAGATCCGAAATGCCCCTCATAAGCTGAAGAGTGACAACGCTCTAGAATCTGAGGGATCTCCTCATTTGGAACTCATCTTCGAATTATCTGATCAGCACCCCTCCTGTATAGTATGGGATCCTCCCAATAATAATATTTCAACTTTGAAAAGAACTTCTTCCTTTGGTGATGTGTTAACTAAGGTGAAAGTACATTACACGCCAAGTAATTCACCATGTCTGTATACCATGTTGCAAAGATACGCTCATCTGGGAAAGAATCCTTTATACTGCCTTCATCCCTGTGTTCTGCCTGTTCAAGACTTGAAAGGTGATCTGCTACCACATTTTCATTGATTTTCTTGTCTCGAATCTCTAAGTCAAACTCTTGAAGTAGAAGTATCCACCGAATCAGCCTAGGCTTTACATCTTTCTTAGATAGTAAATATTTAAGAGCTGCATGATCTATATAGAAAATTACCTTCTGTCCAATGAGATATGATCTAAATTTATCGAAAGCAAACACAATGGTTAGCAGCTCTTTTTCCGTGGTGGCATAATTCAGCTGTGCATCTGTCAAAGTCTTGCTCGTGTCGTAGATGACGTGGAGAAATTTATCCTTTCTTTGACCAAGTATTGTCCCTACTATATAGTCGCTGGCGTCGCACATCAACTTAAATGGCATTTCCCAGTCTGGTGCAACTATAACCGGTGCTGAAATTAACTTTTCTTTAAGAGTGTTGAAAGATGCCAAACACTCGTCCGAAAAATTAAATGGGGTATCCTTTTCAAGTAGATTGTACAGTAGTTTGGTGATTTTGGAGAAATCCTTGATAAACCTTATATAGAACCATGCATGGCCGAGAAAACTATGTACTCCCTTAACTGAAGTTGGTGGAGGTAGCTTTTCTATCACCTGAATCTTTGCTTTATCTACCTCGATACCATTCGCTGAAATCCTGTGCCCCAATACTATTCCTTCTTACACCATGAAGTGACACTTCTCCCAGTTTAACACCAAGTTTGTTTCCTCACATCTCCGCAAGACCATTTCCAAATTTGAGAGGCAACTCTCAAATGATGAACCAAACACCGAAAAGTCATCCATGAAGACTTCGATGATTTTCTCCACCACATCTGAAAAGATTACCATCAAGCATCGTTGAAATGTGGCAGGAGCATTACATAACCCAAAATGGCATTCTTCTATATGCAAAGGTACCATAGGGGCATGTAAATGTAGTCTTCTCCCGATCCTCTGGAGCTATTGCAATCTGATTATAGCCTGAGTACCCATCCAAGAAGCAGTAATGTGAATGCCCTGCAAGTCTTTCCAACATCTGATCAGTAAAGGGTAAGGGAAAGTGATCTTTTCGAGTTGCATTATTCAACTTCCTGTAGTCTATACACACTCTCCATCCCGTGACTATCCTTGTCGGTATCAACTCATTATTCTCACTCTTTACCACAGTTATCCCTCCTTTCTTTGGTATAACATGAATTGGACTAACCTACTTGCTATCAGAGATCGGATATATGATGCCTGCATCAAGGAGCTTTAATACCTCTGTTCGCACGACGTCTTTCATGGCGGGATTCAATCTGCGCTGATTTTCCACTGTTGGCTTATACTCTTCTTCCATCAAGATTTTGTGCATACATATCGATGGACTAATCCCTCTGATGTCTGCTATAGAACACCCAATAGCTATTTTATGTTCCCGCAAAACTCTCAGTAGTCTCTGTTCTTCCACATCGGTCATCTCATTTGTAATAATTATAGAGAGTGTAGATGACTCTCCCAAGTAAGCATATTTCAGATGTGGTGGCAGTTGCTTGAGCTTAAGATTTGGTGCTTTCTGAATAGAAGGTAGTGGTTTACTAGGTCCTTCACCAAGTTTCTCAAACTGTCTCCTTCTGATGGGTGGTTTACTAGGTCCTTCACCAAGGCTCTACAATGTAGGCGATCTGACTTATCTCTTCAATTGTTGAATTTTTATCTTGTGAGTGCACAAGAAGATTCTCTAAGTGGTCTCGAGGGTGCTCAAGAATAAAAGTCTCCTCCACAGCCAAATCTATCATATCAATGCGCAGACAACTGTCTAATTTAGTATGATACTTGATTACACTGAAGACATTGAATGTTACCTGCTCATCATTCAATCGCAGCATCAATTGTCCCTTCTGAACATCTGTTAAGGCCCGACAAGTTGTAAGGAATGGTCTTCCCAATATCAATGGCACGTCCTTGTCTTCCTCAACCATGTCCAAAATGACGAAATCTATCGGGTAGATAAATTTATCTACCTTCACCATTATATCTTCAATAATTCTTCTAGGAAATTTTACTGACCTGTCTGCCAGTTGCAAGGAGATCGATGTTGCCTTTGCCTCTCCTAAATTTAGTATCCTAAAAATAGAATAAGGCATAAGGTTAACGCTAGCACCTAAATCACAAAGAACCTTATCAAATGTCATTTCACCAATGGTACAAGGGATAGTAAAACTCCCTGGATCCTTTAGCTTAGGTGGCAACTTATTTTGTAAGATGGCACTGCATTCTTCGTTCAGCATAAACGTCCCCAATTCCTCCAAGTTCTTCTTGTTTGTAAGTATCCTTTTCATGAATTTTGTGTAGCTGGACATTTGTGCAAGTGCATCCACAAATGGTATATTGATATGCAGCTTTTTGAATACCTTAAGAAATTTCAAAAATTGCTTGTCCAACTTATCCTTTTGTAGCCTATGTGGAAATGGAAGTGGCTGAACGATTTCTTTGATAGGAGCGGTTACCTTAACCTTTGAATCCTCTGATGTTTTTTCTTGTTCTTTGTACTGTTCGGATTCCTTCAAGTGTTCATCAACCGAGGTAGATATCTTTTCTTCTATAATAGTTTGTCTCTTTACATTTATCTCAAGTAACTGTACCCCACTGCTAGTAGTTATAGCCTTGCAGTGTTCCTTTGGATTCGTTTCAGTGTCACTAAGCAATGCTCCTGGTAATCTCTCTGAAAGTGCCTTTGCTATCTGTCCCATCTGATTTTCCAAATTTTTAATGGCTGCTCCCTGAACTTGCAAGCTCTTATCAGTACGTTGCATGTGTTGAGTAGATATTTCAGCCAACTTCGTCACGAGATCTTCTAATGAAGACTTCTTCTCATTCTGTTAAAAACCTGGCGGTGCAGTTTGTTGTGGTACGGTCTGAGTACCCTGGTTATTGCTCCACTGAAAACCTGGGTGGTTTCTCTAGCTTGGGTAATATGTGTTAGGATTTGGATTGTGTTGTTGCCTTTGAAAATTTTGAGCATAGTTCACATCCTCCATTGTCAGAGCAAAATGAGATCCTACATTACAATCAACACTCTCGTAGTTCCCTCCACAATGTTTGCATTTCGGTCCTATTGCCTGAGCTACATTCATCTGATCTACCTTTTGTGTCGATGATGCCAATGGTGCTGAAATTGCTATCAAAGAATCAACTTACCCCCAACAGCTCTCTTTCCACTTGTCCTTTCAGTAGGCCAAAGTGCACTGGTAATTGCTAGATCCTCCATGATTTGATAGACTTGATCCGCGGTTCTTTTTGTGATAGAACCATCACATGCAGAGTCTACATTAGCCCTACTTATCGGATTCAGACCAATGTAGAAGTACTGCACTTGAAGCCATTTCTGCAATCCATGTTGTGGGCATTGGCGGAGTAAACCCTTGTATCGTTCCCAAGCATCTGAATAGTATTCTGAATCCAATTGTTGGAATGTTCTTATCTCATCTCTTAGCTTTGCAATCCTTTTCGATGGAAAATATTTGTTAAGGAATTTTTGACTTAATTGGTTCCACGTAGTGATGCTCTGAGGTGGACAAGTGTCTAACCACTCTCTGGCTGAGTCTCTCAACGTGTATGGAAAAAGTCTCAACATGATTGCTCCACTAGAAACTCCCGGATACTTGATAGTTGCACACATGTTCAGAAATCTTGATACATGAGCGTTGGGATTCTCCAAAGCTTTCCCAAAGAATTGTAATGCATTTTGGAACATATTGATCACATCAGTCCATAGGTGGAAGTTTGCCTGACCAAACGCCGGATATACTATGCTAGATTGGCTCTCCATAACCAGTAGAACCATGTACTCTCCCATTAGCCTTGCATTTTCATTAACTACAACCACATTGGGTTGTGCTGCTTTCAGATTAGCCCCTACAACTATTCGATTTGGATTTCCCTCAGCCATATCTTTCTCTTTTGTTTTTGGTGTGTTTCCAACTGTTGTCTTTTTCGAATGTTGAATGTTCGTTCGATCTCCGGGTCAAATTGAGCAAGATCACCGGTTCTTGAACTTCGCATACACGTTCTCGAAAAAGCAAGCAGGAAACACGATAATTTTTTTAATAAAATTGAACTAAAGAAAAATAGTAAAATTCAGATTAAAGTTAAAATTAACTAAATGTATTAAAAACAGTAATGCCCGGCAACGGCGCCAAAAATTTGATCGTTTGATTTCCCGAAAGTGAACGGGGTCGTGATCAGGTAATATAGTAGTGTGTAAAGTGTCGAACCCACGAGGACTACGTGTTTGATCGAGTTAAAGTTAATAATACCCTTAATCGAATAGCAATAACAGTTTATAATGAATCTATATCTAATTTATCACGTACAAGAAATTAAAGTAAGAGTTTATCAAATTTATGAGATGCATTGCTAGGATCTAGAATCCCCCCTTGTTTTTGCTTCAATTTTCTGCCTTTTCTATTTCCTCTCGGCTGCGTGTTGATATATCTTCTATGTAAATAACCTAATTCACCACTAATTTAATACAACTAAAAGTCCAAATTGAGGCCTTGCTTTCAAGTCCTCAATTCTTTCATCCAATGCAAGTTGGTCCTTGTACTTTAGATTTTTTCCATTTTCGTCATCTTTTGCTTCATTTCTTCAATTATTTTCCATTGAAAGAGTTTCACCTATTAAACATAAAATACAAAAAATTAGAATATATTTTGTTAAAAGAAACTATCAATTGTCGTTATTTTAGGTCTCAAATAAGTGTAAAAATTACACTTATCACCCAACCCGATATCGAAATTCCAAGCGACCTTCCACTACTACAGTTGCTCAAACAAAGGAACATGATGTCTCTTCTACGTCATCGGTGTTGCTAACCACTGCAAACATTGGAGGTAAGGCCTTCACCACTTCTACACCTGTTTTGAATAGTACATGGATAATTGATTCTGGTGATACTGATCATATGACATTTGATGTTAGACAAGTCACAATTCTTAACCCATATTCCCAAAATTGTATCTCCACAGCCAACGGTACTACCACCTTGGGGAAGGGTCATCACGTCTTACTAATACTTTACATCTTGATTCTGTGTTAGTTGTTCCCTCCTTAGATTATAACCTTTTCTCAGTCTCTCAGATCACTACTACTTTATCTTGTGTTGTTATTTTTTGGCCTGATCATTGTATGTTTAAGGACATTCAGACTCGACAAATGATTGGTTATGGTTCTACTCGACAAACAGATTGCAACAGGTTTAGCAGTAGAGAGCACTGGTTCACTGAAGAAGATAGCTGAAATCTTGCTCGTTTGGGACATGCCTCATTTGGTTATTTAAAAAATTTGTTTCCTAGTTTATTTACGAATTTGGATATTTCTATTTTTAAATGTGATGTGTGTGAACTTGCAAAAAGTCATCGTACCTCATTTCCTTTGATTTTAAATAAAAATCATGTTCCTTTTATGGTTATTCACTCTGATGTTTGGGGACCATCCAAAGTTCCTACATTGGGAGGTTCACATTGGTTTGTTACCTTTATAGATGATTGTACTCGGATGACTGGGTTGTGTTCGATGAAATCCAAATTAGAAGTTAACTTACTGTCTCAAAATTTTTATAATACCATTCGTACACAATACAATGCCCAAATACAAGTCTTACGTAGTCATAATGGTGGGGAATACCATAGTTCTGCACTTCAGCAATTTTTAGACTCTCATGGCTAAATCCGTCAAACCAGTTGTCCAGATACACCTCAACAGAATGGTATGGCCGAACGCAAAAATAATTTCCTCATTGAGGCTCACATGCCCCTATGTTACTGGGGCGAAGCTCTTCTCTCTGCAGCATATCTCATCAATCGTGTTCCATCTCGTTCTATCAACTTCAGGACACCTTTCCAGGCACTTGCAGAAGCCGTTGTTGCTCTAACAGTCCTAAACCTCCTCATTATGTCTTCGAATGTGTTGCCTATGTTCATCTCCCCAAACACCAACGCAGTAAATTAATGCCTCTAGCCTTGAAATGTGTCTTTGTTGGCTATGCTATTCATCAAAAAAGACACATGTGCTACCATCCCCCTACTAAATGCATGTTTATCACTATGGATGTTGTCTTTCATGAAGATGCTATGTATTTCTCCAATTCTGACTTTCAGGGGGAGTATCTTAAGGAAATTCGGACACTTATATACAACCTTGAGGAAGACATTGTGGAAGTATCTAATCAAAATGTAGGTAATTTGGATCCTAGTGGTCAAAACATGGATTTAAGTGGTGATACCCTACACAATGATACAATAAGTGTAGAAGTGGATGAGTTGAAACCTTGGATCAAAGTGAAATTGAGCACGCGGAAAGCCAGGAAATATCTGAAACCGAGTCCGAGCCTCTCCCAATTGATACACCAAACCAATCGTTGTCTAAGGATATTCTTTATATGGTGCCTGAGTCATCCAAGAGACAATTACCTCATGGTCTCACCAGAGGTATTCCAAAACCTACATATGAACCTCAGTTGTCTAGTAAAGTATGATATCCCATGAACCACTATATTTCTACACATCGCTTGTTACAAACAAATAAGTCATTTGTCAATCAATTATCTACTGTATCTATACCTAATAGTTGCAGAAAGCCTTAACTTATCCAAGATGGAAAGCTGCAATGAATGAAGAGATGGCCTCCTTGCAAAAGAATCGAACTTAGGAGCTCGTTGATCGTCCTACAGAAAAAAGGCCAGTTGGGCGTCGTTGGATCTTTACTGTAAAATACAAAGCTGATGGTACGATCGAATGTTTTAAGGCTAGATTGGTGGCAAAATGATACACTCAAACTTATGGAATTGACTACACTGAGACGTTTGCTCCTGTAGCCAAAATCAATACAGTCCAGGTCATGTTATCCGTAGCTGCAAATTTTGATTAGCTGTTACAACAGTTTGATGTGAAGAATGCATTCCAACATGGTGAACTCTCTGAAGAAGTCTACATGGATCTCCCACCAGGGTGTATGGTAAGAGAAAGATAAAAACAGAAGGTGTGCAAGTTAAAGAAATCAATATATTGATTAAAATAGTCCCCTAGAGCATGGTTTGGACGATTCACCAAATCCATGACAACCTTTGATTACAAACAAAGCAATTTAGATCAAACAATATTTCTAAAGAATCGACATGGGAAAATTACTGCACTCATTGTATATGTGGATGACATGATCGTCACAGGTAATGACTCAGAAGAAATGAAAGCTTTGAAGGAGTACTTGTCCAAGGAATTTGAAATGAAAGACTTATGCCCCTTAAAATACTTTCTGGGAATTGAAGTATCTCGATCGAGTAAAGGAATCTTCCTATCTCAAAGAAAGTATGCCTTAGATCTACTTCATGAAACTGGTATAACAGCCTGCCAACCAACTAACACTCAAATGGAAGAGGGTTTGAAGTTATGTATTGAGACAAGCCAAGTATCGGTGGACAAGGGGAGATACCATAGACTCGTTGGAGTACTAATGTACTTAGCTCACATAAGACCAGATCTCGTCTATGCTCTGAGTATCGTTAGTCAGTTCATGCATAATCCTGGTGAACAACATATGAATGCAGTCATACGCATTTTGAGGTATCTCAAATTTGCTCCAGGAAAGGAAATTCTATTTTCTAAACATACAAACAAACAAAATATAGAGGTGTATACAGATGCTGACTGGGCCGGAGTAGTTGATGATAGGCGGTCAACTTCGAGATACTTTACCTTTGTAGGTGGGAACTTGTTACATGGAGAAGCAAGAAACAAAATGTTGTTGCGAGATCGAGTGCAGAAGCTGAGTACAAAAGATGGCCTTAGGAATTTGTGAAGCACTGTAGTTGAAGTTTCTCTTACAAGACCTAGACTATTCCCTATAGCAACCAATTTAGCTATACTGTGACAACAAAGCAGCAGTGATATAGCCCATAATCCAGTTCAACGTGATCGTATAAAACATGTCGAGGTAGATAGGTTTTTCATTAAGGAGAAACTGGATGAAAGGGTAGTGGAATTACCAAATATTCGGTCAGAAGATCAATTAGCTGATATCCTTACCAAAGGGGTATCCAATCGGGTATTCTCGAAGTTCTTAGACAAGTTGGGCATGTGTAACATCTATGCACCAACTTGAGGGGGAGTGTTGAGAATATCAATGATTTTGTAAAGATAGCCAATTCATGTTATTTCCTTATATAGAAGATTGTATAGGTGTATAGGCAGAATTCTAAGGAACTAATTGGGTATTCTAACCTTATTTATACTCTGTATTTTCATCAACTTAGAGGAAGTAGAAATACACCAGTTTATCATATTCGTTTTCACTTCCTGATATTGGTGGAAAAAATTTGGGGAGAGAAAAAAGAATTTTACAGAGATTATGATGCACATAAAAAAATAACTAGCCTTGATGGTATAGTCCGAGTAGCCAATAATATTTCATGTACTGAAGCATCAAGCAAGAACTCGTGGCTGAAAAGTCTCTAATAAGGTCTTCAAGTGGTTTCGTTACAGTTGATCCCATGTGCACGAAAAATTCACTACTAGAAAAGGAGGCAACATAAATGAAATTTTTGCGACTCACGACTTCTGTTGCTATTATTGACGAAATTACAAAAGTCCAAGCACACGTATTTCACTCTCCTGTAAGAAAACTTCCAAACGAAAAGATATTTTCCGAGTCTCTATTTCACTTTTTTCTCTAATAAAATTATAATAATTTAATTTTTTTTTTTTTGTTTTTTTGATGATTTTGTGTAATGGATTTTTATTTTGTTGGAAGTTTTCAACACGGTCTTTTCTGAGTTTTAATGTAGGAATTTACAATTTAGATTTGAGGAATTGGATTTGGATTTAGCAATGTCGATTATGCTCTTGAATTGGGAATTTCTCATTACGATCGACATACGTTTTTTGAATATATTACCAAGAAGCAGCCCCTGAGAAGTAAAACTTACAAGGTTTGTCAAATTTGAGTAACAAAATGGTAAAACCTCAAATTACTTGATTTTTATTGTTAGATTGCTTTCTCTCGGTTATCTATTAATTGGTTGATTGCCCTTTTACTTAATTGTGCTTTGTTTGTGCTCTATGGTTGGCTCAAAATATATCTAATTGATACATGATGGCATTAATAATTATCCACAATGGCCAATGAGGTAAGAACTACTTGATATGCACTCCACGTAGAGAACCACGTGATAGGTCGTCAATCCCTACAGGCTGTCTACCACTATAAGGCCCTCTACAATCACATAGTTTGTCGACTCCCATGAGGCCGCCTACCACTATGAGACCCTCTAAGTTCACATAGGTTGTCGACCCCCATGAGGCTGCCTATCACCATGAGGCAGTCAACCACCATGAGGCCCTCTACGTTCACATAGGCTATCTACCACGATAAGGCCGCTTACCACTATGAGGCCCTTTACGTTCACATAAACAGTCTACCACTATAAGGTAGCCAACCACCATGAGGCTGGACGGGAACCACTCAACGGCAAATGTAGGCACAACCAACCACTTGAAGAGTGGGGTCATTTCATTAGAACGTGGGAAAGTAAGAAGATTTACGTGAGACACGTAGTACCATCAGCTTCTGAACAAGTACGTTGCATCAGGTGCCTATAAATATCCCTACGGTGAAAAAGGTATGGCTCTCTAAAAACCCGAACTGTTTGAATTCCAATTATATTCTTCTACTACTTTCCTAAATCAACTACTAATTCTCATGCCGGAGGTACAACGGGGAAGAATACCCGACCTCTTTTTCCAGGTAGCATTAACTGATCGGAGTAGCTGGAACACTCTACACGTCAAGGAGAACGCAGAGGTCTATCTTGCTACAATTTCATTGACGCCATCTGTGGAAAAGCACTGAACAAAAAATCAATGTCAAGGAGACGAACTAGGAGTGAAACACACGACAGAGATGCAGTCGGAATCTGTCACAAGTGGTTACGACCTATCACCGCTACCGCAGTACGTGACGCAGAGCCAATTCAGTACCACGGAAACTCCATTGGAAACCATGATAGTCCTCTTGCAGAGTCAAATGCAGAAAGTCACAGTCCTACGACAGAACCCTCCAGAAGCCGTACGCAAGCAACTCCCCCAAGTGGCGCAAACAGTTATCCCGCATGTTACTCAACCAACAATAGAGGACTTAAGGGCTGCAAGGATTGCATTTTCGCGAATTCTCCAACCTATGATGGATTTGGAAAGGAAGATAGAGGAGATGATGGCCCAGAAAATAGATGATAAATTAACCAAGAGGAAGGATAGATGAAGGTAAATGGTTTTGGAAGAAGATCCATTTGCACCTGAAATCATGGAGTTCCCTAACCGAAGAAATGCTTTAAACAACCGATGATAGAAGCATACAATGGAGTGACAGATCCGCTTGACCATTTGTGGACCTTCGTTGATTTAATGAGGCTCTATGCAGCCCTCGACGCAGTGATGTGTCGGTCCTTTCACTCTACACTCAGGAGAGAGGCTAGAGACTGGATTGATACAGGTTGTACAAGAGAAATATGAATTATTGTAGGAGTACTTGGCTAGGTTTAGCCGGGTGACACTTGGTATAAAGGACCTTCAAATATATGCAGTGGTACCAATGTTAATGAATGGGATGTCACTCTCCAAAAATTTCCCAGAATCAATGCATGACCTGTTGAAAAAGGGTGACAAGTACATTGATGCAGAGGAAGAAGAGAATGTTACTAAAAATCTAAGAGAGGGATGGAACGTAGAAAGTCACAAGCGAAAGATAGGTGATGTACGAAAGACCATTGATAAAGACAAGCCAAGGAATGAGCGAATAAACAAGGGGTACACTCAGGATCGGTTGGTTAGGTAGAGGCAAGAGGAGGTTAAAGCCTTCACCCCTTTAAATACTCTGCAGGCCAAAATATTAATGGAAATTCAGGACATGAAAGAGCTCAACTGGTCGAGATCGATGGCGACATCTACCAGTAAGAGAGACAGAGCAAACACTATCATTTCCACAAAGACCATGGGCACGACACGGAAGAATGCATCCATTTGAAGGAAGAGATTGAGAGTCTCTTGAAGTGGGGTTTCTTTGACTAAGTACGCAAGGAATGATCGAGGCAAGCAGAAGGTTGATGACTGACCATCGCCCAGGGCCAGTGTTGTAAATGTGATTATTGGAGGGATCACAGCGAGAAGGGACTCAAACTCGACTAGAAAGAGCTATGCACGCACAGTCGGGGTTTGCTCCATTCAGAAAAAGTCCAAGTTCAATCAAAGCATCACTTTTGGTGAGGAAGATTTAATAAATGTGGTAACCCCCCATGATGATGTCTTGGTGATAGTCAGTGACATAGCAGACTACAATGTTAAGAGGGTGTTGGTTGATAGCAGTAGTGCAGCGAACGTTCTCACTTAGGAAGAATTTGTGGGATTGAAAATTTCGTTGGAAAATGTGAAAGCAATATCTACCCCTTCCAAGGATTCGGCGGGGCTACTGTGATAACGGAGAGAGTTGTGGAACTACTAGTTACATTGGGTACTTACCTCGCAAGCGTGGTGATCTTAACGAACTTTTTGGTTGTCAAGACCCCCATGGCATATAATGTAATCTATGGTCAACCCCTGCTGAATGTTGCTGGGGCTATTCTTTCCACTTACCACCAAGTGATGAAATTCACAACTAGTCGTGGTGTGGGGCGTGTGAGGGATGGTCAACAATTTTCAAGGAAGTGTTATGTTGACAGTATATGCGAAAGGATCTCCACCAGTTATATTTTGGAAGGTGACGAATTGAGCCCCTTGATACTATGGAAAACAATTTGGTAGCAGAAGGGGTGAATTTAGCGGGGGGGCCGAATTGGGAATAACCGTATGAGGTGATTCGAAGCCTTGGAAAGGGAGCTTACAGCCCAAAGGACTTGAAAGGAAAACCACTAGGCAGGTCGTGGAACACTGAGCATCTCAAGAAGTATTATTAATATCAAAGTGCGTGGATTTCTAGTCGCATGATGCTTTCTTGTAAATGTAGTCACTAGGGGGTTTCATCTTCTTTTCTGATGTGATGATCTGTTGAAAATATAGTAGCTAGGATGTTCAACTAGTATTCATGATGTAATGCCTAATATAGGCACACTTTATTAAAATTGTTTAATGAGAAGCCTAGATGGCGGCAGCTGATGAGGGCGCTAAGGAAGGGCCAACCTAGCTGGGACGTCCTGGTGCGCATACTGAGTCCCCAAATCTTGGCAAGTTAAATATTATTACGAGATCTTAATTTGTACTTGGTTGAAGCGAAGACTAAAAATCTCTCCTACTACATCGAAGATCACTCAAAGTGTAGCGGTGAGCAACAAAGCCAAGAAATTGGTTATCTCAAAATCTCTCTAAGGGTTGGTGATTATCACTACACCTTATACCTTCTCGAATATCGTTCAACACATAGCAGTGGGCAACAAAGCCAAGAAATTGGTTAGCTCAAAATCTCTCTAAAGACTAGTAAAGTTCTCAAAACCAAAAATGGTTAAAGCTCAAAATCACTGGACCTTGCATTCAACAACTCAAGATTGTTTGACATACCGCGGCGAGCAACAAAGACAAAAAAAGAGCAGTTAGTTCAAAATAACTATAAAGTTTGAGAAAGAACCACAAAAACCAAAACTTGGTTAATGCCCGAAATCATGCTTCGCATTCGACATAGCCCAAGGGGTTAGACGGAAAGCAACAAAACCGATAGATTTGCAACAAGTGCGACTGGGTTCTATGGTCGAGGTAGGGGGCCTTCAAAGCTACGAATTGGTTGAGGCCCCAACCATTAGACCTCACGTCTTGCTATTCGACAAAGGATAGCAATACCAATAAAACCAATCAAAGATCGGTAAATGAAATACGAAAGGTAAAATTACAAACGGGATTGGCACCAACGCGCATGGGTCAACCCCGTGGCATTCGACTTACGCCTGTGTAACTAGGTGCCCACCCGCTGGCTGTCATGCCTGCTAGCTATTACGATCAAATAGGAAGAGTCGTGTAAGGATGGGCAAATAAACTTTCACACCTCAGCAAGCAACACCAGTACTACAAGATATATATAAATTAAAAAAGAATCTTTGGGCCTAGGGGCTCTATAAACACAGTGGTCCACATGCTCATATTTTCTAAGTGACTTTTCCAATTTAGATGAGGAATTATAAAGACTATAGCACTTTGGAATCTCAAGAACTACTAACTCGGCCGTCGAAATATCGGGCTCATAGAGGAGTCCACCGACGCGAAGAGGAGACTCGACGAGGCTAGTTGAAAGACGACCAGCCCACAACCAGCCATGAGGCTAGTCGATCGAAGTCGACCAGTAAGGCTGGTCCGTTGGAAAACTTCGACTGGCCCATCTAAGGATGGGTCGGTAGATTGACTTGTTCCCCACTCTCACTTTCATTGGATGAAGAGGTAATGATGGTTTAATACATAATAAATGAAGAGAAAAAAAAACTTTAATCAATACGGAAGAAGTGAAGATGCTACCCCTTGTCGATAAACATTGACAAGGGATAGAAGGACTAGTGATACATGATGGCATTAATAATTATCCACGATGGCCAATGAAGTGAGGACTACTTGATGTGCACTCCACGTAGAGCACCACATGATAGGTTGTCTACCCCTACAGGCTATCTACCACTATGAGGCCCTCTACGTTCACATAGGTCGTCGACCCCCATGAGGCAGCCTACCACCATGAGGCCCTCTACGTTCATATAGGCCATCTACCACTATAAGGCCGCCAACCACCATTAGGTCTTCTATGTTTATATAAGCCGCCTACCACTATAAGGCCGCCAACCACCATGAGGCCGTCGACCTCTATGAGGCCAACGCTACACTTAACCATACAAATGGCAATGAGCTGGACGGGACCTACTCAATGGCAAACGTAGGCACAACCAACCACTTGAGGAGGGGGGTCATTTCATTAGAACGTTGTAGAAGTGAGAAGATTTATGTGGGACACGTGGTACCATTAACTGCTGAACGAGTGTGTTATATCAGGTGCCTATAAATATGTAACGCCCCGACCCGCATGGATCGGAACCTCACTAGATTAACTATACTTTAGCCATTGACTTAATAGAATTAACCTTACCCTTAGCGGAAAGCTTAAACATTTAATTTATGAAATTTAAATCAACATAATTTGTTAAAAGAAAATAATTCAATACTATAAACAAAACAATTCAAAAATGTCTTTAGAATATCTTCCGTGCATGCATTCACAATTGACGTCAAATTTTAGGCAAAACTTTAAAAATAATGTTGCTGTTTTCTTTTTCTATCTCATATGGGTAGTGACAAAATAAATTCGTTTGCATAACTATCGACCTCGAAACTTCGTGAACCTTTAATACAAGGTAGAAAACTCTTTATAGTATGACATATCCGAAAATTGGGCTCCGTCGGCAACAGATAGGGCATTAAAATATTTTTCGAAACCCCACAGCAACTCGGGTTGGGAGGAAACCCAGCACAGTTCACTTAAAATATCATATAAAATTTTACACAAATCGAACTGACATGAATTTAGCTATATCCAGTAGCTAGCCCCTGAGACTATCATATCCAATTTCTTTTGTCCAAAAACATCAAGTAGCGGGTGAGATATAAATTTTTGAAGCCAAGGGCAGAAACTGAAAAACAGCAACACTCACCCGTGCAGTTTACTTAACATGACGTATAAAATCCTACTAACATCAGATTGACATGATTTCAAGTTCATTCAATAGCTAACATGTAAGTTTATCCAACGCCACTGATTTTGTCTAAAAGTTCCAAATAATGAGTGAGTTATGATTGTTTGAAATCAACTACAGAAACTGGAAACCCAGCAACACTTTCTAGTGCAGTTTACTCTAAGTGACCTATAAAATTTTACCGACATTGGATTGACTTGATTCCAAGTTTATTTCGTAGCTAACCTATGAGGCTATCAAACGCCACTGGTTTCATTGAAAAATTCCAAGTAACGACTAAGTTACGGATTTTTGAAGTCAAGTCAGAAATGAAATTTCTGGAAAAACAGCAACGTTACTTTGCTAACATCTTTTTTTTAAAATATAAACCAGCGACTTGTAAGATAATTTCCATAATGCATAACTTATTCATAAATAAATGTGTTTAGAACAGTTCCATAAACAACATTTCATAGGAAAACAAATTATTTAAAGTAAACATTTTCGTAGTAAAATTGAAAACATTAAATCACCGGCCTCTCCATAGCACATTGCATCATTCTTTACCATCATCCACGTCCCAAGTAAATCATATCAAATCAACCTGTAGAGAGGGAATTAACCCATGAGTTTGGAACTCAATAGATGTCATCGGTGCGTTTCGTTAACAAAACGCACCGATGACATCTATTGAGTTTCAAACTCATGGGTTAATTCCCTCTGTACAGGTTGATTTGATATGATTTTCTTGGGACGTGGATGATGGTACAGAATGATGCAACGTGCTATGGGGAAGCCGGTGATTTAACGTTTTAAATTTGATTATGAAATGTTTACGTTATTTTAAATAGATTTCTATGAAATGTCATATTTGGAACTATTCTAATCACATTTCTTTATGAGTAAGTTGTGTTTAAAGGTAGGTACGTTTTATAAAATTTGCTTGCAATTCACTGTTTACAAAAAAACCAAGTGTTGGCAATTTAATGTTGCTGTTTCATTATATTTTCAGATTCTGCCTTGACTTTAAAAATTCATAAATTAATCGTTACTTGGATTTTTTCAACAAAATGAGTGGTATTTGATAGCTTCATAAGTTAGCTACTGAATAAATTTGGAATCATGTCAATCCGATGTTGGTAGAATTTTAAATGTCACTTAGAGTAAACTACGCCGGGTAATGTTGCTGTTTTCCAGCTTCTGCCCTTGGATTTGAAAATTCAGAACTCGATCGTTACTTGAAATTTTTGGGTAAAACCAATGGATTTTGACAGTCTCATGGGTTAGCTACTGCATAAAGTTTAAATCATGTTGATTTGATATTTGTAGAATTTTATATATCACTTTACGTAAACCGCGCTGGGTTACCTTCCAAACTGTGTCGTTGCGAGGTTTTGAAAAAAAATATTTTTATACCTCATATGTTGCCGACGGAAGTTGATTTTTGAATATGTCTTAGTATAAAGAGTTTCCTACTTTACTATAAAATTTTATGAAATTTCGGAGTCGGTAGCTATGCAAACAAATTTATTTTTGATTACTGCTGTTGAGATAGAAAGCCAAAACAACAATATTCATTTTTATTTTCTACTTAGAATTTCACGTCAATAAACGGATACGTGCATGGGGAATCATTCTAAAACATTTTTTTTTATTTGGTTCTAGTATTGAAATGAAGTTGTTCAGAATTAAATAAGTCTTGAATTAAATTCTTAAATTAAATTTTATACTTTCCGCTAAAGGTATCGTAACTTATTAAGTTTACGACTAAAGTAAAGCGAGTCTTGTAACGTTTCGACCCATGCGGGTCGGGGCGCTACAAAATACCCCTAAGGTGAGAAAGGTATGGTTCTCTAAAAACCCGAACTGTTTGAATTCCAATTATATTCTCTTCCTACTTTCCTAAACCAACTACCGATTCTCACGCCGGAGGTACAACGGGGGAGAAAGCCGCGACCTCATTTTGCAGGTAGCATTCACTGATCGGAGTAGCCGGAACACCCTACATGTCAACGAGAACGCGAAGGTCTATCTCACAATTTCACTAATGATTTTTTATCTTTCTTTTAATCGTTGTTTGTTTTTTTGATACGTTTTCTGAGGGTGAAAAGTAAATAAGCCAACTGGAAAATGGATTTGAGAATGTTGGATGGATCAGTTTAACCACATTTTTTGGCTGTGTGTTTCATAATATTTGTAGTTAATTCTTTCTTTGTTTTCCAAACTTAAACCAGTTGGGAAAAAAAAGAATAATTATTACATACAAGAAAAATTGCAGGGAAGTCAATATAACTTTTGAAAATTATTGATCCTACTACTTGTAAGTAAATATAATTTACAGACTTTAAAGAAATAAATCAACATGACCGAGTCCAAATAATTCTGGAACTTCTTTAATTTCCTTGCTGAAATGTTCTTGTTTCTACTTCAGTTAGAAGCTTGATTTTGCAATGGAATATTGCTGCTTTCAAACCAAGTGCAATCTGTCCAGCTGCAAATTGGCCTCAAAATCATTACTCTGAGAGTTTGGAGGAGGAATATGTTTAGTTGGCATTGAAGGTGATGAGACAAAACCACAGTAAGCAAATAGTTTTGTCTGCAGTTATCGAAGGAAGGGGGACTGCTTATATCAGCTATTTTTTATTTCTATCTCTTCTGCAAATTACATGTGTTACCATAGCTTTGTTTCAGAGTGCATTTGTAATGTGATTGAGTTCAGTGCATTTCTTTGACAATGGTTTATATAACTAGATATTATGCATTTTCCTTTTTCTGGAGCAATAAATAATTTGATACTCGTGGCTCGATAGTGTTGTTTACCATGTCTATTATTCGTAAAGAGTTTTTTTTAGAGGAATTTTGCATGCTCTTATTATTAAGAAAATAAAAAGGGATAGATCCAATATGAAAACATATTGAAGGAATTTGATGAAGGAATATGTAGAACACTTATTATTCATCAAATGCTCAAATGTAAAGGTGAATACAGTGGGCTATTTATAGACTAAAATCTAACAAACTATATAACAGAAGAAGGAACTAGAAGAAGCTAGAATTTAGAAGGCTGCTGAACGTGTGAGCTGATGAGCTGCTTGAGCTGGAGCCAATCATGTACATATTCTAACACTCCCCCCTCAAGATGGAACATCTTAAACTGTAGAGAGAAGAGTAGAGATGCAAGCAATTGGTGGAAGATATCTGTAGATCCATAACCTGACAAGGCATTGTAGTAACTTCAGAAAGCTTCCTACAACCAGAAAACAGCTGTGGATGGGGTACATCTGCATACTCCAGAATTTTGAACAATCAATGATGAAGCAGAGAAGGAAATGAAGAAAAAGAACTGATGAAGATGAATCCAAACAATATTGAAGTCTACCATTATAATTGCAGGAATTCGAACTAGATAAAAACAACATCAGTGGTGGAATAACACATTGATGGAGACGACTGAGGACATCCTCCGTTGCAGGAATAGAAACCAGAAGCTCAGAGACTAAAAACTCAGGAGCAGCTGGAATGGACATCAGCTGTTGAAACTGAGTGAAAATCAGATGCTGAACGTAGTTCCCCCAATGGCAGACATACCGTGGGAGATCTGAAGTCAGAGTTATCTTCAGATCTCCATTCGAGTCTTCTCAATGTGAATCCTTACACTCCTTTTCAAAATGGTGTTCTTACCCATAAGCACTACAGAATCTCTCCTTAAACCCTTCCTGATGTTCTGCAGCTGGTTCGATTCCAACACTGAGATTAGAAAGCTTCATTCCAAATTCGATTATTGAAGAAGAAGAAAATAACAGAGAAGAAAATGCAGACGGAAGGAGCATATTGCTCTGATACCATATTAAGATTAAGAAAATAAAATAAAAAGGGATAGATCCAATATGAAAACATATTGTAGGAACTTGATGAAGGAATATGTAGAACACTTATTATTCATCAAATGCTCAAATGTAAAGGTGAATACAGTGGGCTATTTATAGACTAAAATCTAACAAACTATATAACAGAAGAGGGAACTAGAAGAAGCTAGAATCTAGAAGGCTGCTGAACGTGTGAGCTGCAGAACATGCTGAGAACGTAAGCCAAGGACATGGCATGCTAAACATGAGCTGCTTGAGCTGGAGCCAATCATGCACATATTCTAACACTTATTGTGATGTATTTCATACATCACCGTGCTTACTTGTTTTGGTTTCTGTCCATATTATGCCTTTGTCTTCTCAATTTAAATTTGCTATATTATTGGCAGGATCGGTTTTGCTTGAGGTATGCTCTCTTTTTGTTTCTCTCCCTATCGGTTTTTGTACTTCTTATGTCTTTTGTGGCCGTGCAACATGTTCCTAGCCTGTATTATTTCTGAAATTCATATATAACCTCTGATTTGTATTAGTGTACAAGGAGTGCTCGGAATATACTTATTTTTATAGTGTTGCATGACAGTATTGCTTCATTTTGAAGAAATTAATGTATTTTTGTCGATTAGTTTTTATTTAACTTTCTTGCTAGAACTTAGATTTTAAGAAACTTAGGGTGATTTTTCTATCTTTTCTTTTTATTATTTATGTGCAGGTTATATTCTTCACGGGAAGAAGTGTACTCTATCTGCACAAATATAAAATGTCTTCAATAGTTATACTCTAATTATTCTTCTAAATTATTTTTGTTTTATGTGTTTTGGAACTCAAAAAATAATAAATTGAATAAATATGTTTACAATTTCATGTTATTGTTAGTTTGTTTGTAATTTTATTGAACTTTTTATTTTATTTTTATTTTTTAAACTTTAGTATCCCAAATAAAATAATTATTAGAATAATAATCATAATTATTTTTAATATTAATTCAAATTTAGCTTGGAATAACAACGGAAGACTGTTGCTAATCATCGACACGAAGGATTGTTGCTAATACCGTTATTAATTAGCTACAGAAATAATTGTTGATTGACACTAATGAATTTCTTCGCTAATTTACCGACACCCAAAGAAATCCGTCAGTAAATTAGTAGCAAAAAGCTGTTACATCAGCAATGAAAATTGCCGTCTCTAAAGCCGCAATTTTTGGTAGTGAAAAGGAGACTTGTATCTTGTAACTTTCCTCAGGTCCAGCCTATGTAAAAGTGACCGAGAACTTCAACTCTAATCAATTCGTGGCAACATTCATAAATATCAGTTTGTGAGCAGAACTCTAGGAACAGTTAGATGATTCCATGATTGGGACACTGAAGCTTAAACCAGCAACATACGGATTCTTATGTAGTGAGTGTAGGTTTTGGACAATGCAGGGGGAAGATCTTACATTTAATATATTATGCCAATAGAACTTTGACTGATACTTAGATGAGTTATGCCACGACAGAAAAAGGAAATGTTAGCAGTAGTATTTAATTTTGACAAATTTCATTCCTATCTTATTGGGTCAAAGCTTATAGTCTACACAAACCATGCAAGCTTTGAAGTACTTGTTCGAAAAATATATCAAGCTCCGACTAATTTGATGGCTGTTATTGCTACAAGAATTTGATAAAGGGACAGAAAATCAAGTACTAGAATATTTATCAGGCTAGAGCCAACAAAGAAGGAAGATGGGGTGGAAATTAATGAAGTATTTCTCGATATGTAGATTATACAAGTGTGGAAACACTATACTATGCAGACTTTGTAAACTATTTGTCCTGTGGTGTGTGTCCAAACTTCTCTTATCAGCAGAGAAAGACCTTTTCCATGAAGCTAAATTTCGCTCAAGAAAGGTAATTAGCCAAAATCGAAAAATCAGGTCTAACATCAAAATTAAGTAATATGTGAGTTTGCTTGTGGAGAAATTAATTAGACGACGGTTAAGTGAAATCATGAATCCCAACTACTTTATCTTCTAAAATTTACCCAATTTTATGTTTTGTTATATTTTGTAGAGTTTTTAGTATTTTAACACTTCAAAAACCAAAATTTGACGTCGTGTTTCATTGTTAGAACTAAATTAACTATTTTATAATTAAGTGAATATTCCTTGAAGGATGAACAACTTGAACTCATAGTCCACTTTATTACATGAACGCGACCTGTGCACTTGCAGTATATAATTTTAGCAAAAAAAAATTTGGCGCCATTACTGGGGAATGTTTGTACTTTGATTACTACTTTTCTTAATTTTAGTTAAACAATTTTTTTATTTCTACGTGAAAACAAATCTTTTGGCTACCCCCATAGTTTTAATCTCTCGTGTTTGGTATTCTATTTATGTACTTTTTAGCTGTATATGCGTGATTCTAATGAGGGTAAAGTAAAAATAAATAAATTTGCAATGACTTATCTCTACATGAACAATGAAGATGTGCTTGGAGGATATATAAGTTGTGAAATTTGTTATGCGACGCATTGTACTAAGCAATGCTAGTATTAGTGCACTATTGTGTTATGGCTTAAAAGGTCATTATCCCTCTGTTGATGAATCGCGTCTCCCCCTTCCTTTCTTCTCTCTAAAACAAAGTCTTCAAAGTTGGCTGGGGGAGTCACTTCACTCGCCTTCGGGTTAGTTAAGAGTTCTTGATTCCTCCTTTGCCGCTTTGGTTACTGTCTTAGGTGGGAGAGGTTGGATAACCGATGCCCCTGTCACTGGTATAGTGCCCAGTTGAGGCTTGGTCATTTGGATTGCCAAACTAGATGGTAGCATGACCGAAGCCCAGACAACGCGATTGTTCGAATGGGGTGCCGTGACATGAATATGTCCATTCAACCATCGATGTTTTCCGACCGATGTCCGATTTTGGCGAGAGATATGGCTTGCCAAGTTGGTGGGCATTCAACTCAAGGAGCTACGTATGTCAACACAAGTGAAGATTTAGCCTTATACAGAGAGGGCTATTATCCCAGATTAGTATGCTAAATCTGCTCCAGAGAAACTCCGATACAATATTTTAAATGTTGGAAAAAAGGTAGTCGACAATTCTGATGAGAATTACATACTTGTGGAAAATTATGTACATATGACTGGGCTGAGGACATCACATTTGTGGGAGATGGTATTCCCCTATTGAAAGAGAAGGTACTTGCAATGTACTTTAATGAACTTGTCAAGTTAGATGAATGTGATATGCTTATCGAAGCTTCCATGTACTAGCATGGATTTCAAAGGTGGAGGTATAATCCACTTAAGCCAAAGAGACCTATTTCACATTGCCCATGGATTCAGATTGTGAATCCGTCATTCAATCTGATGAGATATCGACTATGGAAGAAGAGCTTAAAGATAATGAAAAAATAATCACAACGGAACCGGACAAGACATGGAAGCTAACGATGATGAAATCGGCATACTTTCTCACTTCATTGATTGCCCAGAAATTAGTTTTGTGATTACACCCCCAGAGGCGGTGGTAGTTTTCATAGTTGAATTTGAATAAGATGAAAAATGGAAGTCCTACTATGTTGAAAGGGGCAAGGTAGGGGTTAGGAGAATAAATGAAGGAGTGGAGCAAAGTCAAAAGAATAAAACTATGTAAGGCATCTAAAGCATTCTCTAGATGTCCACGTTCCAAATCACCAAAGTTGAGCTAAAGACTATAACAAAGTGTGTAATTCATTAATCACCCCTTTATTATTATTTTTTTTTTACACATTTACGAAAATGTGTAAGTCAAGCTTGAGGGTAATTGTTTACTTTGTGTAGATTGTGTGTGACAAGTTAGATAGCCTTGTTGGCTAAAGATGTTTTGGTGCTTAGAATTGCTATTAATTCATGAGCTATGATTGCGTATGCTAAAACAATTTGCCGGTCCATGTGATATCCTAAGTTATTTTGAGCACAATAGTCATCATCAATTATTGTCTTGATGTAGAAATTATTGATTAATGGAGATTTTTTTGAATCGGTAGAACTAGGTTGTGAGGTGAATAAATTTCTATCAACCCTACCTTCTCTACTTTTTAACTAAATCATATTGCGGGATAAGTTTGGGGGTGGTCGAACTGGAGAAGAATATTATCTAGAAATGTGTTGATTCCATGTGTGTGAACATATTTATGTTAGTGTCTTTTACTAACAAGTATAAGCTAGGGTTATCTCGAAATCCGATACCCTTTGGTCTAAAAAAGGGAAAGTTATTGACCTAAATCTTGCTGAAATGGTAAAAAAGAAAGCTTAAGGGAGTGAGATCAGTCATTAGCTCTAATGGTTATATTTTGCAAGAAATTTATGTATTTGCAATTGAATTTTGGGCTTAGATAACTAGTGGTTTGAATTAGTTAGTATAAGCTTAAATTTCAAAGCACTCATCTAGGGGAGAATCATGACATGGATAAATTATTGACACTACCGTTTGGGTCCAACCAAACTAGAGCGAGAAGAGAAAAAAGTAGTTTGACGGCAGCACCACCTCCCAAGCCGCCTTCCAAGGTAGCTGTGGGATCTGTTACCTATGCCTCCAACATCCATGTCGGCTACAAACCATCCCGGAGATGGAGATAGAGATGAGAAGTCCCAAGGAGAATGATAGGGAAACCTGATTTCATTTTTCCAAAATAGAATTGGAGAGAGTAGCCTTCCCTTTCCAGTTCTTTGTGGTTTTAAAATTTCTGAAACGTTGGCCATCTTTGGATTGTTTGCTGGAGAGAACAGGGCTTTTATTAAAACTCGTTGGGGTTTGAAGGGATCGTTTTGGCTAGGCCATGCAACGTCTTTATACGTCTTATTTCGATGCAGGATTTTGGAATTGAATGTACCCGGGAATCACTTGAAGTCGATGGCGCACCCTACTGTCTCTCTATTTGGTCTCAAGATTTTGATAGGGATCAAGAGTCGACCTTGGTTCCAGTTTGGTTCTTTCTTCCTGGGTTACCACCCCACTTTTATTACGAATCAATGCTTCGTATTATTGGACGATCCTTTGGCAGATTCTTAAAAAGGGACAACTTTACAGCGTGTACATCTTGTATGGATGGTCCTCGAATTTGTGTAGAGATGAATATCTCTAAACTTCCATTGGAATCCTTTTGGCTAGGCCATCCATTTCATGACTCTATCAGATGTTAGAGGGTCATTTATAAGAAGCTCTCCTCGTACTGTCATCATAGTAAAGTGCAGGGACATTCGACGATCACCTACAAAAAATTGAAATCTAAAGAGGATGATAAAAATCAGGATGTACAGAAACAAATTCCCAAAGTTAAATTTTGGAGGAGAAAGGAAGCATCTCAGGATATTCTAGTGGAACAAAACAGAGACGAGGTGAATGCACCACGAAACATTGGGGAAAAACCAAGTCTATCGAAGAGGGATAGACTGATCCCTATGATATCTATCTTATATGCAAATTCTGGAGGAATTGTGAATAAAAGTTTGGCTGAAAATTGTGACACTAGAAAGGATAAACAAGTTGAAGGGATGAGGGAGAGTTCTCAGGTAGCGGCTGGTACATAGGCTGAGAAACTAAACAAGGTGGCAGGAATTTTGGCAGATGTGGCACGGGCCGAGGAATTTGTGGTAAGAGGTAAAGGCAGGCCGGAAGATACACAGACTGGTGGATATGTTGGTGAAGTAAATACAGATGTGGAAGGTACAATACCGGGTCTGCTGAAGGATAAACTAGGGGTGTCAAATGAATTACTGATTGATCAGGTGATTGCAAAAGGAGATGTAGGGGCAATACAAGATGCTCTTGTGATGGATTTGTTGGAGAGTATAGCTGACAGAGCGATCAGAGAAGATGAAATGGGGCCGTATGATCAAAAATATGAGACTAGATCGGAGATGGCAGTTAGTGTTGGGAAGTAAACTTGATTTTGGAGTAAGTAATACGGGCTTAAAAATTTTACTCATATGCCCAATTCAATTAAAAATCCCAACAATGTCTAACATTTCTAGAAATATCTTCTAGAAAGATCCATGTAAATATCTAAGTAAAAGATGTGGTCATAAATATGGTAATGTGTCAAGTGGATTATGTGATTCTAAAAATTCTATCTAGAATGTTCTAGGAAAATATCTAGTCCAAATATGTGGTCTAGAAGTCTCATGAAAATATGAAGTCTAGAAGGCTCTAGGAAATGTGTGATCTAGAAGCTTCATGTAAACCCTATATAAAGGGGTAGAGTCCATCCATTTTGTATCAAGTCAAGTCAAGTGTGTAAGTCTTGAAGTTGAGAAATATAATTTACCTTTGATTTACTTACCTCTTCCTATTAGTGTTGTCCTTCCTATCAAGCCTTAGCCAAACCAAGTTAGTAAACCTCTCTTTCCTCCAACAAACTGGTATCAGAGCCCTAAGGTCCTTGTGAAAAATGGCAAGTGGGATGATTCCTTTATAAGTTCCTCAACTCAACAAGGATAACTACGACAATTGGAGTATAAGGATGAAGGCATTTCTTAGGTTGCCAGATGCATGAGAGATTGTAGAGAAAAGCTACACGGAGCCATATGACGATGTCACTCTATCCCAAGCACAAAGGGATAGTTTGAAGGATGCAAGGAAGAAGGACAACAAGGCGTTCACCCTCATCTATCAAGCATTAGATGAAGGCATGTTCGAGAAAGTATCTTGTGCCACTACGAGTAAGGGAGCATGGGAGATCTTGCAAAACTCCCACAAAGGAGTTGAGAAGGTGAAAAAGGTTCGACTCCAAACACTTCGAGGTGAGTTTGAAGCTTTACATATGAAAGAATCGGAATCAATCTCTGATTACTTTTCAAGAGTATTGGCCATTGTGAACCAATTAAAGAGGAATGGAGAAAAGTTGAGTGACAATCGAGTAATTGAGAAGATACTGAGGTCTTTAGATTCTAAATTTGACTACATAGTTGTAGCCATTGAAGAATCTAAAGATCTAGATAGTATGAGTGTCGATCAACTTATGGGATCTTTACAAGCCCATGAAGAAAGACTAAAGAAGAAGGTAAAAGAAGAGCCATTAGAGCAAGCTCTTCCAACAAAGCTTACCTTAAACAAGGGTGAAGGTAGGTTCGGCAATAGGAGAAGCTAAAGAGGAACAGGACGTGGGCAAGATCGAGGACGAAGTGCATTCTACAAGGAGGAAAGAAGCCAAAGCTCATTTTCCACTAGAGGTCATGGAGGAGGAAGAGGTACGAGGCAAAATGAAAGGCAAAGGTATGACAAATCTCAAGTTAAATGTTACAATTGTCAAAAAGTTGGCCATTATGCTTTAGAATGTACAAATGGTACTAACCAAGTTGAGGAGAAAGCCAACTATCCTAGTCAGGAAAATGAAGTGGATCATGCACTATTGTTGGCTTACAAAGGTGAAGAAAATAGGGAAGAGAACACTTGGTATTTGGATACGGGAGCAAGCAACCATATGTGCGGAAGAAGAATCATGTTCGTGGAACTTGATGAATTGGTAAGCAGCAATATTACTTTTGGAGATGAATCCAAGATCCCCGTGAAAGGTAAAGGTAAAATCTTGATTCGCATGAAGAATGGTACGCATCAAGTTATCTCAAATGTCTACTATGTGCCAAATATGAAGAATAACATTCTGAGTTTGGGACAACTCTTAGAGAAGGGCTATGATATTCATTTGAAAGATCATAGTCTTTCAATAAGAGATCAAAGAGAAAATTTGATTGCTAAAGTCCCAATGACAAGAAATAGAATGTTTGCATTAAGCATTCAAAATGATGTTGCTAAATGCTTAAAAGCTTGTTAATTGTTATAAAGATTCATCTTGGCTTTGGTACTTGAGATTTGGACATCTTAATTTTGGGGGCTTAAAGTTGTTAAGTAAGAAGAAGATGGTGAAAGGTTTGTCTCCAATAAATCATGCAGATCAATTATGTAAAGGATGCTTACTTGGGAAGCATTCAAGGAAAAGTTTTCCAAAAGAAGCATCTGTAAGAGCTAAGAAGCCGCTAGAACTTGTACACACGGATGTTTGTGGGCCAATCAATCCAAGCTCTCTAGGTAAGAACAAGTATTTTGTTCTTTTCATTGATGATTTTTGTAGAAAAACTTAGGTCTATTTTCTCAAACAAAAATCGAAAGTTTTTAGAACTTTCCAAAAGTTTAAAGTTCCTGTTGAAAAGGAAAGTGGCTATAGCATAAAAGCCATGAGATCAGATAGAGGAGGAGAATTTACCTCCAAAGTGTATGAAAAATATTGTGAGGAGAATGAAATTCGTCACCAATTGACGGTTATATACTCTCCACAACAAAATGGAGTAGCCGAAAGAAAGAATAGATCAATTCTTAACATGGCCCACTGCATGCTCAAAAGCAAGAGATTGCCTAAAGAACTTTGGGCTGAAGTTGTTAATTGCGCTGTATATATGTCTAATCGATTGCCTTCTAGAAACGTGTGGAATAAAACACCACAAGAAGCATGGAGTGGAAGGAAGCCCGGTATCTCTCACCTACGAGTATTTGGGAACATTGCATATGCTCATGTGTCGGATCAAAAGCAGTCTAAGCTAGATGACAAGAGTGAAATGTATGTTTTTATTGGCTATGACTATCGCTCTAAAGGCTATAAGTTGTATAATCTAAGCAAGGAGAAGATTATAATGAGTAGAGATGTCGAGTTCGATGAAGAAGGAGCTTGGGATTGGGATGTCAAAGAAGAAGACTACGCTTCTTGCCATTCTTTGAAGAAGAAGAACAAAAGAATGAAGAGCGGCAAGAGCCTACCAGTCCACCTCTATCACCTGCTCATGGAGATACTTCACCAGCATCTTCACAAGGAGAAAGCTCAAGCGAAAGGACACCACGGATAAGGAGCCTACAAGAGCTATATGAGGTAACAGATAATCAAAATAATCTCACACTTTTTTATCTTTTTGCCGATTGTGAGCCAATACGGTATGAAGAAGCAGTGCAAAATAAAAGATGGAGAGATGCCATGGATGAAGAGATTAAAGCTATTGAGAAGAACGATACGTGGGAGCTGACGACTCTTCCCAATGGAAAAAGCGCAATCGGAGTCAAGTGGGTGTACAAGGTAAAGAAGAATGCTAAAGGAGAAGTGGAGAGATACAAAGCAAGATTGGTTGTCAAATGCTACAACAAACGGTTGGGGATCGATTATGAAGAGGTATTTGCCCCGTTGCTCTCTTAGAAACTATAAGATTAATTATCTCTCTTGCCGCGCAAAATGAGTGGAAGATTTTTCAAATGGATGTGAAATCAGCTTTTCTAAATGGTTATCTTGAAGAAGAAGTTTATGTGGAGCAACCAATGGGATATAAAATAAAAGGGCATGAAGGTAAAGTCTTAAAACTCACAAAGGCTTTATATGGGTTGCAACAAGCCCCAAGGGCATGGAATACTAGAATTAACAAGTACTTTTTAGAAAAAGACTTCACAAAGTGCCCTCACGAGTATGCCATTTACACAAAAGTAAATGAGAAATGAGATATTCTGCTTGTTTGTTTGTATGTGGATGATCTTATATTCACAGGAAATAATCTAAGTATGATCACTGTGTTTAAGAAGGCCATGGCTCGAGAATTCGAGATGACAGATATCGGCCTTATGGCCTACTATCTTGGGATTGAGGTAAAGCAAATGGAGGATGGCATCTTTATCTCACAAGAAGGGTACACAAAAGAAGTTCTAAAGAAATTCAACATGGCGGATTGCAAGCCTGTATGGACCCCCGTCGAATGCGGAACCAAGTTATCGAAGTATGATGGATGTGAAAAAATGGATCCAACACTCTTTGAGAGTTTTGTCGAAAGTCTAAGATACTTGACATACACAAGACCAGATATCCTCTTTGGAGTAGGGCTAATCAGTCGCTATATAGAGACACCCACCATGACCTATATGAAGGCTGCAAAGAGGATTCTTCGCTACATCAAGGGTACGCTTGACTATGGCTTAATCTATTCATTATCTAATGAATTCAAACTTGTTGGATATAGTGACAGTGATTGGGGTGGAGACATTGATGATAGAAAGATCACTACTGGATATGTGTTCTACTTGGGTGACACTGCATTCACTTGGAGCTCGAAGAAGCAATCGACCGTGGCGCTATCTACACGTGAAGTTGAATATGTTGCAGCTACATCAAATGTTTGTCATGCGATTTGGCTTAGAAACTTGTTGAAGATGCTTGGAGTCTCACAAGAAGAACCGACGGTCATCCACGTTGACAACAAATCAGCACTGGCATTGGCAAAAAATATAGTATTTCATGATAGAAGCAAGCACATCAATATAAGGTATCACTTCGTAAGAGAGAGCATTACAAAGAATGAGGTACAGTTGAAGTATGTAACCTCTCAAGAGCAGACCGCTGACATTCTCACTAAGCCATTCAAGCATGACATGTTCCGCAAGCTAAGAACTTTACTTGGAGTAGCAAAATCAAGTTTAAGGGGGGATGTTGGGAAGTAAACTTGATTTTGGAGTAAGTAATATGGGCTTAAGAATTTTACTCATATGCCCAATTCAATTAAAAATCCCAACAAAGTCTAACATTTCTAGAAATATGTTCTAGAAAGATCCATGTAAATATCTAAGTAAAAGATGTGGTCATAAATATGGTAATGTGTCAAGTGGATTATGTGATTCTAGAAATTCTATCTAGAATATTCTAGGAAAATATCTAGTCCAAATATGTGGTCTAGAAGTCTCATGAAAATATGAAGTCTAGAAGGCTCTAGGAAATGTGTGATCTAGAAGCTTCATGTAAGCCCTATATAAAGGGGTAGAGTCCATCCATTTTGTATCAAGTCAAGTCAAGTGTGTAAGTCTTGAAGTTGAGAAATGTACTTTACCTTTTATTTACTTACCTCTTCATATTAGTGTTGTCCTTCCTATAAAGCCTTAGCCAAACCAAGTTAGTAAACCTCTCTTTCCTCCAACAGTTAGGATAGGAGAAGAACACACAGTAACAGTCTTGTCTCGAAATGAAAACAACACTCATATGGGGCGAACAATTGAGGGAGCTGAGCAACATCTGGACCTGACTATGTCTAATGGTGATCCAGGTAATGAATTAGAAATGCTTGCTATTGTTACGTATGAAACTGACCCAGAAATATTAGCTTCAACGAAACGGAAAAGGGGAGGTAACAGGTAGAAGGTGGTTTTGGGAATAACCACAAGATCAAATTTTTTTTTTATTAATATGATGAATGTCATTATTTGGAATGCTAGAGGGATTGTATCATCAAAGAGTCATTTAATGCAGTTAAATAAACAATATGAGCCTTCCATCCTGGGAATTCTGGAGCCGTTTGTATCTTCAGAAAAAATTAGTCATCAGGCAAGGAAGATAAGGTTTGAAAACTTTTGCTCTAATATTGATTACGGCAGTAAAATATGGCTTTTTTGGCCTTTCGATATAGAATTTGATCAGATTCAGGTGTCATCTCAAATTCTTTCTTGATGGTTTTCTAGAGATGGAATTCATGTTCTTGGCTCCTTTGTATATGCTAATTTTCTTCAAGTTCATAGGAGAGAGCTTTGGGACCAGTTACGGGATCTGGACTGCGGCAGGGATGCTTGGTTCATTGGGGGTGATTTTAATATAGTGCGGTCTGATGAAGAACGGGTGGGGACTTTGTTACCCTATAAGTGGAAAGCTGGAATTTAATAATGTTATTCATGATGTGGGTTTGATGGATATTCCTTTTGATGGTCCTAAGTTGTCGTGGTGTAATGGCAGACAGGGATATCGTCGTATATGGGCGAAGCTAGATAGGGTTCTGGTTAACCAGTCGTTTAGAAATCAGTTCCAAGCAGTTTCTTTGTCTTATCTGGATAGAACTTCATCTGATCATTGTCCCATGGTTCTACGTTGCATGGGAGGAGGAGAGTTACATGGGCCTAAGCCTTTTCGCTTTTTTAGGATGTGGTACACGCATGAGGGTTTTTTTGCCATTGGTCAAACAGGTGCGGAAAATGAAAGTTGATGGCTCTCCTATGGTTGTGGGCCTTAAAACTTCCTTACGTCAATGGAATGTGGAGGTGTTTAAAAAAGTCCAACAAGAATTGGGTTATTGGAGAATAAGTTGATCCATCTTGAACGTGCTCTTATTGAACATCAGTCACAAGAGACCGAAAGGGAACTATTTTAATGTAGACAGAAACATTCAACATGGCTTGAAAGGGAGGAGATTTTTTGGAAACAAAAATCTCGTATTAAATGGTTGATGGACACTAACACCAAGTTTTTCCATGCTAGTGTTAGAAATAAAATAAAAAGTCTGAGGATTGATCATATGGTTTTGGAGGATGGGTTGGCATTGCAATCTGCCGATGAAGTGCACGAAGGAGCAGTTCAATATTTTAAATGAGCTATCCGTCTCTCCTGTTAGTGTGGCAGATTCAGAACTGGAACTTTTACAACCAGTCGTTACAATAGCAGATAATGTCTCTTTGTGCAAAATGCCAGGGTTGGAAGAGGTTAAAGAGGCTCTATGGTCCATTCCTAGTGATAGTAGTCTGGGCCCTGATGAGTTTAGTGCCAGTTTTTTTGTTCATGATTGGGATATCGTCAAAGAGGATCTGTTGGAAGTGGCAAAAGAATTTTTTGGGGGGAACCAGTTGTCTACAGCTTTGGGTGCTACTAACATTGTCCTCATTCCTAAGGTGGAAGTCCCTAGTAGTTTCGCTCAGTTTAGGCCCATCAGTTTGTGCTCAGTGATTTATAATGTGTTTGTCAAAGATTATGGTCGCTATATTAGCTCCCCTACTTGAGGGTATCATTGCACAGGAACAAGTTGCATTTGTTCTTGGGAGAAGTATCTTTGATAATATCTCTATAGCTCAGGAGATGGTGTACGGTTTACACAAAAAGGTGAGAGGTGGTAATATATTGATGAAACTTGATATGGCAAGTGTGTGACAGGGTAAATTGGAGGTTCTTACTGACTGTTTTAAAGAAAGTGGGCTTTTCGGAGGAATGGAGGAATCTCATTTTCAACTGTATTTCGTCGCCATTTCGGAATGATTAGGGGTTTTTTCAAGCCATCTCGTGGGTTGAGACAAGGTGACCCATTATCACCTTATCTCTTTATTCTGACACAGGAAATGCTTTCAAGGTTGATTAATCGAGATGTTATTAATGGAAGAGCGATACCTTTTCAAACAAAAGGCATGGTGGTTCACTACTTAGCATATGCGGATGATTTAATGCTATTCTTAAATGGTGGTAAAAAATCAATGAGTAAAGTGATGGAGACTATAAGACTACAAAGTCAGGGCAGTTAGTGAGCCAGGAGAAATGAACTTTGATTTTTTCGAAGCATATCACGATCTCTAGGAGGAGTTTATTGGCTTTTAGGTTTTCCATGTACATATCTGGGGGTTCCACTTTATACAGGACGGTGACTGTTCATTTGTTTGATCCATTGGTTGCTAAAATTCAAAAGAAGCTGGCAGGGTGGAAAGGGCGGCTTCTCTCCTTTGGTGGTAAGATCACTCTAATTAAACACTCTTTTTAGCATGCCGATTCATATTATATCTGTGCTTAATCTTCCAAAGGGGATTCTTCATGTTTAGAATGGCATATTCTCCTCCATCCTTGGGATTCATCAGATGGTAGTAAGAAGCGGAAATGGGTATCATGGAAAAATATTTGTTTACCGATGGAGGAGAGGGGTTTATGTATTCGAGATCTAAAAGTTCAAACTTCCTTGTTCATGAAATTTTCTTGGAAATTATTGGTGGGAGGTTCATTTTGGTCTGATTTCTTTCAAGCCAAATATGTGAGATTGAAACCTATTATCATGTTGAAGAGCTCCCTTAGTCAATCCCAATTTTGGAGAGGGGTTATTGCAGTGCTCCCTATTGTTCTACAGAACTCTTTGCGGCGCATTCAAGATAGTGATGCTAGTTTTTGGTTTCATCACTGGTTTGGAGAGCAAACTATTGCTGATTTGGCATTGAGGGTGATGGAACCAAGCCTAAAAGTTAAGGATGTGTTGCATACGTTAGGTTAGGATTATCCGCGCCTACGTGAACTAGTTGGGAAGGAGATGGCTAGTGAAAAGCTGGGGGTGGAGGACTGATCCGTGACTCCCAAATAAAATTTCTTGTTGGTTTTTCACACCACTATGGCATGTCTTCGAATGTGATTGCTAAGGTTTATGCTCTTAGAGATGGTCTGCGGTTATGCCATGATTTGGGTTTTTATGGGATTATGGTGGAATCTGATTCACTTTTGGTGGTGCAATGGGAGATGAAGGGCAGATGTTCTATGTGGAGTTTACATGATATTTGGGAGGATGTCTTGGGTTTGATTGGTAAGTTGGATGCGCGAGTGTCCCATGTCTTTAGAGAAGCGAGTATGGTAGCGGATTTCCTTGCTAAGGAGAGTGTGGGAGGTTCTTACTTGGACCCTCATTCTACAAATAGTTTGCCAACGATCCTCTTTGCCATCTTGAGAACGGATATATTTGAACTTCCATACCTACGTTGTTAAAGCTTTGTAGTTTTATTTGTTTTAGTTGATTTGAGATGTAACAATGGTTTTTCTCCACCACAAGTGAGGCACTTATTTAATAAATGCGGAGGTGCCAGGTCTTCTTTATTAAAAAAAAAAAAAAGTAGCTTGAAAACAACTTCTAGATTTACACCCGGGGAAAGAAAGTAAGTATCTCGTTTAGAGATGTGAATCTCACAAGTGGAACACGAAAGATATGACCAATAAGGGTCGGGTTGGAACCAATTTGAAATTTTTTCCTTCTTTACAACGTTTTCTGAGTCAAAGGGATGATTGAAAGTGGATATGCACACGGAGTCAAGCATTGGATAAGCCTAAATTGTTTTTGGTAGTATTATTTGGTAGCATATTTGTGAATCGATTGTACAATTTTTCACTCATGGATATTTTGGCAAGTTGTCTAACATTGTCGATTTTTATTCCATGATTGCTTGCTTGTCCTAGTCGATAATTTTGGTCAAGGCAAGCAAGATCTCAAGCTTGGGAATTTTTTATAAGTGCATTTTTACGCACTTTTTGGAAAATGAGCTATATATTAGTAATTGAGCGAATTACTTCTCAAAATTGTTTAAATTACAGCCCTTGTAGGCCAAAACACCCAATTGAAGGAGGAGGGCGGGGGGGGGGGGGGGAGAGAGAGAGAGAGAGAGAGAGAGAGAGAGAGAGAGAGAGAATGGACTACAAGTGCACAAAAACATGAAGTTGGGGACGAAGGTGTAATGATTAGAAAGTTGAGGGACTTTGGATACAATTTATCAAGAGTCTAATTAAGAGAAAAATGAAGATTTGACGGCCAAAATGTACCAAACCAAAGTTGAGGGACCTAACATTCAATATATGGAGGATTTAGCTGCGGAATTGGCTGAAAGAGCTCAACTGCGCATGCCTAGAGCCAAGCAAGGCACACGCAAGCCTGAGCCTCGCCACCGACAGAGAGCAAAATGCTCTCGTGGTGCACGCGTCCCAGCTTCCATGTGTGCGAAGAAATCTGGTGCCATTTTTGTTAATTTTCAAAAAATTTAGCGGCTTTTGGCAATTTTTCTATGCATGTTTTTAGGGTTTAAAAAGGCAAAAATTGGGCCTTTTTCCTCATTCATCACTTTCTTCATTTTCATCTTTATTTTACTTAGAATTTGGAAGAACTCAGGCACAAAAAGGTGAAGAAAAATCTAAAGAAGGGTGGAGATATTTTCAGACAAAATCAATACCAAGCCACTACCCATTTCAATAATCCAACCAAGTGAAGAATTTTACATTTAATTTGTATTCTATTTTACCATTATTCCCTCTAAGAACTTACAATGTATTTTCTCCAAATATTTTCCTTTTTATCATATTACAATGAGATAAATTCTTGATGTTGGGATAATTGATTTAGCTTTCCTAGCTTTACTGATTTCAATACTTCTCTTTTCATATTTAGGTGCTTATATTCATGTATATTTACTATTGTATTTCATGATATTCATTTATTTGGCCAATAAATGATTGTGTTTAGTGATTTGTGTATTATTTGATAGAATATTGTGCACTTTTACTAACTAGTAAATACACTAGATTCTTGTAAGAAATAGAGCTATACTAGTAACTCTAGATGACTCATTGATCTATTTCATAAAGATTTAATGTGATTGTTTGGGTTTTATTCGGCATTGAGATGTTCAAGACTAATTTCGCTCGAGAGAGGTAATATGCTAAATTAGAAAATGCGATCTAACATCGTAATTAAGTAACTTGTTAGTTTGCTTGAGGAGAAATTAATTAGGTGACGATTAAATGAAATCATGAATCCTAACTAATTTATCCTCCAAAATTTCCCTAATTTTAGGTATGTTATTTTTTGTAGAGTTTTTAGTATTTTAATACTTTAAAAACCAAAATTTGATTGTGTATATCATTGTTAGAACTAAATTAACTATTTTGTAATTAAGTAAATATTTATCGTGAGATTGACAACTCAGACTCAGTCTACTTTATTACTTGAATGCAATCCATGCACTAGCAGTACGTAATTTCAGCAAAAAAAGGTACACTGTTTCAAACTAGGGAAGCCCGCATGACGCGAACCCAGGTACGGGATCAGCTTAGAAATCGCGAAATTAATTGAAAATGTCGGGAAAGCCCAAATCCAAGCTGTGGACAGTAGAATCTCGACCCGCAAATTATTGAACCAAGCAACCAAACAAAAAAAAAAAGTTTAAATGACCTCTTGATTACAAAACCAACGAACCTCGATCTGCGAATGCCACAAAGGGTGCCTAATCCTTTGATAAGTTGCAAGGGTTGAATGCCACAAATATATCAACAGTTGATAAGTTCGGTACATGTTCAATCAAGAACAAAAAGAGAGAAATCTCATTTTAATTCATAATGTCAAAAATGTTCTTTTTTACAATGAAAATAAAGTTTCATATTTATACTAAACCTAGGAAATATGGAAAAACGAAAATATCACTTAAAGATTACAAGAATCTTTCCTAAACTAAAATTCTAACAAAATAAGGAAATTCGCGTAAAATTAATATTGTCGACAAATTGTTCTCGGCTTGTTTCTGTGGGATCGCAAGTCCAAAAGTATCATGAGCTTGCGTAGCCGTGTGTAAAATTTCGTGCCATTTTTAGAATGTACTAATGGGTGAAAATCCGACAACCGAGCTGAAAGTTATGCCCGTTTTCATCCATGTTGCTCGTTTTCTTTCCAAATATCTTCCAAACCTTGAATCCAACTCGTTTCGGCTCCCAAGCCCTTCACGAAACTTGAACCTTGGCTTGTCAACTTCCTCAATTTTGACTCCAAAACTAGATCAAGTGATTACCTATCCCGGATCATATCATCCTCTCTCTCTTCGAAAAGGATTTGTCCCGAATTCGTGCCTTGTGATTGCATAGGGAATAATCAGTCTGCTACACAACTCATCACTGCACCACCTGGATCAAATGGAAAATTCTTCCCTCTATGGCATAGGACCAACACACGATACCCATCCATTTTGTAGCTATGGATGTATTGCAGCACAATCACAATCAGCCATAGACGTTTTATGAACTCCCACGTACAATGATCAAACTGAAAGAAAGAATTAGGCAAAATACGGTTGAATTTGTTAGCTTCCCCCTCAATGAGATATGGGTTCTCGTACTCATAATGCATCGTCTCCACCATATCATGCTTAACAATGGAACTATGCTCTTCATTCCCCACAATATTTTCAACAATTTGCTCAACACATTCTTTTATTATCTTCTCACTCTCTTGTTGAACCATCTCTACAATTTTTATACTAGACTACTCATGCTCCTCTTCTTTAATTGGTTCACTCTCCCCAATATCAACTGCATTATCGGCCTACTCATGTTCCTCTTTAATTGGTTCACTCTCCCCAACATCAACTGCATTTTTCAATCCATCATCCTCCATCTCAACTTCCCTATTTTTGGACTCCTCCTGCAATTCAACTCCGGAGTTCTCCTTAGGTGTGGTCATCTCCCTCTCTTGCTTTTCCCGTTCTGCCTCACCTCTCACCTTCCATCAGTCTGTAAAGGATTGTTCTAGTGTCAACCCAACTAGAGCGATTTTGACCCCATCCTAAAGAAACCTATACCTGTTTCCTCTCCATATCATAAATAGCCTTCATGTCATACCTGGAGGTCCCCCCCCCCCCCCCCCCAAATAAGATATGAAAAGATTTTACTAGAACTACATCACACCAAACTTCATCACTATATCTCCCAATGGTGACATTCAATAAAACCCACTTGGTCACATCTACCTTCCCACACTCCTTCAACCAAGTCATCCTATAAGGCCAGGGTGATGTTGCAAAGGTAATCCCAATTTTTCCACCATCGTGATACTAGCCAAATCCGATATGTACTCCTTATCAATAGCCAGACTGCATACCGTACTACCCACAAAACACCGAGTTTGGAAAATAAATCCCCAGTCATAATCCATCCTTCATGTAGGCGTCATCAAGAAGATTCAAGAAAAGAATTGAACAATTGGATGAGTGATATTTAAATTCAAGAAAGCGGTTCTTGAATTTTTGGATTGGAATGAATATAAACAGATTTTGGATAGATAATATGATAGTGTCAACTTCCAAACAAATCAAGAAAGAAAAAAAAACATTTTGATGACGTGAACAGTACCTCCGTGAACAGTATTTTATTTTTTTTAAAAAAATACTCGAAATTCAACTACGAAACTAACAAAAAAAAGGGAGTTGATTTGGATGCTAGATTAGCTCAAAAACAACTTTTGACTCTTTTTTTGGATCAAAGACTCAAAATTTACGACGGACATGAAGAACAAAAACAAAAGACTCAAAACAAAAGAAAAAATAGAACCTGAATCTGGAGTCCAATCTCTGATACCAAATGACGCGAACTCGGGTACCGAATCAACGTAGAAATCGCGAAATTAATTGAAAACACCGGGAAAGCCCAAATTCAAGTTGTAGACGGTAGAATTTCAACCCGCAAATTATTGAACCAGACAACCAAACAAAAAAAAAGTTTGAATGACCTCTTGATTACAAAATCAATGAACCTCGATTTGCGAACGCCACAAAGGCTGCCTAATCCTTTGATAAGTTGTAGGGGTTGAACGCCACAAATATAACAATATTTGATAAGTTCGGTACATGTTCAATTAAGAACAAAAAGAGAGAAATCTCATTTTAATTCATAATGTCAAAAATGTTCTTTTTTACAATGAAAATGAAGTTTCCTATTTATACTAAACCTAGGAAATATGGAAAAATGAAAATATCACTTAAAAGATTACAAGAATCTTACCTAAACTAAAATTCTAACAAAATAAGTAAATTCGTGTAAAATTAAGATTCTCGGAAAATTGTTCTCGGCATGTTTCTGTGCGATCACAAGTCAAAAAGTATCATGAGCTTTCGTAGCCTTATGCAGAATTTCGTGCCATTTTCAGAATGTACTCATGGGCGAAAATCCGACAACAGCTGAAAGTTATGCCCCGTTTTCATCCACACTGCTCGTTTTCATTCGAAATATCCTCCAAACCTTGAATCCAACTCGTTTTGGCTCCCGAGCCCTTCACGAAACTTGAACCTTGGCTTGTCAACTTCCTCAATTTGGACTCCAAAACTCGACCAAGTGATTGCCTATCCCGGATCATATCACTGCACTATAATAAATTCTCATCTACAATACTTCTCATGGGCTTCCTTGTACTGATATGGTATACGATAATTGGTATTTGCAAAGCCATCTAAGGTACAAACCATTGCTTTGAATGAAAGTTCCAAATGAAAATAAGAAAAAATGGTAGGGTCCCTCCTAGTGAGATGGTATAGTTAACGAAATAAATATCGAAATTATGTGCTAGTAGGTTTAATCGTTGCTACATTAGCTATCAAGTTCTCCATGTCATACCTAGCATCACTCTTAGAAGATATACTCACACTATGCAGATTTATCTAAAATGTGGAGAATAAGCTCCAGGGAAGAAACAATAATTAGATCAGATTGTTAAGGAAAATATGGTAGAATAAGTTTCCATACCACAAGCCATGGGGATCTTGGATCGGTTGTTTCGAGTCCAAGTAATACAACAGGTAGGTAGGTTCTCAAACTATCTTTAAAAGTAGACAACAGCAATCTACACCAAGACAGTAAAAACCTGCTACATTTGCCAAACAATTAATGCTGACCATCAACATATAACTGTAATAAGCAAATTTAGAGTAAACGGTCCTAAATATTTGCTCTATGCCTATTTCAAAGAAAGGTTGACTGATCTTCTGGGGCGTCAATCCAAATGCTCTCATGAGGATCTTGTTCCGCCCAATCATAGCACTGGCGGGGATGATATCTACCACTTTCAAGAGAGTAATATACGCATCGTTTTCCATAATATAGAACTTTAGGGAAATAAACATTGTTTTTCATCATTCCATTGAGATCCATCCTTGCTTGGGATGACAAGAAACTTGCAAACAGTGTTGAGCCTTCTGAAGTTTCCATCTCTGTCCATTCTTTATTTGTTTGGTCTAACTTGTATACCACTGGGTTTAAAGCAGAACAAATGTATACAACAAAAATATCCCCGTTACGCTCGGCCATAAATCTTCCTTTCCACCATTTTCTGAAGCAAAATCCCTCAGGACATCTCGGTGGAGGAACAGAATGAACATCCCAAGTACATTCATTGGGGTTATAAACCCCCAACAAACCTGTAATACTCAAACAATAAAAAAGACCATTGCAGAAAACCATGCTGCACACATATGGCAGACGGTTTTGATAATCAGCACTTGTCCATTCAGTTGCTCCAGGATGACAAGTGCTAATGGTAACAAGAGTTGAGCTCACACGCTCTACTGTAAAGAGAATACAGCTGGGAGTTGTCGGAGCGGATGAAAAAGCAACAATTTGGGATCCCAATTCTCGTCCAGGTAATTTGATCTTTTCTTGCGTATAAGGACAGAAAAAGAACAAGTGATGAGTTCTGGGCTTATACAGAAGCAACCAGCCATCCTCAGCGTAACAAAGCCTAGAGTTGCGTAGATCCGGTAATTCAAGCCAATAAGTTTTGCGCTGACAAGGATCGTAGAATTTATACAAGTCACCAGATTTTGGAAAAAACATAAGCCAAGGAGGTTTATTGACCTTTCTGACAGCATTCGCAACAGCACGCCATCGTCTACAAACAGCAGAAGCACGGATATTATCTCTAATGGTTAACTGAGAAATAATCAGTTCTAAAATCTCTGTTGGAAACCCAGATATCTTGTCTGGCTGTCCAGTTGAAGCTCTCGTATCTTCTTTGATTATTTCAGCTAATCTACATTAACAATATTCAGGTAAGCTCCAGCGAAATGAAAGTTGAAAAATAGAGGCATTGAAAATTTAAATCAAACAAAGTTGCCTATAATATTGACCTCAAGCAATGCATACGCTTTGACAAATAGAACTCCCAACAAAAAAAATCTCAGGTAAAAGCAGAATTGAAATCATCCGAGAAAAATACAAGTTCGCACTTGGGTTATATCAAAGTTGAAGGAATAATTTCCATCAATAATATATTGACAACACCAACCGAACTGGAATGCCAAATAATACATGTTTACACGAAGGCCACAAGCCAGAACTAATCTCTTTTAGATGGTTAACAGATAGAAGTCACAAGGCATCAAACCAATATGCAGTACACAATTTTGCTTCCAAAATTTGTTTTTATGAATGTTGACCTCAAAATTGTGATAAACAAATTCCTGTGACCTAACTAAGATTTCACTACCAAACTCGTTGAATTCTACTCGAAATGAGAGATGGGAGGGAAATAGCTATTTGAAAGGAGTATACACTAAAGTTTTTAATTCAATTTATTCACCATACCATACCACTCGTTCTTCTCACGTTGGTTTTGAATGTCAAATATACACAATGATATTCAATAAGACTCGATGCCCCTCTATGTGAGAGGTTATCTCATTAAATAGAACCAAAATCATAACTAAATATGGTAAAAGCAATCTATCTATTTATGGTACAATTATAATGATAATAAAATCGTAATTTTCGACGATCTCCGTAATCTTATTTAATCTCATTGACATCTCCCCTTAAATTGATTCTGGTAAAAGCATCAATATGCAATCATGAACTTGTGGTAGTGACAATATTTGTACCCACGAAGTAGAAATCCAAATCAGAGCAATCATCTACGAAAATTAGTGACGACGAGAGACCAAGAACAACCAAAGATGATCCTCTTCCGAGAAACCAAAACTCTAGCTCATTACCTGAGCAACCAACCATCTGCACTCCCAAATTAAAAAAAATAAAAAATACCATTATTCTACGACTATACCCACGAAGCACCACAGAAAGGGAAGAAAATTTAGTCAAATCCCAATCAACACCTAATCTTGATAAAGCCGTATGTGTCGAACAATAAGTCTTAAATTTTGAAGTAATCCGACAAATCAACAAGCCCAAAACAACAAAGCTGCAGGCCCAACCAAATGAACTTAAGCCCAATAAAAAATAAATAAATGTTTTTATCTCTGCCCAATCAATAAGTAAACCAACCAATCCATAACCCAACAACAATCAATTATATATCACGGCCCAAGTGAAATAACAGCTTCGAATTTGCTTCAATTTTACCTAGATCTGGGCCCAAAAAAAACCCTAGTGAACACCAAATTTCTGCTCCTCTCTCACCGCAAGAAGCTTCACCTCTTGGCTCCACCACCCTCAGCCACTGCACTTCCAATTATTTCCCTTAAAAGTTCAAAGTGCAAACTCTAAGTCTCCTACCTTCACTGCAGTTTCTGCTCTTCGTGGATTCACCCAATTTGGCTCATTTCAGGTCTGCCCCATGTTTTTAGTATTCTATTTACAAGAAACAATGGCTCAGAGGTATCACAGTGATTCGAGTGACATGAGTTCAGATTCTGATAAAAATGAGGAAATAGGTATCGGGATCAGGATCAGGAAAGTTTGGATGCAGAGAAAGGAGGAAGAAAAGGGAAAGGAGCTGGATACAGATAGTGAAAACGAGGTTGAAAGAGAATCGAAAAGAAGAAGAGAGAGATTTGAGTATGAAAAGCATGAAATGGTGGGAGGGAAGAAAATGGAGAAGAAGGAAAATTATATAAATAAGGATAGGAATTTAGGTGGGGATTTCGAAAGAGATGATAGGAGGGGGAAACATGGCCAAGGGGATGACAAGGAGAATGTTTATAGGAGTAGAAAAGATGACAGGGGTAGAGAGGAAATCACGTGATTATGAGTGGGATGATAGAAGCGGTCAAGATTGCTCGGTTTGGTTTAGTGGTTCCAATTTCTAGATCTGATTTTGTACATGAAGTTTCACAAACTCCTCAAAGTATGAATGGGAGACAGATAGTTATTATCAATATAAACTACCAATATAAAACTAACATAGACAATGATATCTAATCAAAAACAAGAAAATTTGACCGGGTGTGCCGCTCGTTGGAGAACAAAAGTTTGCAAGTTTAACTCAAAATGAAATTAACCTAGCTGTGAGACCATGTCAGATATACACAATAATATTCAATAAGACTCGATGTCCCTCTATGTGAGAGGTTATCTCATTATATAGAACCAAAATCATAACTAAATATGGTAAAAGCAATCTATCTATATATGGTACAATTATAATTATAATATAATCGTAATCTTCGACGATCTCCGTAATCTTATTCAATCTCATTGACATTAAAGTCATTTTAAGAAGTTTAATATTTATATTCGTGTGTGCTTCAATACTGATTTTTGCTTGTTCAGTAATTTTGCACTCACACATCTCGTGTCCTCGTTGTTTGTATTCGAAGATCAAACTATTTATATTATGTAGCGAACTTGTAAAGTATATTTTTGATTTAAATGCTGTAGCTTTCAAAGATTGTAGTCGCTATTGTGTGTATCAATGAGACTATTTGCATTTCAAGGTGCATGTATTGTGTTTATTTAATGTTCATGATGCACACACTTGATCTGATTTATCCATTTGAAATATTTTGAGTGTCATTTTATATTTAATGGCTAGAATTAGCTTGCATCTGAGTGGCCACAATCAATCTTAACAGGCTCCAATGCTGAAATCCATTTACAAATTCAATAAATACAATATTCCTAGTTTTGTTGTGGTTCCTTACTCTTTCAAAATTCCCTTCTTTGTATTTTTCCTTCCCTTCGCTTAAGATTCTTCTTGGGCCATTGTGTAGCAGATGATAAAGTGTTTTCTAACGACCTTTTTAGCTTCTCCTCGTAAAACTTTCCCAATCCTCTTCTAGGTATGTGTTTCATGTGTTTTTTACTTCTTTTATGCATATTTTTGTCTTCCATTCACCATTCATTTTGCTCCATTGAGTTTTATTCTGTAAATACTCAGGAAGTCAATTCCATATATGTCATCCCAAAGTGACTCCCAAAATAGGTCTATTAGCGCCAAGCTAGATTAGCTTAATGATGATGGCGTGAGGTTGTCGTCATCATCATCATCCACAGAGAACTTACTATATTTATTGTTATGCATCGGACGATTTTTTCACCATGTTATTATGGAAAATACCATGAGTATATTTTATTTATTTAACTTGTTTGTTTCTCTTGGTTTTCCCTAATATTTCTTCATCTTTCAGGGAAAGCAAATGAGTCCTTTGGGAGACCAAACACTCGCTGATCTTCGAAATCTTTTAACTCTGATCCTGAACCTCAGTCTGAATCTTCGCGATATGGAAGACTCTAAGGAGGAAACTGCAGAACTTCGCAGTCAGATGGAAGCTTATGAATTGAGGGTTGTTGTAGAAGAGTCTAGCATGGCGGAATCATAGGCTTGTGAAGCCACTGCCTGCAAAAATGGGAGAGGAGTTCTTGATATCATTAAAGTTTTTCTTTTAGAATGGAACTAAATTTTTATTGAGGGTTATGAGGACGATACACGTGAATCTATCTCTTCTGAGTCCCCTCTTGCAATTGGCGATGCTCCGGTCATTTCTTCATCTCCCACCAAACTTTGTCTTCTGCAACTCTGACTAACAAGGCTACTACTTAGGCTAACCAATAGGATCTTTCTTTCAAAAATCTTCTGGAGTTGGTTAGCCTTGTAGTTTTCTAACTTATTTTCTTGTATTGAATAGACCTCTTCTTCGCATATGTTTTTTGTATTATGCAGTGTTCGTCATTATATTTCAAGTTCATTGAGTTGTGTGTGAATATGCGATATAACATAATTAGTTTGTTACTACACTCACTGCTAAAGTTAATAAGTTCGCTTGACTCGTCTTACGCAATTCACTTAGAACTTCGCAATTTCATTTAACCTATAACCTTACATGAAGAGTGAACTTCGCCTAAATGGGAAACCTTGCATTACTTTCGACAACGACGGAATGAACCTCGCCCAAAGAAATAGACTGTGGACCCCTTCTAAATAGGAAGCAACTTGCTACGGCTTTCAAAATAGGCGGAGTGAATCTCACCTAAATAAAGGGACTAATGTGATCAAACTTCCATTTTTTTGCACACTTTCCGTCCAAATTGAATTTGATACTGGAGATGCCAAAAGATCTTCAGTCTAAAATGGCAAAGAATTTGGTGAAATAATTAACTTGGGCATCAGAAACTTTGAAGCAATTTTAGGTCTAGGTTTTGGCATACATTCATTATGATTTCATGTCTTCTTTTTCCCTTTCTTGGAACTTCACTAAGGGTTTTCTAGAGGAATGATTTGAGCCTAGCATCTAGTTTTTCTTGTTCACTTTGTGGTTTGTAGAAAGAGAACAATCATTGGTTTAGGTAATATTTTTCCTGTGATACCTGGTCATTTGAAGGATTTAGAAATTTTATATAATTGTAACTTTGACCATCCTAATTAATTTTACATTGTTTTCTCTATAGATTTTATTTTTCTGTCTCGTGATCAAGGAATTGAACCCACTTCCCAAACCAAAGTACATATACTATATCATAAGAGTTTAAAGATTAGATTAGAAGATCATTCAAAAGAAAGGGGAAAAAAACCCTCAATTCAAATGCATCTTTATAATGGAATTTCCCCTCTAAAGTTCTAACTAATTCATATTTCTTTTCTCCAAATACAGAAGTGATCACATTTTAGAGCAGCTAAAAATATACAGTGGAATTAATGAATTTACCCCCAAAAGAGTCTCAGATACAAAAATAAAGCCTGAAAAACTCCAGTTTAAACAAAGATTTATCCAACATCATCCTCTTTAGGCACTCAAATTAAATTCATATGAAACATTAAATGGTACATTTGAGGGGGACATATTTATTTATTTCCAAAGTTTTTGCAGCTAAAATTTCCAACCTTTTGTTTTGGTATACATTAATTTACAGCATGAAATCTCATCAGACTAAAACCAAAATTAAAAAATTACCCAAACCTAACTCGATTATGAAATGAGATGTTCAGTTTTTCAGGAAAATTAACAACATTAGAAAAATTCATACAGAAACAAGTGAATTGAATAATTGGAGAAAAAATTGGAAAACTTACAGCTTAAATTTCTTTCTTCTCCTTCCAGCCATAATTAAGACAACCCAGAATCAATTTTATGGGAGAAACTCAATCTTTCATTGCGTAAGGGTGTGTTGGGGTGTGTACCAGAACCGCTGTAGTATTTTTAAGTTTTGATGAATTCTATGCAAATGGGATCATTTTCCTCTCAAAAAGGCACCTACAAGTAATTGACTCTCTGGTCGACAGATGTATTTTCTACTCTCTCTTTCTTTTAAAATAAATTATAGAAATGTCCCATGAAATTATTAGAAATCTAGATGGAATATCTTCTATAAGGTTTGCTGAATGAGTATTGCAATTACTTAATATTTCTCGTAGGGTAAAGTCAATTCAACCTATGAATATTAACACCGAAAGAATTGACCTAGGTATTAGTAAAGAGAATACTCTTCATAAGAATTTTTCAAGTACTGCTAAAAAAAAAAATTGCTCAAGTACTGCCAATTGTGGTAACGCTATCTATGACCTATTTATGGCCTGTAATTATAGATGTTAAGATATCTCAAAACCCTACAATATACCCAAGATGTGTTGTCTCCGTGATAATCATGTTAGGGTCTTGTGTCATGAAGTGATTGATTGATTAAGGTTAAAAGGTAATCTGTATTATATATTCTCTCCGCAAATATAGGAAACAACTTAGACACGTGTCATTTTTGTCATAACAAAATCTATGATACGTCAGTATGAAGAAAGTCCATAATTAGCAACTTAATTTAGTAAGGATATATTAGACACACAATTCATACTTTTTTTTTTTGGATGGTGCAATTTAATTCAATAGTATTAATTCTTACACCAAATGGACACTCGAGATGAAGTTCCCAACCAAGTTTTAAGTTACTACCCTTTCTAGAAAATCAGGTCCAGCAAACATGGAAAATGATGTTAAGTTGCCAAGAAGTTCCTTGGAGTTGCTCGTGCTCATATCAACTTGTTGAATCTTTTTTGAAGTGGCTAGAGATGTTAAATGGCTATATCCCTTTATGCGATTTCTCGTAAGTATGGTTGTCAAAATTAAGATGATGGTGTTGATGAGGTTGTGATTGTATAATCAAATGTTGCGGTGATTTTGGTTGTTTTCAATGAACACTTTTTTAGAGAGAGAGAGGACATAAAGAGGGAAAATGTTATCATAGAGAGGAATAATGTTTAATTTCTTTAGTGAAGACGTTCGAATGAATAAAAATAGGGCACTTATAGACATGTTAATATGTATGACTGATATGTCGATTAGTGTTGGAGGTTGAGAATTAAAGGAACAGTGGTGTTCCAACCAATGTAGAGGTAAATTCAAAGCAGCAGCCAAATGATATTATAATGGAATCACGAGAAAATCCATCCACCTCTCAATTTCATCGCCTAAGAAAGAAAATGTTAGCAAAATAGGCCATACAAAGATTGGCTGAGGTTTTCAAGACATTAACGACGGGACATGATGCTCTATTTGCAAAAATACAGATCCTAAAATGTTAATGTACCAGACAAACTATAGTGTCGGAAACCTTCAGAAAGATAGGAAATGTGAAATCCCTAGCATTTTCAATTAAATCTATAGAACCTAAAAATGAAAATTCGGTGTCCGAAGAAGAGGTAGTAATGATCTAAGCAGTAATAACGGGAGAATGTTTTCACTGCATGCTCTAGGACAATGAAAGCGCAAAAAATATACTATATGATAAACTATTTGACCAAATGCAAAATTACAATCCTTAGATTCCTGTGTTGGATTCTCTTCGTTTCACCAAAAGAGGCCTAGCCTTTCACGGACATGCTACTCTATTAGTGAAGATATGAAAGGAGCCCCACACATATCAAGGATATATGGATTTTAGTATCATCAAGGATAAACCTGCATACCACTAAATCCTTAGACATCCTGCCATGAAACAGCTGAACATAATCATTTCCCTCCTTCAATCATGTTTGAGGTATTCCACAAATAAAGGCAAAATATCGTTAAAGTATAATCAAGGAATCCTGCGCAGGAATCACCAAAGTAACGCAAGCAAAGGATCGATAAGAGCTCTTAGTATTTAATTGATATAGTTGAAATGAGTAATCTTGAGAATAAAATGGATATCGAGGAATCAATCAATCCTCGCATAAATGATTGCATATCATAGGTGGCTGAGATCAAAGAGCTAGAAAGATTTTTCATTAGCTCAGAAGATGCAAGCAATGCTCTAAAAATTTGCAAGAAATTGAGCAAACCTATGAAAGGTCTACAAAACAAATTTATGGCAGTGAACCTAGACGTGTTCACTAGAAGCAAGCTGACATGATGGGAATAGATCCCAAAGTGTCCTGTCATGCCCTTAAAATAGTCGGTCAATGAAAACCAAAAAGTACAAGTTATTAAAAAGAGAGGTGGATACATTGTTAGAAAATAGCTTTAACCGTGAAGATCGATTCCCAATTTGGGTATGTAACCCGGTCATAGTACCAAAGAGCAACGGAAAGTGGCGAATGTGCTAAGATTTCACATATTTGAATAAAGCTTGTCATGAAGACATCTTCCCGCTTTCGTAAATTGATGTGAATGTAAGTACGGGACACGAGTTATTATGTTTTATAAATGCATATTCAAGATAAAATTATGAAAATTTAGAATAAAAATACAAATTGAAATGGAAAGTTCTTAGGATACATGGTCAAACAGCATGGTATAGAAGTGAACCCCAACAAAATTTAAGCCCACATAAAAATGTGATTGCAATCTAAATCGAAAGATGTACAAAGCATAACAAGAAGAATCACCTCCTTGAGTATGTTTGTATCACAAGAAACACATAAATGTTCCCCATCTTGTCCAAGTATTAAAAGGAGGAAAAAAGTTCAAATTGGGTAGCAAATATAAGCAAGGATTCTAGACTTAGGAAAAGAACCCTATTAGCTAAACTCGAAAATGGAAAAAAAGTCTATTACTATATTTGGCAGTTTCTAAAGTGGTGGTTAGCTTTGGTAAAAGAGGAAGGGCATGTAAGTAAAGCCGTGCAAGGAGCAGAGGCAAGATATCCAAATATGGAAAAGTTGTCCCCTGTCATAGTTACGGCATCCCAAAAGTTACTACTCTACTTCCAGAGCCACATTATCGAAGTACTAACTAATTTCCCATTCAAGCAAGTATTGTAAAAACATGAAGCAAAAGAAAGACTAATTAAATGGACAGTAGAGTTGGGGTAGTTCGAAATAAACTATAAAGAACGATCTTCAATAAAAGCACGAGCGTGGCAGTTTTTATCGAAGAACTATCAAATGTTCCCATTTCTAATGAGGGGTCTGAGCAGAGAATGTGGAAATTATTTTTAGATGAATCGTTGGGAGATACTAGCTCCAGACAAGCATAATCTTGACAAGCCTAGAAGGGTAAAATTTAAATTGCACATTAAGATTCGTATTTAAAACAACCAATAATGTAGCTAAATATGAAACTTTATTAGACGACATCTAGCTGGCAAAATAAATGAAGACGCAAAGCATAGAAGTAAAAAGCGACTTCACATTTGGTGGTAAATTAGGTTGATGGAAAGTTCACGGTCAAGTATAAAACAATCCCTAGAAAATAAAACGATCATGCAGATGCTTTGTTAAAGCTAGCAAGTTTGAAGGATGCAAAGAAATTGTGTCTTATCTTAAAGTTAGACACTCCATAAAGATAAAAAGGTAGCATAAAAACTATGGCTGAGATCCTTTAGATACACACTACAAGGTGATATCCTGTTTAAACGCAAGTACACTCTTCCTCTGTTCAAACCCATAAATGAGGACGAGGCACACGCCAGTGGATACTCCGTGTCACAGAAGGCCTTGAAGCAGGGTTATTATTGACCTAAAATGAGGAAAGATTTAACAGAAAATTTAAAGTTACAAGTTTGCATCCATATCATGACATTTTGTATAGAGTTAGTGACTAGCAATGGCCCTTCGCTAAGTAGGGCATTGACTTTACTGGAACATTGTTGGCCAATGGTCAATCTTATGTTTTGATTATAACAAACAAAGTATGTTTATCTATAATATCTATATTCAAGTTTTCATTGTTACATGTTGCGGACTTGCTCAAATTGGAGACAAAACTATTGCACGAAGCATTGTTGATTAAGAAAGCTTAAAATGAAAATAGATCATTCACAATAGAGCACTCACACCAAAACAATTGGAGACAAATCTTGCGCCATTTCAAATCGAGCACTCGCGCCAAATCAATCGAAGATATTGGAACTAGATGTTTTAACTCATTTGTAAAGATAAAACACTTTAATTCTTAGCAATGACACATTGAAAGCTCAAGTGAGTGATTTTGATGCACAAGAAAAATTCACTTCGTAAAACATTCTTGCATCAAAAATATTTTCTTTTAAGGTAAGGACTATGACTTAATTTTCGATCATACAAAGCATTACTTACCTTGAAATGTCAAGTAAATATGTAAAGCAAAAATTACAAAGTTGCAAACAAAACAAAAAATTGGATCAAAATAGTTCTAGTCATCCGGACGTCCGGATGGTGAACCGGGCGTCCGGTTTGCCAGCTACTTTTTGTTATTCGGTATTGTTCCGGATGTCCGGTTGGGTTGTTCGATTAGGCAGAAAAGTTGGTGTTTCTCACTCCTATAAATACCAACTCATTTGTTATTCATTACAACAATTAGAGAGCATTAAAGTGAGATTCTTTTGAGCAAAATAGCATTAATTTCTCATCCTATTTATTATTATCAAATCATTTTGTTTTGAAAAACTTTTGATTAAATCAATTCTTGAAAATCATTTAACACATAACATATCACTTGAGCTCCACTCATTGCTATCTATTAAAGTGTTAGCCTATCTCTCTCTTGACATTTAAATTGTGATTATATCATTTATTAAGAGAAATGTTTCAATTTGTAAATTCAATTCTCCTTAAACTTGTGGTTCGTGTTGAGGTCCTGAAAAGCTCAACGTTGTAAAAACGATAGGTGCTCCTTGCTTGTAAGTCACCAGAAGCTTTGTAAAATGTTAGATTGCACCACAAGTCAATCAACATAGTGAAGTTGGTCTTGCTCGTGCCGGAGAGCTTGATAACGGAGGACGTAGATCATTGCGTTGGATCGAACCTCCATAATTTATCGTTTGCACTCGCTATCCCTCTTCACTTATTGTTTTTATATTCATGCTTTCTATTTGAATCAATCTATCTATCTAGTTATTACGTGTTTGATTTTAAGTTGATTTTTCGAAAAAGATTTAAAAAAACCAATTCACCCCCCTCTTGGTTTGCTAGTCTTGGGCTATCAACCATTGCCCTAGGGAAGATCCAATATGAGGTTCAAAATCGTGGCAGTAAATTATTTCACTAAGTGAGTAGAAGTAGAACCCCTTGCAAATATTACCAATGCCAATACTTGTAAATTCATATGAAATAATATTATCTGTCGGTTTGGAGTACCAAATTTCATAATTTCATTCAATTGCAAAGGAAAAAGTTAAAAGCAATACCTGATACGTGTGTTTTTGCATACTTATTTAATACCTAAATATACTTATTATTGATAAAAATAAGCGAATATCTACTCACAATTATGTAATTATTGCTTTTGTAGGTAAGAATCACCCAAAGAAAAAAAAAAAGACAAAATGAGGAAAATGGACTAAAAGTGTGCAAAATTGTGAATTTGAGGACCAAATTGTACAATATCAAAGTTAATGGACCTAAAATGCAATTATCTAGGGGACTTAGGTAGAAAATTTTGAATTGTTTGGTTTTAAATGTGAAATCAGCTCTCCGTTTTCCTTTTCATTTTTCATCATTTTAATTTTAATTTTTCTTTCTTTCACTTCCTTTCTTTTCATTTTCAATTTCTTGCAATTTTGGAAGCAAAATCAATAGCACAAGGAGAATACATCTAAGGATTTGGAGAAATATTTGGAGATGTCGAAGCTTTTTCTATAACTTTGTATTCTCTCAATTATTTTGCCATATTCGTAATGTATTGTATAAAATATTCTCCTTTTTATTATTTATATAACATGGGCTGAGTATTTTTATTGGGATTTATGATTGAAGTTAACCTTACTTTCATTAATTTTAATATTTGTCATTTAATATTAAAATGTTTATTTTCATGTGTATTTATTATTGTGTTGAATGTCTTTCATTTATTTGACCATTAAATGATTGAATTTAGTGATTTGTAAATCGGTCGAGAGAAGATTATACATTCTAGACCAAATAGTAAATACCCTAGTTTTGTGTAGGAGATAGAGATATACCTCTAACCCTAGGTGACCCATTGAGATAGAAATATAGTAGGTTTAATCAATCAATTATGGTTAATTTCGCTCGAGAGAGGTAATTAATTAAATTTGAAAAATCGGGTCTAACATCGTAAATGAGTAATTTGTTAATTGGCTTGTGGAGAAATTAATTAGGTGACGTTTAAGTGAAACCACGAATCCCAACCACGTTTTTCCTCTGAAATTTTCAAGTGTTTACGTTTTCTTATTTTGTAGATTATTAGTTAATTTTCTTTATTTTCAAACATCAAATTTTATTATGTGTTTGTTTTTATTGTTAAAATTAAATTGACTAAAGTTGTATAATTGGAAGTTAGCATTCCTCGAGGAATCGACAATCCGGACTCAAAAAGTCCACTTTATTACTTGAACGTAACTCGTGCACTTCCGGTTTATAATTTTAACGAACAAGTTTTTGGCGCCGTTGCCAGGGACTGTTTTATTTTAATTACCATCTTAGTTGATTCTAATTTTCACAATTTTTTTAGTTTTTATTCTTTTTTATAGCTTTTATATCTTTATTGTAAAGTTGATTTCTTAATTTTTATTTCATTAGGTCTTTGGTAGTGCATGCTTCGTTCTAAAAGTTTTGATCTTTCCGAACTTAATCTGGATATTGAAAGTACTTTCCGAAGAAGGTGACGGGAACAAAAGTGAATTAAGAAGACAACAATTAATCGAGATGGCCCAATAAGGATAAAATGTAGAACCCAATGCTCAACAAGAAAATATTCTACGCGGGGCATTCCACTGGGTTTTGGTAACCAAGTGGGTAGGGCCTAAGAGCGTGTTGTAAATGAGAAAGATATGTTATTTGGGGACTTCATGAAGCCATCCATGGTAGAGAATGAATCAAGTATTGTCTTCCTTTCATTTGGGCATCCAAACTTTCAAACTTCGGCCGGATGTCATCAGTTTATTTTCCAATACCATTCCATTTTATGGGAGGACCTATGAGAAGCCACACTTTTATGTTGCATGATTTGTGGAGAATGTTGGCAATTCTAAATATGAGGGCGTGAGTATAGAGGTGATTCGAATGAGATAATTTGTCCATACATTGAAGGATAAGGCAAGGGAGTGGCTTGAAACTTTACCACCCAGGAGCATAAATAGTTGGGCAGAATTTGTTCAAAAATTTACAACCAAATTATTTCCACCCGCTCGAGTAGCCAAATTCAAGCATGACATAACCACCTTCCAACAATTCGAATTGGAGAGCTTTCATCAGGCTTGGGAGAGATTTAAAGATATGCTTTGGAAATTTCCAAATCATGGAATCACAATGGGGTAACACGTAAATTATTTTTATGCCTGGTTGACTCCTTTTAGCCGTTCAAATGTAGATTCATCTTCTAATGGCTCCATTAAGAAGAAGAGTATTCGGGAAGCATATGATCTATTCGAGGTCATGAGTGAGCAAAGTGCTATGTGGTCGGATAGGGGTTCACAAAGAGGAGTTGATAGAGTCCGAGATGGTGAAGCCTTTTCAATGGTTATAGCAAAGATTGATTCCCTAGCAAAGAAAGTAGAAGGACTTTCTACATCTACCTATAGCTCTCATTCCGCCCATATGATACAATCTCTACCTATTTGTGATATTTGTGGAACAAATCACCCAAGTTTGAGTTGTCCATTGATAGGTAGTAGTTTAGCATCCACCGAGCAAATGGTATATGCTCAAAACTTCCAACGTCAAGGGTATAATCCTTACTGTCAAACTTATAACCCCGGTTGGAGAAATCATCCAAACTTCTCTTATGTGAACAATCAAAATATGCTAAACCCGAGGCTACAAGAGAAGAAAGAAGGATGGGAAAATGCCATTGCTAAGTTGGCGAACCATCAATTGCAATTTCAAGAACACAATGATGCCTCTACGAAAAATTTGGAACGTCAAGTAGGCCAAATAGCCAGGCTTCTCTCTGAAAGGCAACAAGGAGCATGGCCTAGAAATACCAAAACAAATCCAAGAGAGAATGTGCAAGCTATTACCACTAGAAGTGGGGTGTAATTACCCGAAATTATGGTAACACGAGCAAGGGTTCAATCCGACAAAGCACCCATGGAGGAAGATGTATTTGTTCAAGAGCCTAGTATTAGTGTTGAAGTAGCCAAGGAAAGTGAACCGGAGCTATCAACATCAAAGGCTCCAACACCCGTTGAGGCATATGTACCCCATATTCCCTTTCCACAAAGACTTCAAAAGCATAAGCTCGATGCTCAATTCAGAAAATTTTTGGAAGTGTTCAAGAAGCTACACATCAACATTCCAATTGCTGATGTCTTAGCTTGGATGCCAAGTTCATGAAGGATATTTTTTCCAACAAAAGAAAACCTGAAGAGCACGAGACAGTGATGCTAACGAAGGAGTGTAGTGCTATTTTACAAAACAAACTGCCTCCAAAAATTAAAGATCCAGGGAGTTTTACTATTCCATGCACTATTGGTGATTTAAACTTCAGTAAAGATTTATGTGATCTTTGTGCTAGCATTAATTTGATGCATTTGTCAATTTTCAGTAAATTAGGCTTGGGAGAGGTCAAGAAAACTATCGTGTCCTTGCAATTGGCCGATAGATCTATCAAGTATCCAAGGGGTGTCATTGAGGATGTCTAGTCAAAGTGGACAAGTTCATCTTCCCGGTCGATTTTATAATTCTTGATATGGAAGAGGATCTTGACATCCCTATTATCTTGAGATGGCCATTTCTTGCTACCGGTCGAGCTTTGATTGACGTACAAGAGGGGAAACTCATCTTAAGGGTTTAAGATGAACAAGTTACATTCAATATCTTGAATGCCATCAAGTACCCATTGGAATTCGATTCTTGCCTTTTTGAGTGGGTGTTGTTGATCATGTGGTGGCTGATTCTCTTCATGGACTTTTTAAGGATCCTTTTGAAACATGTCTTGAACGTTTTTTAACTACTAAAGATGGGGATCTTGAAGTTGAGCACGTGGCACATTATTTGGGGGCTACATCATCAGAGAGTACCATACTTTGAGGATTTGAAAAAGAATTCTTCACCACCACTACCATCTCTTCAATGAGCACCTACACTTGAATCAAAGCCTTTTCCATCTCATTTAAGGTATGCCTATTTGGGATATGCATCTACACTTCCAGTTATCATTTCCAATTCCTTAAGTGAGTTGGAGGAAGCGAAGTTACTCCAGGTATTGAGGGAACATAAGGAGGCCATCGATTGGACTATTACAGATATTCGAGGAATAAATCATTCATTGTGCATGCACAAAATCCTTATAGATGATGATTTTAAACCATTGGTGGAGCATCAAAGGAGGTTGAACCCGAACACAAAAGAAGTAGTGAGGGCTGAGGTAGTAAAGTGGCTTGATGCGGGGCATTATTTATCAGATTTCAGATAGTGCATGGGTGAGCCCAGTTCAAGTGGTACCAAAAAAAGGAGGTATAACGGTAGGTGAAAATGAGAACAACGAACTTATACCTACAAGACCCGTGACCGGTTGGAGAGTATACATTGATTACCGCAAGCTCAATAATGCTACTAGAAAGGACCATTTCTCTCTTCCTTTCATTGATCAAATGCTTGAACGATTGGCGGGGTATTCTCACTATTGCTTTTTGGATGGGTATACGGGCTATAATAAAATTCCAATAGCCCCGGAGGATCAAGAGAAATCTAATTTTACTTGCCCATATGGTACATTTGCACATAGAAGGATGCATTTTGGTCTTTACAATGCACCTACCACTTTCCAAAGGTGCATGATGGCTATCTTTTTCGACATGGTGGAGAAATGTATTAAGGTTTTTATTGATGATTTCTCGGTGTTTGGGGCCTCGTTTGATGGATGCTTGAAGAATTTGGAGATGGTATTAAAAAGATGTGAGGAGGCCAACTTAATACTTAATTGGGAAAAATGGCACTTCATGGTCCAAGAAGGCATAGTTCTTAGCCACCGAATTTCACACAAAGGAATAGAGGTTGGAAAGGTAAAAATCCAAATCATCAAGAAATTATCTCCACCAAATTCGGTAAAAGGGATAAGGAGTTTTTTTAGACATGTCGGATTTTATAGGAGATTTATAAAGGACTTCTCAAAGATCACAAAGCTACTTTTGTTCTTTACTTGAGAAGAACAATACTTTTGATTTCTCTCAAGAGTGTCTTCATGCTTTCAACACTCTTAAAGAGAAACTCATCACTGCTCCTATCATTGTAGCTCTAAATTGGGATCATCCACTTGAACTTATGTGCGATGCAAGCGATTATGCCATTGTAGCGATTTTGGGGTAAAGAAGAGATAAAGTCTTGCATGTTATCTACTATGCTAGTCGGACCTTGACTGATGCTCAGTTAAACTATGATATTACTGAAAAAGAGATGCTCGTGGTGGTATTTAAATTTGATAAATTTCGGTCTTACCTCATTATGTCGAAGGTGATTGTTTACACCGACCACTCGGCCCTCAAGTATTTGCTAGCAAAGAAAGATGTCAAACCTCCATTGATTAGATGGGTTCTTCTTCTACAAGAGTTTAAATTGGAAATCCATGATAAGAAGAGGACTGAAAATGTTGTTGCCGATCATTTGTCTTGACTTGAGCACACCGAAAAAGTGGTGGATGGTGAAATAAATGAGGTATTCCTCGATAACCAACTATTGCAAATCATGCATCTTCTATAAGCGACTCACACCCCATGGTATGCAGACCATGTGAATTTTCTTGCTAGTGGTATCACTCCCCTAGAGCTTTCTTACCAACAAATGAAGAGATTCTTCGCCGACACCAACCATTATTTTTGGGATGACCCTTTATTGTTTAAACAAGGCAGGGATCAAATTATTTGGAGATGTATGCCGGAAGATGAAATGGAGCAATGTCATTCCTCTCCTTATGGTGGTCACTTTGGTGCTGTGAAAACTACATCAAATGTACTTCAATCGGGTTTCTATTGGCCCACATTATTTAAGGATGCCCACACTCTTGTCTCTAAATGTGATAGAAGCCAACATAGTGGTAATATCTCCAATCAAAATGAAATTCCGTTGAACTCTATATTGGAGGTAGAAATTTTTGATGTGTGGGGTATTGATTTCATGAGGCATTTTCCTTCATCATTCTCAAATCAATACATTTTGGTGGCGGTTGATTATATGCCGAAGTGGGTTGAAGCGGTGACTTTGCCCACTAATAATGCTCGAGTGGTAGTAAACTTTATAAAGAAAAATATTTTCTCTCGCTATAGCACCCCCCCGAGCTATCATTAGTGATGGAGGCAAACATTTTTGCTATCACTTATTCGACTCATTATTGACAAAATATGGAGTGGAGCATTGTATGTCCACCCCCTATCATCCCCAAACTAGTGGCCAAATTGAGATTTCGAATAAGGAGTTGAAGAGGATTCTCGAGTTAACGGTGAACACCTCGAGAAAAGATTGGTCCAAGAAATTGGATGATGGATTATGGGCTTACCACACCGCCTTCAAACCCCTATTGGTATGTCCCCTTGCTGACTTTTATTTGGGAAAGCTTGTCACCTCTTTGTCGAACTCGAGCATCGAGCTTATTGGGCAATGAAAGCTTTGAACTTTGATGTCAAATCGGCCGGTGAGAAAAGATTGCTTCAATTGAATGAACTTGATGAATTCCGCCTTGATTGTTGTGAGAATGCTCGAATTTACAAAGAAAAGACAAAGAAATGGCATGACAAGCACATTTGAAGCGGGGGTTCTTTGTTGGGCAACAAGTTCTTCTCTATAATTCTAGACTTCGATTGTTTCCTGGAAAGCTCTGCTCAAGATGGTCGGGTCCTTTCACCATCGCAAAAATCTTTCCACATGGAGCGATTGAACTTTATCATGAAGAAAAGGGGAACTTCAAGGTCAACAGGCAATGTTTGAAACCGTACTTGGGAAGTGATTTTTTAAAAGAGAAATCATTTATTCTCCTTGACAACCCGGAGTGATCATGCCCCAAACGTCGAGCTAGAGACTTTAAAACAAGCGCTTATTGGGAGGCAATCCAATCTTCTTACTGTTTTACTATTTTGATATTTACTCATGATTAATACTTTTGTTATCACATTTTTAACTTAATACCATTTTTTGTAGGTCAAATTTTTAAAGTCCAAGCCACCCATGGGTCTCAAGAAATTTGGGGGTGAACAAGGTCACGAGCTAAAAAAATCATCACAAACAACCTTCAACAAACATTCAATAGGGAAGTTTTATCAACCATCTTTCTTTGTTTTATATCATTTTTTTACACATTGAGGACAATGTATGATTTAAATTTGGGGTGATTGTACTTAAATTGGTGATATTGCATTGATATGTTAGAAAGCCATGCCGGCTTCGGATGTTTTGGTGTTTAAAATTGTTTTTGATTCATGAGCTCTGACCAAATATGCTATTCGTGCCTAAGTTTTTCAAAAATTGCTTGTTCATGTGAGATCCCAAGTTACTTTGAGCACAATGTTCACAATTAATTGTTATTTAGATGTGAAAATGTTTGATTGATGGATAGATTTTTTTGAATTGATAAAAACTAGGTTGTTAGTTGTGTTTAAATTTTTATCAATCTTACCTTCTCTTCTCTTCTCTTTCACTTAACCATATTGTGAGAAGTTTGGGGGTAGTCGAGCTGGTGAAGGATATTTTCTAGAAGTGTGTTGTTTTCATGCATGTTAAAAAAAATAAAATTGTGTTGAGTGTCTTTTGCTAAGTATAAGCTAGGTAATGACCATATGCTAGAGATCTAAGCCCCATTTATTTTGTAATGCTAAAAAAGGATATTGTACTTGTTGATTCTTGCCCCACAACTGGGGAGTTATTAACCTAAAACTCGCTACAACGGTCAATACGAAAGTTTAAGGGAGTGAGGTCAATCATGAGCTTCTATTGAAAATTTTGATGAAATTATGCAATTTTATTTGATGTTTGGGGTTAGTTAACTAGTGGGTTTGAATTACTTAGCCCCCGTTTGAGCCACATTAAGATTTTCAGTCATATTCTTCTACTCATTTTCAACCACACATTCTTCAATAAAATAATATTTTCCATCACATTTTCCATCAATCTATTATTCCAAAATACATTCTTCCAAAATAATGTGGCTCAAACACACCCTTAGTATAAGCTTAAATGTCAAAGCACTCATCTAGTGGAGAATCATCACGTGGATAGATTTTTGACATTGTCGGGTAGGCCCAACCAAACTAGGGTGGGAAAATAAATGAGTGATTTAAAAGTAACATTTAGATTTACACTTGGGAAAAGAAAGTAAACTTATATTTAAGGAGTGGAATCTCACGAGTAGGAAAGGAAATATTTGACGACAAAGGGTCAGGTTGAAGTCAATTTGAAAATTCTTCCATCTTGATAACTTTTTCTTAGTGTAGATAATGATTGAAAGTAGCTATGCACACACGTACCGATCAAACATCATATAAGCCAAAATTATTTTTGCTAGCATTATTTGGAGCATATTTGTAAATTAATTATACAATTTTATACTCGTTGATTATTATGGCAAGCTATCTAATATTGTTAATCTTTATCATATATTACTTGATTGTGTTAATAGATAATCTTGCTCGGGACTAACAAGAACTTAAGTTTGGAGGTATTTGATAATTGTGTTTTTGCACACTTATTTAATACCTAAATATACTTATTATTGATAAAAATAAGCGAATTTCTACAGATAATTATGTAATTATTGCTTTTGTAGGTAAGAATCACCAAAAGAAAAGAAAACAAGACAAACGGAGGGAAATTGACTAAAAGTGAACAAAATAGTGAATTGAGGACCAAATTGTACAAGATCAAAGTTGAGGGACCTAAAATGAAATTATCTAAGGGACTTAGGTTGCAAATTTTGAATTGTTTGGTTTTAAATGTGAAATCAGCAACTGGGACTCCTTCTCTCTCTGTTTTCCTTTTCACTTTTTATTAGTTTCATTTTTCTTTTTCTTTCTTTCTTTCACTTCTTTTCTTTTCATTTTCAATTTCTTGCAATTTTGGGTGTAAAATCAACAGCACAAGGAGAATACGTCAAAAGATTTGGAGATGTCAAAGCCAAGCTTCAAAAATGGGCTTTTTCTATAACTTTGTATTCTCTCAATTATTTTGCCATATTTGTAATGTATTGTATAAAATATTCTCCTTTTTATTATTTATATAACATGGGCTAAGTATTTTTGTTGGGATCTATAGTTGAAGTTAACCTATCTTTAATTAATTTTAATATTTGCCTTTTAATGTTAAAATGCTTATTTTCATGTGTATTTATTATTGTGTTGAATGTCTTTCATTTATTTAGCCATTAAATGATTAAGTTTAATGATTTGTAAATCGTTCGAGGGAAGATTGTAAATTTTAGACCAAATAGTAAATACCCTAGTTTTGTGTAGGAGATAGAGATATACCTCTAACCCTAAGTGATCCATTGAGCTATTTTTACAAATATTTAATGCGGTTGTTTCGTTTGAATCGTCATAGAAATATAGTAGGTTTAATCAATTAATTAGGGTTAATTTCGATCGAGAGAGGTAATTAATTAAATTTGAAAAATAGGGTCTAACATCGTAAATGAATAATTTGTTAGTTGGCTTGTGGAGAAATTAATTAAGTGACAGTTAAGTGAAACCATGAATCACAACCACGTTATTTCCTCCGAAATTTCTTAGTGTTTATGTTTTCTTATTTTGTAGATTTTTAGTTTATTTTCCTTACCTTCAAACATCAAATTTTATTGTGTGTTTGTTTTTATCGTTAAAATTAAATTGACTAAAGTTGTTTAAGCATTCCTCGAGGGATCGACAACCCGAACTCAAAAACTCCACTTTATTATTTGAATGCGATCCGTGCACTTTCGGTATATAAATTTAGAAAATAGATCCGAAGAAAGTTCTTCACTTCGTATTATCTTCAGGCTAAGGGTAAGTAGAAACAACGAACAGATTGTTAAAAAGCATCCTTAAAGGATGCTATATAAGAAGAAGAGGCTATAGGCCAATGAACTGCCACAAATCCTATAGTCATACCGATCGTCCACTAAAACTGGTATAAGAGAAACCCCTTATTTCCTAGCCTATGTAATGGAAGCCATGATACTAGTTGAAATCTGTAAGCTCGACAAGGAAAATAAGATATGATGGGGAACAAAATACGGAAGCTATCAATCCAAACCTTGACCTCTTAGAAGAGAAATTAGATGACTCTCAAGTTAAGCTTGTCGTATACCAAAAAAGATCGAAAGATATTTCAACTCTAAGGAACGGAAGAAAAATTTCAAAGTAGGGGACTTAGTACTAAAAAATAGTATTTGTTACGGACAAGGAAATGAGCTTTAGTTCGCTTGGCCAAAAGTGGGAAGGACCATATACAATAATCAAAGTCATCCATTCAAGAGCATATAGGCTCGCGGAAAAGGATGGTGGACCTATGAAACATCCTTGGAACAGAATGTACTTAAGAAAATATTATCAATAAAATGCAATCTGAATAACATATTGGGGAAACTCAATAAAATCAATTCTTTCATTATGCAAACTCAAAACACATGGTTTGAATTCTTGTTGTGCAAAGTCAATAAGCTTGATTGATTCTCACTAAATAACTTAACGAAGCTAAAATGCAAAAAGGTCGGTAAAAATAGAAATTTTCATTGATATAAAGAAAAGTTACAAGGCTAGCATATTTGCAAACTAATTCGATTACATACATAAAAAACCTAGCTAAAAGGCATATTTAGCAAACCAAGTTACTTGACAAGCCTGTTGTTCCCATCTGTAAAAACCTCTTGAACCAGAAGATGTGAAGAGTTGCAGAGATTTGTGAAATATGAAAAGGAAAAGTGGCGGGAAAATCGGTTGAATGAATTTTCATATGAACCAAATGTTAACAGCACCTATATATATATATATATATATATATATATATATATATATATATATATATATATATATATATATATATATATATATATATACACACACACACACATATACAAATGAAGCTAATTACTCACGCCTATTGTATGAATGAAGAGCTGTACAATTACATAAATAACCTTAGCTAAAATATGGCTTAACACTCCCCCTCAAGATGAGGAGTATACGTTCAATACTCCCATCTTGCATAACAAAGAAATAAATTTAGTTCCACCAACAGCCTTTGTTAATATGTCAGCAAGTTGATTCTGTGAGGCCGTGTACAACATTTTTACTTCACCTGCCTGAACTTTATCTCTAACCAAGTGACAATCAATCTCGATGTGTTTGGTTCTTTCATGGGATACCGGATTACTTGCTATGTGAATGGCAGATTGGTTGTCACAAAATAGCAAAGCTGCCTTGGCTTGTTTGACACCCAAATCATCTAATAAGTTTTTCAGCGAACTTAGTTCACACAGAGCAGCTGTCATAGATCTGTACTCTGCTTCTGCAGAGGATCTTGAGACTGTATGTTACTTTTTAGACTTCCAAGATATTAAGGAGTTACCCAAGAAGATTCAATATCCGATAATGGAGGGCCTAGTGTTAGAGCAAGCTGCCCAATCCGCATTATAGTAGCCCTTGAGATGTAAATTTAGTTTGCTTCCAAAGAACAGCACCTATCCTGTTGTACCCTTTATGTACCTCAAAACATGATGAACAGCTTCCATATGAGGTTGTTTTGGTGACTACAGGAACTGACTTAGTAATTGTACAGCATAGGATAGATCAGGCCTTGATATGGTTAGGTAAAGAATTCTTCCCACTAGCCTTCTATACTTACTAACATCCACAACACTTTCTCCTTCATCCTTGCTTAACTTCAAATTATGTGGCAAGGGATTAGCAGCTGGTTTGGCCCCTAAGTAGCATGCATCTGATAAAACTTCTAAAGCATATTTTCTTTGACATGTAGAAATCCCCTGCAACAGCCAATAGAGTTTTGACAGTTACCAATTTTGCAACTGGAGAGAAAGTTTCCTCATAATCCAGACTCGGCTGTTGGGTGAACCTTTTGGCAACCAAACGGGCTTTCTTTCTTTCCTCAGTCCCATCTGAATGAAGCTTAACTTTATACACCTACCTACAAGCTACAGGCTTCTTATGATCTGGGAGCTTTACAACATCCCAAGTGTTATTTGAAACAAGTCCTTGGTATTCCAACTCCATAGTTTGACACCAATCAGGATACTTAGATGCTTCACCATAAGAGTGAGGCTCAAAAATAGTAGAAAGAGCCAAATCATATTTTTTATGTGCAGGAGATAACTAATTGTAATTCAGATGATTTGACATAGGGTATTGCTTACCTAAAGCATGGCCTTTTTCCATAGATCCAGATTGGGAGATAGATAATTGAGAAACAAGATTACAGTGATAGTCTAGGAGATAAGAAGGTGGTCTGGGGACTCTTTTGGACTTTCGAATGGGCATTGAAGGTGAGGGAGTTGGAACTACAGATGATGGAGCTTCAGAAGAATGATCAGAACTAAATAAGATATGATAAGGTGATATGTGAGCCTCAGGCAAACTGGAGGTTGGATGTGAATGAGGGATGTCATGATGTGAGGGTAACTGAGTTGGAAATAGGGTTTGATTGGACTTCGAAGAGTCAACAAACTTGGATAATGACTGAAGGAATGAAGGATGATGAAATGGAAATATGTTCTCATGAAAAATGACATCCCTAGAATGGAAAGTGATATTGGTATGAAGGTTATATAGTTTATAAGCCTTCATACTATAAGGATAACCAATGAATATGCAAGGTGTGGCTCTAGGATAAAATTTAGTTCGATTTCTCTTCAAGGCGATAGCATAGTAGAGACAGTCAAACACCTTGAGATGGGTATAGGATGGTGCAGTTTGGTATATCATTTCATAGGATGATTTATCAGCAAGGATAGAGGAAGGAGTTCTGTTAATAAAGTGTGTTGCAGTAGGATGCAATCACCCCAAAATTTATGTGGTAAATTGGCTTGGAATTTGAGGGCTCTAGCAATGTTTAATATGTGTTGGTGTTTTCTCTCAACCACGCCGTTTTGCTGTGGAGTTTCTACACAGCTAACTTGATGTAAAATGCCTTTAGAATGAAAGAATTATGTCATCAAAAACTCTACACCATTGTCAGACATTAAAGTTTTTATGTTGCTGTGAAAATGTGTTTGAATTAGGGAGTAAAAGGCTTGAATGATTGGTCTAGTCTGAGATTTATATCTCATGAGATATGTCCAAGTAACTCTACTATAGTCATCAACTATAGTGAGAAAATATTGAGATCCATTTAAAGAAGGAGTAGAATATGGGCCTCATATATCACAATGGATGATATCAAAGGCCTTGGAAGCTTTTGTCTCACTATGGGGAAAGGGAGCATGTGCTGCTTAGCCAAAGGACATATAGGGCAATGTATGAGTTTATTGAATTTGATGTTAGGAACATATTTATGTAAGACAGATAACTTTGAAGCAGGCAAATGACCTAATCGGCAATGCCATGTATCAATGTGGCTGCTGAGATTATCCTTGTTTAAAAAATTACAAGTACTAGCAGTAATTTTATTACAATGAAGATTAGAAACAGGACTGCAACAGGAAATAATATGCTTAACATGGAAAGGTTTAATAGAATTTGTAATTGACTAATAAAATTTGATGAAGGATTTGCTACTGGACTGATTATCAGGAAGTTGGAAGTAGTATAATCCATTCTCAAGTTTGCCTACCCCAATCGTCTACCATGTTGAAAGATCATGTACAAGGCAAGAATCATACATGAAAATCAGAAAGCAATTATGCTTCAGAATCAAATTGCTTGTAGATATGAGGTTAAATGTAAAAGATAGCACAATAAGAACATCTGATAACTTTACTGTGCCAACACTTGTCATAGCCACAAGATCTCCATTTGGCAACCTTACAGAAGCACTTATCTTAGCTGTAATATTAGTTAAGTATTTGATGGAGCAAACCATATGTTCAGATGCCCCGGTGTCTATGATCCACTCAACTCCATTTTCCCCACCATTAGAACAAATATTATTACCTGAAAAAGTAGATGGTTCAGGACTTGCTGATCAAGCCTGTGGCACATCCTGTATTGTTGAACTACCAGTAGCTAATTGTGCCTGCAGTCGAGTAACAAGCATAGCCAGAAACTGTTGGCATCGATCTGGAGTAAAAGTCACATTTGGCTAAAAGTTAGCAGCCTCAGATTTTCTCTCAACTGGAGCTTGAGCAACAGCACTAGCAACAAATGTTTTTCCTCTAGCAAACTTGTGGCCTGGAGGATAACCAACAAGCTTGTTACAATTTGCTTTGTTGTATCCAAGCACATCGCAATAACTGCACATAAGTCTATATTTCCTTTGAGACTGATTGAATAAGTTTTGTCTGTGATTGGCAATAGATCCATTCATCATCTTACTGGCAAAAGCTGCTGCCTCGAAGTATTGCTGCTTCTTAGTAGCAACATCCTTCTATTTTTCATCTTGCAATATAAGAGCAAACACTTTATTTAATGAAGGCAGTGGATCCATCAAAAACACCTGACTTCTAACAGCAGAGAATTGATCATCAAGCCGCATCAAAAACTGTATAACTTGATCCTCATGTTTGTAACAATTGTTGTTAACATCAGGTCTATAATTATCTAACTCTTCCCAAAGTCCTTTGAAACTGTTGAAGTAAGAACTAACTGAATCGTTCTCCTATGAAATCGAAGAGATCTACTTATTCAACTCATAGATACGTGTGCCATTGCCTTGGCTGTACCTATCTCGAAATTATATCCATATTTCCCTTGTAGAATCCTTATGCATCACACTAGGATAGAGTACTTTAGGAATAGAATTAATGATCCAGGAAGAAACAACGTGATTGCACCTTCTTTATTTTTAACACTCAACGCCATAACCACAGCTCGACTCCACATCGAGTAGTTGTCTTCGGTGAGAACAAAAGAAATGATCTGCATACCTATGTTGCCTCCTTAGTGAAGATAGTAGGGACTAGCTAGATGAGTAATCAATCGATTAAGAAGAGAATTGGTATCTCCTGCAGCCATTTCACCAATAGATGAATCGCGGATGAATTTATATGATCACATTGATTTTGTAAATTTGTTGCAATGCTTGATTCATCCGCCATCCGCCATTACACGGAAGCTTCAATTGAATTTCTCTATACCATGAAGAGTTGCACAGAGTTGTGAAATAAGAAAAGGAAAAGTGGCGGGGAAATCGGTTGAATGAATTTTCATATGTACCAAATGTTAACAACACCTATATATATATACAAATGAAGCCAATTACTCACGCCTATTGTATGAATGAAGATCTGTATAATTACATAAATAACCTTTGTTAAAATATGGCTTAATGAGATGAGGGAAAGATCGAGAGTGTTCTAGTGAAGGCAATCCCTTTACCCAAAGCAGCCTCTAGAAGTTGACCATGCATTTGTCATGAAGAAAATGCATGTGGATTTATTACAATATCCTGAACTATGCCTTGCTTGCATGGTGATCCCCGTATGCATATATGTGGAAAATGCAAAAGTATGTCAAGTTTGGCAGCTTTTGGATTATATGCACTGGCCACTGAGAGATAGGCGATAATAGTACAATAGGAAAGACTTTAGGCTAATTTCATTTTGTTGATCAAATTTCAGACGTCAACAATTGGTATGATAAATTAAATTGTATTCATTAAAGAAAAAACATGCTAAATAAATTTCATTTTCAACCATTAAAGTAGCTTTTAATATTATTAATATGCACTAAAGATTTGAGGAAGCATTCCGTACTTGAGGAAATATTGACTGGTACGACAAATGAGAAACTTGTGCTATTGTCATGTTTATTTAGAAAAATAGCTTGTAGGACTATTCAATAAGTTCAATGTTAATTGTTAAACCATAAAAAAAAATTGAATAATTTACATTCATAAGTTATTTGTCAATCTTGATGACCCCAATAACATGTCATCACAATTTGCCTATGTTGATGGTGACGTAAACTAAAACAAAATGTTGACACACTAAAAGTGAAGTCCAAATTAAATAGCCCAAAGAGTGAGGCCCAATTGGGGAGTCCGGATAAAGGCCCAAATAAGATTATTGGTGAATGCAGAGGAAGTCCATGAACACAGTAACATCATCGCCCAATCTTGCAAGACGTCCAGAATCTGAGCGAATGGAGTGTCTTACGATCGCCCAGAGCGATGACCTCGTTCTCGCCCAAACTTTCGAGTCGCCCAGAATCTTAACACATAAGGTATTATGGTTATCCAGAATAGCAGTTATTGAGCAGACTTATCACATTCCACGATTCAAGGAGCCTATTCGAAGGCAGGTGAACGACAAAGAGTAATGGCAACAGTTAGAGATGGCAATTCCACAACAATTTAGCCACCATGAAGAAAGTGGGTAGTTATAAAGCAATCAAGCAGTTTCCAAGCGATTTGTCACGAAGAAATCATCATGGGAATATAAAAAGGAAGAGAAGACATAGAGAAAAAGACCCCGAATCAAACACTCTCAAACAGAGAATATATAATTTCAATTTCTTAGATTAACTTTAATTATCTCTTTTCAGTACTCGTGTGCTTGCGCCCCTTGGAGGCATTCTATTTATTTCCAATTGTAACTCTCATCAATAAAGCCATTTTTAGGACTTCGTCTTAAGAGGTTTGTCCCTTACTCAATCGTCTGAATTCTTTTTTAATTGTTAGCGACTACCCGCGCGAAACACAAAATAACAATATATTACACTTTACTTCTTTTGTCAAACTCAACGATCTCGTCAATATACATATAGATATGACATGCCCATTTTGCCTATAACTAATAATTGATTTATACGTAAAAAAATGAGAATATCATAAAAATGTTAATATAATGTACAAAATTATAAAATCAGAACGTAACCGTCATCACTAATAAATGAGTTTACGAAATCACGAATTTAAAGATATAAAAATAATTAGTGACAAATAAGTTAAAAACTTTAATTGTTTAAAAGAAGAAAATTTATATTTTAAAAAATATTTATAATTCTTAAGCAATGACCTATAAGTCCTACCATTGATTTACATAGTTCCAACAAGTGACCTGATGAATCAATACCTCAATCGGGTCAATTATCAGTTTAGATCTATTAACTATGGTTCAAAGTTTAAATAGGAAGTAATAGGATTGAAGTCTCACTACAACAAAAATGGGCTTTTGCAACATTTAAACGGCAACATTCATTGAAAAAATGTTGCTAAAAGGGTCAATTGCAACGTTCGTGTGAGTGAATGTTGCAAAAAGTGAGATTTTGCAACATTTTTCAACATTTTTCGTTGAACGTTGCTAAAGGTCTACCCTTTTGCAACGTCTTTGAACGTTGTAAAAAGTCTCAACAACTGACCCACCTTAAAATCAAATCAGTTCAAGATATTAGCCCTAATTTTTTCTTCACATCTCGTCTCCACTCCCCTGAGCCTCTCGCTCTCTCTAACTCTCACCTTCACGGTGCAATCGCCATAGAACCACCGCATCCTCTACCAATTCTTGTCCTCACAGCCATCGCCAGGTCCGCCCTGTTCAGCCATCACGTCTAGGGAGCCAGGGACCACTGCGCGTCTGCTGTCTGAATCACCTCTCGCTCGCCTCTCTGGGACGCATGACTCCGCCTAGCTCACCGTCATAGCCAGTCCTCCACCGCCAAACCGTCAGTCCTCACCACCGCCAGTTGGCCCGCCCCGTTGCACCCGCGATGTCAACCTGACTGCCTGCGGCCTGGCCAAAGGTAAAACCCTAACCTTATTGAATTAATTGAATAATTTGGATCCTGATTTCTTCAATTTCTACACTCGTTGGTTGTATATTCAGTTAATTATTTTGGTTAGATTTCTTTCTAAATTTGTTAAATTTTCCACATTTGTTGTTTTTTTCATTACTAAGAGAGCACACAGAGCATACAAAGAGACTTCATTACTTAATCCCTCACAGAGCACACAGAAATGTTGTCTAATACAGAAACTCAAATTAATTACTCATTGCGTTTCAGGTTAGTTTTTTGAATATTACCGGCTTCCGAGACTTCCCTCTAGGAGATTTGCCAATGTTGAAGGTTTGTTTTTTCAATAGATGTATTCTCGTGTGCTGCTTGTTACTTTCTCTTTATGGTCATTCAGATTCATAAATCCCATGATAAGATAAATCATATCTGTTTTGGCATCCCATGTTTGTTCTAGTTTACATTTTCTCTTTATTCCGTTTCTTGCTTTAGCACTTGTAGAAAAATATAGTATTGCAATCAAATTATTATAATTTTGGGAATAATCATTATTGGTTGGTTTCACTTGAATTTTTAACTATGTACATGGATTTTGCCCCCTTGAAACCAATCATTAGAACTTCTGCTTATAAAAACGCATTAAATACGGCCTCTATTTGTGTCCCTTTGTAGGTACTGAGGTATACATCTGAGAATGTTTTTGTACCATTGACTGTTGGAGGAGGTATTCGAGATTTTACTGATGGAACTGGCAAGTATAGAGCTGTAAGTGTTGTGCCCTAGGTCCAATCAACTTTGGACATAAACACTATGAATATATATATAATCAATGCATATGTATGGCAATATCTATTATTTAATTGAATTAATATTCTAATAAATTAAATAATAGAATCCGTAGATTCAAGTTTTGGTGATTTGTTAATCACAAGGAGTTGTGATTGTGAGATACAAATTACATATGACTGAATCTTAAATCGTCCGTGGTCGTAATAACGAGATACGGATATCGTTATTACGGATCGACTATCGCGTGTGGCATTCTTATTTGTGAAGTAAGCAGCTGATCTCACAAGCTAAAGTGTGGTGACACTTGAATGAATACGTGGATGTTTTGTTATAGAACAAAACATTGGAGACCCGCTGAGAGATTCCACATGGATAACTATCTAAGTGTTAGTGGTTAATCTCTAACGTTCGGTAGTGGAATTGGTCCTTTGACTTGAGGTCATCATAGTACCTTATATGAAGGCAGACATACTTTGGTGGTGTTGGATGTTGCTCTGTCAAGGGTCGCTAATACAGCATTGTTCGGGTATGTCAAGAATCATATGAAGGTTGTGAATGATCAATAGAGGATTCGTCACTCTTAGATAGTAAGAGATTATGATCTACATTTTATCCAGTTAAGTTAATAATGAAATCCTTGGCCAAGGTGAACTTATAAGTTGGAAAAGAGTTTTCGACGTACATTGACTTAACAGTGGGATAAAAGATATGATCGATAATTGAGATTGACACATATCCATATCTCATAATTGATCGGATCATATTGACGAAAGGATTATAGTTTCACGGTAAACGAACAAGTTTGGTTTTGTCTTGCTACGTGATATTTCCCGTCACATGTATTGCCTTGATACATTGCTAGATGTCAATCTGGGACAACGAAAATGAATTAATGATAAATTAAAAGGGGCGTTTTAATTTATCGATTTTGATTAGATCAAAATAATAATTCACGTCGTTCGACATCGTGATCGGGAACCTAATGGGTCACACACAAAAGAGAATCAGAAGAATGAGATTTACCAATTAATTAATTGACAAGTGTTGGATAATTAATTAATTTGGTTGTTTATTAATAGGCCCGAATTAATTAATTGGATTAATTAATTCATGGACCGGATTTAATTAATTTGATTAGTTAAATATCGGACCGGGTTAAGTTTAGAGATGTGCCAAGCCCACTTGGGCTTATATTAATAAGCTGTTAGGGTTTGTAAACTGTAGAGAATTTTCATTATTCTTGCTAGCACAAGAAAAGAAAACCCTAGCCGTCATTCTTGTTCTCTGTGTGGATCACAATTGGAGGCTGGACAATTGGACAGCTTGGATTGCAGATCGTGATCATTGGAGTTCAAGAAAAAGCAAAAGAGTTTGTGGAATTCATCAAAGGTATCATTCTCATCACAGTTTCTATCTAAACACATTGCAGATCCTCGTTTGGGAATTGAAAATTATTTTATTTCCGCTGTGCATGATTAAGTAAATTCCCAACAGTGGTATCAGAGCCTACTTTGTGTTTGTTAGAAATTGTTTTGCATCATATAACAATCAAAAGTTGATTGTTATTATTTTTCTCGTTTCTAGCTTTTAAAGAAAATTAATTTCTGATTTTAAATTTGATTTGGAAACGAAAATTAATTTTGATTTAAAAAAAAATAATTTTAAAATTGGATCTGAAGTTGCCGGCAGCAATAACGCCGCCGGCGCGCCCGGCGAGAAATTTGTTTCGTTGCTCGTGGCGACCGGCGCCGCTACCCGCGGCGGCGCCCATGGCCGTTTCATCGCGGGCTGCTGCTACTTAGCAGCAGCAGCCGGCTGCTACGCTGCAGCGCACGCATCGTGCGTTGCAGCGTTCGGCGATGTCGCCGCTGTTAGACAGCGGCGGCACTCGCCAGCCCGACGCCAGCGTCGGAGTTTTGCCGGCGCCGCCAAGGTGTTAGGGTTTTCAGACGGTGAATGAGAGGTGGAGGCGGGGGCCTCTTGTGAAATTTTTGAAATTTCAGGCCCCCGTCTGCAATAATGGAAAAAGGGGTCAAGTTTGCAATTATTTGAAAAGGGCCTATTCTGCTATTTATGAAATTTGGAGGCTCTGTTTGTAATTTTAAACCGGGGTCAACTTTGCAATTTTCAAAAATGAGTTTTGAATTTAAATTTGAAATGGTTTTTGAATTTAAATATTAAAATGGTTTTAAACTTGTATTTCAAATGGGTTTGATCTAAAATTTCAAAATTGACCCGTTTAAAATTTTATTTAAAAATTGATGACTTTTATATTTTCGTTAAAATTGGATTTTAACTTAAATATTAAACTTTGACCCTAAATTGAATTTTATTTTATTTAGGAGTTTTATCCTAAGTTAAAATGTTAATTCATATTAAATTAGAGTTTGACTTTAATTTAATATTTAATTAAAATTTGATTTTAATTAAATTATCCACCCTAGTATATTGTTGAAATTAGAGTTGGACTCTAATTTGACATTTAATTGAAATTTGATTTTAATTAAATTGTCTCGCCCTAAATGTTTCTTAAAATTAGAGTTGGACTCTAATTTAGTATTTAATTAAGATTTGATTTTAATTAAATATGTTCGCCCTAATTTTATTGGAATTAGAGTTTCACTCTAATTTGGTATTTAATTGAAATTTGATTTTAATTAAATAGTCCCGCCTTATATTTGTAGAATTAGAGTTGGACTCTAATTTGACATTTAATTGAAATTTGATTTTAATTAAATAAGTCCGCTAATTAAATTAATTAATTAATTTGATTAATTAATTATTTAATTGTTCCGATCCATTTGTCTAAATTAGTTTAGACGACTTTAATTGTTAGAAACTTGAAACATGTTTGCATATAATATTAGATATTATAGGAATGCATTTATATGATGAATGTTTTATTAGTGGATGATTATGGACTCGACCATGTGGATGTGTTGAATGGTTAGTTTTATTCTTGTTGTTTTATGGGCCTGCGAGCTCTTATTTATTTTGGACCTGCGAATCCGTTGTTATTATTATGGGCATGTGTGTCCAATATTATTTAGGCCTGCGTGCCAACTAGTATAGGATACAAGTTGCAGCTGGACTAATTGGAGATACAAGAAGAGGAGGAGACCATAGAGATGGAGCATTGTATGAATCAATGCTATACCCCCTAGGAACTGACCGACTAGTCTTCCTTATGGCTCGGGAAGACTAGATAGTATAAGTCTATAATCGTCCACACTATTATATGTATGTTTATTTGCATGTTAGATGTATAATAAAATATATATAATTATTACGATGAGACCTTTTGCATGGAAAACCCTCGTTAAAAATATTAAGTCAGTTTGTTATTTGCCTTCCATCATTATAGTAAAAAACGAGAGTCCTAAATCGATCTTAGCTTGTTGAGTACACTCAAGGCTGGTCCATTAGGGATATGTTTGACACTATGAAATATTAGATAATTCTGAATGATGGGTTTGACTTAACTAATATTTATCTTTTGTTGAGTACACTTAAGAAGATAAATTTTAGAGGCATGTTAAAATATTAAGTCATATTTATATTCGCCTTCCTTCATTATAGTGAAAAACGAGAGTTATAAATCGATCTTAGCTTGTTGAGTACACTCAAGGCTGGTCTATTATGGATATGTTTGACACTATGAAATATTAGATATTTCTGAATGATGGGTTTGACTTAACTAATATTTATCTCTTGTTGAGTACACTCAAGGAGAAAAATCTTAGAGGCATGTTAAGCTAACACATAAGATGTGTGAAGACAAAGAATTGTCGGCTTAATGATCTGGGAGTTGTATGGAGATACAATTGATAATAGTATCTACCCAAATGTTTTATTAGGGCTTGTTGAGTACACTCAAGGTTTTAATATAACAAATGGGATCCCAGCCCACTGGGAATCAAGTACGGATTCCATAAATTTATGTGAGAGGGTCATAAATTTTGAGTTAAACAGTGGGAGCGAAATTAATTTAATAAAAGGCCATGTTAAATTAATTCATGCATTATATATATATTATTTCTTTTACTTTTCGTCGTTTACATTTATTGAATCATGAGTAACCATATGTATTTAAGAGGCATATTGTATGCCAACAACCAAAACAAATTTTCTTGATTGACGCCGCAATCTGAGAATTGTTCTCAGGCATGAAAAATTGGTTGTGTCCTTGAGTAGTCCTTTCTAGAGACACGTGTTGATGACTCGATAAAAGAAGAGGTGCTGCTATAATAAACACAGTGATGACGATAGTACTACAACATATGTGATGTTTGTGACTATGTCACCTGAGTTACAAAGCAACAGAGTATAGATGCTAACACATGATTTTTCATCTCAATATGTTGAATGATGAACAATCATACGAGGAAATATATGATATTTCCCAGCAACTATACCAGTGCTTAATGACAGAAAAATCTTCAGTCGGTGCTTGTGTACTAAAGATGCAGACTACTTTGAGAAGTTGTCTTGATTGCGTTCAGTCATGAACAATGAACTAAGTATAGACTTGGTTCTGCAATCTCTGTCAGAGAGTTATTCGTAACTAATTATGAATTTAACATGAATAAACTCGAAGCACGCTCATTGAGTTGCTGAACATGCTTAAAACTGTTAAGTCTAACATCTGTGATTGTAGTGGACAAATCTTAGTCATAAATTCCTATAAGGAAGTCTAAAGGATGCTTTAGGAAAGCAACCAAGATGACTAAGACAGTTAAAGCGCATAAGGACAATACCAAATCTGATGATCCTTATTATCATTTTGGAATGGTAGATCATTGGAAATGAAATTGCAAGGCTTATATCTACTTCCTTAGTTTCATGAGTATTAGATACTAGATATGGATCTCATATTTGTATAAATATGCAGAAACTAAATAAAAGTAGATCGCTGCAAAAGGGAGAAGTTGACCTACACGTTGAAAATGAGCAAAAGTTGTTGCATTGCCTGTAGAAGCATATTTCTTGCCATTGCCTTTAGGCTCGATATTAGAATTAGAGAAATGTTAATTTTGTTCTTACCATTACCAAGGGCATTAAATAAATTTCATGTTTTGACATGAATTATTTTAATGTTAAGAACAATTATTGTTCCCTCTCATCTTGATAAGATTTTAATGGTTATGGTAAATTACAAAATGACATTTATATTCTAAATGTTGAGTGTTCTATAATGAGTATAGAAATTGAAAGGCATAAAAATGATAATCTGAATAACACCTATATCTGACATTGCAGATTTGGTCACATAAATGAGAATGCAATTCCAAACTCTCATGGAGATGTATATTTGGGTCAAATAATTTTGAATCATTTGACAAATGCGAATCATGTCAGTAAGACACAGTGACCAAATCTCCTTTTACTTGAAAAGGAAATTGATTTGCACAATTATTAGGTCTAATACATAGTGATGTATGTAGATCCATATCAATTAATGTCAGGTAAAGTTTATCTTATCTCATCACATTTACTAATGATCATTTCAGAAATGATCATATATATTTGATGAAATTCAAGCATGAATCTATTGAAATGTTCAAAGGATTAAAAATAAAAGTTGATAAACAAATAGGTAAATATATTCTTACACTAAGACTTGTTCGAGGTAAAGAATATCTAAAATGGAGGATTTTAGATTATCTAAAAGAGAATTAGATTCTCATGCAGTGGATTCCTCCACATACATTGCAACATAATGATGCATCTGAAATGAGGAATAGTACACTATTAGATATAGTGCAATTGAGAACAAGCCATGCAAGCATTCAAAAATCGTTTTGAGATCATGCACTGATTGCCACGTGCTGCACACTAAATCGTGCCCCATCTAAATCGGTTGACAAAAAAAACTCCATACGAGTTATGGAATGGCCCAACATATCTCATATGAACGTTTGGGTTGTGACACTTATGTGAAGCGCACTGAATCGGATAAGTTTGAGACTAAATCCGATAATTACATATTTGTGGATATCCAAGAGATAATTGGATATCAATTCTATAATCTCGTTGAGAAGAAGATGTTCATCTCAAGACATGTCATATTCTTAGAGAAAGTGTTTACTCTAAGAGAGACAGTGGGAATAGAATAAATCTTGAAAGAGTTCAAGAGTCCACGGATATAATTAACCGAATAGATAAACCTGAGTCTTATCCCGCACCAGCTGAGGGACATACTCTTGATCAGGAAGTAGAGACTTCTGAGGACACGTTAGCTCAGTGTAAATCTTGTAGGATCATTTGACCTCCTAGAAGGTACGAATCCATGATTACTAATCAAGGATAATGAACCTACTAATTACATAGAAATAAAGTCAAGTGTTGACTTAAAGGGACTTGTTGTATGTAACCGAGGTTTGACCTTGGTCGACTTGCCTAATGGATTAGAACCCATAGGTTGTAAATGAGTTTACAAGAAAATGTCAATATGGATTGAAACAAGCCTCTTGGAGCTGGAATCTTCGATTTGATACAAAAAGTCAAAATGTTTGATTTTATCAAAAATAAAGACGAAATGTGCGTTTACAAGAAGATAGTGGGAGCATTGTCGCATTCCTGATATTATATATATGAGACATATTATAGGAAACGACGTCTCTATATTTCAATTGTTGAAATTATGGTTGTCAAATAATTTCTCTATGATGGATGTGGGAGAAGCAAGTTGATCTATAGAGATAGATCTAGAAGATTGCTTAACTCATCCCAATCTATACAGATAAAATCTCGAGAAGATTTTATATGGAGAAAATGAACTGAGAGTTCATGGATAGAATGATGCTAACTTCTAGTCAGACTGGAATAATAGCACATCTCAAATAGGATATTGGTTTACTCTTAAGCGGTGTGTTGGAAATGTTCCAAATAACCGTTGATTCAATAATGGAAGCCTTATACATCATTGCTTTACAAAGCAACAAAAGTTGTGGTCTGGATCAGGGAGTTCATTACTGAACTTAGAGTAGTTCCTAACATTGTTGATCACACGCTTATGCATTGTGATAACAATGGAGCCATCGTGCAAGCGAAGGAACTAAGGTCTCATCAATGATCCAAACATATGTTAAGGCAGTGTTATCTCATTGGAAAGATAATACAATGAAATGACGTAAATAAAGAACGAATTCCCACAAGTTATTAAATTGCAGATCCACTGACAAAGAGTTGTCGCAGCAGCATAAACATGATCATCATGTAGACTCTTATGGTATAATATACATAAGTGATTGGATCTAGTGCAAGTGGGAGTTTGTAAGTATTGTGCCCTATGTCCAATCAACTTTGGACATAAACACTATGAATATATATATAATCAATGCATATGTATGGCAATATCTATTATTTAATTGAATTAATATTCTAATAAATTAAATAATAGAATCCGTAGATTCAAGTTTTGGTGATTTGTTAATCACAAGGAGTTGTGATTGTGAGATACAAATTACATATGACTGAATCTTAAATCGTCCGTGGTCGTAATAACGAGATACGGATATCGTTATTACGGATCGACTATCGCGTGTGGCATTCTTATTTGTGAAGTAAGCAGCTGATCTCACAAGCTAAAGTGTGGTGACACTTGAATGAACATGTGGATGTTTTGTTATAGAACAAAACATTGGAGACCCGCTGAGAGATTCCACATGGATAACTATCTAAGTGTTAGTGGTTAATCTCTAACGTTCGGTAGTGGAATTGGTCCTTTGACTTGAGGTCATCATAGTACCTTATATGAAGGCAGACATACTTTGGTGGTGTTGGATGTTGCTCTGTCAAGGGTCGCTAATACAGCATTGTTCGGGTATGTCAAGAATCATATGAAGGTTGTGAATGATCAATAGAGGATTCGTCACTCTTAGATAGTAAGAGATTATGATCTACATTTTATCCAGTTAAGTTAATAATGAAATCCTTGGCCAAGGTGAACTTATAAGTTGGAAAAGAGTTTTCGACGTACATTGACTTAACAGTGGGATAAAAGATATGATCGATAATTGAGATTGACACATATCCATATCTCATAATTGATCGGATCATATTGACGAAAGGATTATAGTTTCACGGTAAACGAACAAGTTTGGTTTTGTCTTGCTACGTGATATTTCCCGTCACATGTATTGCCTTGATACATTGCTAGATGTCAATCTGGGACAACGAAAATGAATTAATGATAAATTAAAAGGGGCGTTTTAATTTATCGATTTTGATTAGATCAAAATAATAATTCACGTCGTTCGACATCGTGATCGGGAACCTAATGGGTCACACACAAAAGAGAATCAGAAGAATGAGATTTACCAATTAATTAATTGACAAGTGTTGGATAATTAATTAATTTGGTTGTTTATTAATAGGCCCGAATTAATTAATTGGATTAATTAATTCATGGACCGGATTTAATTAATTTGATTAGTTAAATATCGGACCGGGTTAAGTTTAGAGATGTGCCAAGCCCACTTGGGCTTATATTAATAAGCTGTTAGGGTTTGTAAACTGTAGAGAATTTTCATTATTCTTGCTAGCACAAGAAAAGAAAACCCTAGCCGTCATTCTTGTTCTCTGTGTGGATCACAATTGGAGGCTGGACAATTGGACAGCTTGGATTGCAGATCGTGATCATTGGAGTTCAAGAAAAAGCAAAAGAGTTTGTGGAATTCATCAAAGGTATCATTCTCATCACAGTTTCTATCTAAACATATTGCAGATCCTCGTTTGGGAATTGAAAATTATTTTATTTCCGCTGTGCATGATTAAGTAAATTCCCAACAAGAGCTGTCCATCATTCATGATCTTGATTTTCATCTTGTCTAAAACGGTTGTGTTTCCTTAACTTTCTTTCCATTGTGAGTGAAGAAAACTTGAATTCATAGATTAAATGTTTAAAAAAAAGGTGCGAAAGACCTCTTTTGCAACGTTTAATTTTTTAAACGTTGCCGTATCTCTTCCCTCTTTGGCAACACTGAACTTTGCAACACATGCTGAAACGTTGCTAAAGGCTTTTGGCAGCGTTTTTTGGCCGTTGCAAAAGGCCTTTTTTGGCGTAGTGTCTATTGATCGAATTGTTGTAATTTCGTACATTTGATAATTTATTTAAATCACAACGAACACTAAGACTTCAAAATCGAAGTTTGCAAACAAGTCACCATCTTGAAAGTACATATGAAGGAAAAAATTCCATTTCGAAGAACAATAATCCACTTTTAAAGATGTGATCTATTACATACCTCAAGGCTAATCGATATTTGTTTTATGAATACGTGATTGTTGGTACAATTTAGAGGTTAACATGTTCATAAATTCAAGATATTGTCTTAATTTCACAAGTACATAAAAGTACTCAATCTTACACTAATGCCAATACGTCTACAAGTATAGAAAATTTGGATAGAAAATTTTGACAGACAATATATGGCGGGAATTGATTCAAAGATGGAAAAAGAATAAAAAATAATCCAATAATCTTCGATCAAGTCAGCGTCGACGGGAATTCTGTCAACTTTTTCCATACGTCATATGTCAATAGATTGTGTATTTCCAAAAGGTTGAGAGGTGCCTCCCTAACACTTGTACATGATATAAGGGGCATGGTCCATTTTAATTTAGGCTTCGCGAAACCTACACTAGATGAAACTATTTATTTGCAATAATATAGTACTAACAGGTCAGCCAAATATGTTATACTTTTACTTCCATTAAAATTTAATTAAATTATTTATACTGATTTCAAATTCACAAAATTATTGTGATGGCTTATTACTAAACAATCGATGAGCCCGATCTATGCGTAGAGTCAGAACACTCGTAAAATACTTTGCAAGTTTGAAGTTAATTATTATTATTGTCATCATCTTCATTGTTGTCGAACCCAAGCCAATGAATTAGTATTGAAGTCAAATTTGATAATTATTACTTTTATTATTTTTATTTTTTTCTTCTTCGATTTCACTTTTACCCATAATTAAAAGATGCCCGAATCCAAGTCATTAACTTGTCAATTTTAATTATAAGTAATTATAAAACATTGATATTTTATTTATTTTGCAAGTTGTCGTTTAGCTAATTAAAATAAATTGCCAGGCTGTATTGGGATTTGAGATTACAGTTTTTTTTTTGGTCCAGCACATTTCATTTTTATTCATTGAACTGATAGCAACATTTAATTTAGCCCTTGTTTGACATCATTAAAATTTTTAAAAATATTGTTTTGAATAATATTTATTGGAGAATGTATGGTTAAAAAGTAGAGAAAAGTTTTTGTTTTGCGTGTAGACAATTTTATTGTGTGAATGCGATGTTGAAAATGAGTACGATAATTAAAGTAAATGATGTCAAACGAAGGCTTCGATTGCTAATTTTAAATTTTTCTCAAAACAATAACTTAAATTTCATTTTCTTTTAACATTTACAAATCTCTCAACTTCGATTAGTAAAACTGGTCATGACTAAAGATAGCCAAAGACACGCTATGAATAATACTATATGTATATCAACCATGACAACTTGATTGACATTTCTCTATATATGGAGGAAATCTATACAATGATGTGATAGATGTGTTCAAAATTAGGAGTGTAAATGTTGTCACGTAGAAGAATATAAAAAAATTTGTAACGGAGAGTGTAAATGTAGCAAGGTTGGACATGCTATAGCAGTCGGTCTCGGGTCAACAAGTTGTCCTTGTACAAAAGTAGAAAATGATGCTTGTACCATTTGAGACAAGTTGTCATCGCGCTAGAAGAGTACTAAATAGTTTGTTATGTGCTTGTACCATAATATTTTTTATATATGCATAGTGTAGAAATGATGCTTAATGTTTGTACAGCATAAATTATATCCATGAGAGAATTGGTTAGTTGAAAGATAAAAGATATATCATCTGCAACTTCACACTATCTCCATGTTTTACTTATTGGATGTTGTTATCCTTTAAGGCGAATTGGGAAGAGAACAAAAAGAAGAAGTGTAATCAAGAAAACCAAAAAACTTTGAAAAAAGCTCAAGCATGTGATCATTGTCGTCAAATGATATTTGCCCCCTTTAGGATTAATTTTAGTATTTAAAGGGATTCTCGACAAATGATTTGTAGGATTGAATCAAGTATTGTTGAAGAAAACACTTAAACATTAGTGTTTCACATCCAAAACTTATAGAACAGTAATGGGGTTTGAATATGTTTAGAGAATTATGAAAAATCTCTTTCAAGTATGGAATTAATTGTTGTACCACCTCGAAGTTCATCTAGATAAAATTCTTCCAATATTTTTGTTACTTTTAGAGATATTTGTACTTAGTACTTGTAACACCCCCAAATTTTGATACCTAGATTTAGATATATTATCATTTAACTTTCTCCTAAAATCATAAACGCGGAAAATGATTAAATTTTTCTTCGACATAATAAATATCAATGACTTATTATTTTAAAATAATTTGTGCTTAATAAAATATTAAACAATTAAATTTATTTTTAACTTTAATTACAAAAACGAATTCAACATTTCAATATGATAATATTGAGTCCGTGTCATCGCAAGTCGTCATCTCGAATCATCTTACCTTCATCATCTGAAATGGGGAGAGATAACGTGGATGTGCTAACACTTAGTAAGCAAAGCCCATGCATATGATGTATGCTTATTGAATTACTTTAAAATAAAAGCATTCTCAATATGTACCCCCATTTTTTTATTATTTCTTTAAAAACCTTAACATTGACATTGTAAGCTCACTTGATGTATCGCCTAGTTAATTAGAATGCAGTGGGCAATTATTATTTGAAACTCAATTAGTTCTACCAGTAGTACCACAAAGCGGTTAATATTAACATTATTATTGAACGTTAGTTGGGTGAATAGGTCCCCATACCTCATTTCCCACTCAAACCTTTCATGGTATAGGGATACACCTAATAATAAAAACATTTGGAATGCATAATCTTTTTGAAATAGTCCTTAACTCCTTGACATTTGAAAACCTTTTATTCATTGAAACTTCATGTATGCTTATGAATGCATTGGCATTTATGAATATGTGATGAGAAGCAATTATGATGTAAGACTTAAAGATCAAATATCATGTTCACATAAGGGTAATTTAAATAGCATGTTTATACATTTGACTATATGACGTGTGCATGAAAGTAAAGAAATGTTTAACAATATACTTTTTAGATATCAAGTGGAGATGTCCTTAGCCGTTAACAAGATTAGCGTGCCAGTAATCCTAAGCCTGTACGACTTATTTCGAAATTTCAACATACTCACGTCTTTATTTATTAATATCTATTTTTATTAACTATAAAGAAACAACAACATATATAAATTTAAAGGTATACAAGAGAAAGTAGACGAATTAATTATAGTAATCAACCTTTTTACTTAGTTTCCATTCTCACTTTCTGGGGACACATAAAGCATTAAAGTAAAGCTTCAGCTTATGCAATTGTTAGGTGTTTAGTGTAGGCGATTATGTGGACAAAATGACTAATTTGTAACGTGTTGTAAAAGTCAAGGACCTAAGGTGCAATTTGTACAAGTTGGGCTATGTGTTCTAGGGTTCGAGCATAAAAAGAGGAGAAACACGGCTCCGCATTTTCTCTAGCCTATCTCCTGGACACTGCTGGAGTGACAAAAATAGAATGTCTGTTAGTTGCTGATCTCTCCCTCGAGCAACAGGTTGATCTGGAAAACCCTAATTACTGTTTTGAAGTATTTTTTCTAGCCCATTCAACCTAATTACCCTTTCCTATAAATACCCAAGCCTATGCACGAATTACTTGTGGTTGATTATTATTCTTTTACCTCATATCATTCTTTAGAGATCCAAGAACACATTCCTCTTTCGTGATTTATTCTTTTTATTCTTGAGATCATTCAACCACACTTTGGGGAAAACATCAAATTGAAGAATTCAAAACACCTACTTCCTAAACATCCTTTGGAAGGTACTTTCTCAGTTAAAATTCAGAGGCTGCTGGAGGTTGAGAGAGGTTGGACTACAAGCGTAGGAAAAGTACAAGAACGGAGATTTCTTGGAATTCCACTTGGAAGAGACAATTGTAGAAAATCGGGAGCTGGGAGGTTCAGCTGATCTTAGAGGTTATAGGAATTAGATTGAGAAGTCTAGTGGAGTTGGCTAGGTATCATCTTATTGTAAATCCGTATTGTATATAGTGGAGGTAACTGGCTTAGTCCCGGATTTTTTTACCCAGTTAGGTTTCTCCATCAACAATATTGATGTTATTTATTGCTTTCTTATTACAAACTGCGGCAATTCAACTTAGGATAATTGGGTTGTTTGTTTAACCTTCTAGAAACAATTAAAAGTGACTTATTACTTGTTAATTGTATAATTCCGCACGCAAGGTCAAACTTAGATAGTAAACTACGTATTTTCATTTGGTATCAGAGACTAAATTCGAATCCTGACCTTAGATTTCTAGATGAGTAATTCATTATATGTTCTGCCTTATTTTGTTGGCAATAATTATGCTTATTGGAAGGTTAGAATGAGAGATTTCCTAAAATCTATGGATGAGCGAATTTGGTTGAGTGTGGTTAATGGCTGGACTACCCCTAGTTCTACAGTTAATAATGAAGTTATCCCCACTCCCATTACTAATTGGACTAGAGCAAACTTAGATTAGTGTAACTAGAATAGCAAAGCCTTACATGCCCTATTTATGGCAGTGTCCCCTGAAGAATTTAGGAGAGTATCTATGTGTAAGGTTGCTAAAGAAGTTTGGGATATTCTACAGACCACACATGAGGGAACTCATGTTGTTAAAAACTTTAAGTTGCAGATGTTGACCACAAGGCTTGAAGAGATTTGGATGAAAGAGAATGAAACTGTTGATGAGTTTTATGCGAGTTTAAACGACATAATGAATTCTAGTTTCAACCTAGGTGTGAGAATCACGGAGCCTAAAATTGTAAGAAAAATTCTTAGATCCTTACCTGAAAGGTTTAGGCCTAAAGTCACAGCTATAGAGGAGAGCAAGGACTTAGATTCAATTAAGATTGAAGAGTTGGTTAGATCTTTCCAAACTTATGAGCTGACATTTGATAAACCCACAAACGGTAAGTCTTTGGCCTTAAACATTGTGAAGAATAGTCATAAGGGGTCCTCAGATTCAGATTCTCCTAATGAAGAGGAGTTAGCTTACCTAGCCAAAAAGTTCCAAAAATTGTTTAGGAATAAACAGAAACATAAAGAGAGACAACGAGGTAATTCCAGCGAGTCTAGAAGGTGATCTTGATATGTGAGATATCATAATTGTTAAGGTTATGGTCATGTTAGGAGTGAGTGCCATAGCAGTAGATGAATTTCGAATAAGGCTATGAATGCTACTCTCACTGATGATGAGTTTAACTCGGAAAATCAAAGTGAGAAATCAACTCGTGAAGGAAGTGGAAAATATATTGCCTTTACTACGGGAATTAAGAATGGATCTAACCAGAGGAGTGAAAGAGAAAAGGACTTAGATAGTGATGATGATTTTGATGAAGAGTCTATAAGTGAGGAAGATATCCAAGAGGCTTATGATAAGATGTATGAGGAGAGTCTTAATGTAACGACCCGACCTCGCACAGGAGCCGTTATCATATCGTACGTACTGTTCGCTTTGGGAGGGCCTAGGCCCATCTTACCGTTTACGACTTTCTGACGCGTCCCCCAAAATTCGAACCCAAGACCTCCATCATATTGGAGGTTAAGTTGAATCCTGATACCAATTAGACACATAAAGCATTAAAGTAAAGCTTTAGTTTATGCAATTGTTAGCCTTTTAGTGTTGGTGATTCTGTGGACAAAAGGACTAATTTACAACATGTTGTAAAATTCATGGACCTAGGGTGTAATTTGTACAAGTTGGGTTATGAGATATAAGGTTCGAGCATAAAAAGAGAAGAAACACGGTGCTGCATTTTCACTAGCCTATCGCTTGAACACTGCTCGAACGACAAAAACAAAATGTCTGTCGGTCGTTGATCTCTCGCTTGAGTGACAATGCATCTCTCGCCTGTCGCCAGCTTCTCGCTCGAGCGACATTTCAAAAAACCCTAATTACTGTTTTGAAGTATTTTTTCCAGCCCATTCAACCTAATTACAATCTCCTATAAATACACAAGCCTATGCACGAATTACTTGTGGTTGATTATATTTTTTTTGCCTCATATCATTATTTAGAGATCCAAGAACACATTCCTCTTTTGTGATTTATTTTTTTTATTCTTGAGACTATTCAACACACTGTGGGGAAAACATCAAATTGAAGAATCCAAAACACCTACTTCCTAAACATCCTTAAGAAGGTACTTTCTCAGTTGAACTTCATAGGCTGCTGGAGGTTGAGAGAGGTTGGACTACAAGCACAAGAAAAGCACAAGAACGGGGAGTTCTTGAAATTCCACTTGTAAGAGACAATTACAGAAGATTGGGAGCTGGTGGGTTCAGCTGATCTTGGAGGTTACAAGAATTTGATCGAGAAGTCTAGTGGAGTTGGTTAGGTACCATTTTACTGTAAATCTGTATTGTCTATAGTGGAGGTAATTGGTTTGGTCCTGAAGTTTTTACCTAGTTGGGTTTCTCAGTCTTCAATATTGGTGTTATTTATTGCTTTCTTATTACAAACTGCAGCAATTCAACTTAATATAATTGGATTGTTTGTTTAACCATTTAGAAACAATTAAAAGTGACTTGATGCTTGTTAATTTTATAATTCCGCACGTAAGGTCAAACTTAGTTAGTAAACTACGTATTTTCAGCAATAAACAACACTAATCGATTTTAGGAATTAAGGTGAACAAAGTGATATATCAAATCCCAATTTCCATAAAATTAAGGTTGAACCATTTATAATTAGAGGTGCAGTATACATACTGTACAAATGTTTAAATTCCCGTTTTAGAAAAAAATTTGCACATAGAAAAGTCAATTATATTAACCAACGATTTAATTTTATCAGCAATAACTTGCGACAGTTTCTTATTTGTGAGATTCCGATTCTACTCCATTTAACTCACTAATTAACAACATATATATTGAATAGTCGGAGTTGATTTAGGGACATAAATGCCATTCACATATTTGGACATGAAAATTTGGTACAGTAAAAGCTAAAAGTTTTCATTCCACTAATTGTATATTAATATCATCAAATACACTACAACAAATATGCATTAATAATACAGTGTGCAAAAATTCTTAAACATGAAGAATTAAACCAATGCCTGAGGTCTGAAATCTTTCATAATTTATAAAATATTATAAAACAATTTAGAGTAATTAATTAACCTTAACTTTTTAACAGGAAATAAATGATTGTATCCATCTTAGTACTAATACCTCTCTAACGGATTTAAGCCTTTAGCTATAGCGAATTGGAATTCATATGAATTATAATGATATATGTCCGTGCATACACGTCTGTGAATGTAATTCTATAACAGACTATATTCAAATAACTCGACAAAGATTTTGCAGTAGGTTCATCATATTATTAACCACCAAACAAACCATAAGGTGTAACCAAAATAAATTATAATATATACCTTATTGCGTGGAGTAGTTTCCTATGGTGAAGAAGCAGATACGTTTGACATCAGAGAAATGCTAACCAATTTATAAAGGTCTAATAATGTAAAATCTTGATTCTTGAACCAAATGACGTTTAATTATGTATGACTTATATGAATTAATTAATGAGATCCCTATTTTATTCCTGTTAACTTCCTCGAATTGATCCAACCGAACAAGATCTTAATTCATGAGTTTGATTGTCGCCAGGGTGTTGTTTCGTTCTCTATACAAATATCGTTTGGGATTATTGGTGAATATTATCATTCAATTGGAATGGAGAAGATAACGAAAAGTAGAAGTATAATCAAGAACACCAAAACTTATATAGAACAAAAAGGGGGTTTAAATATGTTTAGAGAATTGTGAAAAATGTCTTTCAAGTACGGAATTAATTGTTGTAAGTGTTTTGAAATGAAAAACTATCATCTATTTATAGTTTTTCATCGACACATCACGAAATGTTTCAAAGTTTCATGAAGAGTTGGAATCTTTCACCAAAATTGAACATGAACGCTAGCCTTAACAGCTTGTTTCAATGCCCAAGTGATCGTATGGCTTGAGGCTTTTTAGCCTCTGTAAATGCAAGTGGGTTCCATGCAATCACGTGGAAAATAACCCATGTGATTGCATGGGCTTGTCTCCCACCAATTCATTTTTGTTCCTCAATTCAATTCCTCTTGGGCTCCATACTAATCCCATTTCTACTATAATGAGGCCCATTATCATTTTGAACAAATTATAACCGTCACTCATTGATGTTTCATGTCAAAGTGTAGACGGGTCGAGACTTGATTTGTTAGGTTCAATATTGTAATTGGCAATTCTGTGAACAAAAATGACTTAATTTAACATGTGTACAAGTCAAGGAGTGAATTGCAATTTTGTATAGTTGAGTTAGGTAGCCTAGGGTTTGAATTCGAGTTTGAAAACAAGGAAGAAGCGGCACCAAAATTTTGCTAGTCTCACGCTTGACCATCGCTCGAGAGATAGAAACAGAACCATTGTCGCTCGCTTCTCGCCCAGGTGTCGCTCGAGTGGCATACCCCTCGCTCGAGCGACATTGTTACGCGGCTAACCCTAGTTCGCTATTTTGGAGAGTTTTACATGGGCCGTACTACTGATACACCTCCCACTATAAATACAGATGCTCTTGCATGAAAATTTGTGGTTGTCTCATTGTGCCTCATCTGTATAACATATTCATAGTGGAGTTGGCTAGACAGCATCTAACTGTAGAAGATCGGGAAGCTGGTGGGTACAGTAGATCTTGGAGATTACTGGAATTACAACAGCGAGAGCTAGTGGAATTTGCTAAGCTGAAAACTGACTGTAATCCATATTGTCTATAGTGGAGAAAACTGACTTGGTCCTGGAGTTTTTACCCAGTTGGGGTTTCTCCGTCATCATTTTGGTGTTCATTATTTATTACTTTCTTTATTACTGAGGTATTCAAATATAGTATAATTGGACATGTATGCTTATTCATCTAGAAATAATTAAAAATTACTTGTTGCTTTTGATTGATTAATTCCACACGTAGGGTCAAAATTATAAGCGGATAATTAATAACAATTCGGTAACTTAGTAGCCGTTAATTTAGTAATCCGTAACTTTCAAGTGGTATCGGAGCCCAAATTCGTTCCTTGACCCATATTATCTAAATGAGTAGTTCATTATCTGTTCCACTTTATTTTGATGGCAGTAATTATGCCTACTGAAAGGTTAGGATGAGAGCATTTTTGAAATCTATGGATGAGCGTATATTGCTGAGTATTGTTAATGGTTGGACTGTCCCTAATTCTACGGTTAATAATGAAGTTATCCCCACTCCCATTGCTAATTGGACTAGAGTAAACTTAGATGATTGTAACTGAAACAGTAAAGCCTTGCATGCCTTATTTATGGTAAGAGTTTAGGAAAGCGTCTATGTGTCAGGTAGTAAAGAGGTTTGGGATATTCTACATACCATACATGAGGGAACTCAGGCTGTTAAGAACTCAAAATTGCAAATGCTGACCACTAGGTTTGAATAGATTAGGATGTAAGAGAATGAAACTTTTGATGAGTTTTATGCGAGCTTAAACGACATAGTGAATTCTAGTTTCAACCTAGGTGAGAGAATCCCAGAGCCAAAAATTGTTAGAAAAATTTTTAGATCCTTACCTGAGCGATTTAGGATTAAAATCACTTCTATTGAAGAGAGTAAGGATATAGATTCTATTAAGGTTGAAGAGCTGGTTGGATCTCTCTAAACTTATGAGCGACATTAGCTAAACCTACAAACGATAAGTCATTGGCTTTAAACACTGTGAGGAATAGTCACAATGAGTCCTCGGATTCAGACTTTCCTAATGAAGAGGAATTAACATACTTTGCTAAAAAAACTTCAAAAATGTTTAGGAATAAACAAAAACCTCAAAAGAAGAATAGAAGTGGTCCGAGCGAGTTTAGGAAGAAGTCCAAATCTATGAGATGTCATAATTGTTGAGGTTTTGGCCATGTTAGGAGTGAGTACCCTAGCAGTAGGAGAAATTCGTATAAGGCTATGAATGCTACTCTCATTGATGACGAGTCTAGCTCGGACAATTAGAGTGAGAAATCAACTCGTGAGGAAAGTGGAAAATATATTGTCTTTACTACGAGAATTAAGAATAGATCTGATAAGGGGAGTGAGAAGGCTAAAAGCATAAGTAGAAGTCATTTAAAGGCCCAAGTTTCAAAGAAACGTATACAGAATATGGCATGACATTAATAGAAATTCCTGAATCTATCATGGCCTTTTGAAACTTAGTGTTACCTATCGTGCAAGGGAAAGTGAAAATACCTGGATCTGTGCACTTTGCAGGAAGTTTCTCTTAAATAATTACAGATACCCGTTCTCCAACTTTTACCCTTTCAATCCCCTTCAATTTCTGTTTCCTCTTACTTGGGCACAATTGGTTCAAAAATTTAGCATAGAGTTGCACTTGTTTAATAATATCTAATAGTGGAATATTGACCTCGCATTTACTGAAAATTTCATGCAGCTCATCGTGATCTCGTTCATATTTCCTAGATCCTACTAAGACTTGAGGAAAATGGGGTGTTGATTTATAATCAGAGATGGGTAAAAACTTACTCTTAGTCACCTCAATAACATTGGTGGCAGTCTTGTTCGCAACCTCTTTTTCTTCTTCTTGTTCCAACGACGTAGGGGATGTCTTTACCGGAATCTCAACCTCTTTACCACTTCTCAGTATGATTGCACTCACGTTTTCTTTTGGATTCACCATTATTTGAGAGGGTAGTTTCCCTGAATTTTGTAACTCCAACAGACTGACCGTGTTAGCAACTTGACCCATTTGATTCTCCAAATATTGAATGCTAGCCTTGGTCTCCCGTTGAAATTGCAAAGTGTTAGTGGCAAAGGATTTAACAATATCTTCTAAAGACATACTAGAGTCAGAAGATTGGCCCTGTTGTTGCCCAGGCTGATATGGCTGCTTATATTGTTGAAAGTTTGAGCGATTTTGAGTCACATGTTGATTTGTTTGCGAATTTTCATAGCTAAGATTGGGGTGATCCCTCCATCCTGGGTTGTATGTCTTCGAAAAAGGATCATAATTCCTTTGTGGTTGTCCAGGGAAGCTACCGGCTACATTTACGTGTTCAACGGGTTCTTCTTGAAGTGGTAGGCACATATCAGTTGGATGGCCTACTAATGAACAAATTTCACGTGCCTTCGCTGTTTGCATAGTACATGCAGCCATTTGATGAACAAGAGTGGTTAGACTCGCCAATTGTTGTTCAATGGATGAAACATTTACCTCGTTAACATGTTTAGACGGGGTGTCGAGTCTAGTGCAAATTGTTGAGAGTTAGCTGCCACATTTGCAATCAAGTTCTTTGCAGCCTCGGGAGTTTTATCTACCAATGCTGCTCTACTTGCAGCGTCAATCATACTCCTATATGTGGGTAGAATGCCTTCATAAAAGTATTGAATAAGTAGCTGCTCACTGATTTGGTGATGGGGGCAACTTGCGTACAATTTCTTGAACCGCTCCCAGTATTCATGTAATAACTCTCTGTTGTCCTGCCTTATGCCACAAATTTCCTTTCGGATGTTAGCTGCCCTTGAAGCTGGAAAGTATTTATCCACAAATAATCTTCTCATCCCATCCCATGTAGTCACATTTTCGGAAAGTAGATAATAGAGCCAATCATTTGCCGAATCTTTCAAAGAGAATGGAAAGGCTCTCAGTTTGATTTGTTCTTCGGTGACTCCTGTAGGTTTCATGCTTGTGCAAACCACATGGAATTCCTTTATATGCTTATGTAGATCTTCACCTGTAAGACCATGAAAAGTGGGCAAAACATGAATTAGCCCAGATTTTAATTCGAAAGTAGTACCAACATCTAAATTAGAAAAAGTAATGCATAGAGGTTGTTGATTCAAATTAGGGGTTGGAAGCTCCTTCAAAGTTCGATTGTCCTCAGCCATGACTTCATCTTCCTTTGATTCAAAATTAACAGGGAATAGGGCATCGGGATCAAAATTATGCACTATACAATTCCACCGATTACCACTCCTTAACCTACGCAATGTTCTTTCTAATTCCGGATCGTACTGCAATTCACCTTGATTAGAAGATCGAGTTACGGGCATAAACAAATAAAACAAATGAAAAATAAACTAGAAAGAAGCTAGAGTAAGAAAAACAAATAAAATTCTATGCTAAAATTCCTAAAAACGATAAAAGCCTAAAAAATCCTAGAAAATTATGAATTTTCTTTTTTTTTTTTAAATAAAATAAACAAATAAAGAAGTACAAAAATAAATTAGCACCATTCCCCGAAAATGGCGCCAAAATTCGGTGTGTGCTGTCACAGGCATCCAAAAATAATATCTTAACCTCTAAAACTAATGTAGTAGTGGAAGTAAGAGTTGATCCCACGAATAGTGTGTAATTCAATATTTTATGCTTCGTATAATGATTGGATGGTTTTTGTATGCAAACAATTATAAATAACATAATTAATAAAAATGAAAATTAAATTAACGAAAACAATCAAAAGACTAACCTTGGTCTAAGTCCACATCCACCATCGGAAATCCACGATTGATTATAAATGCAATAATAATTCATTTCATATTTTGAATATTTATCGTTGGAATTGATTCTTATTTCTCCTTAATTTTAGTTAGTTAGAAATCAGTATTCTAATTAACCCTAATTATTAAATAACCCCAGACCAGCGCTCAAGATTCAACTTAATAACAGCTTTACACAATAGAGAAATCGATGAACTAGATAACACAAACACCAGCTGTTGCATTCAATCTATTTAAACATTCTTCTTAAAATTCAATAACCTCTATCACAGAAAATTATCAAATCCTAGTGCTTTACAAATTAAAGGGATCAAACAATTACGGATTTGATATTTAACTTAGCGGTATATTGTAATGAATAACAAACTAGTAGGCCTCCTAGCAATTAAATATAACAATCATGAAAATAAGTGTAGAAGAATATTCAATACGCAAAATAAGAATTAAACAATAAGAAAAACTATTTAGATGTCACAATATGTGGTTCCGAGGCTTCAATTTCCTTCGACCAAGTGTAAAAGTTTAGTTACAATTCATGAATTTAAGAGAGAAATAAAGAATAATGGAGTTTGGAGGCGTTCTCTCTGTTCTAAGGTTTTAAAATATGTATTTATAGTTGTTTCCATAAGTGGTTGACTTAAATTAGGAAACCAAAAATTTTTTCCTAAATATTTGTTTCTGTTAATGAAGTTTAGGGTTGGGCAGAACCTAACTTAGCGGCCTTCAATGTTTCGGCTATATCTTCCTCACCCGATGTCCGAATGAGTTGATTCAAGATGCGTTAGAAAGATAACTCAAAGGGGTACAACATTGATTCAGATACTAGCTACCAGTTAGATCATTTACCATGTCAAAAATGGGTTTCAAATGGAGACTGAAAATCGGATGCATAACTTTTCGATTGGAAATTGATGTGTAATCCTACTTTGACGATATTTCACCCCTTTAACTTCTTTCTTCATTCAATTGACTTATAACACTCTCAAATCTTCATCATTTAGTTCGACACAAATTTTGTGTATTTTCACATTAGTCCTTGAACTTTCATTTCCTTTCACTTTAGTCCTTTTTCATCTATTTCTTTCAAATTATGTCATCTCTATTGAATTGCCACCTAAATCAAAATATGTACGTAATAAGTTTATTTTGGTATTAATTAATCATACGAGCACGTAAAATAAGGAGGGAAAAATATGCATTTTGCGTTCATATCAAACACTTTAAACACATGAGTCACTTATACAATTTACTCCATGTTAACTTGAACAAAGTATGTGGGAAGGGTTACTGTTCGTTGCTTTTACTTGTGCATGCTAACAACAGAATTTTTGGGTTATTATATGTTTATGTTAAATATGTTTTATTATCGGTCCCTTCGTCATTTGTGACAAAAAGGGGAAGAGAAAAGTTATACAAAGGGTGAAAGCTTGAAACTGAAATTGAATGCATTGGCATTTGCATTTTATGTCTAGAGATCATTGGGGGAGAGACATAGATACATTTTGCATGCTATATAAAAACATGTTGAGAGTTTACAGTAAGGGGGATAATTGGCATTGCATTGCATTCCATATCATAATACATAAGTTGCTTGAGTTTTGATTTTTTGTGATGTTAATGTTTCGGTTGGTGTTTTGATTGACATTAATATCACGTCTTAAACTAGCATGTTTATTTATGATTATGAACTTCAATTGTTTCATTTCCTGTATCACGTGCTTTTACACTTGTTATTTGAGTTTGGATTTCAGGAAACAAGTTTGACAAGGAATGCAAGAAACAGTGCTTGGGCAGTATAATTTGATAGTTTGATTTATTTTACTGCCCTGACTTTATTTATATAGATTTGTCACATAATGCCAAATGGGGAGATTGTTAGGTTCAATATTGTAATTTGCAATTCTGTGAATCAAAAAAGACTTAATTGAACATGTGTAAAAGTCAAGGAGTGAAGTGCAATTTTGTAAAGTTGAGTTAGGTAGCCTAGGGTTTGAGTTCAAGTTTGGAAACAAGGAAGAAGCGGCGCAGGAATTTCGCTAGCCTCACGCTTGGCCATCGTCCGAGCAATAGAAAATAAACCATTATCGCTCGCTTCTCACCCAAGCATTGCACGATCGACATACCCTTAGCTCGAGCGACAAGTCCCCCTCGCTCGAGCTACATTGTTACGCGGCTAACACAAGTTCGCGATTTTGGAGATTTTACAAGGTCCATACTACTCATACACCTCTAACTATAAATATAGATACTCTTGCATGAAAATTTGTGGTTGTCTCATTGTGCCTCATTGGTATAACATATTCATATCATCATTTGAGAGTTCCAACAACACAATTCATTGGTAGAATCATTTATATCATTCTTGAGATCCGGCAACCAAGTTTAAGGAAAACATCAAAGTGTGAATCCAAAACACCTGACTTCCTTAACACTTTGAGGAAGGTACTCACTCGGTCGGGCATTAGGAGAGGTGGACTGCAAGCATAGGAAAAGCACGAGAATTGGGGATTCTTGGAATTCCACTTAGAAGAGACAATAGAAGAAGATCGGGAAGCTGGAAAGAGACAACAGATCTTGGAAGCTACAGAAAGTAGATCGGGAAGTCTAGTGGAGTTGGCTAGGCAGCATCTAACTGTAGAAGATCGGGAAGCTGGTGCGTACAGTAGATCTTGGAGATTACTAGAATTATAATAGCGAGAACTAGTGGAATTTGCAAAGCTGAAAATTGACTGTAATCCATATTGTCTATAGTTAGAGGAAACTGACTTGGTCCCGGAGTTTTTACCCAGTTGAGGTTTCTACGTCATCATTTTGGTGTTCATTATTTATTGCTTTCTTTATTACTGCGGTATTCAAATATAGTATAATTGGACTTGTATGATTATTCATCTAGAAATAATTAAAGATGACTTGTTTCTTTTGATTGATTAATTCCGCACGTAGGGTCAAAATTATAAACGGATAATTAATAACAATTCGGTAACTTAGTAGCCATTAATTTAGTAATCTGTAACTTCCATGATTGTCATCATTAAAATGGATGTGTTGTAATATTGTCGAAACATATAATGATAAGTGATTTAGAGTGATCAAACACCCTTGTGGGAATATAAGTAAGTGCGAAAATAATCAGACGAAAAAAAGCAGGAAGGTCAAGAACGTGGGCGATTGCCCAGCCTAACTTTATATTTTGGCTCTTGAGGCTAAATTAGTACATTGGACGATCGCCCATAATTTCAGTGTGATCGCCCAGTTCAATATTTTCGATTGCTGCATTGGAATTTTCTAGTGATGTTTTGATTGTTTTCACACCTCTTTGGATTGATTTTGGCACTCATTCATGCATGAGAATTGTTTTTCTATGTATGTGAATGATTTTCATGTTGGAAAACATAATAATAATAATAATAATAATAATAATAATAATAATAATAATAATAATAATAATAATAATAATAATAATAATATCTCTTTCATACCACTCGACATAAAACTTCTAAAAGGTCACATGTGCACTTTTCCTGCAAGGAACAAATTGCACCAGCATTTTTACCAAGAAAATCTGATTTTTACTCTTCAAAAACATTGTCATTTAGCCAATGGACCTTACGGGGTATTCAGTTGGCTCTTCGAAAACTTTTATAGACTTTTTAAATAATGATTTCTATGGATTTCGTGGACTTTCATAGATTTATATAGAATTAATGAATGTTTTTCGTACACTTCAATAAATATTCATTTTAAAATTTTTATAGACTTTTGTATAATTTTAAAAGAACAAAAGGTTAATTCACATTAATTAAATAATTAATAATTATGTGTGTGTGTGTGTGTGTTAATTTCTTGATAAAAAATAAATTTAATGTTCAATATTATCAATATGACATAGCTTTAAAAAGTACACAAAAATCAATATATTTAAATTTAATTATAAATTAATCTTTTTTATGTAAAGTCTTATAATTTAATTATAAAATGATCTTTTTCATAAAAAAATAGAAGAAAATAGAAGAAAAGTTATATAGATCTTTGGTTACAATTTGATTTTTCATAGAAAAAAAAAAATAATAAATAAATAAATAAATAAATAAATAAAAAATTATATATATATATATATATATATATATATATACACATACAGAGAGAGAGAGAGGATAAAAAAAAGTTATATGAATATTTAGTTATAGTTTAATTTTTCATAGAGAATAGAGATAAACAATTAGAGGAAAAAAAAAAAAGAAAAATAGATACTAGTTTTTATCCATGAAAACATTAATTCAATGAAAAAATAGGACTACAAAAAGAAATAATTCAATAAAAAGTTAAGAAATTACGTTTCTTGCCCTAAAGAAGCCTTTTCTCAGTGAAAATTGGGGATTGAAAAATACCATCTGCATCAATCCAATAATGTCTTCGATAACTTAGAAACACTACAATATCAACACATTTTTTGCAATTGAAACAATTTAAATATGTGTTTTAGATACACAAACCTGAAATGAAACCTGAAACAGAGAGGTATTTGAACAAGAATAGGTAGACAACCAGAATCAAGTAGCAACAGTTAATCAAGCCCATAATTATCAAATAATTCTGTCTAATCAATCAATATCTATTGCATGTAAAATTGTTACCCCTATATATATTCAGCTTGTTTGAGAGGGATTTTAATCCAATTAAAATTGAAAATATAGTTATTATTGGGTTCCACTCGTCTAATAAAAGTAACAATGATGGCTAAGTTTTCAATTTTAATCCTATTTTAATCTCTACCAAATAAGCTCATTATATGATATAAACACGACGAGATGCCCTACATTATTTTGTTAGGATTTGACTATCCATTTATGAATAGGCGTTGGTGGTATTCATGTGGTGGTATATATAGGTAGGTTAGATAAACGAATGGGTCAGGGAAAAAGCCTTTTATTACAGACTAAGTCAAGGCAGTAATCAACAATAAATTACAGACTCAAAACCTATGACAAACTAACTGTCTTGAACAATTCTGCAGTTAAATCAGCACCCATTTCCTGAAGCAAATAACTCAACACCTAGAATAAAATATGTGGAAAATAGTGTAATAAATAGTTCAAGCAGTTTATATAATTTAGACAAGTTAAAACCATATGATGTTATTCAGTTTCAATCATGCATGCTAAACCAAGACATAATATCAATACAACCCAACATACCACTAAGACACATTGATACTACTAAAACATCAAACTTAATTTAGCAAAACTGAAATTAAATAATGTGCCTTTGAGTCATAAATCAAACAAAGTTGAATTTCTACTCTCCATTTTTGTCACAAAATGACAAGGGATAAAAAAGAAAAATATACAACATCTTAAGAATGTAAGTGTAAGCAGTCATAAGTATATGCAATAAACTATAAACTTTCCCACAAACTAAATCAAAGTACCCATAGAGTAAATGATATAAGTGACACATATGTGCTAAGTACCACTAATCCTCTGAGAGTAGGACTCAAAACCTTAATTTTGTGTGAAAAGACTTGCAAAACATCACTGTTAATAAGTATATTCTTCTACTTATGAAAATCAAACCAGTAAAGCACATTAGAACCTAGCTCATTTTTATGGAGAATGTCTTTTCTCCCCCTGACTTGTAGCATAAAACAGTTATCTTATATCACAGCTGTAAACATGAATGCTCATATATATTGTATTCATCTTAAGTGCAGGCTTCTTTTCATTAAGCGACTAACATGATCCCTGTAATGAGCTTTAGGCCGGTTTACCCAAGTCAGATGACCATAGGCACCAGGTTATGAGAAACCCCACAGACTTAATTACTCAAGTCAAGTAGGCTTTGAAAAATAGCATAAGAGATTGAGCTCCTTTAATTTAAATTTTTCATTACGTGTCTATATATTATTGCAGGGATAAATTCAAGCTTAGGTCTAAATAAGTTGGTTAATTCATGTTCAAAGTCATCCTACTAACATGTGACTGCCATCCTAAATCTCACGCACGCGGTAGAGTCCCACTATCAAGTTCATAGTGTGTGTAGTACAGATGATATATAAAGAGACCTATATTCAATTCTCCAAAAGTATCCTAAGCCGGCAATGGGAATTATATTACAGCTCACTAAATAAACTCATGCTTGAATCGAGTGTATTGTATATCATGCTGTAAAATAATTTCCTGCATAAAACCTTTGTGTTTTCCCCTTTTTAAAAAAAAATTAACAACATAAATGCACCAAGCACACAAAACAAAAGAAAATGCACACAACCAAAACACAAAAACAGAAAGTAGAAATGCATGAGAATAAATAAATAAACATGATGCATGCATAATGAAAGTCACACAATAGTAGGATACGATCATGCATCAAATATACTCAATCAATAAGGCACACAAATACCAATAGCCATTCTAAGAGATTCGAACCGAAGCCCATCCAACGGTTTAGTAAACAAGTCAGCTAATTGGTTCTCAGTAGAAATATGTTCAAGATTAACAATTTGGGTTTTCACAAGCTCTCGAATGAAATGATGTCTAATGTCAATATGTTTAGTTCGAGAATGTTGAACAGGATTTTTTGATATATTAATAGCACTAGTATTGTCACAAAACACAGTCATAGTTCCCTATTCAATTCAATAGTCACTCAACATCTACTTCATCTAAAGTAGTTGAGTGCAGTAGCTTCCTCTGCAATATATTCAGCCTCTGCCGTGGATAATGAGATAGAATTTTGTTTCTTACTCATCCAAGCAATAAGATTGGCTCCAATGTAAAAGCAACCTCCATACATGCTTTTTCTATCATTTGCATTGCCAGCCCAATCGACATCAGAACAACCAGCAAGATCAAGCTTAGAGTCCCAAGAGTACAAGATCCCATAATCTACAGTCTCATTGACATATTTGATGATACGTCAGACGGCACTCAGGTAAGATTCCTTGGGATCAGCCTGAAAGTGTGCACAAACCCCTACACTAAAAGCTATGTCAGGTTTACTAGCAGTGAGATAAAGTAGACTACCTATCATACTTCTGTAAAGAGTCTGATCAACACTCTTACTTGTAGGATGATGACCTAACTTAACACTGGTGCTCATGGGAGTTCTAGTTTGTTTCTTGCTGTCTAAACTAAATTGTTTGACAAGGTTTTTGGCATATTCGATTGAAAAATGAACAAGCCAACATCAATTTGTTTGACTTGAAGCCCTAAAAAGTAATTTAATTCTCCAATCATACTCATCTCAAATTCTTGTTTCATACACTTAGCAAAATCATGAGCAAGAAAATCAACAGGAGAACTAAAGACAATGTCATCGACGTATATCTGAGCTATCGTGATGGTATCTTCGATATGTCTTATAAATAAGGTCTGTCTGCACTATCTCTCGAGAACCCATGTTCTATGAGATATGCAGTAAGTCTATCATACCTAGCTCTGGGGACTTGTTTCAGACCATATAAGGTTTTATTCAACTTATAAACATAATGCTGATATTTAGGATCAATAAATCCTTTAGGTTGTTCAACATAGGCTTCTTCCTGAAGTATTCCATTTAAGAAGGCACTCTTGATATCCGTTTGATATAATTTAAAACCTAAAGTGCAGGCAACAGCCAGAAGAATTCGAATGGATTGAAGCCTAGCAACAGGAGTATATCCTTGGGCTACTAAGCTAACCGTATTTCTAGTTATAGTACCTTGATCATAGATTTTATTCTTAAATATCCACTTAGTACCTATAACATTACAATCATCAGGCCTAGGAACTAGATCCCAAACTTTGTTTCTTATTAACCCAACATTCATCGCTAAGAGCTTCTTCCACTTTCTTAGCCTCAATTTGAGATACATAACTAGCATACGTCTGATTGTTCAAAACCCTCTTACGGAGTCTCATTCCTTCATCCAAATCCCCTATAATATTCAATTTAGGATGATTCGTTTTAACGCGAGACAATGGTTCTTTTGGAGGTTCAGGTTTATCATCAGATGTGGATTCCTTAGTAGGACTATCTAAACCATTAGAAACACGTGGGGAATTGTGAACATGGGTCTCTTTAGGTTCAACTACCATGACAGGATCAACACTTAGGTGTTCCAGCTCTACCTCATTTCTTCCAGTCTCACCCTAACTACAGACATCATCCACCACTACATTGATGGACTCCATCACAACCCATGTACGAGAGTTGTATACATGATATGCACGACTATTTCTAGAATAACCTATAAAAATTTCCTCATCACTATTAGAATCAAACTTTCTCAAATTTTCTTTATCTCTTAGTATGTAGCACTTTTTCCTTTCCAGATCTCATATGGTGTCATATCAGTTTTAGGTCTCAGATAAACCCTATTAACAATGTGATGAGTAGTGTTGATGGCTTCCCCCCAAAAATGCATGGCAAGATCCTTACCATGAAGCATGGCTCCTGGCATTTCATAAAACACACGATTTTTTCTTTCAACTACTCTATTCTGTTGTAGAGTGATCAGTGATGAGAACTCATGCTGGATTCTTTCCTCCAAACAGAAGTTCTCAATATTCAAGCTTTCAAACTATTTTCCATGATCACTACGAATTCTGGAAATAGAATATCCTTTCTCATTTTTAATTCTCTTGCACAATGAGATGATAAGATAGAATACTTCAGTTTTATCCCTCAGCAATTCAATCTACGTATATCGAGAAAAATAGTCAACCACAACCAGAATATATCTTTTACCACTAAGACTTTCAGTCCTAGATGGTCCCATTAAATCTATATGGAGTAGTTCAAGGGCTTGCTTGTTGAGATCTTAGAAGTTTGTTTGTGAGGCACTCTAGTCTGTTTATCTTGTTGACACAGACCACGAACGGTGGTATCAATATTTTCTAGCTTAGGTAGGCCATTGACTATTTCCTTCTTGGTAAGCTTAGACAAACTATTATGGTTCATATGACCTATCCGTTGATGTTACAACTCAATAATGTTGATCTTGGCACTACTGCAAATGTAGCTAGAATTTGGTAAAACTCCGTAACAATTATCAGAGGTTCTTATACCTCCGAGAACAACGTAACCAGTTGAGTCATACACAGTGCACCTTTTCTGGACAAAGCTAACCTCAAAATCAGCATCACAAATTTGACTGATGCTCAACAAATTTGGTTTTAAACCTTGCACATAAAGCACATCAGATATGGTAGGTAGTCCAACAATTTTAACAGTACATTTTCCTTGGATCGACGTAGTAGCTCCATTTCCAAAAGTAACTGCACCGCCATTCCACTTGTCTAGAGAAGAGAACATGGCCTTGTCTCCACACATATGTCTAGAAGAAGCACTATCAAGGTACCACATAGAGACATTTTGGGCCTTAAGTGTGATGTGGGCAACATAGCAGTTCACCTGATCATTTAACCTAGATACATCAATCTTCTTAACCCAAAACATCTCAATTTCTTTATCAGATTCTATGGTAGCTATAGATGTGAAGGCCATGAGCCTTTCATTATTTTCTTTACCAGACATATCATTTTGAGTACTAGAATCTGATTCATCATCACTTAATGTCACAGCCAAAACCTTAAATCTGCCATTATTAGAACTCCTTTTTCAAGTTAGGACATTCATTCCTATAATGACTGTAACCCTGACACTCATGGCATCTAACAGATTGGATTTTCTTATTAGCCGTCCTAAAGTCACTTTCTTCACGATTATAGGATCAAGAAATCGTTTCTGGTGTAATCAATATTTGGTTGGATTCCGGTAGTGGCAGTCTACTTCAATTAGTCCATTATATTTGTGAAAGTTCAATTCATTTTCAAAACAACAGATCAATAGTAATAAATACGATTTATGATAGAGAAACTAGATGTAAAGATTTTACCCGAGGATTCTTTCCTACAACAACGATGACATATTTCAAAAAATAGTAATGTAGAAATGTAAAAAAATTAGGGGGCTGTTGGGTGCACAATAATGGTTGCTGGGTATGGGGATCTAGTAGGGAAGAAGAAGAAGACAATGAATGTGATTATCTCTTTAGGTGTGTTTGGCCAAGGTTGTGTTGTGCCGGGGACAAATTGGTAGAAGATGGCAGGAGAAGAATCAATGGAGAAATCAACGGGGAAGGAAGAAAACCATATCAATGAGGAAAAAGAAGGAAGCTAACTGTATTAACTAATAATTGAAATGGAGGTGATGTTGTTTTGGCATTATGTTAAATTGTTAGAATTGTAATTAAGCCTTTTACGCTTTTTCTATTTTGCGAATTGGGAACACACTTTCACTTTTGGGATATATTTATACAACCCTTGTGCGATAAAGGTGGCGGTCTGTAATCTTTGATATTTTTGTTGCTAAGTGGATTGAATTCAATTTAGTTTCCATCCTCTTCTCTTCTTATATTTTGTCATTTATCCCTTCCCCGTTTCTTCTTTTGATTTGGTTCCCAGATTCAGTTGCATTTCCAGCTGAATCAACTTCAGTTTTGGGTATAGTGGAGGAGAAGCCATGGCTGTAAATCCCAGACGTGACAAGTGGTATCAGAGCACGAGTATTAGACTAGGTTGTTGAAATTATGGATACTAGGCTAAAGTGATGGATGAACATTTGAAGAAGCTAGACTTAGAGATGGCAGACCAAAAAAACAAAGGAGTGAAAAGCCTAGTGTCTAACCAAAGAGCTGGTATTGGGCTCACATTGCAAGGTTCTAGTGTCCAAGAGATGGATTACTGGTTTAAGGGTGATGTCAGGGGAGATACTAAACTCCCTAAAATTGACTTCCCTCACTTTGGGGAAGAGGGACCTAGGGAATGGCTAAGGAAGGCTAGAAAGTATTTCTAACTCCACCACATTGATGATGACCATAGAATGGTAATTACTGAGATGTACCATAAAGGAAAGGCTAATATCTGGTTTGATGGCTTCATTTCAAGCTACCTAAATTATGATTGGAATTTGTTTGCTGAAGAGTTATGTAGAAGGTTTGTAGACAACACTGGAGAGGAGGTGATTGAATCGTTTAGCAAGATAAGACAAGTGGGATCTATGGCTGAGTACCTGGAAATATTTGAGGAATTGAATGCCCAAGTGATGTTATCTTTGCCTCATGTCCTTGAAAATTATTATATATCAATATTGACAAGTGGTTTGAAGGGAGAGATTGGGTCTATGGTTAAGATGATGAAACCTAATACACTGGCTAAGGCCTTTGAAATTGCAAGCCTGCAGGATTCCACAATAGTAGCCATCAACAAATTCCAAAAACCTAAGACCTTCCAACCTAATTCCAATAGATGGAATTCATACCCCACCAGAAGACCTAATAAAATTAAACCAGCTGAACCTACTTCCAAATCCAGTAAACCACCCAATAACTTCAAAACCATCACACCTACAAATTTCCAAACGAAAAGGAACTTGGGACTTTGTTATAAATCTGAAGAAGTATATTGTAGGCCATATCTGTAAGAACATGTCCATCGATTTCATACTGGTGGATGAAGAGGAAGAGGCTGAACATCAAGAGGGTAAAAATTATGAATCTGAGGAGGGACAAGGGGGTGAAGAAGTCATGGAAATTTCCATGAGTGCCTTAGCTGGAAGTTTGAAGCCCAAAACCATTGGAGTGCCTGGAGTAATCAAAGGGATGAAGGTGTCTATATGGTAGAATTTGGGTGTGACTTGAACTCTTTGTTGAATTATTTGAAGTATTGAAAAATTCTAATTGAAGTGCACGTTAAGGAGAATTCAGTTTGCCATCCTACTTCATCAACAATCTACTAAGAGGGTTTGGACGTCCCCTACATGTTTTCTATAAATACTACTCTTCTATACAATTTAATAAGGGTGTAAGAAAATAAATTACTAGAATTATAGGATCTATTGTAATTCTTGAGTCAATAAAATTTCTTAATTCCTCTACCATATTCTTGTCTTTATTATTCTTTTGCTTGATCATATACTTCATTATTATTTGTCATATAACTTCAGCATCTCAATTCAGTCGTTTGTTTTACAATAATTGGTATCAGAGCAATTATGATATCTTGTTTGTTTTACAACAAGTGGTATCAGAGCGCCAGGTTCAGCAGTTCCGCAGGAGCGCAGGATTTGATTTGTTCGAAGTTTTTGTTCATGATGTCTTCCATGAAGTATAACATTCCGCTTTTGGATTGGAACACTAGATTTTCACTATAGCAGGTTAAGATGCGTGCGGTACTTGCACAACTAGATTTGGATGATGCATTGCTGGGAATTGACAAGATGCCCGTAACTTTAACCGCGGATGAGAAATTACGAAAGGATAAGAAGTCAGTTTCTCACATCATCTTCATCTATCGAACCATTCTTCAGGACATTTTGAAGGAAAATTCAACAGATGTTTTATGGTTGAAGTTGGAGCAATTGTGCATGACTAAAAGTCTGACAAACAAGTTGAACCTCAAGTAGCGTTTATACTATGATTGAATGGCAGAATGATGATCATTGGAAGATCACCTGACTGTATTTAAAGGGATCGTTGCTGATTTTCAAACTTTGGAAGTAGAGTATGATGAAGAAGATTTAGCCTTGATCCTATTGTGTTCGTTGCCCACTTCGTTTTCTTCTTTTAGAGACACGATCTTATATAGTCGTGATACTCTCACCATAGAGGATGTGTATGATGCTTTGTATTTAAAAGAGAAGATGAAGCATCTGATTTCTAAGGCCAGATATGGAGAAGGTCTGGTTTCTCATTGTGGTTCTGGAACGGGTAGATCAAAATCTAATTTCAGTAATCAGATTTGTAACTACTGCAAGAAGAAGGAGCACTTGAAAAATGTGTTAGGTTTTAGATATTTTGTAATTGGCAATTCTTAAAATAAAAGGACTGAATTGTACTATATTTAAAAGTCAAGGAGCAATGTGCAAATAGTTGAAAATAGGTTGTTCGGTCTAGAGTTCGAGAATGGAAAAAAGAGGAAAACGACGCAGATTTTCGCTATACTGTTGCTAAGGTTTAGCGCGAGCTACAAAAGCAGAAACATTGTCGCTAGACTGTCGTCCCTTCCTCGGTCGAGCAACATGCTGTCGCTCGACCTTCGCTAGAGCGAAGTGGTTATTCGAAAAAATTTTTACTTCGAGATTTAAAAGGTTTTTACCCAGCCCATTCATTTTTTCAACCTACCTATATATACCAAAACAAATCTGTACGAAAATTGGTGAGGTTAAACATTGAGAGAGCTTCATCTGTGAGAGATTCATTCGATTCTGTCTTTCATCCTTCATCTACATTGATTGTTTTGGTGAGAAAATATCTTTCCTATAATCCAAATATCAAAGTACCTTCCATCTACATCTAGTCAGAGTTCTGAAGATCGAGGGAGTTTGACTGGAGTTCCATTATGTGAAGAACGCAGTGTTCTTCGTTGATCCACGGGAGACAGATGATTCCACAAGGCTAGGAGTGCTGCAGGGTAGTATATTCCACGGAGAGCTTTGGCAACAGTAGCTAAGGATTGGTGTAGGAAAGCACGAGATCCAGGGAGAACTGTAAGGAGTGCAGTCGAAAGATCATATAGTACGAGGCATCCAGTCTGATAGACTGTAAGTTGTTTGAATTGTTTATAGTGGATTGACTAGCAAAGTGCCCGAATTTTTTCCCAATTGGGTTTCTCCGTGATCATCCTGGTGTTGATTTATTACTTTCGTTATTGTTTATTGATTGATCATATAAAGTGGGGTATTCAAATTTAGGACTAAAAGGACTTGCATGTTTAATCATTTAGAGAAAAATTAAAAATTCACTTGTTGTTGTTTAATTCGTAAAATATTTTTAATTCCACATAATATACCTATTCACCCCTTCTAGGTATTGTTAGGGTCGAACTACGTAACTTTCAATTGGTATCAGAGCCTTAATTCGATTCATGACCCTTTATAACATCTAGATGAGTCAGTCATTGTCTGTGCCTCCTTTTTCGACAAAAGCAACTATGCCTACTGAAAAGTTCGAATGAGAGCCTTCCTTAAATCTTTGGATGAAAGTATTTGGATTAGCGTTCAAAATGGGTGGGCTCCACCTTCAACAACTGTTGCTGGTGTAGTCACATCTACTAACATATTTCTGTGGACTAAAATTAACCTAGATGAATGCAACTGGAATAGTAAAGCATTACATGCTCTGTTAAAATTGGGAGAGTTTAGGTAAGTGTCGATGTGTGAAACTGCTAAAGAAGTTTGGAATATACTAGAAACCACACACGAGGGTACCAAAACTGTTAAAATTTTAAATTGCAGATGTTGACTACTAAGTTTGAAGAGATTAAAATAAAGGACGATGAATCGTTCGATGAATTCTATGCGAAGCTAAATGATATAGTTAACTCTAGCTTTAACTTAGGTGAAAGGATCCTCGAGACCAAAATCGTTAGAAAAGTCCTTAGATCCCTGCCCGAGAGGTTTAGACCCAAGGTTACTGCGACAAAAGAGAGCAAGGACTTAGATGCGATTAAGATTGAAGAACTCGTAGGATCACTTCAAACTTAAGAACTCACAGTCTCTCAACCTAAAAAGGTTAAATCCATCGCCATGAACACCAATAGAAAAGAGGAGAGCGATTCCTCTGATACTGAGACCCTTAAGGACGACAAAATTGCTTATTTCGTTAAAAATTCCAGAAGGTGATGAGGAATAGAAGAATGCCTCAGGAGCAAAATAGTGAAGTCCCTAGTAAATTCTCGAGAGGTAAACATGAGAAAAACACCTCTAGGACTCCTATTAAGAAATCACAATCAGTCCAATGCCATGAGTGTAAGGGGCATGGTCACATTAGGAGTGAATATTCTAATTTGAAGAGGAGTTCGGCTATAGAAAGTTGTAAGGCTTTTACCATAACCATGAATGACGAGGAGTCAGAGATAAGTTCTCAAAATGAGACATTTGGTGGTGAGGATGATCAAAAATTCATGGTCTTCACCTCGATTGCTACAATCGAATCTGACCGTGAGATTGAGAAGGTTGAAAAGGAGAATGAGAATGAACAGTCTGAAGATGAGACCGACATTCACGAGTCTTATCATGAATTGTTTGAGGAGAGTCTCAAAATTAAGAATGTCAACAAAGCCGTCTTGAAAAAGGTGAACGAGCTTGAACTTGAACGTGAAGAATTACTAAGTGACCTTCAGGACTCGACTAGAAAATTGAGTGAGTTGAAGCTGGTAAATAAAAACTTGGAAATTAAGTTAAATCATTAACCATTGATCGTGATAAATCTAATGCTCAACTCCAATTTTTTATGAGTAGGTCACAGAAGCTAGACAATTTGCTTGGGATGAACAAGTCTACTGGAAATAGGCATGGTCTATGTTATGTTCATAATGGTAATACTTTTGCCAGGACATCTAAGACCACGTTCGTTCTAACCACTAACAAAGCTCGAAAAATTGTTTACCCCTACTAGACAACATAGGGTTAATCGCCCCACTTATTGGCAGCAACCACCGAATATAGTTGATTCTAGGTTTATTCCCACCTATCACCATTGTGGTGCACTGGGACATATAAGACCTAGGTGTCGTAAACTTGTGACTAGAAGTAAAAGTTAGGATGTCTCGAGCATGGTTAACTTTCTCCCCAATCAGGTTAGCCACTTAATTGAGATGATGACTCGATTAGCTAAAATCACTTCTACTTCTAAGTAAGCTTGGGTTAAGAAAAGTGATCTGGAAGGTGGTGAGTTTGATCATGCTCTTAAAGGTAAAAACATTCATGGTTCTTCATAATTTGTTCCTTAGGTGCATGCATATGCAGTCCATTGAATCCATTCATTTGTGCATGCTTCTCATTGATTTTTGTTTTTTTATTTCATGTGTATTTGTTTCTTTTTTATATTTTATTACTATTATTATTATTATTTTATTTTAAATTTTTTTTTAGTTCTAGACAGCTTATAATGTTCTTCAACATTTCATGTGTGATCAAGTATGTCACTATCAAATCTATACTGTTATTTCCATCACTTGGTTCGGTTTTTATGGAGTATTGAGTATATGTTTCTCCATGTACCATCTGTACAACACACACTATGATCTTGTAAGTGAGTCTGGACCGCGTGTGTGATATTTGGGATGGCCGTCACATGTTGTAGGGTGAATTGACATATATCTAGTTGACCTAGCTCATGATGAGTCTCTCTACATTGCTTAAATAAAAAAAAAATTTACACAGATGTTTGATTATCTTATACTTTTGTTCGAAGTCTATTTGATTCGAGCAATTAAGTCCGATGAATTTCTCATAACCTGGTGCCTATGGTCATCTGATTTGGGCTAACTAGCCTAAAACTCGTTATATGGGTCAATTTAGTCGCTTAATGGACAAGAGTCTGCACATAAGATGTATTTTATGAGAAAAGTGATATAAAAATTACACGCTCATCTTCAGGGGGAGAAAATAAAACTTGTCATGTACTTGAGCTCATTTTCAGGTTCTAACATTTCATTTGGGTTTGATTATCGTTAGTAGGGATCATACTTACTTAACAGTGAGGTTTGCATGTCCTTTCTCACAAATTTAAGGTTTGGAGTCATTTTCACGAGAAAATAGTGGCACTTTACAAGCATGAGTTACTTATACCGTTTACTCCATCGTGAACTTGATTGAGTACGTGAGAAATTCCTTATTGATAATGCTCGACTTGTGAATGCATGCATGGTTAAGATCATCGGTTTGACAAGAGTTTCATTTACTTAATTTGATTTTTTTTGAAAAGTAAACAAAAAAATATATATTGCTAGATTTGTTCAATTTAAGTATTATTTAACAAAAAAAATTAAAATAAAAACAAATTTGGTGCTATTTTTCTTAATTTTTAAAATTTGAAGTGTTATTTCTGTCAATAAATTTTTCGCTAGCTTATCGCTGGAACTTGCTCAAGCGACAGCAGCAAAAGCTGCCTAAGTTATTTTTTAGGGTTTTACGCATTCTTTCTTCCTTTTTTCTCTCAATTTCTTTCATAATTCTTCCACCCATATCAATTTTGTGGTTTACCCACATTTTAAACACTTCAAAGCATTCAATTGTGGTGATAATTCATTAAATCAACAACGTTTAAAGGTAAATCACTTAAACCTATAGTTTTCTCTCCTTTTTTTTTTTTTTGCATATTCTTTTGGGGTTTGATGATTTTTGGTCATTGGTCTTGTTGTTAGCATTTATACTACATATTTGTTCATTGACATCAGTTGTTACACAATTTTGAACAAAAAATTGGTTGTTTGGACTGTTGTGGACTATTTTCCCACGTTTTTTTTTTCTTTTTGTTCTTCATTCTTTTTGCATTTGTCATTCTTTTGGATTTTGTTGGTAGTTTGGGATGGTCTTTGGTGCTTGATTAAGAGTTGATTATTGGAGTTTTGACGTTGTGATGGTTGGGTGGTTGTTGTGTTGATATTTTTTTTGTGGTTTGAAGTTGTGGATCGTTAGTGGTGTTTGTGTTTAGTTGTATTCGTTTGGAGTGTCGGGTGGGTAGTTCGGTGCATGGATTATGTTTTGTGTATTGCATTTGATGTTGGAAACATTTGATGAAGTCACGTCAATACGTCATGACGTCACGTCCCTGCGTCATGATGTCGTGTCATCACTGTACACGTTCTTTCTTCACGTCACCTACGTCTAGGCATCGCTGCATGTTACTATGTATTCATGCTAGGGCACGTTGCATGTTATCCCACCTGCCTCATTTTGCGTGCATTCATGCATCTCACGCATTATCACCGTTCTTTTCACAGTTTTTAATGTTTTTTGATTCAATTCTTTACAGATGCCGCCTAAGAGAGCACGCACGGACCCTTCTTCTCCTAGTACCTCATCGTCCTACAGTAGTCTAGGTTTATCTCGGTTGTGGCCCAAGACACTTTTGGGTCGCAGTTTTCTCTTCGTCTTGTTATTTTTGAGCGCGAGGTCATTTTATCCAACCTATCCCCGACCTCGCCACTATTTTTCTCTTCTCGGGGTTGGAAGCCTCTTTGGTTGACTTGGTTCCCCCACCTAGCCTCCTTATTCATGAGTTCTACGCTAACATCCATGATGTTAGTGGTTCATGGTTTAGGATTTTTCTTCAGGTTAGGACGGTTAAGATTACTCTAGACGTTATTTCTAGTCTTATTCATATTCCTCGGGTCGTCTATCCCCTATTTCCCTATCTTACTCCTGATTCACTTTCGACGGACTCGTTAGTTCATTTGACGGTATTTAACACACCATTGGATGGAGGTCCATGTGAGATTCACATTAGGTCTCTCCTGACTGAGAGCCAGATTCTGTTACGCATTGTATGCACGAATCTTTGGCCTGTTTCCCATACTTCTTCATTACCGATGGAGAATGCTCGTTTCCTTTATGCCCTTTTGTATGACGATTCCATTGATCTTCCTTCCTTCACATACCAGCAAATTTTAAGGGCCTTTTGTACTACGAGGATGAGGGTTGGGCTGCCCTATCCGTGTTTAATATACCGCTTAGTGACAGCCTTAGGAGTCATTTTTCTCGAGGGGGTCCGAGGCGGGTTTTCGGCCGATTGGCCATACTACCATCGCCCAGAGTAGGTCTCATGCTTCTTCTGAGCCAGAACATTCAGCTGATCCGACTGTACCGACTAATCCGATTGATGACCTCATTTCCTTTGATCCCTCCGATTTTCCTTCTTTTTCGACTGCTCTTCCACCCTCCGATATCCTTTCTACTTCTCTCCTCCTCCATTCGAGTTAGTTCATCTTCCTTCTCTGCATCTGTACCTTCTGCTTCTTCTCCTATCGACCCTTCGGTCGCTCTTTTGGGTCAGATGACATTGCTCATCGAACATCAGGCTCGTATGATAGCGGAGATTAGCAGATACGTGCTACTATTGATCGACACACTGTCGAGTTCGCTACGCTTTGGGGTGTTGTTAGATACCTTCAGCATGGGCTTTGGCGGATTCGTCGCCACTGGGATGATGCTGGTTCTGAGGAGAGGACTGACTCTGACGGTGCTAATGATGCTGTCGATCCTTCTTAGTTCTAGGCTTACCCCTTGTCATTGTGTGAGAAAAAGAGAGAGTAGATATAGATTTGATATGGCAGTATTAGATTTTTGTTGATATGGCTGATTAAACTGTAGAATTGTTCCAGTCACTCAGTTTGTCATAGGTGTTGAGTCTATACTTTATATTTGAATACTATCTTGACTTAGTTAGTAGTTTTGTCACAGAATGCCAAATGAAGAGTTTGTTAGATTTTAGATGTTTTCTAATTGGCAATTTTGTAAACAAAAGGACTGAATTGTACTCTGTTTAAAAAGTAAAGGAGTAATGTGCAAATAGTTGAAAATATGGTTGTTAGGTCTAGGGTTCGAAAATTGCAAAAAGAGAAAAACGGCACGAATTTTCGCTAGACTGTCGCCAAGGTTTGGCTCGAGCTACAAAAGCAGAAACATTGTCACTGGGCTGTCGCCCCTTCCTCACTCGAACGACATATTGTCGCTCGACCTTCGCTCAAGCGAAGTGGTTATTCGAGAAATTTTTATTTCGCGATTTAAAAGTTTTTTACCTAGCCTATTCTTTTTTTACCTATATATACCAAAACACATGTACGAAAATTGGTGAGGTTGAACATTGAGAGAGCTTCATCTGTGAGAGATTCATTCGATTCTATCTTTCATCCTTCATCTACATTGATTGTTTTGGTGAGAAAAACATCGTTCCTATAATCCAAATATCAAATTTCATTCTCTCTACATCTGGTCAGAGTTCTGAAGATCGAGAGAGTTTGACTGGAGTTCCAGTCTGTAAAGAACGTGGTGTTCTTCATTGATTCATGGGAAACAGATGATTCCACAAGGCTAGGAGTGCTACAGGGTAGTAGATTCCACAGAGAGCTTTGGCAATAGCAGCTAAGGATTGGTGTACGGGAGCATGGGATCCAGGGAGAGTTGTAATGAGTACAATCGAAAGATCATACAGTACGAGTCGTCCAGTCTGATAGAGTATAAGTTGTTTGAACTGTTTATGGTGGATTGACCAGCAAAGTGCCCGGAGTTTTTCCCAGTTGGGTTTCTCCGTGATCATCCTGGTGTTGATTTACTGCTTTCGTTATTGTTTATTGATTGATCATATAAACTGCGGTATTCAAACTTAGGATTAAAATGACTTGCATGTTTAATCATCTAAAGAAGAATTAAAAAGTGACTTGTTGATTTTTAATTCGTAAAATATTTTTAATTCCGGATAATATACCTGTTCATCCCCCTCTAGGTCTTGTTAGGGTCGAACTGCGTAATTTTCAAAATGAACGCTACAAATTGCAAAATAAAGAAAGGTTGGTTACAAGTCCATATGGGAAGCAATCAGATATTTCAGGCGAAGCAGACATCGCAGAGAACGTTGTAAGTGATGGAGATCTCTTAATTATTTCTGACATTGAGACTAAATCGAAAGATGATTGGATTCTTGATTCAGCATGTGTGTTTCATATGTGTCCTAATAAGGACTTGTTTGCTACATATGAAACTGTTTCCAAAGGTATTGTGGTTATGGGAAACAACGCATCTTGTCGGGTTACTAGAATTGGTACAGTTAGATTGACGCTTTTGGATGGGACAATTAGAACACTTGGGCAAGTTCGACATATTCCAGATTTGAAGGAAAATCTCATCTCGTTGTCTATGATTGATTCAAAAGGTTATGAGTTCTTTGGTGGAGGTGGAGCTTTGAAGGTTTGTAAGGGTGCCCAAGTTGTACTGGAGGGACAGAAAAGGTCTCAGGTATATATATCTTTGAGGGTCGTGCAGAATTTAGAAAAGTCAATCAGCACAAGTTCATAATCATGGTGGATAATCCGTTTGGTACAATACCTTTAGGAGCTCAAAAATGGTCGAATTTGAAGAATACATTTCAATGGAGTTCAGGAGATATGGACAATGCTGCTTTGCCACCATCACTTGCGGTGCCATTGTATTCAATTGCTAGGGACGGATCCAATGGAAAAGGGTGTGTGAATGCTGATTTTGTTGAGCATTCTTTAAGTGTCGTAGAAGGTGTACAATCTAGCAAGGGGCCTTCTTTAAAAGCATTTGGGTTTGATTCTGTTTTGGGGTGTGTTATAGCCCATTTTTATTAATTTAAAATCATTATGATTTTTTGGGAATCTGATGTAATTTTGTAGAGTAGTGCTTGGATTCATTGGAAGAGGTGGAGTATTTTGTGTTTGGTTCGAGAAATTAATTTTTTTGTTATTTTTGAAGAAACCAGTTCATTCCTTGGTGGAATTCGTGTTAAGGTGGAGATTGTTAGAATTTGGGTGTGATTCGAATTCTTTGTTGAAGTATTGAAGAATTCTAATTGAAGAGCACGTCAAGGAGAATTCAGTTTGGAATGCTGTTGGAATCCTATGTCAAGTTGAAGTTCTATTTTGGAAGTCCATTAGGAGTTGAAAATCTGGTATTGGACTTGAAGAAAAATTTGGATAGAGAAAACAATTTTAAAAAAAATTCGGCAGATTGCCCGGCACCGACCCTCGACGCCGAAGCGCCACCTGTGCTGTTTGGATTTTTCTCTGTTTTCTCTCCTACTTTATTTTTTACTCAGATTTTCGCATCCTACTTCATCAACAACTCTACCAAGAGGGTTTGGACGCCCACTACATGTTTCCTATAAATACTAGGCTCTTCCATATAATTTAATAAGGGTGTGAGAAAATAGATTACTAGAATTATAGAATCCATTGTAATTCTCTCTCTTCTCCATTAATCTTGAGTCAATAAAATATTTTAATACCTCTGCCATATTCTTGTCTTTATTATTCTTTTGTTTGATCATATACTTCATTATTATTTGCCATATAACTTCAACATCTCAATCCGGTGGTTTGTTTAACAACAATTAGTATCAGAGCAATTCTGATATCTTGTTTGTTTTACAACACTATACGTATTGATAGTGGAAGCACCCATAGCTTTGTGGATGAGAAATTGATTAAAGAATTAAACTATGCCATAGATGAAACCAATAATATGATAGTCAGGGTGGCTAATGGAGATAATTTAGAGAGCAAGGATGTTTGCCAACCATTGGTGTGGAGATTTCAGGAGGGGGAATTTCAGTTCAACCTAAGAACCATTAAGCATAGAGGTAGTGACATGGTGTTAAGAGTGAATTGGTTGAGCTAATTTGTCCCTATTGTTTTGATTTCACACAAGGGTATATCAAATTCAAAAACCACAAAGATGAAATAGAATTGTGGTGGGACAATTGTACTACACCAGTGAAGAAGATGAGGAAGAGATACCTGGTAGAATCCTTGAAGTGGTTCATCAATTTCCAAGGGTGTTTTGACAAGATCAAAACATAAAAGATTAAAGATCAAAACATCAAAAACTAAATCCTTTACCAATAATCGTTTAGAGTTCTAAAGTTTGGGAGAGACAGCTGGAGTTCCAGTTGGTGACGAATGTGGTTCATTCTTGGTGATCTATGTGGAGGGAAAAGATGTCCGAGTTGCTGGAAAGTGCAGGTTGCACAATTGAAGAGGTTTTCGGTGATTTACAAGTTGGATGGTCAGAGTTTATCAAGGTTTAATTATGTCTGGACTAATTGTAAGTTGACTATCGCATAAATCTTTGAGAAATCTTGATACGGGCTCAATTTAATCAACCAAATAAACACCAACCGAGGAGGCTCGACCCACAACTTTAAAACTCTAGTTGCCACAAGTTTTCACCCCCACAAAGGAGGAATGTAGTGGTAGCAATATCACGAAGGGAAGAAGAAAAAGAGGTGCAATGGTTGAATACTCAAACGAACCACCAAGAACGGCTACATCACCATTTCTCCTCTATTGCACACACATACACTTGCCATACAGTTGTAGACAAACAAATTAGGATATATATAGAGCCAAAGTCACATTAGGTCACTTATGGTCCAAGTCAAGTGATCCATATAACCAAAGTATTAGGCCTCCAACAAAAGGGCTAATGCTAAGAATAAATAGGCCAACTAATATCACCATCCAACTCAATAACTTTGGCCATCCACGAGTATTGGGCCACGAGCAACATTAACTCAATTAAGTTGCTTCTAGTGGCCCCAAGTTATTTTCGGGCCGAGCCATCACTAAGGCGTCGATATAAATTATCCAACATCGGTTTAACATCATCGCTCGGGATTTATTGAGTACCAAAATCCAACAAATCTCCATCTTGATACCTAATCAATCTGCAAGCAATCAAAAGTCCACGCTTGCCTAATCAAGGTAACCAATAGAAATTGGAATCATGGACCTCACCTCGTGTTTCGAACTCGAAACACATACCATACCTGCTCTATGTACTCAATAGAGCTAAGATCACGAACAAATACCCAAGTAGAAGCAGATAATAACAGCAAACAACAAAGAGCAAATAATCATGCGATGAAGATATAACATAGAATAATCCACATATCTTTTCCAAGATACGTTCGTATAGAACAATAGATTAATACAAAGTCAATCAATCAAATGGTCAAAACACATATGCAGCAGATGCATAAATGACCACATGAAAGATCTCACCACACTTATCATATCCCATTATATGTTGCTTACACCTCGAGAACACATATCTCATCTCATCGCTAAACAGATCACCCAACTCATGTCTAACTAGTAGACCTTTATAGATCCTAAGTCCTTGGAATAATCCTCTATCACCTCTCACACTCCTCCCAATCTATGTAGATAATGGGTCTCCACCTAACATAAGTGATAGAAGTACACCTCCCACACTCCACTTGATCAGGATCTCTTCACAGATAAAGGATTCCAACATTTGATCACCTCTCCACTCATGATTCAAATGTCACACTCCATATCCCTAGTACAAACCATCAATGTACCCTTAGGCATCTATAGTCCATCTCACCAATGGACTTGCAACACACTGTTAACGCATCTTAGCCTTACACAAAGTAATTAAATTGCTTTCCATTTCATGCAATTGTACATATCATACACATTGAAATGCACATATAACCATGCAACAGAATTAAGCAATCACACACATGCAGAAAGGATTATACACAAACGCACATGCAGTAACTATTTTACGCTCAATAAACCTCAATAGGGTCATCACTCGACCCTAAGGCCACATTTGTCCCACATCTCTCATTATCTTTCCTTTTATTATTATTCTTAGGACAACCTATTTCATCATGTCCAAATTTACCGCAGTTAAAACACATATTACTTTTCACACTTGCCTTAGACCTACATTTGCCATCAAAAGCTTTATGAAAAACCTTTTTATTTTTCCACATTGAAAAATCACATTTTCATTAAAAAACACAATTCAAAACATGCTGTCATTTTACCAAAAAATGCAAAAAATACAAAATGCAACCAAACAACGACCACAAGCAAAGTACAGACATAATTAACACAGAATGGTCAAATAAACTGTCATAAGGTTATGTGAAATTCTAATAATAAAAAATAATTGACAACAAATTCACGAAAAATTTAAGGCAAATAATTAACAAATAATTCATAAGTCTAGCAATAGGCAATAGTTACCCCTTCACGGTAACTTAATGTCACCCCCACACGATGACTTCTACTGCGAAAAATAAATTGTTATCATACTCAATAACCATAACTGCAGTAATGAAAGGGAAATAACATGATACGAGTGGACCACGTTCGAAGGTCCATAAATATCGAGAGATGTGAATTCACAGGTTCAGGGCTATCACTATCCGTCCCAAAACTTCCGGCAACCGTAGCAACACAAAACAACACCAGACACACAAACGTCGAAGGGCAAAATCTTCCAATTTTCATCGTATTGCCTGAAATTGAAAACAGACACCTCCATAGGGTTTACCAGGCCACCAGAAACATTCTGCCTAAAGACATCGTCGTCGAAAAGCTCTCCACATGCCACCACCGTCACTACGCGTGGGCTTCACGCACCAACGACACGTGTCGCCTCCGACCACCACACGTCGGACTCTAGGTGTGCCTCCACCAGTACAGTCCATTGGTGGTCGTCATTTCTCTAGCGGATGAGTGGTTTCACCGAAAAATGCAAAAACAGGTTTGGTAGAAATTTTAAAAACTGGGCAGTTTCTGTCTCTATTTTTCTGCCGGTTTCTAGCAACATTTGTAAACACTTTTGGTCAATTTTTCACTCCAAAAATCATAGATTTCACAACTACCCATGATCTGATACCATTTGTCACGAAAATCTTTATTCGGACTCAGTTTAATCAACAAAACAAATACCTACCGAGGAGGCTTAACCCACAACTCTAACACTTTGGTTGCCACAAGTTTTCAGCCCCACAAAGGAGGAAGGTGGTGGTAGCAATATCACAAAGGGAAGAAGAAAAAGAAGTGCAATGGTTGAACAATCAAACGAACCACCAAGAATGGCTACCTCACCATTTCTCCTCTATTGCACACGCATACACCCGCCACATAGCTGTAGACAAACAAAGGAGGATATATATAGAGCCAAAGTCACATTAGGTCACTTATACGGGCCCAGTCAAGTGGTCCATATAACCAAAGTATTAGGCCTCCAACAAAATGGCTATTGTTAAGAATAAATTGGCCAACTAATATCACCATCAAACTCAATAACTTTGGCCATCCATGAGTGTTGGGCCACGAGCAACATTAACTCAATTAAGTTGCTTTTAGTAACCCCAAGTTATTTTCAGGTCGAGCCATCACTAAGGCGTCTATATAAATTATCCAATATCGGTTTAACATCATCGCCCGGGATTTATTGGGTATCAAAACCCAAAATTGTCTTTTCTAGTGAATCATTTTTGCAATGTTTGCCTAGAGGTTTTTAAACCCTGTGAAGAGTTCTTCAAAAGATTTTTCTTCTTTACCAGTTTTGGCGTTCTCTACTGTCATGCTTTTGATCTATAATGCATAATTGACACATAAGGTTTAATTAACTTCATTATCTAGAAAAAATAAATAAGTAACTTGTTGCTCTTTAATACAATCAACCAATAAACGTAGAGAAGTTCAATCACTTGTTGAATCAATGCTTCATACTGACCAATGACCTAGATGAGTCAATCACTTCATGTTCCTCCTTATTTTGACTTTAATAATTATGCCTATTAGAATGTTAGAATGAGAGCCTTTTTTAAAGTCAATGGATAAACGTGTTTGAGTTAGTGTAGAAAAGGGTTGGACCTCACCATCTACATGTGTTGGTGGTGTTGTTACACTAACAAATATCCCTACTTGGACTAAAGATGATCTAGTTGAGTGTAATTAAAATAGTAGAGGTGTTCAAACCATCTTTATCCCCACATGAGTTTATTGCCGCCACTTCAGCCAATAGCTATCGCTAATGCCACTAGTGCAATCCACCTTATATAACTCAAAATAGAACTCGGGAATCCACCCCAAGCTCACTTTCTATGGGCACACCGACAAAAATTTATAAACTTCATTACAACATGGCTATAGCAACCAATCTGAAAGTGGTTGATCAAAGAATAAGCTTCAACGACTAGAGGTTGGTCGCTGTACGTTGATTTTAGCAACCAACATGAAGTGGTCATTGAAGACCCTGACGAGAATAAACCGTAATTTTTTCCGCGTGTTATTTAAGTTTTAGCAACCAGTATGAAAACTGGTGGTGAAAGTATAAGCTTTTGCGACCAAGGTTGGTCTCTATTCATTGGTTTTAGCAACCAAACAGGAAGTGGTTGCTGAATATCTTGGCACGAATAAAATCCATTTTTTTAGTTTGTGATTGGAGTCTAGCAACCAATCTGAAATTCGTTGGTTAATAAAAGTTTTAGCAACCAAATGTTGGTGGCTGATGGTGGGTTTTAGCAACCAAATGTGACGTCACTGAAGACATTTGCGGAAATAGCCCTGCTTTTTTCGCGTGTAATTGGAGTTTTAGCCCTTCTATTCCATTATCAGCAATGTGTAATTATGATAGGGTCAATAATTACAAAACCACTTCTGGGGGGGTCGATTAAGCCTTGGTGGGAATAAACCCCTTTTTCCGCATGTTGATTACGACTTCCATTGAAAATGCCATAGTCTTTCCTGTAATCCAATCATTGGTGAAGTCATTCAGTTCATCAGCAAAAGGACAAGCAAATTCTCTAAAAGCAGAGCAACACATATCGCGAGGAAATTGTGGCCCTCTGCACTTGCTGGTGATGATAGTGTAATTCTGGACCGTAAAGTTAACTGGGCAAGCTGCGAATAAAAGACGGTAAAGTAGTCGACGAATGTCCTTCATAAACAAGGTAAAACGTTTTAATACTCAAAATTTTCAACATAGTAATAATTTACAGTTAAAAGATGACAATGGAAAACACTAATTCAAGGAAAAAATAGGACTGCAAAAAGAAATGATTCAATAAATAGTTAAGAAATTACGTTTCTTGCCCTAAAGAAGCCTTTTCTCAGTGAAAATTGGGGATTGAAAAATACCATCTGCATCAATCCAATAATATGTCTTTGATAAATTAGAAACATTACAATATCAACACATTTATTGCGATTGAAACAATTAGAATATGTGTTTTAGAAACACAAACCTGAAATGAAACTTGAAATAGAGAGGTGTATGAACAAGAATAGGTAGACAATAGTGTTCGCATGAAACCCGCAAGCTTACGGGATCGTTGTACAAGTAACAAGATCAGTATAGTATTTTGCAATTGCCTCCTCGTTCAACATGGAATGTCCAAATTCCACAAACGTGTCGAAAGAGATACACTCGTCCACGGGCATGTAGCTTTCAATAAATGTGTCAATTGCGAGTCTTCGACATCTTAAATATTGTTTAAACCGCAAGATCTTAAAGGGATCAGTACATGTATTTATACAGTAACCAGTATAATGCACCCCATAGCAGAATTCACAATAGAAAATTTGTGGTTGTCTCATTGTGCTTCACTGGTATAACATATTCATATAATCTTTTGAGAGATCCAACAACACAATTCATTGGTGGAATCGTTTATATCATTCTTGAGATCTGGCAATCAAGTTTAAGGAAAACATCAAGGTGTGAATCCAAAACACCTGACTTCCTTGACACTTTGATGAAGGTACTCTCTCGATCGGGCATTGGGAGAGGTGGACTGCAAGCACAGGAAAAGCACAAGAATTAGGGATTCTTGGAATTCCACTTAGAAGAGACAATAGAAGAAGATTGGGAAGCTGGAAGGAGACAGCAGATCTTGGAAGCTACAGAAAGTAGATCGAGAAGTCTAGTGGAGTTGGCTAGACAGCATCTAACTGTAGAAGATCAGGAAGCTGGTGGGTACAGTAGATCTTGGAGATTATTAGAATTATAACAGGGAGAACTAGTTGAATTTGCTAAGCTGAAAACTGACTATAATCCATATTGTCTATAGTGGAGGAAACAGACTTGGTCTCGGAGTTTTTACCCAGTTGGGGTTTCTCCATCATCATTTTGGTGTTCATTATTTATTGCTTTCTTTATTACTACGGTATTCAAATATAGTATAATTGGACTTGTATGATTATTCATCTAGAAATAATTAAAAATGACTTGTTACTTTTGATTGATTAATTCCGCACGTATGGTCAAAATTATAAAAGGATAATTAATAACAATTCGGCAACTTAGTAGCCGTTAATTTAGTAATATGTAACTTTCATGATTGACATCATTAAAATGGATGTGTTGTAATATTGTTGAAACATATAATGATAAGTGATTTAGAGTGATCAAACATCCATGTGGGAATATAAGTAAGTGCGAAAATAATCGGACGAAAAAAAGCAGGAAGGTCAAGAACGTGGGCGATTGCCCAGCCTAACTTCATATTTTGGCTCTTGAGGCTAAATTAGTACATTGGACGATCGCCCATAATTTCAGTGTGATCGCCGAGTTCAATATTTTCGATTGCTGCATTTGAATTTTCTAGTGATGTTTTGATTGTTTTCACACCTCTTTGGCTTAATTTTGGCACCCATCCATCCATGAGAATTGTTTTTCTATAAATGTGAACGATTTTCATGTTGGAAATAATAATAATAATTTATACACTTACATCCAAATGAAAGATCCAAACTTGGATTTCTTAAAGTGTTCTTCAAGTTCTTATTAAGTTCATATTGCTTGATTTCAACTTGGATTAATGTTTGTTTCGTAACACCCCCAAAATCTAAGGTAACTTGCTACAAACATTTCTTCGTTAGCTGGGCGATAATACCCAAACTTAGGGTGGTAATACCTGACGTTGTTGCTAAGACCCAAAATTAGGGCACTAGCACCATGCTGCATTTAGCATTATATCCATGTCAAGAAATGACGTTAGTGTAATGTGCAGTATTTATTTATTACACAAAGTGTTGAATATTTTAGTCATAAACATGTTATTCTCGTTTTGATGCGATTTTAAGAGTAAGATTTCGACACGATCTATCTAAAAATAATTTAAATAAAATTTATTAATAAGAAATAGTTGTTGAAAAGGATTATTTTCAGATTTGGAAAGAAAGTAGTGTGGTAGAAAATTTCTCTTTCATACCACTCGACATAAAACTTCTAAAAGGTCACATGTGCACTTTTCTTGCTGGGCACAAATTGCACCAGCATTTTTACCAAGAAAATCTGATTTTTACTCTTCAAAAACATTGTCATTTAGCCAATGGACCTTACGGGGTATTCTTCGAAAACTTTTATAGACTTTTTAAGTAATGGTTTCTATGGATTTCGTGGACTTCAATAGATTTATATGGAATTAATGAAAGTTTTTCATACACTTCAATAAATATTCATTTTAAAAATTTTATAGACTTTTGTATAAATTTAAAAGAACAAAAGGTTAATTCACCTTAATTAAATAAATAATAATTTTGTGTGTGTGTGTGTTAATTTCTTGATAAAAAATAAATTTAATGTTCAATAATATCAATATGACATAGATTTAAAAAGTACACAAAAAATCAATATATTTAAATTTAATTATAAATTAATCTTTTTTATATAAAGTCTTATAATTTAATTATAAAATGATCTTTTTCATAAAAAAATAGAAGAAAATAGAAGAAAAGTTATATAGATCTTTGGTTACAATTTGATTTTTCATAGAATATATATATATATATATATATATATATATATATATATATATATATATATATATATATATAGAGAGAGAGAGAGAGAGAGAGAGAGAGAGAGAGAGAGAGAGAGAGAGAGAGAGAGTTATATGAATCTTTAGTTATAGTTTAATTTTTCATAGAGAATAGAGATAAACAATTAGAGGAAAAAAATAAATAAATAGAAACTAATTTTTATCCATGGCTCTAATGTCAAGGGAAAACAGAGAGAAATATAGAGAGGGACAAAAATACATATTAATTATTATTATTATTATTTGGTGAAAGTCTCCCAAAATTTTGGGATGAATGAAATACAAATCTTGAGATTTTATTTTAGTACTTTCTACTTAAAATTTAGCATCCCAAATACTTTTATAAAAATCTTTAAAATTCTTTGACAATTTGAATTATAGAGACTTTTTAAAAATTTTAATTGAATACAGTGACTTCTAAAATTTTTAAATGTCTTAAAAATTTCAATTGAATCCATCAATACTTTTAGAGAGACTCTAAAATTCTATATTAATACAACTAAAATTTTTAAATCCCAAAAAATCTTTGAAAGTATCAAAAAAATCTATTATCTATTGAATAATGCTATTCATCCCCAGTAGGTTGTAATCCCAGTCTATGTGACTCTAAATGATAGGTTAAGTGAAATGTGAAATTAAATAACTTATTTAACTTCACCTATCATTTAATGTCACATTAACGCCACCATACTGTGGTTATAATCCCAGTAGGGTTAAATAGTATTACTCTTATCTATTAAAAGTCTTTCATAAAATTAATAAATATACATAATTAATTACAAAAAATGTTTTGGTTTAGAACCGATTCTTAGTTCTGGGTATTAAAATCATAATGGGTTGGCTCGGTTGGTTTGAGTTCTTTTGCCCACTCTTAAATAATATAGCAATCAAGAAACTCAAGAATAATATCATTAACATTATAATTCTTGTAACTATTAAATATAACAATTCTATATGTCTTAGCCATCATCAATAACTAATTAGTTATGCAGTTCATCCTCAGGACTGGTGCAGCATAGCATCAATCTCATCAAGCGGAAATGCAATAGTGTTCAAATCCACTTCTTTTGTGTAACTTATTGCCGCCACTTCGGCCAATAGCTCTAGCTAATGCCACTAGTGCAATCCACCTTATATAACTCAAAGTCGAACACGGGAATCCACCCCAAGCTCACTTCCAATGGGCACACCTACCAAAAATTTATATACTTCATTACAACATGGTTATTGCAACCAATCTGAAAGTGGTCGGTCAAAGAATAAGCTTCAGCGACTAGAGGTTGGTCGCTGTACGTTGATTTTAGCAACCAACATGAAATGGTCATTGAAGACCTTGACAGGAATAAATCGTAATTTTTTTTCCGCGTGTTATTTAAGTTTTTGCAACCAGTATGAAAAGTGGTGGTGAAAGTATAAGCTTTTGCGACCAAGGTTGGTCTCTATTCATTGGTTTTAGCAACCAAACAGGAAGTGGTTGCTGAATATCTTCTCACGAATAAACTTCATTTTTTTAGTTTGTGATTGGAGTCTATCAATCAATCTAAAATTCGTTGGTTAATAAAAGTTTTAGCAACCAAATGTTGGTGGCTGATGGTTGGTTTCAGCAACCAAACGTGACGTCACTGAAGACCTGTGCGGAAATAACCCTGCTTTTTTCGCGTGTGATTGGAGTTTTAGCCCTTGGTGGGAATAAACCCCTTTTCCCGCATGTTGATTACGACTTCCATTGAAAATGCAATAGTCTCACCGTCAAGTTTATCATGTTCAGATATCAAATATACTATGAAAGATATATTAAATTAAAAATAAAAATTCTCCGTAATTTTGTTGAAGCACGTTTAATAGTTTGTTCCAACGTCCTTATGTTCTGTAGCACGAACACTTCAATTAGGGTAGCGTATCCGTGTCCGTGTCGGACTCGAGTCGATACCGACACTTCTATGATACTCTACCGTAATCATTTTTCTTTTCATACTAGAAATATTATATATTATTAATTCAAAATTATTAGCAAGTAACAAATAGGTACTCATATTTAAAAAATTTCAACAAGAAAAAATAATAAGTATAAAACAAAATTTTAACTATATAAATGAAGAATTTTTAAGGATTAATCAACGTGTCGATGATGTGTCGTGTATGTACTTCTTTTTAAAATCGCGTATCGACGTATCTGACACGTATCGTACCGAACACACGTGTCCGTGTCGGTGCATCATAGTGCTCATGCACTTTACCAAAAGATAGATGAACAGAAATTTACTGAATTTAATCACATTTCTCAAGAGTTTATCCATCAAAATATTTTTCATCGAACATATATAATAACGGAAACTCGGCCAAAAAAGTCCATGAAATTAAGGGAGCTACTCAAGCAATTATTAATATCAGTTAAAAAGAAAGCATGTAATACATTAGACTGATGATGGTGGTGTAGATCAAACATATTTTCTTAACAGTTGCTAAGATTAAAATGATGTTGGTGGTCCTTTATTTATGTCAAAACACCAATGGGAAAATAAACGAACTGGATATCGCAGATAGTAGTGAAAGAAATTGATCATGACTGTAATACAATCATTGGTGAAGTCTTTCAGTTCATCAGCAAAAGGACAAGCAAATTCTCTAAAAGCAGAACAACACATATCGCGAGGGAATTGTGGTCTTCTGCAATTGCTGGTGATGATTGTGTAATTCTGGACCTTAAAGTTAACTGGGCAAGCTGCGAATAAAAGATGGTAAAATAGTCAATGAATGTTCTTTATAAAAAAAGGGAAAACGTTTTAATACTCAAAATTTTCAACATAGTAATAATTTTCAGTTAAAAGATGACGATGGAAAACACTAATTCAATGAAAAAATAGGACTAGAAAAAGAAATAATTCAATAAAAAGTTAAGAAATTACGTTTCTTGCCCTGAAGAATCCTTTCCTCGGTGAAAATTGGAGATTGAAAAATACCATCTGCATCAATCCAATAATGTCTTCAATAAATTAGAAACACTACAATATCAACACATTTTTCGCAATTGAAACAATTAAAATATTTGTTTTGGATACACAAACCTGAAATGAAACTTGAAACAGAGAGGTGTATGAACAAGAATAGGTAGACAACCAGAATCAAGTAGCAACACTTAATCAAACCCATAATTATCAAATAATTCTTCTGTCTAATCAATCAATATCTATTTCATGTAAAAATTTTACCCACATTATTTTGCTGGGATTTGACTATCCATTTATGAATAGGCGTTGGTGGTTACACATAACTAATTATTTGCTAAATTTTGTCCTTCAAGTATTAATTCAAGTCTTGTTCTCCACAAGTATTTATTTACATGTAATGCACTGGTCTCCATGGAAAATTGTAATAAATCATCCACTGATTGAGTTACAATAAATGAAGAAACTTTTAAAATTTTGACATGATTAAATGAGTGTTGGGTTTTGATACCCAATAAATCTTGGGCAATAATGTTAAATCGGAATTAATCAAGTGGCATCAACCAAATAATTGAATTGAATTATTTACACCTCAATGGAACGACCCGAACCTAGAACTATTTGGGCAATTGGAAGTTGCTTGTGGCCCCTCTTCTTGGACGGCTTATAAGTGTTGGCTCATGCATTGATTTGGACTTTGCCTTTTTTTCATTATGTACCTAATGCACGTACCCCATATATTTGCTGCCCCATTTTTGTGGCGTTCACGTGTGTTATTCCCTTCCTCAAATCAAAGTGGATGACTTGGAGCAACAAATGGAGAACATATTTCATACAAGATTTCATGTCAACACCAAGGTATGTAGTATGATTATTTGATGGGGGTAGTTGTACCAATGTGGCTAGCACAACACTTATTGAAAAAATGAGATTAACTATGCTAAAACATCATAGGCCTTACAAATTGCAATGATTGAATGAATGTTGAGAGGTTAAGGTGAATATGAGAGTGTTTGTGAGTTTCTTAATTGGGAGGTATTTTGACGAAGTGATGTGTGATGTAGTTCCTATGCATGTCGAGCATATTTTGTTGGGGAGGCCATGGCAATATGATAGGAAGGTGATTCATGACGGATATAAAAATAGGTATAGCTTTACTAAGGATTGAAAATATATGACTCTTGCACCATTGATACCACAACAAGTGTATGAAAATCAAATCAAGTTAAAACGTGAGGAAGAAAAACGGTTGAGAGAAAATAGTGAGGTGGCTAAATGTGAGAAAAAATAGTAGAAACACATGAGAAAAAGAAAAAGTGTCTTATGAGAGGAAGGGAAAGTCGAAAGTTAATTTCTTTGCAAAAGGGAATTAGTTGAAGAGGGCAGTAGTTGAGAACCGACCTATGGTCTTATCCGTTTATAAGGTTGAACATTGAGAGAACTCATATTGCTCTATATCTTATTCATCTATAGCTTTCAACCTTCTTATTTTGATTTGTTCTTGGCGGTGAAAAGATAAAATTCACTTAAACCAAACACCAAAACCATTATTTCCAAAAAACATATGTCAGAGTTCTGAAGATCAGGCGAAGGTGACTGGAGTTGTAGTTGTTGGAGAACGCGGAGTTCTTCATTGATCTACAGGAGATAGACGAATTCATAAAGTTGGGAGTTATTGCAGGATCATGCGTTCCAAGATGGCTTTAAAAATTGTAGCCAGGAGTTGATGCAGGAGCACGTAATCTATGAGGGTTGTGGAAAATACTGTCAGGAGGTCAGAAAATACTAGTGGTAGTTGTATCTGGCGGACTGTAAGTTTAAAATCGTTTATAGTTGAAACTTGTTAATGAGAACTTAGAAGCTAAAGTTAAATCCTTAATAAGTGACCTAGAAAAATCTAATACTCAACTTCATTCATTCATGAGTGGTACTCAGAAACTTGATAGTCTGTTAGGGATGAATAACCCTGTTGGAAATAGGTACGATCTAGGATACGTTCAAAATAGTAATACTACTGCTAGTACATCCAAGACCACGTTTGTCCCAACCACCAACAAAGTTAGGAATGCTTCTAATCCTGAACCGAAGAGTAAGAATATTTTAGGATAGAGGCCTACTAGACAACATAGGACCAATTTTCTTATAAATCAACGACCACCGCCAGCTATGTTTGAACCCTAGTTTATTCCCACCTGTCACAATTGTGGTGCACTGGGACACACAAGACCTCGGTGTCATAAACTTGCTACTAGAAGTTGAAGCTAGGATATCTCGAGCAAGGTTAACTTCCTCACCAATCACGTTAGCCATTTAACTGAGATAATTTGGATTACATCTACTTCTAAGAAGGTTTGGATTAAGAAAAATGATCTTCCTAGGTCTAATTAAGAATTGAATTGTTATATTACCCAAGTTGCACTTAAAGCTCAAAATAACTCTACGTGGTATCTTGATAGTGCATGTTCTAGATTTATGTGTGGTAATAAAATCTTTTTATCTACTCTTGATGATTGGAATGGCGGTTTAGTTACTTTTGAAGATGGGGCTACATCACCTATCATAGGTAAATGTACTGTTAATATATCTAGATTACCTGTTATCTCAAATGTGCTTTATGTGAAAGGTTTAAAGTCCAACTTGTTAAGCAGTAGTCAAATATGTGACGCTAATTTTGAGGTTAGTTTTGTCCAGAAAAGGTGTCCTGTGCATATTTCTACTGGTACCGTTGTCCTCGAAGGAGTAAGAACTTCTAACAATTGTTATCGAGCTCTTCCTAATTCCAACTATGTGGGTAGCAGTGTCAAGATAGATGTGACTGAATTGTGGCATTAACGCCTTGGTCGTATGAACTATAAGTGTGTGTCTAAGCTAGCTAAGAAGGAACTTATTAATGGTTTACCTAAACTTGAAAAAATTGAAAACACTCTATGTGGACAGTGTCAATAAGATAAACTGGTTAGAGTAAATCATAAAAAAACTTCTAAAATTTTGACAAATAAGCTGCTAGAAATTACTGCATATGGACTTAATGGGACCATCTAGGACCGAGAATCTTGGTGGTAAATGCTATATTTTGGGTGTGGTAGATGATTTCTTTTGATATACATGGATTGAGTTGTTGAGAGAAAAATATGAGGTTTTCAGTGTTGTCATATCATTGTGCAAAAGGCTTAGCAATGAAAAAGACTTCACCATAACTAGAATCCGTAGTGATCATGGGAAAGAGTCTAAAAACTCTAATCTTGAAAACTTCTGCCTGGAGGAGGGAATCCAACATGAGTTCTCATCGCCAATCACTCCACAACAAAATGGAGTAGATGAAAGGAAAAATCGTGTGCTTTAAGAAATGGCTAGAGCCATGCTTCATGGTAAGGGACTAGCTATAGTCAACACTGCGTGTCACATGGTGAACAGGGCTTTACTTAAGCCTAAAATTGATAAGACACCATATGAGATCTAGAACCCTAAAGGTCTACTGCCAAGTACTTTCATGTGTTTGGCAGCAAGTGCTATATTTTAAGAGATAGAGAGAATTTGGGAAAGTTTGACTCCAAGAGTGATGAGGGAATTTTCCTAAGCTACTCTAGAAATAGTTAGGCATATCGAGTATACATTTCTCGTACATGGGTTGTGATGGAGTCCATCAATGTCGTGGTAGATGATGCATGTAGTAAGGGAGGGATTGGATGAGATTGGGAAGAGTTAGATCACTCGAGTGTAGATCCCATCACGATAACTGAACCTAAAGAAACTTTAATTCCAGATCCTTCACACACTTCTAAAGGTCTAGATACATCCAATAAGGAGTCCTCACCTGAGGATAAATCTAAACCTCCTAAGGAACCTTCGTCCAGAGTTAAGTCTAATCATCCTAAGGTAAATATTATTTGAGATTTATATTTTCAGCCGAAGTTTAGACTCATTTTTTACCTAGTAAGCATTCAAATTGGAAAAAGAAACTAATTTTTAGTACAATTGTAGCCCTTTTAGTTATCTTTACAACTCAATTTGAATTGCCTCAATAGGATATCGGAAGATAAAGTAGTGACAAAACTACTAAAGGAAGTGCAATGCTCATTTTTTTCCAAGAGGCGCCACAAATTTGTCAATTTTTCCACAAAGGTGGGGCGAGGCGCCACCCATAAAATGACTTGGCACTGCGGTATCAAGGCGCTGCCTTGTGTCATCTAGGGCGCAGATTTGGCCCTTTTAAAGCCTCTAATTTTTTGAATCTTTTATGAATTGAGAGATGAATTTTAGATTTAGACCACGCATTAAAATTCGGTAATTTAGTATAATGTGTAGAGATACATATGCTAATTATTGCAATCATTTTATGAATTCTTAGAACAAATAGTGCATTTAACTAAGATTGATTCACATAGAAATATAGATTGAATTAGTTAAATAGGCTCAATAAGAATTCAAGAGGGGTAAATTGAATACAATAGAAAAATTCGATTGAACACTACATTAGGTTATGAATCTCGAATTAAGAGTTAAAGGTGATCAACGGATGAAATTGTTATTCCCCAATATTTCATTCCATATTTAAATTCTAAATCAATCTTTGTGTCCATCCCGTTATTTTCAAGAAGTTAGATAAAAAAAAATCACAACTCACCATTATTTGTTTGTTTACATTAAATAGTAGTTAGAAATATTAAATTAAGCATTGAAGTACAGTCCTCATGGGAAAGATAATTTGAACTCAAAGCTCCACTATATTACTTGTTACGATATCGTACACTTGTGATATAAAAGACGCAACAATTTTTTTGCGCCGTTGTCGGGGACTATTTAAATTTAGTCTGAATTTATTTTATTTTTTACCGTTCATTGATTAGTTTATTTTCTTTTATTCACAGATAAAAAGGTGTTCGTTGTATGCTTCGTACCCAAAACGACGAACTTGAATCATTTGATTCGGGGATTAGAACGTACCTTCAAACGAAGACTCAAAGAATGTAAACAAAAATAGAAACATCAAATTGATGAAGATCAAAATATTCATATTCCTTACAGGCAATTGGACAAGTAAGTCGAGAGATTAGCGGTATTACATAATTAGCAAAATGGGCAAGTGAAGATAAATGAAGAAGAATTGCCAATCCCAATGTTCTTGACGCCTATAGCAGCTTCCGCACACTCCAGTATTGTATATCTAGATTTCGGGGTAAATAATTTTCATGTACTGTAGGATTGGATCAATTTGACAAACAATACTCTCCAATTCTACAGGTTACCTCATAAACACCTTAACACACATATCTCTAGAGGGGTAAATTGAATACAATAGAAGAATTCGATCGAAAACTACATTAGGCTATGAATTTTGAATTAAGATTTAAAAGTGATCGATTGATAAAATTGTTATTCCCTAATATCTCGTTCCATATTTGAATTCTAAATCTATATTTGTGTACATCCTGCTATTTTAAGGTAGTTAGATAAAAAAATCACAACAACTCACCATTCTTCGATTTTTTTCATTCAATAGTAGTTCGAAATATTAAGCATTGAAGTATTGTCCCCTTGGGAATGATCATATGGACTCAAAAATCCACTATATTACTTGTCACGATATTGTACACTTGTAATATAAAATACGCAACAAGTTTTTGGTGTTGTTGTTTGGGACTATTTAAATTTAGTCTTAATTTATTTTATTTTTGACTGTTATTTGATTAGTTTATTTTCTTCTATACACAGATAAAACGTGTTCATTGTATGCTTAGTACCCAAGGCGATGATCGTGAACCGTTTGATTCGAAAATAGAACGTTCCTTCAGACGAAGACTCAAAGAATGCAAACAAAAATACAAACATCAAATCACTGAAGATCGAAATATTCATATTCCTTACAGACAATTGGACAAGTAAGTCGAGAGAGTAGCAATATTACAAAATATGCAAAATAAGCGTGTAAAGATAAATGAAGAAGACTCACCAGTCTCAATGTTATCGCCACCTATAGCAGCTTCCGCGCACTCCAGTATTGTATAGCTAGACTTTGGGTAAATAATTTTCCGATAAGGGCGGATTGGATAAATTTAACTAGAGGCACTCTCCAATTCTACGAGTTACCTTATAAAAACCCGAACACAATTATTTTTAGAGGGGTAAATTGAGTACAATAGAAGAATTCGATGAATACTACATTAGGCTATGAATTTTGAATTAAGACTTAAAGGTGATCTATGGATGAAATTTTTATTCCCTAATATCTCATTCCATGTCTAAATTCTAAATCGATCTTTGTGTACATCCCATGTTTTCATGCAATTAGATAAAAAAATCACAACAACTCACCATTCTTTGTTTGTTTTCATTAAATAGTAGTTAGAAATATTAAATTAAGCATTGAAGTATAGTTCTTGTGGGAACGATAATTAGGACTCAAAGGTCTACTATATTACTTGTTACGATATTTTACACTTGTAATATAAAAGATGCAACAAGTTTTTGACACTGTTGTCGGGACTATTTAAATTTAGTTTTAATTTATTTTATTGTTGACTATTATTTGATTAGTTTATCTTCTTTAATTCACAGATAAAAGATGTTCATTGTATGCTTCGTATTCAAGCCGATGATCGTCTAGGAAATAAAACGTACCTTCAGACGAAGACTTAAAGAATACAAACAAAAATAAAAACATCAAATGGCTGAAAATCAAAATATTCATATTCCTTATAGACAATCGCATAAGTAAGTCGAGAGAGTAGCGGTATTACAAAATCAGCAAAATGAGTAAGTGAAGTTAAATAAAGAAGACTTGCCAGTCTCAATGTTCTTGACGTCTATAGCCGTTTCTGCGCACTCTATTATATCTAGATTTTGGGGTAAGTAATTTTCAGATACGGGAGGATTGGATCAATTTGACAAGAAATGCTCTCAAATTCTACGGGTTACCTCATAAAAATCCAAACACAAATATCTCTAGAAGGATAAATTGAATACCATAGAAGAATTAGATTGAAAACAACATTAGGCTATGAATTTTGAATTAAGACTTAAAGGTGATGAATTGATAAACTTGTTATTCCCAAATATCTCATTCCATATTTGAATTCTAAATATATATTTTTGTGCATCCCGCTATTTTAAAGTAGTTAGATAAAAAAATCACAACAACTCACCATTCTCTGATTGTTTTCATTCAATAGTAGTTCGAAATATTAAGCATTGAAGTATTGTCCTCTTGGGAATAATAATTCAGATTCAAAGGTCCACTATATTACTTGTTACGATATTATACACTTGTAATATAAAAGATGCAACAAGTTTTTAGTGCTATTGTCGGTGACTATTTAAATTTAGTGTTATTTTATTGTTATTTGATTAGTTTATTTTCTTTTATTCATAGATAAAATGTGTTCGTTGTATGCTTCGTATCCAAGACCCTCGTGAACCGTTTGATTCGAAAATAGAATGTACCTTTAGACAAAGACTCAAAGAATACAAACAAAAAAATAGAACCATCAAATCTCTGAAGATCAAAATATCCCTATTCCTTACAGGCAATTGGAAAAGTAAGTCGAGAGAGTAACATTATTACAAAATCATCAAAATGAGTGTGTGAAGATAAATGAAGAAAACTTGTCAGTCTCAATGTTCTCGCGGCGTATAGCATCTTCCGCGTACTCCAGTATTGTATATCTAGACTTCGGGTAAATAACTTTCAAATAAGAGCAGAATAGATCAATTTGACTAGCGACACTCTCCAATTCTACACGTTACACCCTAACACAATTATTTCTAGAGGGGTAAATTGAGTACAATAGAAGAATTCGATCGATTATTACATTAGTTTACCAATCTTGAATTAATACTTAAAGGTGATCTATGGATGAAATTGTTATTCCCTAATATCTCATTCCGTATTTAAATTCTGAATCGATCTTTGTGTGCATCCCCTATTTTCAAGTAATTAGATAAAAAAATCACAACAACTCACAATTCTTTGTTTGTTTTCATTGAATAGTAGTTAGAAATATTAAATTAAGCATTGAAGTATAATCCTTGTAAAAACGATAATTCAGGCTCAAAGGTCTACTATATTACTTGTTATGATATTGTACGCTTGTTATATAAAAGACACAACAAGTTTTTGGCACTTTTGTCGGGGACTATTTAAATTTAGTCTTAATTTATTTTATTTTTGACTATTATTTGATTAGTTTATTTTCTTTTGTTCACGTATAAAAGGTGTTCATTGTATGCTTCGTATCCAAATCGACGATCGTCTCGGAAATAAAACGTACCTTCAAACGAAGACTCAAAGAATACAAACAAAAATAAAAACATGAAATGGCTGAAGATTAAAATATTCATATTCCTTATAGACAATCAGACAAGTAAGTCGAGAGAGTAGCGGTATTACAAAATCAGCAAAATGAGTAAGTGAAGCTAAATGAAGAAGAGTGGTCACTTTCAATGTTCTTGATGCCTATAGCAACGTCTGTGCACTCCAATATTGTATATCTAGATTTTGGGGTAAATAATTTTCAAATAAGGGCGGATTGGATCAATTTGACTAGCAACACTCTCCGATTCTATGAGTTACCTCATAAAAATCCAAACTCACACATCTCTAGAGTGATAAATTGAATACAATAGAAGAATTCGATCAAACATTAGATTAGATTATGAATCTTGAATTAAGACTTAAAGATGATCAATGAATAAAATAGCTATTCCCTAAAATCTCATTCCATATTTGAATTCTAAATCGATCTTTGTGTGCATCCCGCTATTTTCAAGTAGTTAGATAAAAAAATCACAACAACTCACCATTATTTATTTATTTTGATTAAATAGTAGTTAGAAATATTAAATTAAGCATTGAAGTATAGTTGTTGTGGGAACGATAATTCGGACTCAAAAGGTTTTTGTTTTATGCTTCATACCCAAGGTAACGATCATGAACCGTTTGATTTGGAAATAGAACATACCTTCACACGAAGATTCAAAGAGTACAAACAAAAATAGAAACATCAAATCGCTGAAGATCAAAATATTCCTATTCCTTACAGCCAATTGGACAAGTAAGTCGAGAGAGTAGCAGTATTACAAAATCAGCAAAATGAGCAAGTGAAGATAAATGAAGAAGACTTGTGAGTGTCAATGTTCTTGATGCCTAAAGTAGGATCCGTGCACTCCAGTATTGTATATCTAGATTTCAGGGTAAATAATATTTAGATAAGGGCGGATTGGATCAATTTGACTAGTATCACTCTCCAATTCTACTGTTATTTCATGAAAACCCGATTACACATATCTCAAGATTTCTCAAAAATTGTCCGAACTTCCATGCTCCAAGAGTTAATGGAGATGCTATCAAGTTGTGTTTATTTCCTTACACATTGAGGAATGTAGCTTTGGAGTGGTTAGATGTTGAATCTCATGGAAGCATTACTACATGGGAGGAATTGACTAGAGAATCTTGCAACAAATTCTTCCCACCTGCAAAAATAGCAAAAATTTGACTAGAAATTCAAACATTCCAACAAAGAGACAAGGAGAGTTTTCATGGGGCATGGAACAGATTCAAAAAGTTAATGAGAAAGTGTCCAAATCATGGAATCACTATAGATAATCAAGTACCTGTCGGCTTCATAAGCCAACAAATTTCTCAGAACTACCTCCGTGTTCACATCTAAAGTAATTGTGGGGAGATAAAATGTATATGTTTTCTCGTCGAAATTAATGCTCAAAATGCCTAAATCTGTGGCTGAAAATTTGACACCAGCCTTTGAGAGTTCAGTTACAGAAGGAATAGTAATCTCCTCCATTAATGGAGGTTTGTTAATGGAGTTATTCGAGTTACTTGTTTCGTTATCTAGTTTACTTTCTGTTTTTTCTTGAGAAAACCATAAGTATTCAACAGGATGTTTTATAATTATTACTGCAGGAAGATTAGAGATAATTTTCCAAGGTAATTTAAATATTAATTTAGCAGGTCTTGAAAATATTAATCTCTTGACCAAACTCACAGGACTTGCCTTCAATTTCGAAAAAGTCTTCGCCAAATAATTTTTTTCGCTTTCTTGTTTCTCGTTTTCGTCAATTTTCTCTTCGGATTCTGCCATTTTGGGCGAACCCTCTAATTTTGGGACAATCATATGGGACAAAAGATCTAGCAAATGAGCAACCTCTACAACCTGAAAATTAGGCCATTCTTGTACCATCTTAAAAGGCAAAAGCTTTTTACAGAATCCCGTCAAAATTGAATATAACGTACTATCTGCTTGTCCAACGATGACAATTGAAATTCTAATTTTTTTCTCAAGGAAAATAATGGAATCTGATTCAAAAGCATCACCATATCTCTTAAAAATAGTGCTATGTGCTGATTTTTGCCCCGAAACATCAATTAAATGTGACTTCGTTGAAGAAACCCTAGTTAGTACCTTACCTTGTTTCACAACATATATTAGTAGGAACTCAAGCAAGAAAGATGCATACACAGCGATCATCCATGCTAACGTTTCGCCGTTGAAATTAAGGTACTTGTGGTAGGAAGCTCGAAATCGTGGCTCACACTTTGTCAACTGATCTACTAAATGCTGGAATTTGAAGTTTTAGAGCTTTTTCTGGGTTCTTTTAGCTGCAGCAAGTTTATATCTCTCGATAAGGGCCTATTGCTACTTGTTGTGGCACGAAGGAATCCGAGTTAGTCGTCATTAGGGTTTTTGGGACTTTGAAGATGGAGATGGGAATATCACAATGATCTTCTTCAACTTCATCGACCTCTAGGGTTCGACGAATATTAATTACCCAACGATGTTCATCGAAGTCTAGATTAGAGTTTGAAGTCATGTCAGGATGCGAGAAAAACATGTCTATTGATTTAATTAGGTATTTCTTGGCAATTTGACAGTTTTGGTTTATTCAATAAGGGAAATTGAAGAATGAATCGCTTTAATGGTACAACATAAACCAAGTTGTAATGATGTCATCTATGAAATATAAATGCACTTGTCTCAAGTTAATATTTTAGTATTATTTCTTTTTACTATTAATAATCAAGTAACATAAATTGTGACAGAATTATATTTCAAATCTAGAGATTTCTTGGTCATTAAGCCCCTATTTGACAACTATCGAAACAAAACTCTTTTTTTTTTCACTAACTCATTTTCAATTACATATTCTCACAATAAAATATTTTGCGCGTAAATTTAAAACCTTTTTCCTAATCTCTAAAAAAATAAGTGATTTTCCCCAAATTTTAAAATCAGGTGGGAATGTTTACTTTTCACAAATCAGATGTTTCATATTTAAATTATAAATATTAAATATACAATTTCCATCATAAAACCCTAATCAATTTCCTCTCTCCTCTCTCTCTCTCTCAATCTCAATCTCTCGCTTCTCACATCTCTCTCTCTCTCTCTCTCTCTCTCTCTCTCTCTCTCTATACCACTGTAATGCCGACATAGTCCACCACTGCTGTCGGTGATGCAATACTCCTCAGTGGTGGTGGTGGTGGTGGTGGTTTGTGGTGTGATTTGGGAGGTGGCGGCGACGGCGGTTTGTGGTGGTAAATCTGCAGCGCGGCGATGTGAAGCGGTGATGGCGGTTCGCTGTGACGGCTCTCTACAAGCTAGCCACGAAGCTGAGATCTGAGCTAACGTCATTTCTACAGCAACAATAGATGTGCTCCACTACCCACCGGCAACCGCGAGAGTCGTCTGGCCGGTGCGATCTTAGCGGCGGTCCTTTTTAACGTCGAGGCTGCAGCGGCACATCATCACCGCTGCAACAACAGTCGATTTATGGCTGCAATGGTTTGGGCAATCTAGTTTTTGGTGGTTTTTGGGCGGTGATGGTGGTGGGCGTGTGTGCCGTTGCTGGTGGTGGCAGTTGTAGTGGAAAATGAGGTGAAAATCTGGAGTGATGGGATGGGGTAGTTGGTGGTGCCGACGGTGGCTGTGTCGGTGGGTGCGGTTGTGGTGCTGTGGATGCGATGGTGGTGTCCCGATATGTGGTCGTGGCGGTGACTGTAAAAATATTTGTTTTTGCGATGGGCTGATTTGTTTCAAGTGGTGGATGCGACGGGGTAGCAGTAGCGGTTTGACGGTGAGGTGGTGCCGACTCGCTGAAGTTGTGTTTTTTTTTTATGGTGGTGGTGCGGTGAGGTGCAGGCGATGGTCTGGTGGTTGCGGTGCGGGCGGCAGTTGTTTGAACATGTGGTGTGATTCGTGACCAACTGTGACCGTATAATGGACTATCTGTGACCTTAAAATTCTACAATTTGTGACTAAAAATTAATCTGTGATCTGTAATTTTTTGATCCGTGACCAATAAAATAATATGTGACCTTTAAAATTATTGATTTGTGACCACGAAATAATCCGTGACCTCCAAAAATTTTGATGACCGATATACAAATTGTGACCTATAAAAGTTTTGAACTGTGACCTCGAAATAATTCGTGACTTATAAAATTTTTGATTTGTGACCTCAAAAATAATATATGACCAATTAATTATGTACATGTAACCATTAATTGTATAATTATGAGATCATTATATTTAATTAATTAATTAATTAAATCATAATAAATTTTAATCAAAATCTGATTTTTGAAATTCCAAACTTGTTTTCTTAGTTTTGAAATAGGTGATAGTTATCCTCTTACTTATGAATTTTTCCCAAATGTGAAAGTGTGTGCAAGAGAGGGAGCGGCTATTACTATGTTGTCTAGGGGTGCTGATTATCCGTCTCATGTCTTGTGAGGATGAAGGGCCCAAGCCCAACAAATTAGTCCAATTGAGAATCTTCAATGGTAATTATGATTGACCAGGGGAATTAAATAACAATTTTAATTGAAGTCATTGTTGGAGATATTACACCGATAATGTGCATATTATATTCATTAAAAACATGCCGTTAATATGCGTAAAATCAAAATATCATTCGACTTACCGAAATCTGATTTGAAAAGACTAAATAGTGACTACCGACTTCTAATAAATGCATATGGATTCATCACTTTTCAATCTTGAACGCGTTTCATTCTTTATTTCAAACCTTGTATGAAATCAAAAGAATATTAGTTACTTTCTGAAATCTGAATATTAAATTAGAATGAAATCAGAAAGAAGAAAGATGAGATGCAAGTGATGCGATCGGTCGAGGCAAGTGTTTGACACTTTGTCCTTAAGATGAATTTGCCCTGCATCGGTGCTAACGGTTTCTCGGCAATCATCTCCCAAAATACAACGACCACGTCAAGCCATAGGAGCACTCCAAATGGCTTAGACCAACGAACTCGAATGGAGTTCCCTCTCTACCATAACCATGATTTTGATGCAAGAAATAATCACTTCTACAAAGTGTTTTATGTAAAACTAAATTGTAAAACATGGAATGAAATCATATGAAACTATCCATTGAATTGTTTGTTGTTTTTCATCAAATCCAAACACATGGAGATCTATATATATAGTAGTTGGAAACCACACCAAGAGACACATCTTTTGAAATTAAGAATCATAATTATTGGAAGTTACACATACCAAAAGTCATGATCTTCCATATGAAAACACTCATCTTTTCATCTACTCATTCTCTAAAATATTCCACAATATTTTATACAATTTCCAACAATTTCAAACATTTTAAATTTGGTTTAATTTCTCATTCACCAAACAAAAAATTACACTTAAGCAATCACTTAAATTGGTCACAACCAATTTCGAATTTTCCAACAATCCCCCACATGAATAAAAATTAATGCAAATGACTATGCAGACACTAGTAGAGAGAGGGCGAAAAACACTACATCAGAGAAGGTAGCTTTTGGCTTTGAACCTCTCTTAGTGAAATACTATCGAACTTACTGGCTAATTGGTGAACGTGATGTCTTGAACCATTCAGCCGTTGGTGTAAGTCAAGACAATAGTACTCACACAAATGTCTTTCCTAAACCGTTCATGGTTCTCATGATTGTGTCCATTTTGGCCCTGAACCACTCTTGGTTTCATAAGTGTTTAGAGAATTTTAGCCTCGAACAATTCTCATTGAAGCGGCCCCACTTCACACTTATATAGGTGATCTCCTATGAAGAGTATTCTCTCTTACTCTACTTAACTTAATCAAGATATAAGAATCATTAAAAGCATAGCTTAACCTCACACTTTGCAGAAAGCACTGTAATTATCATAGGAATGAGTATGAATAATTTCCTAAGTGCTTCATGGAATCTTCATAATTTAGTTGTCCCTTTGCACCAAGATCTTGGGATCTCCAGTCAACAAGGTAGGGTTACCATTACAAAAACTCTTACGTAGTAGGCTTTAATCTCATTTCTCTCGATATGCAGTATTCTTGATCTCTCGGTAAATCTCTTAACGGTACCACAAATTTACACCATTGAGATTGACTGCTTAATGGTATTATGTCTACGTCTAGACTTACCATTACACGTGACTTAGTATCTCATCAAATATAGCTAACCAACGATCAATTAATTTAATAGATACAACATGTCACCACCAAGAAATCTTCTCATGAAGTTACATGCTTTTAACTAACTTTATCTAAAGCTTTATAAATTTCAAACAACAATGTTAGACGATTTCTATCACGCACTACACTAGTCAATCACTTTTCACTAGTGGATTTCAGAAATATGGGTATTCAATACCATTATTGAAATATTACAATGCATTTCAATTTTATGAATATTCTTCAAATATTTCAATTGATCTTGCATATCCAAACAAACGTCGTAATCGTCTTTTATCCCATTTCATCCACTTTAGACTTAGTGTATATCAACCTTATAATTAATATAAGGGTTTTCTACCTTTTCACCTTCATAGATATATTTCTATGATTATAAGGTATAGAAAATTGTAACTTTTAAATATAAGTTACCCCCACAATTCCTCAATTAGGAATGCATGTGCAACTAATAATGTTGCATCCACAAGTCTTGAACTTTTCATATAAGTTCGCAAGCATTGATGTTAACCCCCCACATTTTTGGGTTGTACTTGAACTTAGAGTTCATCAACTCTTTCGTAGTTCAATTCATTTATCGAATAGATAATATTCATATCGAATGCTTCGTGAAAGTTTAAGTACTTTCAAAATAGTGGTCGTCAACCCACAATTTATTTCAATTAAGGTCATCACATATACCAACAATACTTTTCAAGCATAGACCAACTTAATTGGTTTTATATTGAAGTTAAATTCAACAATGAAGAAGACTAAACATCTTGATTCACAAGATTTTCAACTTCTCCAAACATATCACATTTGTGACATTTCACAAGATAGTATTATTCCATGTTAAATAATACTTATTCACCATATTCAAATTGAATGAATAAATCATCCATCGGTTCGATAGTCGTGTTCTCAAAAGACGCAACCCAATGAGGGGACACATCTCTTCGAATAAATCTCTATGAAGAGATACACCAATTGGAAATTAATCATACCAAGGTCGTGATTTTTCATATGAAAAGACATATCTTTCCATCTAAATCGATTCTAGAATATTTTATAATATTCTACCAATTTCAAGTAATTAAGTGGCTTAAATCTCATTATCAAATAATGATTTCCACTTAGTACAATTACAACAAATCGAATTTTGTCATATTTTTATCCAATTTTAACTTCCATAAGTCATTTCACTTAATTCATAGAATTAATCGAGGCTATCACCATCAAATAAAGTTGGTATAATTTCCATGAAACTCTAACCATATCATCTCATATTTCAATATAAGAAATAGTCATTGAAGTTCATGTACTTTCAAAAAAATAGTTGGCATTCTTCCAACATATATACAATCCAATAGATAGAAGTAAATTTCTAACAATTCATAATCTGACTTGAAAGCTTTCATTTAATTAGTTAAACCCTTCATGTATATAATGGACTGGAAATACAATGACCCTGTTATTATAATGATTTTATGAATAGTTATAGGACAAGTTTCTTTGTCGATTCTTTTGAATAAAGCACTCAGGGAAATACTTCCCAACTCAATTGTTGGAGATATTACACCGATAATGTGCATATTATATTCATCAAGAACATGCCGCTAATATGCGTGAAATCGAAATATCATTTGACTTACCGAAATCTGATTTGAAAAGACTAAATAGTGATTAACGACTTCCAATATATGAATATGGATTCATCACTTTCCAATCTTGAACGCGTTTCATTCTTTATTTCAAACCTTGTATGAAATCAAAAGAATATTAGTTATTTTCCGAAATCTGAATATTAAATTAGAATGAAATCAGAAAGAAGAAAGATGAGATGCAAGTGATGCGATCGGTCGAGGCAAGTGCTTGACACTTTGTCCTTAAGATGAATTTGCCCTGCATCGGTGCTAACGGTTTCTTGGCAATCATCTCCCAAGATACAACGACCACGCCAAGCCATAGGAGCACTCCAAATGGCTTAGACCAACGAACTCGAACGGAATTCCCTCTCTACCATAACCATGATTTTGATGCAAGAAATAATCATTTCTACAAGTGTTTTATGCAAAATTAAATTGTAAAACATGGAATGAAATCATATGAAACTATCCATTCAATTGTTTGTTGTTTTTCATCAAATCCAAACACATGGGGATCTATATATATAGTAGTTGGAAACCACACCAAGAGACACATCTCTTGAAATTAAGAATCATAATTATTGGAAGTTACTCACACCAAAAGTCATGATATCCAAAAGTCATGATCTTCCATATGAAAAGACTCATCTTTTCATCTACTCATTCTCTAGAATATTCCACAATATTCTATACAATTTCCAACAATTTCAAGTATTTTAAGTTTGACTTAATTTCTCATTCACCAAATAAAAAATTCCACTTAAACAATCACTTAAATTGGTCACAACCAATTTCGAATTTTCCAACAGTCATACACACACACACACAGAGAGAAATCATACACATTTTTTTTTTGGTAGGGACACGTTTGTGCGAGCTTGATAGCTTGTGCAGTTGTGATAAAAAAAATTTTATCTTTGCAGTCCACAGAGTTAAAGAGGAATCACTATACCAACATTGGCAAATTTTGATGAGATCTTTTCATTATTATTGTTGAGCAGTATTGCCAAGAATTATTTTGAGATGGTTGTAATTGGATAAATTGTTATTGTTGCATTTGAGGGACTTTGTCTTTGATAGATGAGGATTTTATGTGCCACGATTTGATATTAATTTTTTTTTGTCTTGGTTAGCCTCTAACATTATCTAGAGTCCCCTGAACAAGGAGGATTTTATGTGTCATGAGGAAAGTGATGTTTTTTTGTTGAAGGTGTTAAAGAGGTCAAAAAGTGAAGTTTTAACCGGAAACTTAGCGTCGGGTGCCATTGGAGGCGCATGAGCTGCCGCTCGCTTGCTGCCTACTTTGCGCTCGAGTGGCGTATATATTCGGGAAAATATTGTTTCTTTATTTTTGGTTCGTTTTTTATCCTCTTTCCAAATACAATATATTCTCTTGGGTCCTATATATGCTCCACGAATTTCTTGACTTTCATATGACTATTTACGAGTCTCAGAAAGTTATACAATATTATTGTATTTTTCTTCATATTAATAAATTCTATTTTTCTCTGCCAAATTGTTCTTGTATTTTTCTAGTGTTGTGATTGCTACTTAGTATTATACCATATAATCTCGTCCTTAATTCCTGGAAAGTAGTATCAGAGTATACATAGTTTTTACTAGTTTGCTAACAAGTAGTATTAAAGCGTAATGTTTGATTTCTTCAAGATTTTTTGTTTTTGTGATGGAAACCATGGAGTATGATATTCCGCTCTTAGATCGCAGTATTAGATTCTTGTTATGGCATATGAAGATTCGAGCAGTGCTCGTTCAAATGGATTTGGACAACGCTTTGTTGAGATTTGACAGGATGCCCTCAAATTGGTTGGTGGAGGAGAAACAATGTAAAGATCGAAAGGCTCTATTACATATTCATCTTCATCTTTCGAATTATACTCCTCATGACATTTTGAAGAAGAAAATTAAAGCTGCGTTATGGTTGAAGTTAAGCAATTGTGTATGACTAAAAGTTTAACTAGCAAATTGCATCTGAAGCAACGTTGGTATTCTCACCTTATGACGTAAGGTACATATCTAGAAAATCACCGTATTGCTTTTAAAATTGTCACTGATTTGGATATCTGAAGGTTGAGTATGATGAAGAGGATTTGGGCTTGATCTTATTATGTTCATCGCCAGCTTCATATATGTCATTTAAAGACGCTTAATTATATAGTCGTGATACTCTCACCATTGAAGAAATATATGATACTTTGTTTTCAAATGAGAAGAAGAAGCATCTTGTTGTATCTGAGATTCAAGGAGAAAACCTTGTTGATCATTGGCCCGTTTCCAATCGAATTAGACTAACAATTCGCCAAAAAGGGACAAGCCCAAAATTATTATAAAATCATTATTTTGTCTTACGATCCCACTTCATCATAAACTCTAACTCCTTATGCACTTCATCATTATGCGAGGAGTAGTTCAAAGTCTAACTTGAGTATTGAAATTGTAAATATTGCTAGAAGAATGGGAACATATAGAAGGATTGGTATAAAATTGTAGAATAAAGTCAAATTTGTTGCAAATGAAAAAGGAAAGCAACTAGATACTTCAGGTGAAGTAGATATTACAAAAAATTACTACAGTAATGAAGAACTTTTGGTTATTTTTTACAATGACTCCAAACCTAACAAGGATTGTATTATTGTTATAACTTGCAGTTTTCATATGTGTTCCAATGGGATTCATCTTCAACATATGAAAAAGTTTCAAAATGTATCATGGTTATAGAAACAACACACCTTGTAAGATAACTAGTATTGGAAGGGTTAGGCTTACGATATTGGATGAGATGGTTAGAACACTTGATAAGGTAAGACACGTACCAAATTTGAAGGGAAATCTTATCTTCTTGAGTACTCTTGATTCAAAAGGGTACAAGTTCAAAGGTGAAAGTGGAGCTCTGAAGCTTTGTAAAGGTGCATATGTTGTATTAGAAGGGCAGCGAAGGTCCCGGTTATATGTCTTGCAAGGTTGTACATAATCTTTGAAGATCAATCAGTAGAGCTTTGGTACTTTTGTGGGCATTCAGTTTGGTGCAGTACCGTTGGAGTATGGTTTGGGGTTCATGTTGAAGGATACAGCTCAGTCGAGTCCAGAAGTTATGGGTAATGCCGTTTTACCACCATTAACGATGCCATCATATTCAATTGTAAGAGATAGGCCCAATAGAGATATTAGGTTTCCACAAAGGTAAGGGAAAGTTGATTTAGTTGTGTATGCTTTAAGTGTGGTTGAAGGAGTTGAGTCTAACGAAAAATCTTTTAGAGAAGCATTTTGTGGTGTTGATTTTGTTTCAGTGTGTGTTTTGGATTTTGTTGCTCATGTTGACAATTCAAGAAAATTTTAGTACTTATGGTAATTCTGCTGAGCAATACTTGAATTCAATTTATTGGATTTGTCCTATTTGGGCATTGTGGAAGATGAGGAAAATTTTGTTAGAGAGCTTCTTGGAGTGAAGAATCATTGGTTTATTCCTCGAAGTGGAATTTGTTTTCAGGTGGAGATTTTTTAAAATTTTGTTCAATGCATTAGAATGTGTCAATGTGGACATTTGTTTAATATTGTGACCCATATTCCATTGAAAATGGTGTTTTGGTTAAAGAAAGTGTTAAAGAGATCAAAGAGTGAAGTTTATTATGAAACTCTGCACTTGGGCGTCATTGGAGGCGCTTGAGCTGTCGCTCGCTTGTTGTCTTCATATCGCTTTAGCGTAGCGACATTACGGCGATCGCTTCTCGCGAGGCTATCGCTCGAGCGACGTATATATCCAAAAAATATTGTTTCTTTATTTTTTGGCTAGTTTTTTAACATCTTTCCAACTATAATGTATTCTCTTTGATCTTATATTTACTCCAAGAAATTCCTGACTTTCATATGACTTTTAAGAGTCTTAGAGAGTTAGACAATTTATATTGTTAGCACAATATTATTTTATTTTTCTCTATATTAATAAATTCTCTATTCTTCTACCAAATTATTCTCGTGTTCTTTTAGTGTTGTGATTGTTTCTTGCTAGTTTGTTAACAAAATCAATGGTCATAATATTTAGGGAAACGTTACAATTACATTGCATCGATCTCTCACACCCAAAAATCTCCCAAGCATGCAAGAAAAGTCCTACGCCAATGCTACAAAATAATAACTAGTTCAAGAAATAGGAAGAGAAATATAATTTGCTCTCTCCTTTCATATCTCTTTTCATTTGAATCTCTATGTAGACCTCATTTACCCTTTCCTTTTATGCCATTATAATTAATGTTGAAAATCAATTTTTAAGTATATTTTGATTAAAGTTGATGAAATGTGTGATTGAAAAATTGATAAAAGTTACAAAAATCATGAAACATGTGATTAAAATTAATTGTTATTTTCTAAAATTTTAATTTACACCAAACAGGTTCAACATCTGAGAAGATTGCATATAATGTGATGAATATTATTATAATTTGGATCATTAGTGGGAGAACATGACAACGAGCAGTCAGCATAACCCAAGTGGTCCTAACTAAACATTGAAGCATGAGTAATCTGGGTAATTGATTGCAAATGCGAGTGGACATAAAAATAAATAATTCTAATATTAGAACTTAATCTTATCTCCTTGTTCTTTCTATAGACCTAAAATATAATCTTCTTTTTAATAGGAAACATTATATAATCTGATCTTGCCAACTAAGTTGGTGCTCAAAATCATTGATAATGAATAACATTACTTTATGATTAAACTTCAAACATTGGTCATAGTATCTTTAATTAAAGACAAAAGACATATATATGTTCCACACATAACATAAGATACAAACATGACTTTAAAAAACTTGAGAAGGTAAGGAGAAATTGGGGCGCCGGACGAGACTCTAGTATGCCACCGCAGGTTCGAGGGCTTTGATAGGAAAAATGCGTCTGCAGCTATAAACCTGGCAAAATGCTTGTAAACACATGAGCAACAACAGCATAATAGCAGCAAGAAAAGAGAGAATCTGCCACGAACCAAATATATATTTCTTCATGAATTTTCCAAATTTAACCTTCCACCTTCCATTGTAATACTTGTTCACATCTACAATCACTTTATCTATGAAAGACACATTTGTCAATCTAATAGACTTACTCATTCCATTCCACAGGTCCGCCACCTCTTTATCGCTCTTCAAACGGTTTATAATAATCCCTTTATCGCGAAGAAAACTCGCATCTTTTTCTGTGTCAATAATCCCATTCATTAATTCTGTGTAACGAGTCAGAACCATTGGCCCTGATACTCTACACGCTTCATATGCCACCATGTTTCTTAAAACAATCTCTGAATTCACATCTACACAAATGATAGGGAGATAAAGTGTGGCACTTTTTATGTCGAAATTAATGCTTTGGATGCCTTCATTAGTTGGCACAAAGCAAACTCCAACTTCAAAGAGATCAATTACAGAAGGGATTGAAATTTCTTCTATCGATGGAGGTTTTTCTATGTTACCTTTAGCGTCGGAATCTTCATCTTCTTTATGTAAGGCACTGAATACTTGTTCCAACGGTTGTTTTAACATTTTTAAGACAGGAACCTTAGATATAATAGTCCAAGGCAACTTCACAATCACTTTTAAAGGTTTTGAAAAGATTATGCTTTTGATCCATTGAACTGGTCCTTTTTCTAGTTTAGAAAGGATATTCCATACCTCATCAACGAGCCCCCTAACGTGACTTGGTTCTCCTGTGAAAGAATCCTTCTCGCCTTCCTTTGATTCACCATCTTCCTCAATTTCAGCTATATGATGATCAAGAGATTGTTCCTCCAAATTTGGCACGATAACACGGTATGCAAAATCAAGTAAATGAGCACATTCCATGAGCTGTAATTTGGGGAATTTTTCCACCATCTTGAATGGAGAAAGATCTTTGCTGAGTCCAATTAACATGGAAAGTAGCCAGTCATCTGCCAACTCTAATGATGAGAACTGAAATTCTAACAATTCCCTCAACACAAACAATGGAATTTGGTTCTCGAGCATTATAAGATCTCTAAATATGGCGTTGTTTGCTGCCTTATTTGCGGCTAATTCAACCAAATGTGAAATTCTTGATGGAACATTAGTTGGTACCTTGCCTTTTCCGACAGCACAGACTTGAAGAAACTCGAACAAGAAAGATGCATCGACCACCATCATCCATGCTAAAGTTTCGCCACTAAAGTTTAACGGCTTATGGTAGTAAGCTCGAATCTTGAGCTGGAATTTGAGGTATTGATCAACAAGGTATTGGAGATTTTTGTTTGGGATTTCTCTCTGATATCTTTGTGTAGCAGCAATTTTGTATTTCTCCATGTCGTAAAGCTCGGAACGGAAACAATGGTAAGGGCCAAGGGCAACTTCTTGTGGGATGTAAGAATCTGGAGCACTCAGCAATAGGGTTTTTGGAACACTGAAGATACTAACTGGGATTTGCGTGTCTTGCTCAAGTTCTTCCTCTAGGGTTCGACGAATGTAAGCAACCCATCTCCCTTCGTCGATGTTGGAGCCAAATCCCAGATCGGCGCTGGACCGAAAACTCGAGAGTGTGCTCATATTAGGCTTAGAGAAAGACATAGTAATTTTTATTCCAAGTACAGAAAATTCACTTCTGTTTTATAGCATGATGAAAATAAGAGACTGAAATGGCTATTAATAGACAGATATATAAGGAGATAGATAGATATTCACAATGATTCATAACGTATGGACTAGAATCTCCATTCTTGTCTACTTTTAAGGAGCCAATCAGTGATTCACATTTGTACAAAAATTATTATGGTTTGTTATTTAAGGAACGCATGAGGACTTGTTTGATAAAGTAGACTGTTCATGTTCAGTATATTAAAACATTAACAAATAAAAAAAACGTTGAAGTTTTAACAATTGTCACATCAAATAAAAATAGAAAAAATATATATATGCAAATTAAAATGTGTACCACAAAACATATTTATCACATATGGTCACGCAAAATAAGTGTATTTTCTTTTATTAAAATGTCCTCTAGGCAACCTATGCAAATTTGACGAAGAATAATTGTTTATATTGACTGAAAATTCTGAACTTTTCCTATTTTAACGAGAATGTTTAGATTATTTAAAACTCATGCAAAAAGAAAGACACAGAATTTGTAACACTTTTGAAGAGTGAAAGGTATATTTGAGACGAGAAAATTATAAAACCGACATTATTTAAGGGGCATTAAATTGTCACCATGGCTTTCTTTTATTCCACTATTTTTTATTGCACTAAAAAGATCTTCAACATTTTCTCAATAAACAAAAATTCAACAAATTAAAAAGTGTGATTATATATATATATATATATATATATATATATATATATATATATATATATATATATATATAGACCAGAGAGGTGACCCCGCGAAACACCTCAACAGCTTCAAGACACATGAATTTGAAATGGGCCACCTCAGCTATGAAGTACAGGGCTTTCCACTTGAACTTGAGTGGAGGAGCTGAAATCTGGTATACTAGGTTGCTAGAAGGTAGCATCCGGAGCTGGCTTGACCTCAAAAAAACTTTCCTAAAATGCTTCACTATCAGCAAAGAGGGTGAAAGGCACATTCAACGACTGCAAGATATGCAGCAACAACAAGGTGAGACGCTGAAAAGTTTATTGTCCCGTTTCACTGACAAAATGACCTACTGCGTGCAAGTGACAGATAGGGAAGCTTTGACTACCTTAAGAGGAGGTTTAGACATGAACTCTCTCTTCTGGAGAGACGCGCAGAACAAGGACCCTACTACCAAAACATGCCCTATTAGAAATGATAAGGCGAGAGATCCTTAATGAAGAATTGATAGATCATAGGAACAGGGCCAATCAAGGAGTTTTCCCTCCTCGGATGCAAAGGAGAAGAGGTCCTACCTCCCATTTGATGGATCACCAGGCACCCCTTAATCATGGACAAGCACTAGCTGCAGAAACACTTAATGCAGTACCCACTTTAACTTATGAGGAGGTAAACCCTAATATTGAAATGCATCAGCCCTAGCTCTACCAGAGGTACCCACAAAGGGGAGGAGGTAGGGACGAGGAGTTGAATCTAGAAATAGGGATGAAGCGCCCAGTTATTGTACCTACCATCAATCCTATGGCCATCGCACAGAGAACTGTTAAGACATCGCAGACACTCCCGAAACACAAATCAAGGAAGAGGCAGAGCTTCCGAAAAGATGCTCCTCCTACGCAGACTCAAATACCCGAGACTGTTGAGCCAAGGTGTCCCAACAAAAGTGACCCCCCAAGAGGAAGGGATAATGATACAAAATGACCTAGAGAAGGTCAAAGGCAAAGACGAAGCCCCCTAGTAAATAATGGCCAGGAACCCATCGGGGAAATTGACACAATCATTAGAGGCCCACATGTTGGGGGGAATCTAGAAACTCGCAAAGAAATTATGCTAGAGAAGCAAAAGACCCTTCTATGATAAGTTTCATAGTTAACCAATCCTCTATTGGAAGAACAATCACATTTACTCAAGAAGATACTGCATGTGTGCATTATCCACACTGTGATGCCCTAGTGATAGGGCTATCGTGACCCACAATAACCTGAAAAGAATGTTAGTGGATAATGTAAGCTCGGTCAATGCCATCTTTGGAACCACCTTTGACAAGATGAAAGTTGACCACGAGTTAACCCTAATGAGTTCCCCCATGTATGGCTTTACCGGAGATAACATCATCCAAAGGGCTAAAATCACTCTAACAATAGAGATGGGGACTGCACCCTTGACTGCTCACCACTTCATGGAGTTTTTGGTGGTTGATAACCTCTCTGTTTATCATGGAGTACTTAAGAGGCCAGCCTTAAAGGAACTATGGGCCATCACCTCTATTCATCACTTATGTATGAAATTCCCAACTGAAAAATGGCATCGTCATTGTTTGAGGTGATCAGGGAAATGCTAAGGAATGTTACTCGAACTCCCTAAGGAAAGTTCAACCAATGACTATCAACGTCATTGTCACAGACCTTGACATGAACGACGCCCTTGAGCAAGGGAGTACCCACAAACAAGGGAAAGATGTCGAGATGATCGATGCCCCTTAAGAAGGGAACATCCTTGGAAGTATACGAACATCCAAAGAAGAGGCTGTTTGTGAAGAACGGACTACCCCTGAAGAAGGGAAGACTATTGAAGAAGTAGCTAACTTGGAGGAGCTCGACCCTCACGTCATTGACTGCGAGTCTCAAATAGCACCTATGGAGGAACTGGAGAGCTTCCTAGTAGACCCACAAGATCCCTCCAAACACTTGTAGATGGGAAGAACCTTCCATAGAAGCAAAGGTGGAGCTGAAAAGCTTCTTATTAAAAACTCTTGATATCTTCGCATGGAAACATGGCGACATGGTAGGCATTGGTCCAAAGATCAGTTGTCACCACTTAAACATTGACCCAAAGGTCGCAGTACATAGGCAAAAACAAAAAATCCTCAACCTCGAAAGATATAAGGCTCTAAAAGATGAGGTTAAGAAGCTGATCGACAATAAATTTACTCAAGAATCACTGTATCCAAAATGGGTTTTAAACCCAGTATTGGTCAAAAAACATAACAGAAAGTGGAGGGTTTGTGTAGACTTTTCAAATTTAAATTTGTGGACTCAACTGCCGGGCACAAACTTCTTAGTTTCATGGATGCATATTCAGGATACAATCAAATCCATATGTTCCCAGCGGATGAGGAACACACCTCATTCATCATAGACAAGGGTCTTTATTACTACAAGGCCAAGCCTTTCGGGTTGAAAAACGTCGGAGCTACATACCAAAGACTTGTCAATAAAATGTTCGCCGACCTTATTAGGAAAACCATGGAGGTCTACATAGACGACATGCTGGTAAAGAGCTTAAAAGCAGGGGATCATGTTAAGAACCTTAATGAGACATTTCAAATTTTGAGAATATATCGGATGAAGCTCAATCCTTTAAAGTGTGCCTTTGGGGTTTTTTAAGGAAAGTTCTTAGGCTACGTCGTCAACCAAAAAAGCATTGAAACGAACTCTGAAAAGGTCAAAGATTTGATTGAAATGAGGTCACCTCAAAAACTAAAAGAGGTGGAGAGTCTCATTGGACGAGTAGCGGCCTTAAACCGATTCGTTTCCAAACAAACAGACAAGTGCCTACCTTTCTTTAAGATCATCAAAGGAGGAAATAAAAATTTCAATGGATAGAAGAGTGTGAGATAGCCTTACAAGGGCTAAAGAAGCACTTGGGACAGTTTCCCCTCCTACCAAACCTAAGGATCATGAGCCACTACAGTTGTACTTAGTAGTGACTTCCGAGGCTATCAGTTCGGTTTTGATAAGAGGGTAGAATGATCACCAATTGTCTGTTTACTACATTAGCAAGGCACTCTTGGCAGCAAAAACTCGCTATCCAGACATGGAGAAGCTAGACCTTTCTTTGGTGATAGTATCAAGAAAGTTGAGACCATATTTCCAAGCTCATTAGCATACGTGTGTTGACGAACTTTCCCCTCAAGCAAGTACTGCAGAAGTCGATGTTTCATGAAGGTTACATAAGTGGGCTATGGAACTTAGTGAGTTTGACATTGTCTTTAAGCCAAGGCAGCCATTAAGGGTCAGGCCTTAGCAGATTTCGTGGCAGAATTCACCCATGTTCCAGAAATGGAAAAAGATATGGAACCTGCCGAACCTCCGGCTTGGAGCCTTTTAGTTGATCGATCCTCAGGAGAGACAGGGTCAGCCCAGAGGGACATAAGCTTACTTGTGCTGTGAGATTCGGTTTCAAAGCCACCAATAATGCAGTAGAATACGAGGCCCTCCTCGTCGGCTTAAGATTAGCCAAAGAGATGCAAGTGAAGAGGCTCATCATCAACAACGACTCCCAGCTAGTAATGAGTCAAGTTCATGGTAATTTTTCAAACAAAGATAAATCTCTGGTAGCATACTTGAAATTGGTTATGGGTTTCATCCCATCCTTTGAAAGGTTCGAACTAGTGTAAATTGCACGCTCCAAGAACATCCATGCTAACGCACTATCAAAATTAGTAAACAGCAAAGATTTCGATCTGTTCACAGTTGTGCCTATAGAACATCTTTCCAGACCTTATACCATAATTGGCGAGAGTGTAATGTGGGTTGAGGACACTCCATCTTGGATGAAACCAATCAAATCCTTCCTCAAAAACTAGACCCTACCCTTTGAAAAGGAGGAAGCTCAAAAGCTTTGAAGGAAAGTTGCACACTTCATTTTCCAGGACGATGTACTATGCAAACGTGGGTTCTCATTGCCCCTACTCAGATGCATTGGAGGAGAGCAAACAAATTATGTACTCCAAGAAATCCATGAAAAGGTATGCGAGAACCACGTTGGAGGATGGTCCTTAGGACAAAAAGTACTGAGACAGGGATACTACCGGCCTACCTCGAAAAATGATGCGCAACAGTTTGTTAGAACATGTGATAAGTGTCAACGCTTCGCTACTATTTAGAGGTAACCTTCTCAAGATTTGAATGTTGATCTTATAGGACCTCTCCCCAAATGGAGAGGAAACTCTAGCTTCACGATTGTCGCCATTGATTACTTCACCAAATGGGTAGAAGTCGAGCCACTTGTCAAAATCAATGAGGCCAACACTTCCAAGTTCCTATGGAAAAACATCATCTACAGGTTTGGAATTTCCCATTCGATTGTATCAGACAATGATAGACATTTTGTGAACAAGACAATTAGAAATTTATGTGAGGAACTGGGTATCAAGAAGCATTTTTCCTCCCTACATCACCCCAAGCAAATGGGACAAATTTTAGTATTTGAGTTATTATCGAAGTGCCATGTACAAAAGTTTGATGCTGCTTAAGGTCTTACATACATCTGGTCTCATATGTTTGATTATCTGGTTAAGCAAGTTCTGAAGCAGTTAAGAGAACCTCAGTTAAATTTATTTTTGAAGTCTAGTATGTTTAAGTTTTGAGCTTTGTTAAAATGTAAGACCTGCTAACACGTGCAAAAAAATTTGCAAGTTTGATTGTTGTTGAGGTTCATGTTGTACAAGTATGATTTTATTATGTCTAACCTCCCAACACTTGTGAAATTTTGAAAGTCTTATTATTGCTAAGATTCATTTTTGTGCATAAGTTTGACCTTGCTGTAGGTTCGATATTGTTGAAATTTCAATATTTATAAGTTTGATGTTATCATGCTTTGAAAGTTATTATACGTCTGATGTTATTACAAGTTTGATGTTGCTTTAAGTTCGATATAATTGTTGAAGTACAAGTTGCTCGAATTAGAAAAGGTACATCAGTATAAAGCAAAAGTATTAAGTAAATAAACACAAGTGCTAAAGAAAAGAAGAACTTCATTCATTGAAAAATATTTACAAAAGTGGGCCGAAGCCATTACACTTAGACAAAAAATGTAAAAAAGTACAATTGGAGTCATAAGCTCTAAGGGGGTGGGGGTTGAGGAGCCACAAATGGGATTATGGGCGTTGGGAGCCACTTCTTCAGCGGCAGTGATAGGAATGTAAAATGCATATTTTTCCCTCCTTATTTTATATGCTTATGATTAATCAATATCAAAATGTACTCATTACGTTCATATTTTTATTTAGGTGCCAATTCTATGGATATGATGTAATTTGGAAGAAACAGATGAAAAATGACCAAAGTAAAAGAAAGCGAAAGTTTGGGGACTAAAGTGCAAACATTCAAAAGTTGTATCGAACCGCACGATAAATATTTGAGAGTGTTGGAGTTAATTGTATGAAAAAAGACACCAAAGGGTTGAAATATCGTCAAAGTATGATCACACATCAATTTTCAATCGAAAAAGGTATGCACCAATTTTCAGCCACATATTGAGACCCATTTTTGATATGGGAAACGATCGAATTAGAAGATGATATCTAAAGCAAAGTTGTAGCCTTTTGAGTTATATTTCCAACGTATTTTGAATTGCCTTAATCGGATATCGAGAGAAATATATGTGATCAAAATACTGAAAACTATCTGGTGAAAATTATTTAAAACCATACGGTCTAATGGCTTTGATTCCATGCGGTCGCAAATGGTGTTTTAGTGAATTTCAGAGTCCATTTTCAATGTTCTGTGCGACCGCATGACTTATTACCATACGGCTGCATAGTTCATTTCCGACACGAAAATTTCGATTTCCGAATTTAAGTCAACTACCTATGAAAACAACTATAAATACATATTTTTAAATCCTAGAACGGGGAAGGAACGTACAGAACACCTCCAAACATCATTCTTCATTATTTTGCTCATAGATTCATGAATTGTAACTAAACTTTTACACTTGATCGAAAGAGATTGAAGTCTCGAAATCACATATTGTGAGATCTAAATAGTTTTTCTTACTTTAATTCATATTTTTGAGTATTGAATATTCTTCTGCACTTATTTCCATTATTGTTATGTTTAATTGCTAGGAGGCCTACTAGTTTTTTATTCATTACAATCTACTGCTAAGTTAAATATCAAATCCATAAATGCTTGATTTCTTTAACTTGCGAAGCAACTAGGGTTTGATAATTTGCTGCTTTGGTGATTGTTAAGTCTTAGAAAGAATGTTTAAATAGATTGAATGCAACTGTTAGTGTTTGTGTTATCTAGTTCATTGATTTCTATATTTTATAAAGTTGTTACTAAATTGAATCTTGAGCGCTTTTTTTTAGTGAAAGAAGGGCAGTACCTTCGAGATTTTATTAACATGTCATCACTTGTGGCAGAGGAATACTGTGGTCACAATTTTTTTTAACCAGAATCTGAATATAAATACCGTGGTTACAAATGATATCAATGAAATCAATAAATAAGGAAGTACTACTTCCCTTATAGTGAAAGTAAAGAATAATATGAAATCAGTAAAAAAAGAGTACTACTTCCCTTACAAAAAGTACAAGTTAAATCAAAAATAAAAATAAAAGCAAAATACAAATACAAATACAAATACTTAAACTCTAGTACTGGGCAAAACCATATCTGTCAATCTGAACAAGGCCCGATATGTCGTGATAGGTCGGCTGGTCCATATTCCTAGTATCTACGCTGATGCCAACCATTGATAGCAAGTACATCTACAATTTGGTTCCCCTCTCTGAAGATGTGGGAAACCATATCTATATCAAAGGAAATGATATCTGCAATTTGTCTGAGTATCCCCAGATAGGCCACGGTCGGCCACCTCTGGTGATGCAGTGAATGGCAACAGTCGAGTCTGCCTTAACCCAAATATCTGACAAACCAAGATCTCTAGCCAGTAGTATCCCATCACGAATAGCCCTGAGTTTCACCTCTAATATCATACATTGTCCATATGAAGCTAAGAAAGCCCTGATATATTTTCATGCGTAGTCCCTAATGATGCCTCCCCCACTCACAAACCCATCCTTGACATAACCATCGGTGTTGATCTGACAGATCTAAATGATGGAGTGTACTACCAAACCATGATAGGGGGAGGAGATGGGGTGAGAGTCAAAGAAATATCAAAAAGTATAGCAAGTTGCATGTCATGACGCCAATGTAACGGTCAGAATAGTCCACCAATATGGAGGAAGGATACAATACGGTAAACTCTCCAGATAATACATCTCGAGCTCATACGTATGTTCCTATACTTTGCATTATTCATCTAAGTCCAAAAAACCCAAAAAATCAATAAAGGAATAATGATGCGAATGTGTTCGATCCTTGCAAACTGTCCAAAATACCTCCATCTTAGAAATCTCTGTCTGACACTCTCTCTTGTACTCATGGTAATCTGAAATAAAGCTCCAAAACGTTGTCAAACATGATCTGAAATACTACTACCAATAAAAATATGAGTGATGGTCTCAATATCTGAACAACACTAACATCGAGAAGACAGCTGACTTTCGATCCTTCTCTGGATAATGACATCAACTAGTATTAAGTCATGCCATAACCTCCAACAAAAGAATGAAACGGTATGAGGTATGATAGGGCTCCACAGTAGGCGAAATGAATCCTGCACTGGTCTGCTAGAGCGAATCAGCTGCCATGTTGATTTAGTATTAAGTCTGCCATCTGATGTGGCCCACCAGAAAATGCGATCTGAGACATCAAGACATAGTGGAATGGTCGCAATCTGCTCTACCATAGCTGATCGAAGAGCCTGTAGTAATCGCCCAAAATCCCGTCCAATCTCCTCAAAAAAGTCCTGTACCCTCATAGATGTATGTTGTTTCTGTGGAAAAATGGATGCCAATGTAGAATCACCCATCCAAAAATCATGCCAAAAGAAGATCTGTCCTACCCCAAGGCGCCACACAATGTGTGTCTCAGCGCATGGTCCAAATCTCTTCTGTCTCTTCCAAATAGGAGAGGCTGAGTGAGGAACTACTGCAAGCGACGGATGTGTCCCTCTACAATAATTGCCTAGTAAAACCTGAGCCCAAAGAGAACTCTGAGACCTGAACAACCACCACAACTTCAATGAAAATGTGTCCACCATATCCTGTAATAATCTAAAGCCTAGACCTCCCTTGTCAGTAGGAATGCAATAACCTTCCAACTCTGCCAATGTAGACGCGTATGATCCTTAGAATCCCATAGGAATCGCTCAAATATACTCTCCAGCCTTTTCAGAATGACCTTAGGAGGTCGCATAATCAGGAATAGATATAGTGGTATAGAGGAAAGAATAGACCTCAGTAGAGTAATCCTACCACCAGGAGAAAGAAGGCGTGTAGCCCATCCAGAAATCATATTCCTGACCTTCATAATGAGATCATCATACAGAAAGCTCATCTTAGGCCATTTAAGCAAAGAGACTCCCAGATATGTGAACGGTTATCTCTGATGTGAAAATTCCGTCAAAATCACTAACCTCCGTATCTGAATATTAGATGCCCGCCTAGGCAATATAAGGCCACTCTTGTCTCTATTTACCAATTGGCCAGAGACCCCTTCGTAGTGCTCCAAACAATCGATGACCCTTCTGATAGATTTCTTCTGTCCATTGGTAAATATAATCATATCATTAGCAAAAGCAAGATGAGAGACAAGAGTCTACCTCCATGTCGATGCTGCATACTATGATATGTCTGAAACCTCTGAGTAAGCAATCGAGAAAAGTAATCCGCATCAATAGTAAATAAGGATAGGGAGATAGGATCTCCCTGTCTGAGTCCCCGCGATGAAAAAAAGAAACCATATGGTCGCCCATTCAGAAGTACTGAGAATCGACACTCAGATATACAATGTCTGATCCGATCAATCCACAACTGGTCAAAATCAAACACCTCTAGAATAGAATAAATAAATCCACAATCCATACGATCAGCATGTCAAGCTTCAGCATAACATTCCCTCCTCACATTCTATTATCCAACGTGTGTAGAAGCTCCTGCGTCAACAAAACATTGTCCACAATAAGTCGATGGGGGATAAATCCACTCTGCTGAAGGAAAATAATACAAGGCAGAAATGAACTCAATCTATTATTCAATAGCTTTGTGATAAACTTATTAAACACCGTACACAGGCTGATAGGTCGGTAATCCGTCCATCTACAAGCATTCTCCCTCTTCGGAAGTAAAATAATAGACGTAGCAGCAAATCCTCTCGACAAATGACCACCCTCAAAGAAATCAATGACTACATTATATACATCATCATGTATAATATCCCAACAATGTTGGTAAAACAAAGATAAAAATCCATGAGGGCCCGCAGTACTATCGACATCAATACTGAAAACAGCCTATCGCACCTCATCAATCAAAGGGAGTCGGTTCAGCGCTATATTGTCTACCTCCTTCAGTATCCTAGGTATGATATCAGGACGAATATACTCCAAAGGCTGTGAAGGAGATGATAATAATTTAGGGAAAAAAGTAGATTGCCAAGCTCTAAATATCTGTTGGAATAGTAAGAACTTTCCCTGCCTGAGTCGTGATGGTCCTGATACGAGATTTGATCCATCGTCCATGTACCAGGGAATGAAAATTTCTGGTGTTACGATCTCCCTCACATACCCAACGAGAGCCGGCCTTTTGCTTCCAAAAACCCTCCTCAATAGCTAAGGTTCGGTTCAAATCAGCAGTGCAAGATGAAGCGAGGCACGGTGCTCCGGTGTAGGATCAACCTCAAAATCAATCTCTGCCTCGTCCATCCTCTCCTTAGAGTCTCTAAATCTTTGGAACACATCACCAAATACCCGTCGATTCCACCACCTTAGTCCTTGTTTCAGCCTAAAGAATTTCTCCCAGAAGGCTGCCATTCCTGCAAGATGAGTAGGGAGTGACCACTTTTGAGAAATGAAGGCTTAGAAGTCATGTTGTTTGGTCCAAACATTGAGGAATCTAAATGGTCTAGCAGCTGAATCATCATTATTAATCCACTATACAAGTAAAGGTGAGTGATCAGATGAAGTACGGTTCAGATGAGTCACAGTAAACTATCTACAAAAGACTACAGCTAAAGAGTTAATCAAAACTCTATCCAATCTCTTATTGACCCTACCGTTCGTCCAGGTAAATTGAGACCCAGAAAAGCCAACGTCCTCTAAGCCACAGTCCAACATCATATCAGAATAATCAGTAGAACCACGATCTTAACGACTATAGCCAGTACGCTCACCATCATGTGTGATGACGTTAAAGTCACCCCCAATAAGCCAAGGATCATCCATAGAGAGGGAAATGTGGTGAAGACCTTCCCCCCACAAGTCCCTCCTAACATAGGCCTGACAAGCAGCATAAACAAAAGTAAAGTAAACTGGTTGTGCTAGTCTGGGATCCACAACTCTGACATGTAGGAACTGGATATGATCATCAATAATAGTAACGATAGTACCCACATTCTAGAATACCCAAAACTTATTCGACTCATTCTGAACCCCAGTGTCGAACTGCAGAGAGTGATGAACAAAATCAAACCTACTCTCCAATACCATAGGCTCCAAAATAACTAAGATATAAACCTGATGAAACTGAATAAGTTTTCTCAGGCGCCTGCGAGTAGCTACACTAGCTACACCTCTCACATTCCAGATGATGGTACTCATTTGGATGTACGTGTATCTTGCGACCGACTCCTGGTCATCATCCTGGGTAGTGAATTGTCAGTAGCTTTCGAATGTCTCTTCCGACTTACTGGGATAAAACCATCATCATCTGTCCTACGATCCGACCTGTCATATCATTAGAAGAAGATCTATGAAAAGGACCCTGTTGATGAAATTCAACCTGAGGGAAACCCCCTGAATCTGACTATTCTGTAGAAAGAGGATCCTCCATATTCTGCTGACACTGTGCAATAGGCACATCCGTTCTATTGAAGCCATACGGCCTCTCGAACGTATCCATCAAGAGAGGGTCAAAGTATGTAGAAGTAACTAGCATAGAAGCATAGCTGATGGGGACCGAAGCCTGAATACCTGAATAATCAACTGATATAACAACAAGTAGACTCTAAGGAACAACCCTGTGAGGAGCAACTGTAGGATGGTCTAGTGGCGAAGAAGTAGTTGTCTATGTAGTAGTAGTACTGATGATCGATGGAGAAATAGAATAAGTGGGAGCCATATGTGTAGCAAATGTCTGTAATGAAACAACAGTAGTGGTATGGCCACTGGGAGCTATAGAAGGAACAAACTGAGGGATGGACTGGGAGAACTCATCTGAAGTACTAACTTATCTCCTCTGATTTCTCTTTAATAGGTGTCCATCGTTGTCGAGGTATGGTCATGACATCCTTACCCTTGCCTTTATCCTTGGCCAAAACTGGATTAGGCCTATGATTTGGGTCAACATCACCTGGGGCCGCAGAAGGTGGAGCAGAATGGAAGCCACTAGAACACTTCTCATCCGAATGACCAAAGTGTCTGCAATGAAAGCAAAATTCTGGCACCTTGTCATATACTACAGGCTACCAATATCCTCCCTTCTTCTTCCTCTCAATCCAAACTCTATTGGGGAGTTTATACTCCAAATCAACCTCAACACAACCCTCGCCTCACTAGGTCGTCGAAGGTCAGAAGTGGCTTCGTCAATACGAGCGGAAGCCCAATAGCTTTAGATATAGCAAATAGTGCACTCTTGGCCCGAAAATGAATAGGAAGCAATGGAAATGAGACCCAAATATGAGCAATAGGAACCTCATGCTATGGACTAAAACTAGGAGTACATTTGAAGACCCGCATAGAACATCCATCAATATACCAAATGGGTTTGAGGAATAATCGTGAATAATCATCCTCATGTGACATATGAATAATAATGTTTGCATCATCGATAAGACCAATCTCATAGTCACCAATAAAACCAAAGCGCATAAAATTTTCACGTACCTTGGTCATTGTAGGTTTGCGACGTACAAATTTGCCTACAAGAGCAAACATGTATATTGATGGATGTCCTATGCAGGTCTTCAAATGGTTCACCATGGTGAATATATGGTTCTTGAGAAACTAAACTGCGATGTCTAGAATCCTCAGGAGTATGAAGAATGTGAGCAAATGATTTTCTCTAACTCCGTTCAACCTGTGTAAGAGCAGGCTTACAATTGAGTGTTGTGGCATAAGATCGAGGAGCTTGGGTAACTCCTAGGATAGTAGATGAGGGAACTGGTGGTCTAGCTGAGCCAGGAGCAACGGGAGCAGCTTTATTAGGCCACGCGTGAATGCCACGCGTCGGGGGGCAGACAGAGAGTGGGACGGCGCGTGAACTAGTACCCAGTGCAGAGTTGATCCCCACATTTTTTGTCTGCTGAATACTATTCTGATGTGGATTTGCATCCATATGTGCAACAAAATTCGTTTGGAGATGAGTTCGTGAAGTAAGCTCAAAATTGGAAGGAATTTTCTCCAAATTATTGATCGGAGGTACAGAAACAGGAGCTATGGTATCTTGAACAGAAGTCATTGGTGGAGGTATCTTGTCATTTAAAGGACCGTGGTGACCGAAATTTGGAATTGAAGGGGCTTGAATGGCCGTAGCTTGGGAGAAAAAAATTGGCGGTCAATTGTTCATCATCGTCATCAATTGGCATGTTACCCATGATCCTTTGAACCCCAATTTCAGTTTTGTGAATTGGCATGTATCGTGAATTTCAGTTCTGTAAATTTGAGTCCAAGAACTCCCCCATATTTTGAATATTCATCGTTGGAATGAATTAGGAAAACATCCCAATTCACAAAACTGAAATTGGCATGTTACCCAAAATATAGGTTGACTTAAACTTGCATCGATGATCAATTGTAAAGTTCCGACGGTGGATATTGACTTGGACCAAGGTTAGTCTTTTGCTTGTTTTCATTAATTTAATTTTCACTGTTATTAATTGCGTTATTTACAATTGTTTGCTCCTCAATCATTGTACGAAATATAAAATATTGAATTACATACTTTTCGTGGGATCGACCCTTACTTCCACTACTACATTAGTTTTAGAGGTTAATGTATTACTTTTGGGTGCATACAACAACACACACCAAATTTTGGTTCCGTTACTGGGGAGTGGTGCTAATTATTTTTGTGCTTTTTTAGTTGTTCATTTTATTTTTGAAAGAAAAATCATAATTTTCTAGGTTTTTAGGCAATTTATTGTTTTTAGAAAATTTTAGCATAGAATTTTATTTGTTTTTCTTACTCTAGCTTCTTTTTAATTTTTTTTTTCATTTGTTCTATTTGTTTATGCCCACAACTCGATCTTCTAATCAATGTGAATTGCAGTACGATCCGGAATTAGAAAGAACCCTGCGCAGGTTAAATAGTGGCAATCAGTGAAATTTCATAGTGAACAATTTTGATCCTGAGACCCTATTCCCTGGTGATTTTGAATCAAAATGAAGAGGAAGTCATGGCTGAGGACAATCGAACTTTGAAGGAGCTTGCAACCCCTAACTTAAATCAACAACCTCTATGCATTACTTTTCCTAATTTAGATGTTGCTACTACTTTCGAATTAAAATATGGGCTAATTCATCTTTTACCCATTTTTCATGGTCTTGCAGGTGAAGATCCACACAAGTATCTAAAGGAATTTCATGTGGTTTGCACAAGCATGAAACCTATGGGAGTCACCGAAGAACAAATCAAACTGAGAGCCTTCCCATTCTCTTTGAAAGATTCAACTAGGGATTGACTCTATTATCTACCTTCCGAAAGCGTCACTACATGGGATGGGATAAGAAGATTATTTTTTGGAGAAATACTTCCCAGTTTCAAGGGCAGCTAACATCCGAAAGGAAATCTGTGGCATGAGGCAGGACAACAAAGAGTCATTACATGAATATTGGGAGCGGTTCAAGAAATTATGCCCAAGTTGTCCCCATCACCAAATCAGTGAGCAGCTCCTTATTCAATACTTTTATGAAGGCCTTCTACCCACATATAGGAGTATGATTGATGCTGCAAGTGGAGGAGCGTTGGTGGATAAAACTCCTGAGGCTACAAAGAACTTGATTGCATATATGGCAGCTAACTTTCAGCAATTTAGCATTAGACTCGACACCTCATCTAAACATGTTAACGAGGTAAATGTTTCATCCATTGAACAACAACTGGCGAGTCTAACCACTCTTGTTCGTCAAATGGCTACATGTACTATGCAAACAGCGAAAGCATGTAGAATTTGTTCATTGGTAGACCATTCAACCGATATGTGCCCAACACTTTAAGAATAATCTGTTGAACACGTAAATGCAGCCGGTAACTTTCCTAGACAACTACAGAGGAATTATGATTGATAAGTGTATTTTCTACACTTATTCAGGGCTTAAAACTATAAGATTTTATTGTTCTTTTGGCAAAATATGACCTAATTTGTGTCACATTACATCTTGTAGGTAAAACTCGATATTTGATGAATAATTGGAGAAAAGAAGCAAAATGTAGCGAAAAATGGCGAAATCCAAAGTTTGAGGATTAAATTGCGAATACTCAATGGTTGATTCGAACCTCAAGAAGATACTTTGAAAATTGTTAGGAGACAATTGGATGGAATTAGAATTCGAAAAGGAATGAAATATGAACAAAATATTATCAAAGTCAATTTTCAATCATACACAAGATATATTCCAGATTTTTAGCTGAAGATTGAGACCCCTGTTTGGCATAGTAAACGTCCGAATTGGAAAAACTTTATTTCTATCAAATTTGTAGCTCTTTGAGTTATCTTTCCAACGCACTTTGGATAGAACGTTATGACTAAAATACAGATTGCTGTGCAGAGACAGAAATTCTACGCGCGAATGCAACTTTCCTTATTCGATTAGAACTCTTTTGGAAACCAAATTGAACGTGATTTTCAACCAATTTTCGACTCCTACAAATAGAGAATAGTAGAATACATATGGAGAACCTCTATAGACCTAAAAATCTCTATATTATACGTATTTTGGAGGCGAAGAATATGGCTAACAACGTGGAATCAAGGTGAATTGCATAGGATATTGAAGATTCTTCATCCGGATTCAAGATTCACATCAAGAACGTGAAAAATCCCTAATTCTTCATTATTTCTTCTTTTCGGGTGATGATTTTCCAATTGTTCCTTTACAATTTAATTTTAAATATGTTAGGTTAGGTTTTCAATTGTATTGGATGAATGTTTGAACCCTATTTTTATTTATTTTAATTCAAGATATCAGTTTAGTATTTTTGTGTTATTAATTGATTGATTTTACATACCCATTGCACTACTTATTGCTTGATCACCAATTAAGTAGTTAGTTGCTTGTTGTAGTGTGGGAATACTCACAATAAGTCTAGAACACGGTAAAATCGACATGTGTAGTTAGAATTAGGAATAATCTTTTTCACACATGCAATCTTATTGATAATCTAAACCAAATGCATGACTTTCATATGAATTCAGACTAGGAATAGGATCCTTTCGTGTTAGTCATAGGTTGATGTATATTAGGAAAGAACATTTAATATATTAGCTTTATGGATTGTCAAAAATGCATGAATTGCATAGAATGATTATTGAGAATTGAAATAAGTGGAAATATGGGGATACATGAATCCAATACAAGCATTCACATTAGGTTTAATCATTTTTTTTTATCACTTTCTTAGAGTAGAAATAGAATAAAAAACAAATAAATCACAACTCTTTTGATGTCATCATACTTCGAATTTAATATTAGCTAATGAACTACAAATTAGATCATATTCCTCGTTGAAACTATACTCTTAACTCACATATTTTATTACTTGTACAACGATCTCGTACGCTTGCGGGTTTCACGCGAACAAGTTTTTGGCGCCATTGCCGGGGAATAAATGATTTAATTTTAGTTTAATAGTTTATATTAAGTTCGATTTTTTTTTTATTATTGATTTTGGCTACCCACCCTGATCTTTCTTACTTGATATTCTATCCAGGTGTCATTCAGCAATACATCTAAGATTCTAACGCGGCATGTTGAAAAGATTTTTGCAATGAATAATCTTGACATGGATGACGAGGAAGAAGATATATATTGTAAATTATTCTATAGGATGCATTATGCTGGCAACTGCGTGAATACATGCACTGAACCATATTAGCTCAAGCTCCTGCGGTTTAAACAATATTTAAGATGTCGAAGACTAGCAATTGACACATCTTTTGAAGCCTAAATGCCTGTGGGCGAGTGTATCCCTTCCGACACGTTTGTGAAATTTGGTCCTTCCATGTTGAACGATGAGGAAATTGCAAAATACTATACTGATCTCGCCAGGTTAGATGAAAACAAATTGTGTATTGGAGATGGCGTATTTTGGTATGAATTTAAAAGGTGGGGATACAATTCACTCGAAAAGTTTGAAAGAAAAGAGTTTACATTGCTCGTGGCTTTAAATTGTGAATTGGCCATTCAACCCGAGGAGATATCAATTATGGAAGACGAGTACAAAGACCTTGAAAGATCAATTACAAAGTAACAAAACAAAGAAGAGGTAATTAATGAAGAAGACGTTAACACATGTTTTGTTGACATTGATTACCCTATCATTAAATTTGTAATTAAGCCTGAAGAAAATGAAGAAGTTTACATAGTTGAATTCAAATAGGAGGAGTTATGCATATCACATCACATTGGAGAGGACAATGTTAAAATTTGTAGAAGTAATGAAGAGCAGGGCAAAGTCAGAAGAGGCAAACTGAGCAAGGCATCAAAAGCATTCTTTAAAATTCCATGATGCCGAAACAACAAAGTCAAGCTAAGGACTTCAAACAAAGCGCTTATTGGGAGGCAACCCAATTTTTCTTCAATTTTATTTATTATGCTTTCTAAAAATAGGATAATTTAGATTAATTTTTTTTATTATTCAATTTTACAGACTCATCGTCCATACCACGTTTTCCCTTAGGTATTTGATATGTTATTTGATTTATTAGATGTTAGAGCTAAGTAACACTTGTTCCATTTATTTAATCTTAATGCTTTATTTGAATGTATTGCGCAAGAACATGATTATCAGTAAACATTTAAACAAACCAAGACTAAGGAGCTAACGGGAGCAATATGAAGCTAGTCATTGGATTATAAGTCATATCAGGGGAGTCTTTTCTTCTTATTCTTCTCCACCCCCTTTAGATGCGGATTTCGAATTTAATACATTGAGCACAATGTCTATTTTAAGTTTGGTGGTGGAAACATGAGTTTTCATTTTTTATGTTTTCATTTTTTTTATGTGTTTGTATCATTCTTATGTTTATGTATTTTTGTGTAATTTTCTTGCATTAGTTTAGATAAAAAAAAATTGAAAATTTTAAAAATTTTAAAAATATTTTCTTTTGTGTGTTTGTTTGAGTTAGTTGGCTGACAAACAATGAAAAATATATTGAATCATTAATTGATCTATGGTGAATAAGTTGCATGCTTAAATTAATTTTTACTTTTCCATGTAAAATTTGATATATATTGAGCATATGAATTAAGTTAAGCATTGCGAAGGAATGAGTTGATTTCATAATTGGATATGTTGAAATAGTGGACCATAGGTGCTAAATCCAAAACCACTAAATTTTACATCCTTAGACCAAATTTATAATAGTTTGGGAAATTTCATAGTTGTAGGAAGATATTAAGATAAATAGGGATTCCATGTGTGAAATTAAAAATATTCTGTGGATATTCTAAAGTCAAGGGGATGCAATTGGGTGAAAATCTCAAGTTGGAGGTCGTTTTACTTGGATAGGTGTTTAATGAAGGACATTGCACTGATCAAGGGAAAAAATACATTTTATTTAAAAATTTCTCTTTATAACATTTATGACTCGAGTTATTAAGCACAGTTGCCCTAAAGTCAACTGACTTGGGAGTTATCGGCCTAAAACTTGTTACATGGGTCATTTAGAAAGTTTAAGGGAGAGAATGATGCAAATAAAGAAAAAAATGTTGAAAAAATTTTGAGAAAAAAAATTGCAAAAAAAAGTAGATGCATGAAACAGACGCGCCAAATACCTTGACTATGTTCCAAACACTTGTTTAAGAAAATTTGACTTTTGATAAGAGATTGTTAGCCTAATTAAATCCTAAAGATTGAAGTAATCAAACTTAATTGAGAATCCTTATTTATTGACATATTGACTTGCAATTAGTAAGATTTACCTAAATAAGAGAGTTGAGGATAGTATAAAAATTCAACATTAGTTCACACACTTGGGAAGATGAAAAAAAAAGTTTTAGGGTGTGTGAATCTTACGAGTGATGAAAGAACATATTTGACTCAACTTGTGAATTCATAATGCTATGCTTAATTCTTCACACACACACACATGTCTTTACATTGGAAAAATAGATTTTAACTTGAATATTATGATTTTGAAGTTGTGCATAGATTTGATATTATGATTTCAATCCTGAGATAAAAAGTCAGGTTAACTAGCTAAGTTTTTTTTTGCTTTGCTTGATTGACTGACCACCAATTAGGTAATTAGCATTGCATGTTTTTGTGTTTGTTAGATTTTAATTTTGTTTGAGGACAAACAAAGATTCAAGTTTGGGGGTTTCATAAGTGTATTTTCTACACTTATTTGGGGCTTGAAACTATAGAATTTTATTGTTCTTTTGGTAAAATATGACCTAAATTATGTCACATTGCATTTTGTAGGTAAAACTCGATATTTGATGAATAATTGGAGAAAAGAAGCAAAATGTAGCGAAAAATGGCGGAATTCAAAGTTTGAGGATTAAATTGCAAATACTCAATGGTTGATTCGAATCTCAAGAAGATAGTTTGAAAATTATTAGGAGACAATTGGATGGAATTAGAATTTAAAAAAGAATGGAATATGATCAAAATATTATCAAAGTCAATTTCCAATCGTACAAGATATATTCCAGATTTTAAGCCGAAAATTGAGACCTCTGTTTGGCATAATAAACGTCCAAATTGGAAAAACTCTATTTCTAGAAATATTGTATCCCTTTGAGTTATCTTTCCAACTCACTTTGAATCGTCTCAATCAGATTTTTGGAGAGAATGTTATGACTAAAATAAGGATTGCTGTGCAGAGATAAAAAAAAATCCGCGCGAAGGCAACTTTCCTTATTTGATTAGAACTCTTTTCGAAACCAATTTGGACGTGATTTTCAACCAATTTTCGACTCCTACAAATAGAGAACAATAGAATACTTATGCAGAACCTCCATAGACCTAAAAATCTCTATATTATACATATTTTGGAGGTGAAGAATATAGCTAACAACATGGAATTAAGGTGAATTGTATAGAATATTGAAGATTCTTCATCCGAATTCAAGATTCACATCAAGAACGTGGAAAATTCCTAATTCTTCATTATTTCTTCTTTTTGGGTGATGATTTTCCAATTGTTCAATTGTAGTTTAATTTTAAATATGTTATGCTAGTTTTTCAATTATATTGGATGAATGTTTGAACACTATTTTTATTTATTTTAATTCAAGATATCAGTTTAGTATTTTTGTGTTATTATTTGATTGATTTTACATACCCATTGGCCATTGCACTACTTATTGCTTGATCACCAATGAAGTAGTTAGTTGTTTGTTGTAGTTTAGGAATACTCACAATAAGTCTAGAACGCGGTAAAATCGACATGTGTAGTTAGAATTTGAAATAAACTCTTTCACACATACAATCTCATTGATAATCTAAACCAAATGCATGACTTTCATATGAATTCAGACTAGGAATAGGATCCTTTCGTGTTAGTCATAGGTTGATGTATATTAGGAAAGAACATTTAATATATTAGCTTTATCGATTGTCAAAAATACATGAATTGAATATAATGATTATTGAGAATTGAAATAAGTGGAAATAGGGGGATACATGAATCCAATACAAGCATTCACATTAGGTTTAATCATTTTTTTTTAATCACTTTCTTAGAGTAGAAATAGAATAAATCACAAATAAATCACAACTCTTTTGATGTCATCATACTTCGAATTTAATAGTAGCTATTGAACTACAAATTAGACATTATTTCTCGTGGGAACGATACTCTTATCTCACATATTTTATTACTTGTACAACGATCTGGTACGCTTGTGGGTTTCACGCGAACAATGATCCATATTCAAACACGTACAACCAAAGATGGGGGGATCATCCAATCTTAGCTATGAGAATCGAAAAGTGAATCAACCTATGAATCAAAATCGACAGAATTTCCAGCAATATAATCAGTCATACCCTCTTAGACAACAACATGGCCAAATTTTGGTTTCCGAATTTAAGTCAACTATCTAGGGAAATAACTATAAATACATATTTTTACACCCTAGAATGGGGAGGAACGTACAGAACTCCTCCAAACTTCATTATTTTGCTCATAGATTCATAAATTGTAACTAAACTTTTACACTTGGTCGAACGAGATTCAATCCTCGGAACCACATATTGTGAGATCCAAATGGTTTTTCTTAGTTTAATTCATGTTTTTTAGTATCAAATATTCTTCTGCACTTACTTCCATGATTTTTATGTTTAATTGTTAGGGAGACCTACTAGTTTGTTATTCGTTACAATCTACAGCTAAGTTAAATATCAAATTCGTAATTGTTTGATTTCTTTAACTTGTGAAGCAACTAGGGTTTGATAATTTGCTACTTTGGTGATTGTTAAATCTTAAGAAGAATGTTTAAATAGATTGAATGCAACCGATGGTGTTTATGTTATCTAGTTCATCTATTTCTCTATTGTGTAAAACTGTTATTAAATTGAATTTTGAGCGCTGGTCTGGGGTTATTTCATAATTAAGGTTAATTAGAACGCTAGTTTCTAACTAACTAAAATTAAGGAAAAATAAGAATTCATTCCAATGGTGAATATTCAAAATATAGGTTGATTTATACTTGCATCGATGATCAATTGTAAAGTTCCAACTGTGGATATTGACTTGGACCAAGGTTAGTCTTTTGAATGTTTTCGTTAATTTAATTTTCATTGTTATTAATTGCGTTATTTACTATTGTTTGCATACAAAAACCCCCGTAATCATTGTACGAAACATAAAATATTGAATTACATACTCTTCGTGGGATCGACCCTTACTTCCACTACTACATTAGTTTTAGAGATTAAGGTATTACTTTTAGGTTCCTGCGATAGCACACACCAAGTAGCTTCTTCAGCCGGAATCTGAGGCTCAGGCTCCACAAAAAAGACCGACCTCAATTGAGTAGTGTCGATGCCCTAAATATTGACCTCCAGTCACTCTGTCATATCAGTGTATGCATAATTTCGCCAGTACTTGGAAGAACTCTGATATGCCTCAGTCAAGTGGAAGTTGGTAAGGAACGTCTTCTAAGCATTACTGCTGGCAAGTTCAGCATCACTTCTGAGAGTCTCCACTTCCTCAGTTAGGCCAGCCACTTGGGAGGTCAGCTTCCCCACCTACCTTTTCAAGGAAGAGTTCTCCTTATTGGCCTTCTACAAGGCCTCAGCTGCCAGCTTCTGATGTACATCAAAAGTTTCAACTCGCATAGTAAGGGTGGCCACTTCGCTTTGAGATAGATGGACCTACTTCTTCAAAGTTTTTTAATTTCTGCTAAGGCAGAAGCGAGTTTCGCTGACTCTTCTTAGTATTTTTTCTTCAAGGCCCCCATCTCCGCCTTGGCCTTGCTGGCAGCCACCTCTGCCTAAGAGGCTTTATTTGCGAACCATAGGTTCTTACTTTCAAGGTTTTTAAAGAGAACTTCAACCTTTATGGCCATGCCAAAGGTCTTCCCAGCTTGGCTCACCATTGTTGTAAAGACGTGGACAGCGTCGCTTGTCTTAACGTAGTTCTGCCACCTCTCTATCCAGTACTTGTAATATGTGGCAGTGGCGGTTTGTACTTCTAGAGGGAGAAGACTGGGGGGGCTCTAGAGCTAATTCCCCTGTTTTCTTCTTCAAGGCAAGTTTTTGCTTTGGAGCATCCGAAGTGGTGGAGTCACTTGTAGTCAATGCCTTCTTTGCAGGTTCCTGTCTCTGGGGCTCTACAATAGTTGGCATCTTCTATCCCTCAGAGGCCGTATCCATTGAGCTGCCCAACAACTTCTCCCCCGTTGGGATCTCAGAACGAGAAGGAGGAACATCTTGGGAACCACCCGCCCCACCGGAGGCTGGGATTCTGAACCTCTTCTACAAAAAACGTCAAGCAAAATGTCAAAGTGTAAGGACATCTTACCCCTCCTTGTCATCAAACAAAAATCTTCAAAAAAAGCACCTCGACTGGATCAGACGGCCAAAGTCACACAAGGATGAAGACTTCTTGTAGACCTCAGTGAGAGTATCCCAATCACTATTAGTAAACTCGAACCGTTCAACCGATCATGCACAACAAACACAAAAAAATGTAAGTATCAGACCTTGTCAGTTCAGTTCGAAAAATCAAATAAGCAAGGAATGCACTCAAGAACGTCTGAATACGAGGTTGAGACTTTGACGTGGGGGACGATATCACCCTCACACTCTTGCCACTTTTCCCTAACCCAGAACCAAGTCTCCTTCCATCCTTTAATGGAGGAGGGCGGGCCTAGGACAAAGGGGGAGTGCGACCCCCAAGGACATAAAGAATATCACCCCCTGGAGTCCCTTTTTCCTAAAGATCGGGGTTGGTATATGGTCTGGAAGACGTGCAAAGGCATGTCCTCACCCAAAGAGGCTTTCTTCCAAAGGAAGTAGAACCCACCAATTAGGCCCAAGTATTAGGGACGAGCTGGGTAGGGGCCATCCCATATAGCCTGAGGACGACACGAAAAAATGGGGGGATCGATGGGTGAAGCCCAGCCTTCAACAAAAACTCACTAATGGCGACGCAGCCTTGCCTAGGATAGCAGGCTCGCTCGTTAGGAGATGGGGAAAGGAGCTCAATATCATAGGGAATTCTGTATTTGTCCCTACGATTTGCAATGTAGGTAGGATCTATGGAAGAAGGGATTTTAGATTCTCCCCAAGCTATATCATCGTCCTTCCTACACCCCCCCCAACAAAAGAAATTAGGCACTGCATCCAGCCTCAATGGCTCTGACGAGGTCAGCTGTGTTGGTTATTTCTACCCCTATCTCACTCGCTAACTCACTAAGATCTATGTGTTCCCTAGCAGATGTTGAAGAGGCCATCGATTTATAAGCTATTTCAAAACTTTTACAAGTTAAAAAATTACAATATTTACGAGTTTCTTAAAATGATGAAAAAGAAGTAACACTGATATTCGCAAAAGTAACAAGAACAAAGGAAAAACTCGAGGAAAAAGAGCACTCAGAAGAATTTCAAAGGAAAGAAACTTGAAAAGTTCTTAGAAAAAACTTGAAGACTTGTATAATTTGGAAAGGAAGGATGCAAAGATTCATGCAAAAGTAAGAGATTTTCCCAAGGGTTTGTACCTTTTATAGGCAGACCCACTCAACCCCAACCGTTGGATCTTGATCCGAGTCATCTGACCCTCCATTTGAAAATTTAATCTAAACCACTCAATAAGTCCGACGCTTCATCTTTTACAGCCCAAATTAAGACGTCTGCTCCACGCGCCTTCATGTGTCTAAAATTCGCAAGATATGTGGGAGGCAGCCATCATCATGCATTAAATGTGACGATGGTTGGGTGTATTGGAAGTCAAACCGTCTCAGCTGCCTTTTCTTGAAAACGTGCTACGACAGCAAATCATTTGGGCGGCGTAATTAAGGATGTCTCGTGTTTCTCAAATTTATTAAAATGAAGCGCCTCGTAATTATCAACTCTAAGGCCCTATTGGAGTCTGACCCTCTCCACTTCAATCAGTTCAACTTGTGCTTCGGATATGTAAATGTACTTCGGAAGATACAACTTCTGAATTACTCAGCTTCGATAACCCTTCCCAGAGTTATTCTAAAAGGCGAAATATTGCCAGGTGGACCACTTCGGACATCACCTGTAGAGGGTCTGTACGAATCAAGTATATTTCTTGTGGTATGGTAAAAACCATCCCCCTACAAAAGTTTATATCTCAATTTATTTTATATTCAAGTCCATGCATTACATAAATAATCATGCCTAAACTTGGGGGACTATTATTACGCCTCGCCTCCGAAGCTCAAAGTAAAAGTGTCACGTAGAAATTCACGTAGGTAGAAAGTCAATGAGAAAGTAAACAAAGACCCATGAGGTTAAATATGAAGAAATCAAACAAAACCGAAGGCCTTGCACAGTAAAACCGCAGTCCATGGTGAAACACTACCTCAAGGACGAAGCACTCTAACTTAGGCTGAAACACTGCCTAAGGAAACAAAGAAAGGAGTTGAAGCTCTCCACTTAGAGAATCACCTCAAAGATCTCTCCGAGGCTCTCAAACTCATTCGAAGCTCATGAAGTAGACGTTGTCTCTTGCAATAGATTTGAAGATCCCTTAGAAGTGATTGATGTAACACTTTTAATAAAGTTTATCAGTATGTCAGCCTATTAGATAGGGCGGCTGACCATTTATCAATGTATTAATTGTATAAATAGACAATGATGTAAAGCCTCAATTAGGGAGATGAGGCCACGTGGTTCTGATCCAACGGTCACCACGTTGGCTAAGACAGTATAAATAGGTTCTCTTTGTAACTAAAAGTGGGGGTTAGTGAATTGGAATTTTGACATTCATATATACGGAATATACACTTGGGCTCTCAAGAAATTCATACAAACACTTGGTTGAATATTTTTCATTTTCTTTACAAGTTTATCGAACGTATGGCAACTTCTATACACTTTTTTATCTATCATTCCACATATTCATGTTTGTTACTACATAGATTAGTTTGGTTTCTATCCGGTGATCGTTGTTAGAGCGATTTCTTTTGTCTCACCCGTCGGAGCCTAAATATTTTTGTCTCTCGCCGTAAAGCGCATCCCGCATCCGTTTCCTCTTTGCTACCGCAGTCATTCCGGTAGGAACGCGTCGGGATCGTACTTGACTTGGAAAGAGTGAGCCCGATATCTGTTGGCTCATTTTTTGGGTTCAACAATAAGTGAAGTTAAAAATTATACTTAATACTAGAAAAAAAATAATGTTCTAAAAGGGCTTTAATTATACTATAAAAAAATAAGGATATCAACGTAAAAACTAGGATTATGTAGAGCTTTACACAACGAGGATTTTTGCTTTACTAAATATGGTTATGTTAAGGGAACAGAACTTTATATAGTGGCACACAATTTGATCCTTGCTCATGCACATGTGGTTAATATATATCGAAAATATTATTAGGTTTTTATTTTAACATACAAAAATAAATAGGAAAAAAAACACTTTTGAGATTTTACAATAGTTTATTGATTATAAATATTAATACATCTGTACATACAGGAACACCAACAAGGAAAAATTTCATTTTTGCTAAGATATGCTAGGATTTTTGCACGTTTTGATTATAAGTTTAATTAATTTTCTATCATTCTTTTTTTCTTATTTGAATATTAAGGTCAACTATATTATTTTATACCGACTTAATAATGAAGATTGTTGATAGAAATGCAAAACGATGTCAAGATTAAAGACAGCTATAATTTACAAAAATGTCTTCTTGCCAACAGTGGAAAGTCTTATCTTTTCCACTTGAAGATAACATTACTTACGGTTCTCACATTTGGAGAGAACTGTAAGGAAGGTTGTCTTGTCACATTAGCAAGTGAACAATGTTATAATACCCACTATAAGTAGGAAACCAATATCGTTGCAATTTAACATTGCTTTTGTTTTATCTTTTCATTTAATTAATCAATTATTTTTTTTGATGAATTAGATATCCAAATTTCACCCGACTAATTTTGAAGAGTTGCGACTTTCCTCCCTATTACGCCACTCGAGTAAATTGGATGTAGTTACAACTTATACACACTTGGACTAGATATTTGGAAAGCAATTCTCCTCCTTGTGGACCCCTATTTACGTCGTATGGATGGGACTATAGAAGAGGTGACATAGTGTACCATGACTTTGTCTCCACGGGTCATCTGTCTCCTAACATAAATGTTGCATTCCAATTATCGCGGGGATTCGTACTTCCGATATTCCGTAAAGAACCCTCCTACTTTATCACTATGCTATGCCCGTGGGGGTTGTTTTTGTTTTATCTTTTCTTTAACGTTGAATGGATGTCATTGGCCAATTACAAAAAGGAAAAAAAAATGGAAAAAAAATTAAATAAATGAATGGCCATAGCTTTTCTACTTATCTAAAGTACTAAAGTCATGTTTGGCCTTGCTTCTACAAAAGAAGTAGCTCATTTCAACAGTATGACACTTGATACAATGATATTATAAAAAAATAAAAAAAGAGCTAAGCCAAACATGTGTGCATACCTTCTATCTTGGGTCATTATGGTAATTGAGCTCTAGCTACTACATTGAAAAGATACTTGCGTTGACAATGGTGAAGCCAAGGTTTAGAGCTCGAAGAGTAGGAAATAACTCAAAGCACCCAAATCCTTTAAAGCAAAGCACGAATCAAGATGGAAAATTTAGAGCACACGAAACCATGGGAAGTGGACATATACACAATTTTAGCAAGTTCACCATTCAAAAATGCGTCATGAATATCAGCACGTTTAACAACTCGACTGAAGAACCTTGTACATATCAGCACAACCATCATAAGACAAACCCACAAATAGAACAGAAGGATTGCTAAAATACCTTCGGCCTAGAGTGACCAATATTATGTTGAAGTATAGGTCAAGTATAGGCTGCAGGAAATCGTAATGGGGTTGTAATGGTAGCCTCTGCAAGATATACATCAGTAAAAGATGAACTCAATTATGAAGAGGCTGAGGCAAAAGGAGAAATAGATTCATAGAATATAACACGACGATATAGATATATTCAGCTACATCTGATATTGAGACAAAATAATAGAGAAATAATGATATTTTCCACCCAAATCAGATTGAAAATTTAGAATTTTAATACTAAACAAAGTTTCAACCGTGGAGTTGAACCAGAGCCGGTCCTGTGATTTTCGGGGCCTGAGGCGAACTCCCAAAGTTGGGCCCCCGAAAACAACGTAAATACAACATATTGCTAATTTAATATTGAACAGTAGAACAACAAACAAATAAAAGAACAAAAGATATATTATAAAGTAACATAACCGACAAGAGTTCAAACAATCAATTAAATAATATTCGTCTCGCTGTTTTAGAGGCAAAAACATTAATCAAATCTGAATAATTTAACTATTGAACCATATCTTTCTTTATTGATAACATAGTCAATCCATTCAATCTATTTTGTAACATAGTTGATCGAAGGTAGTCTTGATCAACTTCAATTTGGAGAAACTTTTTTCTACAAATACAACTGTAACCGGTATGGTTAACAAGATTTTATAAGCAATATAAGTATTTGGGAAATAAACATTTAATGTCTTCAAATATTGTAGCACTTCAATTGCTCTTGTTGCTTCACTTGGTATATAGCACTGCAAGACTAGTATTTCCAAAATCTCCACTAATGTCTGAACGCCCATTATATTCCAATTGTTTTTCAAGATTCATACAAGAGTTCATCAAAATTGAAGGAATTTCACCCCTTAACCTCTTCAAATTGAACAAAAATCTAAATGTGTCATCATATTGTTTGAATTGTTCAAATCTAGTCCTCATAGAAGATAGAGCTTGATCAATTATAAAAATAAAGTATTCAACTCTAAAAGATTCTTCAACTGATTGCTTTACTTCATTACTTTAACTTTCATCAAATTGTTTTTTCTTCGAATTATACGTTTCTCTCAAAATACAGATTCAATTCCCATTTCTTTTGCCTTTTTTGTCGCGTCATTCATGGCAATAGTAAATCCATTTTTTCTATATTTTTCAAGAAATGGAACAAGTCCTTGCAAGAGCTCGATAGCATGATCAATATCCATATTTTCGATTTGAAGAAATTTACTCACAATATTGACTGCATGCAACAACCTGTACCAAATAATCATGCCAAGCAAGAACTCAAAATTCTCAAGTTCATTTGTTGCTAACGACTCGGCCTCACTCTTCACTGAAGGCTCTTCGTTACTTTCTGTCAAATCAAGTATCGCATCTCTTATTTGTGCAGTTTGCTCCATTATAAGCTTAACATTCTCAACGTGTTTGTGACAATGGTTTCACTGTCAAACTTTGTACATTATCTTTGAAAATTTTCCATCGTTTGGTACAAGAGAAGAACAATCTGTAGATACAATATGTAGATGCGTTGTATCATTCCAAAGAAGGTTACAGCTGTAGAACAACAATTGACCATATCGCACAATGCTAGATTCAGACTATGAGCGCCACATGGAGTATAAAAAGCTCGTGGATTCATCTCAAGGAGTCTTCTTTACACACTTTTGGGCTTCCTGCTCATATTAGATATGTTGTCATACCCTTGTCCTCTAATATTATCAATATCAAGATCAAGTTTGGTCAAAATCCATTTAAACTCGATTGCAAGTCCAAGTCCTGTTGTATCATCTACCTTCAAAAATTCAAGCCAATATTCTTCGACTGTAGGTAAGTTTTTCGAATCGTCAACACATCATATTACTAAAGACATTAGTTCCTCATTACTAACATCTGGAGTACAATCAAGTATATAAGCCGAACATGCTATAATCAAGTTTGCATGTGCAATTGATCCTACGTGCTACAATGAACATTCATATAAGCCGAACATGCTACAATTATATAAGCCGACAAAGCTTCAAATATTTTCAATATATTCAACATCAAGTTAGGGCAAGCCATTGCTTACTTGAGAAGTAGAAAATCGACGAAAATTATGGAATCACAATTCACACACCTTAGAATTCCACTGTCACATTTCACAAGCCTGAAATCAAAATCACAGGCATGTGCAATCAGATTCAAATTATTTTTATTTCTATTTTTTGGACCATGAAAATCAAATTGAGTAACATTGTTAAACACAATTAGTCGAAATAATTATACATAAAGACACACAGATTTTTAATATATAATAGATCAATGTTCAAGTTTTATGTCGATTCTCCAACAACAAATTATCAAAAACCCATATTTGCTTTGAGTTATAGTTGAATGCACGAGGAAAAGTGGAGTACCCAGTACGGTGCAAAATTTCAATAAAATAAAAACAAGACTGTCAATTTCATGCTTAAATCTAGAATGTCAACTCTCGAAAAGAAATTCTGCCTATTTATCCCAAGTAAAAAGCAATTGTATGACCTTATAATTAAGAAGAATCACTCGGTTTGTTTTACCCATCAACAGAAAACAGAATATATCTATTATCTAACAACGTCATGGGACGAAATTAAATCTATCAATGAGAATAAAACACAAATCGGGAAAAGGGGAGCAAAAAATATTATTTTCCTTTCGAATTTCTTCAAAGTTCAAACTAATGTCAAGAAATAGTGAACCATTAGTGATAATACAGCATTATGTTTATGGTATTTGACTATCTGGTTTTGCAGAAATTTGCTTATTTTAGATCCTTGAAGTTGAATATTGATCTCAAAATTAAATATAAAAAGTAGAACAAAAATAAGGCGAAGAGAAACAAAAACAATAGAAAATACCTGGCGGAGGGTTTCAACGTTTCGTCTTTCTCGTTCTTCCCACACACACTAGCACAGCGGCACAGAGGAATTGTGGAAGACGGGTAGGAAATAGCCAAATAGGAATGAGGTATTTAAAAAAAAACTGAGGCCCTTAAATTTTTGGGCCTGTGGCATGGGCTTCACTTGCCTCGGCCCAAACCGGCTCTGATTTGAACTAAAGAAAGTAGTTAATAGTCTCATCTTCAGAATTTAAAAGACGTCTCTAGGAAAAGTGAGTATAATCATAAATTAACAAGACAAAATATATGGCACAATTACACAATCGATAGGGGTAGGTTCCCGAAAGATTATAATACGCCACTTCAAATGGTTTTATTCATCAAGTAGATTTACAATGGGGAAGTCTATGATTCCTAGGACTAATCAAATAAAACACAGAAATCAGAGGAACGTGGGCAATGAACAATAACCAAGTACTTTATTTACAACAGAAAAGCAGGATGCTCTTAACCTTTTGTGAAAACAACACTGCATCATTGGTGGAAATAGATAATGTTAGGTTTTTAGTGTTGGCAATTCTGTGGACAAAGGTCTAATTTGTAACGTGTTGTAAAAGTCAAGGACCTAGGGTGCAATTTGTATAAATTGACTTATGAGGTCTAGGGTTCGAGCATGAAAATAGGAGAAATACGGCGCCGCATATTTGCTAGCTTCTCGCCTAGTTGGCACTCGAGCGACAGAAAAGAATGCATGTCGCTAAGCTCTCGCTCGAGCGACAATGTGCCTATCGCTATCTTCTCCCTCGAGCTACAGGTCGATTCGGAAAACCTTATTTTACTGTTTTGAAGTACTTTTTCCAGCTAATTCAACTTAATTACTCTATCTTATAAATATCCAAGTCTATGCACGAAAATTTGTGTGGCTGTTCATTGTGCTTCTTCTCTATAACATATTCAAGAGCATATTCATACTTTGATTTCATCATTTCACTCTTGATTTAATACAACCACATATTTGGGAAAAACATCAAACATATTGAATTTGAAACACCACCCACTTCCTATTGGTCATAGGAAGGTACTTTCTCAGTTGAACTTCAGAGGCTGCTGGAGGTTGAGAGAGGTTGGACTACAAGCACAAGAAGAGCACAAGGCCTTGGAGCAGGTTCTTGGAATTCCATTGGAAAGAGACAATTGTAGAAAATCTTGAAGCAGATCTCGGAGTAGGTCTTGGATCAAACCCTGGAATTAGCAGATCAGGAAGTCTAGTGGAGTAAGCTAGATAGTATTTTACTGTAACTAACTCCGTATTTTCTATAGTGGAGGTAACTGGCTTGGTCCCAGAGTTTTTACACATTTGGGTATTGATTACGCCCAAAGTGTTACGCGGTGTTGTAGTATAGCTTTGGGGTGTCGTATCCACAGGGAGATGGAAAAGTGAATCAAGGGGTTCAATAACTTTGGGTTCTCGTGAATTTGATGAATGGAATTTGTTTATTGCATTCAAATGTAAATGTCACCGGAAATAATGATGAAATTTAATATAATATGTAAAATAGTGAAGTTTCGGGGTTCCCTCAATTAGATTGGATCAATCAACATCAACAATTCATGCATTCTCTACTCAATTAGAAGTTTTTGTCCTAACTTTCTAATCGGATGATTTAAACGATACAAACCAATTTAATTGCACATGTAATCCTAGAATTTATGTTTCCCAAAACATAATCATACATCAATTTATTGAAATCAGACTTAAAGAGCGACTATATATCTCTAACATATAGCAGTAATTAAATCACACCAATAAATGATTTGAAAATCAAACTTGAACAAGTATTTTAATTATCCAATGGAAGAAACATGATTAAATCCATGAAAATCTGAATAAATGTTAAATCTAACTCAAATCTAATTCAAAATACGGGAAAACATAAACCCTAGAATTATTTAAACAATGAAATACACATCCTAAATTCTAGATCTCCTTAAAATTATCACAATCATCTATTGAAATCAGATTATAAATCGTTCATATACATGTAGCATAAGAAAGTAAATAATCACACCAATAGATTTAATGAAATAACGATTCAACACATAGTTCAATTGTTCGATAGAAAAAACAAGATTGATTCTATGAAAAACTTAATACATGTTAAATCAATTTCAAAGTTAATTCAATAAGATGAAAACCTAGATCTAGAAATGTTTAGCAAAATAAATACCAAAGAGCATGAATTAATGATATTGAAATCCCCGAATCCAATTGAGTTCCTCCCTTGCTTCACCTTTAGTTTAGTTCTTCATAGGTTTCTTGAGCCAAAATCAATGAAAGAATGGTGTAGCATCGAGAATGATGATGAATGGAATGTTTTTTGGGTCCTTTTTTAGGCTTCTCACGGCCCAAATATTAAACAAACCCTACTTTGCACGGCGCGGCGCCTAAGCGCCATGGGAGCGGCGCTTGAGCGCCTGAATTCTGTCAAATTTTGGGTAAAATGGCGCCTGAGCGCTAGGTTGTGGCGCTTGGGCGCTGTTTCGCTGTTCTGAATTCTGCGCCTTCTTCAGTATTTTTGTCATAACTTTCTCTTCCGATCTCCGATTGAGGTGATTCAAGATGCGTTGAAAAGCTAACTCAAAGACCTACAACTTTGGTTCAGAGACCATCTTCAAATTCGATCGTTTTCTATGTCAAAAATCCGTCCCAATACGAGGCTGAAAACCGGTGTGAAACTTTTCAGCTTGAAAGTTGATATTTGATGATGTTTTAGCTATCTTTCACCCATTTGACTCATTTCTTCATCCAATTGATCTCTAAAACTCTTGAATCTTCATCACAAGGTTGGAAACAAGTTTGTAGTATTTGCACCTTAGTCCCTGAACTTTCACTTTCTTCCAGTTTGGTCCTTTTTCGCTTGGTTCACCTCAATTTCGCTACATTCATCCCTTTGTCCTACAAAACATAAATTGCATAGAATTAAGCTATATTCGAACATTTTAATCAACAATTGCTCATGTTTTGACAGTAAAATAAGTATGTAAAAACACACTTATCAAACTCCCCCAAACTTGAACTATTGTTTGTCCTCAAACAACAACATAACTCAACTCTAGAAACAACATGGTTTAACAATATGCCCTGTCTCAGGTTTGGAATTCGGTAATCAAACAAGTGAATAATTACAACGGTGTAAAAATTAAATCAGTCTCCACCTGTTACATGCATAACCTGACGTGTGTGTGTGAAAACTCATGTCAACATCTTAAGGTTTGTGATTGGTTCAAGATTTGTCCCAAAGTAGTCCAATATATCATTTCCTCGCTCGAGAGATTCACACACCCCCAAACTTATGATTTTCACTCATTTTTCCCGGGGTGCATCATAGGTTCAACTTTTCAATTCTATTCCTTACTCTCTCATAGTTTGGATAGACTTTACTCTTACAAGTTCACACTTCAACAAATCGAGATTCTCCTATATTTTTGATTGCTTCTACCATTGAGACTAGACTAAGTTACTTGCTTCTCATCAAAGGTAATTTTTTGTCAACGGGATGCTTGGGGCATAATCAATGTATTTGAATGGAATTTTTTTTTTTTTTTCATATTTTATTCATATCTTTTTTTTTTTTTTTTTTTAGTATCTTGTCATTTGCTTTCTGTATAACCCACGTAGCGAGCTTTAGGCCGATAACTCCCAAGTCAGATGACCATAGGGCACCAGGTTTTAAATCACCTTCACAGGCTTAATCACCCGAGTTATACAGGCTCGAAAAGATACTTTTATATATCCAAAGATCAGTGCAATGCCCCCTTTTCTTTCAGACATCCAGCTTCTAAAACAAGCCTCTAACTTAAAACTTTCACCTCGTTTTCATCTCAATAGGTTTCAGACAATCCACACAAGATTTTCACGCATGGAATCCCTATTTATCTCAGTGTTTCCCTGTAACAGTTCAATCATCTCCAAACTGACCTATAATTGGATTTATGGAATATGACACTAGAGGTTATTTGGTTATATCACTAAGTTCCACTATCCTCTACATATTGAACCGCGTCACTAACTCAGAATGCTAACATAAGTGTCGTGCATAGAAAATGTCAAGTTGTACATAAACAAGTATAGACTAATCCGATAACACACCATTTTCATCATTCATAACTGATACCTATTCCAATAGTCACATAATAACTAGCACATTTGTTAAACAAATATGCAAAAATTTTGAAACTCCATGATATTACTTATGCAAATTCACAACAAAATCCAACAAAATCCTCCCCCCAACTAAATTTTGCATTGTCCTCAATGCATAAACATGAAAAATAAATGAAGGGAATGACAAATATCACATAATAATGCAGTGAATCAACATAAATTTAAGAGTCGAAAGCACTCAATGGAATGGTAAAACAAAGAAAATGACAAAATTAACTAAAATAAAAATGCAAAAGTAAAAGGCAGAAAAAAAAAGAATGAACTCCCCTTGGGTTGCCTCCCAAGCAGCGCCTTTGTTTATTGTCTTTGGCTCGACCCAATATTTCCTCCTTAACCTGCATCAAGTAAGGGCGATCCCAAGTTTCCTTGTAGTGCACCGAACTCATTGGATATAACCATTGGTATGGCTCATCCATCTCCATCTCGTACATGTGTGGGGTTACTAGGGAAAAATTCAAAATCTGGAGTGGAGGCATGTTCATCGACAACTGCATCCAATTCATCTAGTTCTAGTTCTTGCGGTGGTCCAAGAAACATATCATCAGCTACCTCCTGAGTGAGTGCATCAATCACGTATGTTTGGTCACACGCATCATCTTCCTCAACCTGCTTAGTGACATGAAAGATGTTAACTTCTAAGATTATATTCCCAAAAGATAGTTTCATTAGACCGTTCCTACAATTTATAAGAGCATTAGCTGTAGCAAGGAATGGTCTACCAAGAATGATAGGAATCTTAGAATTAACATTTATATCCTCTTTTAAGTCTAAAATCAAGAAATCAACAGGGTAGTAAAATTTATCGATTTGTACTAGGACATCCTCAACTACACCTCTTGGTATTATAGTGGACCGATCAGCCAATTGTAGACTTACAGATGTGGGTCTCATCTCACCTAAACCTAATGACAAGTAGATTGCATAAGGCATGATGTTGACACTGGCCCCTAGATCAAGAAGAGATTGTCTAATCTCATGGTTCCCAATGATGCACGAAACAGTAGGACAACCAGGATCCTTATACTTCGGTGGAGTCTTTTGCTCAATCACAGCACTCACGTACTCAGTCAAGAAAGCAGTTTTCTTGACATGGTGTTTCCTTTTCACAGTGCACAAGTCCTTAAGGACTTTAGCATAGGTCGAAACTTGTGAAATGACATGTAAGAGTGGTAGATTGATTTTCACCTGCTTTAGGTGCTCTAAGATCTCACTATAATGGCTAGTAGATTTCGAAGTAGACTTAAGAGCTTGAGGGAAGGGTGCTCTAGTTAGGTTTTCCACTATCTTATCACTAGGCTCATTTTCTTCAGGATTACTAGAGTCTTTCTCATTTTCTTTCTTTTCCTTAGGCTTAATGATTTGTTCTACAACTTTCCCTGAACGAGTGGTTATGGAATTTACCTCCCTAAGATTGTTTACTTTTAGGCCTGAGGTTTGTGCCATGTGTTGTCCCTTAGGATTTGGTTGAGCTTGAGCTGGAAATTTCCCACGTTCCCCCACAGCCAAGGCATTGGTTAATTTAGATATATGACTCTTTATCTCCTTGTTTTCCTCAACTATCTGGCCAATCATAGTCTCAAACTTTTGGTTCATTTTACCCTGTGCCTCGATAAATGCATGTAAAGTGTCTTCTAAGGAATTCCTAGAGGTCGTGATTTGATGTGGAGGTGCATTGTAAGCTCGATTTTGTTGGGTGGATTGTTGGTTTTCAGATTTCCAACTAAAATTGGGGTGATTCCGCCACCCTGGGTTATAGGTCTCGGAGTAGGGAGTGTGGGGCTTTTGATATATGCCTAAAGCATTACAGTGTTCCTCATAAAGCCCCCTCATCTCAGCATAAGTGGCACACTCTTGCGCAGGGTGGTTACTTCCTCCACACACAAAACAAGGTTCTAAGGTCTCAGCACGGGAAACAGACCGAGTGGTTTTTGATTCCTTAGTACATAGGGCTTCTAGTTCTCTAGTAAGGGTTTCTACCTTAACTCTAAGGTTGTCTTCTTCCCTAAGATGATAGATGCCTGCACTAGAAGGATTTCCTACGGCTCGTGACCTATTGGTGCTATCAGTGGCACTAGGGCCAGTCCAAGTGTGGGCTTTCTCAGCTAAGTCATCTAAATATCCTATAGCCTCATCTGGATCTTTTTGTAGGAAATCACCATTACACATCATTTCAATAAACTGACGCTCTCTAGATGTTAACCCTTCATAGAAATAGCTCACGATGCGCCAACTCTCATAACCATGGTGCGGACAGAGAGCTTGCAATTCTTTGTACCTTTCCCACGCTTGATATAAAGTCTCACTCTCCTTTTGGATAAAAGAAGAGATCTGTTTTTTCAAAGCAGTAGTTTTGTGGTGGGGAAAGTATTTGCCAAAGAACGCTTGAGTCATTTCAGCCCAAGTCCCAATCGAACGTGGTCTCAATGAATACAACCAGCTCTTAGCCTTTTCCTTAAGGGAAAATGGAAAGAATTTGAGCCTAATTGCATCCAGTGTACCATGTTGATTGTGGAAGGTAGCTACAACCTCCTCGAATTCCCTAACATGCACATACGGGTTTTCATTTTCAAGCCCATGAAAGTTTGGAAGAAGTTGAATCATTCCCGGTTTAAAATCTACACGTGGCATATTAGGTGGAAACATAATGCATGAAGGTGTAGATGTACGTGTGGGATGCAAATAATCATGTAAAGTCCTAAAAGGTGCATCATGCTCACTGTCAGACATTGTATTATATGATGTGGTGTTCATGTCAATAGATGCAGAATCAAAGATAGGGTTAAAGAGATATTCAAACTCTATGAGAGGTGTTTCCACAAATCTTCCTCGCTCGTCTCGATACCTGCTCATAAAACGCGAGTAAAACAAAATTAAAATACAAAATACTAAAGAAAATAATAAATTGAAATGAAAGATTGAAAAAGGAACGAAGTCACCCTTTTGCAATCGAATCCCTCAATTTGTTGTACCGTCTCCCCGGCAACGGCGCCAAAATTTGATTACGCCCAAAGTGTTACGCGGTGTTGTAGTATAGCTTTGGGGTGTCGTATCCACAGGGAGATGGAAAAGTGAATCAAGGGGTTCAATAACTTTGGGTTCTCGTGAATTTGATGAATGGAATTTGTTTATTGCATTCAAATGTAAATGTCACCGGAAATAATGATGAAATTTAATATAATATGTAAAATAGTGAAGTTTCGGGGTTCCCTCAATTAGATTGGATCAATCAACATCAACAATTCATGCATTCTCTACTCAATTAGAAGTTTTTGTCCTAACTTTCTAATCGGATGATTTAAACGATACAAACCAATTTAATTGCACATGTAATCCTAGAATTTATGTTTCCCAAAACATAATCATACATCAATTTATTGAAATCAGACTTAAAGAGCGACTATATATCTCTAACATATAGCAGTAATTAAATCACACCAATAAATGATTTGAAAATCAAACTTGAACAAGTATTTTAATTATCTAATGGAAGAAACATGATTAAATCCATGAAAATCTGAATAAATGTTAAATCTAACTCAAATCTAATTCAAAATACGGGAAAACATAAACCCTAGAATTATTTAAACAATGAAATACACATCCTAAATTCTAGATCTCCTTAAAATTATCACAATCATCTATTGAAATCAGATTATAAATCGTTCATATACATGTAGCATAAGAAAGTAAATAATCACACCAATAGATTTAATGAAATAACGATTCAACACATAGTTCAATTGTTCGATAGAAAAAACAAGATTGATTCTATGAAAAACTTAATACATGTTAAATCAATTTCAAAGTTAATTCAATAAGATGAAAACCTAGATCTAGAAATGTTTAGCAAAATAAATACCAAAGAGCATGAATTAATGATATTGAAATCCCCGAATCCAATTGAGTTCCTCCCTTGCTTCACCTTTAGTTTAGTTCTTCATAGGTTTCTTGAGCCAAAATCAATGAAAGAATGGTGTAGCATCGAGAATGATGATGAATGGAATGTTTTTTGGGTCCTTTTTTAGGCTTCTCACGGCCCAAATATTAAACAAACCCTACTTTGCACGGCGCGGCGCCTAAGGGCCATGGGAGCGGCGCTTGAGCGCCTGAATTCTGTCAAATTTTGGGTAAAATGGCGCCTGAGCGCTAGGTTGTGGCGCTTGGGCGCTGTTCTGAATTCTGCGCCTTCTTCAGTATTTTTGTCATAACTTTCTCTTCCGATCTCCGATTGAGGTGATTCAAGATGCGTTGAAAAGATAACTCAAAGACCTACAACTTTGGTTCAGAGACCATCTTCAAATTCGATCGTTTTCTATGTCAAAAATCCGTCCCAATACGAGGCTGAAAACCGGTGTGAAACTTTTCAGCTTGAAAGTTGATATTTGATGATGTTTTAGCTATCTTTCACCCATTTGACTCATTTCTTCATCCAATTGATCTCTAAAACTCTTGAATCTTCATCACAAGGTTGGAAACAAGTTTGTAGTATTTGCACCTTAGTCCCTGAACTTTCACTTTCTTCCAGTTTGGTCCTTTTTCGCTTAGTTCACCTCAATTTCGCTACATTCATCCCTTTGTCCTACAAAACATAAATTGCATAGAATTAAGCTATATTCGAACATTTTAATCAACAATTGCTCATGTTTTGACAGTAAAATAAGTATGTAAAAACACACTTATCAAGTATCTCCGTCACCAATATTGTGTTATTTATTGCTTTGCTTATTTTTGTGGTAATTCAATAATTGGACATGTATGTTTAATCATCTACAAATAATTAAAAGTGACTTTTTTCTTTTGATTGATTAATTCCACACATAGGGTCAAAACTAAAAAAGATAAGTAACAACCAATTGGAAACTTGAAAGTCGTTAAATTGGTAATCCGTGAACTATTAAATGGTATCCAGTGTGATACCCCTGATTTTTCAATTGGTATTAGAGCTCAAATTCGCTCCTTGACCCATAGTATCTAGATGAGTAATTCATTATCCGTCCCTCCATATTTTGATGATAATAATTATGCATACTGGAATGTTAGGATGAGAGTATTTTTAAAATTCATGGATGAGAGTATCTGGCTTAGTGTTGTGAATGGTTATGCTGCACCTAATTCTAAGGCTAATAATGAAGTAATCCTCACCTCTGTTGCTAATTGGACTAGAGCAAACTTAGATGAATGTAACTGGAATAGTAAAGCCTTACATGCCCTATTTATGGCAGTATCCCCGGAAGAGTTTAGGCGAGTGTCAATGTGTGAGGTAATCAAAGAGATTTGGGATATCATACAAACTACACATGAGGGAACTCAGGCAGTTAAGAACTCTAAATTGCAGATATTAGCCACAAGGTTTGAAGAAATTCAGATAAAAGAAGATGAAACTTTTGATATTTTTATACGAGCTTAAATGACATAGTAAATTCTAACTTTAATCTAGGTGAGAGAATCACAGAGCCTAAGATAGTTAGAAAGATTCTTAGAGCCCTACCAATAAGGTTTAGACCTAAAGTCACGGCAATAGAGGAGAGTAAGGACTTAGATTCCATTAAGATTGAAGAGTTGGTTGGATCTCTCCAGACTTATGAACTCACATTAGCTAAACCCACAACCGATAAGTCATTGGCCTTAAATACTGTGAGGAATAGTCATAGACAGTCATCGAATTCAGATTCTCCTAATGAAGAAGAATTAGCTTACTTTGCTAAAAAAAAATTCTTAAAAATGTTTAGGAATAAAAAGAAACCTAAAGAGAGACAGCGAGGTGATTCTAGTGAGTTTAGAAGGATATCTCAATATGTGAGATGTCATAATTGTCGAAATTTTGGCTACATTAAGGCCATGAATGCTACTCTTACTGATGACGAGTCTAACTCGGACAATCAGAGTGAGCAATCCACTCATGAGGAAAGTAGAAAATATATTGCCTTTACTACTAGAATTAAGAATGAATATGATAAGGGAAGTGAGAAGGCTGAGAACGTAAGTAGTTGTGAGAATTCAGAAGAAGATTCTGATAGTGAAGGAGATATTCATGAGGCCTAGAATCTATGAGGAGGGCATTAAGATTCTAACAAAAAATAAAACGAGAAACTAGTAGCGTACTTTCAGGAATCTACCTCTATCCTGAGTGAGTTGAAATCCATGAATGAATCTTTAGATACTCAGGTTAGGAATCTCACTAGTGAGCTTGAGAAGACCCCTATGAGAGCTAATGAGCTAACAGTTGAAAAGGAAACTTTAGAAATTCAAGTTAAAAATCTTCTGAGCGACCTAGAGCATTCCAAGTCTAAACTTCTTGCCTTTTCTAGCGGTTCTATAAAGCTAGATAATATTCTAGGAATGGGTAAGCCTGTTGGTAATAAAGGATGTCTACGATATAATAAAAATGATCGTAATGTTGTTAGTACGTCCAAGACCACATTTGTCCCTGGTACCGATCAGCTTAAACATGTGCCTAACTGTGAACCCAAGAATAAGGGATGTAGGATAGATACCTACTAGACAGCGTAGGACACGCCAATCTAAGAATATATATCAATGATCACATACCTTTAATCCTAGGTTTATCCATACTTGTTTTCATTGCGGTGAGTTAGGACACATAAAGTCTAGGTGTCGTCATTTTCTGAACAGAAATAGAAACCAAAACTTAAATAGAAATAAGAATCAGGATTATGTTGGTCAGATTGACTTCCTTATTAATCAGGTAAGTAAATTGACCGTGTTAATGACATAGACGACCGAAAATATTCCGTCACTAGGCAAGTTTGGGTGAAGAAAAGTGATCTAATTTTTTTTGAAATAGATCACCATGCTCTTAAAGTTAAGAGCATTTGCATACCTCACTTATTAGGTATTTTTGGTGCATGCTCGTACTTTATCATTATGTGACATTGATTTGTGCATAAATCATATTTGTTTGTTTATTTTCTAGGTAGAAAACTCATGCATATTTTTTATTTCTATTTTTTGTGTGTTTGACATTTTTTGTGTGCTTGATGCATTCATGTTTCAAAATAAAAATAAAAAATTGAAATTTGAAAAATAAAAAAATGCAAAAAATTATTTTTACAAGCATAATATATAATATACTTGAATTTGTTTGTTGTAATCAAGCATGAGTTTAATCGATGAGTTGTAACATAATTTTCATTGCTGGTTTAGGTTATTATGGAGTACTTAGTATATGTATCTTCATGTACCATCTGCACTGCAACCCGTGTGATATTTTTAGTGGGACTCAACCACGTGTGTGAGATTTGGGCTAACAATCACATGTTAGTAAGGTGACTTTGAACATGAATTGACCTTATTTATTAAACCTAAGCTCAAGTTTATCCAGTAATAAAAATCTCAATTTCTTATGTTCTTCTTCGAATCCTATTTAACTCGAGCAATTAAGTTTGCGGGATTTCTCATAACCTGGTGTATATGGTCAATTAACTTGGGTTAATTAGCTTAAAACTCACTACATGAGTCATTTTAGTCGCTTAATGGAGAAGATCATGCACTTACGATGTGAAAAATAATAATAAGTTTAAAATATTGAAAGATGTGAAACTAAAATTTGCTCAAAGTTAGGGGGAGAAAAGAAAATATCCATACAAAATGAGCTTTTCTTTATAGGTTTTAATGTGCTTTAAATTGTTTGACTTTCATAAGTAGAGGAATACACTTATTGGCGATGATGTTTAGCTTGTCATTACTCACAAAATTAAGGTTTGGAGTCCTACTTACAAATGATTAGTAATATTTTACACACATGAGTCACTTATACAATTTACTCAATGTTAACTTGAACTAAGTATGTGTGAATGTTTACTGTACATCGCTTATACTTGTGTATGCTAACAACAGCATTTTTGAGTTATTATATGTTAATGTTAAAAGTTTTTAATAATCGATCCCTTTGTCATTTGTGACAAAAAGAAGAGAGTAAAGTAAATGTTGTGAATGAGAAAATTGAAGAGGAGAGTAAAGCATTTTTTGTGAATGGGAGAATTTTATAATTTTTACATTAAAGTAGATTAATAGGGGAAGATTTATTGATTGCATTGCATTCCATACCTATCTACCTAACTGTTTGAGTTTTTGATGATTGTGTGGTGCTAATATTTTTGTTAGTATTTGGATTAACATTAGTGTCACGTCTCATTCTAGCTAGTGTTGGTATCATATGTTTAATGATTTTATTATTTCCTTTATCACGTGCTTTTACGCTGGATATTTGAGTTGTGAATTTCAAGAAACATGTTTAATAAGGAATGCAAGAGACATAAGTTTGATGAAACTTGGATAGTTTAGATTTTGTATTTAGTTTTCCTTGACTTATTGTATAATTTTGTCACAGAATGCTAAAGAGTGAGTTTGTTAGGTTTTTAGTGTTGGCAATTATGTGGACAAAAGGACTAATTTGTAACGTGTTGTAAAAGTCAAGGACCTAAGGTACAATTTGTATAAATTGGGTTATAAGGTCTAGGGTTCGAGCATGAAAAGTGGAGGAACACGGCGCCACATATTTGCTAGCTTCTCGTCCAGTTGGCACTCGAGCGACAAAGACAGAATGTCTGTCGCCCGCTTGTTGTCGAGCTCTCACTCGAACGACAGTGCGTCGCTCTCATGTCGCCAACTCCTCGCTCGAGCGATAGGTCTATCCGAAAAACCCTATTTCTCTATTTTGAAGTACTTTTTTTTGCTCATTCAACTTAATTACCCTCTCCTATAAATACCCAAGCCTATGCACGAAAATTTGTGTGGTTGTTCATTGTGCTTCTTCTCTATAACATATTCAAAAGCCTATTCATACATTGATTTCATCCTTTCACTTTTGACTTTATACAAACCCATATTTGGGAAAAACATCAAACCCATTGAATCTGAAACACCACCCACTTCATATTGGTCATAGGAAGGTACTTTCTCAGTTGAATTTCAAAGGCTGTTGGAGTTTGAGAGATGTTGGACTACAGGCGCAGGAAGAACACAAGGCCTTGGAGCAGGTTCTTAGAATTCCACTGGGAATAGACAATTGCAGAAGATCTTAGAGCAGGTTTTGGAGCAAACCTCGGAATTAGCTGGAAATAGATCAAGAAATCTAGTGGGATTGACTAGATAGGATTTGATTGTAATTCACTCCGTATTGTCTATAGTTGAGGTAGCTGACTTGTTCCCGGAGTTTTTACCCAATTGGGTTTCTCCGTTATCAATATTGTGTTATTTACTGCTTTCCTTATTACTACGGTAATTCAATATAGGATAATTGGATTTGTATGCTTAATCATCTAGAAATAATTAAAAATGACTTGTTGCTTTTGATTGATTAATTCCGCACATATGGTCAAAACTAAAAACGGATAAGTAACAACCAATTGGTAACTTAAAAGTCATTAAATTGGTAATCGATGAACTGTTAAGTGGTGTCTAGTGTGACAGCCTCGATTTTTCAGATAACACTCAAAGGACAAACAAGATATAAAAGATTGAACAGGACTGTTCCAGAAAAAATCTTGCAGAAACTAATGAAGACCACGATCAATTGACCCTTTAAGAAACACATACTTCAAATCCTTCACCACAAAAAAGCAATGGACGGAACTCGAGAAAAAAATTATTATCAATCCAGAAATTGGCAGAAAACAACTGAACATGAAGAACAATGTTCTGTGGACACAAAAACAGTTTGATTTAAAGGAAGTTGAGCCAAGATTTAGAAATAGGAAGTACTTACTATTTCCAACTGCCAAATTGGTCAGAGTGCTGGAAATTTGCAGCTTCAGGACTAAGATGGTGAATGGCTTCAAAATCCAAGTACTCACGGTATTATTGCCAAGAACAGATGAAGTTACAAACGGATAATGGAGTAAGCAGTAGAACTATAATCAACTCTGATATCAATTCAATGCAGTAAGACTGAATTTATCACATACCTAGCACTGTGTTTAGCACATTAACTTACCGCCAGAATTCAAAAAATTGGGCCTTGGCATGCCTTGACCACCAATGTGTTCAGCTTGATTGTTAAATTAGAAACCAGTAGTACCTCGGGCACCATGACCGTCTTCAATAGGATCAAAACCACTATGATCAGAGATTTGTGGGTGACAAAAGTTTCCTGAGGAATTATCGTGAGTTTGTTTCTAATAATTCTTATTGAAATGGTTCTGAATATTTGCCACTTTGCCTGCATCAAGGCATGCTCCGTTTTTGAAGTTTAATCGACTCTCATAAGTCAATAGGTCATAGGTGACTATAAATCAAGTCAAGATTGGCTGTTTTGAGAAGTAGTGGAAACAACAAAGAAATTGCATCCAGGTCCTAAACCGTCAATTGCCGACAGGAAGTTAGCAATTTTCTTAATCTTGACTATATAAACAAACATTGATCGTCCAAGATTCTTTGATGCATGAAGTTGCAGTCCCAATTAGATGATTCTGGAAGCAGCTGATAACTTTATGTTAATTCAATGTAGACCTCATAATCAGTGTTTATTCACTGTCAACAGTTGTAGAGAACCCCCCAAATGTAAAATAATTACGTAACCACTACAACAATCTTCCTCCTTAAGCTGTGGCTAATGTTTGGCGATTACAGAATTTTGTCAAGCGTTGGTTGACAAAAGGATCACTTCTCTTCAGAAGAACAATGTATAAAAATTTTGGATAAGAAATCCTTCCTAAAATTAGAAAAATTGATACTTGTACTACCACTGATGAACTTTAAACAATGATTAAGCTGAAGGAAATCTGGTCCAAATCATCAACTCCGTTTTCTTTTCGGGAAAAAACATTACACTATAACAAAGGTAAATAAGATAACTTTCCCTGGAGGCAGGGAGAATCGTTAAAAAGAAAAAAGAAAAAATTCTTCCATTTTATTTTTGGAAAAGGAAACAAACAGGTAGTCTAACAGTTCCTCTGGTTCTTTCATAATCAGTTTGCTGCATCGAGTCCACTTAATAGCAAGGGGTATAAACCACTATGGGGTTTGTAGCCTCTTTATTTACCAGAATGTAACACCAGCATCTTCCAAAGCCACCATGGAATGAAATATAATTTCCCAACGGAACGTAGGAAAAAGTCAGCATTTAACACACATTAGAATATAGGAAAAGGCCAGCATCTAGCATGGAACTGATGGAGTTTACTCTGATCGACGTAGTAAAATAAATCTACTTTTCAGTTAAAGATCAAACATCTGTGAGAAATTTTTTGTAAGAGACTGATCTAACACTTCAATCTAATAGCAACAATAATTTGTTGTATGATAACAGCAGCTATGTTTATTCTTCTCTGATGCCAAGAGAAGAATTAGATGATGAAAAAGAAAACAAAAAGAAGATGAAGAGTACTCATATACAGAACCTGATTGTCTGCTGTATCTGTGGCTGTCTTTCTGTGTCACTGTGAGAGACAGGAAAAATTTTATCATATGATTTATGCACATAAAGGGTATCAGAATTTACATAAATAAGCAGCCTGAATAAGTACTTCTGCCAGAATCATTAACATAAACAAGCAGCCGGATTTTAGAACACTTTTGATCCATACATTAATTCGCGTAATTCCCAGAAATAAACCTACTGAACTCCTCTTAGTCAAAGCAGCTTCTCAAGCATTTTAAGGATAGGCAAAAAAATAATAATAAACAATAAATAAATAAATAAATTCTGAGTTTATAAGTTCCAAAACCAGGCTGATTACAATACATACAGCTGCAGTCTCCACAATGTATCAAGCATGTAGAGTTCTCCAATTAATATTTCGCCAAAATATACCAACCAGATGACCAGAACTTAATTTCTGTAGATGTCAACTGGATGTGGAAACATAATGTAAGACTAGAACAGGCATTGAAATTTAAGATTGTGATAACTGTTACAATATACAACAATCAAGGCATTTACCTGCATCCAATGACCAAAGGGTCAAAGAGAAGCTCAAAAAGGTGAACATTTTGTCTAGAAACCTTAATAAAGAACTAAACTGCCTACTCTTCTTGCAGCATAGCATAAAGTCATGTTTCACACAAGAGAACCACACATCAGTTTGAGAAACATTGATCTCCTCATAGATTTTCCCAGAACACTTTAGACAGAGCTCACTGTAGATTTTTTATCAGCTATCATTCACTAAACTGCAAGCACAGAATGACGCCATGTTTCACACAAGAGAACCATACATTGGTTTGTGAAACATTAATCTCCTTATCGATTTTCTGAGAACACTTTAAGCATAGAGCTCACTGTAGATTTTCTCATCAGATATCTCCTCCATTAGCAATTTGCCAAAATTATACAAGTTTTAACCCGAGCACAACAAAATTCATTTTAATGTCCAAACACCCAGATAAAACTCTGAACTTCTTGAGTGTAAATAGCCATATAAACCAAAGTATAAAAATCAACTAATATATGAACCTTCGACCTGCAGTTTTGTGCCTAGTTCAGCCCTCGGCTTAGAAGAAAGTCCTTTGGATAACATCTCCTCATCATACTTGCGTGCCATATCAACCAAACCTTTCTGCAGCAAAGCATCAATTAAAGCATTATAAGCAAACTCATCTGGGCTCAACCCTTGCTCTTTCATCTTCTTCCAGATGAGCAAAACTGGTCGAAGAAAACCCCATCTCTCAAACTTCCTCATGAGCAGGACATATGTGTCCATTCTTGGTTGCGCTCCACTTTCAATCATCCTATCAAACAACTTTAGAACCTCTCTGGGCTTTTCAAGACACACAAAGAAGCAATGGTATGTAATCACATTCGGCTCACAACCCTTTCTAAACATCAGGTTGAGCAATTTATGTGCCTCCCCGAACCTTTCATTTTCACACAGAAGCTTCACTATGGTGTTAAAAGTTACAACATTTGGTTGACAACCCAATTCAATCATCTCCTTGTATAGCCTAACCGCCACATCAACACCCTCTGAAATCCCAATAGCACGAATAATGGTGTTGTATGCCACGACATCCAACTGAATTCCCTTCTTCTTCATTTCCTTATACAGCTTCACAGCTTTCCATGGCTTTCCACTTTTGCATTGAATATCCATATAGATGGAGTACGAATACAAGTCTTTTTGAACATCCCTCTTATCCATCTTCTCCCAAAGCTCCCTACATTTCCTCCACCATTTCATTTTAAACCACCCACGAAGAATCATATTATAAATTTTTGTACCTTCCACACTAATTCCCAACAGTTCATAATTATTTATATCCCTTTTCTTCTTAAAGCATAATTCTTCAGCTTCTATCACATGTTTGTACTCGCACAAAGCGTCAACCAAATTCAGAAAGGAAATTTCATCCCTCAAATTAAAGTCATCCAATTTATCAAACGCATCAATCGCTTCTTTAACGAGGTGGGCCGACACATACCTCTTGAATAAAATACGAAACGTAACATGATCAGGCAATGAAGATTGATTATTCTTCATTCTTTCTATCAAATCCCACGCGATATCAAACTCGAAAAACTTACCAAGTATGTCAATGATGCGGTTGTAACTTTGGGTGGTGTGCTGGAACCCGCAATGGGTTTCGACCCAGTTGAAGAATTCCAGTGCAAGTTTCCAGTCATTGGCATAACAATAGAGGGTTTCAAGAACTGTAGTGGGGTTAAAATCGACGGAATTTAAGCGGGTTGGTGTTGAATTGATGAAATTTTTGGGCGATTCTTGATTGTTTTGAGTGGAACGTGAAATGGGGTGCGAGATAAATGGTGGTTTTTTGGGAGAGGAAGTGCTGTACAGGAGAATTTGGAGACTGGAGAAATGGGAGAGAGGAAAGCGCAGGAGGGTGCGAGAGGTGATTGAGAACAGCATCTCTATACAATTGTCGCAATGCCCTTTTCCTCCACAATGTTAAGAGTCGAGGGTTAATTACCCCATTAGTCACTGAACTTTGGCCAAAGTTTCCATCAAGTCACTGAACTTTAAAAACTACTTGATTAGTCACTGAACTTTCAAAAAATCACCTCATTGGTAACTGAACTTTAACAATCACCCCATTGATCACTGAACTTTGCAAAAAGTTTTCCAAATGGTCACTGAAACCCGTGACTATTTGGGAAACTTTTTGCAAAGTTCAGTGACCAATGGGGTGATCTTTTGCAAAGCTCAGTGACCAATGTGGTGATTGTTAAAGTTCAGTTACCAATGAGGTTATTTTTTGAAAGTTCAGTAACTAATCAAGTAGTTTTTAAAGTTCAGTGACTTGGTGGAAACTTTGGCCAAAGTTCAGTGACTAATGGGGTAATTAACCCTAAGAGTCGACTTAAATTGGGATGACAAAATATCCGCCCACAGTCCTGACGAGGAAGAGGAAGTTGTGTTTAAAAATTTTATATAAAAAAAATTGGACCCTTGTCAAACTAAATTATCAAGTTCGATCGTACAAATAGCTTGACTCTTCATATTTATGGCCTACATTGTAGTTTGGTGTAATGGGAGCGTTTTTCTAAATACTATTTTAAACGTTAATAATCACGTTGATTTTGAGAGACTTTAATAGCGAATTATTTAATTGTCCAACTTATGATCGAGAGTTTACTATCCATCGATTTTGAAAGTCTTCTAAAGGTATAAAATTATATATATGTCCCCTAATAAAATTTTGAATTAATTGTTTCTTATATGAGACTTTTTTCCTCATAAATGATATTTTACTTATAGGTAATATTCTTACATATAAATTAATATTTAACTTAAAAAATTAAATATTTACTTAAAATTTCAAGTTAATATTTTTACTTATAAGTAAATTTTATACTTTTAAATAATTTTAAGTGATTATTTTTGTTATAAGTAACTTTTTTTTATATTTTCTAAGTGAGTTTTTATCTTGTTAGTAGTATTTTTATTTTATAAACAAGTTTTTTTTTACATAAAAGTGATTTTTTTTACTTATAAGTAATTTTTTAATTATTGTGTAATTTTACTTATTTTCTAAGTAATATTTTATTTACAAGTATTTTTTAATTATAATTTAATTTTTTTTATTACAAATAATTTTTTAGTTAATATATTTTTATTTACAAGTTAGTTTTAAAGAAAATATGTTGGTTGGAAATAATTATTTTATAAAGGGTAAAATTAGAATAGAATATGAGAAACAGCCAAAATCTGCTCATTTGTTGGATTGAGAAAATCGATCGAAATTACATTGCACCGATTTTGAGTGATTTTTAAACTATCCATAATTGGTGCCCATAAAAACTATCAAGCAGCGATTTTTCCAACCCTCATAAACGATGCCACCCAAAATCCCAAAAAAAAAAAAAAAAAAAGGAAAAGCACTCCCAAACAGGCCCTAAAGAGGTCTTAAAATAAACAAAAGTAAAATGGGAAGGGTAATTATCCTTTCCACCTTTTTATAGCAATGAAGTTTTAAATTTTTGCTCATTTTACACTTATGAATTTTTTGCATCATATTTTTCTTATCAATCTTAAATTAAATTAGGATTTTTGCATCATTACGATTTTTTTTCAGATATAATGCTAACTTGCGTTGAAATGGGAAGCAAATATTGATGTAAAAACTTTTATATTTTTTATTTATTTTGTTTATAAAAAATTGAGAGTAAAAATGTGATGAGAAAAGATTTGGATGTACAAGTGTAAAAAAGCATAGATTAGTTCATTGAATTAAAATGCATTGTAATTAACTATAATGGTATATAATCTTTCTATATATCTTTCTATATATAAAAAGTGTGTATTTAACGGAATTTGTTGGTTTAACGGAAAAACTAACGGAATTTGTTGTTTTAACGGATTATGTAACGGAATTTCTTGTTTTAAACAGACAGCTGCACCTTCTTTCAGTGTTTTTATCATAACTTTGTATTCCGATGTTCGATTGAGACGATTCAAAATGCGTTGAAAAGCTAACCCATCTGGCTACAACTTTGATTCAGACATCATTCTCCAATTCGATCACTTTCTATGCCAAAAATATGTCTCAATATAACGGACTATATAACGGAATTTTTTTGTTTTAAACAGGCAGTTGCACCTTCTTTCAGTGTTTTTATCATAACTTTGTATTTTGATATCCGATTGAGGCGATTCAAAATGCATTGGAAAGCTAACTCATCTGGCTACAACTGTGATTCAGACATTATTTTCCAATTGGATCACTTTCTATGCCAAAAATACGTCTCAATATAACGGACTGTGTAACAAATCTTCTTGTTTTAAACAAATAACTGCACCTTCTTTCAATATTGTTTATCATAACTTTGTATTCTAATGTCCGATTGAGGCGATTCAAAATGAGTTGGAAAGCTAACTCATCTGACTACAATTTTGATTAAGACATCATTCTCCAATTCGATCACTTTCTATGCCAAAAATATGTCTCAATATAACGGATTATGTAACATAATTTCTTGTTTTAAACAGGCAGCTGCACCTTCCTTCAGTATTTTTTTCATAACTTTGTATTCCGATATCCGATTGAGACAATTCAAAATGCGTTGAAAATCTAACTCATTTAATTATAACTTTGGTTCAGACATTATTCTCCAATTTGACCACTTTGTATGCCAAAAATAGGTCTCAATATAACGGACTATGTAACGGAATTTCTTGTTTTAAACAGACAGCTGCACCTTCTTTCAGTGTTTTTATCATAACTTTGTATTCCGATATCCTATTGAGGCGATGCAAAATGCGTTGGAAAGCTAACTCATCTGACTACAACTTTAATTCAGACATAATTTTCCAATTCGATCACTTCCTATGCCAAACATAGGTCTCAATATGAGACTAAAACACTGAAGCATAACTTTTCGGTTGGAAATTGATTTCTAAATTTGATCCCCTCTACATCTTCCTTTATCCAATTGACTACGAGCACTCTCAAATATAGGTCGTGAGATTCAGCACAACTTTTAAGTATTTACATTTTAGCCCTCGAACTTTGGATCCCTTACAATTTAGCCATTTCTCCAAATTTGTCTACTTTTGCTTATTTTCTACAATCTCACCAACATATATCACAATATCAAAATCACACATCTAATTATTTATCAATTACATAAACATTACATCATTAATTATTTATAGAGTGTCTATTTCTGCTTTTTAGCAAAAATCAAATCGTTGGCAACACAATTCATGCCGTTGGGAGCCGCAAATTTTAACCAATTCTTTCACTATAGGACTGTAGGTTTGAAAAAAAAACGGTAACATAATCAATTTTCCTTCCTCCTTGCAGCGCGCCCAGACACGTCCTTAATTAACCAAAAAAAATTACATCTTTATTAATAACAAATTAATTATTAAACAAAACTATTAAATATAAACTAATCAAACGTACATTGCACATTGCTTGCACCTAGTATATATTAAAAGTGGCTATGTAACAAAAAATCTTGTTCCATTATTCCACTATTAACTTTAACTGATACCGTGAAGTAGCAATGAATCCACCCTTTGTGCCCATTTATGTACTGCCTGCTGGAATTCCATTATATAATAATTTAAAATATCGAAAAAAGCAATGCCAATTATAAGTGTAACCGTTACTGGCCATTGGCTATTTTTGTTTGTTTGAATTTCATTACTTGAGAAGTCGAAATTGTGGAAAAGCTGTGGGAAATTATACACGTTGACTCTAGGCATGGATACCATTGTGTTCTCCCATACATTGTAATGGCAATGAACATTATAATAAGTAACAATTTGGAGAAACAACAGTATGATTTGCTCTTGTTTTCCCCGTTTTGTACGTGTTCGGGCGACTGAATTTTAGAATAGTGCATGCATTGTAATGCAAGCTGCAAGCAGAGAGAAAATATAAGTTGTAAATATGTGGTGGCAGATTTTAATGACATGCAATAGAAATTGATAATAACTATTTTTAATATAGTGCATGACTTATTATGTATAATTAAAGCAAATGAGACAAGTGATTGATACATAGGCAAGCAGTGCAGTAGTCAGATTAAAAGTGAATACCAGGAGGCATATTTCGTAGGGACCCAAGTGGCATTGAATGGGGTATAAGAAAACCTATCAATTACTTTCAGTTTACTGGTGCTAACATTTGAAAAGTCAGTGATACATTCTGTTACTTTCAGTGCATTGGTAGTATTGTTTGAAGGTAGATTGAAAAGTGAGTGTTAACATAATTTTTTTGTTTATAGTACAAGTCCATCTACGCATTTTATATACGGTTTTTGATGTTTTCTCGTGCTTTGTCTCTCAAAACAGGTGTGGTGAAGCAGTGCAGTGTTGTACGTTCGTTCATGTTTATCTGTCCTCCGTCTCTGTGAAATCAGGTGTGGTGAAGCAGTGCTATGGTGCAAAGGTTTGAAGCTACATTAAAAAGGTCGGTCTTACTGCCTTTGGTGTGTTTATATTATGTATGTATGTATGTAGTCTATCTATGCATTACACATGTTTGTTCATAGTTGTAAGAAATGAAGCGACCGGTATCGTAAAACTTAGAGATCCATAGAAGTTATTAAAGCACTTGTAAAAAAACTCAAGAACAAATAAAACGTAAACCCTATAGTGAAGCAGTATAAGAAGAAGAATGTAACCGATATAATTCAAAAATCAAGGTCAAGTACTGAGGTAATAGAAAGTCGAGAGTACCTGGAGATGTTGAGTACACTTGTGTTTGGAAATGTTGGTTGAACTTCCCGGGAGAATATGAAGATCAAGTGACGGTCCAGGCAACATCCCATGGCCCGAAAAATTTGCCATGGATAAATCCAATGAAGATACATGAATAGGCTGCACTGGTAGCAGTTGTGAAATAGGCCTCCCTATGTACTTGGCTGCAATACTAGAAACTCTGTGAAGTTGTAAATAGATTTAAACAAATCAACAAATAGTATTCAACACGACTGAAAATTATAATATCTAGTACTATGTAATCCTTCATACCAAACATCCCATAAATAAAAATAAAAATATTAACAGACCTCTTCTTTCAACTGAACATTCTCAATTTGTAATTTGTGCTCGTCGAAGTACAAATCTTCTATAACTGGAGGGCATCCACCGGAAGGGCAGATCACATTTTTGAGTGCCTCTCTGATTGCTATATTTTGACATCGAATTTTGTCATTCTCCGCTCTAATTGCAGAAATATCTGCCCTTTCATGTTGTGCCTAAACCAAGATTAATCATCAATATATAATCAAGATTTAACAAGAAAAGAACCAATTATTTAACAAGAAAAAGAAGAAACCTTCATTTGAGGCGTCCTGTTTTAAAACCAAAATTTAATCTCCCTGGGATGCAAATTTAACTCTTGGCTTAACTGCGATCTTATCTTCTCATCTGGATGGGGACACTGTTTGAACATCATTCATTTCGAGAACAAAAAATCACAGACAAATATCAGTATTTGCAAAAGATTCTTTTGTGGTAATCATACTATAAATACACATGTTGGGAGGTGTTCACTGTGATTAGTTTAGAAATCAACAAAATATATGTGCTAATTGAAACAAATTGAGAACTGAAATTAAACTAACAATAAGTTCTGTCAAGAAACTGAAAAAATATGGAACAAATAACTGCACAACTCTTGCGCAGCAAGATGTGGAACAAAATGGACAGAAAAACTTAAGGAAACTGTGCTTCTCAGATTCGTGCCTCAATCTTGAAGAATAACCATAGTTATGCTTCAATCAAGTCCCAAAAAGTAAGAATACAACAGAGACGCTCAGACAAGGCCGTTTATTACACAAAATAAACCATCTCTCTTTGCAACACAGAAGAACCCACACTCAAACCAAATGACATCACTAAAGATTACAATAATGAGTGAAGAAAATAGAAATCAAATGAGCAGATTTGATTTCATCAGAAGGGAGAAGACGATACTCGAGTGCGGCGCAGAGAGAGTAAGAGAAGAAGGATCTCGAAGCCTTGTGAATAATCTAACCCCAGAAGCCCTTTTTGTGAGTTGCACTATGGCTACCAATCCAATGGTTGTGGAGGCAACATCTCGAGCGTTCAATCAGGTAGAATAAAACATGGTTTGAAACTTCCCTCAACGAAACACGTTTCTGCACCATTTTAGAAACCAAACAGATTTCTTGGGCTGGAATTCAAAACCAGCTGGGTCAACTTATTTTGGCCTAATGGCCATAGCATCATTGTGCCAATAAAAAATTGTAGATATTGGGAAGTGGGGTTGGCAGCTAGGATCTAGAGTGCATTTGGATGCCATTTTTCCTTCATCTAGCTGCTTATTAATATTCATTTTTATTAATTGCAATCTTATCTTCTCATCTTGATGGGGACACTTTTTGAACATCCTTCATTTGAAGAACAAAAAATCACACACAAATATCAGTATGTTATTGTTGTAAATCTGTGTAAAATTTCCTTGCATTAAACTTATAAATAGAGAACATAAATAAGCCAGGGACTGCTGGCCAGAACACAACGTGGGGCATTAACTGATCCAACAACTCACATAAATAACTACACACAATAGACCAACTCGGCCCACTACAAATGACCCAGCCAAACAAACGGAAATAAACCACAAAACATTAAACACGATACTTGCAAAAGATTCTTTTGTGCTAATCATACTATGAATACATATGCCGGGAGGAGTTCACTATGATTAGTTTACAAATCAACAAAATATATGTGCTAATTGAAACAAATTGAGAACTGAAATTAAACTAACAATAAGTTTTCTCAAGAAACTGAAATATATGGAATAAATAACTGCAGAACTCTTGCACTACAAGAACTGGAACAAAATGGACAGAAAAACTTAAGGTAAAGAACCGTATCTTTTATTCGAACAGCCCACAGGCTGTGCTTCTCAGATTCGTGCCTCAATCTTTAAGAATACCCAAAGTTATGCTTGAATGAAGTCCCAAAAAGTAAGAATACAGCAGAGACACTCAGACAAGGCCGTTTATTACACAAAATAAACCATCTCTCTTTGCAACACACGGTTCACAGAAGAACCCACACTCAAACCAGATGAAATGACTGAAGATTACAATAATTAGTGAAGAAAATAGAAATCAACTGATCATTGATTTCACCAGAAAGGAGAAGACGAAACTCGAGAGCGGCACAGAGAGAGTAAGAGAAGAAGGATCTCGAAGCCTTGTGAATAATCTAACCCTAGAAGCCCTTTTATGCGAGTTGCACTATGGCTACCAATCCAATGGTTGTGGGGGCAACACATGGCAACATCTCGAGCGTTCAATCAGGTAGAATAAAACATGGTTTGAAACTTCCCTCAACAAAACACGTTTCTGCACCATTTTAGAAACCAAACAGATTTCATGGGCTGGAATTCAAAACCAGCTGGGCCAACTTATTTTGGCCCAATGGCCATAGAATCGTTGTGCCATCAAAAAAAAGCAGAAATTAGGAAGTTGGGTTGGCAGATGGGATGTAGAGCGCGTTTGGATGCCATTTTTTCTTCATCTAGCTGCTTATTAATATTCATTTTTATTAACCATTTTGATTTTTTTAAGTAATTTTGGGAAAATTAATTTTAAAAAAAAAAGAAGATTAAGAAGTAGGAAAAGTTATTAATCCATGCTTCTTAGCCTCAGGTGTTTTTCCTTCAGCCTCATTGGGAATGGATTCTCAACCAATAAATTATGAGCACACGGATCGATGAAGTTGCGTAGGGAATTTGATGTCCCGCCTAAAAATGAACAATAAAAAACTAAAAAAAACATAACATCCAAATTAAAAATTAGTACAAAAATATTTTAAAATAATTAGTAGAGAAATAGTTGATGGTTGCTTGGAATGGGGAATTAAGTTTGACAAATAGTTACTGAAACATTTTTTGTATGTCAAATTGAAATATGCTTTTGTTAGTTTCCAATTTCGTAGTATTTCATCATTTGATTATTTATTTAATTGAGCGTATGAAATAACTGTGACTTATTTCTTCCATCTTTGCTTGTGTAGAACAGTATCCAACATTTGAAACAATCATTTCTTTCATTAATATAATGAGTAGTGGTAAGATTCTGTAACTAATTATAAAAAAAAATTACAAACCACAAATATAAAGTTGCGTGAAATTTAAGTTTGTAAACTATTTTTTGAAGATCATGGAAAACAACGTCGAAAGAGAATCCTGTATAGAGATTTAGCAGAAGAGAAAAAGGAAGAGATCCGTAGAAAACAAAGAGAAAGATATGCTACACAAAAAGCATCCAAAAGGAACTCGATTCGTATAAATGATTTCGATACATCCGTTGGTCATCAAACGACTACGTCGATTGCTCGATATTCAAACAATGATGTCCAACATATATACAACATTGAAGACTTTAGTCTTGTTGAAAGAGTATCGAAGAGACAACGGAATGCTGGTATTCATATTGATATCGTCGAGGAGGATTCGTGTCATGAAGTATGTGTTGTTCCTGGTGTTGAAGTCCGTGTCATTAATTCAGAGACAAATTCATCCATAGACCAAGTCTCTGAATCTTCTAATCAACTCTTTATCCAGCAGGTTCTCCTCTAATCATTTTTTGATATTTCTTATTCGACCATCATTCTATTATTTTCCTCTGAGCTGTTGGAATATATTATACAAATAGGATCCATATGACGTTCGAGATGAGCCGAGCTACGATATAAATATGCCAACACCCTGTAGGGGTAAGAAACAAATGTAAAATTAGTTGGTTCTTTGAATTCAGTCATCAAATCTTCGTACTGCACCAGTAATATCCAAACTCAGATAATTCAAACAATATGTCGAGCTTGCATCTCTTGCCTTATTTTCATTTTTGAACCAAACAGGTGAGTCGCGTCACGTTTCTATCGGATTCAAACAATTGATGAAGACAGAGCCATCTAAAGCATATTCTTTGCCATTAGTACCCAGCTGCATACATTGTAAAGCGAAGCGATTCCACCATGAAACAATTGGCTTCTGTTGTGCTGATGGAACAATCTCTTTAGCCACAAATGATGTTCCCGATCAGCTTTATGCGTTGTTCACCTACAACAAACTTATAATAACAAGTTCGCATTTACATCCTTTGGAGTGAAATTTGATAAAGATCTTTGCAGGAGAAATAAAGGAATCTATACTTTCAGAACTCAAGGACAGATCTATCACTATATCAACGATTTGATTCCTTCAAATGGTCATCCTTCTTATCTCCAGTTGTATTTCTATGATACAGAACATTAATTAGAAAATCGCATTTCTGATTCAAACAGAATGGATCCATCAATTGTAACTCAACTCATCGATATTCTTCGCATCAATCCATATTCTATTTTTTTCGCTCTCTTGGTGATTTTCCAGATTTGGAAAATAGAATAATTCATATAAGATCAGATGCTGGCCTAGATCAACGTGTATTCAATGCCCCCACATCTTCACAAGTTGCAGCAATATGGGTAGAAAATGATGGCGAAGATCAACTAAGAGGACGTGACATCTTTGTCTTTAACCATTCAGGTGGAAGTCATATAGTTCAGTACTATTTTGGGTGTTATGATCCATTGCAATATCCGTTGTTGTTTCCATGTGGCGACGTTGGTTGGCATCAAGGGATTGAAAGAGTTAGTAGAGGAAGCAGATCTACATATAACGAAACTAACCAATCAATAAATCCTCAACAATCAATGACCGCAGAAAAATTAATTGCAAGAGAACAACAAGGTCAGATTGCAGTATTAATATTCCAAAAATTCATTTACTACATACGTCCAACACAGTAATGTTTCATTCTCATTCAACTTTTGTAGCATTAAATAGAAGAAGGAAGGTCCCAGTTGTTTCATGCCATGAATATTATTGCTACAAATTGCAAATCAAAGAAAATGTTAGATCAATTCTGCTACTTTCTGGACGACTATTGCAACAATTTGTAGTAGATATGTATGTTAAGATCGAGACGTCAAGATTGGATTATTTTAGGAATAACCAACAACATATTCTATCAGAGTTATATCAAGGTATTGTTGATACAATTACGCTTGGGGAAAGAAACGCTTCTAATGTTGGAAAACGGATTATACTGCCTTCATCATTTGTTGGAGGTCCAAGAGACATAAGAAAAAGATATATGGAAGCAATGGCTTTAGTTCAGCGCTATGGCAAACCGGACATTTTCTTAACAATGACGTGCAATCCAAATTGGAAAGAAATTACAAATGAACTGAATCTGCATGAAGAGAGTCAGAATCGACCTGATTTGGTTGCTCGAGTCTTTCGTGCAAAATTAGAAGAATTAAAGGATCAATTATTGAAGAGGGAAATTTTTGGTAAAGTCACAGTATATGTCTACGTTATTGAACATCAAAAGAAAGGTCTTCCACATGCGCATTTTTTAATTATCTTACAGAAGGATTGGAAGGTGTATGCCCCTGAATCTTTTGACGAGATCGTATCAGCAGAGATACCCGATAAAAATACAAATTTGCACTTGCATAATGCTGTTGTAAAGCATATGATGCATGGACCATGTGGAGTCCTCAACCCATCAAATGTTTGTATGAAAAAAATGGTCGTTGCAAAAGTAATTATCCGAAGAACTATGCATCTGCTACAACCGTTGGAAATGATTGCTTCCCAATATATAGGCGTTCAAACAACGGAACAGCTGTCAAAGTCAGAGGGAAAAATTTAGATAATCGTTGGGTTGTTCCATATAATCCATATCTGCTTGTAACATTTGACTGCCAGATTAATGTAGAGATTTGTTCTACGATAAAAGCAGTCAAATATCTTTATAAATACATTTATAAAGGACATGACCGTGTTGCTTTCAACTTGATTTCTGAATAACGCAATCAACAAGTCGATGAGATCCAATAATTCCAATGGCCCGATGGATTGCTCCCCCTGAAGCTATGTGGAGGATATATGGCTTTACTATTAATGAAATGTACCCAGCAATGTATAGTTTACATTTACATCTGGAGGATCAACACCCAGTGACTTTCCGAGCAAATGACGATCTAATCAATGTTGTTAACTTAGATCGTTCCAGAAAATCGATGTTAATAGAGTTCTTTTCATTCAATCGAGTAGACGAGAATGCAAAAACATTATTGTATAAACAATTTCCAGAATATTATGTTTGGAACCTGATAAGTGTGTTTTGCGCACTTAATTATGACACAAAATAGGTTGAATGTTGTCATAAAAAGCTCGAAAAGGACTTAATTCATTATATATTATTTTTGTAGGGCTACTTTGATAGAATGAACGAAATGTACGTGAAAAATGGCGAAAAGGACTAAAATGAAAGTCAACGAAAGTTCAGGGACTAAATTGTAATTATTCAAAAGTTGACCCAAATGATGAATCAAGCATGGATTCTACTAAGGAGCTAATTGTCGATTACATGGATGACTAGAAGTAGAAGGAAGAGGAATAAAGGCTCAAAAATGCATGGAAAGAATATTGAGGACCAAATTGAACAACCAAAAGATTCTTTCTTCCTTGCGATCGCAAGGAATCCTTCCTTGTGATAGCCCAGCCATCAACAGGAAGGCAAGGAAGGCAAATCAATTGGTCCTTGCGATAGCAAGACATCCTTCCTTGCGATCGCAAGGTAGGTATTCTGCGCGATTTTTTTTAGTTTCCTTTTCCGAATCAAATACTTATGGAATGATATCTTGGCAATCTATTTAAACCAAAACTCGTCGAGAATTAGGTTTTCATGCATTCTTAGAGAGAAAAAGGTCGATTTTGAAGAGCAAGGAGAAGAGCTTGAGCTAGGGTTTCACCACAAGATCCAAAATTCAAGCTTTAACTTCTACTTCTTGGTGATGTTTTATTTCTATCATTTTTATTGTTGTTTTAATTTCATTATGCTAGGCTAGACTTTTATGTACTAGGTGAACGATGAACCTCGCATTGTGATCTCTTTATTTTTATTTTGCAATTTAACAATTAAACACGTTGATGGTTATTGAATGATTTATATACGCTTCTTGTCTCCGTGATTATAGCGCACGATAATTGTGTGAGTTTAGATGGTTTATTTCATGCATTCGAAAGAAGGGAAATAAATTCAACAAGGTATAAATCATCGTTTTGTTCATAGAGGATAGAAATATACCGATATGCATTACGTGAATCTCTAAATGTTTACAAAACTACATGCATTCTTATATATTGCATTTGTCATTGAAATATAGTCAAATGGTATACTAGGATAGGTTCAATTCTACTCGAAAGAGATTTTTGGATAGGTTATAAACATTGATTCTTCAAAACGATTCATCGTGTTGTCAAATTGCGAGATAGGGGTTAAGAGTGAACTTTGCTTGGTGATTCGGGATCCTAGTACGCTTTTTCATACATTAATTTCTTCAACCTTTACATTCAACCATTATTTTATATTTAGATCGAAACTCTAGTTTAATTTGCATGTTAGTCTTAATTTCATCATAAAATCATAAAAATAATCATCTTGAATTTAATAGATTTGGTTAAGGTCATAATAATAGAAGTCAAGTTAAATCAATCCTTGTGGGAACGATACTCGAAATTTTACAATTTCCACTTTATTACTTGTCAACGAACCGTACACTTGCGGTGATATAATTTCGAAACGTATTTTCGTGAACAAGTTTTTGGCGCCATTTCCGGGGATTGAGTATTAATTTGATTCTTGTTATTTAGACACTAATTCGAACTTGTTTTCTTTAGTTTTATTTTAATTTTTCGTTCCATTACTTAAGCTGAGCTAAGTGCTGCTACTGTTTTTGCCTTTCAGGCATTGCATGCGAAGATCAATCAGCTGTGGTTTAGTTCAAGTTGATTTGAAAATTAAACGAATTTTTCATCGCAGACAGAGAGAAGCAAGAGTAGCACATCAGGTCAATCAAGGACATATCGAAATGGCTGAACAACAAATGGAACCGAGGATAGGTCATGCAGCGCCAGCCAATGCTGAAGCTTAGGATGATGGGAATGCTATACTTGGGGATTTTCTAGCACCATACGTTGTTCAAAGCTAGTCCAGCATCGTTTACCCAGCATTTGGACAACCGAACTTTCAATTGAAGACAAATGTCATCCAACTCTTCCAGAATGGACATCAATTTTACGGAACAGCCAACGAGAATCCACATACACATATATCCCGTTTCTTGGATATGTGTCAACACTTCAAATACCCTGGGATATCAGAAGATGCAATCAGACTAAGGTTATTTCCATTAACTCTTCGGGATAAAGCACTTGAGTGGCTCGACTCACTCCCGGTGGCGAGCATAACTACTTGGAACGATTTGGCTCAGAAATTCTGCACCAAATACTTCTCACCGGCTAAAGTGGCAAGATTGAGGCACGACATATCAATTTTTAGCCAACATGAAACTGAATCACTTGATGAAGCGTGGAGTAGGTTCAAGGGCATGCTAAGGAAGTGTCCTCAACATGGATACGACAAGAAAGAACAAATCAGATACTTTTATTGGGGACTAACACCAACTTTCAGAAGCATGGTAGATTCGTCATCAAATGGTTCCTTAACCACCAGGTCAGTCGAGGGAGCTTGGGAGTTGTTTGAGAGAATGGCTAGTACCTCAGCCATGTAGTCTACAGATAGAGTGGGTGCAAAGAAAGCAGTTGGAGTGTATGAGGTAGATACCTATTCGGCATTATCCGCAAAGATTGACTCCTTGTTTCACAAGATAGAGGGTATAACACAGACCGTGAATTCAGCACAAGTGAAGAAGCCCAGTTGTGAAGAATGTGGAGCAGAGCATGGTACAGCTGAATGTCCCATTGTTACACAACAGATGGAACAGGTGGATTTCGCTCAATGGGATCAAAGTCAGCAGAACAATCCTTACTCTGAGACATACAATCCCGGATGGAAAAATCACCCCAATTTCTCTTGGGGTGGTAATCAGAATCACAATCAGAATCATACTCGGGCTCAGGGACAGTTTCAATAGGAAATGAAACCTCAGTTGGAAGATATGTTTGCAAAGCTCATGGAAAAGATCAATAAATATATGGAAACCACAAATCAATTTATGAGAAAGACTAAAACAAACTTCCAAAATCAGGGTGCAGCTATTAAAAATCTGGAGACTCAAATGGGACAATTAGCTCTTTCTATGACAGGAAGAGTACCTGGTGCTTTACCAAGCAATACAGAAGTGAATCCTAGAGAGCATGTTCAAGCCATTACTACAAGAAGTGGAGTTCAGCTCCCTGAGATACATGTGAAAAGACCAGGAGTAGACCAAGAGACTGTAGACCCACCTGGGAAAGAGACTGAAGAGGAGACTGACAGTACAGAGAAGATACTAGTGAAAGAGAGACCAGCGATACCACAGCAAGTTCCAGATAATTCAGTGAATCCTTATGAACCACCCATTCCATTTCCACAACAGTTGAGGAAGCCACGAATGGAGCAGCAGTACAAAAAATTCCTTGAAGTGTTCAAAAAGCTCCATATAAATATCCCATTGGCTGATGCACTCTTCCAAATACCGAGCTACGCTAAGTTCTTAAAGGATATTCTATCAAACAAACACAAGTTGGAAGATTACGAGACTGTAATGTTAACTGAAGAAGTCAGTGCCAGAATTCAGAACAAGCTTCCACAAAAACTGAAAGATCCAGGGAGTTTTACTGTACCCTGTACTATTGGTGAAATCTACTTTGATAAAGCATTATGTGATCTTGGTGCCAGTATCAATTTAGTGCCTTTATCTATTTTCAGGAAACTTGGATTAGGTGAAGCTAAAGCAACCACGGTTACATTGCAACTGGCTAACAGATCGCTGACACACCTAAGAGGAATCATTGAGGACGTACTCATCAAGGTGGAAAAACTCATATTTCCTGCTGATTTTCTCATTTTGGATATGGAGGAAGACAAAGACGTTCCACTAATTCTGGGCAGACCATTTTTGGCCACTGGAAGGGCATTGATCGATGTTTAGAGGGGGCAGTTGATTTTGAGACTGGGCGAAGAGCAGATATCCTTCAACGTTTTCAAAGCCATGAAATTTGCTTCAGAGGCAGATATCTGTTTTAAAATCGATGTTATTGACAAGGTGGTGAATGATACTTTTCTACTTCAACATCATTCGAATGCATATGAGGCGTGTATTGCTCATTCTCAATCAATCAATTCAGATTCACTTGAGATTGAAACTTGTGCACGGTTTATGGAGACCAACCCACCATATTTTCGAAAACAGCACTTCCCAAATTTTGAAGAACTTGGAACAGAGAGCAAGAAGCATATACCGTCGATCCAGCAACCGCCTAAATTGGAGCTAAAGCAGCTACCACCACACCTCAGATATACTTATCTTGGAGAATCTTGCACTCTTCCAGTGATTATATCGCACTCAATCAGTGAGGTGGAGGAAGAAAAACTACTTCGGTTATTCAGGGAACACAAAACAGCCATAGGATGGACCATTGCAGATATTAAAGGGATCAGCCCTTCGTTGTGTATGCATAAGATTCTCATGGAGGAGAATTTTCATCCCAGTGTGGAGAGTCAGCGGAGGTTGAATCCAAATATGAAGGAGGTGGTTCGAGCCGAAGTATTGAAGCTTTTGGATGCAGGAATCATATATCCTATATCTGATAGTGCATGGATCAGTCCAGTTCAAGTAGTACAAAAGAAAGGGGGAATCACAGTTGTACCTAATGAGAAGAATGAGCTTATTCCTACCAGAACAGCTACGGAATGGAGGGTTTGCATTGACTACCGCAAACTCAACACAGCTACTAGGAAGGATCATTTTCCTCTCCCCTTCATTGATCAAATGTTGGAGAGGTTGGCAGGTCATTCACATTACTGCTTTCTTGATGGGTACTCCGGTTACAATCAGATTCCAGTAGCACCAGAAGACCAGGAGAAGACCACATTCACATTTCCTTATGGTACTTTTGCTTACCGTAGGATGCCTTTCGGTTTATGTAATGCTCCAGCCACGTTTCAGCGATGCATGATGGCTATATTTTCCAATATGGTTGAGAGATTCATATCAGCAAAAGGAATAGAAGTGGACAGGGAAAAAATTCAAGTCATTGAGAAATTACCACCACCTACTTCTGTAAAGGGCGTTCGCAGTTTTCTAGGTCATGCCGATTTTTACAGACGGTTCATCAAGGACTTCTCGAAGATAACTAAGCCACTGTGCAACTTATTGATGAAAGACAATCCATTTGACTTCGATGATGGGTGTTTAACAGCTTTTCACACTCTCAAAGAAAAGCTCATTTCAGCTCCAGTGGTAGTTGCACCGGATTGGGAGTTACCGTTTGAATTGATGTGTGATGCCAGTGATTATGCCGTAGGAGTGGTTTTGGGACAGCGAATGAACAAAATTTTTCATTTGATCTACTATGCCAGTAAAACTTTGAATGATGCACAGCTGAATTATGCAACCACCGAGAAGGAATTATTGGCAGTCGTGTATGCATTTGATAAATTTCGCCCTTACTTAGTTGGGTCAAAGGTAGTGGTTTACACTGATCATGCGGCGCTGAAGTATCTGATGACCAAGAAAGATGCCAAGCCAAGATTGATTCGCTGGGTGTTACTGTTGCAAGAGTTCGATATTGAAATCAGGGATAAAAAAAGGTAGTGAGAACGTTGTAGCATATCATCTATCTCGACTAGAGCTTGGCCAACCGGATGAGTCAGTAGAAATAAATGAGATTTTCCCAGATGAACAAATCCTCAGTGTGGAGACTGCACCTTGGTATGCTGATATTGTCAACTACTTGGCCAAATCCATTCATCCACCAGAATATTCTAATCATCAGAGGAAAAAGTTCTATACAGATTTGAAATACTACTTTTGGGAAGATCCCATTCTCTATAGGCGTAGTGCAGATCAGATTATTCGGCGATGCATGACGCTAGACGAAGTACATCAGATTCTAGAGCATTGCCATTCCTCAGCATATGCGGGACATTTTGGGGCCTCTAAGACAGCAGCTAAGGTCTTACAGTCAGGATTTTATTGGCCTACATTGTTTAGGGACGCCTTTGAATTTGTGAAGAGATGTGATTGGTGTCAACGCACAGGGAATATCTCGAGGAAGAATGAAATACCATTAACGAGTATCCTAGAAGTAGAGCTGTTTGACGTTTGGGGGATTGACTTCATGGGACCTTTCCCATCGTCATTCTCAAATCAATATATACTTGTTGCTGTTGACTATGTCTCCAAGTGGGTGGAAGTAGTAGCATTACCAACTAATGATGCAAAAGTGGTGATTGGATTCCTAAAGAAGCATGTTTTTACTCGTTATGGAACACCGAGAGCTATCATCAGTGATGGGGGAAAATATTTTTGTAATCACCAGTTTGAGCAGTTGTTGAGTAAGTATGGAGTCAAACATCACATAGCAACACCATATCACCCTCAGACCAGTGGGCAAGTTGAAATTTCTAACAGAGAGTTGAAACGAATACTTGAAGTCACGGTGAATTCATCAAGGAAAGACTGTCTAAGAAATTGGACGATGCACTATGGGCTTACCGAACATCATTCAAGACACCTATTGGCATGTCACCATATCGTCTGGTGTTTGGGAAAGCATGTCACTTGCCAGTTGAGTTGGAACATCGGGCTTATTGGGCGCTTCGCAGGTTGAATATAGATTTGCAAACAGCTGGTGAACAGCGGTTACTTCAGTTGAATGAAATGGATGAATTTCGCGAGGAAGATTATGAGAATGCAAAAATATACAAGGAGCGTACCAAGAAATTTCATGACTTGCATATTCAGAGAAGAGAGTTCATAGTGGGGCAGCAGGTTATGTTGTTCAATTCTCCCTTGAAGCTTTTCCCAGGAAAGTTGAGGTCACGGTGGTCCAGCCCGTATACTGTCACCCAGGTGTTCCCACATGGAGCTGTTGAAATCACACATGAGAGCAAAGGGACATTCAAAGTCAATGGGCAGCGCTTAAAGTACTATTGGAGCGGGGATTTCTCGAAAGACAAATCCACCGTTCACCTTCAAACGCCAGAATGATCTCCATACGGTACAGTCGAGCTATCGACTATAACCTAGCGCTAGATGGGAGGCAACCCATCGTTTCTACCCTTTTATTTATTATGTTTTTTTTTTTTGATAGTTTTCATTTTCTTTGCTTTGCTCACATAGTTCTAGGTCACTGTTGTATTAGCCATCCACACATGCTCATAAGCAGTTCCTCTTAGTTTTCAATGTGTTATACATGTCTTATGTGGTGATGGAATAATTTTTCGGCATTTGGAACTAAAAAATCACATATATCTAGGCTAAATCATCATTCTCTGAGATTTTGAGTCCAACATGTGTTTTTATGGTTGATTTCCGTTTTGGATGTGTTCTCATTGATTATCGACACTTCGGGATGTGAGAAATGTGTTTTGATAAAATTTGGAGGTGTTTGAGGTCTTAGGGGACTCATTGTTCCAACCTTGAATTTTTAGGTCAACATGGGTTTTTGAGCTACATCATGTTTCTTTCCCACCAAGTCTCGCTTCCGCGAGCATTTCACGGTCAAAAGTTGGTTTGTGTAGGTTGCAAGCATTTTAAACTTTTATTTTGACAATGTGGGATGAAAATAGGTTTTGGTGCATCATTGACTTTTCTCCATGATTCTTCTCATTTTTGGCATGTTAGGATATCTACCATCTCTCACTCTATCGATCTTAGCAATGGAAGCATGGTCTCATGCAGTTTATCCATCGTTACGACTCGACTTGGGGATGTCTTTGGTCATGTATCCATTTTTGGGGAAAATTCACGGGTTTCCAGGTCAAACAAGTCCAAACCGTGTCAAGGAGTGATGGATTCTCGTTTTTTTTTTCGTTTATTGTGTGTTTTAGTTTTACTTTCTGCATACTTTAAAAAAAAATTCTTGTAAGCCGTGCAATCGCATGGCTATACCGGCTATGCGATCGCCCAGCCAAGGTCAGGACCAAAAGTGGTCCTGACTGCTAACTCCTTGCGATCGCAAGGAGTTAGCCTGTGCGATCGCAAGGGCCTGCCCGTGCTCGAAATAAAACCCAACACCCAACCCCATATTTCCTCCACTTTCATCCACTCTCTCGACCTCACAAGCCATTCCTACACTTCACTCTCCAAATCACAAAGACTCCATCCTTTTCACTCATCAATCCGAGATTTCTTGCACTTCACCATCGAAGCCCCTCAAGGTAACAACTCTCGGTTTTCCCCATTTTCCTCACTTTGTACTTTCTTGTTATCGATTTTTGATGATTATTGTGAATGAAAGTTGGGCTTAGGTAGTTATGGGTTTTGAATGATTTGTGTGCTGCAAAATTTGGTTCGTTTTACAACCCCCATTATTGTGAAACTTGAGGATGAACAACATGCACACAATGTGTTTGATTAATTGCCTCAGTGTTGATTTCTATACCATATCATGATTTTCGAATTTTGGGTGGTTACCATGTGTGTAGGGCTGCATGATTTGGTGCATACTCATGTCAAATCTCTACTACACGTCACCTACACTCAGTTTGGCTATATTAGGGACACCACTGCACCCATGGCTTGGTCATGGCACTTCACGTCCCCTACTTCATCCCCAGTTTTCCCTAACCATTTGACCTCAGTTTGGCACCAAATTTGACACACTCGTAGTTGGACTTACCCTCTTTCATATGCCCAAAAGTTGCTCGGGAAAATTTCGAGTTTTCATGCCGATATCACGGGGCAAAGTTGCTTAGTCGATCACAGTCTTACATGCTAAATCTCCAATTTTTCGACTTGTTTTTAGGATTTTTCACATCTTACCATGTCTTTACCATATCTTACTCATATGATTGCCTCGTTTTTCGTACTTGATTACGTAACTCACGGTTCACACCAGAAGTGATCCAGGACTACTACCAGCTGACATGGGATCATATCGTCCCAATACCTGAGGATTTTCCATGGCCCGAGGTAGCGGAGGTTCTGAGGGGGCGCGAGAATACTTGGCCGCTAGACACAGATGAGTGGTATCAGATTGAGCTCACACCCTCCATCGCGATCCTTTGGCTCTTCATTTGCTACAACATTGAGCCAACACGACACCGCTTCACCTTCCCGGATCCCAAAGCCGGCATGCTATATCATCTGGTCCGAGGATATAAGATCAATCTTGCCGCCCTCATTTATGAACAGATCCACACACTTGGACTTTTCGGTAACTGCCGGAATTCGTTGATTTTCCCAAGTCTTATTAGCGGCATCTGCAAGCGCGCGGGCGTCATCTTCCCAGCGGGGGAACTTCCAGTCAGATCGAGCCCATTTATTAAACACAGTACACTGGAAGCTTAAGATAGAGCAAGGCTGAAGCGACAGAAAGTGCATGTGCGAGCTCACCAGGGTCAGCAGCCACCTTTACAGGGTGATGAGGCTGAAGATATGGATATGCCTCAGGCGGCAGCACCGCCACCGCCACCTCTTGGGGGAGAGACCCAGATTTTGAGGCAGATGTTTGCTACTATGACTAGCTACAGCAGAGACCTACAGGGTCTACAGCAGACTTTCGGGACCATGAGTACAGTCATGCAGCAGGTGTGGGCTGACGCAGACGCACTAGCCACCTGCACTGCGTCATCTGATATTGGTCGGGAAGTACTCGCCTCCAGTAGAGCAGTCGAGACATTGACCGGGAGATTGAGCCTATATACTGGACGGGTTGATGATATACAGCTCCGCACCGATGCGACAGTCACTCGTTTGGGCAGCCTTGAGGCTGAGGTGCGGCGACAGTCCAGTATTCTTCAAGAGCATACAGAGCTACTTCGGGGACAATCTATACTTCTTCAAGAGCAGTCCGAGTTGATGCGCCAGATTCTTGCACGACTGCCTCCACAACAGGATGCTGGACCCAGTGCTATTCCTCCACCACCTTCACCACCTCCAGCGTGATCAGGGAGTTTCCTTATCTCTCATATCTTCATTTCTGTCTACTTTACCCTTTACTTTCTATCTCCATCCGTCATTTTAAACATTGGGGCAATGTTGGATTTAGTTTGGGGGGTGTTTCAATCACAGCATTCGCATAGGATTTATCAAATGCAGCCCTTTCATGTCATTTTGTTTCGGTCATTATTTACATTTATTTTCCATCGTTCATCATTATCACCGCATGCTTTTGTTTTGTTGCCTATTTGAGTGTGTAAAAAAAAATGAAAAAAATTTTATCTCCGCATTTTTGTTTTGTGTGCTTGTGTGGGTTTAATAGCCTTGCCAACAATGATAAGAATATTGGGAGCAGTATGGCTATGAATTGTAGACATTGTCCATGTTAAATTGATTTATACTTGTCTATATGGAGACTTGACATTCTTGCGTACAATACTGGTGCTGGGCATGCTAAGCTAATGATTGATGAATGAATTATAGTAGGTCTGAACATGATAGGTCAACCCAGTAAACCTCTATTGCACTTATCAATAAACCATTATTTTAGAAGTCTAGAGATGATTTAGCTATCACAGGGGAACATTGAGATGAGTAGGGATTCTATGCATGAAAATTGTGTTGTGTGGATTGGATTAGACCAATGAGACAAAAACGATGTAAAAGCTTCAAGTTAGAGGACAATTCTGGAAACTGGATGTCTGAAAAAAAAAGAGGCATTGCACTAATCATTGAAAAAATAATAATAATAATAAAGACATCGGTTCGAGTTTGTATAACTCGAGTGATTAAGTCTGTAAGGGTTTAAAATCTGGTGCCCTATGGTCATCTGACTTAGGAGTCATCGGCCCAAAGCTCGCTACAGGGGTTATATAGAAAGCAAATGGACGATTTTAAAAAAAAACTCTATCCATTGGTGAATAATACACATACTTCTATGTATGGAATGCACTGATTAGCCCCGGACATCCGGTTGATGGAATTATATCTCTGATACGAAGCAAGTAACTGAGTTTAGTCTCAACGGTTGAAACAATCAAATAAATAGGAGAATCCCTGCTTGTTGAAATGCAAACTTGTGACTGTGAGATCTATCCAAACTAAGAGAGGGTGAGGACTTAAGCAAATCAAAAGCTCTATTCTAGAACACACATGTCGATCTTTGAGCGAAAGAATCAAGTTTGGGGTGGTGAATCTCTCGAGTGAAGAAAGGAAATATTTGACTACTGTGGGTCGGGATTTGCACCCATCATCAGTTTGGTATGCTTTGCATGAGTAAGCACGCACATACACATCGAGTTCTACACATGACAGGTGAAAAATTGATTTGATTTTGCACTATTGAAACTGTTCACTTTGCTATTACTGAATTCTAATGCTGAGACACGATAGGCTGTTAAACCAGGCTTTGTGTTGAGTTAAGTTATCATTTTGTTTGAGGACAAACAACAGCTCAAGTTTGGGGGTATTTGATAAGTGTGTTTTGCGCACTTAATTATGACACAAAATAGGTTGAATGTTGTTATAAAAAGCTCGAAAAGGACTTAATTCGTTATATATTGTTTTTGAAAGTCAACGAAAGTTCAAGGACTAAATTGAAATTATTCAAAAGTTGACCCAAATAATGAATCAAGCATGGAATTCTACTAAGGAGCTAATTGTCGATTACATGGATGACTAGAAGTAGAAGGAAGAGGAATAAAGGCTCAAAAATGCATGGAAAGAAGATTGAGGACCAAATTGAACAACCAAAAGATTCTTTCTTCCTTGCGATCGCCCAGCCATCAACAGGCTGGCAAGGAAGGCAAATCAATTGGTCCTTGCGATCGCAAGGTAGGTATTCTGCGCGATTTTTCTAGTTTCCTTTTCTGAATCAAATACTTATGGAATGATATCTATGGGACAGGGAAAACATTCCTGTACAAAGCACTTCTCACAACAGTACAATCAAGAAAATTAGTAGCACTTGCAACTGCTTCATTAGGTGTTGCTTTATCTATTCTTCCGGGAGGTCGAACAGCACACTCACGCTTCAAGTTTCCACTTGATGCTAACGAAAGAAGCACGTGCTGTGTCAGCAAACAAAGTGCACTGGCAAACCTACTACGTGCTGCAAAATTAATAATTTGGGATGAGGCTCCAATGATGAGAAAACAACGCGTAGAAGCATTAGATAAAATGCTACAAGACATCAATGATTCAAATTTAACATTCGGTGGGAAGGTTGTTGTTTTCGGTGGAGATTTTCGATAGGCTCTACCCGTCGTTCCTAAAGGAACAAGATAACAACAGGTACATTCTAGTTTGGTTTATCGTATTTGTGGCCTACATTGACCAAGTTCTGATTGAAAGAAAATATGCGAACAAGATTGGATCCAATTTTTTCAGATTATGTGTTAGAAATAGGGAACGAAATGCCGCCAAATACAGTCGATGAAACCATAAAAATTCCAAATGGGATGCTTGTTCCCTATGATGATGACAACACTTCTTTAGATCATTTGATAGAAGATGTTTTCCACAATGTTCATGAATATTCAAAAAATATTCCATCTATAATGAATCGGGCCATATTAACACCAAAGAACGGTTATGTTGACGAAATAAATGCATTGTTGATTCATAGGTTCCCAGGAGAAATTCATCGATATTACAGTTTCGATGAGACAATAGATGCATCTGAACAATCAGTTATGGAAGATTTCTTAAATACTCTAACCCCAAACGGACTTCCGCCACATGAATTATTACTCAAGAAAGACTGTCCCATAATGCTCCTTAGAAACATTAATCCTTCAGAAGGCCTATGCAATGGAACCCGTTTGATTTGCCGAGCTTTTGATCGAAATGTAATAGACGTAGAAATTGCAGTTGGTCACCATATCGGAAAAAGGGTGTTCATTCCAAGGATACCATTCTTACCAAATGTCAATGAATATAGTAGTTTCCCATTCAAAAGAATTCAGTTCCCTATAAGATTAAGTTTCGCAATGACTATAAATAAGTCACAAGGGCAGACATTAGATTATGTTGGGATTTATTTACCTCAACCAGTTTTTTCACATGGTCAATTATATGTGGATTTATCGAGGACAAAGACAGCATCTACAGTGAGGAGTCTAATACAACCAGTGTCCACTGAACAACGTGAAAAGAACTGCACAAAAAATATTGTGTTCACAGAATTACAGTGAGGAGGACAAAGACAGCATCTACAGTGAGGAGTCTAATACAACCAGTGTCCACTGAACAACGTGAAAAGAACTGCACAAAAAATATTGTGTTCACAGAATTACCTACATTATCATGTTTCAATTAATGTTATTCAGGTAACTACATTTAAGTGTACAATTTCAATTTATTGTGTATTATAATATTTTCCTCGATATGTCTAATATTCGATCATTCAATCAAATGTCTTCGCCAATTGTTTTAGTAGTTCACTTACACATCTGATATTTCTGTATCTGAAAAGGGCAAAAATGTGGACCGTGCACACGTCAATAAACGATATCACTCCAAACCCAAAAAACTGGAAGATCAAGATGATCGTTGCGGAGAAGTCACCTAAGCGAACAAGCCAACGCACAACAGTGAAGTACCAAAATCTGACATTAATTGATCAAGAGGTATCATATTTGTTAGCGTACATTATGTTTCCAATTATCAATATCGTTTCAAATTAGAGGTTCTTAAATTACATCGTATTATATAAAAACATCAATTACGTTACATTTATTTATTTCTCTTTTCACAACATATTTTGTTTCAAAACAATTAAAAACACATAAATTACCTACGAATTTTGTTGTTGCAGAACAATACACATAATTTCATATAATACACTATTAATCACAATTACTTTTATTGGTGGTACAGGAAAATCGAGTGCAGGCAGCAATGTTTGGCACTGATATTGACCCCCGGGACGACACTTTAAAAATTTTACACTCGTATTATATTATCAATACATATGTCAAACCAGTCGATCCGAAGTACAAAATCGGAGAATATAAATATCAATGGACTCTGAACTCCAAAACAATAATAGAAGATGTTCCACAGAACGAACCAAATAGATGCACCGAAATATGACATCGTCCCATTCAACGACTTAGAGACTTACAGAGGATCAATTGGAGGAATAGGTAGTTTGATTTAAATATTATTACAAATTAATTATCAATAAATCAACATCTCATATTTAAATTTTTAGGTATTTTAGCTGTTGCAATCAAAATGAAGCCAACTAAAGAGGTAACGACAACGTTTGGACCAGCAACAATCCAAGAGATATATGTTATCGACGAAAGGTAAAAAATTCTTGTAACTTCTCACTCCTTTCCAATTTGAAATCCAATATTAATGTACGAATATTTTATTAATTCTTTCAACAATTTGAATTTTTCAGCTTGAACCCCATATGTTTGACTATATGGGGTCGATTCGTCCAAGACGAATGTCAGAAAATATCATATATTATTAAACATAAGCCAATAATACTTGGAACAAAAATATCGGTTGGATCATATAACGGTATTTTTAATAATAAAAAATGTTATATATTTTTCCATACTGTATATACTTGCACTAATATTGATCACAATTTCAACAAAGGATTGTCTCTCTCATCACGTCCAACAAGTGCATTTATAATCAATCATCTTCTTCCTGAGGCAGCTACAATGAGGCAGTGGTAATTCTCTACAATTAAACATTACATATCAAGGCATTAATATTACACTTAATTATGTGACTCATGTCATTTACTTGTATATTTCATTTCCTTACATTATTCTTCTTTCCTGAATTTCAAGGGTGGACAATAACGATTCGATAATTAAAAGTATCATTGCAAGATTCTTGACATACCCATCTGCACCACTTCCATCTGTTGGTATTCGGGAAATTGTGAAGAATTGCGACATTGCAGATTTCATTAAGGATTTACAACCCATGGCGGTAAATATTATTTTATTAGTAATTCATTATAAGATCGACACAAACATTCATTTTAAAAATTTATTATGGTTCAATATAGAAAGCAAAAATCTGGAAAAAGGCGAAGATCAAGGTGATTGAGTTTGCCCAGGTATTTTATTACATGTCATGTGTTGCCTGTAACAGAGGAACGGGATACAAATACAACGAAACCTTCGTTTGTATATATTGTAAAAGTCAAGGGGTTAGCCAACCACGGTATGTATCTCACAATTTCAATTACAAATTTATGTTTGCTTCAATTTACAATTAAACACAACTCAAATTCAAATTATTACATTCAACGCATTTAAAGTGTTAGAGCATATGTTGAACTGGATGATAATACTGGAAAACTAGCTGCTACTATGTTTGGTGAAGTAGCAGAACAGGCACTTGGTTGTTCAGCAGTTCAATTGATGGAACATGCTGGAGAGGTATCTCTTAAATTTTTCTTCAACACCTGACTTTCATCATAATGAGTTATTTAAAATATAATTTTGTTTTATATTAATCATGTAAACCCATTCAAAATTTGTTTTGTAGGAAAATCAACCATATATTCAAAGCATTGCGGAAAAATTATCAACAAAAATTTGGATGATTCAGCTTTTTGTAGATCCAGAGAAGCTAAAGGAGAAAAAATATAGACATTTCAATGTCCTCTCCATTAAAGCAATGCAAGATGAGGAAACTGTTGGATCGTCAACTTCGAATCAAAATTGTCTCAAACACCTTTCATAAAACTACGAGCTCTGTTCATTTATACCAACATTCCATAGATTCTATTAATGCTCTTTTCAAAATATATCGCCCCGTGTGATTCTTTACCAATTACATAAACATTACATCATTACTTCTTTAATTACCCAAAATAATAACATCTTCATTAATAAGAAAATTAATTTTCACCACAGAAATTAAATATGAACTAAGCAAACGTTCATTGCACGTTACTTGCACCTAGTTATCTAAAAGAAAAACAATGTATAAAATAAGTTTTCATCTTGTTGTCGACCTTAAAAGGGAAAAAGGCACCGAAGGGTGAGCAAAAAATTGTGAACTAGACCCAACCCGACTAACTGACTCGACTCTGGTCCGTTTGGATCGGGTTCACGGCAATGCTATTCATCTAAACCTTAAACCCAAATGGCCAGTTTGATGGTCGAGTTGGGCTTGAAACCGACCTAACTCAACTCATGACCACCCTTAAATACAGCAATGGTCATCAATTTATAACAATTATAATAACTTGGTCGTCAACGTAATTTATTAGAGTACCTTTAAATTTTGGGTAGTGCCTACACTTATAGTCCCATATACAGAATTTTTTATAGTGTGCTAACCTGGCGAGACTTTGAAAAAGTAAATATCTCACATATCAAATTAAAAAAAAAAAAAAAGGCAAAAGTAAAGACATAAGAAAAGGCACCATTTGTGACTATATTACTTTCATCCCGTTTGAAAAGTTTCATTGGTCACCAAACTTTGTACATTGTCATGTCATAGCCACTCTACTTTGAATTGCTTCTGCATCCATCACTCCCAAATAACCGTTTGAATTTTTGCTTACGTGATATGGCAGAATCAAGTGTGTGAAATTGACGGTGTCATTTTTGTCTACATGGCTACCACGTAAGAAAATTGTTTTTTGTAAAACCCGAGTTTCGTTCCTTGAAGGCAAAATCACGATCCATAACAGAAAATCAGGAGCGCTAACATCAAAAATCCCCAATCCATAAACCATAACCTCGCAAATCAGGAAATCATCTCCTCCAATATCCACTGAAGGTAATCAGTTGAAGTAATACTTAATTTTGCTGTGTATAAACTAGATCTTCCGCCTTATGCAATCTCGAGTGAAAGGATCGAAGCAACTGTCGGGTATATGTACTATCAGGTATTCAACATGAATGCTTTCATGAAGTTCTTACTCAACTCGTGTCTCGCCCTCATTCTCTTTAGACAGAAATAGATTAAAGGCTAGATTTTACATTATTGTCACTGGGGATTACTTTTCTTGTTTATTGACTTCACAATCTCTGTACGAAGTTCCTCCCGTCCATTTTCCATAGGCTCCAAATAAGCCCTTACAAGTTGTTGTAAAACAAACAAGATACCAGAATAGCTCTGATACTAATTGTTGTGAAACAAACCGCCAGATTGAGATGTTGAAGTTATATGACAAATAATAGTGAAGTATATGATCAAGCAAAAGAATAATAAAGACAAGAATATGACAGAGGAATTAAGAAATTTTATTGACTCAAGAATAATAGAGAAGAGAGAAAATTACAATGGATCCTATAATTCTAATAATCTATTTTCTCATACTTATAAAATTGTATAGAAGAGCCTAGTATTTATAGGGAACATGTAGGGGATATCCAAACCCTTTTAGTAGAGTTGTTGATGAAGTAGGATACCAAAAAATTGAGTCCAAAACAAATTTCAACCCCCAATGGGTTTCCAAAATAGAACTTCAACTTGATATAGGACTCCAATAGCATTCCAAACCGAATTCTTCTTTATGTACACTTCAATTAGAATTCTTCAATTACTTCATCAAGGAATTCGAGTCACACCCAAATTCTAACAATCTCAACCTTAACACAAATTCCACCAAAGAATGAACTAGTTTTTTGAACAATAACCAAAAAATTAATTTCTCCAACCAAACACAAAATACTCCACATCTTCTAATGAATCCAAACACTACTCTGCAGAATTACCTCAGATTCAAAAAAATCATAATAATTTTATAATTTACCAAAATGAACTGTAACACACCCCAAAGCAAAATCAAACCCAAATGCTTTTAAAGAATGCCTCTTGCTAGATTGTATATCTTCTACTCCACTTAAAGCATGCTCAAAAAAATCAGCATCCATATACCCTTTTTCATTGAGACCATCCCTACCAATTGAATACAATAGCACTGCAAATGATTGTGGCAAAGTGGCATTATCCATATCTCATGAACTGTTTTCTTCAAATCCGACCATTTATGAGCTCCTAAAGATATTGTACCAAACTGAATGTCCACCAAGGTTCTAAACTTGGGCTAATTGACTTTTCTAAATTCTACACGACCCTGCAAGATGTATAACTGGGACCTTTTCTGTCCCTCTAATACAACTGGGCACCTTTACAAACATTCAAAACTCCACCTCCACCAAAGAACTCATAACCCTTTGAATCAAGAATAGACAACGAAATGAGATTCTTCTTCAAATCTGGAACATGTCGAACCTAGCCAAGTGTGCTAATTGTCTCATCCAAAAGCTTCAATCTGACTGTACCAATTTCAGTAACTCGATAAGATGCGTTGTTTCCCATAACAACGACACCTTTGAAAACAGTTTCGTATGCAGTAAACAAGTCCTTATTAGGACACATATGAAACACACATGCTAAATCAAGAATCCAATCATCTTCTAGTTTAAACTCAATGTTAGAAATAGCTAAGAGATCTCCATCACTTACAACGTTCTCCACGATGTCTGTTTCTCCTAAAGTATCTGAATATCTACTTGCAACCATCATTTCTTTATTCTGCAATTTATAGCAATCCTTCTTCAAGTTCCCCTCCTTTTTGCAGTAGTTGCAAATTTGATTACTGAACTTAGACTTCGATCTGCCCCTTCCAGAACCACCATGAGCAATCAGGCCTTCTCCATCTCTAACTTCAGAAACTAGATGCTTCATCTTCTCTTTTGAATACAAAGCATCATATACCTCCTCCATGGTGAGAGTATCACGACTATACAAGATCGTGTCTCTAAATGAAGAAAATGAAGCGGGCAACAAACACACTAGGATCAAGGCCAAATCACCTTCATCATACTCTACTTTCAAAGTTTCCAAATCGACGACGATCTCCTTAAATACAGTCGGTGATCTTTCAATGATTCTCCTTCTATCATTCGATGAGAGTATAAATGCTACTTGAGATTCAACTTGCTTGTCAGACTTTTAATCATGCACAATTGCTCCAACCTCAACAATAAAGCAGCTATTGAATTCTCCTTTAAGATATCCTGAAAAATAGTATTTGATAGATGAAGATGAATGTGAGAAACTGACTTCTTATCCTTTCGCAATTTCTCCTTTGTGGTCAAAGTTGTGGGCATCCTATCAATTCCCAGCAACGCACCATCCAAATCTAGCCGTGCGAGTACTGCACACATCTTAACCTGTCATAGTGAAAATCTAGTACTCTGATTCAAAAGTGGAATGTCATACATTATGGAAGCCATCACGAATAAAAAACCTCGAACAAATCAAACATTGTGCTCTTATGGAACTGCTGAACCTAGCTCTCTGATACCAATTTTTGTAAAACAAATAAGATACTAGAATAACTCTGATACCAATTGTTGTGAAACAAACCACCAGATTGAGATACTGAAGTTATATGGAAAATAATAATAAAGTATTTGATCAAACAAAAGAATAATAAAGACAAGAATATGGAAGAGGAATTAAGAGATTTTATTGACTCAAGAGTAATGGAGAAGAGAGAAAATTACAATGGATTATATAATTCTAGTAATCTATTTTCTCACACTTATAAAATTATATAGAAAAGCCTAATATTTATAGGGAACAGGTAGGGGACATCCAAACCCTCTTAGTAGAGTTGTTGATGAAGTAGGATACCAAAAAATTGAGTCCAAAAAAAATTATAACTCTCAATGAACTTCCAAAATAGAACTTCAATTGGATATATGACTCTAATAGCATATCAAACTGAATTCTTCTCGATGTGCACTTCAATTAGAATTTTTCAATTACTTCAATGAGAAATTTGAGTTGCCCAAATTCTAACACAAGTAATGGAGACTCAATTGGTTATCCATTTCATTTCCTGGATATGTCAGTAGCATACCCATTAAATTCTCACTCGCATGCATCTCTAAGGAAACATTAGACACTTCTGTTGAGGTGAATGAATAGGAAAAATCATGATCACTAGCCACCAGAGGGAAGGGATCATTGACCAAAAACCGCATGAAGGGCAGAGTAAAGATTGGAGGAAATGACAGTTTTTTGGGCTACTATTATCTTACCTTTTTTGTCTACTAATAGTTTGTTAGGCTAATATTGTCTTACCTTAAATTTGTGATTTTTTGGGCTAATATGCTTATGAAATGTATGACTTCTTGTAGATAATACATGTGAAGGAAAATATATTCTCGTACTTTTGTCATGGCTTTTGTGTCCAAATTTCTGCTTCTTGGTTTTCTCTTGTATAGTTGAAAAACTGTCGATTGAAGAAAACGGTTCCACATTTCGGATAGCAAAATTATTCCAGTGTTTAAACTTTTTGGTCCTCTTCATGATCTCTATACAAACTATGTATATAAACACAGAGTGTACGAGGACATCAAGAAATCAAATGTACCCCAATCAAGATTAAAGATGCTCGTGTGTCCTCTAAGCACACTTAATCCCCAACCCACTCTAAACAAGCAAAGGTGATGAACCGTGTGATATGTGACACTTTTGTTGTCAACCAAAATGTTTTTGCTATCATTTGTTTCACATATATTTTGTAATTTATATTAGCTTAAGTTATGTATTATAATTCAAGCAAGTTAGGTGTTGCAACTGTCCATTGTACAACCAAGTAAGAGAGGAGTTAGGTAGAATAGTTGTTGGAAATCATTTTTAATTGTACCAAATGTATGGCTATATGTATCAGCTGTGTTCCACCATCTTTAGTGAAAGATTTTGAACACTTCCCTCCTTTTTGTCTTGTATATTCTATCAGTGGTATCAGAGCTATTCAGAACTTAGAAGGGCTGAAAAAGAGCTGAAAAAACTGAAGAAACCAGTAAGTTGTGTAAAAATTGGTAAGCTTTGTGTAAATTCGGTAAGTTCAACTCTTTGTTTTTTTTTCTTTCATTCTCTTTGAAAACTAGCAGTTCTAAGAGAAAACCAATAAGGAACATTTATACTAGCCAAACGTGTGAGTGAGAATGATGGCTTCAAGTGGTTTTTTCGCCCCTTTACCTCCAGCATTCAGAGGAGAAAATTATGACTTCTGGTTTGCAAAGAGGAAGGCATACCTGAAAGCTTATGACCTTTTGGAAATTACAGAAATCGGAGTCGAACCACCACCATTGAGGGCTATTCTCACCTAGCTCAACTGAAGCAGCATAGTGAGAAGATAGCTAAGAACTTTAAGGCCCTTTCTTGCATACAATCAGCTATCTCACATGCTATATTCACAAGGATAATCACCAGTGAAACATCAAAAGAATCATGGGATAGGTTGAAGGAGGAATTCAAAGGCAATGAAAGGACCAGACAAATGTAGGTTCTAAATTTCAGGAGGGAGTTTGAAACATTGAAGATGAAGGATTCAAAGATGGTTAAGGATTTTGCTGACATGTTAATGAAAGTGGTAAACCAGATCAGATTGCTTGGAGATGATTTTCCAGACAAGAGAGTAGTGGAGAAGGTGCTAATCAATTTGCCAAAGATGTTTGAATCCAAGATTTCTACACTTGAAGATTCTAGGGACTTGGCTAGCATCTCTCTAGCTGAATTAGTAAATGCCCTTCAAGCCAATGAACAAAGGAGATTATTCAGGCAAAAAGAGCAGATTGAGGGTGCTCTATTTGCTAAAGGAAAATAGAGAACTCAAACAAGTTTTGGTGGAAAAAAGCCACAAAACAAGAAGAATGAAGCTGAAGTTAAAAGTTCAGGAAAGGATGCTAAGTATCCTCCATGTCCACATTGCAAAAGAAAAGGCCATTCACCAAAGTGGTGTTGGTTCAGGCCTGGAGTCCAATGCAGGTCTTACAAGTAGTTTGGACATGTGGAGAAGGTGTGCAAAAATCAAAAGGAGAAGAAGGAGCTTCAGCAAGCAAAAGTAGCAGAAGATCAGGCTGAAGAACATCTGTTTTCAGCCTTAAATTATACAACCTGCAGCAGGGTTCAGACTTGGCTACTTGACAGTGGTTGTACCTACCATATGACTTCAAATTTAGATATTTTTGTGGAGATGAATGATGGCTACAGATCAAAAGTGAAAGTAGGAAATGGGAGTATGTAGAGGTGAAAGGCATTGGTAAGGTTTCAGTTCAGACACCAACAGGTACTAAGCTCATTTCTGATGTTTTGTATGTCCCAAATATTGACCAAAATCTGATAAATGTTGGCCAATTAATTGAGAAGAACTATACCTTAATATTTAAGGATAGTAGTTGTACAATTTTGGATCAAAATAACCTGCAGCTAATGACAGTAGAGATGAGGCATAGAAGTTTCCCATTGGAATGGAAAAATATGAATTCACATGCCTTCATTAGCACTGTGGTTGAATTTGAACTATGGCATAAACGTTTTGGGCATGTAAATTATATTTCACTCAAACATTTAAATGAACTAGAGTTGGTTGAGAATATGCCAAGAGTATGTGATGCTGCATGTGTTACATTTGCCAGAAGGGAAAACAAACCAGACTTCCTTTTCAAAAAAACCAGTCAAGGAGAGCTCAAAACAGACTTTAGTTGGTTCATTCTGATGTCTGTGGACCTATGAGGACTTCAACTCTGAATGGTAGCAAATATTTTGTCCTCTTTATTAATGATCTAACAAGAATGTGTTGGGTTTACTTCCTTAAAATGAAGTCTGAAGTTCCTGTAGTATTTCAGAGGTTCAGGAACTTGGTTGAGAATGAAAGTGACTGCAAAATTAAGGCCATTAGGACTGATAATGGGATTGAATATTCCAGCAATCAGTTTGACAGATTTTGTAAGGAAGTAGGGATTAAACATCAGCTAACAATCCCTTACTCACCTCAGGAAAATGGGGTCTGTGAAAGAAAGAATAGGACAGCAATGGAAATGGCAAGTTGTTTAATGCTGGAAAAGAATGTACCAAAGGTTTTTTAGGCTGAGACAGTAAACACTTCAATTTACCTACTCAACAGGTTGCCACTAAAGTTTTGGACAAGTTAACTCCCTATGAGGTTTGGTATGGAGTTAAGCCAAATGTTTCACATCCGAAGGTGTTTGAAAGTGTGTATTATATGCATATACCTGATGTGAAGAGAGACAAGTTAAGTCAGAAAGCAGAAACAGGAGTTTAAGTTGGTTATTGTGAAAATGCTAATGGTTATAGAGTTTATAATCCTCAATCCAACAAGGTCGTTTCTAGCAGAGATGTTAAAGTTGATAAAAGTTCTTCATGGAACTGGAAGTCAAATTCTATGAATAAACCTGAGACTCCAAGGCTAATTTCATAAACTAAAGATGCTGATAATGATGATGAAGAAGTTAAGGATGAAGCAGAACCTCAGGGTAAATCAGATTCAGAAAATGAAGTGATAAGAACCAAATCACTTCAGGACATTTATGCCATCTGTAATTCTGGAGCCTGCAACCTTCAATGAAGCAGCTTATTCCCAAGATTGGATAGAAGCAACGAAGGAGGAGCTTAAGGCAATTGAAAAGAATGACACTTGGATACTTGTTGAAAGACCAAGAAAAAAAATGTTATTGGTGTTAAATGGGTATTCATGACAAAATTGAATGCTGATGGTTCAATCAATAAGTTGAAAACTAAGCTAGTTGTAAAAGGTTATGCCTAGCAATATGGAATTGATTTTACTGGTACATTTGCTCCTATTGCCAGGCTTGAAACAATAAGGTTTTATTTGCAATAACTGCTTAATCAGAATGGAAGATATACCAGCTGGATGTTAAATTTGCCTTCCTGAATGGGCATCTAAATGAAGAGATTTTCATTGAACAACCTAAAGGCTTAATCAAAGAAGGAAAAGAGGATGAGGTGTATCTATTAAGGAAATCTTTATATGGCTTGAAACAGGCGCCAATGAGTTGGTATAGCAGAATAGATAATCATCTGTGCAGCCTTGGTTTCAGCAAGAGTGTTAATGAACAATCTCTTTATATCAAGCCAGTGGAGGAGGATTTGCTTATTATTTCAATGTATGTAGATGACCTTCTAATCACATGAAGCAATACAGCCTTAATTGAAGAGGTAAATGATGAATTGAAGAAGGATTTTGAGATGACAGACTTGGGTGAAATGAAATACTTTCTTGGAATGGAAATAGATCAAACAAAGAATGGTATTTTTGTTTGCCAAAAGAGGTATACTAAAGAAGTGTTAAAGAAGTTCAATATGTAGAATTCCAAATCAATTAACACTCCTTTAGTTTAGAATTCAAATTTGATGAAGGATGATGGTGCAAAGAAAATAGATGAGAAGATCAATAGAAGCATGGTTGGATGTTTACTCTACTTAACAGCTACAAGACCAGATCTTATGTTTGCTGTTAACATGTTGTCTATATTCAGGAAAGAGCCAAGTGAGATGAGGTACATCAGAGGAACAGAGAACTTTGGAATAAGTTTTGGGAAGTCAAAAACTCTATTTTCAACAGGTTTTACTGATAGTGATTGGGTCGGCTCTGTTGATAACATGAAGAGTACTTCAGGCTATACTTTTTATGCTTGTTCAAGCCTTGTTTGATAGAATTCCAAACAAAAAATGGTGGCACAATCCACTGCTGAAGCAGAGTATATAGCAGCAACAGAGGCAACCAATCATGTAATATGGTTAAGGAAAATTCTGAAGGATCTGAGGCACCAACAAACTGAAGCAACTACCATTCTTTGTGACAATGAATCTACTGTAGTAATTGTGAAAAATCATGTATTCCATGGAAAAACAAATCACATAAACATCAAGTATCATTTCATAAGGGAAGCACAAGAAAGGAAAGAAGTGAAATTGAGGCATTGCAGTTCAGAAGAGTAGGTTGCTGATATCTTCACTAAAGCATTGCTTAAGGAAAGGTTTGAAACACTAAGAGGATGTCTTGATGTTTCCAACAAAAGTGTCAAGGAGGAGTGATGAACCGTGTGATATGTGACACTTTTATTGTCAACCAAAATGTTTTTGTTATCATTTGTTTCACATATATTTTGTAACTTATATTAGCTTAAGTTATGTATTATAATTCAAGCAAGTTAGGTGCTGCAACTGTCCATTGTGCAGCCAAGTATGGAAGAGTGGAGTTAGGTAGAATAGTTGTTGGAAATCATTTTGAATTGTACCAAATGTATGGCTATATGTATCAGCTGTGTTCCACCATCTTTAGTGAATGATTTTGAACACTTTCCCTCCTCTTTGTCTTGTATATTCTATCAAAAGGCAGGGCCATAACACCACCAAAAATGCAAAAATAAATGTACAGGAAATTCAAAAGCTTGGAAAATGACATACGGTATTGTAATGTAATCCGGCAAACTAAAGTTGATTGCAAACGTATCAAACAAAACTTCAATTCATAGCCAATGCGATAAATGTACATCAATTTTCAATGCAATCAACCTACAATAACTTAATTTACAACAAGTTTAGTGTCGATTACATAAAAGTGGAGTTTGACAACTACAACATAAATCTTTTACTCGGTTACTTTGTTGGATCTAATTCATGGATCTGTTACCTTTCCTTTCAAGTTCTCGTCCATAGCTCTTTTCCCTTGCAGATAGTTATGTTCAAGATCAAATCAGGAAAAGGTTTCATAGCCTTCAATATGGGATTACCTTCAGTCAAATTTCGTTAGCATGTTTGCTAGCAAGTTGTTGAAGTAACCTCTATAAGCAATTCAACATCAAAGATTCCACCAAAATATCTACCTAGAAGAAGTAAAAACATAGAAATATATACCCGACAGTTGCTTCTTACCTTGAAAGACATGAATAATATATATTCTACTAACTAAAATATCACAATGAAGCCATAATGTTAACATCCAATAAGACTTGAGAACGAAAAGTGAAATTTTCTTGGAACTTTACAGAAAGTTATGCAGCTCGACCCTAACAATACCTAGACAGTGGTGAATAGGTATGTTATGTGGAATTAAAAATATTATAACAAATTAGCAACAAGTCACAAATTGTTATCTCTAGATGGTTAAACAATCATGTCAGTTTAATCATATGTTTGAATAACTCAAATTATATAAACAATAAATAAAATAGTAAATCAACACACGGAATGATCACGGAGAAACCCAACTGGGAAGAACTCCGAGCACTTTGCCAGTTAACAATCCACTATAAACGATTTGAACAACTTACAGTCTATCAAACTAGATGATCCGTACTATCTGATCACTCGACTGTACTCCTACAGCTCTCCCTGGATCCCGTGCTCCCCTGTACCAATCCTTAGCTGTTGTTGCCAAAGCTCTCTGTGGAATCTGCTACCCGCAGTACTTCTACCCTTGTAGAATCGTCTATTTCCCGTGGATCAACGAAAAATATTACGTTCTTCACAAACTAGAACTCCAGTCGAACTTTCTCGATCTTCAAAACTCTGATCAGATGTAGAGGAAAGGCAGTTTGATATTTGGATTATAAAAATAATGTTTTTCTTACCAAAACAATCAAAGTAGATATGAAGATTGAAATATAGAATTGAATGAATCTCTCACAGATGTAGCTCTTTCAATGTTTAAGCTCATCAATTTTCATACAGAAGTATTTTGGTATATATAGGTAGGTTAGAAAAACGAATGGACCAGGGAAAGGCCTTTAAATCGGGAAATAAAAATTTCCCGGATAAACCTATCGAGCGACAGACTGTCACTCGAGCGAAGTAGGGGCGACAGTCTAGCAACAATGTTTCTGCTTTTGTAGCTCGAGCCAAACCTTGGCAACAGTCTAGCCAAAATCCACGGTGTTTTCCTCTTTTTGACATTCTCGAACACTAGACCTAATAACCCTATTTTCAACTATTTGCACATTACTCCTTAACTTTTTAAACATAGTATAATTCAGTCCTTTTGTTTACAGAATTGTCAATTACAAAACATTGAAAACCTAACAAACTCCCCCTTTGGTATTATGTGAAACTACTAACTAAGTCAAGGTAGTAATCAAAAATAAATTACGGACTCAAAACCTATGACAAACTAACTGACTTGAACAATTCTGCTGTTTAATCAGCACCTGTTTCCCAGTGTAAAATGTGTAGTAAACAATATAAGAAAATCGTTCAAGCAGTTTATATAATTTAGGCAATTTACGAATCAATTAGATTTGTTCAGTTTTAACTATGCATGCTAAATCAAGATATAGTGCCAATGCAACCCAACATACCAAGAAGACATATTGATACTACTAAAATATCAAACTTAATTTAGTATAACTGAAATTAAATAATAAAATGCATTTGAGTCATAAATCAAACAAGTTGAATTTCTAGTCACCCTTTTTATCACAAAATGACAAGGGATAAAGAATTATATACAATATTTTAAGAATGTAGGTGTAAGCAGTCATAAGTATATGCAATGAACAATAAACTTTCTCACAAAACTAACTTAAAGTACCCATAGAGTAAATGATATAAGGGACCCATATGTGTTAAGTCTCACTAATCCTCTGGTAATAGGACTCCAAACCTTAATTTTGTGAGAAAGGAATTGCAAAACATCACTGCTAATAAGTATATTCATCGACTTATGAAAGTCAAACCAGTAAAGCACATTAGAACCTACATATGAAAGCTCATTTTTATAGAGAATGTCTTTTCTCCCCCTGACTTGTAGTATAAAACATTTATCTTATATCACAGCAGTAAACAGGAATGCTCATACATATTGTTTTCATCTTAAGTGTAAGCTTTTTTTCATTAAGCGACCAACATGACCCCTGTAACGAGCTTTAGGCGCTGTTAACCCAAGTCAGGTGACCATATGCACCAAGTTATGAGAAACCCCGCAGGTTTAATTACTCAAGTCAAGTTATAAGCTTCGAAAAGTAGCATAAGATATTGAGCTCCATGATTTTAAATTTTTCATTACATGTCTATGTATTATTCCAGGGATAATCTCAAGCTTAGGTCTAAATAAGTTGGTCAATTCATGTTCAAAATCACCCTACTAACTCGCCATCACAAATCTCACAGATGCGGTAGAGTCCCACTATCAAGTTCATGGTGTGTGCAGTGCAGCTAGTATATGAAGAAACCTATATTAAATACTCCAAAAGTATCCTAAGCCAGCAATATGAATTATATTACAGCTCACTAAATAAACTCATTCTTGATTACCACCAACAAAATCAAGTGTGATGTATATTATGCTGTAAAACAATTTCATGCATAAAATTTTTCTTTTTCTCTCATTTTTTTTTTTGTTTTTTTTTTAAAAAAAGGTTTAAATCATAACAATGAAAAGTTGTTTTAGTTTTTTTTTAATTAAAAACATGAATGCATCAAGCACACAAAACACAAGAAAATTTACACAAACAAAACACAAAAACAAAAAATAGACATGCATGAGAATAAAGGAATAAACATGATGCATGCATAACTCAAAGTCTCACAATAGTAGAATACGAGCATGTATCAAATATACTCATTCAATAAGGCATACAAATACCAATAACTATTCTAAGAGATTCGAACCAAAGCCCATCCAACGGTTTAGTAAACAAGCCCGCTAATTGGTTCTCGGTAGAAATATGTTCATGATTTACAATTCGGGTTTCCAGTCAATATGTTTAGTTCGAGAGTGTTAAACAGGATTTTTCGAAATATTAATAGCACTAGTATTATCAAAAACACAGTCACAGTTCCCTGTTCAATCCCGTAGTCACTCGACATCTGCTTCATCCAAAGTAGTTGAGTACAGCAGCTTCCTGCTGCCATATATTCAGCTTCTACCATGGACAATGAGATAAGAATTTTATTTCTTACTTATCCAAGCAACAAGATTGGCTCCAATGTAAAAGTAGCCTCCAGAAGTACTTTTTCTATCGTCAGCATGGCCAGCCCAATCGACATCAGAATAACTAGCAAGATCAAGCTTAGAGTCCTGAGAGTACATGATCCCATAATATACAGTTCCATTTACATATCTAATGATACGTCGTATGATACTCAGGTGAGATTCCTTAGGATCAGCTTGAAAACGTGAACAAACCCCTACACTAAAAGCTATGTCAGGTATACTAGCAGTGAGATAAAGTAAACTACCTATCATACTTCTGTAAAGAGTCTAATCAACACTCTTACATGTGGGATCATGACCTAACTTGACACTGGTGCTTATGGGGGTTCTAATGTGTTTCTTACTGTCTAAACCAAAACGTTTGACAAGATTTTTGGCATATTTCGATTGAGAGATGAACAACGCATCCCCAGTTTGTTTAACTTGAAGTCCCAAAATGTAATTCAATTATCCAATCATACTCATCTCAAATTCTTACTTCATACACTCGGCAAAATCATGAGCAAGAGAATCAACAGGAGAACTAAAGACAATGTCATCGATGTAGATCTGGGCTATCGTGATGGTATCTTCAATATGTCTTATAAATAGGGTTCTATCTGCACAACCTCTCGAGAACCCATGTTCCATGAGATATGCAGTAAGCCTATCATACCAAGCTCTGAGAGCTTGTTTTAGACCATATAAGGCTTTATTCAACCTATAAACATAATGCGGATATTTAGGATCAATAAATCCTTTAGCTTGTTCAACATAGGCTATTCAACATAGGCTTCTTCCTGAAGAAATCCATTTAAGAAGGCACTCTTGACATCCATTTGATATAATTTAAAACCTAAAGTGTAGGGAACAGCCAGAAGAATTCTAATGGATTCAAACCTAGCTATCGGGGCAAAAGTTTCATCGAAATCAACTCCTTCAACCTGAGTATATCCTTAGGCTACTAATCTAGCCTTACTTCTAGTTATCGTACCTTGATCATCGATTTTATTCTTAAATATCCACTTAGTACCTATAACATTACAATCATCAGGCCTAGAAACTAGATCCCAAACTTTGTTTCTCACAAACTGATTTAGCTCTTCAAGCATCGTATTAACCCAAAATTCATCGCTAAGAGCTTCTTCCACTTTCTTAGGCTCAATTTGAAATACATAACTAGCATATGTCAGATTGTTCAAAACCCTCTTACGAGTCTCATTCCGTCATCCAAATCCCCTATAATTTCACTTTAGGATGATTCATTTTAACGCTAGACGAAGGTTCTTTAGGAGGTTCAGGTTTATCATCACGTGTGAATTCCTTAATAGGACTATCTAAACCATTAGAAGCACGTGGGGAATCGTGAACGTGGTCTCTTTAGGTTCAACTACCATGATAGGATCAATACTTATGTGTTTCAACTCTACCACATTGCTTCCAGTCTCCCTCTCACTAAAGACATCATCCACCACTACATTATTGGACTCCATCACAACCCGTGTACGAGAGTTGTATACATGATAGGCATGACTATTTCTAGAATAACCTAGAACAATTCCCTCATCACTTTTAGAATCAAACTTCCCCAATTTTTCTCTATCTCTTAGTATGTAGCACTTGCTGCCAAACACACGGAAGTACTTGACAATTGGCCGTTTACCTTTCCAGATCTCATAAGGTGTCATATCAGTTTTAGGTCTTAGATAAACCCTATTAACAATGTGACACGCAGTGTTGATGGTTTCTCCCCAGAAATGCATAGCAAGATCCTTACCATGAAGCATGGCTCTTGCCATTTCTTGAAGCATACGATTTTTTCTCTCAACTACCCCACTCTGTTGTGGAGTGATCGGTGAGGAGAACTCATGTTGGATTCTCTCTTCCAAGTAGAATTTCTCAATGTTAGAGTTTTCATATTCTTTTCCATGATCACTACGAATTCGTGATATGGTAAACTCTTTCTCATTTCTAAATCTTTTACACAATGAGATGATTAGGTCAACACCTCAGAATTATCTCTCAACAACTTAATCCATATGTATCGAGAGAAGTCGTCAACTACAACCAAGATATACCATTTACCACCAAGACTTTCGGTCCTAGATGGTCCCATTAAATCCATATGAAGTAGTTCAAGAGGCTTCCTTGTATGAGGAACTCTGATCTATTTACCTTGTTGATGCGGGCCACATACTGTGGTATCAGTATTTTCAAGTTTAGGTAAGTCGTTTACAAGTTCTTTCTTGGCGAGTTTAGATAAACTTTTATAGTATTGATGCCACAGTTCAGTTACATCAATCTTGGCACTACTGTACACATAGTGGGAATTAGGCAGGACTCCGTAACAATTATCTAAAGTTGTTACAGTTTCGCGGACAACAGTACCAGTAGAATCATATACGGTACATCTTGCATAATTGACCAATGCTTAAAAAGTTTGACTTTAACCCTTTCACATAAAGCACATCAGAGATGGCAGGAAGTCCGGATATAGTAACAACACCTTTACCAAGTATAGGTGCAATAGCTCTATCTCCAAAAGTCACGACACCGCCATTCCATTCAACAAAAGAAAAGAATAGGGCTTTATCTCCACACATATGTCTAGAACAAGCACTATCAAGGTACCACATAGAGACATTTTGGCCCTTAAATGCGACGTGGGCAACGTAATAGTTCATCTAATCATTTGACCTAGATACATCATCTTCTTAACCTAAACCAGCTCAACTTCTTTATCAGATTCTATAGTAGCTATAGATGCGAAGGCCATGAGCCTTTGATTATCTTATTTACTAGACGTATCACTCTAAATGCTAGAATCTGATTCATCATCACTTAAAGTCACAGCTAAAGTCTTACATCTACAATTATTAGAACTCATTTTCAAGTCAGGACATTCGTTCCTATAGTGACCGTAACTCTAACAGATTGGGTTTTCTTATTAGCAGTCCTAGAGTTACTCTCTTTGCGATTATCTTTCACGAATTTACTAAGGAATCCAGTTTTTCGTTCTTGAGGTTTTCTCCTATTCCTCATCACCTTCTGAAATTTTTTAATGAAATAAGCAACTTCGTCATCTCTAAGGGTCTCAGTATCAGTGGACTCGCTCTCCTCTTTTCTTATGGTATTCATGACGATGGATTTAACCTTTTTAGGTTGAGAAACAGTGAGTTCATACATTTGAAATGATCCTATGAGTTCTTCAATCTTAACTGTATCTAGGTCCTTGCTCTCTTCTATCACAATCACCTTAGGTCTAAACCTCTTGGACAGGGATCTAAGGACTTTTTTTACGATTTTGGTCTCGAGAATCATTTCACCTAATTTAAAGCTAGAGTTAACTATATCATTCAGCTTTGCATAGAATTCATCGAATGATTTATCGTCCTTTGTCCTAATCTCTTCAAACCTAGGGGTTAACATCTGCAATTTAGAATTTTTAACAGTTTTTGTTCCCTCGTGTGTGGTTTCTAGAATATCCCAAACTTCTTTAGAAGTTTCACACATCGGCACTCACCTAAACTTTTCAGCAGATACAGCTATGAACATAGCATGTAATGCTTTACAGTTCCAGTTGCATTCATTAAGGTTAATTTTAGTCCACAGAGATGTTAGTGGGTGTAACTACACCAGCAACAGTTGTTGAAGGTGGAGCCCACCCATTTTGAACGCTAATCCAAATACGTTCATCCAAAGATTTAAGGAAGGCTCTCATTCGAACTTTCCAGTACGCATAGTTTCTACCTTCAAAAAATAGAGGCATAGATAATGACTGACTCATCTAGATGATATAAAGGGTCAGGAATCGAATTAAGGCGCTGATACCAATTGAAAGTTACGCAGTTCGACCCTAACAGTACCTAGAGGAGGTGAATATGTATATTATGCAGAATTAAAAATATTCTAACAAATTAGCAACAAGTCACCAATTGTTATCTCTAGATAGTTAAACAATCACGTCAGTTTAATCATATGTTTGAATACCGCAAATTATCTAAGCAATAAATAAAACAGTAAATCAACACACGGTATGACCACGGATAAACCCAACTGGGAAAAACTCTGGACACTTTGTCGGTTAACAATCCACTATAAATGATTTGAACAACTTACAATCTATTAGACTAGACGACGCGTACTATCTGATCATTTGACTGCACTCCCTGCAGCTCTCCCTGGATCCCGTGCTCCCCTACACTAATCCTTAGCCGCTGTTGCCAAAGCTCTCCGTGGAATCTGCTACCCTGCAGCACTCCTAACCTTGTGGAATCATCTATTTCCCATGAATCATTGAAAAATACAGCGTTCTTCACAGACTGGAACTCCAGTCGAACTTCCTCAATTTTCAGAACTCTGGTCAGATGTAGAGGAAAGACAATTTGGTATTTGAATTATAAAAACAATGTTTTTCTCACCAAAACAATCAAAGTAGAATTGAATGAATCTCTAACAGATGTAGCTCTTGCAATGTTCAACCTCATCAATTTTCGTACAGAAGTATTTTAGTATATATAGGTAGGTTAGAAAAATGAATGGGCCAGGGAAAAAGCCTTTAAATCACGAAATAAATTTTTTTCGGATAAACATGTCACTCCAGCGAGGGCTTAGCGACAGTCAAGGGATAGACTGTCACTCAAGTGAAGTAGGGGTGATAGTCTAGTAACAATGTTTCTATTTTTGTAGCTCGAGCCAAACTTTGGCGATAGTCTAGCGAAAATCCGTGCTGTTTTCCTCTTTTGCCATTCTCGAACCTAGAACTAATAACCCTATTTTCAACTATTTGTACATTACTCCTAGACTTTTAAAACATAGTACAATTCGTCATTTTGTTTACAGAATCGCCAATTATAAAACATTGAAAACCTAACATTTACCATAACAATTTATGTATAATAATATAAAACCAAATTGTTAGCATCTGTGACAAATTTTAATATATGTAAATGATACAAATCATAAAAAGTTCACTAGCCCATCTGTCCTTGAAGTACAATCAAGAAAACGATACAATCTGGCCTTCAATCTATTTCTGTCGAAAGAAAATGAGGGTAAATATCTGTCATACGAGTCGAGCAAGAACTTTATGAAAGCATTCATGTTGAATGCCTCAGAGTAGGACTTATACCCGACAGTTGCTTCGATCCTTTCACTTGAGGTTGCATAAGGCGGAAGATCTCGTTTATACATAGCAAAATTCAGTATTACTTCAACATATTACCTTTAGTGGAAATTGGAGGTTATGATATCCTGATTTGCAATGTTAGGGTTGGTGGATTGGGGATTTTTTATGTTAGGGCTCCTGATTTGTTATTAGGGATCGTGGTTTTTCCTTCAATGAACAAAAGTCGGGTGTTGCAACAAACGATATTCTTACGAGGCAGCCACATAGATGAAAACAATGCCGTCAATTTCACACACTGGATTCCGTCATGCCACATAAGAAAATATTCAAACCGTTACTTGGGAGTGATGGATGGAGAGAATTTTGTGCAAGTTCAATGACCATTCATAAGCAATTCGAAGTAGAGTGACTATAACATGGCAATATACAAAGTTTAGTAAGTAATGAAACTTTTTACCCCATCTGAAAGCGAATATGTATGGATGTGAGAACTCATTTCATGATGTCGGCAACCTCGACGCCATCGTCGACACGATGGTAAACCCCTACTTTCATCATTTACAGTTGACCCTAGCTACAGTCGCGATGGAGTTACAAACGACATTGAAGCAAGATACTCTAACGGAAGCGTAGGTAACGTTTCTTAATCTTCATTTGATTTGGGGAAAACTCTTGTTGTACTTTAATTTTTTTTTTTTTTTAAACCTTGAAGTCTTGTTGTAATGTTATGCTTGAAATATGTTTTAAAACAATTGTATGAAACATTGAAACCTTAAATAGAAAATTTAGAAATAGTTATTAGAAAAATTATTGGTCAAGCAGTTCGTTTCCGTCTTCACAGTGCCATAGTATATATATATATATATATATATATATATTACTTTTAAATGGAAAAGAAAATGATGTACATCCCTATTCCACAGATGAAGCTTTCTGATGGGGGTCTATATATTTTAGATGCAAAGTTAATCATTCTCTTGTAAATATTTGTCATGGGATGTCTAGGTCGTTTAGCTACTTTATATGCCTTGATGCTTTTGAATTAGTAAAGAGTTGGTGTTCTATTTTCCTTTAGTTTCTATAGTGGTAAGAATTGATTATGGTATTGTTTTCATAAATGTAGGATATTTAGAAATTCTTTCACCCAAAGATGACAATCTGAATGGTAAAAGCTTAGGGATAGAAACTGACATTATTGGGCCGACTGTTGGAATGAAGTTTAATGATGAAAATGAGGTGTTTGAATTTTACAAGAACTTCACATACCAAATCGGTTTTCCTATTAGAAAAAGAAATTCGAAGAACGGTGATGACGAGATTGTACATTATGAAACTTTGAAGTGTAGTCGGGAAGGCCATCGAACAAGTGGTACAAATGCTTGTCTGAAGCCTCAACCAACCATCCAAACTCGGTGTAAGATGAGATTGATAGCGTGTTTTGAATTTAATGGAACGTGATGTATTAATACTGTCCATCTTGAGCACAATCACAGAACAAGCTCATCAAAATAAAGGCTGTATCGATGCAATCATGAAATTAGTTCACACTTGAAACGACAGCTCGAAATAAATGAAATTGATGGTATACCATTGCACAAGAGTTTTAACTCAGCAATAGTTGAAACCAGTGGTTATGAAAATATGGCATGTGTTCAGAAAGATTGTAGAAATTTCATTGGCAAAGTTCGTCGATTAAGACTCGGTGAAGGAGACGTTTCCATACAAGCGTATTTCTCGAAAATACAAACAAGTTGTCCTGGTTTCTATTTCAATACAGACTTGGATGATAAGGCCCGTCTCTAGAACATGTTTTAGGCAGATAACATGTGTAAACACGCATGTAAGGAATTCGGAGACGTAGTCACATTTGACACCACATACTTGACTAATAAGTATGATATGCCATTCGCTCCTTTTGTTAGGATAAATCATCATGGACAATCAAATCTACTTGGATGTGGTTTGGTTTCAAATGAGGAAACAAGGACTTTTGTATAGCTATAATTTATGCATGATAAAGCTCCAAATGGAATTATTGCGGATCAAGAACGGGCTATGTAAAATGCAATTGAAATCATCTTTTCGAACACCAAGTATAGATGGTGCTTGTGGCATATTTTGAAGAATTTACCAAAAAAATTTGGCAACCACAAACATAAAGCTTCTATTCTTTCTACTGTGCATGTGTTAGTATACGATGTACAAAGTTGTGAGAAGTTTGAACAAATTTGGAATAGGATGCTCGAAGATTATGAATTGCTAGAACATGGTTGATTGACTGGACTATACAATGAGAGAAATTGATGAGTACCATGTTTTTTAAGAACTTCATTTTCGGCCGGTATGTTGACCACTCAATGAAGTGAGAGCATTGATGCATTTTTTGATGGATATGTTCATTCTAAAACATCCCTTAAGTAATTTGTAGAGCAATATGAACTTGTATTGAGAAGTAAAGTTGAGAAGGAGTTTCACGCTAATTTCAAATCATTTTCACTAAAGGTTCCACGTGCAACAAGGTACGAAATGGAGAAACAATTCCAATCAGTGGAAACAATCGCGAAGTTTAGAGAGTTCCAAAAATAGTTTACCGAAAAGGTATATTGTGAAGTCATATCTGCCCATTATTCCTACTTACATCCTATTTATAAAGTACGTGAAGACATCATTTTGCTTGAATGTATGATTCCAAAAATGTTTAAAGTGTCCTTCCGTAGGGAGGAATGTGAATTTCAGTGCAATTGTCACTTATTTAAGTTTAGAGGAATTGTTTTCAAACAGGCAATCGTATTTTTGCTCTGAAATCAGGTACAAATACTACCGAATAATTATATATTGAAGAGATGGAGGAGAGATGTTAATAGACCATACACAAGGGTTCCAATCACTTATGATGGTTGGATTCACACTACCGATCAAGTTAGATATGAGAAAATGTGCACTTCCTGTACAAAATTAGCTGACTTGGTAGCACGTGACGAATTACGATGGAAGAGTATTATGGATTGGGTTCAATTCCTACAATGGAGTTATTGATGTTGAAGTCAAGTAATGTGGGACCTCAATGCCTTGATGAGCAGGAGAGTTGGCTAGTAGAATCATCTTAGATTCAAAATACCCAAATAGAAAAGGAGTTCCTTAAAAACTTCATCGAAAATGACATCTCGAAACTAGTTCAAGAAAATCAAAAACCTCTCTTGAAACTTGCCATCCGGATCTCGTTTCCCCTTGCGAAGAGTTATGTTGAAGGAAATCTCCAAATAGTCATTTTCATAGACTATATTAGCATATTTATTGAACACGCTTGATGTGTCATTGATTGGATCTTTAAGCTTAGATGATCCCAAACAAGAACCACTTGATTCACTTTCTAATGCAATGAATTATCCTCATACGGCGAAACATTACATCACTTGAAATGCTGGCAGTCTCGAGTAGAGCAATGGAACATCCGTCCTTTGTTATTTTTTTCCACCTCTATCTATTTCTGGAACCCCTCGCCACGTTGTGGGCATTCTCTCTTTCTGGAGTATTCCAACAACGAGTGGCCTGGCTGTCTGCAACTATGGTAAATTCCTTTATTCCTTTCCGCCATCGAACAAATTTAATGCAAAGTACAATTGAAGAAGCCCAATGTCAAAATAGAAACTCCATATAACAGATAATCATGTGCAAGTGCAATTGAACAACACTAATTCATAATTCCAATAATATTTTTTTTTTTAACTTAAAGGCTACATTATCCAATTTCTACAGAACCTAAATATGTCATATTCCTCAAATTTCAGTTTTCATTCCTTGTATTCAACATTTGCATTAATTTCCCAAACTTCAAATAATCCATGAATAACTACTATAAAAGTTACGAAAAGTAACAAATCTGAAGTAGTCCAAACGACAATGTAAATAAATGGAACCAAAATTTGAACATGTCCAATTTCTACATAATCGAGTCACGCTCCTATTTCTAAACTTTCATTTTCCTTTCCATGTTTTTTTTATGTACTAATTTTTCAAACTTTAGATAATCGATTAATAACCACTAAAAAATTTACGAAAAATAACAAATCTAAAGCAGTCAAAATGACAATTTAAATAAATGAAACAAAGTTCGAACTCCGAAGGTCGGCAAACAATATAAGCATGAATATAATTAAAATATAATGTAATTAACAACAATTGTGTGAATATAATTATCCAAAAGAAAAACAGTACGGAAAATGGTTTGGATCGGGTTTACGGCAAGAAAATTTAGCTAAACCCTAAACCTGAAAATCACGATTTTAACATGTTTAAAAAAAAAATTAAGTAGAAAAATACCTAGAAATCGAACGAACCTACTGATTCGAGTCTACTCGATTTTGGGTTGAGAAAAGTCACAGACATGAGTCGAACGACACTTCGCCAGACATTGCTCTTAGTTAAAACAAAATGTTATGATACTAACTGTTGAGAATTAAAAATCATAATCCTATACCACCAAGAGCAATAAAGTCGTGGCAAGGAAATAAAGAAACAAAAGAACATGCAAGATTTATATATGTTTGTCTCAATATGAGATTACGTCCTCATTCGCTGTTACATTAATTCACTGCGATGAAAGTAAATTTTATAGGAAAAAATTGCACACTCTATTTATCTAACTTCACTGTTGTTTATTATTATTATTATTATTATTATTATTATTATTATTATTATTATTATTATTATTATTATTATTATTATTGTAATTTAAAATCCTAATGACGGAATCTAACTTCTCTGTTTTTTATTATAATTTAAAATCCTAATTATGGCTCCTTATTTATGAGAAAAAACTAGGACAAAATCGAAACTACATGTAAAGACAATAACTAGACTTTACATCTTAACAATATACCTATTTTCATTTACCTTAATTTTAAATTCATATGAGTCAAATTATTCACACTATACAAGCAATGAAGTATATTAATTTGTTGTTTCACATGGGTTATCGCTAACAATTAAAAAAGGTTCACACGATTGTGTAAGGAACAAACCTCTTGAAACAAAGTCCCAAAAAGGGGTACTTTATTGATGAAGATTACAATTGTAAAGAAACATAATGCCTCCAAGGGGCGCAAGCACACGAGTTACTAACAAGAGATATTTTAAAGTTAACTAAAAAATGAAATTGCAAATTCTCTGTTGAGAGTGTTTGATTCGGGATCCTTTCTTCTATGTCTTCTTTTCCTTTTTATACTCCTTTGATAGTTTCTTTGTGAAAAAACTGCTTGGTGCTCTATAACTACCAATTTTCTTCATGATGGCTGACTTGTCATGGAATTGCCGTCTCTAACTATTGCCACTACTCTTGTCGTTTAACTGCCTACAATCGGGATTCTTGGATTGTGGGGGTGTGATAAGGTTGCTCAATAACCGCTTTAATAACTACCGTACTGGATAACCATAGTACCTTATATTCGCATAAATCCTGGGCAACTCAAAAGTTTAGGCGAGAACGGGATCATCGCTCTGGGCGTCGTAAGGCACTTCATTCGCTCAGATCTTAGGCATCTTGCAAGTTTGGATGATGATGGTACTTTGTTCGTGGGCCTCCTCTACATTCCATAATGGTCCAATTCGGGCATTCATCCTGAATTTCCTAATTGGGCTTCATTCCTTGGACTATTCAATTTGGGCTACACTTTTTGTATGTCAACGATTACCCCCCAATATGGCAGAATTAATATCAATTATTAATCTTTGTTATATTCTTCTTTTATATTTTTCGGCACTATTTGAAATTTCCAAGAATTTCAATCATTATCTCAGTTTGGCGGTAACTCCCTATAAACCCAAAAGACACGCCACTTCGTCGCACCATTACCTTCACATCTTTATATCGTGTGTTTCTATAAAGGTCACTATTCATCATCTTACTTCTTCACTACGCTTCTCAAGAATCCTTCACGACGTCTGTACTTTGCATCAAATGGCAACTTCACAAACTTCTTCTGATGATTCCTTCAGTTTTGAGGACTTCCAAAACCTTCTTACTAGGTCGTATATAAATTCACACTTTCTTTCACAAGTAAACCCTGACCTTCATGAGTTCTATCTAGGTCTGTCATTCAATGAAGCTAAATCGATCGGACGGGCGGCGGTGGGTCAACTATTCCCTTGCACTGAAGACCCTCCTTTTCTGAACTCCCTGCCATTGAAGTCAATCCGCGATAAAGGTATCCGTACTTGGCCAAAAACTGATCATAGTTTCCGTAGATGGCATGCACGTATGGTAAATCACGGTCCCACCAAAGCAATTTTTGATCGTGCTCAGATTTTGGACCTATGAGAAATTACCCTTTATCCCCCAACTTATGACCCAGTGCTTTTTCCAATCGCCTTGAGTTTTTGGTCTTCTGAGTACAACACTTTTATTTTCCCTCTGGGCCCAATGTCTATTACTCTAAGGGACGTTGGAGCCCTAGTTAATCTTCCGTCTTTGGGCGATACCAACTTTCCTGGTATTTTGATTTCCAATGTTGCCCCAAAGTTTGAAAAGAAACTTACTGAGTCTTACTCGGGCATGCAAGGCCTTTATTAGTGGTGGCAAATGAGCCGAGCGGCTCGTCGGCTCGCCCGCTCGGCTCGTACTGTTCACGCCCACGAGCCGCTCGGGCTCGTAAAAAAACGAGCCCGAGCACGAGCCGAGCGGGCTCATGGACTAGACGAGCCGAGCCCGCTCGGCTCGTCACTGTTCACGAGCGGCTCGGCGAGCTGCTCGCCGAGCCGCTCGTGAGACGAGCCCACGAGCCGGCTCGTGGGCTCGTCTTAGACGAGCCCGCCCAACCAATTTAAAAAAAAATAATAAAATAAAATAAAATGGTTCGGTGACCGAACGGTCATCAACCGATGACTGTTCACAGTCGGCGGTGACCAAACGGTCATCGGTTCGATGAATAGTTTGGTCACTGTTCCTCAAAAAAAAAAAAATTTTTTTTTTTTTTTTTATACTTTTCTCCAATTCTTCTCCTATAAATACCCAACCCATTACAACATTTTTTTCCCACCAAACTTTCATTCTATACTCTCTACTCTACAATTTACAATTTACAAATCATTATCAACAATTCTATAATTCTCTTCTATATTTTTTTACATTATTATCTTCATTTTACAAATTCACATTTCTACTTATTCTACATTTCTACATTTCTACATTCTATTTCAACAATTCACAAATGGATCCACGAGCATTTGTTGAAAACTTGTTCGGTATGGAAGGTGAAACACCTGCCCAAAATCAATTTGGGAATGAATTTGCCGGTCTCAACCAACTACCAATTCCAGAAGACATTGACGATTTCGACGTTCGTGAAGGCGATGCCGATCCGATTGATTTGGATGACGTTGATGTTGATTCCAGTGTTCCTATTGATTTGGAACAAGATGAAGAACCTGCACTAAATATTCCCGATGCAAGAGGGAAGAGAAAGGGGAAGAAGCAGGCAAAATGTTGGGACCATTTCAAATTGGTTAACACTGGTCGTGTGATCGATGGAGTTCCAGAAAATAAAGCAGTATGTAAATACTGTCAACAACGACTGGCATGGCAAAAAAAAATTGGAACCACTCACCTCAACCGTCATTACAAAGCATGTGCGGCCAAACATGGGCTTCTTGAACGTGGACAAACGCAACTACAGTTTGGTACTAGTAGAGACGGTGCTACTACTTCGCCACTTTCTACGTGGATGTATTCGGAGGAGGAAGCACGAAAGGGAATGGTGAAGTTCGTTGCCGCGGCGGAGCTGCCACTTGCAATAGTGGACAACGAACATTTCGTAAACTACGTCAAACAATATCTTCAACCAAGGTACGTTGGGGTAAGTCGAAATACTCTTCGTTCTAATACAATTGAATATTTTCTTAATGCAAAGCGATTATTGATTGGGGATTTAAAAAAATACGGGGTGTCATATCTTTAACTTCGGATTTATGGGAAGGGATTAATAAGAGAGGTTATATAGGCAATCGCACACTATATAGACCCACTTTGGGTTATGCATAAAAAAATTATTGCTTTTAAAATAATTGAGTATCCTCATAATGCTAACACTATATATAATGCAATTATGTTAATAATTAAAGAATATAAATGCGAGAGTAAAATCCGTTCTTTTACTTTTGACAATGCTTCTGTAAATAAAGTAGTTATCGATAAATTGCATAGAGTACTTCAACCCGATTTTGGTGGTTATTTATTCCATATTCGATGTGTGTGCCATATTTTTAATTTAATTGTACAAGACGGTTTAAAACATGTGAAGGACGAAATTAGTCGAATTAGGAATGCACTTACGTATATCACGATTACACCTAGTAGAAAACAATCATTTGAAGAATTTTGTGAACAAGCTGGGAACTCTAATACAAAAACTTTTATTACTGACGTAGGTCATAGGTGGAATTCAACTTACTTATTATTAAAATCATGTGAAGGTTTTGAACCGTTTATCACTGAATTTTATAACAATAGGCATATTAGAGACGACGACGATGATATCTTAAATGAATCCGATTGGAATACGGTTTTTAAAATTAAGAAATTTTTGGAAAGTTTTTATACGTCTACGAATATATTGTCTGGTGTTTATTATCCAACTAGTTGCATGGTTCTTGAACGTCTTTATATAACTGCTAGGGCTTTTAATAGATATCAAAATGACCCTGATTTGCATGCGGTTATATATGCTATGGAATTAAAATTTAGAAAATATTGGGAAGAATTACCTATGTTATTTCCTTTAGCATGCGTCATGGACCCCCGATATAATTTATCGGGTACTAAATTTATAATTGACCAAATTTCAAATGCTTTAACTTTTAATATGCCTATTACTTATAGGAATTTGGAACAAACGTTAAGCCGAGATGTATGAATTATATGCTTCAAGAATAGGTACACAAGTTACTCGTGTACCTACTCCTACTCCCACTAATATAAACGATGACGACGCTGAAGTAATTAATTTATTAGAAAACATAGACTCAATTAGATATGATTCAACTGCATATGCATATGGTTCCTCTAGTAGTAGTAGTATGTCTTCCATCGCATGTACTCAAACTTCGAGTAGTAGTCAAAATGCGTTGCCATCCGAATTAATTGATTACTTTCGTTATACTATGCCTAGTAACAAATCGGTTAAGAAAAGTTCGTAAGATGTAATCGAATTCCGCGAAATAATGAACGTCGATGGCCAATTGTTTCGCAATTGCAAAAGATCTACTAACACCTCCGGTTAGCACCGTAGCTTCGGAGTCTCGCTTTTAGTGCGGGAAGAGGGTTCTCTACGAAATTCGAAGTCGACTAAAAGAAGATATTTTGGAAGCGTTAATGTGCGTGAAGGATTGGGAAGACGCTAATTATCGAATTCAACATAAATATGCCGAAATTGCATGTAATCAAGTAAGTGATATTTAATTTCAATACATTCATTACAAAATTTTATTTTCATACATTTATAATTTTTTAAAAAAATTGTACACGTAAAAAGTTTTTCGTGTACAATTTTAACTCCGCCTACACGAAATTGAAGTAGCCGGTCCCAAGCCCGGATAAAGGAGGAGGGTTTATCTTTTTTTTTTTTTAAATAAATGTATATTTACTATTTTAAAAATTATAAATGTTTTGACGAGCCCCGATAAATGTTTTGGAAAATATATATTTAAAAAAATAGAAAAAATAGACTTGTAGTAGTAGCGTTATTTATTTATAAAAAAAAAAATAAATAAATAAATAGGCGAGCCGTGAGCCGAGCTTAAGCTCGGCTCGCCGAGCCGCCCGCCTTGGGCGAGCTCGGGCGCGAGCCGAGCTCGCCCAAACGGCAACGAGCCGAGCTCGCGCTCGGCTCGTTGCCGACGAGCCACGAGCTCGGCTCGTGCGAACACGAGCCGAGCTCGTTCGTCAATGGGCCGAGCCGGCTCGGCTCGGCCCATTGCCACCACTAGCCTTTATACTACTTCCAATTCTGAGCCTACTCATGCTGAGCGTGTAGTCTTCTTTCAGGTCTGGCTTTGTAAATATGTTTTTGTGTCCCCAGCCTGAAACCCTCTATGAGTTATCTGCCTCTATCGCATGAGTTGGCGTGTGGCAGGTCTTTGAATTTGTGTTCATTCTTTTTAGCCGCCTTTTATAGAGGCATGGCTTCTCTCCAATTCCAATTAAAGAATGGTGCGTCTCCCACTGGCAGTGGGCCTCTTTGGCTTGCTCAATTGTGGTTGAGAGCCTATTTTCCACAATTTGGTGCTCCACCATCTTCTCTTTTAACAGCCAGCTGCTATGGGCTATTTATTCATCAATTGAGCCCTGTGAATGTGTCCAGTATGGACGTTTTTACATTCTTTTACAATTTGAATTCAACGTCTTCCTTCTTCATTTTTTCTCCTCACCAAGTCCCTCTTTATGTACAGCCTCCTTCTACTCTAGCTGAAGTGAGCACTTTCTTATCCATTTGGGTTCAATTTTTGGTTGGGAGAGAACTATTCCATGACATTGTCACAAGGACAAATGCCAAGGCAGAAGTTGAGATATATGCTCTCCAATTTTTTGCTCGCCAACTTGATTTTGGCCAAATGTGGCATGTTCCTCCTTATTATTCTAAAAACTTGACAGAGCATTTCTATACTATCAATAAAATCGAGGCACAAGCCATTGATGCCCACAATAATCTTTTGGCCAAAGGTTTCTCTTTGGCTCCTTTCAATCCTACTATTGTCACACACTCCCATTTTTGACCAACTCTGGTCATCTGTGAAACGTAGGTTGTTCACAACTAATGCTAACCATGCCTTTCACCTGCTGGATAGACCAGATATTTCTTCTACTTTTCCCATTCTAGCTATCCTTGTGTCTATTAGAAATCCACTTTTTCTCCTCAATCACCACTTACTCGCGCTAAACGTCCTACTCCTCTACCTGCTTCTCCACATATCCAGGCTACTATCGCCAAAGGTACCCCCAGCCGCAAACGGCCGACTTGACTTCTCCAATTTTGCAGGGTGATGATGATGATGATGATGTTCTCATCCTCAAGAGAAAGGTAATTGAGTTTGTTTATTCATGAAACACCATCCGTCATGTGTTAATGCTTTACCTGAATTTTTCAGAAGAGTTTAGCTTCCCCCTCGAAGGCTCGAGTCTTAGCATCTCATGTTCTATCACCTCCTGATGAAGCTGCTTCATCCAAATCATCTGATAAAGGGACTCTGCTTAAAGAGAAATCCTTAGTCTCAGAGTCTTCATCACAACCAATTGAAGAGCTACCATCTTCCCAAGGCGTTGACCCCCCAAGTGTTGAACCAGAAGGTAATACATATTTTGATGTGTTTACCCTTGCTTGTGCTATTGGTTTTTTATTCATTGCTTCTTGAATTCTGTAGAGGTTCCCATAGATCTGTCCATTGTGGCAAAGTCTACTCGCTCAGATAAAGGGAAATTTCCACAAGTGGCAGAGTCAACCGGTGATGTGCCTGAACTTCCTAAAGTTGCTGATGAGATAGCATTTTGCTTCTTTTTATTTTCACTTCATTTGCTGTAGTGAAAATACCAAATGCTTGTATTTTTCCTTACAGGGCATCGATGCCATTGTGCGCTCCATCCGGGACTTGTTCACTTCTTGGGGACAAGTAAAAACATCATGCTGTTCTTCAACCAGTCATCTTTCTGCTTTATCTTCTGCTTTTTCGGAGGAAAATATGAAGTCTCTCAAGTAATCAGTGCTTGAGTATATTTCTTTCATGGACATGGATATTGGCAAGGCTAGTGCTGCCAAATAAAAGGATAAATTTGAACTCTTGAGTGCAAAATTGGAGCATGCACTTACACTTTCGTCACTCAATGTTTCTTCTAACTTTAAGGCGACGTTGAAGGTTATCCATTCTGAAATCATCTCTTTGCTAGCCAAAAATGTCGAACTGAAGACTATGAGTACTCAGTATCTTCGTGCTACATCTGAAAGAGAGTATTTACTTCAAGAGATTGGTAAAGCCGAGGCTGAATTGAACGAAATCTCCTCCGAAGTTATGATTGAAGATTCTTTGATGATAAGCTTGGCTACAGAGATGAAGGAACTTCAAGCAAAGATGGATGACTGGAAGGTTAGAATAGCTGCCAAAAAGTATAATGCTTTCCAAGGAATTGAATGAACCAAGTCTTTGGTTGAGCGTTACACAAAGCTGGAGGTTGATGACGATGTTGTAACCGAATTAACTGTTGTTTCTTCTAGGCAGAGTGAGGATTGGGTAAGTGCTTAGGGAACAAATGCGTTCGGCTTGGGGTGAATTGTAATTAAGACATTTGATACCTTTACTTTCTTTTGTAATTTCGTACTAGCAACTGCTACTAGTTTTGAATGTAATGACAGCCAATGTCATTAATGAACGACTATTTTATTTATTTGCGTATTAATTGACGTCTTCTTCAATCGTCAACCCCCCAAGCATTTAATTACCTTATGCTAAACTCGTGTACAATTCCCTTCACGGAATGTTTACACGGAGCAAAACTCTTGGTATTTCAATCTTCTTTTCCAAGACTTTGGGCCATTTAACCTCGGTTACTATGTGTGTATGCAGTCATCCATATTCTGTCCTTTCACCTTCACACCTCTATAAATGCGTATGTGTTCCGCACTTATCATCTTCATTTTCATTCTTTTCTTCCACAAACCAACTACTTTGCCATTGTTTGGCATCTCATATAGTTGATCAACCATTTTCCTCTTGGATAGAGATGGATCAATTGATCTATTGTCTATTTTGCTGTATGCCTTGATATCACTTTTGGTATGGGAGATATAGGAAATGTTCTTTGGCCAATGAAGGTCTTCTCAACGTCTCCATTTATGTTCTCCAGAGGGAGTTCAATGATATAAGGCAATTTGCAAATGCCTTTCGAGCCACTTAGCTTGCTGAGAGTGCTTCTCAGCCTCTTTGTCTGTCATTGCAGCAACGCAATTGGAAAGGCAGATTATGAGTGCTTTTCAAGCCACTTTGCCTGTTGAGAGTGCTTCTCAGCCTTTTTGCCTGCCATTGCAGCGATACAATTAGGAAGGCGATCTGAGAGTGCTTCTCAGCCTTTTGCTTGCCATTGCACTGCATTTAGGAAGGCAATCAAGGCCAGTTCGTCCCTTCTCTTTGTGATTGATAGAAGATTGATGACAACCTGCTCCCAATTGTAGTTTATAGAGCATCTTGTATTTTGTATCTCATAATTTGTAATGAGTATTTGATAATAAAGGAATTTATTTGAACGTACTTCGTTCTTGTATTATTTACTTATGATCGCTTAGCACTGTTCACTTTAATCGATTTCTAATTCAATTTCCTCAGGCATGTCAAGGCATAGATGATAGGCCAAAAGTTAGCCAAAGCCTGATTTTTTACTGTCTTTTGGGGTATGAATTGTATTTCGAATTCTGACAATGCTAAAGTCTAAAGGCCTACCATTTGGTACAAAATAGGGCGAGAAAACATATATTTAACCAAATTTACTTTAGAAATTAAATAAAAGGTTACAGGCCGTAAATAAGTCCTAAGTTTTGTTCATGTGAAATATAAAGTAAGACATAATTTTTCAATAGTAATTCAATTACATTCACATTTTGTTAACCGTCTACTCAAATAGTAAATCGCTCTTTCTTCACCAAATTGGTCTTCTTGCGCGACCATACCAGCTATCGATTCTTGTTCAGCAGATATACACACTTACATTGGCCGCCTTTGGATTGGTTACACCGACACTGGTGGACTCGATAAATATGTCTTTAGGCTTTCAAAAGCCTTTTGATGCTCTTCTTTTCAGACGAATTCGTCCTGATTTTTCACTTTAAAATAGGCGAAAAAGCTTTTGTTCGCCCTGCACAATTAGAGATAAAGCGTCTTAAAAAATTTACTTGGCCCAAAAACCTTTGCAATTCTTTTTTTTTTTTTTTGCTAGGTGGTTTGGCCTCTAAAATGGCCATCACTTTATTCTTATCGAGTTTAATCCTCCTTTTGTGCACTAGAAAACCAAGGAAGTTTCCCGCATTAACACCAAATGCAAATTTCAAATGATTCAATTTTAGTTTATATTGCCTCATTCGCTCAAATGAACGTCTTAGTTGCTCAAAATGGTCTTCCTCTTTAATGAATTTGACCACTATATCATCTACATACACTTCAACAATCTACATACACTTCAACAAACTTGTCTATTATATCATGAAAAATCAAGTCATTGCTCTTGGATAAGTTGCCCCTGCATTCTTCAGGCCGAAAGGCATAACTACCCATTCAAAACATCCTAAAGCTTCAGGGCATCTAAAGGCGGTTTTGTGTATATCTTCCTCAGCTATGTAAATTTGATCGTATCCTGAATACCCATCCATAAAGGAATATATTACATGTCCGGCAGTCGAGTCTATTAAAGAGTCTACTATATGCATTGGATATTCATCTTTGGGCGTTGCTAAATTAAAATTTCTAAAATATATGCATACCCTTAGTTTACCCTTTTTTTAATACGGCACGATATTTAGGGGTGTCCAAAAGTCCCGAACCAAACCGAACCGAGCGGTTCTTCATAAATTAAATACTCGAACGGGTACCCGAATCGAGAACCGATGAGTTTGGGTCGGGTCTCGGGTCTAGACCAAGAACCAAAGAATCGAATAAGAACCGAAACTAAATAATTTTTTTATTTTTTATATTGAATTAATTAAATTATTTTATTTTTTTCTAAACAAATTAGCAAATTAATTAAATAAATCAAATTATTTCATAATTTTAATTTTAAAGACCAAATCATTTTTAAAACCCATTAGCCCATTTTAATTTGAAGCAAATGAACATACTTTATGTAGTGTTGCTGTAATATTAATATGTATTTTTTTGGTATTTGTATGCATTGAATTAATCTTATTAGACATGTAGTTATTTATATATTTTTGAATTGGGCTACGTTAATTTGTAAAAGTTACGAATGAAATGTCATTAGTTGTATTTATGTAGCATTGCTGTAAATATTAAAAAATTTAATTATGGTACGGAACCGAACCGACCCGAACCGAACTGAACGGAACCAAACCCGAACGGTTCCATAATTATATTTGGACCCGACGGGTCCATTTATTAAATACCCGAAAGTTTTGGGTCGGTTCGGGTCTCTTCAGAACCGAACCGACCTACGGACACCCTAACGATATTAGACAACCATTCAACATACCTAGCTGTCCTAATAAAACCTAATTTTAACAAACGCTCAATTTCTTTCTTTACTTCAGGAAGTAGATTAGAAGTAAAACGCCTAGGAGGCTGCTTATGAGGTTTAAAATTTGGCTTAGTTGGTAATCTATACTCTACCAAATTTTTATCTAAACAAGGCATATGCTCATATTTCCAAGAAAAAATAATCCTTATATTCTTTTAATAAAGCGATTAATTTATTACTAACCTCTTGATCGAGCATCTGGCTGACAAATGTTAGGCGATCTTCCCCTTCGGTAAGTGTATCCAGGCTTTGTGATCCTTATTAATTCGTCGTCCATGTTCCTTATAGGCACTTCCTCTTTTAAACAATCCACCTTGTTCACTTCTTGGCCAATACTATGCTCCAACTTGAACACTGTTAATTTGTTTCTCAATGTTTTTAATGCTACTTCTTCTTTCGTCTTGTCTTTATATTCTTTATTGAAAATCATTAACCTGGTTTTGAAGGCCTGAATGTCGGCCATTTGCCTTTGTTGCTAACAATTCATTTAAAATTCTTTGATTAACTTTTTGCCAATCACTGGCTCTTCCAGGGCCACTATGTTTGGCCTCATTTTATTGAACATTTCAGTAAGTGCATTCACCGAAACGGCTCTTCACTCTGTGCAACAATTTGAGTTTCTTGTCCATCTTAAACTACCCTGACAAGTTCATAATTTCCTTCGTAAATGAATCTTTCCATCGAGTTTATTTCTGCAACAAAGGGTATATGATCTGCCTACACCATTTCTGCTTCACCCTTGTCATTTCAAAATACCAAGCACTGGTGGAGGGATGAATGTATGCAATGACTCCCATTGATCCAATCCCTTTCTAGTTACACGTTGTGACTAGTAGGGTCATCTATTACAAAGAAAACAGTGGTCCTAGTATTGTCCCTACAGTTATGTCCAGTGGCATAACTCCTTTAGCCGAAGTTGCTCCTCCATTGAAACTTGTGAGAATGAGTTCTGTTGGAATCATATCACTTTCTGTCTTGGCAAACTTCCTCATCATTCTGGACGGGATGGTGTTTAAGGCTGCTCCGTTATCAATGAGTACTTTCGCTACGGTATACCATTGACTAAAGCTTTCACGTACAATGGCCTCAAGTGTTTAGTTAATTTCATGGCTGGTCTCTTGAAGATAACCTTTTCAGCAACATCTATTTTCACTTCATGCTTGTCCTCTCGTTGAATTGTTTCCTTGTGATAACTCAACATGCAATATGTCACACCGAGCTTCGTTTCCTGAATTTCATTTCTACCGTTCTCTAGTGTTTCTTCTTCGCTACCCATCCCGTAGGAGGAGACTTTATTGTTGGATGTGTCCCATATTTCTCATAGCGAGGCACTCTCCTCTTCCTTTTAGATGTCCCGTACAACACATAGTAATCAAAGGAACGCCCAAATGTGTTGATTTTGTTCATGAATCCATATGTGTTGATTTTTTAAATCCATGTGTTGATTTTGTTCATGAATTTAATGCTTTGAATTCTTTGGTCAATTATTCAATGATTTTGTGAATCTATTACGAATTGAGATGTGAGTTTTAGATTTAGACCGCATAGTAAAATCCTGTAATTTAGTATAACTTGTAGATACACCTATACTAATTATTGCGGTCATTAGATGAATTCTTAGAACAACTACTTTGTTTAACTAAGGTTAATTCATATAGAGATATGTAATTGAATTAGTTAAATAGACTCCATGAGAAATCGAAAATGGTAAATTGAATACTTAAGAAGAATTCAATCGAACACTACAATAGTAAAGAATCTTGATTGGCGAATTAATGATGATCTATAGGTAAAATTGTAAGTCTTAGCATCCACATTCATACTTTTAAAATCCAAATTCAATAAATTGTATACGTTAAATAATTCAGTTTAGTTACAACAATTAGATAGCAATCACAAATATTATTATTTGATTTCAATCAAACTAAAGTTGGAATAATTTAACCAATTGTTAAATAGTAGTTCACGTGGGAATGATATCCGGACTCATTGGTCACTATATTACTTGTTACGATCCATACAGTTGCGTGATATAAAAATCGACAACAATTACCTATTAATAACTAATAACAACTTAACAAAAGAAAGATGATTTAAATGCAAGCAAACAATAGTATGAAATAAACAAGAGAAAAGATTGAGAATAACTTTAAGAGCAAAGAGTTGTATTCGATTCAAATGTGACAAAAATTGGTATTTATAGAATTCTGACCAAAAGGTGATCGTCGGAGAAGAAGCACGTGGCTTCATCTCACAGGTCGAAACATTATATCACTAGTTTGTTACACATTTAATACATTGACAATGATTTAGCTACCCTACAACATAGGCTGACAGACTTGACACGTTCATTATTCTTAAAGATTGCGTACAGGTCTCCTAAGAGCCCGCGAGAGTTTCGGCCAAAAGGAACTTCGAAATGGAGGACTTCGGAATGGAGAGCTTTAACTTGATCCATGAGTTTTTACCCAATTAAAGATTTTGTCCGTTAACAAATATTTTGTTTTGTTCACTGCTTTAATTACTATTGTGGCAATTCAACATAGAATAAAATTGACTTGATTGACTAAACATTTTAAAGAATTAAAAAGTGATTTATTGCTTTTAATTGGTAAGTTTAATTCCGTTTTATTCACCTATTATCCATTAGATGATTTTAGAATCGAAGTGGTGACTTTCAAATACTAAGTAGTAATAATAAAGAGATGGTTAATTGTAAATTGTAACAATATTTGATCTATTGAGTTTTCAAGAACAAGGAAAAAGTAAAGATGTAAAACATTATTAAATACTGGGATTTTAATATTATTTAATAAAAATCAGAAAAAAATATGAAAATATGAAATTCTTAAAATTTTTGTAGGGCATTCCTTGAATATGGGGCCTTGGGTGACCGCTTAAATTACTGATATGATTAAGTTGACTTCAACGCTTATAACTCATATAACTCATAAAGGTTACAACTGACATTTAAAGATATAAAAATTTCTAATTTAAGGAGTTAAAGGAATGGGGATTTTTATTTCCCAATCATATTTTTTCGATGTTCTTCCCCCCACAGGATTGAAATAGATACCATCACTCCTTGCTTCCCAGATGCAATAACCACCCAAGCAATCAGTTGCCCATTTTGAATTGAAAACGTCAAATGCTCGATTCTTTGAACCCCACCATAGATGGCAGAAAAACAATGTACTTTCAAAATAGTTTTCACAAAAACCCCAGTTGAATTCTTGATTTACATGAAGTGTATGATGTCCGAGATCATCATCTCCCGATGCACAGTGCAACTGCAATGGGCTAGAGTTGGGTGGCAGTTTATTGAAGAGATGCACCTCATAACGACCCAAAAAACATGATGCAGCTACATGGTCAAGGCTGCAGCTGGCTAATATGATGACATATAATAAGAGGTTTTGGTTTTTCATCCTTGTACAAGTCATACTAGCTAGCTTTCTCCGACACTTGCAATTATTTATATAAATATTTGATGGTCAAACATACTGGTGAATTAAAATGAATTGATGAGATATTATTGAATCTGAAATGAATTGATGAGATATTATTGTAATTCAAATGAAATCTAGGTAATAATTAATGTGGATTGAAGAAAATATTGTAGCAATTCCAAATGGATTGACAAAATAAATTATGAGATTAAAATGAACCTATGAGATATTAAGATATCCAACTCATGATATAGATGATAATTAATGTGGATTGAAGAAATATTATAGCATTTTCAAATGGATTGACAAAATAAATTATGAGATTAAAATGAACTGATGAACTTACTTTCAAAATTTTAATGATTTTTGTGCACTAGTACAAATACACATAATTTTTAATCAAATGGAAGTTTACCAAGACTCCACATACTAACTGTATCTTGGAGAATGGGTATGTGTGAAGTAAATTAAATTCGTTGTAGACTTGAACAATTAGAAGAAAGTAGAGAAAAATATGTAATAATATCTTGTCCGAAGTTGATTGGGAACAAGGAAACAGATTCTTTTAAAATAAGATATAATTACATAACTACAAATGTTTGAATTTATATTTTCAAAATTAACGAACTTAAATGGATTTTTTAAAAAAATCAGGTGGTCACGTTTTGCGACATCTGATAAAAGTTCGGTCACATTTTGCAACCTCTTATAAAAGTTCATATTGACAGTCAAATGGGGATTGATTAGTGGAATGATGATCAATGTATATTGTTATCCGATTATAATTTGTTTTCATAATTATCACTCGACTCGAGAATGCAATTTCGACTTTTTGGTAAAATAAGCCGGAATTGATAGATGTATCTTAATTGGTTAAGAGTGACATAATTAGAAACATCTATTGGAGTTTGGGTCTTGTGAGTCCGATTAGGTCCTTCTGTTGACCTTAATATAGGTGTGAGACTTAATTAGCTTACTAAAATAAAGTCCAAAGAAAATTGTGCAATTGTGAAACCCTAATTGAGCATTATAAATATGCCATTTATGGGCACATTTTCTTAAGATTAGGGTTAGCCACATTCTCTTATTTTCCCAAAAAGGGAGGCACATAAAGGTGGAAAACAAGGGAGAATGTCTAAGGGGGAGGCTTTGGCTAGAATGTTAGAAGGTCATTTAAAACTCCTTCATGGTTACTTTCCCTTATGTGAGAGGATTTAAAAATAAAATCTAATTATCTCAAGGTGATCTAAGATCTATTATTCATTTTGGTTTAATCTTCAAAGGAAAAATAATTTTCTTATGTTGGTTAAATCCAATAACCATAAAATACAACCACCACCACTTCAGTATATTTAGAAGGCTCTAGATATATAACTTTGATGATTTGATCACCACTTAGAAAAATAAATTCAATCCAAAAAATTCAAAGAGATTAAATCACTATATTTTATTTTTAATTTTATAAAATTAACATAGATAAGAATTATCTAAAACGAAGATTCAAGAAATTCAAATGAAATAAAATATATAAACCAAAACTTATCCAAAAATGCATTTAAACTTGAAATCACCGAAATTCCGCAGTAATGCATTTAGGTAATAAAAAAATGAAAATTGTTTTCATATTCATATAAGAAACCTATTTTGTTCTTAAAGTTGATACGAGAAAATGATTTTTACTAAACAAGACGAAAACACTTAGCATATTCAATCACTTCATTTGTTTTCAATTGGAATGCATGAAAGGGCTCGTAAATGATAATTATTGATTTTCAAGAAAATGATAGTAGCTTCAAAAATTGGTAGAAAAATGATTTTCGACAATTACTTCGATGAGTTATTGTAAATATAAGTAGTAATAATAAAGAGTTTGTTAATTATAAATTGTAATAATATATAGTGTCTTGAGTTATCAAGAACAAGGAAAAAGTAAAGAAGTAAAAGAGTATCGAATATTGGGATTTTAATATTATTTAGTAAAAACTAGAAAAAATATGAAAATTCTTTAAAAATTTGTATGGCCTTCAACCTTAGATGACCGCTTAAATTAACAATATGATTAAATTGACTTCGACAATTGTAAATTATATAATATAACTTGTTATGACTCGTCACTAGGGACTGCCACGTGGCCATAAAAAAATAAGCTGTGGAACCTGATCCGACCCAACCACCTTAGCCGAGGTCCCTTATCTAAGGCGCTGTTATCAGCAGAGGTCCAATTATTCCTAAAGCACCTCCTAGATCCGAAGGATTTGCTTATGATGAAGATCTTTACTTGGATGATTGATATGACCTTTGTGAAAAGTGTACTTGTGTCTCGTCTTGTAAATGTAAGAGCATTTAATGCTTTGTAAAGTTAGGAAAGTCAACATGATAGCTAGGATCTGATGTTTCAGCCGAAAAGATGAGGCCACGTGTAATGGGATCCAAGCGTCACCATTTTATTTGTAACACTATAAATATCCCCATCATGTAACAATTGAAGACTAATGAAACTCTAAATACTCAAAGCAATATATCTTATTCTCTTGTCAATTTATTACAACTACAAACATTGTTCTTATCGATTGATTATTATACAACCTTGTGTCCCGTAAATTCTGCCGAAATCCGAACGGAAACGTCTCGTGTCATTGAACTTCTCCTATATCCAATCTTTGGAGCGATCTCTACCGTAGATAGGCCTTAACATGCTGGATATGGCTTACGCATGCACGAGTGGGCCCGACATTTGTTAAGTTCATTTTTTGAGGTCAACGAGCAATCCCGTGGGAAAAGCTCTTTGAAAAGAATCTGGGTATTCCCCTTGAAAGAGGATTTGTTCTTGAAAAATAAACAAGAGGAAGCCCCCAGAGTTGGAAACTATTTAAGTTTTAGGCATGAAAAAAAATGACCTCAAATGGAGACGCCCCTCTCAGGCGAATGAGAGACAGTGACGATGAAGTCCCCCGTCACAGTCATCCCAGAGGGTCTGCGCCGACCCCACCACCATCATAGATGAGGTGGTAAGAATAGCGGCCCAACTTACAAGAGAAATGGCAACTATGGCAGCCAACATGAGAAACATTACCAACCAATGCAAGGCCATGGAGGTCGTCCAATCCTTCCATTTGCCCCTCAGGAGCAATACCAATAGAAAGAAGAGGTGCAAAGCCAAAGAGCTCATCCTCCCAGGCATCCTAGAAGAGCTAGCCCCATTGAGAATCTCTTCAAACTACGTTTCTAGCCGACCCACCGAGGCCTCATTCAATGAGGATAACTTTCCTCCAGAATATGAACCAGAGCATAGGCCTCAAAGATCCACCAGTGTGTTTGACCGGCTCGGCCCCGCAGAACTAAGACATAGGCAGCAACATGAAATGCCAGCGCCTCCGAATAGACCCTAGCCCCCACCTCCTGAGGCTTGGCAACCGGAGGAAAGCCAAGGATATGCCCTCCCGGGTTGTGCCGCCTTGGTCGAAGGAGGGACGAGGAAGCGGGAAACCAGGCAGAACTTTCTGCTCCACCGCCAAGGTATAAAGCCGATGCATACTATGATTCAGATGGCCCCCTGAGATCTTGTGACTCAGACGATGACGATGAGAACCTACCATTCTCACAAGAATTGAGGAACGCCCAGGTGCCGAACCACTATGTAATGCCCAAGATACCAAAGTATGATGAGAGAGGCGACCCAGCTAAACATTTGAACAGCTACAAAACATACATGAGCCTGAAATGCGCCACCCCAGCTGTGAAATGCAGAGCTTTCCACTTGACTCTTAGTGGAGCTACTGAAATTTGGTATAACAGGTTACCACCTGGGAGTATCAGGAGTTGGCCAGAGTTTAAAACTACTTTTTCGAAGAGATTCGCAGTAAGCAAAGAAGGCGAGGACCCCATCCAGCTTCTTCAGGACATGAGTTAACAGTCCGGTTAGACTTTAAAGAGCTTCCTATCCCACTTCACAGACGATATGACATATTGTGTTCAAGTCACTGATCGTGAAGCCTTATCGGTGATGAGAGGAGGCCTGAATATGAACACCTTATTCTTGAGAGATGTGCAAAATCAGGATCCCATGACCTACGACGCTCTCCTGGAAATGATTAGACTAGAAATTATCAACGAGGAGCTGATTGAGTACAGGAACAGGGCTAGTAGAGGTCTCCAACCTCCACAAAGGTAGCGTGGGAGATAACCTACTTCTCACTTGATGGACCACCATCAGGATCAATACGGTAATGAAATTGCTCCCAGCTCAGGCCAAGCACTTACCACAGCTACCCTAAACGCCATGCCAACATTGGCCTATGAGGATGTACCCGCAACAAACCCTCAGACGAATGAGTCTATGCAGCAGGCCCCCCGTAGAGGACAAACACAATAGCAAAGAGGCTACCGAGACTGAGTGGAAAACACCCACATCCATGAGATTGATACCATTTTTGGAGGCCCTTATATTGGTGGAGAAATAAGAAACTCCCAAAGGAATTATGTTAGGGAAGCAAAAGGCCCTCCACTGACAAGTTATATAGTAGACAACAGCTCCCGAAGGAGTCAGTCACCACTCATTATGTTTACTCGTGAAGATTCAGAAGGTGTCCACTATCCCCATTGTGATGCCCCTGTAGTAAGGGCAGTGGTGGCCCGAAATGAGCTGAAACGAATGTTGGTGGACAACGGGAGCTCGGTTAATATTCTTTTCGGATTCTCCTTCAATAAAATGATACTGGACCACGAGTTGACCCCCATCAATAGCCATCTATATGGCTTTACAGGAGATAGCATAATCCCGAGAGGTAAGATCACACTTGCCGTGGAGATGTGGGAGCTACCCCTATCAACGTTTAACTTCATAGAATTCTTGATTGTTGTAGTAGGTCGGCCTACCACGAGGTGTTGGGAGACCAGGATTGATAGATCTTGGAGCTGTCACCTCCATCTACCACATATGCATGAAATTCCTAACTGATCAAGGGATAGTGACGGTAAGAGGTGACCAAAAAGGGGCTCGAGAATGCTATCTGAACTCTATAAGGAAAGTCGAGCCTATGGACATGAACATGGAAATTGGTGTCACGAACCCGAGAATGCCGCATTGGATGAACTCGACCCACGCGTCATTGAAACTGACTCCCATACAGCCCCAATTGAAGAACTGGAAAATTTCCTGGTTGATCCAACGGATCCTGCCAAGTTGCTGAAAGTGGGCTGAGCCTGGCTCCAGAATTTAAGAAGAAGCTCAAGGAATTATTATATAAGAATTGTGACGTGTTTGCTTGGAGGCATGAGGATATGGTGGACATCGACCCCGGGGTCATTGCCATCACTTGAAAATCAACCCTAAAGTTGCCCCTTATAGACAAAAGAGACGAGCTTTAAACCCGGAAAGATACGAAGTCCTAAAGGAAGAAGTGCAGAAACTAATCAACAATGGCTTCATCAGGGAGGCCCTCTACCCGAAGTGGGTCTCCAACTTGGTCCTAGTTAAGAAGCACAATGGGAAGTGGAGGCTATGCACTGACTTCTCTGAACTGAACAAGACGTGTCCTAAGGATAGTTTTCCACTCCCGAGAATTGATCAATTAGTAGATTCCACCACGGGGCACGCGTCTCTAAGCTTCATGGATACGTACTCAGGCTACAACCAAATTCCTATGTATCCAAGTGACGAGGAGTACACTTTTTTATCACGGATCGAGGACTCTATTGCTACAAGATGAATCATTCGGGCTAAAGAATGCTGGAGCAACTTATCAGAGACTCGTAAAAAAGATGTATGCCGACCTACTTGGCAACACGATGGAGGTTTACGTGGATGACATGCTTGTCAAAAGCTTAAAGATTGGTGACCACATAACTCACCTCAACGAAGCCTTTCAAATCTTCTGAAAGTACCGCATGAGGTTGAATCCCCTCAAGTGTGCATTTGGAGTCGCATCGGGTAAGTTCTTGGGATACATGGTCAACCAACAGGGCATAGAGGCAAACCCTGAGAAATTACAAATGTTGATTGAGATAAGGTCCCCTCAGAACTGAAGGAAGTGCAAGGTCTAATTGGTCGGGTGGCCGCTTTGAGCCGCTTCATATCAAAAGCTACAGACAAGTGCCTCCCATTCTTCAAAGTGTTGAAAGGAGGCAAGAAATTCTAATGGATTGAGAAGTGTGAATAGGCCTTCCAGGGCCTGACAAGGTACCTAGGGCAGGCCCCCCTCCTATCAAAACCCAAGCTTGGAAAAGTTCTACAACTTTACTTGGCCGTCTCCCTAGATGCCATAAGTACTGTACTTATAAGAAAAAAGGGCTCAAACCAGTTGCCAGTTTACTATATCAATAAGGCACTGCTAGCCCTTGAGACACGTTACCCAGATATGGAGAAGTTGGCCTTGGCATTGATAACTGCATCCCGCAAGTTGAGGCCCTACTTTCAGGCTCATACAATCCATGTGTTGACAAATTTCCTTCTCAGACAGGTATTGCAAAAACCTGATGCCTCTGGTAGGTTACTGAAATGGGCAGTGGAATTGAGCGAATTTGAGATCTTCTTCAAGGCTAGATCCACCATCAAAGGCCAGGCCCTAGCAGATTTTGTGGCTGAGTTCACCAACGTCCCTGAAGTGGACGAAACTATGGAGCCCGTCGAGCCTCCCACCTGGAACCCATTCGTGGACAGTTCGGCCGGAGAAACAGGCTCAGGCACAGGCATGATACTGGTGAGCCCCGAAGGTCATAAGCTGAACAGCGCAGTGCTGTTTGGATTTAAGGCCACAAACAATGCGGCTGAACAAGCTAAGGAGGAGGTCTGCTCATTTTATATTGGTTGATGATATCCTTTACAAGCGTAGATTATCTTCGCCTCTTCTTCGATACATCGAAGAAGAGGGGGCCAACTACGTACTCCGTGAAATCCACGAAGGTGTCTGTGGCAACCACTCGGGAGGACTTTCTTTGGCCAAAAAAGTATTGAGACGGGGATATTATTGGCCCACCTTGAAAAAGGATGCCATCCAATTTGTTCGAAAATGTGACAAGTGCCAACATTTCTCCCATGTCCAAAGGAAAACCCTCCCAAGAGTTAACTCCAGTATCTAGCACCTGGCCTTTTAGCAAGTAGGGTGTGGACCTCATTGGCCCCTTACCTAGGGGCAGAGGATATGTCCCCAGGGTTGTGCCGCCTCGGTATGAACGTCGAATGAGGGATGATAAGGCGAGAAACCAGGCAGGACCTTCTGCTCCACTGCCAAGTTATGAAGCCAATGCAAACTATGTTTCAGATGGTCACCAGAGATCTTGTGACTCAGATGATGATGAGAACCTGCCGTTCTCACAAGAATTGAGGAACACCCAGGTGCCAAACCACTATGTAATGCCCAAGATACCAAAGTATGATGGGAGAGGTGACCCAGCTAAACATTTGAACAGCTACAAAACGCATATGAGCCTGAGAGGCGCCACCCCAACTATGAAATGCAGAGCTTTCCACTTGACTCTTAGTAGAGTTGCTGAAATTTGGTATAGCATGTTACCATCTAGGAGCATCAGGAGTTGGCCAGAGTCTAAAACTACCTTTTTGAAGATATTTATAGTAAGCAAATAAGGCGAGGCCCCCATCCAACTTCTTCAGGACATGAGGCAACAATCCGGCTAGACTCTAAAGAACTTCTTGTCCCACTTCATAGACGAAATGACATATTGTGTTCTAGTCAATGATCGTGAAGCCTTATCGACGCTAAGAGGAAGCCTGAATATGAACACCTTGTTCTGGAGAGATGTGCAAAATCAGGATCCCTCGACCTACGACGCTCTCCTGGAAATGATGAGATGAGAAATTATCAACGAGGAGCTGATTGAGCACAAGAACAGGGTTAGTAGAGGTCTCCAACCTCCACAAAGGCAGCATGGGAGATGACCTACTTCCCTGATTGAGTGATATTTGATCTTAATGCGTTTAGTCCTTCCATGAAATACCGAATTCTTTACCATGGCAACAATGATTGATTATCACAATGAATGGTTGTTCCAAAGTTTGTTTATGATTCAAATCTTCCATCATTTTCCTTAGCCCATTGCTTAATTTGTAGCCTCGTATGCAACTATGTACTCTGCTTCAACTGTTGATTGAGCCACGGTTTTTTGCTTGACGGAATTCCAACAAACAATGCTTGAACCAACATAAAACACATAGCCAGAGGTGCTCTTCATGTCATCAATTGATCCAGCCCAATCACTATCAGTAAAACCAGTTAAAAACAAAGTTCCTGATTTCCTGAAATTGATTCCCATCTCCTCTGTTCCTTTAACATATCTCGGCACTCTCTTAGCAGCTTGGAAATGATTTACACTTGAATCTTGTTTGAATTTGGATAACATATTTACAGCAAACATGATATCAGGTCTTGTTGCTGTTAAATAGAGCAAGCAACCAACCAAACTTCTGTAAAAAAATTCATCTATTTTCTTGGCTCCATCTTCTTTCATCAGCTTAAAATCAGAACCAAATGAGTGTTAACTGGCTTACAATTCTCCATGTTGAACTTTCTTAACACTTCCTTAGCATATCTTCTTTGGCAAACAAAGATTCCATCTTGTGATTGTTCAATCTCCATTCCAAGGAAGTACTTCATTTATCCCAAATCAGTTATCCCAATCACTTTCTTCATTTCATCTTTCACATTTTCAATCAGTGTTGCATTGCTGCCTGTAACCAGAAGATCATCAACATATACGGATATAATGATCAATTTCTCCTCCACTTACTTTCTGTAGAGTGTTTGCTCATTCACGCTTTTGATGAAACCAAAGCTGTCTAAGTAATCATCTATTCTGCTATTCCAAGTCTTTGGAGCTTGCTTTAAGCAGTATAATGCTTTCCTCAACAAATACACTTTATCCTCCTTTCCAGCTACAGGGAAGCCTTCTGGTTGCTCAATGAAAATTTCTTCATTTAAGTGTCCATTTAGAATGACTGGTTTTACATACAATTGATATATCTTCCAGCCTTTTTTAGCAGCTATGGCAAATAACATACTTATTGTTTCAAACCTAGCCACTAGAGCAAATGTCTCAGTAAAGTCAATGTCATATTGCTAAGCATAACCTTTTACAACTAGTCTGGCCTTAAGTTTGTTGATAGAACCATCAGCATTCAGCTTGGTTCTATACACCCACTTAACTCCAATTACATTCATGATTTTTGGTCTGTCAGCTATCACCCATGTTCCATTCTTTTCAATCACTTTCAATACCTCATTCATTACATCTATCCACCCTTGTGAAACAGCTACTTCAGTAAAGTTTGAAGGCCCTAGCACGGCTGAATTATAGGTACCAAAAATATCCTTAAGTAATCTAGTTTTGATCACTTTATTTTCTAAATCTGATCCACTGTCAGGTTCAGCTTCTTCTTCAGCTTCATCTTTATTGATGACAACATCCTTTTCTTGTGGAATCTGTCTTGGAACCTCCAATTTGTTCACAGAACTTGATTCCCAATTCTATGAAGAATCTTCATCAATTTTGACATCCCTGGACATCATCTTTTTGGTTTGAGGATTATATACCCTTTATCATTTTACATTTCCACAATATCCAACCAAGACACCAACTTCAGCTTTTTTACTCAGCTTATCCCTTTTTGCATCAGGAATGTGAGTGTAGCATATGCTTCCAAACACTTCCAGGTGAGCCACATCAGATTTCACTCCATACCATGCTTCATAGGGTGTTCTCTTATCCAAGGCTTTAGTTGGTAGTCTATTAAGAAGGTATATGGCTGTGTTCACAGCTTCAACCCAAACTTCATTTGGTACCTTCTTCTCCAACATCAGATATCTGGCCATCTCCATAACTGTTCTATTCTTCCTTTCACAAACTCCATTTTCCTAAGGTGAATGGAGAATAGTCAGCTGATGTTTGATTCCAAAGTCATTACAGAATCTGTCAAACTGGCTGCAGGTATATTCAGTGCCATTATCTGTCCTTATGGCCTTAATTTTGCAATCACTTTCATTCTCTACAAAGCTTTTAAACTTCTGAGAAACTGCTGCAACTTCAGACTTCATTTTTAGAAAATAAACCCAACACATCCTTGTTATATCATCTATAAAGAGAACAAAATATATGCTGCCATTTAGAGTTGATGTTCTCATTGGATTTTTAGGAATTGGCAACCGGTTTGCTTTCCCAATTGACAAACATCACATGCACAAGCATCATCATTTACTTTGGCATATTCTCCACAAGTTCTAGTTCATTCATGTGCTTGAGTGAAGTGTAATTAGCATGTCCAAAACGTTTATGCTACAGGGAAGACTCAATCAAAGTACTGGTGAGAGCATGATGGTTTATATTTTTCCATTGCAAAGGGAAGCTTCTATGTTTCATTTCAACTGTCATCAGCTCAAGGTTATTAGGATCCAATATAGTGCAGCTACTGTCCTTAAATATTAAGTTATAATTCTTCTCAATCAACTGTCTAACACTTACCAGATTTTGATCTATATCAGGCACATAGAGTACATCAGAAATAAATTTGATACCTGATGGCATCTGGACAGACACTTTCCCAATTCCTCTCACTTCTACATACTCTCCATTTCCAACCTTAACTCTTGATCTGTATGCATCATTTAATTCCACAAATATGCTTGAGTTTGAAGTCGTGTGATGAGTGCATCCACTGTCTAGCAACCAAGTTTCAACCCAGCTGCCAACTCTGTAGTTTATGGCTAAAAAAGATGCTCCTTCTGGTGATTTGCTTGCTACTTTAGCCTACTGCAGATCCTTCTTCTCCTTTTGATTTTTACATACCTTCTCCACGTGACCAAACTGCTTGCAAGCTCTGCATTGAACTCCAGGTCTAAACCAACACCACTTTGGAGAATGACCTTTTCTTTTGCAATGAGGACAAGGAGGATACTTTGCATCCTTCCCTGCACATTTTTTGTTTTCAACCTCCTTCTTCTCGTGTTGTGGTTTCTTTACTCCAAAATCGATTTGAGCTTTATGTTTTCCTTTAACAAACAAAGCTCCTTCAACATGTTCTTCTTGCCTAAAGAGTCTCATTTGTTCTGTAACTTGGAGTGCATTCACAAGCTCAGCCAAGGATATGTTTGACAGGTCTCTTGAGTCCTCAAGAGAGGATATTTTGGATTCAAAATTTTCAGGCAAACTTATCGACACCTTTTCTACAACCCTCTTGTCTGGTAATCACCTTCCAACAACCTTATTTGGTTCACCACTTTCATCAGCCTATCAGCAAACTCCTTCACCATTTCTGTGTCCTTCATCTTCAACGTTTCAAACTCCCTTCTAAAGTTTAGCACTTGCATTTGCCTTGTTCTTTCATTGCCTCGGAACTCCTCCTTTAATCTGTCCCATGCCTCTTTTGCAGTTTCACAGGTTATGATCCTAGTGAAAATTGCATCTGAAACAACAGATTGAATGCAAGAAAGGGCCTTGAACTTCTTTGCTATCTCTTCACTATACTACTTCAACTGAGCAATGGTTGGATTAGCTCTTAATGGTGGCGATTCTGATCCTGTTTTTGTGATTTCCCATAGATCATAAGCCTTCAAGTATGCTTTCATATTTGTAGCCCAAAAATCATAGTTTTCTCCTATAAACACAGAAGGTAATGGTGCTGAAAAACCACTTGAAGCCATCTCACTCACTTACCAAACACTCAGCTATTTCAGTGAAGGGTAGCTCTCTGGTTTTCTCTCGGAACACTGCCGTTTTGCTGCTTCTTCAAAGATCAGATTAAGCTGTGATACCATTGAAAGTATATGAAAAACAAAGAGGAGAGAAAGATAAGTTTTTATTCACACATGAAGTGTTACATGGCTGAATATATAACTTAGGTTAGAAATAAGTCCACAAAACATAGGACAAATGATAACAAAAACATTGGTTTGATGACAACAGAAGTGACACACAACTATCAACATGAACGCCAAAAGTAGTATGATGAGATGAGCCAAGAGGTGCTGCAATCGAAGCAGTTGGTGGCTTAGTATCAGGACCAATTGAGAACTATTGAGGTTAGTTCTGTAACGTCATAATTTCCTTTGACGGGATCCCTTCAATATCAGTCAGTAAGCTGTAAAAAGACAAAAGTTGACATTGAAATATTATATCTATTGGCATATAAAAGAAGAATGTGAGAAGAAAATGTTAGAGAAAAACTGTTGCCAATTAGGATATGATACATTTTGAAGTTAAACCTACTGAAAGATGCCTAATGGACTTATGTCCTTGTTTAATTGCCGATCTTGCAGGTGAACAACTATGCCTTGACATTGAATTTGCATCAGGCTCAGAAGAGCAACTCGATCCCTAGTCGTTACCATCCAGATGTGTTCCAATAAGGAAATAATACTCGGCTACAGAACTTGCTGCAACGGGTTCTTTTAGCTCTCACATAGGAGGTTTATTGAAGTGTTCAATATTAATATTTAGAGCCTGTTTGATCCCTAATTTATTGTAAAAATTCATTTTGGAATAGTAGATTAATGAAGAATATGTGGTTAAAAAATAAAGAGAAATTTTGGGTTTGTGTGTAATATTATTTTATTGAAAAATTTGTGGTTGAAAAGAAGAGAGCGAAAAATGTATTTTGAAAATAATGGAAATCAAACAAAGACTAAGTGGGTAAGAACTTGGGTGTCTAGATAAAGCTATGTAAGTTGAGGCCATTTTTCATGGATATGGCCTAAATAATCCGGTGACCGGTAATGTCAATTGTCAAAGCTTGAAATCTAATCTCTTAGTTATTTTGTTATGAAGTTTTCTTTGGAATAATGCTTTATAGCCTTGATGGTGTTGGAGAATCGTGATCATACTCAATAAAACTAATTAAAAGAGTTGTATTCTTGCATTTAAATAAATTAATCATTTAATATCATATAAACTGGTATTAAACACCAGTTAGACTAAATAATATTACTCGATTCAATTCCTTAAATCCATGTTGAACTCAACTAATTTACAACTTGAGCTAGAATTCAAACCGACACTAAACGAGCCACCTCGAGTTATCTAGGTCGACCTTCAACCTTGTGTCAGAGCTCGAGGTCCTAGATCCATAAAGAATAATACTATCCAACATCAGTGATGTTGTGCGGCCGCATTTTTTAAATGGCCACGTCAAAGTTACCGTACACCACATAAGCCTAACTTATTTTATATTCACCATAATGGTCTTTTACAAAATGTAAAAGATGAAGATACACTTAAAACTGTCCAAACGCCCGAATTACAGTCTGGGCCCAAACGCCCGAACCACCATTTGGGTCGTCTGGCCCAGACACATGGCTATCTAGTTTTCCAGACAACCATGTGGGCGATGAAGCTCCACCCAAAAAAAACCACCAAAATCACCTCTAACCTCGATTCTAACAATATATGTACTTCAAGCCATGAACAAATTCATAAATTTTATCGAGATTGAACTTAAAAATCTAAGAATATTTACCCATACGTAAAATCATAAAATTTAAAAAAAAAAAAAAAAATACTAACATTGATTAAATGTGTTGAAAATGATGAAGATGATGGTGAATGTTGTTGAAGTCAATTTCGTCAGCTTAATTTTTTTAACTCTTTTTTTGGGGGGATTTTGTTAGTTTTTAAAATAAAATCTGGTTAAAGGCTATTGTGGAAATTGGATTGAGTCAACCAGTCATTGGCCATCATTTCCTCGATGTTGAATACCAATATAGGTGTTAACATGTCATAAGTTCTATTAAATGAGTCATAACTCTTTGTATTTAATTGAACCTGTAATTTAATATCATTAATACTTTCACCTAGACGGGTGTTAAACATCAGCAAAGTTAAATAGTTTTACTCACAATAAATGCAAGCGAACACTTGCACACCCAAAACCATAAGAATAATAATTGTGCGCCAGAAAATGTATGATAGAGAGAATGACACAATGTGTTGGAATGATGTTATTTGATAAAAAAATTGACTGTATTTTAAACAGTCCAATGATATGTTGCTATATGATATTATGTTAAAAAATTATGTCAATCATTATGTTTGTGCAGCATGATTCAACCAGAATCATCATTGCTCTATAGATGAACTAAAAGTTCGCTTCTATATTTTACTCAGTCAAGCACAGTCTGATTTGTCGACACCTGAAGTTCAACTTGACTTAGATAACTGTTTTCAATTATCGTAACCCGTATGATTCAGAAACATGTAGATCATATTAAAAATAAATTAAGTTGCCAAAACAAGTCATTTTAGTACAGAGACAATTCAAGCATAGAGCTATACAAATAGAATTTCATATGCTTTTTTTATCATCTGGCAGTAAAAGGTCCACATACACAGTTTCTAAAAAGAAACACTGCATTCTGTTTTTACATTACAAGAACTTGCCCAGAACAGTTTTTCTTGAAGGGGTTTCAGAGCTGTCTGGAGGCCCGTCTGTCGTCTTGAGAGTGCCAAGAGTTATAGAGTTAACCTGTTTCCTCAATTTCGCATTGTCAACTAAAACGTCTGTCAACATCTTCCTCAATTCAGCATCTCTTGTCCTCGTATTGCCACCATCTGGACTTGCGATGGTGCCAGAATTATCTTGTGCAAGAAGATGTGCCTGTTCAATGCCATGAATAGTTATAAAAGTTAAATCAGCAAAACTTACAAGGTCTCAATGGCAGCCAATGAAAGGGTATTGGGTAAATCAAGAATTGAAATACAGAGTACAATGCAAGATTGACAAGCCGCATAAATACTGTGGCTTGACTAATGAACCATCAATGAATCCGATACATAATATGCTCAGTACACCTTTAAGTGGTTTGAAATTTTCAAATGGTCTGCTTCGAAAACATAAAGTCACAATTTTCGCCTTCTATTAAGCAACTGGTGTCTCATGCTACAATGATGGAGGTCAAGTGGCGTTTGTGTTCCACAGTTGTCAATGGAATCGGATGAAATATGTTAGTTCGCGATGTGTGTTCTCGTGTAACATAAAAAGGAGATCGTAAATTACTTAAATGATCAAGTATATTCTACGAAATTTCATTACTTGTTACCATCAGGCATCAATGGAGTAGGCATGTAACGCAAAACAGCATTTGCATAGAATGGAAGCCTGTTAGCTCCTGTTAACTCTTTACACGTTGAAACAGAATTTTTATGACTACCACGAGATTTCACATGTAATGAAGTAATAGAAATAGACAACTTGATGCCAACAGGTGATGACAGTAAAGTTAGTCATAAGAATTACCTCTGCAAGAAGAAGACCAATACGATTATCTGATGTAGCCAACAGATTGGCAGCCTCAGATTTAGACGAAGTATCCATTTTCAGTTTATTTTCCTCGTCAGCGAGAAAATTCAGATTGCATTCTTCAAGCCGACTGCGAAGGATGTCACATTCACACAGCAATTTTGCATTGGCAGTATCTGTATATTCCCATTTTTGCCTTTCCTCCTGTAGTGTCCTCTACAATGAAGCAGAAGCAGAGAAAGATCTACTATTTCATGACACAGCATCGAAAGCACTATAATATCAAAACAGAAAGAGGTCGACTGAAAATCAGAGAAATATCTAGACAACAAGCAAACCATATTATAACTGAATAGCCAGGCAACAATTTATTTTACAGTCTAGATAGATAAATATATGATGGAAAGCTACGTTTATTCAAACCATTAACAGTTTCAAACCAATGCTTAACTAAATGAGTTGTAATATCATCAGCATGTAATATTTCCTCAATGTTTTTCATTCGTAAATTATTTTCCTATTTTCTTAATCTACAAAGCACAGAATTAGGATGGTCCTAGAACCAATCTTTAGAATTAGGATGGTCCTGGAACCAATCTCCATTAATTTAATTTACCCCGAGTGCAAGTATTCAATAATGACAAAATAGAATGTACCTCAAATTCAGTTTTCTCTTTGGCCAATCTGCCAACCTCCTGCTTCAATTCCAAGTGAAAACTTCTAAGTGATTTAACCTCCCTGACAAGAAGTTTAACATCTGCTTTTGATTTCAAGTCGGACTCTTCATGATGCTTCAGCAAGCTCTCAAGCTTCTCTTTGGTAATATCTAACTCTTGCCGCAATGCTTCATTCTCTTGAATGATTGAAGTTCTTGTTGATTCAAGATGAGTTTTTTCGTCCTGAGTATTTTTTTATATATTATCCACTTTTATATAAAGAAGAATTAGACAAAAATCACAAGACAAATTCAAACCTGCTCAGCTTTCAACTTCAACTCTATCTCCAAACACTTTCTTCTGAGTTCCTCTGTATCCCACTGCATTTTAGTAAATCTTTCCCTTTCAATTAGAATAGCCTGCTCCAGATTTTCTTTGCCACTCTGCTTTGTAGATCTCAGTTCAATTTCAAGATCTTTGACCTGCAGATGTAAAAACTTTAGCCCATGTCATTACAACCAATTGTCAGAATAAGTCATTGACAATTTCTTTCAAAGACTCGCGCTGACATAATATTAGCAGGGAACATCGTTGACACTCTTAATTAGTAAAATAAAATATGTAGATGCCACTTCTCATTTCTTGAAGTACCAATCATATTTTTCTTCAAGGACATACTGAAAACTGAAATTTTTAAATCTAAGCAACTTCATACCTGACTCCATGTAGATTTTGAAGGTTATCTATGTAATATTAGATAATGTCAAAGAGAGATGTTGACTATGGACTGGTTATAGAATAAAGACAATAACATAAATGTATTGATTATCACATTTTAATTACAGTAGGATTATGATTTCTAATGGGAAGAGATAGATTCAGCCGAAGTACATGAACTCTAGTCATCAAATGTTGTGTAAACGGCAAATTTAAACACATCAGTCTGGTACTGGTAGAATACAGAGATGAAACAGATTAGTGGGAGTAAGCCCAAATAAGTTTTATCCCTTAGAAAACAACATTATTACTTCTTAATTTTCATCGTCAAAATAGAAATGTTAAAAGATATCAGATCCAGTTATAATATTTCTGCAGGGCCAATGCATGTAAAAAACAACACAAAAAAAATATATATAAATAAAAACCCACTTCTAATAATGAAGCTGATTTTTGTAAATACAATATGAATTCACTAAGACTTCGTAGAAAAACTAATCAAGTGTCGTTTAGGATTTCTCAGATTTGGAGTATACCTTTGTTGTGAGATATTGTCGTACAGTAAGCTCTTGATTTAATCTTGTTATAAGATCTTCCATATCTGCCTTTGATGTGGCTACCCGTTGTTGCATAGTAGTGAGAAGCCTGTTCATTTTCTGTTGTTCATCTGTTGGAAGAACAAGTAAAGTCTCGTGTGAGAACTGTAAAGCTGAGCTGACAAGCATATCCATGGTTCTGAAAGCTTCAGCACTTCGAGAGAGTTCAGATGAAGTACTGCAAATTTGTTGTGCCTCCCACAAATTTAGAGTTTCACCTGGTGTGGGCGAACCTTTGTCATTCTCAGGGCTTTCTCTTGACAAACAACGCTCAACTATTATGGGATTTTCAGATCCTGAGAAGAGTTCCATTCCGCACTCATGAAGAGATACTGCTTTTGAAGTATCTCTGTACATCTCATTCCTGTCTATACCACTTTTAACTCTACCATGAAACAATTCGCTATGCGAATCTTTTTCTTGATTCCCTTGCATGAATTCCTTTGAGAGCTTAGCATCATCATTTCCAGACAAGCCTTCTTTTATGGTTGCTTCTGCTGGACTAGCTAAATCATGGTCAGGTGTTGCTTTTTCCATGCCAAGTTCCGAGTAATTATCCTTCCAATGCTTAGGTGTCCCAATCTGAGATGTTTCATAAGCATAATCATCGCCACAACTCGATATTATGGCAGATGTGCCCGTAATAGAAGAGACAGTTGAGTGGCTAGAAATTGGATATGATGGAATGTTACTATTGCCAGCCAAATTTACATCTGACTCCTGATGACTAGACTCACAGAATGCTGAAAAGTATCAGAAAGTAAAAGCAAATAGAAGTGAATAAGTTATAACACAAATTTCTGTTTACAAGAAGGCAGACGTTCGTCAGAATAGACATAAATATATTTACACGAATGTACAGGAAGAATTGCGAGAAAACACAGCAGAGAGATACATACACGACCTTGCAGCTTCTTCCAATTCAAGAAAAAATGCTACAGGAGCACTCCTTGACAGATCAATGTCGGAAAGTACTTTCACTATCCAATCCTCCAAAGAACACCTACGCTGAGATGAAACTTACATGAGGATAGTATTGTGACAAGACTAACTGATTATAACTAATAAGCAAAAAATAATAAAAACAATGATAAAAATAATCACAAATAAATGTTTTATACAAAGTGAAAAAGAAAATCAAGGGCAAAAGTAACACCCAGCAAAGTTCTTTGAGAGATGAAACATATACCATAACTCGAATATATGGGAAAAATACACAATTCATTATATAAGAACCTGATAGAAGATAAACAGATCATATATGTTCATGTTAATTGTATTTGAAGTCTCCAAACCAATAAACTTCTAAATTAACTCTCCCTCACAATTATAAAAAAATACCATAACAACAAACTAAACCTTGTTAATGAAATAAGGTTTTCAGCCAAAACAAAAGAAAAAATAAATACAAAGATAAGCTCAATGTTTAGAGAAGTAAACTACTGAAATCATTTAGGGTCCGTTTGATTGCGAGGATGGAAAATGGGTGGAAAGAAAATGTTTTACAGGGAAAAGATTTTCCTAGAAATTGTTTTACTAGGATGTGTAATTAATTGTGTTCGATTGATATAATTTTCCATGGAAAATATTGAAAGTTTTGTGTACGTTTGACTTCGTTTTTTATGAAAATTGTCCATTAAAGTGATAATTTTTCTACCATTGGGTCTAAAATTTGTTCTAATTGCCAAAAAAAAAAAAATTAAAAAAAATTTATCATACCGAATACCATTCGTTTGCCTTTATTTTGTATGAAAATTGTCCATTAAAGAAAAAAAATTTACCATTGTTGATAGAAATTATTCCAATTGCAACAAAAACAAAAACATTTTTCCCACCAAAGTGGTGGGAAAACAAATTCCATGAAAACCAAGAAAAGTGGGGTTGGGGGGAAAACAATTTCTAAGGAAAATTTGCCTATCAAACAAGGCAAAATATGGAAAATGAAAAATATTTTCTATTTTCCATGGAAAATTATAGATATCAAATGGACCATTAGTTTCTATAACAACCAAAAATGATGTTAAAAATATTTTAAATTTTTTTTTAAGGTAATCAAATATTATATTAATCAAAACTTTATACACAGAAAGTGTATCATCAATACAAATCAGAAAGAAATATCATGAAATTGGGCGACCCATCTATATGCCTAGTAGCCGCAAAGATTAAATCAAGTATACAATGTCAAATAAAACAACTCCTTAAACTTCTATGTTGTCCGTGTTTGGTCACACCACACAATGCATCCCGGAATAAGGTCTCTGACAAGTTTGTTTTCCTTATCTCGAAACTTTCTCCTTCATGTCTTTAACATGTCCTCCATACGCCTCGGCATCACCCAATCCATATGTTGCGACACCAAAATATCGTTCCACAATAAACGAGCAGCATCACAATGAAGAAATAAGTAATCAATCGTCTCCCCATCCCTCTTACAAATATAACACCACTCTTTAACATAAAAACCCCTTATACGAAGATTATCCACCGTTAACACATGTCCTCTGACCACCGTCCATAATAGAAATGTCACTCGTGTGGACAGTTTACATTTTCATACCATCTTCCAGAGGAATGAACTCTCTTCAACTCCCGATAGAGATCTAAAATAGATGCGAACTGAAAAAATACCATCTCGTGTCAATCTCCACCTACTACTATCATCCTCTCATGTCCTGATATGTGCCTTGTATAAAGATATCAGAAACAACGCATAATCATTCAGTTCTCAGTCCTGCAGACCCCGGCCAAAAACAATGTTCCAACGGGAGCTCCCATAATGAATATCTAATGCATCATTCACCATGGCAAATAGCTCCAACGCAATACGATACAAAGAAGGAAATCCCACCTTAAGCGGTTGATCTCTACACCAACAGTCATCCCAAAAGCTGATTGTATTACCATTCCTCACAACAAATGTCAACCTATCCCTAAAGTCGCTCCACCTTCGCCGAATATACCACCACAAACTCACCCCATAAGGACCACGTCTCTCACCTGAGCACCATCCCCCCTCCATAACACCATATTTTGCCCCTATAATAATTCTTCAAAAGCTCTCCCTCTTCACACCAAATTGTCACAACCATTTATCCAACAAGACCTTATTAAACAGTACAAGACTTCTCAATCCGAGACCACCGAATCTAATAGGAGAACAAGCCGCATGCCAATTAACCAAATGCAATTTTCTCTCCTCCCTTCTCCTAATCCTCCCAAAAGAAACTCCCTTTAGATCCTCTCTAATTTTTTTATCACTGCAACAGGAATGGGAAACAGTGACAAGAAATAAGTAGGAAGATTCGACAGAGTTGACTTTCTGAGAGTAAAACGGCCTCCCTTCTAAAGGTACATACACTTCCACCCTGCTAACCTCCTCTCCACCCTTTCCACAATACCGTTCCAAATCTGTGTTCTTTTAAACCGTGCTCCTAGAGGAAGCCCGAGATATGACATAGGCAATTGTGCCACCCTACAATCCAATATTTCAGCCAACTCTTCCACGTTGTCGACCTCTTCCACTGTGATAGCCTCATATTTTCCCAAATTTATTTTCAATCCAGACACGGCTTCAAAACATAGGAGTAAACGACGCATGTTCCTGGATTGCTCAACATCCGCATCACAGAAAATCAGCATATCATCTGCAAATAGCAAATGAGAGACTTGCAACTGCTCGACAACAAAACCCCTTATCAAACTTTGCCCCACAGCCTTCTCAAGCATCTTACCAAAACCTTCCATAACAATGACAAACATCAATGGAGACAGAGGGTCCCCTTGTCTCAATCCTCTACTACTGTGAAAGTAGCCCTCCAAGGTGCCATTCACCATAATTGAGTATGAAACCTTAGAGATACAAAACTGAATCCACCGGCACCATTTCTCCCCAAAACCACATCTCCTGAGCATATACAAAACAAACCCTCAATTAACGTGATCATATGCCTTCTGAATATCGAGTTTACATAACATTCCTGGAACCTCCAATCGCAGTCTTGAGTCAATACATTCGTTTGCTATAAGTACGGAATCCAAAATCTAGCACTCTTTGACAAAGGCATTCTGAAATTTAGACACTTCCTTTCCCAGCACCTCTTTTAATCTATTCGTCAAAATCTTCGCAATAATCTTATAAACCCCACTCACTATGCTAATAGGACGAAAGTCCTTAATATCTGTCGCTCCCGATTTCTTGGGAATGAGCACAATAAATATAGCATTGGTGCTTCGTATGAATCTTCCACACTGAAAGAACTAGGTAAGGACGTCTACAATGTCTGATCGCACCACCTTCCAGCAACCCTTAGAGAATGAGAGAGAATCTATCAGGTCCTGGAGCCTTATCGTCGTTCATGCTGAACACCACCTCCCTAATTTCATCCTCCCCAAATGGTCTTTCTAACCAACTAGCATCCTCCTCATCAATAGTAGAGAAGTCTAGCCCTTCCAATTCTGATCTCTAACCCAACTGCTCACTATACAGGAACGGATAAAAACTTACCATATGGGTCCCGATATCATGTGGATCCTCATAAGTGACCTCATCAACCTCCAACATAGTGATTAGATTGTTGCGCCTATTGGAGTTAGCTACCTTATGGAAAAATTGGGTGCATCTGTCTCCCTCTTTCAACACTTGACCCTAGATTTCTGACACCGAGCAATCTCCTCCATCTCCACCAACCTCTCCAACTCTTGCCTTAATTCTGCACGTCTCGCTCTACCATCTCCTTCCAATCCATGATTTTCCTCCAACCTATCCAATTCCTCTATATCTGAAAGGCATTGATTTTTGCGAAAAGTGACATCTCCCACCACCTCCTCCCTCCACCTCTTAAGATCCTGTTTCAAGACCTTCAATTTCCGATCTAATACAAAACTAGGAGACCCCCTGAAGTCATAGGATGCCCACCAATTATGTACTCGTTCCTCAAAACCTCCTACTTTTAGCCACATCCCCCCAAACCTAAAAGGCATTCTTTCACTGCGCCTTACGTTTCCAGATAGTAAGATGGGAAAATTATCATAATACAACATCCCCAGTCTCCTTTACGTGACCTCGGATACTTAGCCTCCCACTCCCCCACACACTAAAAATCGATCTATTCGGGATAGAACAGGTTGATCTCGATTAGATGACCAAGTAAAGTCTCTCCCAATCAAAGGCAAATCCACCAACATGTTCTCCCTAATAAAGTCTGAAAAGTCCTCCATAGCCCCTGTTAATCTCCCCCACTAGACCTCTCATTGGGAAATCGAACTACATTAAAATCTCATCCAATACACGTTGGGAGGTTCCACCAATTCATCATCACAGCCAACTCATCCCAAAATCCACCTCTACTCTCATCAGCATTAGGCCCATAAACTCATGTAAACATCAAACGAAAGCTATCTCCAATATTTCTAAACGAAAGCAATAGAGAAAATAGCCCTTCACTAACCTCCTCCAAATCACAAACTCTAATATCCCACATTAATAACATTCTTCCTGAAGCCCCCGATGACCCTGCAAAATGATACCCCACATGCTAAACCCCCATAAACTGCGCACAACAGCCCTCAAAACGACCTCCAACTTTGTTTCTTGTAGGCATACAATGTCAGCCCTCCATCCCTTAATGGATTCAGAACACCTAAACTTTTCTCAGCTTCATTAAGCCCCCTCACATTCCAACTAATTATTTTCGAAGTCATCTAAACACCTCATCATCCCTTCCCATGTGGCCTCTCATTGACTCTCCACCCTTAAGATCATAATTAACCAAGCATTCAAGACGCTTAAGTTTACGATCACATTTTCTTGCCTCCTGATGTACCAGCCATGTCCCCTATTGACCTCCAGGTCCTCGAATAATTGTACAAGCCTAGTTTCGTGCCCATCACATGACACACCTACCATCTTGCTGAAATCCAAAATTTTTTGAAGGACCCAACTCGAAGGTCGAGGTCTATCGTCAAATCCTCTCATCTTCGCCATACCCTCAACATACATGGGATCAAAGTAGCGTCCCTCCTCATCCTCCACCCGAACCATATCACCATATGTATCCCCCTTCTCGGCTTCTCCAACCCACACCACCAAAGCATTATCATTCCCTGGATCCCATTCCTTTGGAGACTTAGAAAATCTCCTACAATAGGTATTCACCACCCTAGTTGCTGAGTCAATCTGCCCTTGCCGTTTCTCAGTAACCAAAGCTGAGCTATCACCCACCACAGTCCTATTTTCGTGCTCACTATAACAATGATCCCTTTACAGAGGGAATCGTATCCAGCCCACCCTCATTTGTAGGACGATTGATCCCTTCCTTCAACTCCGAGTTCAGAATCGTAGTACCCGACTCCCCTACCTCGCCCCTAGGTTCCGTCTCTCGAGACGTCTCGATCATTGAATCCCTTACAACCCTATCTGTTTCCTCCATCTTGACCCTACTTCCATCGCCGAAAGAATTTACCACTACAATTCACGTTTGAAATTCGCCTGGAAGCTCATCTAAGCCCACCCCACACCTACGACAATAAGAGCATGTTTGGTTAAGCTTAAAATCCAATTAAAATTGAAAATATAGTCGTTATTGGGTCCCACTCATCTAATAAAAGTCAATAATAACAGCTAGTTTTTCAATTTTAATCCGAATTTAATATCTACCGAACACGCCCTAAATGTTCCTGGGACCTACTATAGACATTTTTTCCACCACCTTGATCAAGTCATCCAATTCCCTTTTCAACGCTTGAATGCGAGCCCGTAATTCTGCATTAGGGTCATTCCCTTCATTCTCCGCCCTTTCCTTACACAGCAATTCCCGCTGATCAGCCTTTTTTGGTGTCCAAACGTTCACCGTCACATCGGAATAAGTCACCCCTGATCGCCTCTTGTCATCAACTATTCGACGTTTAGCCTTATCTCTAGAAGCGAGTGAATCAACAACTGCTTGAAACACGCGTGAAATCGATGCCTATCCTTCTCCATCCACTCCTTCCGATACCATCACAACTCCTTTTCGACGCCTCTCCCTGTACTGAGCTATCATCAAAAACCTACCACGCTTGTTAGCACAACGTTGTGCCAAGAAAGCTCGAGAAGACTCATTAAACTTGGCAACGAATTCCTCTATCTTATTGGCCATCCTCAACTTGTCCATCATATTCAACATCCAGACGGCACCTTATCGACCCACGCAAATTGCGCCCGATATCTTCGATCCCCATTCTGATAGCTTAATAAACCCTGATTCCGTGACAGACACAACGAACTCCTTTACCTCAACTCGAAATCGTGAATTGATGACCTTGATACCCTCCGTGTAAGTCTGTTTCCCACTATTTTGAGCAAATGAACTAGTGGATGATAAAACCAATGCTCGGAATGGCCTCGGAGCAGCATGGTGGATCTGGGAGTCTCTATTTTTTCCCTTATCATAGGAGGACTTGGATGATAGAATAACTAACAAATAAAAAGCAATTATCAACGTTTGTTCAGTTTTCAGAACAGTAAACTTGATCATCATTGTATAATATACTTTACTGGCCTCTCCTAAAATTTAGAATAAATTACAAGCCTAAAGAAGAAATAACAGGTCTCAACACATGTTTATAGACTATAGTCCAAAAACTTCTCTATTAGGATAAGCAGTCAAATCTTTAAGGAAACTTTTCGTTGGCAAATGGTAAAATGATCAACTTGATACAAATGCAGTTATGAGGTCTCACTCATGAGTAGTTTGTGTTTGAAGAATAAACATGAACTAGCTTTCCACACGAGGAAGTGCTGAATTTTGGTCAAGAAACTACATCTTTTCTTGTCTTGATCTGCTTGTCTGCTTATATGAATTTACTATCTCTTTGAATCAAATAAGAATTCGGAAAACTTCAACCTCGTATACACAGTAGTTAAAATGTATAATAAATATACAAGATACATCACGTATATTTTGATATATATCATCTTAATTTAAAAGGATATTAATGCAGTAGTACACAGGAAGAAACAAAAAATCCATAGCAAACGTAATCAGTTGTTTGTGGATAGGGATAGATAGATTGAGAAACTAATGCTTATACCAGTAGGCAAGGTGTCAGCAGCACTCAACAAAGAAGCACTTAGAATATGATTTGTTTACTTGGGGTAAGAAGGGAAGAAGAGGCTCAGCAAACCTGAAGGAAGAAAGAAGAATCAGTGAAACAAAATTAACTAATTTTCGTTAAAATTAACTAATTTTCGAAATTGGAAACGATGTCGTTTTGACACTTACAGAAACGACGTCGTTTTATATCAAATTAAATTGTAATAATTGAACACGTTTTTATCTTCCATTTCTGTTGCCATCACGTTTTCTCTCTGTTGGAGTGTATATATACACGTGCCATACATTCTCTGCAAATCATTCACGTGAATTTGTTATGAAATTTCAGTTATTAGTGGATTGATTCTTCAATTCAGCTTATCTCTCATCTCTTCTGAAGAAGGAGCTGAAATCGAAGACGAGCCATGACATATTGGTATCAGAGCAGGCGTATATCACTGGGTAATTGTTAGAAATGGATATAAGATCAAAAGCAACTGATGAACATTTGAAGAAATTAAATCTCGAAGTGGCTGATTTGGGTACAAGTTTTAATTCAACTACAACCAAGATATACCATTTACCACCAAGACTTTCGGTCCTAGATGGTCCCATTAAATCCATATGAAGTAGTTCAAGAGGCTTCCTTGTATGAGGAACTCTGATCTATTTACCTTGTTGATGCGGGCCACATACTGTGGTATCAGTATTTTCAAGTTTAGGTAAGTCGTTTACAAGTTCTTTCTTGGCGAGTTTAGATAAACTTTTATAGTATTGATGCCACAGTTCAGTTACATCAATCTTGGCACTACTGTACACATAGTGGGAATTAGGCAGGACTCCGTAACAATTATCTAAAGTTGTTACAGTTTCGCGGACAACAGTACCAGTAGAATCATATACGGTACATCTTGCATAATTGACCAATGCTTAAAAAGTTTGACTTTAACCCTTTCACATAAAGCACATCAGAGATGGCAGGAAGTCCGGATATAGTAACAACACCTTTACCAAGTATAGGTGCAATAGCTCTATCTCCAAAAGTCACGACACCGCCATTCCATTCAACAAAAGAAAAGAATAGGGCTTTATCTCCACACATATGTCTAGAACAAGCACTATCAAGGTACCACATAGAGACATTTTGGCCCTTAAATGCGACGTGGGCAACGTAATAGTTCATCTAATCATTTGACCTAGATACATCATCTTCTTAACCTAAACCAGCTCAACTTCTTTATCAGATTCTATAGTAGCTATAGATGCGAAGGCCATGAGCCTTTGATTATCTTATTTACTAGACGTATCACTCTAAATGCTAGAATCTGATTCATCATCACTTAAAGTCACAGCTAAAGTCTTACATCTACAATTATTAGAACTCATTTTCAAGTCAGGACATTCGTTCCTATAGTGACCGTAACTCTAACAGATTGGGTTTTCTTATTAGCAGTCCTAGAGTTACTCTCTTTGCGATTATCTTTCACGAATTTACTAAGGAATCCAGTTTTTCGTTCTTGAGGTTTTCTCCTATTCCTCATCACCTTCTGAAATTTTTTAATGAAATAAGCAACTTCGTCATCTCTAAGGGTCTCAGTATCAGTGGACTCGCTCTCCTCTTTTCTTATGGTATTCATGACGATGGATTTAACCTTTTTAGGTTGAGAAACAGTGAGTTCATACATTTGAAATGATCCTATGAGTTCTTCAATCTTAACTGTATCTAGGTCCTTGCTCTCTTCTATCACAATCACCTTAGGTCTAAACCTCTTGGACAGGGATCTAAGGACTTTTTTTACGATTTTGGTCTCGAGAATCATTTCACCTAATTTAAAGCTAGAGTTAACTATATCATTCAGCTTTGCATAGAATTCATCGAATGATTTATCGTCCTTTGTCCTAATCTCTTCAAACCTAGGGGTTAACATCTGCAATTTAGAATTTTTAACAGTTTTTGTTCCCTCGTGTGTGGTTTCTAGAATATCCCAAACTTCTTTAGAAGTTTCACACATCGGCACTCACCTAAACTTTTCAGCAGATACAGCTATGAACATAGCATGTAATGCTTTACAGTTCCAGTTGCATTCATTAAGGTTAATTTTAGTCCACAGAGATGTTAGTGGGTGTAACTACACCAGCAACAGTTGTTGAAGGTGGAGCCCACCCATTTTGAACGCTAATCCAAATACGTTCATCCAAAGATTTAAGGAAGGCTCTCATTCGAACTTTCCAGTACGCATAGTTTCTACCTTCAAAAAATAGAGGCATAGATAATGACTGACTCATCTAGATGATATAAAGGGTCAGGAATCGAATTAAGGCGCTGATACCAATTGAAAGTTACGCAGTTCGACCCTAACAGTACCTAGAGGAGGTGAATATGTATATTATGCAGAATTAAAAATATTCTAACAAATTAGCAACAAGTCACCAATTGTTATCTCTAGATAGTTAAACAATCACGTCAGTTTAATCATATGTTTGAATACCGCAAATTATCTAAGCAATAAATAAAACAGTAAATCAACACACGGTATGACCACGGATAAACCCAACTGGGAAAAACTCTGGACACTTTGTCGGTTAACAATCCACTATAAATGATTTGAACAACTTACAATCTATTAGACTAGACGACGCGTACTATCTGATCATTTGACTGCACTCCCTGCAGCTCTCCCTGGATCCCGTGCTCCCCTACACTAATCCTTAGCCGCTGTTGCCAAAGCTCTCCGTGGAATCTGCTACCCTGCAGCACTCCTAACCTTGTGGAATCATCTATTTCCCATGAATCATTGAAAAATACAGCGTTCTTCACAGACTGGAACTCCAGTCGAACTTCCTCAATTTTCAGAACTCTGGTCAGATGTAGAGGAAAGACAATTTGGTATTTGAATTATAAAAACAATGTTTTTCTCACCAAAACAATCAAAGTAGAATTGAATGAATCTCTAACAGATGTAGCTCTTGCAATGTTCAACCTCATCAATTTTCGTACAGAAGTATTTTAGTATATATAGGTAGGTTAGAAAAATGAATGGGCCAGGGAAAAAGCCTTTAAATCACGAAATAAATTTTTTTCGGATAAACATGTCACTCCAGCGAGGGCTTAGCGACAGTCAAGGGATAGACTGTCACTCAAGTGAAGTAGGGGTGATAGTCTAGTAACAATGTTTCTATTTTTGTAGCTCGAGCCAAACTTTGGCGATAGTCTAGCGAAAATCCGTGCTGTTTTCCTCTTTTGCCATTCTCGAACCTAGAACTAATAACCCTATTTTCAACTATTTGTACATTACTCCTAGACTTTTAAAACATAGTACAATTCGTCATTTTGTTTACAGAATCGCCAATTATAAAACATTGAAAACCTAACATTTACCATAACAATTTATGTATAATAATATAAAACCAAATTGTTAGCATCTCATGACAAATTTTAATATATGTAAATGATACAAATCATAAAAAGTTCACTAGCCCATCTGTCCTTGAAGTACAATCAAGAAAACGATACAATCTGGCCTTCAATCTATTTCTGTCGAAAGAAAATGAGGGTAAATATCTGTCATACGAGTCGAGCAAGAACTTTATGAAAGCATTCATGTTGAATGCCTCAGAGTAGGACTTATACCCGACAGTTGCTTCGATCCTTTCACTTGAGGTTGCATAAGGCGGAAGATCTCGTTTATACATAGCAAAATTCAGTATTACTTCAACATATTACCTTTAGTGGAAATTGGAGGTTATGATATCCTGATTTGCAATGTTAGGGTTGGTGGATTGGGGATTTTTTATGTTAGGGCTCCTGATTTGTTATTAGGGATCGTGGTTTTTCCTTCAATGAACAAAAGTCGGGTGTTGCAACAAACGATATTCTTACGAGGCAGCCACATAGATGAAAACAATGCCGTCAATTTCACACACTGGATTCCGTCATGCCACATAAGAAAATATTCAAACCGTTACTTGGGAGTGATGGATGGAGAGAATTTTGTGCAAGTTCAATGACCATTCATAAGCAATTCGAAGTAGAGTGACTATAACATGGCAATATACAAATTTTAGTAAGTAATGAAACTTTTTACCCCATCTGAAAGCGAATATGTATGGATGTGAGAACTCATTTCATGATGTCGGCAACCTCGACGCCATCGTCGACACGATGGTAAACCCCTACTTTCATCATTTACAGTTGACCCTAGCTACAGTCGCGATGGAGTTACAAACGACATTGAAGCAAGATACTCTAACGGAAGCGTAGGTAACGTTTCTTAATCTTCATTTGATTTGGGGAAAACTCTTGTTGTACTTTAATTTTTTTTTTTTTTTAAACCTTGAAGTCTTGTTGTAATGTTATGCTTGAAATATGTTTTAAAACAATTGTATGAAACATTGAAACCTTAAATAGAAAATTTAGAAATAGTTATTAGAAAAATTATTGGTCAAGCAGTTCGTTTCCGTCTTCACAGTGCCATAGTATATATATATATATATATATATATATATATATATATATATATATATATATATATATATATATATATATATTACTTTTAAATGGAAAAGAAAATGATGTACATCCCTATTCCACAGATGAAGCTTTCTGATGGGGGTCTATATATTTTAGATGCAAAGTTAATCATTCTCTTGTAAATATTTGTCATGGGATGTCTAGGTCGTTTAGCTACTTTATATGCCTTGATGCTTTTGAATTAGTAAAGAGTTGGTGTTCTATTTTCCTTTAGTTTCTATAGTGGTAAGAATTGATTATGGTATTGTTTTCATAAATGTAGGATATTTAGAAATTCTTTCACCCAAAGATGACAATCTGAATGGTAAAAGCTTAGGGATAGAAACTGACATTATTGGGCCGACTGTTGGAATGAAGTTTAATGATGAAAATGAGGTGTTTGAATTTTACAAGAACTTCACATACCAAATCGGTTTTCCTATTAGAAAAAGAAATTCGAAGAACGGTGATGACGAGATTGTACATTATGAAACTTTGAAGTGTAGTCGGGAAGGCCATCGAACAAGTGGTACAAATGCTTGTCTGAAGCCTCAACCAACCATCCAAACTCGGTGTAAGATGAGATTGATAGCGTGTTTTGAATTTAATGGAACGTGATGTATTAATACTGTCCATCTTGAGCACAATCACAGAACAAGCTCATCAAAATAAAGGCTGTATCGATGCAATCATGAAATTAGTTCACACTTGAAACGACAGCTCGAAATAAATGAAATTGATGGTATACCATTGCACAAGAGTTTTAACTCAGCAATAGTTGAAACCAGTGGTTATGAAAATATGGCATGTGTTCAGAAAGATTGTAGAAATTTCATTGGCAAAGTTCGTCGATTAAGACTCGGTGAAGGAGACGTTTCCATACAAGCGTATTTCTCGAAAATACAAACAAGTTGTCCTGGTTTCTATTTCAATACAGACTTGGATGATAAGGCCCGTCTCTAGAACATGTTTTAGGCAGATAACATGTGTAAACACGCATGTAAGGAATTCGGAGACGTAGTCACATTTGACACCACATACTTGACTAATAAGTATGATATGCCATTCGCTCCTTTTGTTAGGATAAATCATCATGGACAATCAAATCTACTTGGATGTGGTTTGGTTTCAAATGAGGAAACAAGGACTTTTGTATAGCTATAATTTATGCATGATAAAGCTCCAAATGGAATTATTGCGGATCAAGAACGGGCTATGTAAAATGCAATTGAAATCATCTTTTCGAACACCAAGTATAGATGGTGCTTGTGGCATATTTTGAAGAATTTACCAAAAAAATTTGGCAACCACAAACATAAAGCTTCTATTCTTTCTACTGTGCATGTGTTAGTATACGATGTACAAAGTTGTGAGAAGTTTGAACAAATTTGGAATAGGATGCTCGAAGATTATGAATTGCTAGAACATGGTTGATTGACTGGACTATACAATGAGAGAAATTGATGAGTACCATGTTTTTTAAGAACTTCATTTTCGGCCGGTATGTTGACCACTCAATGAAGTGAGAGCATTGATGCATTTTTTGATGGATATGTTCATTCTAAAACATCCCTTAAGTAATTTGTAGAGCAATATGAACTTGTATTGAGAAGTAAAGTTGAGAAGGAGTTTCACGCTAATTTCAAATCATTTTCACTAAAGGTTCCACGTGCAACAAGGTACGAAATGGAGAAACAATTCCAATCAGTGGAAACAATCGCGAAGTTTAGAGAGTTCCAAAAATAGTTTACCGAAAAGGTATATTGTGAAGTCATATCTGCCCATTATTCCTACTTACATCCTATTTATAAAGTACGTGAAGACATCATTTTGCTTGAATGTATGATTCCAAAAATGTTTAAAGTGTCCTTCCGTAGGGAGGAATGTCAATTTCAGTGCAATTGTCACTTATTTAAGTTTAGAGGAATTGTTTTCAAACAGGCAATCGTATTTTTGCTCTGAAATCAGGTACAAATACTACCGAATAATTATATATTGAAGAGATGGAGGAGAGATGTTAATAGACCATACACAAGGGTTCCAATCACTTATGATGGTTGGATTCACACTACCGATCAAGTTAGATATGAGAAAATGTGCACTTCCTGTACAAAATTAGCTGACTTGGTAGCACGTGACGAATTACGATGGAAGAGTATTATGGATTGGGTTCAATTCCTACAATGGAGTTATTGATGTTGAAGTCAAGTAATGTGGGACCTCAATGCCTTGATGAGCAGGAGAGTTGGCTAGTAGAATCATCTTAGATTCAAAATACCCAAATAGAAAAGGAGTTCCTTAAAAACTTCATCGAAAATGACATCTCGAAACTAGTTCAAGAAAATCAAAAACCTCTCTTGAAACTTGCCATCCGGATCTCGTTTCCCCTTGCGAAGAGTTATGTTGAAGGAAATCTCCAAATAGTCATTTTCATAGACTATATTAGCATATTTATTGAACACGCTTGACAGGTCATTGATTGGATCTTTAAGCTTAGATGATCCCAAACAAGAACCACTTGATTCACTTTCTAATGCAATGAATTATCCTCATACGGCGAAACATTACATCACTTGAAATGCTGGCAGTCTCGAGTAGAGCAATGGAACATCCGTCCTTTGTTATTTTTTTCCACCTCTATCTATTTCTGGAACCCCTCGCCACGTTGTGGGCATTCTCTCTTTCTGGAGTATTCCAACAACGAGTGGCCTGGCTGTCTGGAACTATGGTAAATTCCTTTATTCCTTTCCGCCATCGAACAAATTTAATGCAAAGTACAATTGAAGAAGCCCAATGTCAAAATAGAAACTCCATATAACAGATAATCATGTGCAAGTGCAATTGAACAACACTAATTCATAATTCCAATAATATTTTTTTTTTTAACTTAAAGGCTACATTATCCAATTTCTACAAAACCTAAATATGTCATATTCCTCAAATTTCAGTTTTCATTCCTTGTATTCAACATTTGCATTAATTTCCCAAACTTCAAATAATCCATGAATAACTACTATAAAAGTTACGAAAAGTAACAAATCTGAAGTAGTCCAAACGACAATGTAAATAAATGGAACCAAAATTTGAACATGTCCAATTTCTACATAATCGAGTCACGCTCCTATTTCTAAACTTTCATTTTCCTTTCCATGTTTTTTTTATGTACTAATTTTTCAAACTTTAGATAATCGATTAATAACCACTAAAAAATTTACGAAAAATAACAAATCTAAAGCAGTCAAAATGACAATTTAAATAAATGAAACAAAGTTCGAACTCCGAAGGTCGGCAAACAATATAAGCATGAATATAATTAAAATATAATGTAATTAACAACAATTGTGTGAATATAATTATCCAAAAGAAAAACAGTACGGAAAATGGTTTGGATCGGGTTTACGGCAAGAAAATTTAGCTAAACCCTAAACCTGAAAATCACGATTTTAACATGTTTAAAAAAAAAATTAAGTAGAAAAATACCTAGAAATCGAACGAACCTGCGATTCGAGTCTACTCGATTTTGGGTTGAGAAAAGTCACAGACATGAGTCGAACGACACTTCGCCAGACATTGCTCTTAGTTAAAACAAAATGTTATGATACTAACTGTTGAGAATTAAAAATCATAATCCTATACCACCAAGAGCAATAAAGTCGTGGCAAGGAAATAAAGAAACAAAAGAACATGCAAGATTTATATATGTTTGTCTCAATATGAGATTACGTCCTCATTATTTGTTACATTAATTCATCACTGCGATGAAAGTAAATTTTATAGGAAAAAATTGCACACTCTATTTATCTAACTTCACTGTTGTTTATTATTATTATTATTATTATTATTATTATTATTATTATTATTATTATTATTATTATTATTATTATTATTATTATTGTAATTTAAAATCCTAATGACGGAATCTAACTTCTCTGTTTTTTATTATAATTTAAAATCCTAATTATGGCTCCTTATTTATGAGAAAAAACTAGGACAAAATCGAAACTACATGTAAAGACAATAACTAGACTTTACATCTTAACAATATACCTATTTTCATTTACCTTAATTTTAAATTCATATGAGTCAAATTATTCACACTATACAAGCAATGAAGTATATTAATTTGTTGTTTCACATGGGTTATCGCTAACAATTAAAAAAGGTTCACACGATTGTGTAAGGAACAAACCTCTTGAAACAAAGTCCCAAAAAGGGGTACTTTATTGATGAAGATTACAATTGTAAAGAAACATAATGCCTCCAAGGGGCGCAAGCACACGAGTTACTAACAAGAGATATTTTAAAGTTAACTAAAAAATGAAATTGCAAATTCTCTGTTGAGAGTGTTTGATTCGGGGTCCTTTCTTCTATGTCTTCTTTTCCTTTTTATATTCTTTTGATAGTTTCTTTGTGAAAAAACTGCCTGAAAACTGCTTGGTGCTCTATAATTACCCACTTTTTTCATGATGGCTGACTTGTCATGGAACTACCGTCTCTAACTATTGTCATTACTCTTGTCGTTTAACTGCCGCGACTGAGATTCTTGGATCGTGGGGGTGTGATAAGGTTGCTAAATAACCGCTTCAATAACTACCGTACTGGATAACCATAGTACCTTATATTCGCATAAATCCTGGGCAACTCAAAAGTTTAGGCGAGAACGGGATCATCGCTCTGGGCGTCGTAAGGCACTTCATTCGCTCAGATCTTAGGCATCTTGCAAGTTTGGATGATGATGGTACTTTGTTCGTGGGCCTCCTCTACATTCCATAATGGTCCAATTCGGGCATTCATCCTGAATTTCCTAATTGGGCTTCATTCCTTGGACTATTCAATTTGGGCTACACTTTTTGTATGTCAACGATTACCCCCCAATATGGCAGAATTAATATCAATTATTAATCTTTGTTATATTCTTCTTTTATATTTTTCGGCACTATTTGAAATTTCCAAGAATTTCAATCATTATCTCAGTTTGGCGGTAACTCCCTATAAACCCAAAAGACACGCCACTTCGTCGCACCATTACCTTCACATCTTTATATCGTGTGTTTCTATAAAGGTCACTATTCATCATCTTACTTCTTCACTACGCTTCTCAAGAATCCTTCACGACGTCTGTACTTTGCATCAAATGGCAACTTCACAAACTTCTTCTGATGATTCCTTCAGTTTTGAGGACTTCCAAAACCTTCTTACTAGGTCGTATATAAATTCACACTTTCTTTCACAAGTAAACCCTGACCTTCATGAGTTCTATCTAGGTCTGTCATTCAATGAAGCTAAATCGATCGGACGGGCGGCGGTGGGTCAACTATTCCCTTGCACTGAAGACCCTCCTTTTCCGAACTCCACCGCCATTGAAGTCAATCCGCGATAAAGGTATCCGTACTTGGCCAAAAACTGATCATAGTTTCCGTAGATGGCATGCACGTATGGTAAATCACGGTCCCACCAAAGCAATTTTTGATCGTGCTCAGATTTTGGACCTATGAGAAATTACCCTTTATCCCCCAACTTATGACCCAGTGCTTTTTCCAATCGCCTTGAGTTTTTGGTCTTCTGAGTACAACACTTTTATTTCCCTCTGGGCCCAATGTCTATTACTCTAAGGGACGTTGGAGCCCTAGTTAATCTTCCGTCTTTGGGCGATACCAACTTTCCTGGTATTTTGATTTCCAATGTTGCCCCAAAGTTTGAAAAGAAACTTACTGAGTCTTACTCGGGCATGCAAGGCCTTTATTAGTGGTGGCAAATGAGCCGAGCGGCTCGTCGGCTCGCCCGCTCGGCTCGTACTGTTCACGCCCACGAGCCGCTCGGGCTCGTAAAAAAACGAGCCCGAGCACGAGCCGAGCGGGCTCATGGACTAGACGAGCCGAGCCCGCTCGGCTCGTCACTGTTCACGAGCGGCTCGGCGAGCTGCTCGCCGAGCCGCTCGTGAGACGAGCCCACGAGCCAGGCTCGTGGGCTCGTCTTAGACGAGCCCACCCAACCAATTTAAAAAAAAAAAAATAATAAAATAAAATAAAATGGTTCAAGGTGACGGAACGGTCACGAACCAGTTGACTGTTCAGTCACACGGTGACCAAACGGTCATCGGTTCGATGACCGTTTGGCTCATCGTTCCTCAAAAAAAAAAAAAATTTTTTTTTTTTTTTTTCTACTTTTCTCCAATTCTTCTCCTATAAATACCCAACCCATTACAACATTTTTTCCCACCAAACTTTCATTCTATACTCTCTACTCTACAATTTACAATTTACAAATCATTATCAACAATTCTATAATTCTCTTCTATATTTTTTTACATTATTATCTTCATTTTACAAATTCACATTTCTACTTATTCTACATTTCTACATTTCTACATTCTATTTCAACAATTCACAAATGGATCCACGAGCATTTGTTGAAAACTTGTTCGGTATGGAAGGTGAAACACCTGCCCAAAATCAATTTGGGAATGAATTTGCCGGTCTCAACCAACTACCAATTCCAGAAGACATTGACGATTTCGACGTTCGTGAAGGCGATGCCGATCCGATTGATTTGGATGACGTTGATGTTGATTCCAGTGTTCCTATTGATTTGGAACAAGATGAAGAACTCACACTAAATATTCCCGATGCAAGAGGGAAGAGAAAGGAAGAAGCGAGGCAAATTGTTGTGACCATTTCAAATTGTTTAACACTGGTCTTTTGATATATGGAGTTAAATAAAATAAAGCATTATGTAAATAATGTCAACAACTACTGGCATGGAAAAAAAAAATTGGAACCACTCACCTCAACCGTCATTACAAAGCATGTGCGGCCAAACATGGGCTTCTTGAACGTGGACAAAAGCAACTACGCTTGGTACTAGTAGAGACGGTGCTACTACTTCGCCACTTTCTACGTGGATGTATTCGGAGGAGGAAGCACGAAAGGGAATGGAGAAGTTCGTTGCCGCGTCGGAGCTGCCACTTGCAATAGTGGACAACGAACATTTCGTAAACTACGTCAAACAATATCTTCAACCAAGGTACGTTGGGGTAAGTCGAAATACTCTTCGTTCTAATACAATTGAATATTTTCTTAATGCAAAGCGATTATTGATTGGGGATTTAGAAAAATACGGGGGTGTCATATCTTTAACTTCGGATTTATGGGAAGGGATTAATAAGAGAGGTTATATAGCCGCAATCGCACACTATATAGACCCACTTTGGGTTATGCATAAAAAAATTATTGCTTTTAAAATAATTGAGTATCCTCATAATGCTAACACTATATATAATGCAATTATGTTAATAATTAAAGAATATAAATGCGAGAGTAAAATCCGTTCTTTTACTTTTGACAATGCTTCTGTAAATAAAGTAGTTATCGATAAATTGCATAGAGTACTTCAACCCGATTTTGGTGGTTATTTATTCCATATTCGATGTGTGTGCCATATTTTTAATTTAATTGTACAAGACGGTTTAAAACATGTGAAGGACGAAATTAGTCGAATTAGGAATGCACTTACGTATATCACGATTACACCTAGTAGAAAACAATCATTTGAAGAATTTTGTGAACAAGCTGGGAACTCTAATACAAAAACTTTTATTACTGACGTAGGTCATAGGTGGAATTCAACTTACTTATTATTAAAATCATGTGAAGGTTTTGAACCGTTTATCACTGAATTTTATAACAATAAGCATATTAGAGACGACGACAATGATATCTTAAATGAATCCGATTGGAATACAGTTTTTAAAATTAAGAAATTTTGGAAAGTTTTTATACGTCTACGAATATATTGTCTGGTGTTTATTATCCAACTAGTTGCATGGTTCTTGAACGTCTTTATATAACTGCTAGGGCTTTTAATAGATATCAAAATGACCCTGATTTGCATGCGGTTATATATGCTATGGAATTAAAATTTAGAAAATATTGGGAAGAATTACCTATGTTATTTCCTTTAGCATGCGTCATGGACCCCCGATATAATTTATCGGGTACTAAATTTATAATTGACCAAATTTCAAATGCTTTAACTTTTAATATGCCTATTACTTATAGGAATTTGGAACAAACGTTAACTGAGATGTATGAATTATATGCTTCAAGAATAGGTACACAAGTTACTCGTGTACCTACTCCTACTCCCACTAATATAAACGATGACGATGCTGAAGTAATTAATTTATTAGAAAACATAGACTCAATTAGATATGATTCAACTGCATATGCATATGGTTCCTCTAGTAGTAGTAGTATGTCTTCCACTGCATGTACTCAAACTTCGAGTAGTAGTCAAAATGCGTTGCCATCTGAATTAATTGATTACTTTCGTTATACTATGCCTAGTAACAAATCAGTTAAGAAAAGTTCAGAAGATGTAATCGAATTATGGCGAAATAATGAACGTCGATGGCCAATTGTTTCTGCAATTGCAAAAGATCTACTAACACCTCCGGTTAGCACTGTAGCTTCGGAGTCTGCTTTTAGTGCAGGGAAGAGGGTTCTCTCTGAAATTCGAAGTCGACTAAAAGAAGATATTTTGGAAGCGTTAATGTGCGTGAAGGATTGGGAAGACGCTAATTATCGAATTCAACATAAATATGCCGAAATTGCATGTAATCAAGTAAGTGATATTTAATTTCAATACATTCATTACAAAATTTTATTTTCATACATTTATAATTTTTTTAAAAAAATTGTACACGTAAAAAGTTTTTCGTGTACAATTTTAACTCCGCCTACACGAAATTGAAGTAGCCGGTCCCAAGCCCGGATAAAGGAGGAGGGTTTATCTTTTTTTTTTTTTTAAATAAATGTATATTTACTATTTTAAAAATTATAAATGTTTTGACGATCCCCGATAAATGTTTTGGAAAATATATATTTAAAAAAATAGAAAAAATAGACTTGTAGTAGTAGCGTTATTTATTTATAAAAAAAAAAATAAATAAATAAATAAATAGGCGAGCCGGCGAGCCGAGCTTAAGCTCGGCTCGCCGAGCCGCCCGCCTTGGGCGAGCTCGGGCGCGAGCCGAGCTCGCCCCAACGGCAACGAGCCGAGCTCGCGCTCGGCTCGTTGCCGACGAGCCACGAGCTCGGCTCGTGCGAACACGCGCCGAGCTCGTTCGTCAATGGGCCGAGCCGGCTCGGCTCGGCCCATTGCCACCACTAGCCTTTATACTGCTTCTAATTCTGAGCCTACTCATGCTGAACGTGTAGCATTCCTTCAAGTTTGGCTTTGTAAATAGTTCTTTGTGTCCCTAGCCTGAAACCCTCTATGAGTTATCAACCTCTACCGCATGAGTTAGAGAGTCGCAGGTCTTTGAATTTGTGTCCATTCTTTTTAGCCGCCTGTTTATAAAGGCATGGTTTTTCTCCAATTCCAATTAAAGAATGGTGTGTCTCCCACTGACAGTTGGCCTCTTTGGCTTGCTCAATTGCGGTTGAGAGTCTATTTTCCACAACTTGGGGCTCCGCTATCTTCTCTTTTAACGACCCATTTGCTATGGGCTATTTATTCATCAATTGAGCCACAGTGAATGTGTCCGATATGGACGTTTTTACATTCTTTTACAATTTGAATTCAACGTCTTCCTTCTTCATTTTTCTCCTCACCAAGTCCCTCTTTATGTACGACCTCCTTCTACTCTAGGCTGAAGTGAGCACTTTCTTATCCATTTAGGTTCAATTTTTGGTTGGGAGAGAACTATTCCATGACATTGTCACAAGGACAAATGCCAAGGCAGAAGTTGAGATATATGCTCTCCAATTTTTTGCTCGCCAACTTGATTTTGGCCAAATGTGGCATGTTCCTCCTTATTATTCTAAAAACTTGACAGAGCATTTCTATACTATCAATAAAATCGAGGCACAAGCCATTGATGCCCACAATAATCTTTTGGCCAAAGGTTTCTCTTTGGCTCCTTTCAATCCTACTATTGTCACACACTCCCATTTTTGACCAACTCTGGTCATCTGTGAAACGTAGGTTGTTCACAACTAATGCTAACCATGCCTTTCACCTGCTGGATAGACCAGATATTTCTTCTACTTTTCCCATTCTAGCTATCCTTGTGTCTATTAGAAATCCACTTTTTCTCCTCAATCACCACTTACTCGCGCTAAACGTCCTACTCCTCTACCTGCTTCTCCACATATCCAGGCTACTATCGCCAAAGGTACCCCCAGCCGCAAACGGCCAGCTTCAGCTTCTCCAATTTTGCAGGGTGATGATGATGATGATGATGTTCTCATCCTCAAGAGAAAGGTAATTGAGTTTGTTTATTCATGAAACACCATCCGTCATGTGTTAATGCTTTACCTGAATTTTTCAGAAGAGTTTAGCTTCCCCCTCGAAGGCTCGAGTCTTAGCATCTCATGTTCTATCACCTCCTGATAAAGCTGCTTCATCCAAATCATCTGATAAAGGGACTCTGCTTAAAGAGAAATCCTTAGTCTCAGAGTCTTCATCACAACCAATTGAAGAGCTACCATCTTCCCAAGGCGTTGACCCCCCAAGTGTTGAACCAGAAGGTAATACATATTTTGATGTGTTTACCCTTGCTTGTGCTATTGGTTTTTTATTCATTGCTTCTTGAATTCTGTAGAGGTTCCCATAGATCTGTCCATTGTGGCAAAGTCTACTCGCTCAGATAAAGGGAAATTTCCACAAGTGGCAGAGTCAACCGGTGATGTGCCTGAACTTCCTAAAGTTGCTGATGAGATAGCATTTTGCTTCTTTTTATTTTCACTTCATTTGCTGTAGTGAAAATACCAAATGCTTGTATTTTTCCTTACAGGGCATCGATGCCATTGTGCGCTCCATCCGGGACTTGTTCACTTCTTGGGGACAAGTAAAAACATCATGCTGTTCTTCAACCAGTCATCTTTCTGCTTTATCTTCTGCTTTTTCGGAGGAAAATATGAAGTCTCTCAAGTAATCAGTGCTTGAGTATATTTCTTTCATGGACATGGATATTGGCAAGGCTAGTGCTGCCAAATAAAAGGATAAATTTGAACTCTTGAGTGCAAAATTGGAGCATGCACTTACACTTTCGTCACTCAATGTTTCTTCTAACTTTAAGGCGACGTTGAAGGTTATCCATTCTGAAATCATCTCTTTGCTAGCCAAAAATGTCGAACTGAAGACTATGAGTACTCAGTATCTTCGTGCTACATCTGAAAGAGAGTATTTACTTCAAGAGATTGGTAAAGCCGAGGCTGAATTGAACGAAATCTCCTCCGAAGTTATGATTGAAGATTCTTTGATGATAAGCTTGGCTACAGAGATGAAGGAACTTCAAGCAAAGATGGATGACTGGAAGGTTAGAATAGCTGCCAAAAAGTATAATGCTTTCCAAGGAATTGAATGAACCAAGTCTTTGGTTGAGCGTTACACAAAGCTGGAGGTTGATGACGATGTTGTAACCGAATTAACTGTTGTTTCTTCTAGGCAGAGTGAGGATTGGGTAAGGCTTAGGGAACAAATGCGTTCGGCTTGGGGTGAATTGTAATTAAGACATTTGATACCTTTACTTTCTTTTGTAATTTCGTACTAGCAACTGCTACTAGTTTTGAATGTAATGACAGCCAATGTCATTAATGAACGACTATTTTATTTATTTGCGTATTAATTGACGTCTTCTTCAATCGTCAACCCCCCAAGCATTTAATTACCTTATGCTAAACTCGTGTACAATTCCCTTCACGGAATGTTTACACGGAGCAAAACTCTTGGTATTTCAATCTTCTTTTCCAAGACTTTGGGCCATTTAACCTCGGTTACTATGTGTGTATGCAGTCATCCATATTCTGTCCTTTCACCTTCACACCTCTATAAATGCGTATGTGTTCCGCACTTATCATCTTCATTTTCATTCTTTTCTTCCACAAACCAACTCGCCTGCCATTGTTTGGCATCTCATATAGTTGATCAACCATTTTCCTCTTGGATAGAGATGGATCAATTGATCTATTGTCTATTTTCTTTGTATGCCTTGATATCACTTTTGGTATGGGAGATATAGGAAATGTTCTTTGGCCAATGAAGGTCTTCTCAACGTCTCCATTTATGTTCTCCAGAGGGAGTTCAATGATATAAGGCAATTTGCAAATGCCTTTCGAGCCACTTAGCTTCTTTGAGAGTGCTTCTCGACCTCTTTGTCTGTCATTGCGGCAACGCAATTGGAAAGGCAGATTATGAGTGCTTTTCAAGCCACTTTGCACGTTGAGAGTGCTTCTCGGCCTTTTTGCTGCCATTGCGGCGATACAATTAGGAAGGCGATCTGAGAGTGCTTCTCAGCCTTTTGCTTGCCATTGCACTGCATTTAGGAAGGCAATCAAGGCCAGTTCGTCCCTTCTCTTTGTGATTGATAGAAGATTGATGACAACCTGCTCCCAATTGTAGTTTATAGAGCATCTTGTATTTTGTATCTCATAATTTGTAATGAGTATTTGATAATAAAGGAATTTATTTGAACGTACTTCGTTCTTGTATTATTTACTTATGATCGCTTAGCACTGTTCACTTTAATCGATTTCTAATTCAATTTCCTCAGGCATGTCAAGGCATAGATGATAGGCCAAAAAGTTAGCCAAAGCCTGATTTTTTACTGTCTTTTGGGGTATGAATTGTATTTCGAATTCTGACAATGCTAAAGTCTAAAGGCCTACCATTTGGTACAAAATAGGGCGAGAAAACATATATTTAACCAAATTTACTTTAGAAATTAAATAAAAGGTTACAGGCCGTAAATAAGTCCTAAGTTTTGTTCATGTGAAATATAAAGTAAGACATAATTTTTCAATAGTAATTCAATTACATTCACATTTTGTTAACCGTCTACTCAAATAGTAAATCGCTCTTTCTTCACCAAATTGGTCTTCTTGCGCGACCATACCAGCTATCGATTCTTGTTCAGCAGATATACACACTTACATTGGCCGCCTTTGGATTGGTTACACCGACACTGGTGGACTCGATAAATATGTCTTTAGGCTTTCAAAAGCCTTTTGATGCTCTTCTTTTCAGACGAATTCGTCCTGATTTTTCAGCTTTAAAATAGGCGAAAAAGCTTTTGTTCGCCCTGCACAATTAGAGATAAAGCGTCTTAAAAAATTTACTTGGCCCAAAAACCTTTGCAATTCTTTTTTTTTTTTTTTGCTAGGTGGTTTGGCCTCTAAAATGGCCATCACTTTATTCTTATCGAGTTTAATCCTCCTTTTGTGCACTAGAAAACCAAGGAAGTTTCCCGCATTAACACCAAATGCACATTTCAAATGATTCAATTTTAGTTTATATTGCCTCATTCGCTCAAATGAACGTCTTAGTTGCTCAAAATGGTCTTCCTCTTTAATGAATTTGACCACTATATCATCTACATACACTTCAACAATCTACATACACTTCAACAAACTTGTCTATTATATCATGAAAAATCAAGTCATTGCTCTTGGATAAGTTGCCCCTGCATTCTTCAGGCCGAAAGGCATAACTACCCATTCAAAACATCCTAAAGCTTCAGGGCATCTAAAGGCGGTTTTGTGTATATCTTCCTCAGCTATGTAAATTTGATCGTATCCTGAATACCCATCCATAAAGGAATATATTACATGTCCGGCAGTCGAGTCTATTAAAGAGTCTACTATATGCATTGGATATTCATCTTTGGGCGTTGCTAAATTAAAATTTCTAAAATATATGCATACCCTTAGTTTACCCTTTTTTTTAATACGGCACGATATTTAGGGGTGTCCAAAAGTCCCGAACCAAACCGAACCGAGCGGTTCTTCATAAATTAAATACTCGAACGGGTACCCGAATCGAGAACCGATGAGTTTGGGTCGGGTCTCGGGTCTAGACCAAGAACCAAAGAATCGAATAAGAACCGAAACTAAATAATTTTTTTATTTTTTATATTGAATTAATTAAATTATTTTATTTTTTTCTAAACAAATTAGCAAATTAATTAAATAAATCAAATTATTTCATAATTTTAATTTTAAAGACCAAATCATTTTTAAAACCCATTAGCCCATTTTAATTTGAAGCAAATGAACATACTTTATGTAGTGTTGCTGTAATATTAATATGTATTTTTTTGGTATTTGTATGCATTGAATTAATCTTATTAGACATGTAGTTATTTATATATTTTTGAATTGGGCTACGTTAATTTGTAAAAGTTACGAATGAAATGTCATTAGTTGTATTTATGTAGCATTGCTGTAAATATTAAAAAATTTAATTATGGTACGGAACCGAACCGACCCGAACCGAACTGAACGGAACCAAACCCGAACGGTTCCATAATTATATTTGGACCCGACGGGTCCATTTATTAAATACCCGAAAGTTTTGGGTCGGTTCGGGTCTCTTCAGAACCGAACCGACCTACGGACACCCTAACGATATTAGACAACCATTCAACATACCTAGCTGTCCTAATAAAACCTAATTTTAACAAACGCTCAATTTCTTTCTTTACTTCAGGAAGTAGATTAGAAGTAAAACGCCTAGGAGGCTGCTTATGAGGTTTAAAATTTGGCTTAGTTTGTAATCTATACTCTACCAAATTTTTATCTAAACAAGGCATATGCTCATATTTCCAAGAAAAAATAATCCTTATATTCTTTTAATAAAGCGATTAATTTATTACTAACCTCTTGATCGAGCATCTGGCTGACAAATGTTAGGCGATCTTCCCCTTCGGTAAGTGTATCCAGGCTTTGTGATCCTTATTAATTCGTCGTCCATGTTCCTTATAGGCACTTCCTCTTTTAAACAATCCACCTTGTTCACTTCTTGGCCAATACTATGCTCCAACTTGAACACTGTTAATTTGTTTCTCAATGTTTTTAATGCTACTTCTTCTTTCGTCTTGTCTTTATATTCTTTATTGAAAATCATTAACCTGGTTTTGAAGGCCTGAATGTCGGCCATTTGCCTTTGTTGCTAACAATTCATTTAAAATTCTTTGATTAACTTTTTGCCAATCACTGGCTCTTCCAGGGCCACTATGTTTGGCCTCATTTTATTGAACATTTCAGTAAGTGCATTCACTGAAAACGGCTCTTCACTCTGTGCAACAATTTGAGTTTCTTGTCCATCTTAAACTACCCTGACAAGTTCATAATTTCCTTCGTAAATGAATCTTTCCATCGAGTTTATTTCTGCAACAAAGGGTATATGATCTGCCTACACCATTTCTGCTTCACCCTTGTCATTTCAAAATACCAAGCACTGGTGGAGGGATGAATGTATGCAATGACTCCCATTGATCCAATCCCTTTCTAGTTACACGTTGTGACTAGTAGGGTCATCTATTACAAAGAAAACAGTGGTCCTAGTATTGTCCCTACAGTTATGTCCAGTGGCATAACTCCTTTAGCCGAAGTTGCTCCTCCATTGAAACTTGTGAGAATGAGTTCTGTTGGAATCATATCACTTTCTGTCTTGGCAAACTTCCTCATCATTCTGGACGGGATGGTGTTTAAGGCTGCTCCGTTATCAATGAGTACTTTCGCTACGGTATACCATTGACTAAAGCTTTCACGTACAATGGCCTCAAGTGTTTAGTTAATTTCATGGCTGGTCTCTTGAAGATAACCTTTTCAGCAACATCTATTTTCACTTCATGCTTGTCCTCTGTTGAATTGTTTCCTTGTGATAACTCAACATGCAATATGTCACACTGAGCTTCTGTTTCCTGAATTTCATTTCTACTGTTCTCTAGTGTTTCTTCTTCAGTTACCCATCCTGTAGGAGGAGACAATATTCTTGGATGTGACCCATATTTCTCAGAGCGAGGCACTCTCCTCTTCCTTTTAGATGTCCCGTACAACACATAGTAATCAAAGGAACGCCCAAATGTGTTGATTTTGTTCATGAATCCATATGTGTTGATTTTTTAAATCCATGTGTTGATTTTGTTCATGAATTTAATGCTTTGAATTCTTTGGTCAATTATTCAATGATTTTGTGAATCTATTACGAATTGAGATGTGAGTTTTAGATTTAGACCGCATAGTAAAATCCTGTAATTTAGTATAACTTGTAGATACACCTATACTAATTATTGCGGTCATTAGATGAATTCTTAGAACAACTACTTTGTTTAACTAAGGTTAATTCATATAGAGATATGTAATTGAATTAGTTAAATAGACTCCATGAGAAATCGAAAATGGTAAATTGAATACTTAAGAAGAATTCAATCGAACTCTACAATAGTAAAGAATCTTGATTGGCGAATTAATGATGATCTATAGGTAAAATTGTAAGTCTTAGCATCCACATTCATACTTTTAAAATCCAAATTCAATAAATTGTATACGTTAAATAATTCAGTTTAGTTACAACAATTAGATAGCAATCACAAATATTATTATTTGATTTCAATCAAACTAAAGTTGGAATAATTTAACCAATTGTTAAATAGTAGTTCACGTGGGAATGATATCCGGACTCATTGGTCACTATATTACTTGTTACGATCCATACAGTTGCGTGATATAAAAATCGACAACAATTACCTATTAATAACTAATAACAACTTAACAAAAGAAAGATGATTTAAATGCAAGCAAACAATAGTATGAAATAAACAAGAGAAAAGATTGAGAATAACTTTAAGAGCAAAGAGTTGTATTCGATTCAAATGTGACAAAAATTGGTATTTATAGAATTCTGACCAAAAGGTGATCGTCGGAGAAGAAGCACGTGGCTTCATCTCACAGGTCGAAACATTATATCACTAGTTTGTTACACATTTAATACATTGACAATGATTTAGCTACCCTACAACATAGGCTGACAGACTTGACACGTTCATTATTCTTAAAGATTGCGTACAGGTCTCCTAAGAGCCCGCGAGAGTTTCGGCCAAAAGGAACTTCGAAATGGAGGACTTCGGAATGGAGAGCTTTAACTTGATCCATGAGTTTTTACCCAATTAAAGATTTTGTCCGTTAACAAATATTTTGTTTTGTTCACTGCTTTAATTACTATTGTGGCAATTCAACATAGAATAAAATTGACTTGATTGACTAAACATTTTAAAGAATTAAAAAGTGATTTATTGCTTTTAATTGGTAAGTTTAATTCCGTTTTATTCACCTATTATCCATTAGATGATTTTAGAATCGAAGTGGTGACTTTCAAATACTAAGTAGTAATAATAAAGAGATGGTTAATTGTAAATTGTAACAATATTTGATCTATTGAGTTTTCAAGAACAAGGAAAAAGTAAAGATGTAAAACATTATTAAATACTGGGATTTTAATATTATTTAATAAAAATCAGAAAAAAATATGAAAATATGAAATTCTTAAAATTTTTGTAGGGCATTCCTTGAATATGGGGCCTTGGGTGACCGCTTAAATTACTGATATGATTAAGTTGACTTCAACGCTTATAACTCATATAACTCATAAAGGTTACAACTGACATTTAAAGATATAAAAATTTCTAATTTAAGGAGTTAAAGGAATGGGGATTTTTATTTCCCAATCATATTTTTCGATGTTCTTCCCCCCACAGGATTGAAATAGATACCATCACTCCTTGCTTCCCAGATGCAATAACCACCCAAGCAATCAGTTGCCCATTTTGAATTGAAAACGTCAAATGCTCGATTCTTTGAACCCCACCATAGATGGCAGAAAAACAATGTACTTTCAAAATAGTTTTCACAAAAACCCCAGTTGAATTCTTGATTTACATGAAGTGTATGATGTCCGAGATCATCATCTCCCGATGCACAGTGCAACTGCAATGGGCTAGAGTTGGGTGGCAGTTTATTGAAGAGATGCACCTCATAACGACCCAAAAAACATGATGCAGCTACATGGTCAAGGCTGCAGCTGGCTAATATGATGACATATAATAAGAGGTTTTGGTTTTTCATCCTTGTACAAGTCATACTAGCTAGCTTTCTCCGACACTTGCAATTATTTATATAAATATTTGATGGTCAAACATACTGGTGAATTAAAATGAATTGATGAGATATTATTGAATCTGAAATGAATTGATGAGATATTATTGTAATTCGAAATGAAATCTAGGTAATAATTAATGTGGATTGAAGAAAATATTGTAGCAATTCCAAATGGATTGACAAAATAAATTATGAGATTAAAATGAACCTATGAGATATTAAGATATCCAACTCATGATATAGATGATAATTAATGTGGATTGAAGAAATATTATAGCATTTTCAAATGGATTGACAAAATAAATTATGAGATTAAAATGAACTGATGAACTTACTTTCAAAATTTTAATGATTTTTGTGCACTAGTACAAATACACATAATTTTTAATCAAATGGAAGTTTACCAAGACTCCACATACTAACTGTATCTTGGAGAATGGGTATGTGTGAAGTAAATTAAATTCGTTGTAGACTTGAACAATTAGAAGAAAGTAGAGAAAAATATGTAATAATATCTTGTCCGAAGTTGATTGGGAACAAGGAAACAGATTCTTTTAAAATAAGATATAATTACATAACTACAAATGTTTGAATTTATATTTTCAAAATTAACGAACTTAAATGGATTTTTTAAAAAAATCAGGTGGTCACGTTTTGCGACATCTGATAAAAGTTCGGTCACATTTTGCAACCTCTTATAAAAGTTCATATTGACAGTCAAATGGGGATTGATTAGTGGAATGATGATCAATGTATATTGTTATCCGATTATAATTTGTTTTCATAATTATCACTCGACTCGAGAATGCAATTTCGACTTTTTGGTAAAATAAGCCGGAATTGATAGATGTATCTTAATTGGTTAAGAGTGACATAATTAGAAACATCTATTGGAGTTTGGGTCTTGTGAGTCCGATTAGGTCCTTCATTGAACTTAATATAGGTGTGAGACTTAATTAGCTTACTAAAATAAAGTCCAAAGAAAATTGTGCAATTGTGAAACCCTAATTGAGCATTATAAATATGCCATTTATGGGCACATTTTCTTAAGATTAGGGTTAGCCACATTCTCTTATTTTCCCAAAAAGGGAGGCACATAAAGGTGGAAAACAAGGGAGAATGTCTAAGGGGGAGGCTTTGGCTAGAATGTTAGAAGGTCATTTAAAACTCCTTCATGGTTACTTTCCCTTATGTGAGAGGATTTAAAAATAAAATCTAATTATCTCAAGGTGATCTAAGATCTATTATTCATTTTGGTTTAATCTTCAAAGGAAAAATAATTTTCTTATGTTGGTTAAATCCAATAACCATAAAATACAACCACCACCACTTCAGTATATTTAGAAGGCTCTAGATATATAACTTTGATGATTTGATCACCACTTAGAAAAATAAATTCAATCCAAAAAATTCAAAGAGATTAAATCACTATATTTTATTTTTAATTTTATAAAATTAACATAGATAAGAATTATCTAAAACGAAGATTCAAGAAATTCAAATGAAATAAAATATATAAACCAAAACTTATCCAAAAATGCATTTAAACTTGAAATCACCGAAATTCCGCAGTAATGCATTTAGGTAATAAAAAAATGAAAATTGTTTTCATATTCATATAAGAAACCTATTTTGTTCTTAAAGTTGATACGAGAAAATGATTTTTACTAAACAAGACGAAAACACTTAGCATATTCAATCACTTCATTTGTTTTCAATTGGAATGCATGAAAGGGCTCGTAAATGATAATTATTGATTTTCAAGAAAATGATAGTAGCTTCAAAAATTGGTAGAAAAATGATTTTCGACAATTACTTCGATGAGTTATTGTAAATATAAGTAGTAATAATAAAGAGTTTGTTAATTATAAATTGTAATAATATATAGTGTCTTGAGTTATCAAGAACAAGGAAAAAGTAAAGAAGTAAAAAGAGTATCGAATATTGGGATTTTAATATTATTTAGTAAAAACTAGAAAAAATATGAAAATTCTTTAAAAATTTGTATGGCCTTCAACCTTAGATGACCGCTTAAATTAACAATATGATTAAATTGACTTCGACAATTGTAAATTATATAATATAACTTGTTATGACTCGTCACTAGGGACTGCCACGTGGCCATAAAAAAATAAGCTGTGGAACCTGATCCGACCCAACCACCTTAGCCGAGGTCCCTTATCTAAGGCGGTATTGTTATCAATGAGAGGTCCAATTATTCCTAAAGCACCTCCTAGATCCGAAGGATTTGCTTATGATGAAGATCTTTACTTGGATGATTGATATGACCTTTGTGAAAAGTGTACTTGTGTCTCGTCTTGTGAATGTAAGAGCATTTAATGCTTTGTAAAGTTAGGAAAGTCAACATGATAGCTAGGATCTGATGTTTCAGCCGAAAAGATGAGGCCACGTGTAATGGGATCCAAGCGTCACCATTTTATTTGTAACACTATAAATATCCCCATCATGTAACAATTGAAGACTAATGAAACTCTAAATACTCAAAGCAATATATCTTATTCTCTTGTCAATTTATTACAACTACAAACATTGTTCTTATCGATTGATTATTATACAACCTTGTGTCCCGTAAATTCTGCCGAAATCCGAACGGAAACGTCTCGTGTCATTGAACTTCTCCTATATCCAATCTTTGGAGCGATCTCTACCGTAGATAGGCCTTAACATGCTGGATATGGCTTACGCATGCACGAGTGGGCCCGACATTTGTTAAGTTCATTTTTTGAGGTCAACGAGCAATCCCGTGGGAAAAGCTCTTTGAAAAGAATCTGGGTATTCCCCTTGAAAGAGGATTTGTTCTTGAAAAATAAACAAGAGGAAGCCCCCAGAGTTGGAAACTATTTAAGTTTTAGGCATGAAAAAAAATGACCTCAAATGGAGACGCCCCTCTCAGGCGAATGAGAGACAGTGACGATGAAGTCCCCCGTCACAGTCATCCCAGAGGGTCTGCGCCGACCCCACCACCATCATAGATGAGGTGGTAAGAATAGCGGCCCAACTTACAAGAGAAATGGCAACTATGGCAGCCAACATGAGAAACATTACCAACCAATGCAAGGCCATGGAGGTCGTCCAATCCTTCCATTTGCCCCTCAGGAGCAATACCAATAGAAAGAAGAGGTGCAAAGCCAAAGAGCTCATCCTCCCAGGCATCCTAGAAGAGCTAGCCCCATTGAGAATCTCTTCAAACTACGTTTCTAGCCGACCCACCGAGGCCTCATTCAATGAGGATAACTTTCCTCCAGAATATGAACCAGAGCATAGGCCTCAAAGATCCACCAGTGTGTTTGACCGGCTCGGCCCCACAGAACTAAGACATAGGCAGCAACATGAAATGCCAGCGCCTCCGAATAGACCCTAGCCCCCACCTCCTGAGGCTTGGCAACCGGAGGAAAGCCAAGGATATGCCCTCCCGGGTTGTGCCGCCTTGGTCGAAGGAGGGACGAGGAAGCGGGAAACCAGGCAGAACTTTCTGCTCCACCGCCAAGGTATAAAGCCGATGCATACTATGATTCAGATGGCCCCCTGAGATCTTGTGACTCAGACGATGACGATGAGAACCTACCATTCTCACAAGAATTGAGGAACGCCCAGGTGCCGAACCACTATGTAATGCCCAAGATACCAAAGTATGATGAGAGAGGCGACCCAGCTAAACATTTGAACAGCTACAAAACATACATGAGCCTGAAATGCGCCACCCCAGCTGTGAAATGCAGAGCTTTCCACTTGACTCTTAGTGGAGCTACTGAAATTTGGTATAACAGGTTACCACCTGGGAGTATCAGGAGTTGGCCAGAGTTTAAAACTACTTTTTCGAAGAGATTCGCGATGAAAGCAAAGAAGGCGAGGACCCCATCCAGCCTTCTTCGGGACATGAGTTAACGATCCGGTTAGACTTTAAAGAGCTTCCTATCCCACTTCACAGACGATATGACATATTGTGTTCAAGTCACTGATCGTGAAGCCTTATCGGTGATGAGAGGAGGCCTGAATATGAACACCTTATTCTTGAGAGATGTGCAAAATCAGGATCCCATGACCTACGACGCTCTCCTGGAAATGATTAGACTAGAAATTATCAACGAGGAGCTGATTGAGTACAGGAACAGGGCTAGTAGAGGTCTCCAACCTCCACAAAGGTAGCGTGGGAGATAACCTACTTCTCACTTGATGGACCACCATCAGGATCAATACGGTAATGAAATTGCTCCCAGCTCAGGCCAAGCACTTACCACAGCTACCCTAAACGCCATGCCAACATTGGCCTATGAGGATGTACCCGCAACAAACCCTCAGACGAATGAGTCTATGCAGCAGGCCCCCCGTAGAGGACAAACACAATAGCAAAGAGGCTACCGAGACTGAGTGGAAAACACCCACATCCATGAGATTGATACCATTTTTGGAGGCCCTTATATTGGTGGAGAAATAAGAAACTCCCAAAGGAATTATGTTAGGGAAGCAAAAGGCCCTCCACTGACAAGTTATATAGTAGACAACAGCTCCCGAAGGAGTCAGTCACCACTCATTATGTTTACTCGTGAAGATTCAGAAGGTGTCCACTATCCCCATTGTGATGCCCCTGTAGTAAGGGCAGTGGTGGCCCGAAATGAGCTGAAACGAATGTTGGTGGACAACGGGAGCTCGGTTAATATTCTTTTCGGATTCTCCTTCAATAAAATGATACTGGACCACGAGTTGACCCCCATCAATAGCCATCTATATGGCTTTACAGGAGATAGCATAATCCCGAGAGGTAAGATCACACTTGCCGTGGAGATGTGGGAGCTACCCCTATCAACGTTTAACTTCATAGAATTCTTGATTGTTGTAGTAGGTCGGCCTACCACGAGGTGTTGGGAGACCAGGATTGATAGATCTTGGAGCTGTCACCTCCATCTACCACATATGCATGAAATTCCTAACTGATCAAGGGATAGTGACGGTAAGAGGTGACCAAAAAGGGGCTCGAGAATGCTATCTGAACTCTATAAGGAAAGTCGAGCCTATGGACATGAACATGGAAATTGGTGTCACGAACCCGAGAATGCCGCATTGGATGAACTCGACCCACGCGTCATTGAAACTGACTCCCATACAGCCCCAATTGAAGAAGCTGGAAAATTTCTGGTTGATCCAACGGATCCTGCCAAGTTGCTGAAAGTGGGCTGAGCCTGGCTCCAGAATTTAAGAAGAAGCTCAAGGAATTATTATATAAGAATTGTGACGTGTTTGCTTGGAGGCATGAGGATATGGTGGACATCGACCCAGGGTCATTGCCATCACTTGAAAATCAACCCTAAAGTTGCCCCTTATAGACAAAAGAGACGAGCTTTAAACCCGGAAGATACGAAGTCCTAAAGGAAGAAGTGCAGAAACTAATCAACAATGGCTTCATCAGGGAGGCCCTCTACCCGAAGTGGGTCTCCAACTTGGTCCTAGTTAAGAAGCACAATGGGAAGTGGAGGCTATGCACTGACTTCTCTGAAGCCCAGACAAGACGTGTCCTAAGGATAGTTTTCCACTCCCGAGAATTGATCAATTAGTAGATTCCACCACGGGGCACGCGTCTCTAAGCTTCATGGATACGTACTCAGGCTACAACCAAATTCCTATGTATCCAAGTGACGAGGAGTACACTTTTTTATCACGGATCGAGGACTCTATTGCTACAAGATGAATCATTCGGGCTAAAGAATGCTGGAGCAACTTATCAGAGACTCGTAAAAAAGATGTATGCCGACCTACTTGGCAACACGATGGAGGTTTACGTGGATGACATGCTTGTCAAAAGCTTAAAGATTGGTGACCACATAACTCACCTCAACGAAGCCTTTCAAATCTTCAAAGTACCGCATGAGGTTGAATCCCCTCAAGTGTGCATTTGGAGTCGCATCGGGTAAGTTCTTGGGATACATGGTCAACCAACAGGGCATAGAGGCAAACCCTGAGAAATTACAAATGTTGATTGAGATAAGGTCCCCTCAGAACTGAAGGAAGTGCAAGGTCTAATTGGTCGGGTGGCCGCTTTGAGCCGCTTCATATCAAAAGCTACAGACAAGTGCCTCCCATTCTTCAAAGTGTTGAAAGGAGGCAAGAAATTCTAATGGATTGAGAAGTGTGAATAGGCCTTCCCGGGGGCCGACAAGGTACCTAGGGCGAGGCCCCCTCCTATCAAAACCCAAGCTTGGAAAAGTTCTACAACTTTACTTGGCCGTCTCCCTAGATGCCATAAATCTTTGTACTTATAAGAAAAAAGGGCTCAAACCAGTTGCCAGTTTACTATATCAATAAGGCACTGCTAGCCCTTGAGACACGTTACCCAGATATGGAGAAGTTGGCCTTGGCATTGATAACTGCATCCCGCAAGTTGAGGCCCTACTTTCAGGCTCATACAATCCATGTGTTGACAAATTTCCTTCTCAGACAGGTATTGCAAAAACCTGATGCCTCTGGTAGGTTACTGAAATGGGCAGTGGAATTGAGCGAATTTGAGATCTTCTTCAAGGCTAGATCCACCATCAAAGGCCAGGCCCTAGCAGATTTTGTGGCTGAGTTCACCAACGTCCCTGAAGTGGACGAAACTATGGAGCCCGTCGAGCCTCCCACCTGGAACCCATTCGTGGACAGTTCGGCCGGAGAAACAGGCTCAGGCACAGGCATGATACTGGTGAGCCCCGAAGGTCATAAGCTGAACAGCGCAGTGCTGTTTGGATTTAAGGCCACAAACAATGCGGCTGAACAAGCTAAGGAGGAGGTCTGCTCATTTTATATTGGTTGATGATATCCTTTACAAGCGTAGATTATCTTCGCCTCTTCTTCGATACATCGAAGAAGAGGGGGCCAACTACGTACTCCGTGAAATCCACGAAGGTGTCTGTGGCAACCACTCGGGAGGACTTTCTTTGGCCAAAAAAGTATTGAGACGGGGATATTATTGGCCCACCTTGAAAAAGGATGCCATCCAATTTGTTCGAAAATGTGACAAGTGCCAACATTTCTCCCATGTCCAAAGGAAAACCCTCCCAAGAGTTAACTCCAGTATCTAGCACCTGGCCTTTTAGCAAGTAGGGTGTGGACCTCATTGGCCCCTTACCTAGGGGCAGAGGATATGTCCCCAGGGTTGTGCCGCCTCGGTATGAACGTCGAATGAGGGATGATAAGGCGAGAAACCAGGCAGGACCTTCTGCTCCACTGCCAAGTTATGAAGCCAATGCAAACTATGTTTCAGATGGTCACCAGAGATCTTGTGACTCAGATGATGATGAGAACCTGCCGTTCTCACAAGAATTGAGGAACACCCAGGTGCCAAACCACTATGTAATGCCCAAGATACCAAAGTATGATGGGAGAGGTGACCCAGCTAAACATTTGAACAGCTACAAAACGCATATGAGCCTGAGAGGCGCCACCCCAACTATGAAATGCAGAGCTTTCCACTTGACTCTTAGTAGAGTTGCTGAAATTTGGTATAGCATGTTACCATCTAGGAGCATCAGGAGTTGGCCAGAGTCTAAAACTACCTTTTTGAAGATATTTATAGTAAGCAAATAAGGCGAGGCCCCCATCCAACTTCTTCAGGACATGAGGCAACAATCCGGCTAGACTCTAAAGAACTTCTTGTCCCGCTTCATAGACGAAATGACATATTGTGTTCTAGTCACTGATCGTGAAGCCTTATCGACGCTAAGAGGAAGCCTGAATATGAACACCTTGTTCTGGAGAGATGTGCAAAATCAGGATCCCTCGACCTACGACGCTCTCCTGGAAATGATGAGATGAGAAATTATCAACGAGGAGCTGATTGAGCACAAGAACAGGGTTAGTAGAGGTCTCCAACCTCCACAAAGGCAGCATGGGAGATGACCTACTTCCCTGATTGAGTGATATTTGATCTTAATGCGTTTAGTCCTTCCATGAAATACCGAATTCTTTACCATGGCAACAGCTGATTGATTATCACAATGAATGGTTGTTCCAAAGTTTGTTTATGATTCAAATCTTCCATCATTTTCCTTAGCCAGATTGCTTAATTTGTAGCCTCAGATGCAACTATGTACTCTGCTTCAACTGTTGATTGAGCCACGGTTTTTTGCTTGACGGAATTCCAACAAACAATGCTTGAACCAACATAAAACACATAGCCAGAGGTGCTCTTCATGTCATCAATTGATCCAGCCCAATCACTATCAGTAAAACCAGTTAAAAACAAAGTTCCTGATTTCCTGAAATTGATTCCCATCTCCTCTGTTCCTTTAACATATCTCGGCACTCTCTTAGCAGCTTGGAAATGATTTACACTTGAATCTTGTATGAATTTTGATAACATATATACAGAAAAAATTATATCAGGTCTTGTTGCTGTTAAATAGAGCAAGCAACCAACCAAACTTCTGTAAAAAAATTCATCTATTTTCTTGGCTCCATCTTCTTTCATCAGCTTAAAATCAGAACCAAATGAGTGTTAACTGGCTTACAATTCTCCATGTTGAACTTTCTTAACACTTCCTTAGCATATCTTCTTTGGCAAACAAAGATTCCATCTTGTGATTGTTCAATCTCCATTCCAAGGAAGTACTTCATTTATCCCAAATCAGTTATCCCAATCACTTTCTTCATTTCATCTTTCACATTTTCAATCAGTGTTGCATTGCTGCCTGTAACCAGAAGATCATCAACATATACGGATATAATGATCAATTTCTCCTCCACTTACTTTCTGTAGAGTGTTTGCTCATTCACGCTTTTGATGAAACCAAAGCTGTCTAAGTAATCATCTATTCTGCTATTCCAAGTCTTTGGAGCTTGCTTTAAGCAGTATAATGCTTTCCTCAACAAATACACTTTATCCTCCTTTCCAGCTACAGGGAAGCCTTCTGGTTGCTCAATGAAAATTTCTTCATTTAAGTGTCCATTTAGAATGACTGGTTTTACATACAATTGATATATCTTCCAGCCTTTTTTAGCAGCTATGGCAAATAACATACTTATTGTTTCAAACCTAGCCACTAGAGCAAATGTCTCAGTAAAGTCAATGTCATATTGCTAAGCATAACCTTTTACAACTAGTCTGGCCTTAAGTTTGTTGATAGAACCATCAGCATTCAGCTTGGTTCTATACACCCACTTAACTCCAATTACATTCATGATTTTTGGTCTGTCAGCTATCACCCATGTTCCATTCTTTTCAATCACTTTCAATACCTCATTCATTACATCTATCCACCCTTGTGAAACAGCTACTTCAGTAAAGTTTGAAGGCCCTAGCACGGCTGAATTATAGGTACCAAAAATATCCTTAAGTAATCTAGTTTTGATCATTTCATTTTTTGAATCTAATCCACTGTCAGGTTTAGCTTCAACTTCAGCTTCATCTTCATTGATGACAGCATCTTTTTCTTGTGGAACCAATCTTAGAACCTCCAATTTGTTCACGGTACTTGATTCCCAATTCCATGAAGAATCTTTATCAATTTTAACATCTCTGCTGGACATCATCTTTTTGGTTTGAGGATTATATACCCTATATCCTTTTGCATTTCCACAATAACCAACCAAGACACCAACTTCAGCTTTTTTACTCAGCTTATCCCTTTTTGCATCAGGAATGTGAGTGTAGCATATGCTTCCAAACACTTCCAGGTGAGCCACATCAGATTTCACTCCATACCATGCTTCATAGGGTGTTCTCTTGTCCAAGGCTTTAGTTGGTAGTCTATTAAGAAGGTATATGGCTGTGTTCACAGCTTCAACCCAAACTTCATTTGGTACCTTCTTCTCCAACATCAGATATCTGGCCATCTCCATAACTGTTCTATTCTTCCTTTCACAAACTCCATTTTCCTAAGGTGAATGGAGAATAGTCAGCTGATGTTTGATTCCAAAGTCATTACAGAATCTGTCAAACTGGCTGCAGGTATATTCAGTGCCATTATCTGTCCTTATGGCCTTAATTTTGCAATCACTTTCATTCTCTACAAAGCTTTTAAACTTCTGAGAAACTGCTGCAACTTCAGACTTCATTTTTAGAAAATAAACCCAACACATCCTTGTTATATCATCTATAAAGAGAACAAAATATATGCTGCCATTTAGAGTTGATGTTCTCATTGGATTTTTAGGAATTGGCAACCGGTTTGCTTTCCCAATTGACAAACATCACATGCACAAGCATCATCATTTACTTTGGCATATTCTCCACAAGTTCTAGTTCATTCATGTGCTTGAGTGAAGTGTAATTAGCATGTCCAAAACGTTTATGCTATAGGGAAGACTCAATCAAAGTACTGGTGAGAGCATGATGGTTTATATTTTTCCATTGCAAAGGGAAGCTTCTATGTTTCATTTCAACTGTCATCAGCTCAAGGTTATTAGGATCCAATATAGTGCAGCTACTGTCCTTAAATATTAAGTTATAATTCTTCTCAATCAACTGTCTAACACTTACCAGATTTTGATCTATATCAGGCACATAGAGTACATCAGAAATAAATTTGATACCTGATGGCATCTGGACAGACACTTTCCCAATTCCTCTCACTTCTACATACTCTCCATTTCCAACCTTAACTCTTGATCTGTATGCATCATTTAATTCCACAAATATGCTTGAGTTTGAAGTCGTGTGATGAGTGCATCCACTGTCTAGCAACCAAGTTTCAACCCAGCTGCCAACTCTGTAGTTTATGGCTAAAAAAGATGCTCCTTCTGGTGATTTGCTTGCTACTTTAGCCTACTGCAGATCCTTCTTCTCCTTTTGATTTTTACATACCTTCTCCACGTGACCAAACTGCTTGCAAGCTCTGCATTGAACTCCAGGTCTAAACCAACACCACTTTGGAGAATGACCTTTTCTTTTGCAATGAGGACAAGGAGGATACTTTGCATCCTTCCCTGCACATTTTTTGTTTTCAACCTCCTTCTTCTCGTGTTGTGGTTTCTTTACTCCAAAATCGATTTGAGCTTTATGTTTTCCTTTAACAAACAAAGCTCCTTCAACATGTTCTTCTTGCCTAAAGAGTCTCATTTGTTCTGTAACTTGGAGTGCATTCACAAGCTCAGCCAAGGATATGTTTGACAGGTCTCTTGAGTCCTCAAGAGAGGATATTTTGGATTCAAAATTTTCAGGCAAACTTATCGACACCTTTTCTACAACCCTCTTGTCTGGTAATCACCTTCCAACAACCTTATTTGGTTCACCACTTTCATCAGCCTATCAGCAAACTCCTTCACCATTTCTGTGTCCTTCATCTTCAACGTTTCAAACTCCCTTCTAAAGTTTAGCACTTGCATTTGCCTTGTTCTTTCATTGCCTCGGAACTCCTCCTTTAATCTGTCCCATGCCTCTTTTGCAGTTTCACAGGTTATGATCCTAGTGAAAATTGCATCTGAAACAACAGATTGAATGCAAGAAAGGGCCTTGAACTTCTTTGCTATCTCTTCACTATACTACTTCAACTGAGCAATGGTTGGATTAGCTCTTAATGGTGGCGATTCTGATCCTGTTTTTGTGATTTCCCATAGATCATAAGCCTTCAAGTATGCTTTCATATTTGTAGCCCAAAAATCATAGTTTTCTCCTATAAACACAGAAGGTAATGGTCTTTGAAAAACCACTTGAAGCCATCTCACTCACTTACCAAACACTCGGCTATTTCGGTGAAGGGTAGCTCTCTGGTTTTCTCTCGGAACAACTGCCGTTTCTTTGCTTCTTCAAAGATCAGATTAAGCTGTGATACCATTGAAAGTATATGAAAAACAAAGAGGAGAGAAAGATAAGTTTTTATTCACACATGAAGTGTTACATGGCTGAATATATAACTTAGGTTAGAAATAAGTCCACAAAACATAGGACAAATGATAACAAAAACATTGGTTTGATGACAACAGAAGTGACACACAACTATCAACATGAACGCCAAAAGTAGTATGATGAGATGAGCCAAGAGGTGCTGCAATCGAAGCAGTTGGTGGCTTAGTATCAGGACCAATTGAGAACTATTGAGGTTAGTTCTGTAACGTCATAAATTCCTTTGACGGATCCCTTCAATATCAGTCAGTAAGCTGTAAAAAGACAAAAGTTGACATTGAAATATTATATCTATTGGCATATAAAAGAAGAATGTGAGAAGAAAATGTTAGAGAAAAACTGTTGCCAATTAGGATATGATACATTTTGAAGTTAAACCTACTGAAAGATGCCTAATGGACTTATGTCCTTGTTTAATTGCCGATCTTGCAGGTGAACAACTATGCCTTGACATTGAATTTGCATCAGGCTCAGAAGAGCAACTCGATCCCTAGTCGTTACCATCCAGATGTGTTCCAATAAGGAAATAATACTCGGCTACAGAACTTGCTGCAACGGGTTCTTTTAGCTCTCACATAGGAGGTTTATTGAAGTGTTCAATATTAATATTTAGAGCCTGTTTGATCCCTAATTTATTGTAAAAATTCATTTTGGAATAGTAGATTAATGAAGAATATGTGGTTAAAAAATAAAGAGAAATTTTGGGTTTGTGTGTAATATTATTTTATTGAAAAATTTGTGGTTGAAAAGAAGAGAGCGAAAAATGTATTTTGAAAATAATGGAAATCAAACAAAGACTAAGTGGGTAAGAACTTGGGTGTCTAGATAAAGCTATGTAAGTTGAGGCCATTTTTCATGGATATGGCCTAAATAATCCGTGACCGGTAATGTCAATTGTCAAAGCTTGAAATCTAATCTCTTAGTTATTTTGTTATGAAGTTTTCTTTGGAATAATGCTTTATAGCCTTGATGGTGTTGGAGAATCGTGATCATACTCAATAAAACTAATTAAAAGAGTTGTATTCTTGCATTTAAATAAATTAATCATTTAATATCATATAAACTGGTATTAAACACCAGTTAGACTAAATAATATTACTCGATTCAATTCCTTAAATCCATGTTGAACTCAACTAATTTACAACTTGAGCTAGAATTCAAACCGACACTAAACGAGCCACCTCGAGTTATCTAGGTCGACCTTCAACCTTGTGTCAGAGCTCGAGGTCCTAGATCCATAAAGAATAATACTATCCAACATCAGTGATGTTGTGCGGCCGCATTTTTTAAATGGCCACGTCAAAGTTACCGTACACCACATAAGCCTAACTTATTTTATATTCACCATAATGGTCTTTTACAAAATGTAAAAGATGAAAATACACTTAAAAGCTCGTCCAAACGCCCGAATTACGATGCAGGCCCAAACGCCCGAACCACCATTTGGGTCGTCAGCCTGCATACACATGGCTATCTAGTTTTCCAGACAACCATGTGGGCGATGAAGCTCCACCCAAAAAAAACCACCAAAATCACCTCTAACCTCGATTCTAACAATATATGTACTTCAAGCCATGAACAAATTCATAAATTTTATCGAGATTGAACTTAAAAATCTAAGAATATTTACCCATACGTAAAATCATAAAATTTAAAAAAAAAAAAAAAAATACTAACATTGATTAAATGTGTTGAAAATGATGAAGATGATGGTGAATGTTGTTGAAGTCAATTTCGTCAGCTTAATTTTTTAACTCTTTTTTGGGGGGATTTTGTTAGTTTTTAAAATAAAATCTGGTTAAAGGCTATTGTGGAAATTGGATTGAGTCAACCAGTCATTGGCCATCATTTCCTCGATGTTGAATACCAATATAGGTGTTAACATGTCATAAGTTCTATTAAATGAGTCATAACTCTTTGTATTTAATTGAACCTGTAATTTAATATCATTAATACTTTCACCTAGACGGGTGTTAAACATCAGCAAAGTTAAATAGTTTTACTCACAATAAATGCAAGCGAACACTTGCACACCCAAAACCATAAGAATAATAATTGTGCGCCAGAAAATGTATGATAGAGAGAATGACACAATGTGTTGGAATGATGTTATTTGATAAAAAAATTGACTGTATTTTAAACAGTCCAATGATATGTTGCTATATGATATTATGTTAAAAAATTATGTCAATCATTATGTTTGTGCAGCATGATTCGAACCAGAATCATCATTGCTCTATAGATGAACTAAAAGTTCGCTTCTATATTTTACTCAGTCAAGCACAGTCTGATTTGTCGACACCTGAAGTTCAACTTGACTTAGATAACTGTTTTCAATTATCGTAACCCGTATGATTCAGAAACATGTAGATCATATTAAAAATAAATTAAGTTGCCAAAACAAGTCATTTTAGTACAGAGACAATTCAAGCATAGAGCTATACAAATAGAATTTCATATGCTTTTTTTATCATCTGGCAGTAAAAGGTCCACATACACAGTTTCTAAAAAGAAACACTGCATTCTGTTTTTACATTACAAGAACTTGCCCAGAACAGTTTTTCTTGAAGGGGTTTCAGAGCTGTCTGGAGGCCCGTCTGTCGTCTTGAGAGTGCCAAGAGTTATAGAGTTAACCTGTTTCCTCAATTTCGCATTGTCAACTAAAACGTCTGTCAACATCTTCCTCAATTCAGCATCTCTTGTCCTCGTATTGCCACCATCTGGACTTGCGATGGTGCCAGAATTATCTTGTGCAAGAAGATGTGCCTGTTCAATGCCATGAATAGTTATAAAAGTTAAATCAGCAAAACTTACAAGGTCTCAATGGCAGCCAATGAAAGGGTATTGGGTAAATCAAGAATTGAAATACAGAGTACAATGCAAGATTGACAAGCCGCATAAATACTGTGGCTTGACTAATGAACCATCAATGAATCCGATACATAATATGCTCAGTACACCTTTAAGTGGTTTGAAATTTTCAAATGGTCTGCTTCGAAAACATAAAGTCACAATTTTCGCCTTCTATTAAGCAACTGGTGTCTCATGCTACAATGATGGAGGTCAAGTGGCGTTTGTGTTCCACAGTTGTCAATGGAATCGGATGAAATATGTTAGTTCGCGATGTGTGTTCTCGTGTAACATAAAAAGGAGATCGTAAATTACTTAAATGATCAAGTATATTCTACGAAATTTCATTACTTGTTACCATCAGGCATCAATGGAGTAGGCATGTAACGCAAAACAGCATTTGCATAGAATGGAAGCCTGTTAGCTCCTGTTAACTCTTTACACGTTGAAACAGAATTTTTATGACTACCACGAGATTTCACATGTAATGAAGTAATAGAAATAGACAACTTGATGCCAACAGGTGATGACAGTAAAGTTAGTCATAAGAATTACCTCTGCAAGAAGAAGACCAATACGATTATCTGATGTAGCCAACAGATTGGCAGCCTCAGATTTAGACGAAGTATCCATTTTCAGTTTATTTTCCTCGTCAGCGAGAAAATTCAGATTGCATTCTTCAAGCCGACTGCGAAGGATGTCACATTCACACAGCAATTTTGCATTGGCAGTATCTGTATATTCCCATTTTTGCCTTTCCTCCTGTAGTGTCCTCTACAATGAAGCAGAAGCAGAGAAAGATCTACTATTTCATGACACAGCATCGAAAGCACTATAATATCAAAACAGAAAGAGGTCGACTGAAAATCAGAGAAATATCTAGACAACAAGCAAACCATATTATAACTGAATAGCCAGGCAACAATTTATTTTACAGTCTAGATAGATAAATATATGATGGAAAGCTACGTTTATTCAAACCATTAACAGTTTCAAACCAATGCTTAACTAAATGAGTTGTAATATCATCAGCATGTAATATTTCCTCAATGTTTTTCATTCGTAAATTATTTTCCTATTTTCTTAATCTACAAAGCACAGAATTAGGATGGTCCTAGAACCAATCTTTAGAATTAGGATGGTCCTGGAACCAATCTCCATTAATTTACCCCCGAGTGCAAGTATTCAATAATGACAAAATAGAATGTACCTCAAATTCAGTTTTCTCTTTGGCCAATCTGCCAACCTCCTGCTTCAATTCCAAGTGAAAACTTCTAAGTGATTTAACCTCCCTGACAAGAAGTTTAACATCTGCTTTTGATTTCAAGTCGGACTCTTCATGATGCTTCAGCAAGCTCTCAAGCTTCTCTTTGGTAATATCTAACTCTTGCCGCAATGCTTCATTCTCTTGAATGATTGAAGTTCTTGTTGATTCAAGATGAGTTTTTCGTCCTGAGTATTTTTTTATATATTATCCACTTTTATATAAAGAAGAATTAGACAAAAATCACAAGACAAATTCAAACCTGCTCAGCTTTCAACTTCAACTCTATCTCCAAACACTTTCTTCTGAGTTCCTCTGTATCCCACTGCATTTTAGTAAATCTTTCCCTTTCAATTAGAATAGCCTGCTCCAGATTTTCTTTGCCACTCTGCTTTGTAGATCTCAGTTCAATTTCAAGATCTTTGACCTGCAGATGTAAAAACTTTAGCCCATGTCATTACAACCAATTGTCAGAATAAGTCATTGACAATTTCTTTCAAAGACTCGCGCTGACATAATATTAGCAGGGAACATCGTTGACACTCTTAATTAGTAAAATAAAATATGTAGATGCCACTTCTCATTTCTTGAAGTACCAATCATATTTTTCTTCAAGGACATACTGAAAACTGAAATTTTTAAATCTAAGCAACTTCATACCTGACTCCATGTAGATTTTGAAGGTTATCTATGTAATATTAGATAATGTCAAAGAGAGATGTTGACTATGGACTGGTTATAGAATAAAGACAATAACATAAATGTATTGATTATCACATTTTAATTACAGTAGGATTATGATTTCTAATGGGAAGAGATAGATTCAGCCGAAGTACATGAACTCTAGTCATCAAATGTTGTGTAAACGGCAAATTTAAACACATCAGTCTGGTACTGGTAGAATACAGAGATGAAACAGATTAGTGGGAGTAAGCCCAAATAAGTTTTATCCCTTAGAAAACAACATTATTACTTCTTAATTTTCATCGTCAAAATAGAAATGTTAAAAGATATCAGATCCAGTTATAATATTTCTGCAGGGCCAATGCATGTAAAAAACAACACAAAAAAAATATATATAAATAAAAACCCACTTCTAATAATGAAGCTGATTTTTGTAAATACAATATGAATTCACTAAGACTTCGTAGAAAAACTAATCAAGTGTCGTTTAGGATTTCTCAGATTTGGAGTATACCTTTGTTGTGAGATATTGTCGTACAGTAAGCTCTTGATTTAATCTTGTTATAAGATCTTCCATATCTGCCTTTGATGTGGCTACCCGTTGTTGCATAGTAGTGAGAAGCCTGTTCATTTTCTGTTGTTCATCTGTTGGAAGAACAAGTAAAGTCTCGTGTGAGAACTGTAAAGCTGAGCTGACAAGCATATCCATGGTTCTGAAAGCTTCAGCACTTCGAGAGAGTTCAGATGAAGTACTGCAAATTTGTTGTGCCTCCCACAAATTTAGAGTTTCACCTGGTGTGGGCGAACCTTTGTCATTCTCAGGGCTTTCTCTTGACAAACAACGCTCAACTATTATGGGATTTTCAGATCCTGAGAAGAGTTCCATTCCGCACTCATGAAGAGATACTGCTTTTGAAGTATCTCTGTACATCTCATTCCTGTCTATACCACTTTTAACTCTACCATGAAACAATTCGCTATGCGAATCTTTTCTTGATTCCCTTGCATGAATTCCTTTGAGAGCTTAGCATCATCATTTCCAGACAAGCCTTCTTTTATGGTTGCTTCTGCTGGACTAGCTAAATCATGGTCAGGTGTTGCTTTTTCCATGCCAAGTTCCGAGTAATTATCCTTCCAATGCTTAGGTGTCCCAATCTGAGATGTTTCATAAGCATAATCATCGCCACAACTCGATATTATGGCAGATGTGCCCGTAATAGAAGAGACAGTTGAGTGGCTAGAAATTGGATATGATGGAATGTTACTATTGCCAGCCAAATTTACATCTGACTCCTGATGACTAGACTCACAGAATGCTGAAAAGTATCAGAAAGTAAAAGCAAATAGAAGTGAATAAGTTATAACACAAATTTCTGTTTACAAGAAGGCAGACGTTCGTCAGAATAGACATAAATATATTTACACGAATGTACAGGAAGAATTGCGAGAAAACACAGCAGAGAGATACATACACGACCTTGCAGCTTCTTCCAATTCAAGAAAAATGCTACAGGAGCACTCCTTGACAGATCAATGTCGGAAAGTACTTTCACTATCCAATCCTCCAAAGAACACCTACGCTGAGATGAAACTTACATGAGGATAGTATTGTGACAAGACTAACTGATTATAACTAATAAGCAAAAAATAATAAAAACAATGATAAAAATAATCACAAATAAATGTTTTATACAAAGTGAAAAAGAAAATCAAGGGCAAAAGTAACACCCAGCAAAGTTCTTTGAGAGATGAAACATATACCATAACTCGAATATATGGGAAAAATACACAATTCATTATATAAGAACCTGATAGAAGATAAACAGATCATATATGTTCATGTTAATTGTATTTGAAGTCTCCAAACCAATAAACTTCTAAATTAACTCTCCCTCACAATTATAAAAAATACCATAACAACAAACTAAACCTTGTTAATGAAATAAGGTTTTCAGCCAAAACAAAAGAAAAAATAAATACAAAGATAAGCTCAATGTTTAGAGAAGTAAACTACTGAAATCATTTAGGGTCCGTTTGATTGCGAGGATGGAAAATGGGTGGAAAGAAAATGTTTTACAGGGAAAAGATTTTCCTAGAAATTGTTTTACTAGGATGTGTAATTAATTGTGTTCGATTGATATAATTTTCCATGGAAAATATTGAAAGTTTTGTGTACGTTTGACTTCGTTTTTTATGAAAATTGTCCATTAAAGTGATAATTTTTCTACCATTGGGTCTAAAATTTGTTCTAATTGCCAAAAAAAAAAAATTAAAAAAAATTTATCATACCGAATACCATTCGTTTGCCTTTATTTTGTATGAAAATTGTCCATTAAAGAAAAAAAATTTACCATTGTTGATAGAAATTATTCCAATTGCAACAAAAAAAAAAACATTTTTCCCACCAAAGTGGTGGGAAAACAAATTCCATGAAAACCAAGAAAAGTGGGGTTGGGGGGAAAACAATTTCTAAGGAAAATTTGCCTATCAAACAAGGCAAAATATGGAAAATGAAAAATATTTTCTATTTTCCATGGAAAATTATAGATATCAAACGGACCATTAGTTTCTATAACAACCAAAAATGATGTTAAAAATATTTTAAATTTTTTTTTAAGGTAATCAAATATTATATTAATCAAAACTTTATACACAGAAAGTGTATCATCAATACAAATCAGAAAGAAATATCATGAAATTGGGCAGCCCATCTATATGCCTAGTAGCCGCAGCATTAAATCAAGTATACAATGTCAAATAAAACAACTCCTTAAACTTCTATGTTGTCCGTGTTTGGTCACACCACACAATGCATCCCGGAATAAGGTCTCTGACAAGTTTGTTTTCCTTATCTCGAAACTTTCTCCTTCATGTCTTTAACATGTCCTCCATACGCCTCGGCATCACCCAATCCATATGTTGCGACACCAAAATATCGTTCCACAATAAACGAGCAGCATCACAATGAAGAAATAAGTAATCAATCGTCTCCCCATCCCTCTTACAAATATAACACCACTCTTTAACATAAAAACCCCTTATACGAAGATTATCCACCGTTAACACATGTCCTCTGACCACCGTCCATAATAGAAATGTCACTCGTGTGGACAGTTTACATTTTCATACCATCTTCCAGAGGAATGAACTCTCTTCAACTCCCGATAGAGATCTAAAATAGATGCGAACTGAAAAAATACCATCTCGTGTCAATCTCCACCTACTACTATCATCCTCTCATGTCCTGATATGTGCCTTGTATAAAGATATCAGAAACAACGCATAATCATTCAGTTCTCAGTCCTGCAGACCCCGGCCAAAAACAATGTTCCAACGGGAGCTCCCATAATGAATATCTAATGCATCATTCACCATGGCAAATAGCTCCAACGCAATACGATACAAAGAAGGAAATCCCACCTTAAGCGGTTGATCTCTACACCAACAGTCATCCCAAAAGCTGATTGTATTACCATTCCTCACAACAAATGTCAACCTATCCCTAAAGTCGCTCCACCTTCGCCGAATATACCACCACAAACTCACCCCATAAGGACCACGTCTCTCACCTGAGCACCATCCCCCCTCCATAACACCATATTTTGCCCCTATAATAATTCTTCAAAAGCTCTCCCTCTTCACACCAAATTGTCACAACCATTTATCCAACAAGACCTTATTAAACAGTACAAGACTTCTCAATCCGAGACCACCGAATCTAATAGGAGAACAAGCCGCATGCCAATTAACCAAATGCAATTTTCTCTCCTCCCTTCTCCTAATCCTCCCAAAAGAAACTCCCTTTAGATCCTCTCTAATTTTTTTATCACTGCAACAGGAATGGGAAACAAGGACAAGAAATAAGTAGGAAGATTCGACAGAGTTGACTTTCTGAGAGTAAAACGGCCTCCCTTCTAAAGGTACATACACTTCCACCCTGCTAACCTCCTCTCCACCCTTTCCACAATACCGTTCCAAATCTGTGTTCTTTTAAACCGTGCTCCTAGAGGAAGCCCGAGATATGACATAGGCAATTGTGCCACCCTACAATCCAATATTTCAGCCAACTCTTCCACGTTGTCGACCTCTTCCACTGTGATAGCCTCATATTTTCCCAAATTTATTTTCAATCCAGACACGGCTTCAAAACATAGGAGTAAACGACGCATGTTCCTGGATTGCTCAACATCCGCATCACAGAAAATCAGCATATCATCTGCAAATAGCAAATGAGAGACTTGCAACTGCTCGACAACAAAACCCCTTATCAAACTTTGCCCCACAGCCTTCTCAAGCATCTTACCAAAACCTTCCATAACAATGACAAACATCAATGGAGACAGAGGGTCCCCTTGTCTCAATCCTCTACTACTGTGAAAGTAGCCCTCCAAGGTGCCATTCACCATAATTGAGTATGAAACCTTAGAGATACAAAACTGAATCCACCGGCACCATTTCTCCCCAAAACCACATCTCCTGAGCATATACAAAACAAACCCTCAATTAACGTGATCATATGCCTTCTGAATATCGAGTTTACATAACATTCCTGGAACCTCCAATCGCAGTCTTGAGTCAATACATTCGTTTGCTATAAGTACGGAATCCAAAATCTAGCACTCTTTGACAAAGGCATTCTGAAATTTAGACACTTCCTTTCCCAGCACCTCTTTTAATCTATTCGTCAAAATCTTCGCAATAATCTTATAAACCCCACTCACTATGCTAATAGGACGAAAGTCCTTAATATCTGTCGCTCCCGATTTCTTGGGAATGAGCACAATAAATATAGCATTGGTGCTTCGTATGAATCTTCCACACTGAAAGAACTAGGTAAGGACGTCTACAATGTCTGATCGCACCACCTTCCAGCAACCCTTAGAGAATGAGAGAGAATCTATCAGGTCCTGGAGCCTTATCGTCGTTCATGCTGAACACCACCTCCCTAATTTCATCCTCCCCAAATGGTCTTTCTAACCAACTAGCATCCTCCTCATCAATAGTAGAGAAGTCTAGCCCTTCCAATTCTGATCTCTAACCCAACTGCTCACTATACAGGAACGGATAAAAACTTACCATATGGGTCCCGATATCATGTGGATCCTCATAAGTGACCTCATCAACCTCCAACATAGTGATTAGATTGTTGCGCCTATTGGAGTTAGCTACCTTATGGAAAAATTGGGTGCATCTGTCTCCCTCTTTCAACACTTGACCCTAGATTTCTGACACCGAGCAATCTCCTCCATCTCCACCAACCTCTCCAACTCTTGCCTTAATTCTGCACGTCTCGCTCTACCATCTCCTTCCAATCCATGATTTTCCTCCAACCTATCCAATTCCTCTATATCTGAAAGGCATTGATTTTTGCGAAAAGTGACATCTCCCACCACCTCCTCCCTCCACCTCTTAAGATCCTGTTTCAAGACCTTCAATTTCCGATCTAATACAAAACTAGGAGACCCCCTGAAGTCATAGGATGCCCACCAATTATGTACTCGTTCCTCAAAACCTCCTACTTTTAGCCACATCCCCCCAAACCTAAAAGGCATTCTTTCACTGCGCCTTACGTTTCCAGATAGTAAGATGGGAAAATTATCATAATACAACATCCCCAGTCTCCTTTACGTGACCTCGGATACTTAGCCTCCCACTCCCCCACACACTAAAAATCGATCTATTCGGGATAGAACAGGTTGATCTCGATTAGATGACCAAGTAAAGTCTCTCCCAATCAAAGGCAAATCCACCAACATGTTCTCCCTAATAAAGTCTGAAAAGTCCTCCATAGCCCCTGTTAATCTCCCCCACTAGACCTCTCATTGGGAAATCGAACTACATTAAAATCTCATCCAATACACGTTGGGAGGTTCCACCAATTCATCATCACAGCCAACTCATCCCAAAATCCACCTCTACTCTCATCAGCATTAGGCCCATAAACTCATGTAAACATCAAACGAAAGCTATCTCCAATATTTCTAAACGAAAGCAATAGAGAAAATAGCCCTTCACTAACCTCCTCCAAATCACAAACTCTAATATCCCACATTAATAACATTCTTCCTGAAGCCCCCGATGACCCTGCAAAATGATACCCCACATGCTAAACCCACATAAATCGCGCACAACAAATTTCTCAAAACGACCTCCAACTTTGTTTCTTGTAGGCATACAATGTCGCCCCTCCATCCCTTAATGGATTCGGTAACACCTAAACTTTTCTCAAATTTTCATTAAGCCCCTCACATTCCAACTAATTATTTTCGAAGTCATCTAAACACCTCATCATCCCTTCCCATGTGGCCTCTCATTGACTCTCCACCCTTAAGATCATAATTAACCAAGCATTCAAGACGCTTAAGTTTACGATCACATTTTCTTGCCTCCCGATGTACCACACCTATGTCCCCTATTGACCTCCGTGTCCTCGAATAATTGTACAAGCCTAGTTTCGTGCCCATCACATGACACACCTACCATCTCGCTGAAATCCAAAATTTTTTGAAGGACCCAACTCGAAGGTCGAGGTCTATCGTCAAATCCTCTCATCTTCGCCATACCCTCAACATACATGGGATCAAAGTAGCGTCCCTCCTCATCCTCCACCCGAACCATATCACCATATGTATCCCCCTTCTCGGCTTCTCCAACCCACACCACCAAAGCATTATCATTCCCTCGGATCCCATTCCTTTGGAGACTTAGAAAATCTCCTACAATAGGTATTCACCACCCTAGTTGCTGAGTCAATCTGCCCTTGCCGTTTCTCAGTAACCAAAGCTGAGCTATCACCCACCACAGTCCTATTTTCGTGCTCACTATAACAATGATCCCTTTACAGAGGGAATCGTATCCAGCCCACCCTCATTTGTAGGACGATTGATCCCTTCCTTCAACTCCGAGTTCAGAATCGTAGTACCCGACTCCCCTACCTCGCCCCTAGGTTCCGTCTCTCGAGACGTCTCGATCATTGAATCCCTTACAACCCTATCTGTTTCCTCCATCTTGACCCTACTTCCATCGCCGAAAGAATTTACCACTACAATTCACGTTTGAAATTCGCCTGGAAGCTCATCTAAGCCCACCCCACACCTACGACAATAAGAGCATGTTTGGTTAAGCTTAAAATCCAATTAAAATTGAAAATATAGTCGTTATTGGGTCCCACTCATCTAATAAAAGTCAATAATAACAGCTAGTTTTTCAATTTTAATCCGAATTTAATATCTACCGAACACGCCCTAAATGTTCCTGGGACCTACTATAGACATTTTTTCCACCACCTTGATCAAGTCATCCAATTCCCTTTTCAACGCTTGAATGCGAGCCCGTAATTCTGCATTAGGGTCATTCCCTTCATTCTCCGCCCTTTCCTTACACAGCAATTCCCGCTGATCAGCCTTTTTTGGTGTCCAAACGTTCACCGTCACATCGGAATAAGTCACCCCTGATCGCCTCTTGTCATCAACTATTCGACGTTTAGCCTTATCTCTAGAAGCGAGTGAATCAACAACTGCTTGAAACACGCGTGAAATCGATGCCTATCCTTCTCCATCCACTCCTTCCGATACCATCACAACTCCTTTTCGACGCCTCTCCCTGTACTGAGCTATCATCAAAAACCTACCACGCTTGTTAGCACAACGTTGTGCCAAGAAAGCTCGAGAAGACTCATTAAACTTGGCAACGAATTCCTCTATCTTATTGGCCATCCTCAACTTGTCCATCATATTCAACATCCAGACGGCACCTTATCGACCCACGCAAATTGCGCCCGATATCTTCGATCCCCATTCTGATAGCTTAATAAACCCTGATTCCGTGATGTACACAACGAACTCCTTTACCTCAACTCGAAATCGTGAATTGATGACCTTGATACCCTCCGTGTAAGTCTGTTTCCCACTATTTTGAGCAAATGAACTAGTGGATGATAAAACCAATGCTCGGAATGGCCTCGGAGCAGCATGGTGGATCTGGGAGTCTCTATTTTTTCCCTTATCATAGGAGGACTTGGATGATAGAATAACTAACAAATAAAAAGCAATTATCAACGTTTGTTCAGTTTTCAGAACAGTAAACTTGATCATCATTGTATAATATACTTTACTGGCCTCTCCTAAAATTTAGAATAAATTACAAGCCTAAAGAAGAAATAACAGGTCTCAACACATGTTTATAGACTATAGTCCAAAAACTTCTCTATTAGGATAAGCAGTCAAATCTTTAAGGAAACTTTTCGTTGGCAAATGGTAAAATGATCAACTTGATACAAATGCAGTTATGAGGTCTCACTCATGAGTAGTTTGTGTTTGAAGAATAAACATGAACTAGCTTTCCACACGAGGAAGTGCTGAATTTTGGTCAAGAAACTACATCTTTTCTTGTCTTGATCTGCTTGTCTGCTTATATGAATTTACTATCTCTTTGAATCAAATAAGAATTCGAAAAACTTCAACCTCGTATACACAAAGAGTTAAAATGTATAATAAATATACAAGATACATCACGTATATTTTGATATATATCATCTTAATTTAAAAGGATATTAATGCGTAGTACACAGAAGAAACAAAAATCCATAGCAAACGTAATCAGTTGTTTGTGGATAGGGATAGATAGATTGAGAAACTAATGCTTATACCAGTAGGCAAGGTGTCAGCAGCACTCAACAAAGAAGCACTTAGAATATGATTTGTTTACTTGGGGTAAGAAGGAAGAAGAGGCTCAAAGAAACCCGAAGGAAGAAAGAAGAATCGCTGAAACAAAATTAACTAATTTTCGTTAAAATTAACTAATTTTCGAAATTGGAAACGATGTCGTTTTGACACTTACGTAAACGACGTCGTTTTATATCAAATTAAATTGTAATAATTGAACACGTTTTTATCTTCCATTTCTCGTTGCCATCACGTTTCTCTCTGTTGGAGTGTATATATACACGTGCCATACATTCTCTCGCAAATCATTCACGTGAATTTGTTATGAAATTTCAGCTTATTAGTGGATTGATTCTTCAATTCCTTATCTCTCATCTCTTCAAGAAGGAGCCGAAATCGAAGACGAGCCATGACATATTGGTATCGAGCAGCAGCGTATATCACTCGGGTAATTGTTAGAAATGGATATAAGATCAAAAGCAAATCGATGAACATTTGAAGAAATTAAATCTCGAAGTGGCTGATTTGGGTACAAGTTTTAATTCAACTACAACCAAGATATACCATTTACCACCAAGACTTTCGGTCCTAGATGGTCCCATTAAATCCATATGAAGTAGTTCAAGAGGCTTCCTTGTATGAGGAACTCTGATCTATTTACCTTGTTGATGCGGGCTACATACTGTGGTATCAGTATTTTCAAGTTTAGGTAAGTCGTTTACAAGTTCTTTCTTGGCGAGTTTAGATAAACTTTTATAGTATTGATGCCACAGTTCAGTTACATCAATCTTGGCACTACTGTACACATAGTGGGAATTAGGCAGGACTCCGTAACAATTATCTAAAGTTGTTACAGTTTCGCGGACAACAGTACCAGTAGAATCATATACGGTACATCTTGCATAATTGACCAATGCTTAAAAAGTTTGACTTTAACCCTTTCACATAAAGCACATCAGAGATGGCAGGAAGTCCGGATATAGTAACAACACCTTTACCAAGTATAGGTGCAATAGCTCTATCTCCAAAAGTCACGACACCGCCATTCCATTCAACAAAAGAAAAGAATAGGGCTTTATCTCCACACATATGTCTAGAACAAGCACTATCAAGGTACCACATAGAGACATTTTGGCCCTTAAATGCGACGTGGGCAACGTAATAGTTCATCTAATCATTTGACCTAGATACATCATCTTCTTAACCTAAACCAGCTCAACTTCTTTATCAGATTCTATAGTAGCTATAGATGCGAAGGCCATGAGCCTTTGATTATCTTATTTACTAGACGTATCACTCTAAATGCTAGAATCTGATTCATCATCACTTAAAGTCACAGCTAAAGTCTTACATCTACAATTATTAGAACTCATTTTCAAGTCAGGACATTCGTTCCTATAGTGACCGTAACTCTAACAGATTGGGTTTTCTTATTAGCAAATTCTAGAGTTACTCTCTTTGCGATTATCTTTCACGTTTAATTTACTAAGGAATCCAGCTTTTTCGTTCTTGAGGTTGTCTCCTATTCCTCATCACCTTCTGAAATTTTTTAATGAAATAAGCAACTTCGTCATCTCTAAGGGTCTCAGTATCAGTGGACTCGCTCTCCTCTTTTCTTATGGTATTCATGACGATGGATTTAACCTTTTTAGGTTGAGAAACAGTGAGTTCATACATTTGAAATGATCCTATGAGTTCTTCAATCTTAACTGTATCTAGGTCCTTGCTCTCTTCTATCACAATCACCTTAGGTCTAAACCTCTTGGACAGGGATCTAAGGACTTTTTTACGATTTTGGTCTCGAGAATCATTTCACCTAATTTAAAGCTAGAGTTAACTATATCATTCAAATTTTGCATAGAATTCATCGAATGATTTATCGTCCTTTGTCCTAATCTCTTCAAACCTAGGGGTTAACATCTCGCAATTTAGAATTTTTAACAGCTTTTGTTCCCTCGTGTGTGGTTTCTAGAATATCCCAAACTTCTTTAGAAGTTTCACACATCGGCACTCACCTAAACTTTTCAAAGCAGACATAAACTATGAACATAGCATGTAATGCTTTACGGCCCTAGCTTGCATTCATTAAGGTTAATTTTAGTCCACAGAGATGTTAGTGGGTGTAACTACACCAGCAACAGTTGTTGAAGGTGGAGCCCACCCATTTTGAACGCTAATCCAAATACGTTCATCCAAAGATTTAAGGAAGGCTCTCATTCGAACTTTCCAGTACGCATAGTTTCTACCTTCAAAAAATAGAGGCATAGATAATGACTGACTCATCTAGATGATATAAAGGGTCAGGAATCGAATTAAGGCGCTGATACCAATTGAAAGTTACGCAGTTCGACCCTAACAGTACCTAGAGGAGGTGAATATGTATATTATGCAGAATTAAAAATATTCTAACAAATTAGCAACAAGTCACCAATTGTTATCTCTAGATAGTTAAACAATCACGCTACTTAATCATATGTTTGAATACCGCAAATTATCTAAGCAATAAATAAAACAGTAAATCAACACACGGTATGACCACGGATAAACCCAACTGGGAAAAACTCTGGACACTTTGTCGGTTAACAATCCACTATAAATGATTTGAACAACTTACAATCTATTAGACTAGACGACGCGTACTATCTCGATCATTTGACTGCACTCCCTGCAGCTCTTCCTCGATTCCATGCTCCCCTACACCAATCCTTAGCTACTGTTGCCAAAGCTCTCCATGGAATCTGCTACATTGCAGCACTCCTAACCTTGTGGAATCATCTATTTCCCATGAATCATTGAAAAATACAAATATTCTTCACAGATCGGAACTCCAAATAACTTCCTCAATTTTCGAACTCGGTCAGATGTAGAGGAAAGACAATTTGGTATTTGAATTATAAAAACAATGTTTTTCTCACCAAAACAATCAAAGTAGAATTGAATGAATCTCTAACAGATGTAGCTCTTGCAATGTTCAACCTCATCAATTTTCGTACAGAAGTATTTTAGTATATATAGGTAGGTTAGAAAAATGAATGGGCCAGGGAAAAAGCCTTTAAATCACGAAATAAATTTTTTTCGGATAAACATGTCACTCCAGCGAGGGCTTAGCGATAAATAAGGGATAGACTGTCACTCAAGTGAAGTAGGGGTGATAGTCTAGTAACAATGTTTCTATTTTTGTAGCTCGAGCCAAACTTTGGCGATAGTCTAGCGAAAATCCGTGCTGTTTTCCTCTTTTGCCATTCTCGAACCTAGAACTAATAACCCTATTTTCAACTATTTGTACATTACTCCTAGACTTTTAAAACATAGTACAATTCGTCATTTTGTTTACAGAATCGCCAATTATAAAACATTGAAAACCTAACATTTACCATAACAATTTATGTATAATAATATAAAACCAAATTGTTAGCATCTCATGACAAATTTTAATATATGTAAATGATACAAATCATAAAAAGTTCACTAGCCCATCTGTCCTTGAAGTACAATCAAGAAAACGATACAATCTGGCCTTCAATCTATTTCTGTCGAAAGAAAATGAGGGTAAATATCTGTCATACGAGTCGAGCAAGAACTTTATGAAAGCATTCATGTTGAATGCCTCAGAGTAGGACTTATACCCGACAGTTGCTTCGATCCTTTCACTTGAGGTTGCATAAGGCGGAAGATCTCGTTTATACATAGCAAAATTCAGTATTACTTCAACATATTACCTTTAGTGGAAATTGGAGGTTATGATATCCCGATTTGCAATGTTAGGGTTGGTGGATTGGGGATTTTTTATGTTAGGGCTCCCGATTTGTTATTAGGGATCGTGGTTTTTCCTTCAATGAACAAAAGTCGGGTGTTGCAACAAACGATATTCTTATTTATGCAGCCACATAGATGAAAACAATGCCGTCAATTTCACACACTGGATTCCGTCATGCCACATAAGAAAATATTCAAACCGTTACTTGGGAGTGATGGATGGAGAGAATTTTGTGCAAGTTCAATGACCATTCATAAGCAATTCAAGTAGAGTGACTATAACATGGCAATATACAAAGTTTAGTAAGTAATGAAACTTTTTACCCCATCTGAAAGCGAATATGTATGGATGTGAGAACTCATTTCATGATGTCTAAGAACCTCGACGCCATCGTCGACACGATGGTAAACCCCTACTTTCATCATTTACAACTGACCCTAGCTACAGTCGCGATGGAGTTACAAACGACATTGAAGCAAGATACTCTAACGGAAGCGTAGGTAACGTTTCTTAATCTTCATTTGATTTGGGGAAAACTCTTGTTGTACTTTAATTTTTTTTTTTTTTTAAACCTTGAAGTCTTGTTGTAATGTTATGCTTGAAATATGTTTTAAAACAATTGTATGAAACATTGAAACCTTAAATAGAAAATTTAGAAATAGTTATTAGAAAAATTATTGGTCAAGCAAGCTAAGCTTCCGTCTTCACAAGGCTATAGTATATATATATATATATATATATATATATATATATATATATATATATATATATATATATATATATATATATTACTTTTAAATGGAAAAGAAAATGATGTACATCCCTATTCCACAGATGAAGCTTTCTGATGGGGGTCTATATATTTTAGATGCAAAGTTAATCATTCTCTTGTAAATATTTGTCATGGGATGTCTAGGTCGTTTAGCTACTTTATATGCCTTGATGCTTTTGAATTAGTAAAGAGTTGGTGTTCTATTTTCCTTTAGTTTCTATAGTGGTAAGAATTGATTATGGTATTGTTTTCATAAATGTAGGATATTTAGAAATTCTTTCACCCAAAGATGACAATCTGAATGGTAAAAGCTTAGGGATAGAAACTGACATTATTGGGCCGACTGTTGGAATGAAGTTTAATGATGAAAATGAGGTGTTTGAATTTTACAAGAACTTCACATACCAAATCGGTTTTCCTATTAGAAAAAGAAATTCGAAGAACGGTGATTTACGAGATTGTACATTATGAAACTTTGAAGTGTAGTCGGGAAGGCCATCGAACAAGTGGTACAAATGCTTGTCTGAAGCCTCAACCAACCATCCAAACTCGGTGTAAGATGAGATTGATAGCGTGTTTTGAATTTAATGGAACGTGATGTATTAATATCGTCCATCTTGAGCACAATCACGTAACAAGCTCATCAAAATAAAGGCCGTATCGATGCAATCATGAAATTAGTTCACACTTGAAACGACAACAAATAAATGAAATTGATGGTATACCATTGCACAAGAGTTTTAACTCAAAGAATAGTTGAAACCAAGTGGTTATGAAAATATGGCATGTGTTCGTAAAGATTGTAGAAATTTCATTGGCAAAGTTCGTCGATTAAGACTCGGTGAAGGAGACGTTTCCATACAAGCGTATTTCTCGAAAATACAAACAAGTTGTCCTGGTTTCTATTTCAATACAGACTTGGATGATAAGGCCCGTCTCTAGAACATGTTTTAGGCGTATAACATGTGTAAACACGCATGTAAGGAATTCGAGACGTAGTCACATTTGACACCACATACTTGACTAATAAGTATGATATGCCATTCGCTCCTTTTGTTAGGATAAATCATCATGGACAATCAAATCTACTTGGATGTGGTTTGGTTTCAAATGAGGAAACAAGGACTTTTGTATAGCTATAATTTATGCATGATAAAGCTCCAAATGGAATTATTGCGGATCAAGAACGGGCTATGTAAAATGCAATTGAAATCATCTTTCGAACACCAAGTATAGATGGTGCTTGTGGCATATTTTGAAGAATTTACCAAAAAATTTGGCAACCACAAACATAAAGCTTCTATTCTTTCTACTGTGCATGTGTTAGTATACGATGTACAAAGTTGTGAGAAGTTTGAACAAATTTGGAATAGGATGCTCGAAGATTATGAATTGCTAGAACATGGTTGATTGACCGGACTATACAATGAGAGAAATTGATGAGTACCATGTTTTTTAAGAACTTCATTTTCGGTCTGTATGTTGACCACTCAATGAAGTGAGAGCATTGATGCATTTTTTGATGGATATGTTCATTCTAAAACATCCCTTAAGTAATTTGTAGAGCAATATGAACTTGTATTGAGAAGTAAAGTTGAGAAGGAGTTTCACGCTAATTTCAAATCATTTTCACTAAAGGTTCCACGTGCAACAAGGTACGAAATGGAGAAACAATTCCAATCAGTGGAAACAATCGCGAAGTTTAGAGAGTTCCAAAAATAGTTTACCGAAAAGGTATATTGTGAAGTCATATCTGCCCATTATTCCTACTTACATCCTATTTATAAAGTACGTGAAGACATCATTTTGCTTGAATGTATGATTCCAAAAATGTTTAAAGTGTCCTTCCGTAGGAGGAATGTCAATTTCAAAGGCAATTGTCACTTATTTAAGTTTAGAGGAATTGTTTTCAAACAGCAATCGTATTCTTGCTCTGAAATCAGGTACAAATACTACCGAATAATTATATATTGAAGAGATGGAGGAGAGATGTTAATAGACCATACACAAGGGTTCCAATCACTTATGATGGTTGGATTCACACTACCGATCAAGTTAGATATGAGAAAATGTGCACTTCCTGTACAAAATTAGCTGACTTGGTAGCACGTGACGAATTACGATGGAAGAGTATTATGGATTGGGTTCAATTCCTACAATGGAGTTATTGATGTTGAAGTCAAGTAATGTGGGACCTCAATGCCTTGATGAGCAGGAGAGTTGGCTAGTAGAATCATCTTAGATTCAAAATACCCAAATAGAAAAGGAGTTCCTTAAAAACTTCATCGAAAATGACATCTCGAAACTAGTTCAAGAAAATCAAAACCTCTCTTGAAACTTGCCATCCGGATCTCGTTTCCTTGCGAAGAGTTATGTTGAAGGAAATCTCCAAATAGTCATTTTCATAGACTATATTAGCATATTTATTGAACACGCTTGACAGGTCATTGATTGGATCTTTAAGCTTAGATGATCCCAAACAAGAACCACTTGATTCACTTTCTAATGCAATGAATTATCCTCATACGGCGAAACATTACATCACTTGAAATGTCAGGTACTCTCGAGTAGAGCAATGGAACATCCGTCCTTTGTTATTTTTTTCCACCTCTATCTATTTCTCGAACCCTCGCCACGTTGTGGGCATTCTCTCTTCTCGAGTATTCCAACAACGAGTGGCCCGCCGTCTGAACTATGGTAAATTCCTTTATTCCTTTCCGCCATCGAACAAATTTAATGCAAAGTACAATTGAAGAAGCCCAATGTCAAAATAGAAACTCCATATAACGTATAATCATGTGCAAGTGCAATTGAACAACACTAATTCATAATTCCAATAATATTTTTTTTTTTAACTTAAAGGCTACATTATCCAATTTCTACAGAACCTAAATATGTCATATTCCTCAAATTTCAGTTTTCATTCCTTGTATTCAACATTTCCATTAATTTCCCAAACTTCAAATAATCCATGAATAACTACTATAAAAGTTACGAAAAGTAACAAATCTGAAGTAGTCCAAACGACAATGTAAATAAATGGAACCAAAATTTGAACATGTCCAATTTCTACATAATCGAGTCACGCTCCTATTTCTAAACTTTCATTTTCCTTTCCATGTTTTTTTTATGTACTAATTTTTCAAACTTTAGATAATCGATTAATAACCACTAAAAAATTTACGAAAAATAACAAATCTAAAGCAGTCAAAATGACAATTTAAATAAATGAAACAAAGTTCGAACTCCGAAGGTCGGCAAACAATATAAGCATGAATATAATTAAAATATAATGTAATTAACAACAATTGTGTGAATATAATTATCCAAAAGAAAAACAGTACGGAAAATGGTTTGGATCGGGTTTACGGCAAGAAAATTTAGCTAAACCCTAAACCTGAAAATCACGATTTTAACATGTTTAAAAAAAAAAATTAAGTAGAAAAATACCTAGAAATCGAACGAACCTACTGATTCGAGTCTACTCGATTTTGGGTTGAGAAAAGTCACAGACATGAGTCGAACGACACTTCGCCAGACATTGCTCTTAGTTAAAACAAAATGTTATGATACTAACTGTTGAGAATTAAAAATCATAATCCTATACCACCAAGAGCAATAAAGTCGTGGCAAGGAAATAAAGAAACAAAAGAACATGCAAGATTTATATATGTTTGTCTCAATATGAGATTACGTCCTCATTCGCTGTTACATTAATTCACTGCGATGAAAGTAAATTTTATAGGAAAAAATTGCACACTCTATTTATCTAACTTCACTGTTGTTTATTATTATTATTATTATTATTATTATTATTATTATTATTATTATTATTATTATTATTATTATTATTATTATTATTGTAATTTAAAATCCTAATGACGGAATCTAACTTCTCTGTTTTTTATTATAATTTAAAATCCTAATTATGGCTCCTTATTTATGAGAAAACTAGGACAAAATCGAAACTACATGTAAAGACAATAACTAGACTTTACATCTTAACAATATACCTATTTTCATTTACCTTAATTTTAAATTCATATGAGTCAAATTATTCACACTATACAAGCAATGAAGTATATTAATTTGTTGTTTCACATGGGTTATCGCTAACAATTAAAAAAGGTTCACACGATTGTGTAAGGAACAAACCTCTTGAAACAAAGTCCCAAAAAGGGGTACTTTATTGATGAAGATTACAATTGTAAAGAAACATAATGCCTCCAAGGGGCGCAAGCACACGAGTTACTAACAAGAGATATTTTAAAGTTAACTAAAAAATGAAATTGCAAATTCTCTGTTGAGAGTGTTTGATTCGGGGTCCTTTCTTCTATGTCTTCTTTTCCTTTTTATACTCTTTTGATAGTTTTTTTGTGAAAAACTGCTTGGTGCTCTATAACTACCCACTTTCTTCATGACGTCTGACTTGTCATGGAACTACCGTCTCTAACTGTTGCCATTACTCTTGTCGTTTAATTGCCTATGATCGAGATTCTTGGATCGTGGGGTGTGATAAGGTTGCTCAATAACTGCTGTACTGGATAACCATAATACCTTGTATTTACTTAAATCCTGGACGACTCAAAGGTTTGGGCGAGAACGAGATCATCGCTTCCGGGCGTCGTAAGGCACTTCATTCGCTCGCATCTTAGGCATCTTGCAAGTTTGGATGATGATGGTACTTTGTTCGTGGGCCTCCTCTACATTCCATAATGGTCCAATTCGGGCATTCATCCTGAATTTCCTAATTGGGCTTCATTCCTTGGACTATTCAATTTGGGCTACACTTTTTGTATGTCAACGATTACCCCCCAATATGGCAGAATTAATATCAATTATTAATCTTTGTTATATTCTTCTTTTATATTTTTCGGCACTATTTGAAATTTCCAAGAATTTCAATCATTATCTCAGTTTGGCGGTAACTCCCTATAAACCCAAAAGACACGCCACTTCGTCGCACCATTACCTTCACATCTTTATATCGTGTGTTTCTATAAAGGTCACTATTCATCATCTTACTTCTTCACTACGCTTCTCAAGAATCCTTCACGACGTCTGTACTTTGCATCAAATGGCAACTTCACAAACTTCTTCTGATGATTCCTTCAGTTTTGAGGACTTCCAAAACCTTCTTACTAGGTCGTATATAAATTCACACTTTCTTTCACAAGTAAACCCTGACCTTCATGAGTTCTATCTAGGTCTGTCATTCAATGAAGCTAAATCGATCGGACGGGCGGCGGTGGGTCAACTATTCCCTTGCACTGAAGACCCTCCTTTTCTGAACTCCCTGCCATTGAAGTCAATCCGCGATAAAGGTATCCGTACTTGGCCAAAAACTGATCATAGTTTCCGTAGATGGCATGCACGTATGGTAAATCACGGTCCCACCAAAGCAATTTTTGATCGTGCTCAGATTTTGGACCTATGAGAAATTACCCTTTATCCCCCAACTTATGACCCAGTGCTTTTTCCAATCGCCTTGAGTTTTTGGTCTTCTGAGTACAACACTTTTATTTTCCCTCTGGGCCCAATGTCTATTACTCTAAGGGACGTTGGAGCCCTAGTTAATCTTCCGTCTTTGGGCGATACCAACTTTCCTGGTATTTTGATTTCCAATGTTGCCCCAAAGTTTGAAAAGAAACTTACTGAGTCTTACTCGGGGCATGCAAGGCCTTTATTAGTGGTGGCAAATGAGCCGAGCGGCTCGTCGGCTCGCCCGCTCGGCTCGCATCGTTCACGCCCACGAGCCGCTCGGGCTCGTAAAAACGAGCCCGAGCACGAGCCGAGCGGGCTCATGGACTAGACGAGCCGAGCCCGCCGGCTCGTCATCGCTCACGAGCGGCTCGGCGAGCCGCTCGCCGAGCCGCTCGTGAGACGAGCCCACGAGTTGCTCGTGGCTCGTCTTAGACGAGCCCACCCAACCAATTTAAAAAAAAAAAAAATAATAAAATAAAATAAAATGGTTCAAAGGACCGTAACGGTCATCGAACCAAAGGACTGCTTCTGTCACAAAGAAATGACTAAACGGTCATCGGGTTCAGCCGACCGTTTGGTCATCGTTCCTCAAAAAAAAAAAAATTTTTTTTTTTTTTTTTTTTTGTACTTTTCTCCAATTCTTCTCCTATAAATACCCAACCCATTACAACATTTTTTTCCCACCAAACTTTCATTCTATACTCTCTACTCTACAATTTACAATTTACAAATCATTATCAACAATTCTATAATTCTCTTCTATATTTTTTTACATTATTATCTTCATTTTACAAATTCACATTTCTACTTATTCTACATTTCTACATTTCTACATTCTATTTCAACAATTCACAAATGGATCCACGAGCATTTGTTGAAAACTTGTTCGGTATGGAAGGTGAAACACCTGCCCAAAATCAATTTGGGAATGAATTTGCCGGTCTCAACCAACTACCAATTCCAGAAGACATTGACGATTTCGACGTTCGTGAAGGCGATGCCGATCCGATTGATTTGGATGACGTTGATGTTGATTTCAGTGTTCCTATTGATTTGGAACAAGATGAAGAACCTGCACTAAATATTCCCGATGCAAGAGGGAAGAGAAAGGGGAAGAAGCAGGCAAAATGTTGGGACCATTTCAAATTGGTTAACACTGGTCGTGTGATCGATGGAGTTCCAGAAAATAAAGCAGTATGTAAATACTGTCAACAACGACTGGCATGGCAAAAAAAAAATTGGAACCACTCACCTCAACCGTCATTACAAAGCATGTGCGGCCAAACATGGGCTTCTTGAACGTGGACAAACGCAACTACAGTTTGGTACTAGTAGAGACGGTGCTACTACTTCGCCACTTTCTACGTGGATGTATTCGGAGGAGGAAGCACGAAAGGGAATGGTGAAGTTCGTTGCCGCGGCGGAGCTGCCACTTGCAATAGTGGACAACGAACATTTCGTAAACTACGTCAAACAATATCTTCAACCAAGGTACGTTGGGGTAAGTCGAAATACTCTTCGTTCTAATACAATTGAATATTTTCTTAATGCAAAGCGATTATTGATTGGGGATTTAGAAAAATACGGGGGTGTCATATCTTTAACTTCGGATTTATGGGAAGGGATTAATAAGAGAGGTTATATAGCTGCAACTGCACACTATATAGACCCACTTTGGGTTATGCATAAAAAAAATTATTGCTTTTAAAATAATTGAGTATCCTCATAATGCTAACACTATATATAATGCAATTATGTTAATAATTAAAGAATATAAATGCGAGAGTAAAATCCGTTCTTTTACTTTTGACAATGCTTCTGTAAATAAAGTAGTTATCGATAAATTGCATAGAGTACTTCAACCCGATTTTGGTGGTTATTTATTCCATATTCGATGTGTGTGCCATATTTTTAATTTAATTGTACAAGACGGTTTAAAACATGTGAAGGACGAAATTAGTCGAATTAGGAATGCACTTACGTATATCACGATTACACCTAGTAGAAAACAATCATTTGAAGAATTTTGTGAACAAGATGGGAACTCTAATACAAAAACTTTTATTACTGACGTAGGTCATAGGTGGAATTCAATTTACTTATTATTAAAATCATGTGAAGGTTTTGAACCGTTTATCACTGAATTTTATAACAATAGGCATATTAGAGACGACGACGATGATATCTTAAATGAATCCGATTGGAATACGGTTTTTAAAATTAAGAAATTTTTGGAAAGTTTTTATACGTCTACGAATATATTGTCTGGTGTTTATTATCCAACTAGTTGCATGGTTCTTGAACGTCTTTATATAACTGCTAGGGCTTTTAATAGATATCAAAATGACCCTGATTTGCATGCGGTTATATATGCTATGGAATTAAAATTTAGAAAATATTGGGAAGAATTACCTATGTTATTTCCTTTAGCATGCGTCATGGACCCCCGATATAATTTATCGGGTACTAAATTTATAATTGACCAAATTTCAAATGCTTTAACTTTTAATATGCCTATTACTTATAGGAATTTGGAACAAACGTTAACTCGAGATGTATGAATTATATGCTTCAAGAATAGGTACACAAGTTACTCGTGTACCTACTCCTACTCCCACTAATATAAACGATGACGACGCCGAACTAATTAATTTATTAGAAAACATAGACTCAATTAGATATGATTCAACCGCATATGCATATGGTTCCTCTAGTAGTAGTAGTATGTCTTCCACCGCATGTACTCAAACTTCGAGTAGTAGTCAAAATGCGTTGCCATCTGAATTAATTGATTACTTTCGTTATACTATGCCTAGTAACAAACCGCTTAAGAAAAGTTCGTAAGATGTAATCGAATTCGGCGAAATAATGAACGTCGATGGCCAATTGTTTCTCGCAATTGCAAAAGATCTACTAACACCTCCGGTTAGCACCGTAGCTTCTGAGTCCGCTTTTAGTGCAGGGAAGAGGGTTCTCTCTCAAATTCAAGTCGACTAAAAGAAGATATTTTGGAAGCGTTAATGTGCGTGAAGGATTGGGAAGACGCTAATTATCGAATTCAACATAAATATGCCGAAATTGCATGTAATCAAGTAAGTGATATTTAATTTCAATACATTCATTACAAAATTTTATTTTCATACATTTATAATTTTTTTAAAAAAATTGTACACGTAAAAAGTTTTTCGTGTACAATTTTAACTCCGCCTACACGAAATTGAAGTAGCTTGTCCCAAGTCTTGATAAAGGAGGAGGGTTTATATTTTTTTTTTTTTTAAATAAATGTATATTTACTATTTTAAAAATTATAAATTTTTTGAATATCCCCTATAAATGTTTTGTAAAATATATATTTAAAAAAAATAGAAAAAATAGACTTGTAGTAGTAGCGTTATTTATTTATAAAAAAAAATAAATAAATAAATAAATAGGCGAGCCGGCGAGCCGAGCGGACGCTCGGCTCGCCGAGCCGCCCGCCTTGGCGAGCTCGGGCGCGAGCCGAGCTCGCCCAAACGGCAACGAGCCGAGCTCGCGCTCGGCTCGTTGCCGACGAGCCACGAGCTCGGCTCGTGCGAACAAGAGCAGAGCTCGTTCGTCAACGGGCCGAGCCGGCTCGACTAGGCCCATTGCCACCACTAGCCTTTATACTGCTTCCAATTTTGAGCCTACTCATACTAAACGTGTAGCCTTTTTTCAGGTCTGGCTCTGTAAATACGTTTTTTGTGTCCCTAGCCTGAAACCCTCTTTGACTTATTTGCCTTTGTCGCATGAGTTGGCGCATGGCAGGTCTTTGAATTTATGGTCATTCTTTTTAGCCGTATTTTATAGAGGTATGGCTTCTCTCCAATTTCAACTAAGGAATGGTGCATTTCCCACTGGCAGTGGGCCTCTTTGGCTTGCTCAATTGTGGTTGAGAGCCTATTTTCCACTACTTGTGCTCCACCATCTCCTCCTCGAACAGTTAGCTGCTATGGGCTATTCATTCATTAGTTGAACCCTGTAAATATGTCCAGTAGGGACGTTTTTACATTCTTTTATAATTTGAATTCAACGCTTTCCTTTTTCCTTTTTTCTCCTCACCAAGTCCCTCTTTATGTGCGGCCTCCTTCTACTCTAGATGAAGTGAGCACTTTCTTGCCCATTTGGGTTCAATTTTTGGTTGGAAAAGAACTGTTCCATGATATTGTCACAGGGACAAATGCCAAGGTAGGGGTTGGGATATATGCTCTCCAATTTTTTGCTCGCCAACTTGATTTTGGCCAAATGTGGCATGTTCCTCCTTATTATTCTAAAAACTTGACAGAGCATTTCTATACTATCAATAAAATCGAGGCACAAGCCATTGATGCCCACAATAATCTTTTGGCCAAAGGTTTCTCTTTGGCTCCTTTCAATCCTACTATTGTCACACACTCCCATTTTTGACCAACTCTGGTCATCTGTGAAACGTAGGTTGTTCACAACTAATGCTAACCATGCCTTTCACCTGCTGGATAGACCAGATATTTCTTCTACTTTTCCCATTCTAGCTATCCTTGTGTCTATTAGAAATCCACTTTTTCTCCTCAATCACCACTTACTCGCGCTAAACGTCCTACTCCTCTACCTGCTTCTCCACATATCCAGGCTACTATCGCCAAAGGTACCCCCTGGCCCGCAAACGGCCGCCTTCACTTTCTCCAATTTTGCAGGTGATGATGATGATGATGATGTTCTCATCCTCAAGAGAAAGGTAATCGAGTTTGTTTATTCATGAAACACCATCCGTCATGTGTTAATGCTTTACCCGAATTTTTCGTAAGAGTTTAGCTTCCCCCTCGAAGGCTCGAGTCTTAGCATCTCATGTTCTATCACCTCCCGATGAAGTCGTTCATCCAAATCATCTGATAAAGGGACTCTGCTTAAAGAGAAATCCTTAGTCTCAGAGTCTTCATCACAACCAATTGAAGAGCTACCATCTTCCCAAGGCGTTGACCCCCAAGTGTTGGAACCGAAGGTAATACATATTTTGATGTGTTTACCCTTGCTTGTGCTATTGGTTTTTTATTCATTGCTTCTTGAATTCTCAGAGGTTCCCATAGATCCGTCCATTGTGGCAAAGTCTACTCGCTCGTATAAAGGGAAATTTCCACAAGTGGCAGAGTCAACCGGTGATGTGCCTGAACTTCCTAAAGTTGCTGATGAGATAGCATTTTGCTTCTTTTTATTTTCACTTCATTTGCTGTAGTGAAAATACCAAATGCTTGTATTTTTCCTTACAGGGCATCGATGCCATTGTGCGCTCCATCCAGACTTGTTCACTTCTTGGGGACAAGTAAAAACATCATGCCGTTTCTTCAACCAGCTCATCTTTCTCGCTTTATCTTCGCTTTTTCTGAGGAAAATATGAAGTCTCTCAAGTAATCAGTGCTTGAGTATATTTCTTTCATGGACATGGATATTCGCAAGGCTAGTCTTTGCCGATAAAAGGATAAATTTGAACTCTTGAGTGCAAAATTGGAGCATGCACTTACACTTCCGTCACTCAATGTTTCTTCTAACTTTAAGGCGTACGTTGAAGGTTATCCATTCTCGAAATCATCTCTTTGCTAGCCAAAAATGTCGAATCGAAGACTATGAGTACTCGCATCTTCGTGCTACATCTCGAAAGAGAGTATTTGCTCCAAAAGATTGATAAAGCCGAAGCTGAATTGAACGAAATCTCCTCCGAAGTTATGATTGAAGATTCTTTGATGATAAGCTTGGCCGCAGAGATGAAGGAGCTTCAAGCAAAGATGGATGACTGCAGGGTTAGAATGGGCGCCAAAAAGTGCAATGCTTCCCAAGGAATTGAACGAACCAAGTCTTTGGTTGAGCATTATACCAAGCTGCAGGTTGATAATGATGTTGCAACCCAATTAACTCGTTGTTTCTTCTAGGCAAGAGTGAGGATTGGGTAAGTGCTTAGGGAACAAATGCGTTTCGCTTCTGGGGGCGAATTGTAATTAAGACATTTGATACCTTTACTTTCTTTTGTAATTTCGTACTAGCAACTGCTACTAGTTTTGAATGTAATGACAGCCAATGTCATTAATGAACGACTATTTTATTTATTTGCGTATTAATTGACGTCTTCTTCAATCGTCAACCCCCCAAGCATTTAATTACCTTATGCTAAACTCGTGTACAATTCCCTTCACGGAATGTTTACACGGAGCAAAACTCTTGGTATTTCAATCTTCTTTTCCAAGACTTTGGGCCATTTAACCTCGGTTACTATGTGTGTATGCAGTCATCCATATTCTGTCCTTTCACCTTCACACCTCTATAAATGCGTATGTGTTCCGCACTTATCATCTTCATTTTCATTCTTTTCTTCCACAAACCAACTCGCCTGCCATTGTTTGGCATCTCATATAGTTGATCAACCATTTTCCTCTTGGATAGAGATGGATCAATTGATCTATTGTCTATTTTGCTGTATGCCTTGATATCACTTTTGGTATGGGAGATATAGGAAATGTTCTTTGGCCAATGAAGGTCTTCTCAACGTCTCCATTTATGTTCTCCAGAGGGAGTTCAATGATATAAGGCAATTTGCAAATGCCTTTCGAGCCACTTAGCTTGCTGAGAGTGCTTCTCAGCCTCTTTGTCTGTCATTGCAGCAACGCAATTGGAAAGGCAGATTATGAGTGCTTTTCAAGCCACTTTGCCTGTTGAGAGTGCTTCTCAGCCTTTTTGCCTGCCATTGCAGCGATACAATTAGGAAGGCGATCTGAGAGTGCTTCTCAGCCTTTTGCTTGCCATTGCACTGCATTTAGGAAGGCAATCAAGGCCAGTTCGTCCCTTCTCTTTGTGATTGATAGAAGATTGATGACAACCTGCTCCCAATTGTAGTTTATAGAGCATCTTGTATTTTGTATCTCATAATTTGTAATGAGTATTTGATAATAAAGGAATTTATTTGAACGTACTTCGTTCTTGTATTATTTACTTATGATCGCTTAGCACTGTTCACTTTAATCGATTTCTAATTCAATTTCCTCAGGCATGTCAAGGCATAGATGATAGGCCAAAAAGTTAGCCAAAGCCTGATTTTTTACTGTCTTTTGGGGTATGAATTGTATTTCGAATTCTGACAATGCTAAAGTCTAAAGGCCTACCATTTGGTACAAAATAGGGCGAGAAAACATATATTTAACCAAATTTACTTTAGAAATTAAATAAAAGGTTACAGGCCGTAAATAAGTCCTAAGTTTTGTTCATGTGAAATATAAAGTAAGACATAATTTTTCAATAGTAATTCAATTACATTCACATTTTGTTAACCGTCTACTCAAATAGTAAATCGCTCTTTCTTCACCAAATTGGTCTTCTTGCGCGACCATACCAGCTATCGATTCTTGTTCAGCAGATATACACACTTACATTGGCCGCCTTTGGATTGGTTACACCGACACTGGTGGACTCGATAAATATGTCTTTAGGCTTTCAAAAGCCTTTTGATGCTCTTCTTTTCAGACGAATTCGTCCTGATTTTTCACTTTTAAAATAGGCGAAAAAGCTTTTGTTCGCCCTGCACAATTAGAGATAAAGCGTCTTAAAAAATTTACTTGGCCCAAAAACCTTTGCAATTCTTTTTTTTTTTTTTTGCTAGGTGGTTTGGCCTCTAAAATGGCCATCACTTTATTCTTATCGAGTTTAATCCTCCTTTTGTGCACTAGAAAACCAAGGAAGTTTCCCGCATTAACACCAAATGCACATTTCAAATGATTCAATTTTAGTTTATATTGCCTCATTCGCTCAAATGAACGTCTTAGTTGCTCAAAATGGTCTTCCTCTTTAATGAATTTGACCACTATATCATCTACATACACTTCAACAATCTACATACACTTCAACAAACTTGTCTATTATATCATGAAAAATCAAGTCATTGCTCTTGGATAAGTTGCCCCTGCATTCTTCAGGCCGAAAGGCATAACTACCCATTCAAAACATCCTAAAGCTTCAGGGCATCTAAAGGCGGTTTTGTGTATATCTTCCTCAGCTATGTAAATTTGATCGTATCCTGAATACCCATCCATAAAGGAATATATTACATGTCCGGCAGTCGAGTCTATTAAAGAGTCTACTATATGCATTGGATATTCATCTTTGGGCGTTGCTAAATTAAAATTTCTAAAATATATGCATACCCTTAGTTTACCCTTTTTTTTAATACGGCACGATATTTAGGGGTGTCCAAAAGTCCCGAACCAAACCGAACCGAGCGGTTCTTCATAAATTAAATACTCGAACGGGTACCCGAATCGAGAACCGATGAGTTTGGGTCGGGTCTCGGGTCTAGACCAAGAACCAAAGAATCGAATAAGAACCGAAACTAAATAATTTTTTTATTTTTTATATTGAATTAATTAAATTATTTTATTTTTTTCTAAACAAATTAGCAAATTAATTAAATAAATCAAATTATTTCATAATTTTAATTTTAAAGACCAAATCATTTTTAAAACCCATTAGCCCATTTTAATTTGAAGCAAATGAACATACTTTATGTAGTGTTGCTGTAATATTAATATGTATTTTTTTGGTATTTGTATGCATTGAATTAATCTTATTAGACATGTAGTTATTTATATTTTTTTAATTGGGCTACGTTAATTTGTAAAAGTTACGAATAAAATATCATTAGTTGTATTTATGTAATGTTGCTGTAAATATTAAAAAATTTAATTATGGTATGGAACCGAACCGACCCGAACCGAATCGAACGGAACCGAACCTGAACGGTTCCATAATTATATTTGGACCCGACATGTCCATTTATTAAATACCCGAAAGTTTTGGGTCGGTTCAGGTCTCTTCAGAATCGAACCGACCTACGGACACCCTAACGATATTAGACAACCATTCAACATACCTAGTCATTCTAATAAAACCTAATTTTAACAAACGCTCAATTTCTTTCTTTACTTCGTGAAGTAGATTAGAAGTAAAACGCCTAGGAGGTCATTTATGAGGTTTAAAATTTGGCTTAGTTGGTAATCTATACTCTACCAAATTTTTATCTAAACAAGGCATATGCTCATATTTCCAAGAAAAAATAATCCTTATATTCTTTTAATAAAGCGATTAATTTATTACTAACCTCTTGATCGAGCATCTGGCTGACAAATGTTAGGCGATCTTCCCCTTCGGTAAGTGTATCCAGGCTTTGTGATCCTTATTAATTCGTCGTCCATGTTCCTTATAGGCACTTCCTCTTTTAAACAATCCACCTTGTTCACTTCTTGGCCAATACTATGCTCCAACTTGAACACTGTTAATTTGTTTCTCAATGTTTTTAATGCTACTTCTTCTTTCGTCTTGTCTTTATATTCTTTATTGAAAATCATTAACCTGGTTTTGAAGGCCTGAATGTCGGCCATTTGCCTTTGTTGCTAACAATTCATTTAAAATTCTTTGATTAACTTTTTGCCAATCACTGGCTCTTCCAGGGCCACTATGTTTGGCCTCATTTTATTGAACATTTCAGTAAGTGCATTCACTGAAAACGGCTCTTCACTCTGTGCAACAATTTGAGTTTCTTGTCCATCTTAAACTACCCTGACAAGTTCATAATTTCCTTCGTAAATGAATCTTTCCATCGAGTTTATTTCTGCAACAAAGGGTATATGATCTGCCTACACCATTTCTGCTTCACCCTTGTCATTTCAAAATACCAAGCACTGGTGGAGGGATGAATGTATGCAATGACTCCCATTGATCCAATCCCTTTCTAGTTGCACGTTGTGACTAGTAGGGTCATCTATTACAAAGAAAACAAATGGTCCTAGTATTGTCCCTACGCTTATGTCCGGTGGCATAACTCCTTTAGCCGAAGTTGCTCCTCCATTGAAACTTGTGAGAATGAGTTCTGTTGGAATCATATCACTTTCTCGTCTTGGCAAACTTCCTCATCATTCTGGACGGGATGGTGTTTAAGGCTGCTCCGTTATCAATGAGTACTTTCGCTACGGTATACCATTGACTAAAGCTTTCACGTACAATGGCCTCAAGTGTTTAGTTAATTTCATGGCTGGTCTCTTGAAGATAACCTTTTCAAAGAACATCTATTTTCACTTCATGCTTGTCCTCTCGTTGAATTGTTTCCTTGTGATAACTCAACATGCAATATGTCACACCGAGCTTCGTTTCTGAATTTCATTTCTACCGTTCTCTAGTGTTTCTTCTTCGTTACCCATCCCGTAGGAGGAGACAATATTCTTGGATGTGACCCATATTTCTCAGAGCGAGGCACTCTCCTCTTCCTTTTAGATGTCCCGTACAACACATAGTAATCAAAGGAACGCCCAAATGTGTTGATTTTGTTCATGAATCCATATGTGTTGATTTTTTAAATCCATGTGTTGATTTTGTTCATGAATTTAATGCTTTGAATTCTTTGGTCAATTATTCAATGATTTTGTGAATCTATTACTTAATTGAGATGTGAGTTTTAGATTTAGACCGCATAGTAAAATCCTGTAATTTAGTATAACTTGTAGATACACCTATACTAATTATTGCGGTCATTAGATGAATTCTTAGAACAACTACTTTGTTTAACTAAGGTTAATTCATATAGAGATATGTAATTGAATTAGTTAAATAGACTCCATGAGAAATCGAAAATGGTAAATTGAATACTTAAGAAGAATTCAATCGAACACTACAATAGTAATGATTCTTGATTGGCGAATTAAAGGCAATCCATACGTAAAATTGTAAGTTCTAGCATCTACATTTATACTTTTAAAATTCTAATTCGATAAATTATGTACAGTAAATAATTTAGTTTAGTTAAAATAATTAGATAGTAATCACAAACATTATTATTTGATTTCAATCAAATTAAAGTTGGAATAATTTAACTAATGGTTAGATTGTAGTTCTCGTGGGAACAATATCCGAACTCATTAGTTCACTATATTACTTGTTACGATTTGTACACTTGCGTGATATAGAAATCGACAACAATTACCTATTAATAACTAATAACAACTTAACAAAAGAAAGATGATTTAAATGCAAGCAAACAATAGTATGAAATAAACAAGAGAAAAGATTGAGAATAACTTTAAGAGCAAAGAGTTGTATTCGATTCAAATGTGACAAAAATTGGTATTTATAGAATTCTGACCAAAAGGTGATCGTCGGAGAAGAAGCACGTGGCTTCATCTCACAGTCGAAACATTATATCACTAGTTTGTTACACATTTAATACATTGACAATGATTTAGCTACCCTACAACATAGGTGACGGACTTGACACGTTCATTATTCTTAAAGATTGCGTACGTGTCTCCTAAGAGCCCGCGAGAGTTTCGCCAAAAGGAACTTCGAAATGGAGGACTTCGGAATGGAGAGCTTTAACTTGATCCATGAGTTTTTACCCAATTAAAGATTTTGTCCGTTAACAAATATTTTGTTTTGTTCACTGCTTTAATTACTATTGTGGCAATTCAACATAGAATAAAATTGACTTGATTGACTAAACATTTTAAAGAATTAAAAAGTGATTTATTGCTTTTAATTGGTAAGTTTAATTCCGTTTTATTCACCTATTATCCATTAGATGATTTTAGAATCGAAGTGGTGACTTTCAAATACTAAGTAGTAATAATAAAGAGATGGTTAATTGTAAATTGTAACAATATTTGATCTATTGAGTTTTCAAGAACAAGGAAAAAGTAAAGATGTAAAACATTATTAAATACTGGGATTTTAATATTATTTAATAAAAATCAGAAAAAAATATGAAAATATGAAATTCTTAAAATTTTTGTAGGGCATTCCTTGAATATGGGGCCTTGGGTGACCGCTTAAATTACCGATATGATTAAGTTGACTTCAACGCTTATAACTCATATAACTCATAAAGGTTACAACTGACATTTAAAGATATAAAAATTTCTAATTTAAGGAGTTAAAGGAATGGGGATTTTTATTTCCCAATCATATTTTTTCGATGTTCTTCCCCCCACAGGATTGAAATAGATACCATCACTCCTTGCTTCCCAGATGCAATAACCACCCAAGCAATCAGTTGCCCATTTTGAATTGAAAACGTCAAATGCTCGATTCTTTGAACCCCACCATAGATGGCAGAAAAACAATGTACTTTCAAAATAGTTTTCACAAAAACCCCAGTTGAATTCTTGATTTACATGAAGTGTATGATGTCCGAGATCATCATCTCCCGATGCACAGTGCAACTGCAATGGGCTAGAGTTGGGTGGCAGTTTATTGAAGAGATGCACCTCATAACGACCCAAAAAACATGATGCAGCTACATGGTCAAGGCTGCAGCTGGCTAATATGATGACATATAATAAGAGGTTTTGGTTTTTCATCCTTGTACAAGTCATACTAGCTAGCTTTCTCCGACACTTGCAATTATTTATATAAATATTTGATGGTCAAACATACTGGTGAATTAAAATGAATTGATGAGATATTATTGAATCTGAAATGAATTGATGAGATATTATTGTAATTCGAAATGAAATCTAGGTAATAATTAATGTGGATTGAAGAAAATATTGTAGCAATTCCAAATGGATTGACAAAATAAATTATGAGATTAAAATGAACCTATGAGATATTAAGATATCCAACTCATGATATAGATGATAATTAATGTGGATTGAAGAAATATTATAGCATTTTCAAATGGATTGACAAAATAAATTATGAGATTAAAATGAACTGATGAACTTACTTTCAAAATTTTAATGATTTTTGTGCACTAGTACAAATACACATAATTTTTAATCAAATGGAAGTTTACCAAGACTCCACATACTAACTGTATCTTGGAGAATGGGTATGTGTGAAGTAAATTAAATTCGTTGTAGACTTGAACAATTAGAAGAAAGTAGAGAAAAATATGTAATAATATCTTGTCCGAAGTTGATTGGGAACAAGGAAACAGATTCTTTTAAAATAAGATATAATTACATAACTACAAATGTTTGAATTTATATTTTCAAAATTAACGAACTTAAATGGATTTTTTAAAAATCAGGTGGTCACGTTTTGCGACATCTGATAAAAGTTCGGTCACATTTTGCAACCTCTTATAAAAGTTCATATTGACAGTCAAATGGGGATTGATTAGTGGAATGATGATCAATGTATATTGTTATCCGATTATAATTTGTTTTCATAATTATCACTCGACTCGAGAATGCAATTTCGACTTTTTGGTAAAATAAGCCGGAATTGATAGATGTATCTTAATTGGTTAAGAGTGACATAATTAGAAACATCTATTGGAGTTTGGGTCTTGTGAGTCCGATTAGGTCCTTCTGTTGACCTTAATATAGGTGTGAGACTTAATTAGCTTACTAAAATAAAGTCCAAAGAAAATTGTGCAATTGTGAAACCCTAATTGAGCATTATAAATATGCCATTTATGGGCACATTTTCTTAAGATTAGGGTTAGCCACATTCTCTTATTTTCCCAAAAAGGGAGGCACATAAAGGTGGAAAACAAGGGAGAATGTCTAAGGGGGGAGGCTTTGGCTAGAATGTTAGAAGGTCATTTAAAACTCCTTCATGGTTACTTTCCCTTATGTGAGAGGATTTAAAAATAAAATCTAATTATCTCAAGGTGATCTAAGATCTATTATTCATTTTGGTTTAATCTTCAAAGGAAAAATAATTTTCTTATGTTGGTTAAATCCAATAACCATAAAATACAACCACCACCACTTCAGTATATTTAGAAGGCTCTAGATATATAACTTTGATGATTTGATCACCACTTAGAAAAATAAATTCAATCCAAAAAATTCAAAGAGATTAAATCACTATATTTTATTTTTAATTTTATAAAATTAACATAGATAAGAATTATCTAAAACGAAGATTCAAGAAATTCAAATGAAATAAAATATATAAACCAAAACTTATCCAAAAATGCATTTAAACTTGAAATCACCGAAATTCCGCAGTAATGCATTTAGGTAATAAAAAAATGAAAATTGTTTTCATATTCATATAAGAAACCTATTTTGTTCTTAAAGTTGATACGAGAAAATGATTTTTACTAAACAAGACGAAAACACTTAGCATATTCAATCACTTCATTTGTTTTCAATTGGAATGCATGAAAGGGCTCGTAAATGATAATTATTGATTTTCAAGAAAATGATAGTAGCTTCAAAAATTGGTAGAAAAATGATTTTCGACAATTACTTCGATGAGTTATTGTAAATATAAGTAGTAATAATAAAGAGTTTGTTAATTATAAATTGTAATAATATATAGTGTCTTGAGTTATCAAGAACAAGGAAAAAGTAAAGAAGTAAAAGAGTATCGAATATTGGGATTTTAATATTATTTAGTAAAAACTAGAAAAAATATGAAAATTCTTTAAAAATTTGTATGGCCTTCAACCTTAGATGACCGCTTAAATTAACAATATGATTAAATTGACTTCGACAATTGTAAATTATATAATATAACTTGTTATGACTCGTCACTAGGGACTGCCACGTGGCCATAAAAAAATAAGCTGTGGAACCTGATCCGACCCAACCACCTTAGCCGAGGTCCCTTATCTAAGGCGCTGTTATCAGCAGAGGTCCAATTATTCCTAAAGCACCTCCTAGATCCGAAGGATTTGCTTATGATGAAGATCTTTACTTGGATGATTGATATGACCTTTGTGAAAAGTGTACTTGTGTCTCGTCTTGTGAATGTAAGAGCATTTAATGCTTTGTAAAGTTAGGAAAGTCAACATGATAGCTAGGATCTGATGTTTCAGCCGAAAAGATGAGGCCACGTGTAATGGGATCCAAGCGTCACCATTTTATTTGTAACACTATAAATATCCCCATCATGTAACAATTGAAGACTAATGAAACTCTAAATACTCAAAGCAATATATCTTATTCTCTTGTCAATTTATTACAACTACAAACATTGTTCTTATCGATTGATTATTATACAACCTTGTGTCCCGTAAATTCTGCCGAAATCCGAACGGAAACGTCTCGTGTCATTGAACTTCTCCTATATCCAATCTTTGGAGCGATCTCTACCGTAGATAGGCCTTAACATGCTGGATATGGCTTACGCATGCACGAGTGGGCCCGACATTTGTTAAGTTCATTTTTTGAGGTCAACGAGCAATCCCGTGGGAAAAGCTCTTTGAAAAGAATCTGGGTATTCCCCTTGAAAGAGGATTTGTTCTTGAAAAATAAACAAGAGGAAGCCCCCAGAGTTGGAAACTATTTAAGTTTTAGGCATGAAAAAAAATGACCTCAAATGGAGACGCCCCTCTCAGGCGAATGAGAGACAGTGACGATGAAGTCCCCCGTCACAGTCATCCCAGAGGGTCTGCGCCGACCCCACCACCATCATAGATGAGGTGGTAAGAATAGCGGCCCAACTTACAAGAGAAATGGCAACTATGGCAGCCAACATGAGAAACATTACCAACCAATGCAAGGCCATGGAGGTCGTCCAATCCTTCCATTTGCCCCTCAGGAGCAATACCAATAGAAAGAAGAGGTGCAAAGCCAAAGAGCTCATCCTCCCAGGCATCCTAGAAGAGCTAGCCCCATTGAGAATCTCTTCAAACTACGTTTCTAGCCGACCCACCGAGGCCTCATTCAATGAGGATAACTTTCCTCCAGAATATGAACCAGAGCATAGGCCTCAAAGATCCACCAGTGTGTTTGACCGGCTCGGCCCCACAGAACTAAGACATAGGCAGCAACATGAAATGCCAGCGCCTCCGAATAGACCCTAGCCCCCACCTCCTGAGGCTTGGCAACCGGAGGAAAGCCAAGGATATGCCCTCCCGGGTTGTGCCGCCTTGGTCGAAGGAGGGACGAGGAAGCGGGAAACCAGCGAGAACTTTCGCTCCACCGCCAAGGTATAAAGCCGATGCATACTATGATTCGAGATGGCCCCCGAGATCTTGTGACTCGTACGATGACGATGAGAACCTACCATTCTCACAAGAATTGAGGAACGCCTGTGTGCCGAACCACTATGTAATGCCCAAGATACCAAAGTATGATGGGAGAGGCGATCGGGCAAAACATTTGAATAGCTACAAAACATACATGAGCCTGAAAGGCACCAGCTGTGAAATGCAGAGTTTTCCACTTGACCCTTAGTAGAGCTACTGAAATTTGGTATAACAGGTTACCACACAGGAGTATCAGAGTTGGCCGTAGTTTAAAACTACTTTTCGAAGAGATTCGCAGTAAGCAAAGAAGGCGAGGACCCCATCCAGCTTCTTCAGGACATGAGTTAACAGTCCGGTTAGACTTTAAAGAGCTTCCTATCCCACTTCACAGACGATATGACATATTGTGTTCAAGTCACTGATCGTGAAGCCTTATCGGTGATGAGAGGAGGCCTGAATATGAACACCTTATTCTTGAGAGATGTGCAAAATCAGGATCCCATGACCTACGACGCTCTCCTGGAAATGATTAGACTAGAAATTATCAACGAGGAGCTGATTGAGTACAGGAACAGGGCTAGTAGAGGTCTCCAACCTCCACAAAGGTAGCGTGGGAGATAACCTACTTCTCACTTGATGGACCACCATCAGGATCAATACGGTAATGAAATTGCTCCCAGCTCAGGCCAAGCACTTACCACAGCTACCCTAAACGCCATGCCAACATTGGCATATGAGGATGTACCCGCAACAAACCCTCAGACGAATGAGTCTATGCAGCAGGCCCCCCGTAGAGGACAAACACAATAGCAAAGAGGCTACCGAGACTGAGTGGAAAACACCCACATCCATGAGATTGATACCATTTTTGGAGGCCCTTATATTGGTGGAGAAATAAGAAACTCCCAAAGGAATTATGTTAGGGAAGCAAAAGGCCCTCCACTGACAAGTTATATAGTAGACAACAGCTCCCGAAGAAGTCAGTCACCACTCATTGTGTTTACTCGTGAAGATTCAGAAGGTGTCCACTATCCCCATTGTGATGCCCCTGTAGTAAGGGCAGTGGTGGCCCGAAATGAGCTGAAACGAATGTTGGTGGACAACGGGAGCTCGGTTAATATTCTTTTCGGATTCTCCTTCAATAAAATGATACTGGACCACGAGTTGACCCCCATCAATAGCCATCTATATGGCTTTACAGGAGATAGCATAATCCCGAGAGGTAAGATCACACTTGCCGTGGAGATGTGGGAGCTACCCCTATCAACGTTTAACTTCATAGAATTCTTGATTGTTGTAGTAGGTCGGCCTACCACGAGGTGTTGGGAGACCAGGATTGATAGATCTTGGAGCTGTCACCTCCATCTACCACATATGCATGAAATTCCTAACTGATCAAGGGATAGTGACGGTAAGAGGTGACCAAAAAGGGGCTCGAGAATGCTATCTGAACTCTATAAGGAAAGTCGAGCCTATGGACATGAACATGGAAATTGGTGTCACGAACCCGAGAATGCCGCATTGGATGAACTCGACCCACGCGTCATTGAAACTGACTCCCATACAGCCCCAATTGAAGAACTGGAAAATTTCCTGGTTGATCCAACGGATCCTGCCAAGTTGCTGAAAGTGGGCTGAGCCTGGCTCCAGAATTTAAGAAGAAGCTCAAGGAATTATTATATAAGAATTGTGACGTGTTTGCTTGGAGGCATGAGGATATGGTGGACATCGACCCCGGGGTCATTGCCATCACTTGAAAATCAACCCTAAAGTTGCCCCTTATAGACAAAAGAGACGAGCTTTAAACCCGGAAAGATACGAAGTCCTAAAGGAAGAAGTGCAGAAACTAATCAACAATGGCTTCATCAGGGAGGCCCTCTACCCGAAGTGGGTCTCCAACTTGGTCCTAGTTAAGAAGCACAATGGGAAGTGGAGGCTATGCACTGACTTCTCTGAACTGAACAAGACGTGTCCTAAGGATAGTTTTCCACTCCCGAGAATTGATCAATTAGTAGATTCCACCACGGGGCACGCGTCTCTAAGCTTCATGGATACGTACTCAGGCTACAACCAAATTCCTATGTATCCAAGTGACGAGGAGTACACTTTTTTATCACGGATCGAGGACTCTATTGCTACAAGATGAATCATTCGGGCTAAAGAATGCTGGAGCAACTTATCAGAGACTCGTAAAAAAGATGTATGCCGACCTACTTGGCAACACGATGGAGGTTTACGTGGATGACATGCTTGTCAAAAGCTTAAAGATTGGTGACCACATAACTCACCTCAACGAAGCCTTTCAAATCTTCTGAAAGTACCGCATGAGGTTGAATCCCCTCAAGTGTGCATTTGGAGTCGCATCGGGTAAGTTCTTGGGATACATGGTCAACCAACAGGGCATAGAGGCAAACCCTGAGAAATTACAAGTGTTGATTGAGATAAGGTCCCCTCAGAACTGAAGGAAGTGCAAGGTCTGATTGGTCGGGTGGCCGCTTTGAGCCGCTTCATATCAAAAGCTACAGACAAGTGCCTCCCATTCTTCAAAGTGTTGAAAGGAGGCAAGAAATTCTAATGGATTGAGAAGTGTGAATAGGCCTTCCAGGGCCTGACAAGGTACCTAGGGCAGGCCCCCCTCCTATCAAAACCCAAGCTTGGAAAAGTTCTACAACTTTACTTGGCCGTCTCCCTAGATGCCATAAGTACTGTACTTATAAGAAAAAAGGGCTCAAACCAGTTGCCAGTTTACTATATCAATAAGGCACTGCTAGCCCTTGAGACACGTTACCCAGATATGGAGAAGTTGGCCTTGGCATTGATAACTGCATCCCGCAAGTTGAGGCCCTACTTTCAGGCTCATACAATCCATGTGTTGACAAATTTCCTTCTCAGACAGGTATTGCAAAAACCTGATGCCTCTGGTAGGTTACTGAAATGGGCAGTGGAATTGAGCGAATTTGAGATCTTCTTCAAGGCTAGATCCACCATCAAAGGCCAGGCCCTAGCAGATTTTGTGGCTGAGTTCACCAACGTCCCTGAAGTGGACGAAACTATGGAGCCCGTCGAGCCTCCCACCTGGAACCCATTCGTGGACAGTTCGGCCGGAGAAACAGGCTCAGGCACAGGCATGATACTGGTGAGCCCCGAAGGTCATAAGCTGAACAGCGCAGTGCTGTTTGGATTTAAGGCCACAAACAATGCGGCTGAACAAGCTAAGGAGGAGGTCTGCTCATTTTATATTGGTTGATGATATCCTTTACAAGCGTAGATTATCTTCGCCTCTTCTTCGATACATCGAAGAAGAGGGGGCCAACTACGTACTCCGTGAAATCCACGAAGGTGTCTGTGGCAACCACTCGGGAGGACTTTCTTTGGCCAAAAAAGTATTGAGACGGGGATATTATTGGCCCACCTTGAAAAAGGATGCCATCCAATTTGTTCGAAAATGTGACAAGTGCCAACATTTCTCCCATGTCCAAAGGAAAACCCTCCCAAGAGTTAACTCCAGTATCTAGCACCTGGCCTTTTAGCAAGTAGGGTGTGGACCTCATTGGCCCCTTACCTAGGGGCAGAGGATATGTCCCCAGGGTTGTGCCGCCTCGGTATGAACGTCGAATGAGGGATGATAAGGCGAGAAACCAGGCAGGACCTTCTGCTCCACTGCCAAGTTATGAAGCCAATGCAAACTATGTTTCAGATGGTCACCAGAGATCTTGTGACTCAGATGATGATGAGAACCTGCCGTTCTCACAAGAATTGAGGAACACCCAGGTGCCAAACCACTATGTAATGCCCAAGATACCAAAGTATGATGGGAGAGGTGACCCAGCTAAACATTTGAACAGCTACAAAACGCATATGAGCCTGAGAGGCGCCACCCCAACTATGAAATGCAGAGCTTTCCACTTGACTCTTAGTAGAGTTGCTGAAATTTGGTATAGCATGTTACCATCTAGGAGCATCAGAGTTGGCCGTAGTCTAAAACTACCTTTTTGAAGATATTTATAGTAAGCAAATAAGGCGAGGCCCCCATCCAACTTCTTCAGGACATGAGGCAACAATCCGGCTAGACTCTAAAGAACTTCTTGTCCCGCTTCATAGACGAAATGACATATTGTGTTCTAGTCACTGATCGTGAAGCCTTATCGACGCTAAGAGGAAGCCTGAATATGAACACCTTGTTCTGGAGAGATGTGCAAAATCAGGATCCCTCGACCTACGACGCTCTCCTGGAAATGATGAGATGAGAAATTATCAACGAGGAGCTGATTGAGCACAAGAACAGGGTTAGTAGAGGTCTCCAACCTCCACAAAGGCAGCATGGGAGATGACCTACTTCCCTGATTGAGTGATATTTGATCTTAATGCGTTTAGTCCTTCCATGAAATACCGAATTCTTTACCATGGCAACAGCTGATTGATTATCACAATGAATGGTTGTTCCAAAGTTTGTTTATGATTCAAATCTTCCATCATTTTCCTTAGCCAGATTGCTTAATTTGTAGCCTCAGATGCAACTATGTACTCTGCTTCAACTGTTGATTGAGCCACGGTTTTTTGCTTGACGGAATTCCAACAAACAATGCTTGAACCAACATAAAACACATAGCCAGAGGTGCTCTTCATGTCATCAATTGATCCAGCCCAATCACTATCAGTAAAACCAGTTAAAAACAAAGTTCCTGATTTCCTGAAATTGATTCCCATCTCCTCTGTTCCTTTAACATATCTCGGCACTCTCTTAGCAGCTTGGAAATGATTTACACTTGAATCTTGTTTGAATTTGGATAACATATTTACAGCAAACATGATATCAGGTCTTGTTGCTGTTAAATAGAGCAAGCAACCAACCAAACTTCTGTAAAAAAATTCATCTATTTTCTTGGCTCCATCTTCTTTCATCAGCTTAAAATCAGAACCAAATGAGTGTTAACTGGCTTACAATTCTCCATGTTGAACTTTCTTAACACTTCCTTAGCATATCTTCTTTGGCAAACAAAGATTCCATCTTGTGATTGTTCAATCTCCATTCCAAGGAAGTACTTCATTTATCCCAAATCAGTTATCCCAATCACTTTCTTCATTTCATCTTTCACATTTTCAATCAGTGTTGCATTCTTGCCTCGTAACTGTAAGATCATCAACATATACGGATATAATGATCAATTTCTCCTCCACTTACTTTCGTAGAGTGTTTGCTCATTCACGCTTTTGATGAAACCAAAGTCGTCTAAGTAATCATCTATTCTCGCTATTCCAAGTCTTTGGAGCTTGCTTTAAGCGATATAATGCTTTCCTCAACAAATACACTTTATCCTCCTTTCCGGCTACAGGAAGCCTTCGGTTGCTCAATGAAAATTTCTTCATTTAAGTGTCCATTTAGAATGACCGGTTTTACATACAATTGATATATCTTCCAGCCTTTTTAGCAAACTATGGCAAATAACATACTTATTGTTTCAAACCTAGCCACTAGAGCAAATGTCTCAGTAAAGTCAATGTCATATTGCTAAGCATAACCTTTTACAACTAGTCTGGCCTTAAGTTTGTTGATAGAACCATCAGCATTCAGCTTGGTTCTATACACCCACTTAACTCCAATTACATTCATGATTTTTGGTCTGTCAGCTATCACCCATGTTCCATTCTTTTCAATCACTTTCAATACCTCATTCATTACATCTATCCACCCTTGTGAAACAGCTACTTCAGTAAAGTTTGAAGGCCCTAGCACGGCTGAATTATAGGTACCAAAAATATCCTTAAGTAATCTAGTTTTGATCATTTCATTTTTTGAATCTAATCCACTGTCAGGTTTAGCTTCAACTTCAGCTTCATCTTCATTGATGACAGCATCTTTTTCTTGTGGAACCAATCTTAGAACCTCCAATTTGTTCACGGTACTTGATTCCCAATTCCATGAAGAATCTTTATCAATTTTAACATCTCTGCTGGACATCATCTTTTTGGTTTGAGGATTATATACCCTTTATCATTTTACATTTCCACAATATCCAACCAAGACACCAACTTCAGCCTTTTTCACTCTGCTTATCCCTGTTTGTAACATATACTTCCAAACACTTTCAGATGAGCCACATCAGATTTCACTCTATACCACGCTTCATAGGGTGTTCTCTTGTCTGGCTTTAGTTGGTAGTCTATTAAGAAGGTATATGGCTGGGTTTATAGCTTCAGCCCAAAAATCCTTTGGTACCTTCTTCTCCAACATCAGACATTTGGCCATCTCCATAACTGTTAAACTCCATTTTGCTGAGGTGAATAGGGAATAGTGAACTGATGTTTGATTCCAACTTTATCACAGAATCTTTCAAACTAGCTCCAGGTATATTTAATTCCATTATTTGTCCTTATGGCCTTAATCTTGCAATCACTTTCATTCTCTACAAAGATTTTAAACTTCTAAAAAATTGTTACAACTCAGACTTCATTTTCAAAAAATAAACCCAACACATCCTTGTTAGATCATCTATAAAAAGAACAAAGTGTCTACTGCCATTTAGAGTTGGTGTTCTCATTGGATTTTTAGGAATTGGCAACCTGGTTTGCTTTCCCAATTGACAAATATCACACATACAAACATCATCATTTACTTCTGGCATATTCTCCACAAGTTCTAGTTCATTCAGGTACTTGAGTGAAGTGTAATTAGCATGTCCAAAAAGTTTATGCCACATGGAAGATTCAATCAAAGTACTGGTGAGAGAATGATGATCTATATTTTTCCATTCCAAAGGGAAGCTTCTATGTTTCATTTCAACTGTCATCAGCTCAAGGTTATTAGGATCCAATATAGTGCAGCTACTGTCCTTAAATATTAAGTTATAATTCTTCTCAATCAACTGTCTAACACTTACCAGATTTTGATCTATATCAGGCACATAGAGTACATCAGAAATAAATTTGATACCTGATGGCATCTGGACAGACACTTTCCCAATTCCTCTCACTTCTACATACTCTCCATTTCCAACCTTAACTCTTGATCTGTATGCATCATTTAATTCCACAAATATGCTTGAGTTTGAAGTCGTGTGATGAGTGCATCCACTGTCTAGCAACCAAGTTTCAACCCAGCTGCCAACTCTGTAGTTTATGGCTAAAAAAGATGCTCCTTCTGGTGATTTGCTTGCTACTTTAGCCTACTGCAGATCCTTCTTCTCCTTTTGATTTTTACATACCTTCTCCACGTGACCAAAGCTGCTTGCAAGCTCGCATTGAACTCCAGGTCTAAACCAACACCACTTTGGAGAATGACCTTTTCTTTTGCAATGAGGACAAGGAGGATACTTTGCATCCTTCCCTGCACATTTTTTGTTTTCAACCTCCTTCTTCTCGTGTTGTGGTTTCTTTACTCCAAAATCGATTTGAGCTTTATGTTTTCCTTTAACAAACAAAGCTCCTTCAACATGTTCTTCTTGCCTAAAGAGTCTCATTTGTTCTCAGAACTTGGAGTGCATTCACAAGCTCGGCCAAGGATATGTTTGACAGTCTCTTGAGTCCTCAAGAGAGGATATTTTGGATTCAAAATTTTCGGGCAAACTTATCGACACCTTTTCTACAACCCTCTTGTCTGGTAATCATCTTCCAATAGCCTTATTTGGTTCACGACTTTCATCAGCCTATCAGCAAACCCCTTCACCGTTTCTGTGTCCTTTATCTTCAAAGTTTCAAACTCTCTTCTTCAGTTTAGCACTTACATCTACCTTGTTCTTTCTTTGCCTTGGAACTTCTCCTTTAATCTGTCCCAGGCCTCTTATGCAGTTTCATAGGTTATTATCCTAGTGAAAATAATATCTGAAAAGCAGATTGAATGCAAGAAAGGGCCTTGAACTTCTTTGCTATCTCTTCAATATGCTATTTCAACCGAGCAATGGTTGGATTAGCTGGTTCTATTCCCGATTCTGTGATTTCCCATAGATCATAAGCCTTCAAGTATGCTTTCATTTTTACAGCCCAAAAATCATTGGTTTCTCCTGTAAACACAGAAGGTAATAGTGCTAAAAAACCACTTGAAGCCATCTCGCTCGCTTACCAAATAGTCGGCTATTTCAGTGAAGGGTAGCTATCTGGTTTTCTCTCAGAACACTGTTATTTGGAGCTTCTTCAAAGATCAGATTTAGATTTGATACCATTGATGGTTTATGAATAACAAAGAGGAGAGAAAGATAAGTTTTTCATACACATATGAAGTGTTACATGGCTGAATATATAACTTAGGTTAGAAATAAGTCCACAAAACATAGGACAAATGATAACAAAAACATTGGTTTGATGACAACAGAAGTGACACACAACTATCAACATGAACGCCAAAAGTAGTATGATGAGATGAGCCAAGAGGTGCTGCAATCGAAGCAGTTGGTGGCTTAGTATCAGGACCAATTGAGAACTATTGAGGTTAGTTCTGTAACGTCATAATTTCCTTTGACGGGATCCCTTCAATATCAGTCAGTAAGCTGTAAAAAGACAAAAGTTGACATTGAAATATTATATCTATTGGCATATAAAAGAAGAATGTGAGAAGAAAATGTTAGAGAAAAACTGTTGCCAATTAGGATATGATACATTTTGAAGTTAAACCTACTGAAAGATGCCTAATGGACTTATGTCCTTGTTTAATTGCCGATCTTGCAGGTGAACAACTATGCCTTGACATTGAATTTGCATCAGGCTCAGAAGAGCAACTCGATCCCTAGTCGTTACCATCCAGATGTGTTCCAATAAGGAAATAATACTCGGCTACAGAACTTGCTGCAACGGGTTCTTTTAGCTCTCACATAGGAGGTTTATTGAAGTGTTCAATATTAATATTTAGAGCCTGTTTGATCCCTAATTTATTGTAAAAATTCATTTTGGAATAGTAGATTAATGAAGAATATGTGGTTAAAAAATAAAGAGAAATTTTGGGTTTGTGTGTAATATTATTTTATTGAAAAATTTGTGGTTGAAAAGAAGAGAGCGAAAAATGTATTTTGAAAATAATAGAAATCAAACAAAGACTAAGTGGGTAAGAACTTGGGTGTCTAGATAAAGCTATGTAAGTTGAGGCCATTTTTCATGGATATGGCCTAAATAATCCGGTGACCGGTAATGTCAATTGTCAAAGCTTGAAATCTAATCTCTTAGTTATTTTGTTATGAAGTTTTCTTTGGAATAATGCTTTATAGCCTTGATGGTGTTGGAGAATCGTGATCATACTCAATAAAACTAATTAAAAGAGTTGTATTCTTGCATTTAAATAAATTAATCATTTAATATCATATAAACTGGTATTAAACACCGGTTAGACTAAATAATATTACTCGATTCAATTCCTTAAATCCATGTTGAACTCAACTAATTTACAACTTGAGCTAGAATTCAAACCGACACTAAACGAGCCACCTCGAGTTATCTAGGTCGACCTTCAACCTTGTGTCGTAGCTCGAGGTCCTAGATCCATAAAGAATAATACTATCCAACATCAGTGATGTTGTGCGGCCGCATTTTTTAAATGGCCACGTCAAAGTTACCGTACACCACATAAGCCTAACTTATTTTATATTCACCATAATGGTCTTTTACAAAATGTAAAAGATGAAGATACACTTAAAACTGTCCAAACGCCCGAATTACAGTCTGGGCCCAAACGCCCGAACCACCATTTGGGTCGTCTGGCCCAGACACATGGCTATCTAGTTTTCCAGACAACCATGTGGGCGATGAAGCTCCACCCAAAAAAAACCACCAAAATCACCTCTAACCTCGATTCTAACAATATATGTACTTCAAGCCATGAACAAATTCATAAATTTTATCGAGATTGAACTTAAAAATCTAAGAATATTTACCCATACGTAAAATCATAAAATTTAAAAAAAAAAAAAAAAATACTAACATTGATTAAATGTGTTGAAAATGATGAAGATGATGGTGAATGTTGTTGAAGTCAATTTCGTCAGCTTAATTTTTTTAACTCTTTTTTTGGGGGGATTTTGTTAGTTTTTAAAATAAAATCTGGTTAAAGGCTATTGTGGAAATTGGATTGAGTCAACCAGTCATTGGCCATCATTTCCTCGATGTTGAATACCAATATAGGTGTTAACATGTCATAAGTTCTATTAAATGAGTCATAACTCTTTGTATTTAATTGAACCTGTAATTTAATATCATTAATACTTTCACCTAGACGGGTGTTAAACATCAGCAAAGTTAAATAGTTTTACTCACAATAAATGCAAGCGAACACTTGCACACCCAAAACCATAAGAATAATAATTGTGCGCCAGAAAATGTATGATAGAGAGAATGACACAATGTGTTGGAATGATGTTATTTGATAAAAAAATTGACTGTATTTTAAACAGTCCAATGATATGTTGCTATATGATATTATGTTAAAAAATTATGTCAATCATTATGTTTGTGCAGCATGATTCGAACCAGAATCATCATTGCTCTATAGATGAACTAAAAGTTCGCTTCTATATTTTACTCAGTCAAGCACAGTCTGATTTGTCGACACCTGAAGTTCAACTTGACTTAGATAACTGTTTTCAATTATCGTAACCCGTATGATTCAGAAACATGTAGATCATATTAAAAATAAATTAAGTTGCCAAAACAAGTCATTTTAGTACAGAGACAATTCAAGCATAGAGCTATACAAATAGAATTTCATATGCTTTTTTATCATCTGGCAGTAAAAGGTCCACATACACAGTTTCTAAAAAGAAACACTGCATTCTGTTTTTACATTACAAGAACTTGCCCAGAACAGTTTTTCTTGAAGGGGTTTCAGAGCTGTCTGGAGGCCCGTCTGTCGTCTTGAGAGTGCCAAGAGTTATAGAGTTAAACTGTTTCCTCAATTTCGCATTGTCAACTAAAACGTCTGTCAACATCTTCCTCAATTCAGCATCTCTTGTCCTCGTATTGCCACCATCTGGACTTGCGATGGTGCCAGAATTATCTTGTGCAAGAAGATGTGCCTGTTCAATGCCATGAATAGTTATAAAAGTTAAATCAGCAAAACTTACAAGGTCTCAATGGCAGCCAATGAAAGGGTATTGGGTAAATCAAGAATTGAAATACAGAGTACAATGCAAGATTGACAAGCCGCATAAATACTGTGGCTTGACTAATGAACCATCAATGAATCCGATACATAATATGCTCAGTACACCTTTAAGTGGTTTGAAATTTTCAAATGGTCTGCTTCGAAAACATAAAGTCACAATTTTCGCCTTCTATTAAGCAACTGGTGTCTCATGCTACAATGATGGAGGTCAAGTGGCGTTTGTGTTCCACAGTTGTCAATGGAATCGGATGAAATATGTTAGTTCGCGATGTGTGTTCTCGTGTAACATAAAAAGGAGATCGTAAATTACTTAAATGATCAAGTATATTCTACGAAATTTCATTACTTGTTACCATCAGGCATCAATGGAGTAGGCATGTAACGCAAAACAGCATTTGCATAGAATGGAAGCCTGTTAGCTCCTGTTAACTCTTTACACGTTGAAACAGAATTTTTATGACTACCACGAGATTTCACATGTAATGAAGTAATAGAAATAGACAACTTGATGCCAACAGGTGATGACAGTAAAGTTAGTCATAAGAATTACCTCTGCAAGAAGAAGACCAATACGATTATCTGATGTAGCCAACAGATTGGCAGCCTCAGATTTAGACGAAGTATCCATTTTCAGTTTATTTTCCTCGTCAGCGAGAAAATTCAGATTGCATTCTTCAAGCCGACTGCGAAGGATGTCACATTCACACAGCAATTTTGCATTGGCAGTATCTGTATATTCCCATTTTTGCCTTTCCTCCTGTAGTGTCCTCTACAATGAAGCAGAAGCAGAGAAAGATCTACTATTTCATGACACAGCATCGAAAGCACTATAATATCAAAACAGAAAGAGGTCGACTGAAAATCAGAGAAATATCTAGACAACAAGCAAACCATATTATAACTGAATAGCCAGGCAACAATTTATTTTACAGTCTAGATAGATAAATATATGATGGAAAGCTACGTTTATTCAAACCATTAACAGTTTCAAACCAATGCTTAACTAAATGAGTTGTAATATCATCAGCATGTAATATTTCCTCAATGTTTTTCATTCGTAAATTATTTTCCTATTTTCTTAATCTACAAAGCACAGAATTAGGATGGTCCTAGAACCAATCTTTAGAATTAGGATGGTCCTGGAACCAATCTCCATTAATTTACCCCCGAGTGCAAGTATTCAATAATGACAAAATAGAATGTACCTCAAATTCAGTTTTCTCTTTGGCCAATCTGCCAACCTCCTGCTTCAATTCCAAGTGAAAACTTCTAAGTGATTTAACCTCCCTGACAAGAAGTTTAACATCTGCTTTTGATTTCAAGTCGGACTCTTCATGATGCTTCAGCAAGCTCTCAAGCTTCTCTTTGGTAATATCTAACTCTTGCCGCAATGCTTCATTCTCTTGAATGATTGAAGTTCTTGTTGATTCAAGATGAGTTTTTTCGTCCTGAGTATTTTTTTATATATTATCCACTTTTATATAAAGAAGAATTAGACAAAAATCACAAGACAAATTCAAACCTGCTCAGCTTTCAACTTCAACTCTATCTCCAAACACTTTCTTCTGAGTTCCTCTGTATCCCACTGCATTTTAGTAAATCTTTCCCTTTCAATTAGAATAGCCTGCTCCAGATTTTCTTTGCCACTCTGCTTTGTAGATCTCAGTTCAATTTCAAGATCTTTGACCTGCAGATGTAAAAACTTTAGCCCATGTCATTACAACCAATTGTCAGAATAAGTCATTGACAATTTCTTTCAAAGACTCGCGCTGACATAATATTAGCAGGGAACATCGTTGACACTCTTAATTAGTAAAATAAAATATGTAGATGCCACTTCTCATTTCTTGAAGTACCAATCATATTTTTCTTCAAGGACATACTGAAAACTGAAATTTTTAAATCTAAGCAACTTCATACCTGACTCCATGTAGATTTTGAAGGTTATCTATGTAATATTAGATAATGTCAAAGAGAGATGTTGACTATGGACTGGTTATAGAATAAAGACAATAACATAAATGTATTGATTATCACATTTTAATTACAGTAGGATTATGATTTCTAATGGGAAGAGATAGATTCAGCCGAAGTACATGAACTCTAGTCATCAAATGTTGTGTAAACGGCAAATTTAAACACATCAGTCTGGTACTGGTAGAATACAGAGATGAAACAGATTAGTGGGAGTAAGCCCAAATAAGTTTTATCCCTTAGAAAACAACATTATTACTTCTTAATTTTCATCGTCAAAATAGAAATGTTAAAAGATATCAGATCCAGTTATAATATTTCTGCAGGGCCAATGCATGTAAAAAACAACACAAAAAAAATATATATAAATAAAAACCCACTTCTAATAATGAAGCTGATTTTTGTAAATACAATATGAATTCACTAAGACTTCGTAGAAAAACTAATCAAGTGTCGTTTAGGATTTCTCAGATTTGGAGTATACCTTTGTTGTGAGATATTGTCGTACAGTAAGCTCTTGATTTAATCTTGTTATAAGATCTTCCATATCTGCCTTTGATGTGGCTACCCGTTGTTGCATAGTAGTGAGAAGCCTGTTCATTTTCTGTTGTTCATCTGTTGGAAGAACAAGTAAAGTCTCGTGTGAGAACTGTAAAGCTGAGCTGACAAGCATATCCATGGTTCTGAAAGCTTCAGCACTTCGAGAGAGTTCAGATGAAGTACTGCAAATTTGTTGTGCCTCCCACAAATTTAGAGTTTCACCTGGTGTGGGCGAACCTTTGTCATTCTCAGGGCTTTCTCTTGACAAACAACGCTCAACTATTATGGGATTTTCAGATCCTGAGAAGAGTTCCATTCCGCACTCATGAAGAGATACTGCTTTTGAAGTATCTCTGTACATCTCATTCCTGTCTATACCACTTTTAACTCTACCATGAAACAATTCGCTATGCGAATCTTTTTCTTGATTCCCTTGCATGAATTCCTTTGAGAGCTTAGCATCATCATTTCCAGACAAGCCTTCTTTTATGGTTGCTTCTGCTGGACTAGCTAAATCATGGTCAGGTGTTGCTTTTTCCATGCCAAGTTCCGAGTAATTATCCTTCCAATGCTTAGGTGTCCCAATCTGAGATGTTTCATAAGCATAATCATCGCCACAACTCGATATTATGGCAGATGTGCCCGTAATAGAAGAGACAGTTGAGTGGCTAGAAATTGGATATGATGGAATGTTACTATTGCCAGCCAAATTTACATCTGACTCCTGATGACTAGACTCACAGAATGCTGAAAAGTATCAGAAAGTAAAAGCAAATAGAAGTGAATAAGTTATAACACAAATTTCTGTTTACAAGAAGGCAGACGTTCGTCAGAATAGACATAAATATATTTACACGAATGTACAGGAAGAATTGCGAGAAAACACAGCAGAGAGATACATACACGACCTTGCAGCTTCTTCCAATTCAAGAAAAAATGCTACAGGAGCACTCCTTGACAGATCAATGTCGGAAAGTACTTTCACTATCCAATCCTCCAAAGAACACCTACGCTGAGATGAAACTTACATGAGGATAGTATTGTGACAAGACTAACTGATTATAACTAATAAGCAAAAAATAATAAAAACAATGATAAAAATAATCACAAATAAATGTTTTATACAAAGTGAAAAAGAAAATCAAGGGCAAAAGTAACACCCAGCAAAGTTCTTTGAGAGATGAAACATATACCATAACTCGAATATATGGGAAAAATACACAATTCATTATATAAGAACCTGATAGAAGATAAACAGATCATATATGTTCATGTTAATTGTATTTGAAGTCTCCAAACCAATAAACTTCTAAATTAACTCTCCCTCACAATTATAAAAAAATACCATAACAACAAACTAAACCTTGTTAATGAAATAAGGTTTTCAGCCAAAACAAAAGAAAAAAATAAATACAAAGATAAGCTCAATGTTTAGAGAAGTAAACTACTGAAATCATTTAGGGTCCGTTTGATTGCGAGGATGGAAAATGGGTGGAAAGAAAATGTTTTACAGGGAAAAGATTTTCCTAGAAATTGTTTTACTAGGATGTGTAATTAATTGTGTTCGATTGATATAATTTTCCATGGAAAATATTGAAAGTTTTGTGTACGTTTGACTTCGTTTTTTATGAAAATTGTCCATTAAAGTGATAATTTTTCTACCATTGGGTCTAAAATTTGTTCTAATTGCCAAAAAAAAAAAATTAAAAAAAATTTATCATACCGAATACCATTCGTTTGCCTTTATTTTGTATGAAAATTGTCCATTAAAGAAAAAAAATTTACCATTGTTGATAGAAATTATTCCAATTGCAACAAAAAAAAAAACATTTTTCCCACCAAAGTGGTGGGAAAACAAATTCCATGAAAACCAAGAAAAGTGGGGTTGGGGGGAAAACAATTTCTAAGGAAAATTTGCCTATCAAACAAGGCAAAGTATGGAAAATGAAAAATATTTTCTATTTTCCATGGAAAATTATAGATATCAAACGGACCATTAGTTTCTATAACAACCAAAAATGATGTTAAAAATATTTTAAATTTTTTTTTAAGGTAATCAAATATTATATTAATCAAAACTTTATACACAGAAAGTGTATCATCAATACAAATCAGAAAGAAATATCATGAAATTGGGCAGCCCATCTATATGCCTAGTAGCCGCAGCATTAAATCAAGTATACAATGTCAAATAAAACAACTCCTTAAACTTCTATGTTGTCCGTGTTTGGTCACACCACACAATGCATCCCGGAATAAGGTCTCTGACAAGTTTGTTTTCCTTATCTCGAAACTTTCTCCTTCATGTCTTTAACATGTCCTCCATACGCCTCGACATCACCCAATCCATATGTTGCGACACCAAAATATCGTTCCACAATAAACGAGCAGCATCACAATGAAGAAATAAGTAATCAATCGTCTCCCCATCCCTCTTACAAATATAACACCACTCTTTAACATAAAAACCCCTTATACGAAGATTATCCACCGTTAACACATGTCCTCTGACCACCGTCCATAATAGAAATGTCACTCGTGTGGACAGTTTACATTTTCATACCATCTTCCAGAGGAATGAACTCTCTTCAACTCCCGATAGAGATCTAAAATAGATGCGAACTGAAAAAATACCATCTCGTGTCAATCTCCACCTACTACTATCATCCTCTCATGTCCTGATATGTGCCTTGTATAAAGATATCAGAAACAACGCATAATCATTCAGTTCTCAGTCCTGCAGACCCCGGCCAAAAACAATGTTCCAACGGGAGCTCCCATAATGAATATCTAATGCATCATTCACCATGGCAAATAGCTCCAAAGCAATACGATACAAAGAAGGAAATCCCACCTTAAGCGGTTGATCTCTACACCAACAGTCATCCCAAAAGCTGATTGTATTACCATTCCCCACAACAAATGTCAACCTATCCCTAAAGTCGCTCCACCTTCGCCGAATATACCACCACAAACTCACCCCATAAGGACCACGTCTCTCACCTGAGCACCATCCCCCCTCCATAACACCATATTTTGCCCCTATAATAATTCTTCAAAAGCTCTCCCTCTTCACACCAAATTGTCACAACCATTTATCCAACAAGACCTTATTAAACAGTACAAGACTTCTCAATCCGAGACCACCGAATCTAATAGGAGAACAAGCCGCATGCCAATTAACCAAATGCAATTTTCTCTCCTCCCTTCTCCTAATCCTCCCAAAAGAAACTCCCTTTAGATCCTCTCTAATTTTTTTATCACTGCAACAGGAATGGGAAACAGTGACAAGAAATAAGTAGGAAGATTCGACGTAGTTGACTTTACGAGAGTAAAACGGCCTCCCTTCTAAAGGTACATACACTTCCACCACCGCTAACCTCCTCTCCACCCTTTCCACAATACCGTTCCAAATCTGTGTTCTTTTAAACCGTGCTCCTAGAGGAAGCCCGAGATATGACATAGGCAATTGTGCCACCCTACAATCCAATATTTCACCCAACTCTTCCACGTTGTCGACCTCTTCCACCGTGATAGCCTCATATTTTCCCAAATTTATTTTCAATCCAGACACGGCTTCAAAACATAGGAGTAAACGACGCATGTTCCTGGATTGCTCAACATCCGCATCACAGAAAATCAGCATATCATCTGCAAATAGCAAATGAGAGACTTGCAACTGCTCGACAACAAAACCCCTTATCAAACTTTGCCCATGACGCTTCTCAAGCATCTTACCAAAACCTTCCATAACAATGACAAACATCAATGGAGACAGAGGGTCCCCTTGTCTCGATCCTCTACTCTTGTGAAAGTAGCCCTCCAAGGTGCCATTCACCATAATTGAGTATGAAACCTTAGAGATACAAAACTGAATCCACCGGCACCATTTCTCCCCAAAACCACATCTCCTGAGCATATACAAAACAAACCCTCAATTAACGTGATCATATGCCTTCTAAATATCGAGTTTACATAACATTCCTGGAACCTCCAATCGCAGTCTTGAGTCAATACATTCGTTTGCTATAAGTACGGAATCCAAAATCTAGCACTCTATGAAAAAGTCATTATGAAATTTATACACTTACTTTACAAGCACATCTTTTAATCTATTCGTCAAAATCTTCGCAATAATCTTATAAACCCCACTCACTATGCTAATAGGACGAAAGTCCTTAATATCTGTCGCTCCCGATTTCTTGGGAATGAGCACAATAAATATAGCATTGGTGCTTCGTATGAATCTTCCACACTGAAAGAACTAGGTAAGGACGTCTACAATGTACGATCGCACCACCTTCCAAAGAACCACTTAGAGAATGAGAGAGAATCTATCAGGTCCTGGAGCCTTATCGTCGTTCATGCTGAACACCACCTCCCTAATTTCATCCTCCCCAAATGGTCTTTCTAACCAACTAGCATCCTCCTCATCAATAGTAGAGAAGTCTAGCCCTTCCAATTATGATCTCTAACCCAAATGCTCACTATACAGGAACGGATAAAAACTTACCATATGGGTCCCGATATCATGTGGATCCTCATAAGTGACCTCATCAACCTCCAACATAGTGATTAGATTGTTGCGCCTATTGGAGTTAGCTACCTTATGGAAAAATTGGGTGCATCTGTCTCCCTCTTTCAACACTTGACCCTAGATTTCTGACACCGAGCAATCTCCTCCATCTCCACCAACCTCTCCAACTCTTGCCTTAATTCTGCACGTCTCGCTCTACCATCTCCTTCCAATCCATGATTTTCCTCCAACCTATCCAATTCCTCTATATCTGAAAGGCATTGATTTTTGCGAAAAGTGACATCTCCCACCACCTCCTCCCTCCACCTCTTAAGATCCTGTTTCAAGACCTTCAATTTCCGATCTAATACAAAACTAGGAGACCCCCTGAAGTCATAGGATGCCCACCAATTATATACTCGTTCCTCAAAACCTCCTACTTTTAGCCACATCCCCCCAAACCTAAAAGGCATTCTTTCACTGCGCCTTACGTTTCCAGATAGTAAGATGGGAAAATTATCATAATACAACATCCCCAGTCTCCCTTACGTGACCTCGGATACTTAGCCTCCCACTCCCCCACACACTAAAAATCGATCTATTCGGGATAGAACAGGTTGATCTCGATTAGATGACCAAGTAAAGTCTCTCCCAATCAAAGGCAAATCCACCAACATGTTCTCCCTAATAAAGTCTGAAAAGTCCTCCATAGCCCCTGTTAATCTCCCCCACTAGACCTCTCATTGGGAAATCGAACTACATTAAAATCTCATCCAATACACGTTGGGAGGTTCCACCAATTCATCATCACAGCCAACTCATCCCAAAATCCACCTCTACTCTCATCAGCATTAGGCCCATAAACTCATGTAAACATCAAACGAAAGCTATCTCCAATATTTCTAAACGAAAGCAATAGAGAAAATAGCCCTTCACTAACCTCCTCCAAATCACAAACTCTAATATCCCACATTAATAACATTCTTCCTGAAGCCCCCGATGACCCTGCAAAATGATACCCCACATGCTAAACCCCCATAAACTGCACAACTGTGACCCTCAAAAAGACCTACTACTTTGTTTCTTGTAGTCATACAATTTCAGCACTCCATCCCTTAATTGATTCATAACACCTAAAATTTTCTCAGCTTCATTAAGCCCCATCACATTCCATATAATTATTTTCGAAGTCATCTAAACACCTCATCATCCCTTCCCATGTGGCCTCTCATTGACTCTCCACCACTTAAGATCATAATTAACCAAGCATTCAAGACGCTTAAGTTTACGATCACATTTTCTTGCCTCCTGATGTACCAGCCATGTCCCCTATTGACCTCCAGGTCCTCGAATAATTGTACAAGCCTGTTTCGTGCCCATCACATGACACACCTACCATCTCGCTGAAATCCAAAATTTTTTTGAAGGACCCAAATCGAAGGTCGAGGTATATCTTCAAATCCTCTCATCTTCGACACCTCAACATACATGGGATCAAAGTAGCGTCCCTCCTCATCCTCCACCCGAACCATATCACCATATGTATCCCCCTTCTCGGCTTCTCCAACCCACACCACCAAAGCATTATCATTCCCTGGATCCCATTCCTTTGGAGACTTAGAAAATCTCCTACAATAGGTAGTCACCCCCCTAGTTCTTTGAGTCAATACGCCCTTGCCGTTTCTCGGTAACCAAAGTGAGCTATCACCCACCACAAATTCCTATTTTCGTGCTCACTATAACAATGATCCCTTTACGGAGGGAATCGTATCCGACCCGCCCCTCATTTATAGGACGATTGATCCCTTCCTTCAACTCCGAGTTCGGAATCGTAGTACCCGACTCCCCTACCTCGCCCCCAGGTTCCGTCTCTCGAGACGTCTCGATCATTGAATCCCTTACAACCCTATCTGTTTCCTCCATCTTGACCCTACTTCCATCGCCGAAAGAATTTACCACTACAATTCACGTTTGAAATTCGCACGGAAGCTCATCTAAGCCCACCCCACACCTACGACAATAAGAGCTTGTTTGGTCAAGCTTAAAATTCAATTAAAATTGAAAATATAGTCGTTATTGGATCCTACTTGTCTAATAAAAGTCAATAATAACAGCTAGTTTTTCAATTTTAATCCGATTTTAATTTCTACCGAACACGCCCTAAATGTTCCTGGGACCTACTATAGACATTTTTTCCACCACCTTGATCAAGTCATCCAATTCCCTTTTCAACGCTTGAATGCGAGCCCGTAGTCTGCATTAGGGTCATTCCCTTCATTCTCCGCCCTTTCCTTACACGTGCAATTCCCGTGATCGGCCTTTTTGGTGTCCAAACGTTCACCGTCACATCGGAATAAGTCACCCCGATCGCCTCTTGTCATCAACTATTCGACGTTTAGCACTTATCTCTAGAAGCGAGTGAATCAACAACTGCTTGAAACACGCGTGAAATCGATGCCTATCCTTCTCCATCCACTCCTTCCGATACCATCACAACTCCTTTTCGACGCCTCTCCCTGTACTGAGCTATCATCAAAAACCTACCACGCTTGTTAGCACAACGTTGTGCCAAGAAAGCTCGAGAAGACTCATTAAACTTGGCAACGAATTCCTCTATCTTATTGGCCATCCTCAACTTGTCCATCATATTCAACATCCGGACGGCACCTTATCGACCCACGCAAATTGCGCCCGATATCTTCGATCCCCATTACGATAGCTTAATAAACCCCGATTCCGTGACACACAACGAACTCCTTTACCTCAACTCGAAATCGTGAATTGATGACCTTGATACCCTCCGTGTAAGTCTGTTTCCCACTATTTTGAGCAAATGAACTAGTGGATGATAAAACCAATGCTCGGAATGGCCTCGGAGCAGCATGGTGGATCTGGGAGTCTCTATTTTTTCCCTTATCATAGGAGGACTTGGATGATAGAATAACTAACAAATAAAAAGCAATTATCAACGTTTGTTCAGTTTTCAGAACAGTAAACTTGATCATCATTGTATAATATACTTTACTGGCCTCTCCTAAAATTTAGAATAAATTACAAGCCTAAAGAAGAAATAACAGGTCTCAACACATGTTTATAGACTATAGTCCAAAAACTTCTCTATTAGGATAAGCAGTCAAATCTTTAAGGAAACTTTTCGTTGGCAAATGGTAAAATGATCAACTTGATACAAATGCAGTTATGAGGTCTCACTCATGAGTAGTTTGTGTTTGAAGAATAAACATGAACTAGCTTTCCACACGAGGAAGTGCTGAATTTTGGTCAAGAAACTACATCTTTTCTTGTCTTGATCTGCTTGTCTGCTTATATGAATTTACTATCTCTTTGAATCAAATAAGAATTCGGAAAACTTCAACCTCGTATACACAGTAGTTAAAATGTATAATAAATATACAAGATACATCACGTATATTTTGATATATATCATCTTAATTTAAAAGGATATTAATGCAGTAGTACACAGGAAGAAACAAAAAATCCATAGCAAACGTAATCAGTTGTTTGTGGATAGGGATAGATAGATTGAGAAACTAATGCTTATACCAGTAGGCAAGGTGTCAGCAGCACTCAACAAAGAAGCACTTAGAATATGATTTGTTTACTTGGGGTAAGAAGGGAAGAAGAGGCTCAGCAAACCTGAAGGAAGAAAGAAGAATCAGTGAAACAAAATTAACTAATTTTCGTTAAAATTAACTAATTTTCGAAATTGGAAACGATGTCGTTTTGACACTTACAGAAACGACGTCGTTTTATATCAAATTAAATTGTAATAATTGAACACGTTTTTATCTTCCATTTCTGTTGCCATCACGTTTTCTCTCTGTTGGAGTGTATATATACACGTGCCATACATTCTCTGCAAATCATTCACGTGAATTTGTTATGAAATTTCAGTTATTAGTGGATTGATTCTTCAATTCAGCTTATCTCTCATCTCTTCCGAAGAAGGAGCTGAAATCGAAGACGAGCCATGACATATTGGTATCAGAGCAGGCGTATATCACTGGGTAATTGTTAGAAATGGATATAAGATCAAAAGCAACTGATGAACATTTGAAGAAATTAAATCTCGAAGTGGCTGATTTGGGTACAAGTTTTAATGTTGTTCCTGGCCGATTGGAGAATAAACTTGAATCTACAGACCAAACTCTTCAAGTATTGAGTAGTAGACGAGAAAATCGAAGATGTTGTGCTGGATTTGAACAAAAAATATGAGAAAGTTGTTGCATTTATAGCCCAAATTTCTACTGATTTGAGAACCAATCAGAAGAACAAAGGGATGAAGGAATCTATGGGTGACTTGAAGTTTGAGAGTGAGACTTACACACCAGGAGCCACCAGTATGGAGGCTAGTGTTATTTCCAGAGGAGAATTGAAGGGGAACACTATCTACCTAAAATAGATATGTTGGAGCTGGAGGAGACATTCGATCTAAACTAATCCAGAACCTGCATGGTTCACGAGAAGGAGGCCATTCGGGTATTCATAGTAGCCTCTATAGAGCAAAACAGCTGTTTTATTGGCCAAAAATGACACAAAAAATCAGACAGGTGGTGCTACAATGTGAGGTGTGTCAAAGATGCGAAGTAGAACATGTTCCTTACCCAGGACTACTGCAACCCTTGCCTCAACCTTTACACTCGTGAAGCCACATCAGCATGGACTTCATTGAGCGACTACCTAACTCTGGAGGAAGAAACACCATTCTCGTGGTAGTGGATCGATTCACAAAATATGGACATTTCCTAGCCTTGACACACCCTTTTACAGCATCATCAGTGGCACAACTCTTCCTCAACAACATCTACAAGTTGCACCGAATGCCTCTAGGTATAATCTTTGATAGACACAAGATCTTCACCAGCAAATTCTAGCTAGAGCTCTTTCATCTCTTAGGAACTAAATTACATTTCAGCACTACCTATCACCCTCAAACGGATGGGCAAACTGAAAGGGTTAACCATTGTTTGGAAATGTACTTGAGGTGCACGATTTACCAACACCCTAAACAGTGGGGAAGGTGGCTGACTTTGGCTGAATGGTGGTACAACACCACCTATCACACTGCTATAAGAATGACCTCGTTTGAAGCTTTATATGGAATGAAACCACCTCAGTTGGCACTACGGCCCTATCAACAGTCTAATGTAGCTACAATAGATGATTTGCTTCAGGAAAGATATAAACTAGACCAACTACTGAAGGAGAATCTATCACAGGCAAGGGCTCAAATGAAACTTTATGCTAACAAGAATCGAACGGAGAGATCCTTCAAAGAGGGAGATTGGGTTTTTCTCAAGCTACATCCTTACACTCAACAATCAGTGGAACGCAGATCTCCTCACAAACTGAATGCTAGATACTTTAGCCCGTATCAGATCGTTAAAAGAATTCGGGAAGTAGCTTAGCAGTTAGCCTTACCAGAGGGGTCGAAAATTCACCCAGTTTTCCATGTGTCCCTGGGAAATAACATCATGCCAGTTTTGCAATTACTAGAAGGAAACCAGACTTTACATTCGGATCATTAGCCTCTTTCTATTCTACAAACTCGAATGGTTCAGCGCAAAAATCATCCGACAGTCCAATGGCTTATACATTGGCCAGACATTTCACCAGAAAGTGCAACTTGGGAGGACTCCGAATGGATTAAATTTCAGTTTCCTATATGTAGATCTTGGGGACAAGATCAAGGTGAGGGGAAGGATCGTTATGGAGGAGGCACTTAGGGTAAGAAGGGAAGAAGAAGTTCAGCAAACCAGAAGGAAGAAGGAAGCAGGTGAAACGAAATTAACTAGTTTTCGAAATTGGAAACAGTGTCGTTTTGACACTTACAGAAACGGTGCTGTTTTAAATCAAATTAAATTGTAATAATTGAACACGTTTTTATCTTCCATTTCTATTGCCATCACGCTTTCTCTCTGCTAGAGTGTATATATACACATGCCATATATTCTCTGCAGATCATTCACGTGAATTTGTTATGAAATTTCAGTTATTAGTGGATTGATTCTTCAATTCTGCCCCCAATTTTTGTTCTCTTTTGTTGAGCTGCTAATTAATTAGCTAGTTTCAGCTTATTTCTATTGCAGTGTGTTACGGTGAAGGAGCTGAAATAGAAGACGAGCCGTGACACCGAAATAGCTTATAATCCTTTTATGGTCTAGATAATCTACGCCTCAATTTGGAAAATTTATAAATAGATTATAAATAGGAAAAGTAGCGGATTGCACAAAGAGTGTGGATAATGATGAGTAGTATTTATGAATGTGTTGTTAAAATTGACGTTTGACTTAGACTGAACTATAAACCAATTTATAAATTGTATCCAAACCGAGGCTACTTTGCTAGTGAATTAAAATGTCAACATATGAAAAAGATTGATTGAAAATAACTAAATTAACCCAGGTAACTTTGTGTTCACAGTGAGATTAAGTGTAATTCTACAGATTTCCAGTATATCCATAACAATAACGAACACGAGATCTTGACGGTTCCATGTCCTTAGAAATAATGTACTTGGACATTGTAAGCAATAAAAGGGCCATAAAACATGTCCTCATGTAAAAATACTCACGAAAACATTCACCATCAAGTCATTAAAAAAAATCAGAGTTATTGCACTCCTTTGAATGCTAACATAAATATAGTATGACTTGCTTGGAAAGATTTGCAAATGTAAGAAAACATCACATAAAATCATGAGCAGTATAACAACAGAGAAGGGAAATGGAAACATATTAACCTCCTCTAGAAGCTCCTTCCTTTTCATTCTTAAAAGTCCCTTGGCCGGAACTGGGGGCAATTTTTTCATCAGATAAGCCCTTTTGAGCTGAAAAAAGACGAACAAGGAGTAATGTTAAATTCATATGTTGCCACTATAACATTACTTACCAAAACTACAACAATTCCACCAAAATCAAGTCCAACAAACTACGCAATCAAATAATTGAAGTCCAGTTATAGGGATATGATTTAACAAAATTCCAGCATATCATAACAAGCACTAGATAAATCTTTTAAATGTTTTAAGAAAAACAAAGAGCTTACATCGGAGAAGAGCTTCAAGAAGTCACTGAATCTTCTTAGTATTCCTCGTGAAGTGGTAACCCCTTCTGGTGACTGTAAACCAACCAGAACCCTGTAAAACTGTCATGTAAGAATGTTAACAACACAATATAACATCTTCTAGAACTTAGTATATACACAATCTTCATTACACATAAGATTATTAGGTTCAATGGGTATCACCCTCTAACTTGTAAGATATCACTCTCAAATGGAACTACCTTAAAACTTCACTTGAAATCCATCTATCTTACAACCAGCAACTATTCTTATTTTAAGCTCGTAAAGCAACATTTTTTCTTATTTTTTTTGTGGAGAGGGTGAGGAAAAGCTAAAAAACAATGGGAAAGAACTCACCTCAACTCATTATAAACCACTAACAACAACTCATTTACTATGAAGAGGGAAGGCTGAGAGCAGAGAGTGTAAATTAAATACTACATACATAAAGAAGATGAACAATAACTTCATGTTTTAAGAAGAAACAAAAAGAATATATCAAGAAAAAAACAAAAACGCATACCACTACAGGGTCCGAACCATGTGGGCTAGATAAGATGGTCCAAGAAGGAACCATGACACAATAACTCCATCCTGTTCGAAAATCATGTGGCCATAGAGTATTTCGCTCATCCTACATTGTAAGCAAATAGCTTTAATTACGGGATGCATGGAATAAATAAGAAGTTACACTAATTACAGGAGTAGTCATATGTAAATATCATTGGTTAAAACAGGGAATATATTTAGCATAAAAGCTGATGCTTGTGAACTGCGCAAAGATCAAATAGCAATTTTGGATAAGGTTCATTAAGAAGAGATCTATCATTCAATGATCACGGAGTAACATGACAATAAGACTCTGAATCGTCTAACTTGCACTTATTGCTTCTCAAAGAATTCATAATAAAATTAAGAATGTGTCTGGCTGAGCTTTTTGGCAAATTTTAATCATTTTTTCACCCGTTAATCATCCACTCAGCCCACAACATTTGACTTCTCATCTCACATGCGGGTCCCACGATTAGAAATAAACGGTAAAAAAATAAATTAAAAGAGCCAAAGAAAGCTGAGCCAGACACACCCTAAGTGCAATTAACCATGCTATGGAGGAAATTACCCAATGCAAACAGTACAGAAACATAGGATGTTGATTAACATTTTTATCATAAAACTAACGTTTTAATGAGAAAACTCTTTGCATGCTTTCTGTAGAAAACGTCCAAGTATGGAAGAGTATCATTAATAGATATTATGAATAATTAGGAAACTTGTATTTTAGGCAGTTTATTTATTTTCCTTTTTAGGCAGGATATTTTTTCCTTTTCTTCTTCCAGACTTGTATTATAAATTGGTTGTATTATTATTAATAAGAAAATACATTGAGTCCAACCATTTCTACATGGTATCAGAGCTAGGTCTCCTAACCTAGCAGAATAATGGCGGAATTCCCACCCACCAACCAGGAATCCACAACATTTGAAACATCCCAATTCGAAGAAGAGGCTAATTCATCATTCGGCTCTAATGGAATCGAAACCACCTCCTTCCAACTCACAGTGGAAAAACTGAATGGAAGAAATTTTCGAGAGTGAGCACAATCTATAAAATTAGTGATTGATGGAAAAGGGAAATTAGGATACCTGACCGGGGATACGAAGAAGCCAGTCGATGCGAAACTCCAGTCATGATGGAATTCTGAAAATTCTATGGTCACGGCATGGCTCGTAAATTCCATGAAACCGTCCATTGGAAAAACATATCTTTTCCTTCCCACCGCAAAAGATGTCTGGGAGGCTGTGAAAGAAACGTACTCCGATTTTGAAGATTCTTCACATATCTTCGAGATAAAGACTCGGTTATGGCAGACAAAGCAAGGCACCAGGGATGTTACCGACTATTACATGGAGATGGTCTCTCTATGGCAGGATTTGGACCTCAGTAGTGACGAAGATTGGAAGTGCCCAGAAGATATAGCACTGTATAAGAAGAAGAAGGAGAACGAGAGAGTATTTGAGTTTCTTGCAGGTTTGAATCGGGAACTCGATGATGTCAGAGGTCGTATATTGGGTCGGCGACCACTGCCCTCCACTCGCGAAGTGTTCTCCGAGGTACGACGTGAAGAGGCGCGCCGGCAGGTGATGATGAAGGAGATCGCCGGAGTCGGGGACGCGCCTTCTGCCTTAGCCGCAAGTGGGTCTTCGAATTCGAGAAATAATGGGCCAAGACAGGCCACTGGATTTGGAAATATACATGGGCCTGGTGGATCTGGATATTTTAAAATAAATGGGCCTGCTGGGCCTAGGGCAAATAATAATTCCTCTAGTGAATTTGGGCCTGCTGGACTTGGAGGAGGACATTTGGGCCCATCATTAAAAGGGGGTACAGATCCAAAATTGCAGAGACGACCCTGGTGTGAACACTGTCGTAGGTTGGGACATAAAGAAGACACATGTTGGGAAATTCACGGGAAACCCACGGATTGGAAATCAAAGAAAAATACTAGGAGCCGGGGGTATCAAGCCGAAACAACTAATAACCAAAGTTCTAGTGGAGCTTTCAATTCGGAACAATTGGAGCAGCTTTACCAAATGTTCTCAAACCTTCAGAAATCTGATCAACAGTCTCCTAAAGGTCCTTCTGGTTCTCTTGCTCACAAAGGTAACTTTCTTAGAGCCTTAAGCACCTCCAGATCTAAAACTACCTGGATTATTGATTCCGGAGCGTCTGATCATATGACGGACTCATATCACCTATTCTCTTCATACACTACCTGTGCGGGAAACATTAAAGTAAAAATTGCAGATGGGTCACTCTCGTCTGTTGCGGGAAAAGGAAGTATTCGAATCTCTGAATCCATAACACTGAAATCTGTACTTCATGTCCCAAATTTGTCTTGTAATTTGCTTTCTGTCAGTCAATTGACCAAAAGTTCTAATTGTTCTGCTAACTTCTTTCCCTCTTATTGTATCTTTCAGGACCTTTCATCGGGGAAGACGATTGGCAGTGCTAAGGAGTTTGAGGGACTATACTACTTTGAGGAAGCTGATATGAGTAAATCAGGTCACCTTTTAGGCTATCATTCCGCATCTATCTCTAAGAATAGTGAACTTTTGTTATGGCACAATAGATTGGGTCACCCTAGCTTTAAATACTTGAAACATGTATTACCTTCCATTTTCATTAATAAAACTTCTGTTGAGATTCAATGTGAAAATTGTGAATATGCTAAACATAAGCGTATGCCCTTTCCAGCCTCCACACACAAACCATCTAAACCCTTTGCCATGATTCACAGTGATTTGTGGGGCCCTTCTCGCTACTCTAACCGTACCCAAACAAAATGGTTTATCACATTTATAGACGACCACACTCGGGTATGTTGGATTTGTCTCTTAAAAGAAAAAGCAGATGTCCGCTCTGTCTTCATAAACTTTCACTCTATGATTCAAACCCAATTTCAAACACTACTCCAAATTCTGCGCACTGACAATGGCACAGAATACTTCAACACTACATTACAAGACTATCTAAACAAACATGGGATAGTCCACCAAAGCTCATGTGTTTACTCTCCCCAACAAAATGGGGTTGCTGAACGGAAAAATAGACACCTTCTCGAAGTTGCACGTGCCCTCATGTTCACTACAAATATACCAAACTTTTTTTAAGGGGATGCCATCCTAACTTCTGCATATCTCATCAATCGAATGCCTAGCCGAACTCTCTCTTTCGACTCACCCATACAAAGACTCCAAAGTCATTTCCCGGCTTCCCACCTCACTTCTAATCTACCCCTCAAAGTATTTGGAAGTACTGCTTTTGTACATATCCACTCTCATCTTCGACATAAACTTGAACCACGTGCAATCAAATGTGTCTTCCTTGTATACTCGCCTACACAAAAAGGCTACAGGTGCTATGACCCGTCCACCAAAAAACTCTACGTTAGCCTTGACATAACCTTCTTTGAGAATACACCTTACTACAACAAACCTCATCTTCAGGGGGAGAATATGAGTGACGATGATCGGTTCTCAAATCAGGATTCCTTAAATGTTGACCTTTTCCCATCCGAACTAGTACATACAGAACCTGTCGCTCAACCCTCTAATGTGCCATATACAGGAGGAAACTTGAATTCAGGGGGAGATGTTGACAATCATAGTAACAAATAGGTATTGGTTTACTCAAGGAGGCAAAAATCAAAGTACAAGGAAACTCTTACACCTGAAGCACCAAGAGAGTCGAAACCGGTGATAGGACCTAAGGAGAATCCATCCAATGAATCTCTGAATCTACCCATTGCTACCAGAAAACAAACTCCGTCATGTACTCTCCATCCTATCTCAAAATTCATATCTTATAATGCTCTATCTACTAAGTTCAGTACTTTTACTGCTAACCTTGATAAAACAGAAATCCCGCTAAATATTCAGGAGGCCTTGAAATCACCTAAAAGGAAAGAAGCAGTAATGGAGGAAATGAATGCTTTGGAGAAAAATGAAACTTGGGAAGTGGTAGATCTACCGAAAGGAAAGAAACCTGTAGGCTGCAAATGGATCTTTAACATAAAGTACAAAGCAGATGGGACAGTAGAACGCTATAAAGCACGTCTAGTTGCCAAAGGATACACTCAAACCTATGGCATCGACTACACTGAAACATTCGCACCCGTGGCAAAACTCAATACAGTTCGAGTTCTCTTGTCGTTAGCAGCAAATTTAGACTGGCCACTTCAACAACTAGACATTAAGAATGTTTTTCTTAATGGGGAGCTGGAAGAAGAAGTTTATATGACAACACCACCAGGCTTCAACAACAAGAATGAGGAAAATCAAGTGTGTAAACTGAAGAAATCTCTATATGGTCTCAAACAGTCAACTAGAGCATGGTTCGATAGATTTGCAAAGGTATTAAAAGGTCAATGATACCAGCAAGGGCAGTCAGATCACACAATGTTCTTCCAACAATCCAGAGATTGGACAAAAACTATCCTAATTGTATACGTGGACGATATAATCCTAACAGGGAATAACATAACTGAAATGGAAAGACTAAAGAGGTGTTTAGCAGCTGAATTTGAGGTAAAAGACCTAGGACAAATGAGATATTTTTTAGGGATGGAGGTAGCAAGATCAAAGAAGGGTGTTAGTGTTTCCCAAAGGACATACATTCTCGATCTTTTAAGTGAAACCGGCATGCTGGGATGCAAACCAAGTGACACACCCACTGAGGTAGGAAAATTGCCAAAGGGCACAGGAAACTCAGTAGAAATAGATAGATATCAAAGACTGGTAGGAAAGTTAATCTATCTATCACACACTAGACCCGACATAGCGTTTGCAGTAAGCGTGGTGAGCCAGCATATGCATTCTCCCAAAGAGGCTCACTTGGAGGCAGTATATAAAATCCTCAGATACTTAAAAGGCACCACTGGGAAAGGACTGTTCTTCGAGAAAAATACACGGAAATGAGTAGAAATATTCACTGATGCAAACTGGGCTGGATCAACAGAAGATAGAAGGTCGACTACAGGCTACTGTACCTTTGTATGGGGAAATCTGGTAACTTGGAGAAGTAAGAAACAGAATGTAGTGGCACGGAGTAGTGCAGAAGCTGAGTTTAGGGCAGTTGCACAGGGAATGTGTGAAGGTTTATGGATAAAGAAACTGTTGGAAGAACTTAAAGTTGGAGTGGAATTTCCAATCAAACTATATTGTGACAACAAACCAGCGATCAACATTTCTCTCAATCCAGTACAATATGATAGAACCAAACATGTAGAAGTTGACAGACACTTTATCAAGGAAAAAGTGGATGAAGGAATTATTTGCATGACATATATTCCAACAAAAGAGCAAGCGGCAGATATCTTCACCAAAGGGTTATCCAGACAAATGTTTGACGATCTTAACTGCAAGTTGAACTTGGTCAACATCTATAGTTCAACTTGAGGGGGAGTGTAGAAAACGTCCAAGTATGGAAGAGTATCATTAATAGATATTATGAATAATTAGGAAACTTGTATTTTAGGCAGTTTATTTATTTTCCTTTTTAGACAAGATATTTTTTCTTTTTCTTCTTCCAGACTTGTATTATAAATTGGTTGTATTATTATTAATAAGAAAATACATTGAGTCCAACCGTTTCTACACTTTCTGATTTTACTTTTATTTATTATAGGGTAGACCGATTGGAATCAATAACAAGACTTGAAACCCAGTTCCTTATTTGCAATAAACGATGCTTATAACTAGTCTAAAATTGTCTGTACAGCAGCAAACAACATTTAATCACCTTCAATTGTATTTTTACTAGTGCAAACTGTACAGTGTAATGGTACCACATAAGCTTTACTAGCCGGATATGATCAGACAGTTCATGTGCGACTTGGAATGTTGATAATATAGCAATAAAACAGTATGGAACCTATAGAATAGACAACTGTTATAGCCACATTTTCCATGGAAAATGTCACATCCAAGAAAAACGAATTCCACTTTTACCGTTTGATTGCATCGTGGAGACAGAAACCGAATTTGAAGGTCCAACCATTTAAGCTTCATTTTTTTTGTTTTCATTGGAAAACGAATTCCAATAGGTTTTGGTGGGTTTTTATTTTCCAACTAACAAGGAATTGAAATTCCTTTCCACCTTTGTCGATCAAACCGACCCTAAAAGTAAAAGCTCTCTATTCATTTCCATTTGTTGAAACTCTGAATTTCATGTAATTTAAGCTGATTTTCAGCCAAATGAAATTTGGTATTTAACGAAGTGAAGAATCAAGATTAATTAACAAAAACAGAACTCATAACGATAAAGAAACATGCTATACAAATTCATTCGAAACCAAACTCCAAAAGCGAACAAAGAAAATAAGTTGTACCCAATTAAGTGGAGAAGGCCTCCAATCCATGCCGAGAGGAAGTGGAGAAGTTCCGTCGTACCGATGCTTCGGAGGACTGTCATTTCTAATACCACGATCAATCTTGTTCTTTTCGATTGCCGAAATTGAAGACCCAGTTGAATTTTCGTGATATTCGAGGAGGAGAGAAGGATCGGCGAATCCCATATCAAGAATCGAGTAATCGAGTCTGAATAAATTCATTTTTAGGTATTTGTAATTGTAATTTAGTTACTCGACGAATTGCTAATGAGAAATTTCGTGTTTATTGAGTGGTGATGAACAAATTTGGCGAAGGATGTTTATCATTTTCAACTGGTACGGATTGCAACTTTCGGGAAAATTGCATGATGGTACCTAATCATTAGCATTTGTTGTAATATAATGTTTAAAAATGAGTAAGTTAGACTGTGGTCTAACTTTATTTTAAGTATTAGTCCCGAGAAATAATGTCTCCAAATATCGTTTAGAAATGGCATGCACAAGGCATTTGGGCACTATTTGTTAAGATAAAACAGGTAACATGCACATAATCTAATAAAAAATGAAATAGGAGGAAAATAGAAATGATACAGTTACATCTTTCTTTGATTAGGCTTCATTTAACGGATTTATCGTCATTTCGTGTTTGTAGTCTTGTTAGACTCGACATTCTATCAATTAGATGAGTTTCTTATGTAGACACTCTGTGTCTGTACCAATGTTTTTCCTATTTTCAGCAACTTTTGGACTATTATTAAGTGTCAAACTAATGTCATGTTTGATGGGCTTTAAATTTCATGAAATTTCATGGAACTTGGAATTTAAGTTCCAGTTTCCACAAAATGGCTTGTTTGATGTGTAAAATGTGGATGGGAATTGGTTTTCTTGATCTGCACCCACGCGCCTTGTTTTCCCGTATTTTGGGGTGGGAATTGATTTTCCAGTTGACTGCCTTTTTTTTGGGCAATTGAAACAAATTTCATAACTAATTGTAAAAAGAAAATTCACTTTAATCGACAATTTCCATTTAAAACAAAGTCAAACGAACACTAAGTGCTTGTTTGGTAGGGATTTTTGGGGGAATAATTAATTTTTGAATAGTAATATGATGGGAAATGTGTGGTTGAAAAAAAAAAGAAAAAATTATTGATGTGATGGAAAATATTATTTTATTGAAAAATGTGTGATTGAAAATGAGAATTGATTTGAGAATCAATTCTTAAATAAAAAACAAACACCCCCTAAATTTTGATTAAAAAATGATTTGCTATGAAACATTTTGGTAATGGAAACAAATTTTATAACCAATTGTGGAAAAAAATTATCACTTTAATGGACAATTTTTATGTAAAATAAAGCCAAACAAGCACAAAATTTTAAAATTTTTCGGGTGAAAAATTATACCAATCAAACGCCCTTAGCCCCTGTTTGTCTACCATTATTCCAAAAAATTGTTTGTTACGGTAAGATTCTCCACCACATATTCACCCAATAAAATATTCTACACACAAACCAATAAAATTACTTTAAATTTCAACAATACATTCTTCAAAAAATACTATTCATTAATCTATTTTTCTCTCAATAATGGGAGATAAACACACCCTTAATTGGACCCTAAAAAAAGGAAAAAAAAAAAATATTTCCTAAAAAATCATTTTTCATCAAAGTTTAGCTTTTGTTTGGCTTTGTTTTACATGAAAATTGTCTATTAAAGTGAAAAAAAATTTACAATTGATTATGAAATTTGTTTTTATTGCAAAAAAAAAAAAAAAACCACCTGGAAAACCATTTCCCACGTAAATGGTGAGAAAATATTTTCATCAATTTAATGAAAAATGTGTACGTGTGGGGGAGGGTGGAAAACATTTGGCATGAAAAAAAATGCTATCAAACATCAAAAAATATAACAATATCAAACAGGACCTAAGTGTAAATGGATTTCATGTATCAAATGTCTTGGTGGATTGTTTATCCAAATATTATTGGACAATAAAATGAACTATGTAGGCCCCCTTTACAATCCGTTTACAAATTTATAAATATGAATAGTGATGAGTCCTATGAAATATGTGAATAATAACGAATGTTAACTATAAATATATGGCTGAAATCAATATTTAACATTGACTAAATTTATAAATCGTATCCAAACAAAAGTTTAGGGGTTGTTCTCTTTGTGTTTCAATTTTTTTTTTTTTTTTTTAGTTTTGAATTAATTTTGGGTTTTGAGTGTCCTTTTTTAGATTGTTGAAAATGTGTTCTTTTTGGTATTTTGAAAACAATCAAAATGCGTTTTGAAAATTTTGACTTGATTATAACTGAAAATACTTTCTTTATAAATTTTCAACTTGTTTTCAAAAACGCGTTTTCAAAAATGAGAAAGAGAACGCATTTTCAATATTTTGAAAAATCGAAAACGGAAAATAACTTGAAAATGGTAAAGAGAACATTCCCTTAGTAATTCATTCATTCATTCTTCTTAAGGATGACATTTATGGTAATCACACATCCAAAAAGATGTTCGCTCCTAATTTGTCAAACAAGTAATTAAAAAGGTAAATATTGGAGTACAAAGTCTACACTACTTGACCGGATTTCCTTTTTAAGAAAAAAGCGATTTTTCCATTTCAACTGTTCAAGGCAAACACTCAATCGCCCCTACAAACAACTTATTCATTTCCCACCTTGTTTGAATAAAAGTCATTATTTCAACGTATTTTTGTATGAAAATGACTCACAGGGACTAAAGGTTCAACAAAGTGTTATTACCATCCCTACAATGTTTTTTAGCTTTATCATGGTCTCCTTTGAAAATCAATATTTTGAAGAAAAATGTGAAAACTAAAATTAAGAGCATGTTTGAACCCTATATATATATATATATATAGAAATTATACAGCTAGAGGAAAAGTTAGACCTTTAGAACCTAAAATAGAATTTCAGACAGTACATAAACCACAAATATTAAATATTACAGCACATGACCCTCAGACTTGGGATAATATAATAGAAGTATGGAAAAATACAATAATAGGTCATTATATTAGATTAGCAGATAATATGGAACCATTAGAAATGTATAGATATCTAGAAACATTTTTAGGAGAAAGCGCTAAAGCTACATGGGAAGCTTTTAAGAAAGATAAACAGACAGAATTTGAATCATTGGTTGCATTAGGAAACAATCCTTATAATTTTGTTAGTAAAATACATGAATTATTAACAGGAGCAGATCCTAATACAGGACAGTTATTAATTCAACATAAGGCTATAAGAAATTTAGAACAACTTAGTTTAAATAGATGGACTAAAGGTAAAGAAGTAAAACAATTTTTAAATGAATATCACTATTTAGTATCTATCTCAGGAAATACTTTTAATCAAGAATTAGGTAATAAATTATTTCATAAATTACCAGGCCCTTTAGGATTAGAAATAACAAAAAGATGGAATGAAAATAAAAATGTTATAGAAAGACAAGATCAATTATGGAGTATAGGAAATAGAATTCAATTTATAATGCAATGTTTAGAAAATAAATGTGTTGAATTGCAAATTCAGAATCAATTAAAAAAGACAGATTATAAATTTTGCAAAGATATCTTTACACCACAAACTTATGGAAATAATTTTAGAGAAAAAAGTAAAAGAAAATATGATAGGAAAAATTTTGATAGGCCTATTAGGAAAAAATATTATTTAAGAAAATCTAATAGAAGAAAACCATATTTAGATGAAAACAGACATGTTAGAAAATTCAAACCAGAAAGGAATTATCCTAATAAGTTAAATTGTTATGTCTGTGGAGGAATAGATCATTTAGCCAGAACTTGTCCTAAAAAGATAAATAATAATGATAAAAGAAGTACTCTTATAGAATGCACAAATGAAGATTTATTAGAAATTCACGAGTATATTTCAGATAAAGAATCAGTTTACAGTATTGTTTCAATAGAAGATTTTAATAATAATAATAATCCAGAAGAACAATCAGATTATGAAAATTTTATACAAGAATTTTCAAATTTAAAAAACCTATCAGATTCAGATGAAGAATTAGAATTAAAGGATATAGAATGTAAACATAATTGGTTAACAGAAACAGGTTTAGACAACATACCATGTTATATATGTAAATGGTATCCTAGTAAGAAATTAAGAGTAAAATGTAAAGATTACTTTTTAGAGGCATGTAAAAAATGTTTATTACAAGAAAATTTAATACAATTGGAAGAAGATAAGCAAATTAATTCAATTCAGATAGAATTGTCAGAAATTAAAATATTAAGAAAAAAAATAGAAAATTTAGAAGATATGCAAAGGTATATTTTACAAAAATTAGAATTAATGGAATCCTCTAAAAAAGGAGAAAACTCAGAAATAATTCCTTAACTAGAATTGGTTCAAGTTTTTTGTAATTCAGAAAAATTAAAAAGTATTAAAGTAAAATGTTATATTAGAATAGAAAATTATGAAATAATGTGTTTAGGTTTGATAGATTCAGGTTGTAGTCATTGTATAATTAATAAAAGAATCATACCAGAAAAATATATAATAAAATCAAAGGAACCCATAGAAGCTCAACAAATGGATGGAAATTTTTATAGTTATCAAGATATTTTAAAACCAGCAAGAATTAGTTTTGAGACTAATTGCGGTAGAAGTACAGAATATAGTTTACCTAAAGACTCAGTTTGGATAAGAGAATTATCTTTAAATACAGATCTAATTTTAGGATTAAGCTTTTTATTAAAAGATAATGGAAGTATAATGATTAGTAAAGATTTTATGCAATTACAAAAATTTACAATTTCTGCACCTACTTATACTAAGATTATTCCATCAGAGTTTGCTGACAAGCGTGGTGGGATTAAAGAAGAAAAAGAATGTGAATGTAGCAGAGAAAGAGAATGTCAATTAGTAGAAGAAGAAGAGTTTTTAATAGAAGAAGAATATTATTTTAAAGATTTTAAGGAAGAAGGAGAAATATGTTTAGAATTTGTAGAAATTGAAAAAATATATGATTTATTAGTAACAGAACAAGATATAGAAAATATGATAAATAAATTAGAAAAATTAGAAATCTTAGGAGAAAATGTTTTAAAATATTGGGAGAAAGATAAAGTTTTATGTGAATTAAAAATAAAAAATCCTGAATATATAATTAAGACTAAAAGCATTGAAGCTACAAATCAAGATGCTGAAAATTTTAAGATGCATATTAAAGATCTTTTAAAATTAGGAGTTATAAGAAAATCAGATAGTCCACATAGATCAGGAGCTTTTATAGTTAGAAAACATTCAGAAATTATAAAGAAAAAGGTAATATAAGTAGCATAGATTTAGAATTACTTGCAGTTAATTATGCTTTAGATTCTTTTGAATTATTTATTATTTCTAAAAAAGAAATTACTTTAAGAACAGATTGTGAGGCAATAGTAAGTTTTGTTAATAAAATGAAATTAGAAAATAAAAGAAGTAATCGAAGAAGATGGTTAAATTTTATAGATAGAATTACTAATACTGGATTAATAATTAATTTTGAACATATTAAAGGTAGCAATAATCAGATAGCAGATATTTTAAGTAGAATAATTAAAAATAAAGATTATGACTGATTGTTTGCAGATGCAGAGACCCAGAGGACCAAGACCAGGATTGCAAATTGTTGGCAGTTCAAGTTCTCAGACAAACATAATACAGACTCATGATAAGTTAAGGTTTGGTAGTATAGAATCACTTTGTTTTCCAAATAGTAATATTAGTTTTAAGACACTTCCTCATATTTCAGTTACAAAATCAGAAAAATGTATTTTAGACAATTTATGGATTTCTTATAATAAGAATCCAAAAGATCAAAAATATTTTTTAGCGTGTTTAAATGCACTTTCAGAACATTTTAGTCAAGATCATAAAAAATTTAAGTGTTATGTTGTTTTACAAGGTAGACTTCCAGGAGTTTATCATACTTGGTTAGAAGTTTCAGATTGTATTAAAAATTTCCCAAATCCTCTTTATAAAGGATTTTATTCAATTTCAGAAGCATTAGAAAAATGTAGAAAATTTTTAGGAATAAATTATTTTGTTGCACCGTCTTTAAAGAATGTTTCAGATCAACCTTTAGATTATGTTTCAAAATTTTGTGAGCATTGTGAATGTATGACAAAAAATTTTAAAATTTTAAATGAGTCTAATCAGGTTTTACAACAAGAAAAATTAGCTTTACAAAAGAAAATTTCTGAATTAGAACAAGAAATTATTAATTTAAAGATTTTAAATCCAATTGTTCAGACACAATCAGGTACTATAGAGCCCAAGAAGTCTATAGCTAGTCCAGCTCAAACGGAAGCTGGTAAAGACATATCAAATCCGTTCATGGTTATGGGCTTACCAAAAGCACAACAGACTCAGGAGACTGTTGATTCTCCTACTTTCCAATTTAATCAGACTCAACAGGCTGAAAATCCTGTTACAGAAAATAAGATTTTTGAAGATCAGACACGTGATCGATAATTACGCTACTAGACTTATTAGTCCAATAGATCTTAAACGAAACACCGATAAATTTCTCGGACTCATTTCAATCGTCTCAAGATCCGAACAAATTTTTCGAATGAGATATTAGAAGAATTCAAGAAATGTTTGATAAGATTGAAGAATTGCAGCAACAAGTTAAACAAAGTACTACAAAGAAAAAGAAGATACAGTTTAAAAAGAAAAATAAAGGCAAAAAGAAAGTTGAAAAAGAAAAAGGTTTGGAAGATTTCAAAGACAATTTTTCAGAAGAAAATGATAATCCAGGATAGTATCTTGTGGAGGAGACTCTTTGGACAGCATTGGCAGACATAATTATAAAACAAGATAAGAATTTTCCAGATTTTGATGCAAAGGAGACACTTGGCAAATTTTTGGTGATTGACAAGACAAGACTCAACTTTTCGGTGATTTTTTGTATGAAAAGAAGAATCTTTACTATTTTCTTTTTGAAAAATTTGTAACGAATCTTACTATTTGATAAAGTAAGATTTGATTAGTTTTCTTTTTACTGTTTTCTTTTTGACGTTTTGAAAAAGCAAAGATTCCTTGCTTTTGAAAAACGCGTTTTCTCTCCTATATAAGGAGACCATTTCTTCATTTGTAAACATACACAGAAAAAAAAAATACAATACAAGCTTTTGTTCTTACAAAATGTTCTAATTTCCTTTTCCTCCCGAAAGGGAAATTCTTAATCATTCTTATTCTTAGATACTATAATATCCCACAAAAATATGTTGTTTTAAATTTTGTTAAAACTACTGACGGATCATTCCAGTAGGTATGTTTTATAGTTCTAAGATATGGTGCTAATAATTTATATTAGTTCCAGATCTTTTAAGAACAATTTATGTTTATAAATTTTTATGATTTTGTAAAAAAGTTTTATGCTTCATGCTGAGTATATGATAAGAGCATGTCTTAACTCCAAGTTAAATTTAAACTGTTTTTAAAATAAGTCCTGAGTGACCTCTCAAAGCATAAAGCCCAGTTAAGAGGCTAGGAGATGCATAGAAGAGGGAAAGGGATCTCTTTTTTAAGAATTTTTGTTAAGGGAGTGCCAGTGGTGTCCTTACAAGAGTGGAGTTAGGCCAAAGTTCATATATCTCAGATAGCATTTTTTCTTTTGACGAGTTTTTCAAAAAGAAAAAAAATGTATTTTGAAATAATGATTCGATGGAAAATGTTTGGTTAAAAAATAAGAAAATGTTTTGAGTGTGCATATACTATTATTTTATTGAAAAATCTGTGATTAAAAATAAGAGAGAAAATATGTATTTGAAAAATAATGTCGACCAAACAAGGACTAAATTGATGGAGATGTCAGAGCATCTCTAAACCATCCGGATTGCTTAAAAATTGTGCATCTATTTAAAATTGTTTAGATCTCAATAAATTATGCTTATTTGAGAAACCAATAAAAGGAACAAATAATCAAAGATGGTACATTCGAGGAGGCAGGTACCACTGAAGAGTTCATATATATAATTAAACAAGAAATCAGAAGTTCGAGTACCTTAAATGAAGGTGGTAATTTTCAATGTGAAATGCAAATATATGATGACAATGAATTGGATCAAATTGAGAATGTTGATTGAGATGGGTTGAAGATAGTCCAAGACAATAATGTTGATATTCTCACTAAAAATTGTAGGAATGATGCTTTTTCTAAGCATGGACCCAAGATGCTTCAAGACAATAGAAGAAAAGCATTCTGCAAATGAACATCACGTCGCTTCAACTCTTACGTCACGTTTGATTCTTGAGGATGCATATTTAGAAGATCGCCAAATTTTATCACAAAAAAAGGATCTTATGATGGAAGTTCACATGCTTGTAATGAAGTACAACTTTTAATTTAAAGTGAAAAAATCAAATAAGGCGATAAATACAATTATTTGCATAGATGAAAATTGCAGATGTCGTTTGCGAGCAACTAAATTCATGTATTGTGATTATTTTCAATTTCGTAAATATGTATGTGAAAATACTTGCTCTGTGAATATTCGTCATTTGAAGACATATAATGCCTAAATTTCAAAATTCTAACATTATATATAGATATGCAAACGTCATTAATGACATGCGTCGAAAATTCAGGGTAGACGTAAGTTATTAGAGGGCAAAGAAGTCACGAGAATGTGCTTAGAAAGTTTTAAAAGGTTCCCCTGAGGATAGTAATGCCAAATTGGACTTATATTCTTGTAACTTAGCTACAACTAATCTTGGAACGAGGCATTGTCTTTGAGGTCATTTTGGGCATACATGGTCCAGTATGTCGAATGAAATGGCAGTGGTCAAGTACAACCGCTCAATATCTGTAATTACACAACAGCTTCGGTAGCATTCAATCTCATTCTAGGTAGCAAATTCACAAGTTACAAAGAATTCACTTCTTTTTGAAGACAAATCCACCAGAAATTCCAGATAGGCAAATGTAACTTCATAAGCTTTATGGACAACAAACCAAAATAATAAAATAGCATAAAATCGTAGTAGATATGTTATCTATCTGACTACCAGGTAATAACAGCTCACAAGCTGAAACATAATTCTGAATCACAAATCGGATGTGATCCAAATAGTATATTATCAAACAATGGCACAAAGCCAGGAATCAAGGCAAGATCTTGTGACAACAATGAAATCCCACATTTCTTTCCTAGCTAAATCAATTTACAAAGTGTAAAATTTACAGCATGTACTCATCAATAGAAAACTACATACTTACATGTGACAGTAAAAAAACTCGTGAAGCTTCTTCAACTTTCCTAGACTAGAATCCAAGTACCTTGACAGGTACAGAAACTGCACCCTTTCGCAATTTATATTGAACAGCAAAGTGATGAATCTCATCTTGAAATCTGGTAAATGTGACTAGGAATTCTGCAGCATCAGCCTTGGTCAATACCTTATTTACAACCAATTCCAGAGCCTTCAACCTATTTTACATCCATTTGACGAGTAATTGATATAAGACAAGCATTTCATGTCACAAGATAAAGGTACTATATCATAAGTCACGTCTAAGTTGTAATGTTATAAGGAGTATAACAAGCACCTGAGATTTTGGGCCTTAGTGACAACCCGGTGGATTTTCTTGAATTCCGACTGCATACAAGCCAAGGCAGGGCCACTGCCCTCAACCCTCACTGGACTGAAAGGGAGGTCTAACACACATGTTGCTTGAATTTCAGCCATTTCTTCATCTATTACTGCCTCCTCAATACGCACATCGTTGATTAGCTGCAATAAGACCTGTTCAAGTCCAGCAGAGTCCGACGAGGATTGTATTAACAAGCGGGATAGCTCTAGAATCATCGTAGGCCGCCAATCACCAAGCCAGGATGTTGCAACTAGTTCGTGGGCCGAGGCCTCCTTGGGCATGAGAAGTTGAGTCACATCCTTCATCGTAGTCGGGACCCTGTTGTAAATGGCCCGGAAATGACTCAGTTGTTCATCAATCAACTGTTCGATGGACCATCTTGCTTTGAGCTGTTTTTCTAGCCTTGCTGCTCTAGTCCTCATCTCTTGCCTGCGTAACCCATATTTCTCCCAAGAAAACTCTTCACCTAATAAACACGTCATGTTAAAATCTGCCCACCCCACAAACACAAATCTTTTGCAATGAACACAATTTATATCGAGTCTAAAACACTTCCAAAAATATAAATTGATCCTTAAACGCAAGAACCCATGTCCTTAATTTCTCGATAGAAACCAAGAAACGTGAATGTTCAGATATAAAACCAAGAAATTGACATATTCTAATGTTTAACAGGATAAAAAAGAAGAAGAAAAACACTGGCAATTAAATAATTCATAAAATGTAAAATATACATGGTCTTTTGCCTTTTCGTTTGTAGATTGTCATGCAAGTGACTTGCTGGGTAATGTCGTCAATTCTATCACCAATTCGTTGTTGGTTCTTGTACCCATCTTTGAGTTCGAATTTTTTGCTTTTGTTCCTGGCTTGTTCTTCCTGATCAGATTCTTGAAAACGTTTTCTAAAGAATCATATATTAATTGGGCTGATTAGAAAAGGATATTCAAAACCATGCAAATTGAAAAGAAGAAAATATAGAAATTACATTAGGGATTGAGAAGAAGCCCTCCTCATTTTTTTTTTTTGCTTTTCTTCAGCCTGATTTTGAATTCAAACTCTAAATTGAGTTTTCGGTTCTGATAGCAGCGGTATTTCTAATTTTACAAAATATATTATTATTTATAAATAATTACTGTTTAAATATGTTTGTCATTTGTGATTAAAAATAGTTATTGATTTTAACTTAAATTAAAATTTTAATTTTAATGGTAGGGGTAAGTATGATAAAACATAATTATTAATATATAATTGAAATTAATGTTATAAAGATCTTGTTACATGTATATCAATGTTAACATAAATATTTATATAATGTTATATGCCATTCTATTATTTGTCGTTTAAAATATAGACAGTTTTTTCATCAATCTTTTTTCCTCCACATCATTTTGGTCACTCATTTCTGACAGATTTCTTCTATACAAACGGCAAAATTCATGTTATAAAAAAACATATTTATGAATTTGTGCTCTTGTTTGATCCTCATTTTTTTAAAATAAATTTTTCTCAGTCTTTTTTTCAACCACACATTTTTCAATAAAATAATATTACACGAAAATCAAAAAAAATTCATTAATTTTTTAACTACACATTCTACATCAATTCACTATTCCAAAATCCATTCTACAAAAAAAAAAAAAAAGGAGCTCAAACAGGTATCAAAAGGAGGCTATCACCACATTGTGATAATTAAGATTTTGTTTGAGCCCCTTTTTTTTTTTGGTAAAAATCAGTTTATAATAGTGAGTTTTTAAAGAATGTGTGGTTCAAAAGTAAAACAAAACAAAAATAAATAAATAAGTTTACTTGCAAAATTATTTTATTGATAGAATATATATGAAAATGAATTTTCAAATAATATGGCTCAAATCCAAACTAAATGGTAGGGAGAAAGTAGACAAATTTCAAGCCTTCCAAAATAGTAAGGTGTGCGGCCGAAATCAGTGAAATCTTAACATTATCAAGTGAGCAAAAGCTACTATAACTTTGTTGTTATGATGAATACATACATAGTGCGTCGCATCGACATTAAGCACCTAATTGGCTCCATTTTCTAAATTTCATCTTTTCTAAACTTATCTACTACCACACATTCTTTCAATAAAATAATTTTATACTTGAATTCATACCCTTTTTCTAATTTTTAACCGCACATTCATTAGAAAAAAAATCAATTTTCCCAAAATATATTCTCAAAAAACCTTTATCAAATAATGGCTAAGCTTCATTTTCATCAAAAGGTCACTCAACTTTAAATTATATTTCATTTTAATCATCTAAATTTATGCTATTTCAATTTGTTCATCATAGTGACTTTATCATCATCTTCTTCTTCTTCACTTCTTGAATTAGTAAACAATCCTACGTGAATCGCATAGAAATATTATGTTATAGGAGCAAAAAGAAAACATTATTAATCATTAAGTTCATTTTGTATCAATTAGGCCAACGTGTTAGTATTAGTTAGTTGATACTTGAAAATAGTAAGAAAAATCATATGAACCACAACACGACTTATATGACAAGTTTTTATTGTTTGAGAGTAATGTTGGCTCTCCACATAAGCAAATCACATTCGAACTCGTAAAATGCACTTCGAAAATGTAATTTTTTATTCCAAAAAAAGTAAGATACGTGGCTTTTGAAAAGCTAAAAGTTAATTCTTAGATTAAGAACCTGCTTAAAAGAATAATTTTTTTGAAAATGCTTTATTTGATCAAAATCAAGCTCTTCTGAGAAAAGCAGAAGTTATCCCATTAAGCTGTGTTTTTCAAGTTATTCTTAGTGCGATAATTCTTCTTGTTATTCTCTATTCTATGTTAGCACTTCTATACCAAAAAAAAAAAAAACTGAGTTTACTGAATAAGTTGACAACGGTAAAAAGCTAAAAGGAATTCATGTAAAAGAGATAATAATGTGGTGAAAAATCGATTTCCAAATATGCAGCATAGTTCCATTTAGGAAGAAGATGAACAATTTTCACTTCTTCATATTCACCAAGTCAAATAATCGAACATGCATATTCGAGTTCTACCTTCGAAACTGCAACCACAAGATTCTAACATTCGTGGTCAACTATACTTACACGCTAAAACGAGCTACCTCAACCAATTTGTTGCTCACTTCCAAAGCATAATCGTCTATAACAATGTGTACCCTCTACCTCTTCTCAAACCATGCGATTTCGAACGGGATAGCCAGTGTTTCAAAAAGTGGGCTAAATTGAATTTTTCTCGAGGAAAAGCCAAGTCTTGTTCACAGTTGAAGTACTTCTGCTTGCTTTCTTGATCTTTGATGCTAACATGATCATCAGCTCTTGCATCACAAACATTTGATCTGTTAACAAATGCTTTTAACTTCATTTTAATCATAAAAGAGTATAAGCACGACTGCTAAAGTCGTAGCACGAAGAGCTCATACTTCAAGACACGTAACTTAACGAAATGGCATACCAAAGCAAGTTAATAGCTCGTAATATTCAGGCATGTATTGAATCTTACAGTGAGTGTTGGGATACAACAAAGTGATTTTCAGATTGCTGTCGAGCAGGTTTGTGGTCAATCCTCATATGCCGGCTAAAACGAAGCTGTATTGTCAAAGAAATAGCAATCATATAATCTATGATGCACCGACACAATACGTGTCGGATACGCCAACATGCGATTTTTAAAAAAAGTACAGACACGACACGTCATGTCATCGACACGTTGATTAAATTCTTAAAATTTCTTCATTTATATAGTATAAATTTAGTTTTATACTTGTTATTAATTTTTCTTGTTGAAATCTTTTAAATATGAGTACCTATTTATTACTTGCTAATAATTTTGAATTATCAATATATAATATTTCTAATATAAAAAGAAAAATGATTACGGTAGAGTGTCCGAAAAGTGTCGGTATCGACACGTGTCGGTATCGACTCGTGTCGGTATCGACTCGTGTCTCACACGTGTCGGACACGGACACGCTACCCCAACTGAAGCGTTTGTGCTATAGAGCATATAATGAAATCCTATAACTAACTGAGAAATTAGGATATATATGTGTGTGGGTGTGATTTGGCATAAACCTCAGAATAGCATCTATGAAATTTGCCTTGGAGAAAATATCTGTTTATCGGTGCAGACTACATTCAACATTCAACAAGTTACAGTTCAGCTGAAGATGTTTCAAGTACAGTTAGAAACAGATGAGACAATAAGACATCATTAGTATATGAAAGCAGAATTATGAAAAAAAAGTAATAAATGATGTTCAATGGCAAATTCAATTCATTCCCTCTGAAGCTTAAGTATTACTCAGTGCTCAGTAACTTTATCGTTCCTAATTCTTTGGGTTTTCATTCAAGGAGATTAATAAGGAAGGATAAACTGATATACGTATCAGTAACCAAATTTAACCAACTCAATAATAACGATATGTTTATGAAACGTATCTTCAGTAAGCCAGAGATTATACAACCATTGACTTATCCTCAGTTAGCAGCACGACTCGCTAGAGTAATCTCATTGCAAAGTTTACTGACAATGATTTATGCATATTTCGTACTACTCGGGATATAAATGAGCAAAAATGCAGCTACAATGTAATCAACACAAGAAAGAAAAAATGGTGGTGATGTTCAGTGTGCTTTTTTTCACTACATTCAGTTCACAAATATGTATCTTGCTTATGTCTCTAAAGTACTTGTGGGTCCACGAAGTGTGTATAAAAAGTGATTTTGACCTAAAAACTGATTTAAGCTTTTTGTTATCTTTCTCTTGTGATAAAAAAATGGTGGGGGCTCACTTTTGAGAGAGGTGAAGACATTTATATTGGGACATAACCTGCTTCACCATACCAAAACTACATTTTGTTTGTTTAATGTTTGGGAGTTGTTTATAAACAGTTTAAATTATAAACAAATAGAATGAGTGGTGAATAAATGAGTAGTACTTGAGGGTCCCACTAAATATGGATTGACCTATAAACAATTTATTTATATAATAGCCAAACAAGGCTAAGAGCTTAGAAAATTGGGTAACATGAAAACCGACCCTCAAATACTGGAGCAAAAAATAAATAAATAAATAAAATTGGTCGTCTTAGATCTTGCTTCCATCTTGAATCAAATGAGAGAATGGTAGAACATGAAACTAACCTCATCACCATCTTTGATCCCAAAACTTTGAAGGCAAGCTTTCTCATTGATTAGCTTTTGACCCTTGTAGCACAAACAGAAGTGGCTCCATATAAGTGACCTATTCATTCAATTCAATTCATTTCCCATTAAAAATCTCACTCTTTAAGTTTATTTTTGCCATTGTCTTGAATGGGATCACACTCAAGCATATATAAGGGGTTTAGAATTCCACATGTCTACAATTTAAAGACAGCTTTAAATTATCTTTAGAAGATCCAAAGTCCGGGTACATCAAACTGTTCGAGTCAATAACACTAAGAATGGCTCATTAATCAAGTCAATACACTAAAGACACGTTTGGTAGGGAGGAAACAAACACATTGTATATTCATAGAACATATAAGATAATTCACGTTATTATGCGCATCAAAAACATTGTTCAGCCTAAAATAATTTTTCTAAAATGTTGATATTCGTATCTTTTGAAGGCCTAAACTTTCCGAAAACATTTGACCTGATATATTATTGTGTACGTGGATACAATTTTTCTTGGGTTAAAAATCTCAATGACCTGGGCTGTGTACATTCAATGTTATTTGAGAACAGTCGCTGTACTTTCAAAGTTATTTCCACTTGTCGATCCGCTTCCTTCATTTTGAAAATTAACAATTCCATTGATGTGGCAAATAGAATCGTTAATTTTAAACCACATTGAAAATAATGCGACTGGTGGGAGTTTTTCAAGTGGAGCTACAAATAGGAGGAATAAATACCTACAGGAAGATCTCAGGGCAAAGAAAGTGAGTAACTAGTCAAGGGCTTACACTTTGATTAGGCTTCCTTTAACGATTTTTTCGACATTTCATTCCTGAAGCCCTGTTGGATTCTAACAACTCTGAAAGTAGGAAGACTATTTGGGAAAAACTGTTCGGGAAACAACTTTGAAAGTACAGTTTTAAATCAGAAAAATATTTAAGTTTAGTAGAGGTTAATAAATACAATGACCATTAGGATTTTTAGCCCCTTTTTCTTAAGATCGGATCAATGAATATGATTTTAGTCTTTAAATAAGCATCATCACTACTTATACATGCTTCACACCCATAATCACCCGGTAAATTCTATTATGAAATTAACAAAACAACCAAAATTGGATTAAAACATCCAAAAAAAAAGAAAAAAAATTATGTACATTCTCATACCATAAAATATTGCCTTCGTCCTCAGGTAAAACATCATAAACTTCCTCAACTGCAAATTCCAGACTGCCCACAGTTGCATTCTTGGATACATAAACACCTGTAAAACACAATAAAATCACCATCTGATTAAATAAGCAAAAACCCCAAAATAATCACTTATAGAGACAAGAAATTCTTTTAAAAAAAAAGTTATGGGTCAGATTAATTTACTAAAAGAAGAGCCATCCAATTTGAGAATAGAAATCTGGAGTAGCTGGCCAGGAAGCTTTTTGTACGATAAACTCCCAAGAGTAAACCCATTGTGATGGTGCAGTGAAAATGGGGATATTATTCTTGAAAAACGTTTCTGTATAAGCTTCACCATTAAAATCTTACCCCTGGATTTAGAAAATGAAGAGTTTTGGGGCGAATTGGCTGGGCGAAATGTGGTTTAAATAGTTTTTTTTTTTTTTTTTGAAAAGGGATGACCGTTATATTTTATGGAGGACCGTGAATCTTTGCTGGGGAGTAAGGCTAAGACGTTATGTTTTTTTCTTCTTGCTTTTGTTGAGGGACGAAATATTTATTTTTAGAAAAAAGGGTCTAACTTTTCGATTTTAAGGTCCGTTTACCTGACTTTTTTTTTTTTATAAAGAAGATACTTTAATTTTTATTTGAAAATTAATTTCGAAAGCGATCTTAAAGAAAGTTACGTTGAATCATCTTCCTCTAAATGTCTTTCTAATTAGAAGAATATTTTTATAAAATTAGTCAAACGGGTTAAAAAACAACATTTTTATTCTCAAAAGCTCATTCTAACATCTCAAAAGTTATGCCAAACGAACTCTTAACGACGTGTGTTGGTGGTAAATAATATATTTAAGTCCAGAAATTTGAAATTTCATATGCATAAAATCGTTGATGAGATGACAAAATCTCACGTAACTTCAGTTAGAAAGCAAAATCATCAAATCACTTAAAATTTCTATGCAATTCAAGTGAAAAACGCATACGATTTTAACATTCACGTTGTCAATTTCTTATCACGTGAAAATCCAAATTCGAATTTTAAATAGGTTGGGAATTCAAACATTCACTATTATCACACTATGTGAAATGTTGAAGAGTGTTGTCTTAACTTTTTCTATTTATTATTACGTGGCAGATTTATGTTTTAATTTTATAGATTTATATTTTAGTTTTTGAGATATTGTTATTAAGGTATTTTAAGGAAATTTAATTTCTGTTGCTTCCTTAATGAGACATTGAAGTTCAATTTCATTATAATCATTTTGAAAAAAAACCATCTCATAATAGTTTGGTTTGTTAGAAAGAATGTGTCTTATATCTAAAGTAACAATGATTAGTAATCTTTATTACGTACAAACAAATTGTGAATGAGGAGCAAATTGAAATATAATAGCACGTAATTTATAAACCACCCTCAATAAACTTTTATTGTTCAAGTACTAACGGTCAAGCCAGCCATAGCCTGCACTTTGTCAATAATTGGCAATAGTCATTATTTGTTCAAAACATTTTGAATATTGAATTTTTGGAAAACACATATTTAAAAAATAACGAAAATTTTTAAGTTTACGTGCAAAATATTTTATTATGTGAAGTGATTGAAAATAAAAATTTAGAATAAAGAGTTTTGAGATAATGACTGTCAAATAGGAAGACAACGTTCAATATTGAACTCTCGAATAATAAGTTTAATAAAAATAAATTAATCTTAATATCAACAAGTCTAATCGTTAATCCCATTGGATATCTATGGAAAGTTGTGAGCTATGTTCGAGATTTGGTTTATTATCCAAGTATCTATTGTATCCAGCTATAATAAAAAAAGCCAGTTTTTGGTCACTGTAGATGCAACAATAATCCAATGAAGTATTACTGTTCATTTTTCCAGATTTCACTCCTCCGATCCTCAAATTTTCACTACTATGTAAAAAAAAGGCAATTTGCACTGCTTCGTTTTATATTTTGTCTTTCTTTTTGAGGAATTTGATTTTATATCTTACAAATTGGTTCCAGACATCTTAACTAAAAAAAAATGTCTCCTCGCGAAGATTTTTTTTTTTATCTACAGTACCACTTAGGGCTGGGCAAAATGTCCGAACCGAACCGGAACCGAACCCAGCGGGTTTTTTAAAATGAAATACCCGAACGGGTATCCGAATCGAGAACCGAATGGTTTGGTTCGGTTCTCGGTTCTCGACCAAGAACCGAAGAATCGAATAAGAACCGAACTTTTTTTTTTATATTGGATAAATCAATTTCTTTTATTTTTTCTAAACAAATTAATAATTTTTTTCTTATTAAATCTTATTAGTTGAACAATTTAGAGTTTATTTATGTTTGTTAGTTGTGTTTTTTTCAATTTTTTCTTGTATAGTTTCTTAGTAGTTAGTATGGAAAGTCAACCAACTGATGATTACATTAAATAGTTGGTAAGTATTATCAATACTTTAAAATATTTTATCTTTGTGACTTCTAATTTATATTTCACTTTTATGTAGACTTGAAGGTTTGAAACAAATGAATTATTGATATGAATATCGAAGTTTTATTAGTAATATTTACTTTTTGGTATTTGTATTTGACAACTTATTATTTATATGTTATTAAATTAAATTACGTTAATTTGTAAAAGTTAAGATTGAACTTGGTATTTGTATCTACTTTTTGATATTAATATTGGTATCCACTTTTAGGTGTATTTATGTAGTATTATTTTAAATGTTAAAAAATTTAATTATAGTACGGAACCGAACAGAACCGAATCGAACCGAACCGAACCGAAACCGAACAGTTCCAAAATTATATTTGGAACCGACGGTTCCATTTACTAAATACCCGAAAATTTCTGGAACCGAAAAAAACCGAACCGAACCGAACCGAACCGACCCGCGCCCACCCCTAGTACCACTTCAATCATCTTTTACTTTTTCTCTTCAAAACCCTTTTCCTTTCCCCCTTTACTCGATCATCTTATGAGGATATATGAATAACCCAAAGCCATAATTCCAAAATGACCTTTGACTTTTCCAAAAAATTGAAACTACCTAAAATACCCCTAAATATAATATTTATTAAACTATGAAAAGAATACAATCAAGTCCTAAAGAATTAGATTATCATAAAATGACCTACAAAAAATCAAGATCTAAAAGAGGACCATACAAGATTAAGAAAATTGCAAAAGATAAAAAAGAAATTGAATTTAAAAATGAATTTGAAAAAATTGGATATCAAGAACAGTTAATTGCATCACAAAAAATATTAAAATGTTTTAAAGAAAATATGATAGAAAATTTTGCTTAGGGTATTGTAAGATCTATAATAACAAAAGATATACAAGATATAATAGATAAATTAGAAAAGAGGAGAAAAAATATTTTAAAATACGATATACCTTTTAATCCAAATATAGATATAATAACAGATCTTGATATTATAAATTCCCAGATATTAATAAATTTTGAAGATTTACTCAACACATTATAAATAAGACTATAAAACATAAAAACCGATTTTAAATTTTAAAGATTATTAGATTTTTTATTTTTGTTCCCTCATAGTAGCACCTCACAAATTGGTATCAGAGCCATATAGGATCCATAAAATCTTTAAGAATTATAAAAATCATAAAAATTACTACTACTAAAAGAAAAATCATTAAAATAAAGAAAATGAAAATTGAGGATTTAGGTAATAAATACCATAAAATAAGATAAAAGTTTAATATAATAATTATAAAACCAATATGAAATAATAAAAGTGTAAAATTACATTAAAAATACTTGAAAAATTACCTATAGAGATAAAACAATTTATAATTGAAAAAATAAGACTAGATATTGTCAGAGATATGTACACCTATGAAATGATATTAGAAACCTATGAAAAACATATGTATGATTTAATTGTAGAAGAAATAAGTAAATATGACTAAAAATAAAAAAAGTTATAAAAGTTATAATTACCAAAACAGACTGGTATTATATGTTAGAAGATAATCAAGGAAATTATATAATTGAACCATTTCCTAAAAAATTAAAAATAATAACATTAATTATAGTTAAAGAATTCCCTAGAGAAATAAGAGAACAAATATTAGATAAACTAATAATAGGAATTATAATAGATGAATACATATATGAAAAAATTGGTAAAAAATTTGAAAAAGAAGAAATTATGCTACACTGTAAAAAAAAAAATACAAGAACTATCATTAGTTAATTCTTAAATATGGAAAATAATTTGAATAGAAAGTTAAATAGGATAAATATAATTAATCACCAAATATTAGATGAATTATTAACTCCTGAAAAATTAACAAAATATCAAGAAAACCAAATATTAAAATTAAAACAAGAGAAATATAAAAGAAAGAGTAAATTATTTTGAAGAATTAAAAAGACTGGCAGATGATGAATCTAAAAAGAAAAAGTATGATAAAAGAATAAAAGATTGTAAAGATACTGAATGCAGAATATATTATTTCAACCAATCAAAGAAAAGATAATCATATGAAAGAATTAAAAACATTAATAAAAATGTTAATAACTGATGTACAAAATTTAAGGAATGAAATAAAAGAAGAATTAAATATACTAAAAATTGAAATTAGAGAATTAAAAGAAGATAATAAATGCAGAGACAAGAAAATAGATAAAAAAACTTATAGAAAAAGAAATGTCTAAAATAGGAAAGAAGCATGTAAAACAAGAAAATCTAGTAACAAAAGCAGGAAGTATGGATGATTATTTTAGAAAATATATTTTACCAAAAATAATAGAAGAAGGGGAAAATTACAAAAAATCATTAGAAAAAAGAAACACTATAGAAGAAATTGAAGAAGAAAATAAAGATGAATGAAGAATTAGATTTACTAATAGAAAATTTTGATCAACTAAATCTAGAAAATATATATGAATATCAAATTCTAATGAATACTGGAGGAGGACCTACCCCAGCAGAGACCTCTAATCAAAAGATCAATCCAGATGAAAGTTATGCACCTATATATAATAAACCCTATAAACAATTATATGATAAAATAATAAATAGACAACCACCTAAAGGAAATAAATATAGGGATAGATTTGAATTAAATGATAATTATGACAAACCAATTAACCATGGAGGAACAAAATTAGATTTAAATTGTAAAATAGATACTAAGAAAGCCTTATTAACTTGGGCAGATTCAATGATACTATTCTTTTTATATAACAAAGATGATACTTGGAAAAATACAGATAGAAGAATAGATTTCTTAATAGCATTATTTGAAGGAAATGTAAGAAATTGGTGGAAATGAGTTAATGATGATACTAGATTATTAATGAAAAGAAACATACAAACAAAAATAATAAAATCAGATAAAGAAGTGTTGGGTTTTTTGATACCCAATAAATTTGGGCGATGATGTAAACCGGTTTTATAGTTTGGATTAGACTTCATAGGCCTCGGCCGATGATTGAAGTGAAATGTCGACACCATAATGAACGGACCACTCCGACAACCTAAGTGGGCCATTGGAAGCAGTCTAATTAATTAGAGTTGCTCATGACCCAACCCAAATATCTTGGACGGCTTTTATAGTTGGAGGCCCATTTATTGGTACTTATTGGGCCACTTTACTTTGACCTAGAAGCCCATTTTGGTTGGCTTATAATTGGGTCGGTTTGTTGGAGCCGTGAGTGTGAGAATTGAGAGAGAAGGGAGTTTTGCTTTGTGCTTCATCTTGCTTTGTGCTAACTTCTCCTCCTTCTTCTCTTAGCCTTAGTGGCTAGTTAGGGCTGCCAAATATCATTCACCTCACTCCTTTGTGGCACCTTGAAGCAACCGGTTTTGGAGGTCGGTTTTGGAAGATTCGGTTGTTCATTGTGGTGTTGATTGGTTGAGAAACTGAGCCTGGAAATTGGTTGATTGAAGCCTCAAATTCCAACAAATGGTATCATAGCTAGTTGGGGTGATTTTCAGGCTATAAAATCGACGAGAAACAGCCCAGAAATCGTCCAAAAGCTGAAGCAGAAAACTGTCCAGAATTTTGCAAGAAATTCGCACTTGCAAACGTCTTTTCTAGCCAAACCAGTGGTCATCTGAAAAAACCAAGACCACCAGCGTGTTCAGCAGGTCGAGGAGGTGCTGGGTAGCCGACGCGTGGGATTCTCCGGCGACGCGTGTGGTGGCGCGTGTGGGCCACGCGCTGAGACTGAAGTGGCGCGTGGGGCGTTTTCAGACCTCGACTTCTTCAGGCAGTTTGTTAATCTTGATTTCCTGAACGTATTGATATTTTTGGTTTAGTGTTTTAGGTTACGCAGGAAAAGTTGGACCATTTTGCCCTTGCGCATTCGGGATTCAATTTTGCATTCCGTTGGTTACTGTAGTTGCTGAATACTTTAGGGCGAATAGTGGTGGCCCTAAAGTGTTAAAATTATATTCCTCGAAATTTACGGACTCAGATAAGTCCGCTCTGGTAAATTGGCTTATCCCGTTTAAATTTCAGCATTAGCGTGTCATCGTGTGGGGTGACATTAGGATTGGGGTTACCGTGAAGGGGTAACCATTGCTTGTGCTAGAATTTTAGAAATTTGTTGCTCTATTTGAAGTGTTGAATTTAACTGCAAGTTGGTAATTATTTTTGTGCTATAACTCTTGTTGAGTCACTGTGTGAGACTGCATTGCGTGGAAATTTTTGAATTTTTGTTTGTATATCTTCGTGTTGCATTGATTATCCTGTTAGAACACCTTGGACTTGACTCGTTTGAAAGTTCCCTTGATCTGAGATTTTGAGTCTCACGAAACCCTACGAATCTAAAACGGTGTATATTGCTACCTAGGATTACTTTGTGTGATCTATTTGTGCAATTTTAGTTGTTCTGTTTTTCAAAATGTCATCACATTTCGAAATTGGGATTTTCAATGGGATAGGGGATTTTTCAATTTGGCAACAAAAGATGAAGGGTATTTTGGTTCAACAAAAAGTTTCAAAAGCCATTGATGGCAAATTTTCGAAAAATTTTACAGAAGCACAAAAAGAAGAATATGATGAACTTGCATACACTTCTATCATTTTACACCGTCGACACTGTTTTGAGAAAAGTTGGAAAATTTGATTCTACCAAAGCGCTTTGGAAAAAGTTGGAGGATCTATATTTGCTTAAATCTACTCCTAATAAGTTGTACTTGCTTGAAAGATTTTTAAGCTTTAAAATGGATTCTTCAAAGGATCTAGATGAAAATTTGGATGTTTTTAACAAGTTGGTACAAGACATCGTTAACTGTGATGAGAAAGTGTCTGAAACCTATAAGGCCATTATTTTGCTTAATTCTATGCATGAGTCATATAGAGAGGTTAAGAATGCGATTAAGTATGGTAGTGACACTTTAACCCCCGAGATTGTCATCGCTTCTCTTAGGAGTAAGGAAATGGAGATTAAGGCTGAAAAAGAAGATAAGAGAAATGGTGAGTTGTATATGATGAGGAGTAGAATGAAGTTTAAGCAGATGAGTTTGGGTAGAGCTCAAGATAGTGGTGATTCGAGTAGTGACTCGAGTGATGAGGGTGATAAGAAGAAGAGCAATAGTTGGGACAAGTCCGGTGGTAGACGGTGTTACAGCTGTGGTAAGTCTGGACACTTCATTAGGGATTGTCCCAAGAAGAAGGGTAAGATGAGAGGCGAGACGAATCTGGTTTTAGGGTCGAGTGATGACCATAGTGAGCCTTATTGAGTGTTACCTTAGTTACTGCATTTGCATCCGTGTGTAATCCTTTCTGCATGTGTGTGATTGCTCGTTTCCGCTGCATGGCTATATGTTGCATTTCAATGTGTTTGATATGTGCATTGGCATGAATTAGAGTGATCTTATTACTTGGCATAATGTGTTTGCATGCATAGTGGGTTGAGATCTACGGCGTACTTCGTTTTGCTCTGTGAGTGGTGTGAGAGAGAGTGGTAGTGAGAAGTTAGAGGGGCAGCCGTTTTCTCCTTCATCTTTGTGAGCCTGTGTGGTTTGTGAGATTGTGTGAGGCAGCCTTGAGGGTTATCTTTGTTCTCTGTGTGAGCCTCTTTTGTGAGTGCGGTGAAGTAACCAACTCTTTCTTCTATTCTCTTTGTGAGTGCCATCTTCATTTTTCCCTTTGTGGGATAAATTCTTTGTGGATTTGTTAGAGCATTGGTGTTGGAGTAACCTTGTTGGTGCGTGGGTCAATTTAAATTGAGCCCTAACCTTTGTGGTCGCCAAAAGGTGTTGATTTGCCATAGTGGGTTCGGGATGCATTAGCAGTGTATGTGTGTGTGTATGTCTTTTGGTAAGGTGGAGTATAGATGCCTAGGGGTACATTGTGGTTGTACCGTGGGATGTGGAGTGTGACATTTGGATCACGATGGAGATGTGATCAAATGTTGGAATCCTTTATCTGTAAGAGACCCTGATCAGGTGGAGTGCGAGTGAGGCACTTCTATCACTTCTATTAGGTGGAGACCCATTATCCACGTTGGTTGGAAGAAGTGATGTGGTGATAAAGGATTATCCCGAGAACTTAGGATCTATAGAGGCTTACCAGTTAGACATGAGTTGAGTGATTAGTCTAGTGAGCTTTGTGGGCGATGATGTGAGATATGTGTTCTCGAGGAGTGAGCAACACGGAATGGGATAGGATAAGTGTGGTGAGATCTTCTTCGTAAGGTCATTTATGCATTTGTTACGTAGGTGTTGGCCTGTTGATTGACTGAGTGTTAATCTGTTGTTCTGCGTGAACATGTTTTGAAAAGATCTGTGTTATCCTATATGATATCTCCATCGCATGTTTATTTGCTCTTGATTGATTGCTGTGATTATCTGCTTCTACTTGGGTGTTCTTGATCTTAGCCCTAGTGAGTATATGGAGCAGGTATGGTATGTGTTTCAGATTTGAAACACGAGGTAAGGTCTGTGATACCAATTTTATTGGTTACCTTGGTTGTACAAGTATAAACTGTGTGTTTTGGTTGCTTGCAGATTTATTGGGATCAATGTGGAGATTTGTTGGGTTTTTTGATACCCAATAAATCCGGGCGATGATGTAAACCGGTTTTATAGTTTGGATTAGACTTCATAGGCCTCGGCCGATGATTGAAGTGAACTGTCGACACCACAATGAACGGACCACTCCGACAACCTAAGTGGGCCATTGGAAGCAGTCTAATTAATTAGAGTTGCTCCGGCCCAACCCAAATATCTTGGACGGCTTTTATAGTTGGAGGCCCATTTATTGGTACTTATTGGGCCACTTTACTTTGACCTAGAAGCCCATTTTGGTTGGCTTATAATTGGGTCGGTTTGTTGGAGCCGTGAGTGTGAATTGAAAAGTTGGAGCCGTGAGTGTGAGAATTGAGAGAGAAGGGAGTTTTGCTTTGTGCTTCCTCTTGCTTTGTGCTAACTTCTCCTCCTTCTTCTCTTAGCCTTAGTGGCTAGTTAGGGCTGCCAAATATCATTCACCTCACTCCTTTGTGGCACCTTGAAGCAACCGGTTTTGGAGGTCGGTTTTGGAAGATTCAGTTGTTTATTGTGGTGTTGATTGGTTGAGAAACTGAGCCCGGAAATCGGTTGATTGAAGCCTCAAATTCCAACAAGAAGGAATAGAAAGATTAGTAGCATATACTGCAAATGAATTCTTAGGAGAAGAATTGATTAGAAACTTTGAGGATGAAGCAAAAGGAGAAAAAGACGATGCTAGGATAAAATTAATAAATCTAACAATTTGTGATATGTGTAAAATAAAATAATACACTTGTGAATTTAAAAATTACTACTATATACAATTTTATTGTAATGAAAATCAGGAAGTATATCCAGATATGTACTATACCAAATTACTTGGAACATATGGAATATATTTTAAAAGAGAATTTGAAAAATATATAAAAGACAATATCGGAATACCAAGGTCTTTAGGATCAAGAATAAAATTTCTATTTGATAGACTTGTATATATATGTCAACAAAGACAATTATTAAAAAGATTAGGAAAGTTAACAAAAATATGTTGTGAAGATATGTAAAAACCTACACAATGGGAATGTTATTCTGAAAGAAAAAATATTAAAAGAAAACATAAAAATAGAAGATTTACAAAATTTAGAAATTTTAAAAAAAGAAATATAAAACCTATAAAAAGATACTACAAGAGAAGATTTAATCCAAATAAACAATAAAAGAATAAACCATATAATAAAAAAGATAAAAGTCAATGTAAATGTTGGAATTGTGGAGAAATAGGTCATATAAGTCCAGATTGTAATAGGAAGAAAGTTAGAATATTACAAATAGAGTATTTAGGAATAGAAGATGAATTAAGTGAAATATCTGATATTGAACAATATTATGGTCAAGAAGTATGTATAAGTGAAACATAATCAGAAGAAAATGAATCAGAATCCGAATAAAGAGATTGAAAAAATAGAAAACAATAATATAGAAACACAAGAATACGAAGGAATACAAGGATACGGATTAAAGGTAACATTTGATAATAATAAATTCAAAAAATTGCAAAAATTATCTTTAGATTTGAAAGTAGGAAAATGGAAAATTTTTGATAGAATTTGGAAAAGAGAAAAGGTGGCTATAAATTAATATCATAAGATTGAAAAAACTATAGATGTAAGAACAACTCAAGGAACACATGAATTAAATCTTTAAACAAAAAATACAGTTGATGAATTATTATCAAAAATTAATAAAAAACAAAGTGAAAAGATTCAATATGTTTATTTAGTGGGAATACAAATAATGCTTAAATCCTTATTTAGGGAAGGAATATATTCGCATTTAACAGTAAGTTTACATAATGGAAGAATAATAAATTTAAGGGATAGTCATTTAGGAACCATAGAAGGAAACTTAGCATATAAGAAAATGATATTTACTTGTTACCCAAAATATTGTATTTCATTAAAAGATAAAAACTTTAATGAAGTCTTAGGATTGCATTTTAAATTACATAGGAATGATATAATGCAACCAGGAGACCAAATCATGACTATTGAATATAGAGCTTTATATACATTTACTAATTCTAATTATGGGAATATTTATTCTAAAAAACCATATATAGAAGTCCATAAGAAATGTAAAGATATTAGGAGTGTGTTTGGTAGGGATTTTTTGGGGAATAATTGATTTTTGAATAGTGATATGATGGGAAATGTGTTGTTGAAAAAAAAGAAAAAAGTATTGATGTGATGGAAAATATTATTTTATTGAAAAATGTGTGGTTGAAAATGAGAATTGATTTACTGTAGAAAATGAAAATTTGTACCAAACAGGCCCTAGTAAAATTATAGAACCAAATAAACAGGTAAATTTGATTCCAAATGAATATGAATTGAGGATATCAACAGATAAACCTGATATAATAGAATTTAGGGAAGAAGAATACCCTGATAAAAATATAATATTTAAAAATGGAAAATTAATCAAAAGATCAACAAGTCTTAGAATACCTAGATTATTAAGAGAAAATAGTCATATAAGAGAGATGGAACTACAAAGGAATACATGAAATATGAAAATAAATGGAGAATATTTCAATGGAAGAGAAAGAATATCAGGACCAAACATATTCATAGATACATGAGCTAGTGAATGTCATATGACTTCAATAACAAATAAGGGTTTAGTACCTTATAAAACAGAATCATATAGATATGTAAATTTTGATGGACAAATACATACTACAGAACTAGAAGTTAAAGTACCTATAAAAATAGGAGGAATTGATCTTTTAGTGCCATGTTATATAGATAAAAGTATGAATATAAATCCTCATATATTATTAGGAATGAGTTTCTTAAATGAATTTGAAGATTATAGTATAAAGAGAGAAGGATTATATATATTTCATAATGGACAAAACATATTATGTAACAAAGATGAATAATCAAATAAGTTTTTCATTAGCAGTATATATACAAGTTACTATTATAGAAACAGATATAACAACTTGTACTTTAATAGATATAGGAAGTGATATAACTATATTTAAAAACTTTTTAATTAAGACATGGGAAAATAAAAGTAAAATAAAAATAACATGAGTTACAGGAGAAGAAACCCAGATAATAAATAGTACTGATAAGATTAGTATAATTCTTGGAAGTAAGCAAATAATAATTAGGCCCCGTTCGGGAGGGCTTAAAATTCAATTAAAATTGAAAATATGGCCGTTATTGGGTCCCACCGTCTAATAAAAGTCAACAATAACGTAAGATATATAGTTATGATAAGTTAGAATGTGATATATTATTAGGAAATGACTTTATACAACAGTTCCAATATTATAAACAAAATAATTATATGATTATGTTACAAACCCCTTGCGGACATTTATTAAAAATACCAAGAGAATTTAGACCATACAGAGTTTAGCCAGCCCAGTGTGGTGATAGATGGGAGAAAAAACTAATTATACAAAATGAAATAAGAAATAAAAAGATAATGTATAAAAAAGTCCTTAAAACAAGAGTAGAAATAAGTATAAAAAAATTATAGAATAATTAGAAAAAGTTTATGGAGAAAACCCATTGATATTTTGGAAACTATATCATCCTAAAACAAAAATAGAATTAACAGAAAATGTGATTATAAGAATAAGACCAATGAGATATACAATACAAGATACACAAGAATTTAATGTTCAAATAAAAGAATTATTAGAACAAAAACTTATTAGATCAAGTAATGGACCCCATAGTAGTCCAGCCTTTATGGTAATGAGACATTCTGAGCAAGTTAGAGGAAAAATCAGAATGGTTATAAATTACAAGGAATTAAATAAATACACTAGATTTGATAGATACTTTTTACCAAATAAAGAAGTCCTAATAAACCTTACAAAAGGAAAACAATACTATTCTAAATTTGATTGTAAATCAGGATTTTGGCAGAAAAAAATGGAAGAAGATAGTATACAATATACAGCCTTTAGTACACCTCAAGGCAAATATGAATGGTTAGTTATGCCTTTTGGATTGAAAAACTCACCTCAAATATATCAAAAAAAAATGGATGATATATTTAGAAAATTTAATAAATTTCTGATAATATATGTAGATGATATATTAATATGTACTAATAATAAAGAAGAACATAGAAACCATTTGATACAATTCATAAATGAATGTAAAAAGGAAGGAATTGTCATTTCTAAAAAGAAGGCTACTATAGAAAAACAAGAAATTGATTTTCTTGAATTAACAATAAATAATAGAGGAATTAAATTACAAACTCATATACCTAAAAAGATAAATAGTTTTCCAAATAAATTAGAATCCAAAGATTAAATACAAAAATTCTTAGGATGTTTAAATTATGCAGAAGGATTTATTGAAAATCTTTTGAAAAAGAGACATAAAATACAAATCTTATTTAGGAAAACAAATACTAAGGGATGGAATAATGAACATATAGAAATAGTTAAATCATTAAAAGAAGAATGTAAAAATTTACCAAAATTAATATTACCAGATGAAAAAGATAATCTAATTGTCAATACAGATGCCTCAGATAAATATTGGGTAGCTATATTAACAATAGATTTAAATGAAATTTGCAGATATTCAAGTGGAACTTTTAACCAAACAGAAATAAATTATACTACACATGAAAAAGAATTATTAGCAATTATTATAGGAATAAAAACGTTCTCATTATTTTTATTATCTAAGAAATTTATTGTTGAAACTGATAATTCTCAAGTCGAAGGATTAATCAGAAATAAATTACCAATATAGAAGATTGCACAGATGGCAAGTATATTTATCATTTTATAACTTTGAGATTATCCATATTAAAGGAATTAACAATTTTCTTGCAGATTTCCTGAGTAGGAATATAGAATTCGCTAATGGATAAAAATAAGATCATGGAATTATACCAATCTGTCCTTAAAATACAAAAAAGGACTAATTTACTCCAAGAAGAAGATGAGAATATAGATGTTGGAGCCCCAACAATATCAAATGAATTCAATGCAATGATAAGAACGTTGTTGGAAATAACTTCCGAACAACAGAAAAACTCCATAGAACTTAAAAAAGAGGTTGATGCTATTGCAGCATAACTGAAAAATATACCGTCTGAGACAGAAATACCAAACAGTCCAGAAATGGGTCTTCCAAATTCATACCAAACAAATATCAATTCATACCAAATAGGTACATCAGGAAGCAGCAATGGACCCAGAAGGGACACCATATCAACATGAGATGCCTCTCCAGTCATGTCAAATAAAAAGGTGACAATAAGAGCAAATAATTCCAAAACAATCAGTATCATGGACTCAGAAGATAAAGTCCCTTTAGACAAAAACGAAGAAAAATATGCAATAATAGTCCAAACAGTTTATGAATTAAAGATGTGTGATACATATTTTATCTCTCCGGGACAGAATGTTTATCCCAGAGTTACAACAATGGAAGGAGGAGATCCCAACTTCATAAAAGCAATGACAGACTATGGATTCTTGGATTTGATATATCCAGGATGAAATTTAGTTGAATTAGCAAAATTTGATGAGATGCTACAACAAGAAGTATCAAGATATGACAGAGGACGAAGAGTATATTTAAAATTTCACTCAATCAGTCCAGAATATGATGGAATTATGTATTATCCAGTTAACCATATAATTTCAATTGGATATGTTGCAACAAATTTCAACATAGATGTCATGAAAAGTGACAAAAGAATGCTAAAGATCACCAAGTCATGGATAGAAGAGCCGTTGGAATCAAGGCATTATATAGAATTGCAAGAAATCTATATGAAAAGAATTTCTCATGTTTATGCCAATATGAAAATTGGATGCTGGTAACTAATGGAGGATATGGAAAGTCTGAAATATTGAAGGACTACATTACAAAATTTGATATACATCAATTCCCAGGATGTCCTACCACTATAGAGGAATCTTGCCAGCTGCGAGAGTGTCCAAGTTGCACATCTAAGATGCACATAAAGATGTAGGACCAGAGAAAGAAAAATAGAGGGGTGGAGCCCTAAATAAAGAAGATGTAACATAAAGTTATTTGTTTTATGTAATAATAGAACCACAATAGTCTTAGTAGTAGAAACTTTTGATAAAGCTCCATAATTGGAGTATGATGTAATGAATGATGTAAGAAGGCAATAATATTGCCTCAATAGCTTGTATAAATAGAGGCCTCTAGGCTAAGTGAAAGGCAGAACGAATTGGAGAGAAAAATTTGAGCACTCAACTTGTGAGAAAGCCAAATCTTCCGTTTGAATATCAATTTTTCAATATCAATACTATTCAGATATTATTATTCACATTCCAATCCTCTTAATCAAATATGAGATTCTAAACTACTTTTCCCGTAAATTCTTGAAAGGTTGAAGAAGAATTTTATTTCTTACTTTAACAAAAAGAGAGTTTTCTTTAGTTAAGATCTATAGTTTAAATTCTAAAGAACCGACACAGTGAAGGCAAGAAGTTGAAATAGCAAAGAACCCTGTTAAGGCAGAAGGCCGCTCGAGGAAACAGTTTGCATATTCAGAGCCTGAAAGTTACTCGATTATAAGGAAAGAAACTTAAAGATCAGAATTAAGGTAAAACTATTGTTTTTGTTAAATTTAGAAATATTTCTTCTTAGATCTTAAAGAATCGTAGGGATCAATTATTTTAATGATCATATTCATGTTCATAATGTTTGAATTATTATCTCATTATATTATCTGAAATGCCCGGATATACAGTTAAATGATTATATAATTTGTTAGATAAGATGTTAGATGAAATGAGATTTATTTATCAAGAACTTAATAAAATAAAAGAAAAAATAGAACATGATGAAATCATAAAAATATTAATTGAAGAGTTTGATAAAAAGTTAATAAGATATATTGAAGATTACCCCAATATACTACAACTTAGAAATGAATTATATATTAAAAACCAAGAAGGAAGAAATATAGAATAAAATGCCAGGATATACAGTTAAAAGATTAGATAATTTGTTAGAAAGAATGTTAGAAAAGATAAAAAAATATTAGATCCCAACTAGAAAATAGAAATAGATCACCTGAGGAATATAAACAACTTATAATGGAATATGAACAAAAGATTATATATTATGCTAATCTAGTAGATCAAATGATAGATTTGTTGGATAGAATCGAAAATATAAGAATATAATATATCAATCATTAAAACCATTTATAAAGAAATGATATACATTGTAATAAATAAAACATATATCATTAAGGGTAAAATATACAATTTTATAAAAGATTAAAAGGCTTGGTCAACCTGCCAATTAGACAAATGCCCTCATCTTGTACTCTCAATTTCCTTTCCCTCTTCTATTTCTTTTCCTTCCACTTCTCCCTCCTCCTCCTCTTCGCAATTTCCGTCTTTTTCCTCTCTTATTTAAATTTTGAAATCTCTACTTAAACCTCCGGGAAATTTTGAGAATCTGCAAAAATCGTGACCACCATTTTCACGCTGTTCACAAATTAAATGTCGAGGCAATGGGTTTCATCGTACTATGGTTTCAGATTCGAAGAAGATGAAGAGGAAGTGAAACTATGTAGACTATGATTCAAACAACAGCAGTATGAACAAGGGTAAATAGTGGTTACACTAAACATCGATTTTCTTTTATTCAATTTTTGGGGGTTTTAGTTGAACAGTTTTATACTTTAATTGTGTCTGTGTGATTTTCCTGCTTTATTGATTCGGTTTTTGAATTTGATTTCTAAATCTTTGTCTTTTTAAAGGTTCTTCAATCACACTAATTTCTTCTTCGAGTTAAGTCGTCGAGGTTGAACATAGTTGCCACGTTTACGATCTTTATCTGTTGGTTTTGAATAAAAAATCGTTATTAAGAGCTGTGCTTGTGTTGGATTCTTCCATTGATTTATGAATAATGAATAAGCGTTGACACACAAAATAGGCAGCCCAAATCAAATGGCCCAAGAGAGGAAATGGCTTAAAAGAAGAAGCCCATTTAGAGAGATCAAGGTAAAAGTCCAACCAGAAATGTCATTAAATATGATGAAAGCCCAAAAAACAAAGGTACGTCGTCGCCCAAGCCTGCAGGACGCCCAGATATTGAGCGAATGAAACACCCTATGATCGCCCAGAGCAGAAGATCAAATGTCGCCCAAGAATGCTGAGTCGCCCAAAGTCCCAACAATGATTGAAGTTTGTTGTTATCCAAAGTCACGATCTAAGACGGTTTGAGCACATCATAATTAAGCCCCACGATTTGAGAGAGTTGATGGCAAGCAGTTATGACGGTAGTTATTGGCCAACCGACCATGATGAAAGAAATGGGTAAGTTACAAGTAGTTTCTAAACGATCAAAACTGCCCAAGTCGTATAAAAGAAAGAAGAAGACAACGAAGACAGCCCCGACAAAATTCAATCTCAAAACAGAGAACATGTAATTTACTTTTCTTAGATTAACTTTTAATTACTTCAATTCCCTTGTACTTGTGTGCTTGCGCCCCTTGGAGGCATCTTGTTCGTGTCCAAACTGTAATCTTCATATTCAATAAACACCCCTTTTTGAGACTTTGTTCCAAGAGGTTTGTCCCTTACACAATCGTCTGATTCCCTTTTTAATTGTTAGCGAGCGAAAAACCCGTGAAACAATTTGGCACGCCCAGTGGGACACTTGGTATTTGAAGATACAAAAGGAAAACATCATGCCTCATAAAAGTTCGGATAAAGCACTAGCAAGTCACGGAGTAGTCCAGTCTGTGATCGAGCGATATGAGGAGCAGCAACATTCTCCTCAGACGAAAGGATAGACTCCAAGCAGTCACAGTCGTTATGAGCCAATGACAGAGTTGAGTCCTCGAACCATGCGTGCATTACTTGGAGAACTCACACAAGACGTCGTTGAACAGGTAAATTTACGAAACATCCATAACATGGAAAAATTTACCCAGAGTGGAAATATTCACTATGATAACATGGCCAAACAATTAAGTGCGTTAAATGATCTCATGAGCAAATTAGTAGGCCAATTATGTCAACCAACTGTAGGAAGTCATTTCCAGACTAGGGCGATTGTGGGACATGTTTCGCCACACAATTCCTCTGGTTTGAACCCAGGTCCAGGTCTAGAAACATTTTTTGGCCCTTCCACCTCAAATCAAGGGATTAATAGAGCGCCAAATTTGAATGGCGATAATGTGACTACTAACCTGGGGGTAATCCAAATATAAGGGATAATGTCCTGAATGGTGGACATAATTTACCTCGTGTTAATGAGGGAGTAAATACTCAACATAATGGGTATAATGGTCTGAACAATGATGCTTTCCCTGCCAATCAAGGACCAAACATCAGGCCGCCTCAAATAAACCAACAAGTGAATCAACCCATAGGAGTCCCATATGATCCAAATGCTTTACTAAGGAACCAAATTGCAGAAATAGTACAAGATCAAATAGCTGTTGGGGTACGTCATGTTATTAGGCCGACTTACACTAAACCATATCCTGATTGGGTAGATCAAGCGTATCCATGGCCTAGAGGGTATAAAGTGCCCGAATTCTCATTGTTCACTAGTTTAGGAGAAGTATCTACTCTATAACATATATGACGATTTATATTACAGAGTGGTGAGGTAACCGACTACCATAAAATGAGACTATTCCCTAGTTCATTAACAGGAGTAGCCTTTTCGTAGTTCATCAACTTGCCAGCAAATTCCGTTCAGACATGGCAACAAATGGAACAGTTGTTCCATGCTCAGTTTTATAAAACAGAATCTAAGGTCACACTGGTCGATTTGGCGAACTTGCGTCAAATGCTAAATGAATGGGCAGAAGGTTTCCTTCAAAGGTTCAAAACAGCTAGGAGTAAATGTTTTGTACCCTTGCCTGAAAAAGAATTTGTCAAAATCGCTCAAAGCTGTTTAAGTTTTGATTTAAAGAAGAAGTTCCAGGATAGGGAATTCCCTGACCTGTTCCAACTTAGTGCGAACGTGATCAGGTACGAACGTTTGATAAGAGAAGAAGAGCAAGTAAAAAATTCTAGCAAAGGAACTTATTACAAAGACCCACACTTTGGCGTTCATGCTATAAACGATGAATTTTATGATCAAACTGAAATATGTTTGGCCGAATTGACCAAAGGGGATGCATATACTTGTCCCATAATGGCTAAACCTAAGGATGTAGCCAGAGATGAGCCTGTAAAAGGAGAAAACAAAAAGAGCAGAACGTTCACGTTCGACGTGACAAAAGCTGGCCTTATATTCGATAAATTGTATAAGGATAAGCAGATAAAATTGAGCGATAAACATAAGTTGCCAAGCCCTGAGCAAATCAAGGGTAAAAAATATTGTAAATGGCATAATGCATGGTCACATATGACTAATTATTGCTTGGTTTTCCGTCATGTTTTACAGGACGCTATTAAGTCAGGACGAATCACGTTCGAAGACAAAAAGAAAATGGCAGTGGATGAAAATCCTTTCCCACAACCACTTGAGGTGAATATGGTGACGACCAATGTCACAAATAGATTACCAAGGTTTAAGTTGGTCATCGATGATGAGGAAGACCCTGAGAAATATGCCAGTGTGTTCGAACGTATTAGGGGAAAAGAACCTATGAAGAGTAAAGAAGTCTTGTGTGCCAGATGTAAAGGAGAAATGAGAGCAGATACTGAAAAACCAGAAGTATGGCAGAATCACCGTCACCCTGAGTTTGTTCCAAACAGAAGGCAGGGCACATCGTTTTATAAAGGGCCGTCTTTGGAAAGGCAGTTCAGGCCGACACGGCATGAGAAATCGTTCAGACCACAGCCTTGCCAGCCTAATGTGTGGCACTCATATCAGTATAACGCAAGACATGTTGTGTCTTTTAATGAAATGACTAGGACTCAGCAAAGACGATTTCAACGGAATTATGGACGAATGATGAGACAGCAACAGGAAATGCCATGTCCTAAAGCACCAAGAGTACTGGAAATGGTTAATCAAAATGCTATCGAAGACAGTGAAGAGACTGGCACTAGGGAATCAATGGGAGAAATGCCAGAAAGTTCGTCTGGGAGGTCGAAGTTTGATCGAAGCAAAAGAGACGAAAAAGATACAGAACCTCCTCTTACAATCCAGTTCGGCACCTTACCTCCCGTCATGGCTAATAATTACCTGTTGGCCAATGAGTTCAAGAATAAGGAGGAAGAAGGAGGATATGAAGAGGAAGCATGTGTGGTGGAATGTGGAGGTGGTCAGACATCTCAAGAAATGCAAGGCGAAGAGGACGATAGCATGACTGATATTAAGGAAGAAATTGACCTAGAAGAAGAAAGGAGAAAGAGATGAGTATCGCGTAACACTTTGCTGAACCAATTGCATCAGGAAGGAGTTCGTGAAGTAGATTTGTTGGGAGAACAATCTGGGCATTCTTTCGATTTATACGTGTTGTTTACGGGATACCCAAGAGGAAGAGAAGGGTACCTCGTTCTAAGAAATACGGATCTCCTCCAAGGATATTGCCTACCCCAACAGGCTGGGTAGATGAATATAGTACCCCACAGGCAAGTACTCAGCCAGAGGTATTGCAAGTTGATTTATTACAAGGGGATAAGTCCACAGGGGACAAACAGGAGGTGGAAATTGATGCAGCAGAAAAGGTTGTCTTCAAAAAGTCTACTATGAAATTGACCAAGCATTTAAGGCCACTTTATGTGAAGGCCTTGGTCAATGGCATACCCGTGGTGAAGGTGCTTATTGATAATGGAGCGGCCATAAACATTATCCCACTAAGGATGATGAGGAAGCTCGCGAAAACAGAGGATGACATGATCCCAACGGAAGTCATTCTCACGAGCTTCAATGGGGGAGCCACTTCGGCCAAGGGAGTAATGCTACTAGATATAACTATGGGTACGACTACTGGGACGACCGTCTTCTTTGTCATTGATGGTCCTACCAGTTACAATATACTGCTAGGGTGAGATTGGATTCATAGAAGTCGCTGTATACCATCATCGCTCCATCAGTGCTTGGTTTTTTGGAATGACCAAGGAAAAGCAGAGGTGGTACAGGCAGATCATAGGTCTTTTGTTGCAGAAACTAACTCGGTAGAAAGGTTCATGTACGAAGGAAACTACGGACCTGTCAAGATAATCCAAGATGGAGAAGAAACTCAAGTCGTCGTACAAAGTGAAGAACCATTTTCGGTAGAAGCACTCGCTGAAATGTTCAGTCAAATGAGGCCAAACATAGTGGCCCTAGAAGAGCCAGTGATTGGCAAAAGAACATTCAGAGAATATTGATGACTTGGCAACCAAAAGAGCATGTGGCCGAAATCCAGGCCTTTAAAGCCAGATTAGTGGCTTTCAATAAAGAATGTCAGGAGAAAATCAAAAAAGAGGTAGCATTGAAAACGCTGGGAGACAAATTGGCAGTATTCAAATTGGAACAAAGTATTGACCAGGAAGTTAATAAGGTAGATTGTTTAGAAGAAGAAGTACCTGTAAGGGACATGGACGATGAAGTAATGAGGATCCACAAACCTGGAAACGCTCAAGCACAAGACCCTTTGATCAAAGTAAACATTGGCAATGTGGGAGAAGATCGCCCAACATTTATCAGCCAGATGTTTAGTCAAGAGGTTAGTACAGCATTAATCGCTTTATTAAAAGAATATAAAGACTGTTTTGCTTGGGGATTATGAACATATGCCTGGTTTAGATAAAAATTTAGTGGAACATAGATTGCCAACTAAACCAAACTTTAAGCCCCATAAACAGCCTCCTAGACGTTTTGCTCCTAACGTGTTACCTGAAATTAAGAAAGAAATAGAGCGATTATTAAAAGCAGGTTTCATCAGGACAGCTAAATATGTTGAATGGTTATCTAATATCGTGCCAGTGTTAAAAAAGAATGGTAAAATGAGGGTGTGTATAGACTTTAGAAATTTGAACTTAGCGACACCTAAAGATGAGTATCCAATGCCCACGGTAGATTCCTTGGTTGATTCCACTGCCGGACATGTCATGTATTCCTTTATGGATGGGTATTCATGGTATAACCAAATATATATAGTTGAAGAAGACATACACAAAACTGCCTTTAGATGCCCAGTGGCCTTAGGATGTTACGAATGGGTAGTTATGCCTTTCGGCCTAAAAAATGCGGGGGCGACTTATAAAAGGGCAATGAATCTAATCTTTCATGATATGATAGGCAAGTTTGTTGAGGTGTATGTAGATGATATCGTAGTTAAATCTGTTCAAGAGGAAGATCATTTCAAACAACTGAAACGCTCATTTGAGCGAATGAGACAATATAAGCTGAAATTGAATCCTTTGAAGTGCGCGTTTGGTGTCAATGCCGGTAATTTCCTTGGCTTTCTAGTACACCAAAGAGGAATCGAACTCGATAAGAATAAAGCAAATGCCATTTTAGATGCCAAACCGCCTAGCAACAAAAAAGAATTGCAAAGATTTCTAGGTCAAGTTAATTTCTTAAGGCGATTTATCTCTAACTGTACAGGGCGAACAAAAGCTTTTTCGCCTCTCCTAAAGTTGAAAAATCAGGACGAACTCGTCTGGAAAGAAGAACATCAAAAGGCATTTGATAGCCTAAAGACGTATTAGTCAAATCCGCCAGTGTTGGTGTCACCTATCCAAGGACGGCCAATGAAGGTGTATATATCGGCCGAACAAGAATCGATAGCGGGAATGGTCGCGCAAGAAGACCAATTTGGTGAAAAAAGGGCAATATATTATTTAAGTAGACGTTTGACGAAATGTGAATGTAATTATTCTGCTATCGAGAAACTATGTCTCGCTTTATATTTCACATGTACTAAGTTAAGGGCCTATTTACGGCCTGTAACAGTTTATCTAATTTCTAAAGTTAATTTAGTGAAGTACATGTTTTCTCGCCCTGTTTTACACCAAAGGATAGGCATTTGGACTTTGGCATTGTCCGAGTTTGAAATACAATATATACCACAGAAGGCGGTAAAAAATCAAGCATTGGCTAATTTCTTGGCCGATCACCCGTGCCTTGATATGCCTGAAGAAATTAAAATGGAAATAGACTCATTCGAGCTCAAACCATGGATCCTATATTTTGATGGATCAAAAACTTCCAAAGGTGCAGGGGTAAGAATAGTTTTGATAAATCCTCTAGGAATTTGTTATAAGTTCGCCTTCACATTTGACAGAATGTACACCAATAACCAGGCCGAATATGAGGCATTGATTGTCGGCCTAGATTTATTAATTGAAATGGAAGTAAAAAACGTGATTATTAGAGGCGATTCCCAGTTGGTGATTTACCAACTCACTGGCGATTTTAAATGTCAGAGCGAATCCGTCATAAGCCAGTATGAAGTTGCCCAAGAATTACTAGAAAGTTTGACCAAGTAGAACTCCAATATGTCAATAGAATATACAATGACATAGCAAACGAACTGGCCCAAATGGCCTCAGGTTACTTAAAAGTCTTAGATATAGAGCACACTTGTGAATATGGAACAATTTTGCCTGTTATACAAAGGAGGGCAAATAGGATTGGAATTCATTGTATACAAGAAGGAGACGCAATGGATTGGAGGGTAGAGATAAAAGAGTTCTTGAAAGAACCAAGTGAAAAGAACAATAGAAAGATAAAGCTATGATCGTTGAATTACACATTGATTGAAGGTGAATTACTTAAAAAACGCCCAGATGGGGTGTTGTTAAAGTGTGTAAGCTTACAAGAAGCCAAGGTGATTATGGTTGAAATACATGAAGGAATTTGTGGAGCCCACCAAGCTGGTCAAAGGATGAGGTGGTTAATTATTAGGAATGGATATTTTTGGCCTAAAATGGGAGAAATGTGTGTCCAATATGCAAAAAGTTGTCTGGCATGTCAAAAGCATGGGCCAATTCAGAGAGCGCCAGCTAGAGAAATGGCACCTATCATTAAGCCATGGCCATTTAGAGGTTGGGCGATAGACTTAATAGGAAAGATTTATCCACCATCGTCCAAACAACATACATTCATTATAGTGGCAACAGATTTCTTCACCAAGTGGGTAGAGGACATACCTCTAAAAGAGATATCTCAGAAAAGTGTTATAGAATTCATTCGCGACCATATTATCTATAGGTTTGGAATCCCACAAACCCTGATGGTGGATCATGGGACTTCCTTGAATGGGGATCAAGTGAAGGAATTTTTGAGCGAATTTGGGGTCAAATTGGTAAATTCCACGCCTTATTACGCTCAATCCAACGGTCAGGCTGAATCATCTAACAAGATCCTGAAGAACATCGTAAGAAAGATGATAAGTGAAAACGCCAGAGATTGGCACGAGTGTTTGAATCAAGCTCTGTGGGCCTATAGAACGTCGCCACGCACAAGCACTAAAGTTACCCATTTTCAGCTAACATACGGGCAAGACGCAGTGTTACCTGTGGAAATCAACGTGCAGTCAATGAGAGTATGTTCACAAAACAACCTGGGCGACAACGAATGCGCGGAGTTGCTCGTCCAAAATTTGTTGGAATTGGACGAATTAAGGTTGGATGTTCTGGACAGATTGCAAATCCAGAAACAGAAAATGGCTAAGTTTTACAACAAAAAAGTCATAGCCAAGTCCTTCAATTTGGGCGATTTAGTTTGGAAGACAATACTCCCTTTGAATAGTAGAAATCCAAAATACGGTAAATGGTCACCAAATTGGAAAGGACCATACAAAGTGAAAAGTGTTTTGCCTAATGGGGCCTATCATTTAGAGGATTTAGATGGTACTAATCACGTGAGGTTCATCAATGGCAAATACTTGAAGAAATATGTTCCTTCCTTATGGGAAGACGAACAAATACAAACTTAAAAATGAAAGTTCTAATGAGCGATGATAACCAAATAGAATAAAGGACGAAATACGTCTAAATAAAACTTTTTATTAAGTAAATATTGGTTACATCAACAGAATATGAAGAATGCAAAGCCTCCTATGAGCAAGAATTTGAAATCTCCTATAAGTTACAACTGAGGATAAAAATTGTAGGCCTTTGGCAGCAACGGTGAAAATTGTGGACTGGAACCAGCCACATCCCCAAAAGCATTGCTGCAATGGCGAGCGAAAGGCCCAGAAACGTTCCTTCCCTCCATCAATAGATGGGAAGAGTTTTGCGGCTGACCAAGAAACTTTTCCTATATCTCCCATACCAACAGATGTGTCAAGTCGGACGACACACAGGATGGATCAACTGATCCATTTCTACGGAAAGGAGAAACTGGAGAAAGTATCGAGATATTAGACAATGACAGTAGGATAATTCTTGGAGAAGAATTACGAATGGGAGTGATAAGTGTTGAAGGCACAAACATATTTATAAGGGAATGAATATGAAGAGTCAGGATATGAAAGGCCACGTACATTAAATGGCCCAAAAATCTGAAAGGTGAGGAAATTGATATGCATGAATCTTAACATAAAATTAAGTGTTTGGGGGGTTGACGATTTAAAAGAGGAACGTCAATCAATATTCGAGCATACAATTAGCATATAATCAAGTACTTGGGGGGTTGACGATTTAAAAGAGGAACATCAATTAATATTCGAGCATGCAAAATAATTGTTCATTAAAGGTGAATGATGCTGTAACAGTTGAAAAGTAACTATGATGAATAGTTCACGAATTTACAAAGAAAAGGGCATAAAAATGTCTCAATTACAGTTCACCCCAAACAGATCGCATTTGTTCCCTAAGTTTCGCCCAATCCTCATCCTGCCTTTGAGAAGCAATATCTATATCGGTCACCACCTCTTCATCCACTTTCAACTCCTAGTAACGCTCAACTAATGATTTGGTCCGTTCTACCCTTTGGGAAGCATTACACTCTTTAGCAGCCATCCTGGCCTTACAATCATCCATCTTTGCTTGAAGCTCCTTCATCTCTGCAGCCAAAGTCATCATTAAAGAATCTTCGGCCTTAATTTCAGAAGAGAGTTCATTCAATTCAGTCTTAGCCTTGTTTATCTCCTGGAGCAAATATTCTTTTTCAGAAGAAGCATGAAGATACTGAGTACTTTTGGCCTTCAATTCGGCATATCTAGCCAACAGAGAAACGACTTCAGAATGAATGGCCCTCAACATCGCCTTGAATTTCGGAGAAACATTGAGCGACGGAAGCGCAAGTGCTTGTACCAACTTTGTGCTCAAGAGATCAAATTTATCCTTCTGAGCGGCAGCACTAGCCATGCAAACATCCATGTCCATGAAGGCAACATACTCAAGCATTGATTGTCTAAGAACCTCCATGTTTGCCTCAGAGGAGTTTGAAGGATGACTGGAAGAAAGGCAGGATGTTTTCAATTGTTCCCAAGAGGAAAGCAAATCTTGAATGGAGCGCATAACGGTACTAGTGCACTGAAAGAGAATGCCAATGTTAAAATGTCACTACAACAGATCAATCAAGCAAAGCCAAAAGAGTGAAGGAGAAACATGAGATACCTCATCAGCAACTTTCGGGTGTCCAGGATCATCATCAATTGGCCCCATCATTCGTGAAGACTTCCCTTTCTCTGAATAGGACGAACTTACTGCAACGGGCAGGTCTGTGGGAACACCTAATGCACACAGAGGAAAATAGGTCAGAGACTGCTGAATCAACAAATAGAGCAAAAGTGTCAAGAGACATCCAACCTGCTGGCACAGAAATTGGGGGATGGACGTCCTGGGAAGTCTGCGATGCTTCAAGGGATTGTGATGAAGTTTCTGACACTAGAGGTCGTTCTGTGGAAGGAATCCCTTCATCAGATGACCCTGTCGAAACAGTTGCAACAGCAGGAGTTGGAGCAGGAGAGTCTGTGACTAAGGCTTCTAAACGAGAAGATGAACTTTTCTGAAACCATCAAATGGAATAGTCAAATGAAGCATCAGTTCATAAAGATTAATAAGTCATGATTAAACAAAGTCATTACCTTTCTTTTGTGGATGAGGGGGACATCAACATCATCACCACCATCATCATCAGCGTCATCATACAAGACCGGAGAAGCGGCAGCTGGCCGTTTCCGGCTAGAAACACATTTGGCAGCAATAGCCTGGGTAGTCAAGGAAGCAGAAGGAAGATTTGAACGTTTGTGGGAAGCTGATGGTGATTTGGAAGGGCCCTTGATAGACAGAGGGGTAGCAAGGATAGGGGAAGAAGGGAGAATCTCTAAACGATCCAATAAGTGAAAAGCACGATTAGCGTTGACTAAAAAGAGCTTACGCTTCACAGATGGCCACAGTTGGTCAAAAAGAGGATGCGTAACAGCAGTAGAATTAAAAGGAACAAAAGAAAAGCCTTCAGCCAAGCGTTTATTGCGAGCATCAATAGCTCCAGTCTCAGCCTTACTAATAAGGTGAAAACGCTCTGTGATATTCTTGGAATAACAAGGAGGAACAGGCCAAGTTTGGCCTAAACCAAGCTGACGGGCAAAGAAATGAGGAGCATATATCTCAACACCAGTTTTAGCATTTGTCCCTGTCACGATATCATGAAACAACTCTCTCCCAACCAAAAATTCAACCCATGTAGACAAAGATGCAGTTGTTTCATCCATGGTGGAAGGAGGACGAACAAAAATGGGGATTTGATGAACGGGAAAAGGAAAGAATGAAAGATTGGAATTCAGTGTATAAAAGAATGTGAAAATTTCTCTGGCAGACATATTTACAGGGTCTAATTGATTAACGAACAACCCGTAGCAGGCAACTGATTTAGGAGGAGAAGGTACAGCACCAAGTTGTGGGAAATACGCCTTCAACCATAATTGGGCCAACCAAAGAGGACCACTGCCTGTAGGGGAGGCATTATTCTTCAGTTGAAATTGAAGGGAGGCCATGCCTCTATAAAGGGCGGCCAAAAGGAATGAACATAAATTCAAGGGTCGACCACGTGCTAGTTCGTGTGATATGGGCAAATAACTCGTAGAAGGCTTCAGACTAGGGACGCAGAGGACATATTTACACAGCCAAACGTGGAGGAAAGCTACACGCTCAGCATGGTTAGGTTCAGAAACGGAAGCAGTGTAAAGGCCTTGCATGCTCGAATAAGACTCAGTAATTTTCTTGTCAAATTTCGGAGCAGCACTAGTAACCAAGATGCAAGGAAATATGGTATCGCCCAAAGGTAGGAGATTTACTAAAGCCCCTACATCTCTCAGGGTAATAGACATCGGGCCAAGAGGAAAAACAAAAGTGTTATACTCTGAAGACCAAAAACTCAGCGCGATTGGAAAAAGTACTGAATCATAAATTGGAGGATGGAGGGTAATCTCCAACAAATCAGAAATCCATGCACGATCAAAAAGTGCTTTTGTGGGACCATGTTTTACCAGACGTGCATGCCAAAAACGAAAAGAAGAATCAGCTTTAGGCCAAGTACAAATACCTCGCTCCTGGATGGGCTTTAACGGTAGTGAGTTCAGAAAAGGGAAATTTTCCGTGCAAGGGAATACTTGACCCGCCGCTACTTTCTCTATTGATGCAGCATCATTGAACAATGAGCCAAGATAAAACTCATTCCGGTCTGGATTAGCCGGTACAAGATGAGAAGGGTTTACATACGGTCTGGTGAGGAGGTTCTGGAAGTCTTCGAAATCAAAAGGGGAATCCGAACGAGTTTGGGAGGTCACCATTGAACGCAAAATACGAGTTTGTCTGAGTTTGCTTAAGAAACGTAGAGGAGAAGCAAGACGATGAACAGTAAAATAAGAGGGAGAAGACATGAAGTATGAAGACGTGGTTTAGTGGTGCAACGAAGTGGCGCGATTTTTGGGTTTAGAGGGGTTGTAACGTCACACCGTTCTAGACAAAAGTGATGATTGAAAAACCTTGGAAATTTCAAACGTTTCTGGAAGACACATAAATGAATATGGCGAAAATTAAAATTAATTCCGCAATATTGGGGGGTAATTGTTGACACACAAAACAGGCAGCCCAAATCAAATGGCCCAAGAGAGGAAATGGCTCAAAAGAAGAAGCCCATCTAGAGAGATCAAGGTAAAAGTCCAACCAGAAATGTCATTAAATATGATGAAAGCCCAAAAAACAAAGGTACGTCGTCGCCCAAGCCTGCAGGACGCCCAGATATTGAGCGAATGAAACACTCTATGATCGCCCAGAGCAGATGATCAAATGTCGCCCAATAATGCTGAGTCGCCCAAAGTCCCAGCAATGATTGAAGTTTATTGTTATCCAAAGTCACGATCTAAGACGGTTTGAGCACATCATAATTAAGGCCCACGATTTGAGAGAGTTGATGGCAAGTAGTTATGAAGAGGAAGTAGTGATAGGAGTTGCACACGGTAGTTATTGGCCAGCCGACCATGATGAAAGAAATGGGTAATTTACAAGCAGTTTCTAAACGATCAAAACTGTCCAAGTCGTATAAAAGAAAGAAGAAGACAACGAAGTCAGTCCCGACAAAATTCACTCTTAAAACAGAGAACATGTAATTTACTTTTCTTAGATTAACTTTTAATTACTTCAATTCCCTTGTACTTGTGTGCTGCGCCTCTTGGAGGCATCTTGTTCGTGTCCAAACTGTAATCTTCATATTCAATAAACACCCCTTTTTGGGACTTTGTTTCAAGAGGTTTGTCCCTTACATAATCGTCTGATTCCATTTTTAATTGTTAGCGAGCGAAAAAACCCGCGAAACAATAAGTTACTTCGGTTTTCATCTTATGGGCTCCACGATTGAGATTTTTTTGTTCATCTTTTGTGATTAATTGATAATTGTTGGTTTTTAGTCAAGAATGATTGTTGGGTTTTACCGTTGAGAGCCATCGATTGGCGACTGGAGTGCTCAGCGGATACCGACTGAGAATCTCCATGGACGTCCCGCCCCAGGTGCTCCACTTGTTTGTTTTTCTTCTTAAATATGATTGGCTTCAATTTTTTCTCGTAAATATTTAATTTGTAAGTGAAAAGGGTTGGAGCACTTTTACAATTTTTCCTAGACAGCTAGGAATGTTCTTGTAGCACTAGAAATTTGAAAAATGGTCATGCATATTAGGTGTATAAGAGTTGAAATTTATGATATGAGAGTGAGGATTCAGGTGTTTTAGAAATGTTTAGATGTGGGCCGAGAAACTGAAATTAAGATTTTTGGTATTACATATTTTTGTGTGGAAATTGTTTTATGTGAAAAAATGATGGAGTCGGAGGTTTATGCGAAAACTTTGCATCAATATAGGGGAATTTGTAAGTGAAAAATGGGTTTGACTGATTTTCACATCGTTTATTTTTGCCAAATTTGTGAATGTTCTTGCAACATTAGAAATTGGGAATCCAGTCATTCATGTGAGTGTTTAGGTGTTGAAATTGATAGTTGAGGGTTGGGGTTTAGGGGTTTTAGAAATGTTGGCACGTGGGCAGAGAAACTGAAATTTTGACTATTTTGGTGTGCTTATGTTTACATATTTTTTTAATGATATTGTGGTTGTATGTGAAACATTAGTGGAATTGGAGGTTTATGCGAAATTCAGCCATTATAGGTTTTTGAAAATATTAAAAATGTGGGCATGGGTTTTAAAAATGTTAAATGTGATATGGAGAAAATGAAATTATGACCCTTTTGGTGCATGAAAACGAAATTATGACTCTTTCGGTGCATGTTTTTACATATTTTAAATTTTTTGGTGGTGTGTTGTCGTAAGCATCCAAAAATAGTCCTTAAACCTCTAAAAGTAATGTAGTAATGGAAGTAAGGGTCGATCCCACGAAAAGTGTGCAATTCAACAATTCATGCTTCGTATAACGATTGTGGGGTTTTGTTTATAACGAAATCAATTTTATAACAAATAACAATACAAGGAAACCAGAAAATCACGTCGACAGTTACTACCATATGATCGCAAGGTTATAAACCATGCAATTGCATGGTTATGCAGTTTCTAGCCTCCCAATTCTCGGTAAAAGAGTGGGCGACCGTATGGTATTTGTGTCATGCGATAGCATGGCTTTGTCATTTTTTTCCGTCTGATAGCTTTCAGTATTTTAGTCATAACTTTCTCTACCGATGTCCAATTGATGTGATTCAAGATGAGTAGGAAATATAACTCAAAGGGCTACAACTTTTCTTCAAAAAATATCTTCAAATTAGATCGTTTTCCTTATCAAAAATGGGTCTCAATATGAGGCTAAAAACCGATGCAAAACTTTTCAACTTGAAAGTTAATATGTGATAATGTTTTGGCTATATTTCATCCATTTGACTTCTTTCTTCATCCAATTGGTCTCTAACACTCTCAAGTCTTCATTGTGAGGTTCGATACAACTTTTGAATATTTGTACTTTGGTTCCCGAACTTTCCCTTTCTTTCATTTTGGTCATTTTTCCCTTATTTCTTCCAAATTACGCCATATCCATCGATTTGCCACCTAAACCAAAATATAAGAATACTAAGTACATTTAGGCATAAAATAGTCATATGAGCACATTAAATAAAGATGTAAAATGTGTATTTTACATTCCTATCAAATTCCCCCACACTTAGCTTTTGCTCGTCCACGGGCAAAACTCAAATTTGATTCCCCAAAAACACTAGGTCATAATGCCAAGAATATAGAACCATCAAACTTTTTCAAAACACATAAAATATCATGAATAAACATTCCACACAACTCATAATTAATTAGTAAGCATTTTCATATAAAGATGGAGTAAACGAAACATGTAGACCCTCACGGATATAAACACTCAACTCTCATGTGTTTAAAATGGTAAGTGTTTCGCTCAAATTCATTCCAATGGAGATATTCTACCATATGCTTGCATATTTTGTCATTCGCCACCACTTAGATCACATGCTTACAAGAATCACAATAACTTTTCAAAAGTTGTAATGTGACTTATGGTCAAGGTGGGAAATATTTGGGTATGTGATTCAAGAACCGTCGAAACTAGTAGAGTAAAGATAAATAGACTTAACTCAAACATATATATAAGACATGTAAACCAACCACTCCACATGATAGCTTCATCATTTTTGTATCTATCCCACACAAATCGAACTCTTTTTTGGGATGTATGAAGAGTTATGAATATAGATCTTTTTCACATTAAATTCACTCACCTTCATCACTTATTTTCCTTCTTCTTTTTGTGTTTTTCTTGCACAATGTAAACCCCAAATTATACACCAATACTGGAACTCCCTGAATTGACATAGAAAATTTATTCCAATTCACCAATAATAGCACTACCATAAATCTTGATACCCCCACACTTATTTTTTTGCATAGCCACACTTCTCATAACATTCAACAATACTCCACTAACTCTAAGGTTTGGGTAAAGACATTGTTTTTCTAGTTTAAAGCTTGTAATGTGAGTTTATACAAAGAAAATGCAATGAGGCACAAAGGGGTTCAACAATGGAAAATTCAATTACATGGTCGGCTATTTGGCTAATGAAGCTCATTAATGTAACGAAGATGGCCTTAATCATGTTCGTGCATGCATGCGTCACTGTGATCTTGAAGAGAATTAAGGTAAGTTCTAGAGAAACAAAACCATGGAAGAATATCACACATGAAAAAGAATAATGAGACTGTTATGGATGTATCAGTCTAAAGCTCAAAAATCTCATCAACTTTTGTCTACAGAATTTAGTTTTTACCATCCTTAAAGAAAATAACTCCACTAATCAACTCTAAGTTGGAGGATTATTCATTCAATCATGTTATGAGTTCTTCAAAAGCCTAATTAATTCTAGCAAATAGCATACGCAACCAAAAACAATCATTTAACTCTCAACTCATTTTCCTGACAAATCATGCAAAAAGTATTGAAATTAAACTCACTCAAACAAAATTGAAATACAATAAGTCTAAATCCCCTCCCCCACACTTAAAACTTACATTGTCCCCAATGTAAGATGGAATGCAAAGAAAAGGACAAAAATAACTAAAAATAAAAAAATGGAATGCGAAAAATAAAAACTAAAATAAAAAGATAAAGGATCGAACTCCCATTGGGTTGCCTCCCAAGCAGCGCCTCTATTTATTGTCTTACGCTCGTCTTATTGCTTGTTCCTTCAACGGGGGTAGAATGGGTCTTCGAGATCCAATCGTGTCACGTCCTCCACCTGAAGACCTTCATAAAAAGGTTTCAGTCTATGGCCATTCAGCTGGAATACCTTTGAGGTTTCCAGACTTTGAACTTCTACTACACCATGAGGAAAGACATCAGTAATAACAAAAGGTCCAATCCAACAGAAACGCAATTTACCTGGAAACAGACGAAGTCGCGATTGGTATAGGAAAACTTTTTGACCAACTTCAAATTTCTTCCTAGAGATCATCTTATCATGGAAAGCCCTCGTCTTCTCACTGTAAACTCTTGCACTCTCATAGGCATCATTGCAAATTTCTTCCAACTCTTGAAGTTGTAACTTTCTATGTTCCCCCTCTCATCCATCTTGATGCTGAAACTTTTGACGGCCCAATAAGATTTGTGTTCTAACTCCATTGGAAGGTGACATGATTTCCCAAACACTAACTGGTAAGGTGACATATCGATGGTGTCTTGTATGCAGTTCTATATGCTCATAAAGTCTCATCCAAACGCAAGTTCCAATCTTTTCTATTTGGGCAGACCGTTTTCTTAATGATGAATTTGATTTCCCAATTTGACACCTCCGCCTGTCCATTAGTTTGTGGATGATATGCAGTTGACACTTTGTGGGTAACATGGTATTTCCTCAACAGAGCTTCCACAGTTCGATTATAAAAATGAGTTCCACAATCGCTGATGAAAGCTCTAGGAATCCCAAACCTGAAGAATATATTAGACTTGATAAAATCTGCATCAACTTTAGAATCATGAGTCCCGACGGCTTTGGCTTCCACCCATTTCAAAACATAATCCACGGCAAGCAAAATATAAGTAAAACCGAAAGACACGGAAAATGGCCCCATGAAATCAATGGCCCAAACATCAAAGATCTCACAAACAAGTATGGCGGTTTGTGGTGTTTCAGTCCTTTGGGATATATTACCTGTTTTTTTGACAGTTTTTGCAGGGACTTACAGAAGGAATAGGCATCTCGAAACAAGGATGGCCAATATAAGCCACATTCAAGCACTTTTCTTGCTGTCTTGCTCCAAAATGTCCTCCACAAGCATATGAGTGATAGAAAGTGAGGATAGAAGTAATCTCATTTTAAAGAACACACCTTCTAATCACTTGATCTGCACAATGCTTCCACAAGTAGAGATCGTCACATACATAATATTTTGCATCACTCTTTAGCTTATCTCTTTGAGCCATAGACAAATCAGAAGGTAAAGTATTAACAATCAAAAAGTTTACAATGTCTGCATACCATGGTAAAGTTGTGCTTGCAGAAAATAATTACTCATCAGGAAAGGTTTCCTGCAATTGAAGTTCAGCATCCACGTTAGCTAAATTGCTCAAATGATCTGCAACATTGTTTTCTGTTCCTTTTTTGTCCTTGATTTCCAGGTTGAATTCACTCAGGAGAAGTATCCATCGTATTAGTCTTGGTTTCGCCTCTTTCTTTGTCATCAAGTAACGCAAAGCTGCATGATTAGAGTAAATAATCACTTTAGTACTAAGTAAATAAGTACGAAATTTTTCTAAAGCAAAAACAATAGCCAAAATTTCTTTTTCAATTGTGGTGCAGTTTCTTTGGGCATCATTTAGAGTTCTGGACGCATAATAGATGGCATGAGATGCTTTTCCAGTTCTTTGACCTAACACTGCTCCCACTGCAAAGTTGCTCGCATCACACATGATTTCAAAATGGAAGTACCAGTCAGGGGGTTGAATGATTGGTGCAGAAGTCAACAGTTCTTTCAACTTATCGAATGCCATTTTGCATGCCTCATCAAATTAAAAATTCACGTCCTTTTGTAACAATTTGCACAAGGGTAGTGCAATTTTGGAGAAGTTTTTGATAAACATGCGATAAAAACCTGCATGTCCAATAAAATAGCGAACCTCCCGCACACTAGCGGGGTAAGGTCAGGGGCGGACCTGGAGGTTACCTGCCCCCCCAAAAAAAAATGAATTTTTTTTTTAAATATGAAAGGAAAATGAATCAACATTCATTTCAAACCACTGTTTTGAGTCTCCTCTTCTCATTTTCTCTCCTCTTCTTCATGGTAAAATTAAGATTGTATATCGTTAAATGGATACGAGAATGGTTGTGATAATACTGAATGACTGAACAAGAATAGTTCAAAACTTCAAATCTCATTTATCTTTGTTTAAATGATTTATAATTACTCTCAAAGAGTGGAAATTGCATTGCCAAATGAAAACAGTGAAAAGTCTGTCTTTACTCTATAGCCATTTCAAGTTCAATTGCGACAAAGAATTCTAAGATCTGACCCAAGGAAAAAGCTAGTAGACGCCTTTCGTGAGCTATAGTGCTGAAACTAGTACTAAACGAAATAATTAGTGTAAAATGATTGTATACTTGGATTAGATCAATAAATAGGAATAGAAGAATTCTTAGTTGAATGTAGTTACGTTCTTGTAATGCATGAGATTCACGAGTGAAATTCTCAGTTGAAGTGATATTTTTAAGGAAATTTCGAGAGTCTTTTAGCCTAGGAGAATCTAGTCCGACTGAATGTAATCAGAAGAAAGAGTTATGCAATATGATTGAACTTGAATGAGCAAGGATTGTTTCTCGGGTATTTGATGCATCGAAAATAAGTCTGGCTTTTACCATTTCCGAGTCCCTTGTTGATTTACTTGTTGCATCTGTTAAATAAGTTTCAGAATTTAGGAAATGTACATATAAATCTGTGACTTGGATTCTATCAAAGTTGGTGTAGCTCTTGATGACCAAGATTATATACTCAATTTCTTTGTTGATTTGAATTACGAAACTACATTAAATTTTTCTCTATTTCCCACTTTAATTATGGAACGTTATCAAAATATGAGAATATGTAGAGAACAATTGTAATAAAATATCTCTTACTTTAATTTTTTCGTCACTTTTTGAAAGTTTGATTGTGCCCCCCTAACCTTAAAACTCTGCGTCCGCCCTTGGGTAAGGTAGAGATTGAATAATATCAATTTTAGCTTTATCTACTTCAATGCCCTTAGATGAGATAACATGCCCTAGAACTATATCTTGTTCTACCATAAAGTGACACTTTTCAGAATTCAAAATAAGGTTTGTTTCCATACATCTTTTAAGAATTAACTCAAGGTTATGCAAACAGTTATCAAATGAATCCCCATAGACTGTGAAATCATCCATAAAAATCTCTATGATATGCTCAACATAATTTGAAAATATACTTACCATACATCGTTGAAAAGTAACTGGAGCATTACAAAAACCAAAGGGCATGCGAGGTATGCAAATGTTCCAAATGGACATGTGAATGTTGTCTTTTCTTGATCTTCTGGGGCAATTGTAATCTGGAAATAACCTGAATAACCATCAAGAAAACTATAGTAAGAATAACCAGCTAACCTTTCAAGTATTTGATCAATAAACGGTAAAGGAAAGTGATCTTTTCGGATCACAGCATTTAATTTCCTATAGTCTATACAAACACTCCACCCATTTTGAACATGGGTGGTAACCAATTCATTCTTCACCACAGTTATCCCCGTCTTTTTAGGAACCACTTGAATGGGACTGACCCAACTGCTATCAGAAATAGGATAAATCATGCCAACTTCCAAAAGCTTGGACCTCTTTCTTCACTTCATCCATCATGGGTGGATTCAATCTTCATTGAGGTTGACAGGAAGGCTTTTCTCCTCTTTCAAGCAAAATGCGATGCATGCAGGTGGATGGACTGATTCTCTTGATGTCTGCGATTGTCCAACTAATGGCTGTTCGATGCTCCTTGATGAGCTCCATCAATTTTTCTTCTTGCAATGTAGTCAGTCCGTTGGAAATAATCACTGGCAATGTTTTGTCATCTCCAAGGAATACATATTTAAGATGAGTATGGAGAGGTTTCAAATCCAGTACAGAGGCCCACACAACAGAAGGTAGAGGCTTTTCATTAGAAACAGGCAAATCAACATATAAACCCTTACCTTCTTGTTGTGACCTTGGATGAGTGTTCAACATATCAACAGTTTCTCGCAAACTTGGATTCAACGTTAATTCATCACTCTCTTTCTCTACACTCTCACGAATAGCGACCTCCAATTCATCATTCCCATCAAGTTCAAAAACATCATGTGCTAGATCATCAATTACATCGATAGAATATACAACATTATCATCAACAGGAAATTTCATGGCATCATAAATATTAAATGTAATTACCTCACCATCAAATTCCATGGTCAATGTACCACTATGAACATCAATTTTAGTTTTGGATGTTTTTAAGAATGGTCTTCCTAACAAGATAGGGCTAGTTTGGTCACTATTTTCCATATCAAGCACATAAAAGTCAGCAGGAAAAACCAAGTCATTAACTTGTACAAGAACATCCTCAATCATACCCTTTGGGTAGGCATTTGATCTATCAGCTAATTGAATTACCACAACAGTTTCAGTTAAGGGGCCAAGGTTCAAAGACGCATAAATGGAATACGGCATGACATTTATAGATGCTCCTAGGTCTAACATGGCTTTCTCAAATCCGGTGTTACCTATCATGCAAGGAATAGTAAACATACCTAGGTCTTTGGATTTTGTAGGAAGTTTCCTTTGAATGACTGCAGACACGTTTTCTCCAACTTTCACCTTTTCACTTTATCTTAATAGCACACAATTCTTTTATAAATTTAGCATAACGGGGTATTTTTTTAATAGCATCCAACAAGAAAATGTTCACCTCACATTTTCGAAAAGTTTCATAAAGCTCCATATTTGGATCATTTTTCCTAGATTCTACCAAAGCCTGAGGGAATGGGGCTACTGGTTTATAATCAGATAGTGGAGGAAACTTACGTTTTGGTGCATCATCCTCCGTTGGGTTACTCATTTCCACAGTGATGTCCATGTCTTTCTCATTGTCTTGTTCTGACGATGTAGGAATTACATTTACTGGGATTTTTACTTCATTGCCATTCCTCAATGTAATTACACTTGCGTTTTCCCTTGGATTTACCAATATTTGAGAGGGTAGCTTTCCCGAACTTTGTGATTCCAACCATCTAACCACGCTAGTCATTTGACCCATTTGATTCTCCAAACATTGAATGCTAGCCTTGGTCTCCTATTGAAATTGTAAAGTGTTAGTTGCAAGAGATTTAACAATATCTTCTGAAGACATTTTAGAGTTAGAAGATTGGCCATGTTGTTATCTAGGCGGGAATGGCTGCCTATATTGTTGAAAGTTTGGGCGATTTTGAGCAACATGTTGATTTGATTGTGAATTTTCATAGTTAAGATTGGGACGATCCCTCCATCCTGGGTTGTATGTTTTCGAAAAAGGATCATAATTCCTTTGTGGTAGTCCAGGGAAACCACCCGATACATTAACTTGTTCAGTGGGTTCTTCTTGAAGAGTTGGACGTGCATCGGTTGGATATCCCACTATTCAACAAATTCCGCAAACTTTTGCTGTCTGCACATTACCTGTGGCCATTTGACGAACAAGAGTAGTTAGATTAGCTATTTGTTGTTCAATTGATGAGACATTTACCTCGTTAACTTGTCTAGAAGGAGGATCAAATCTAGCGCCAAATTGTTGAGAGTTAGCTACCATGTTTGCAATTAAGTTCCTCACTCCTTCGAGAGTTTTATCAACCAAAGTTCCTCCACTTGCAGCGTTAATCATGCTCCTTTCTGTAGGTTAAAACCTTCATAGAAGTATTGGATGAAAAGTTTCTCACTGATCTGATGATGGGGACAACTTGCATACAATTTTTTAAACCGCTCTCAATACTCATGTAGAGATTCCCCGTGATCTTGTCTGACACCACAAATTTATTTCCTAATATTTTCTGCCCTCGAAGATGGAAAATAATTCTTCAAGAACAACTTCTTCATTCCATCCCATGTGGTAATGCTTCCCGATGGTAAATAATAGAGCCAATCCTTAGTTGAATCTTTCAGAGAAAATGGAAAGGCTCTCAGCTTAATCTGTTATTCAATAATTCATGTAGGTTTCATACTCGTGCAGATCACATGAAACTCCTTCAAATGTTTATGAGAATCTTCACCCGCAAGACCATGGAAAGTGGGCAAAAGATGTACTAGTCCAGATTTAAGCTCAAATGTAGTAGTAGCATCTAAAATAGGAAAAGTTATGCATAAAAGTTGTTGATTCAATGTAGGGGCTGCAAGCTTCTTCAGAGTCCGATTCTCCTCGGCCATGACTTCCTCTTAATTTGATTCAAAATCACTAGGGAATAGGGTCTCGAGATCAAAATTGTTCACTATAAAATTCCACAGATTGCCACTCCTTAACCTGTGCAAAGTTCTTTCTAATTCCGGATCGTACTGCAATTCACATTGATTAGAAGATCGAATTGCAGGCATAAACAAATAAGACAAATTAAAAACAAATTAAAAAAAAGTTAGAGTAAAAAAATAAATAAAATTCTATGCTAAAATTCCTAAAAACAATAAATTGCTTAAAAAAATTAGAAAATTATGATTTTTTTTTTTCAAAAATAAAATAAATAACTAAAGACGCACAAAAATAAATTAGCACCACTCCCCGGCAGTGGTGCCAAAATTTGGTGTGTTGTCGTAGGCACCCAAAAATAGTCCTTAAATCTCTAAAACTAATGTAGTAATGGAAGTAAGAGTCGATCACACGAAAAGTGTGCAATTCAACAATTCATGCTTCGTATAACGATTGTGGGGTTTTGTTTATAACGAAATCAATCTTATGACAAATAAGAATGTAAATTAACAAGTATTAAATCAATGAAATGAGTCTTGATTAAAGTCAACTTCCACCATTGGAGATTTATAATCATTCATCAATCCACAAAAAATAATCAATTCATATTCACAATATTCATCGTTGGAATAAATTCTCATTTTTCCTTAATTTTAGTTAATCAGAAACCAGCATTCTAATTAACCAAATTATCAAATAATCTCATACTAGCGCTAAAAATTCAATTTAATAACGGCTTTAAATAATAGAGAAATCAATGAACTAGATAATACAAACACCAGCGGTTGCATTCAATCTATTTAAACATTCTTCTTAAAATTTAATAACCTCTATCGCAGAAAATTATCAAATCTTAGTGCTTCACAAGTTAAATGATTCAAACAATTACGAATTTGAGATTTAACTTAGTTATAGATTGCAATATATGAAAAATTAATAGATCTCTTAGCAATTAAACATGACAATCATAAAATTATGCATACAAGAATATTCAATACTGAAAATATAAATTAAACAATGAAAATATGTGGATCTCACAGTTATAATGTTTTCCAAGGCTTCGATATCCTTCAATCAAGTACTAAAAGTTAGTTACACATGATAGATCTAAGAAAAATAGAGAGAAAATAGGTTGGAGGCGTTCTAGTGTGTTTCTCATGTGTTCTAGGGTTGATAAATATCAAAAGAATTTGTTTCCATAAGTAGTGGAACGGAATTAGGAAACCAGAAAATCGCGTCAACAGTTACTACCATGCGATCAAAAGGTTATAAACCATGTAATCGCATGGTTATGCAGTTTCTAGCCTCCCAATTCTCGGTAAAAGAGTGGGTGACCGTATGGTATTTGTGCAATGCGATCGTATGGCTTTGTCATTTTTTTCCGCCGGATAGTTTTCCGTATTTTGGCAATAACTTTCTCTACCGATGTCCAATTGAGGTGATTCAAGATGTATTAGAAATCTAACTCAAAGGGCTACAATTTTGCTTCAAAAAATATCTTCGAATTATATCGTTTTCCATGTCCAAAATTGGTCTCAATATGAGGCTGAAAACCGATGCAAAACTTTTCACCTTGAAAGTTTATATATGTTAATGTCTTGGCTATATTTCATCCATTTGACTTCTTTCTTCATCCAATTGGCCTCTAACACTCTCAAGTCTTCATCATGAGGTTCGATACAACTTTTGAATATTTGCACTTTGGTTCCCGAACTTTCGTTTTCTTTCATTTTTGTCATTTTCCCTTTATTTCTTCCAAATTATGCCATAGCCATCGAATTGCCACCTAAACCAAAATATGAGAATACTAATTATATTTAGGTATAAAATAGTCATATGAGCACATTAAATAAAGATGTAAAATATGTATTTTACATTCCTATCATTTGGCTATCGTAGTTGTATGTGAAACATTAATGCAATTGGAGTTTTATACCGGAATTGTGTCTCAATATAGGGGAATTTGAATGATCTAAACGACATTTTGGAAATTATGATTTTTGTTGAATGGATCTTGAGTTAGGTTGTTAAACTGGAACTTTTATATTTTTATCAAAGTTAAGATTTTCTTGAGTTGGATTTCTTTGTCTTTCCCTATCTTATGCTAGCCTCAGATGCGATAAATTTTACTATGTTTCAAAATATTATGTTTATTTCTCTCTTTTTTTGTAGGGGTTGGGGATGGTGGTCTATGGATTACGAGCACAAGATGTAGATATTATAAAATTGGGTATGCCTTCGTAAATGTTGATGCTTTCAGCTTGGCTCAAACATGTATATTCTATTAATTAGTATTCGGGTGGCGTTAATCGTTACTCGGAGTTGAGAGAAGCTTATGGTGGCTAATGGCTCCTTGAGATGCTATTACTGTTTAAAATTCCTTGCCATGATGAGATGAACAAACAATTTCATTGCCCTTGTTTATGGGATGAGAATAGCTATTTGAGGGCCATAATGCGAACTCGGTTCATTAGAAAGTTGTAATGAGAATGACTAGACAGTTGCATCTGGTTTTGCTTATGTTTTTTTACTTTTCATCAGCTTTTAAATGATTGGACGCACTTCATAATCTAGACACCTGTGAATTTTGTTATGTGCATGCTAAGTTTGTGTTTTTCTTACTTTCCATCCGTTGTTAAATGATTGGACGCTCTTCAGAATCTGTACACCTGCGAATTTTTTATGTGCATGCTAATCTTTTTTTTTTTTTAATTATTATTATTCTAAGACTTAGGGTGGTGCTTAATAGAAGTAACAAGTGAGGATCGAAAAATCTTAAACCGACTTAAATTTGTCTCTGAATTATTATACTATAAGGAATGTTTTATCCCCATGGGTATGTTTGAGTGCTTCCTAAATAAGTTTTGGTATTCAAGAGTAAGTGACACTCTTGTTTTTCCAGAATGCAATCAATACGAGGGAATCGGTTGTCTCATAGCCATCGGCATTGAGGCACGCTGGTCAGAATATGGTTTAAGTGGGGGACATGTAAAATGTAATTCATAGTCAGTAGACATAATATATAGTCAACTACTCTAAGTTTGTCCTTACTTTCCCAAATACCAGTTGGTTTTTTGGTGAAGATATTAATAAATTTATGTCGTCCATATCATTTAACCATCTCCAATTTACTGTTTATTAGGAGTTTCTTTTGGTGGTTTGATTTGTATCAAAAGATCGAGAAATTGCAACCTGGATGGGAGACAGATCAACTTAGGTATGTCAATTTCATAGTTGTTCCATTTGAGGCTTATTCGTTCTTTCAGGTTAGCTTTATTTAATTTTTCCAATTCATTCGTTCAGGTGTCCATTTCTCGTAATTTCAGCTTTGAATCTTGGGCATAACCGAGGCATGCCAATTTCATAGTTGTTTCATTTTTCATGGTCCTTTCATTTTAGTATTACCTGTTTTTTTTAATTTAGTATTTACAAATAATTTGTCCATATGTCGATTTCTGGTGATTTGAGCTTCAAATTTTGTGTATTTTGAACTCATTTTTTTTCCTGTTTCTGTGTAGAATTTTATAATTTCATTATGCTCGAATAATTTTTTTTTTTTTTTGGTTTACTAATTGTTAGAACTTGTGATTTTAATCTTGTGAAATATGACAAAGAGTTGGAGATGATTGGAAGGAAATTGAAAAAGAACAGTGTGGCTCTTGATGTTGTTAACTTTGGTGGGGAAGATGAGGGAAAGCCCAAGAAGCTTGAGGCACTGGTTGCTGATGTGAATAATAATGATAGAAGTCATGTTAAGCATGTTCCTCCTTTTCCAAGTGCTCTTTTTGATGTGCTTTTCAGGTTGTAAGATGCTTTTCCAGTTCGTATGCTTTTTACTAGAATACGGTCATATATCTTATTTTGAACGATTACTTATTTTGCATAATTCGGCATGTTCATTACAATAATTGCATCTTATGCTTTTTACAGTGGAGTGAACATTGACTGAAAACCAAAGAGATGAATTTGAGGACATGCTACACGTGTTGGCTTTAGAAGAAGCCATATTAAAGAAATTATGGGTTTTTCCTTGGATAATGCTGATACAGCTAGAGAGGTAATTGCTTATGCTGATTTTACTGTAATTGATTTTTCGGCTCGTTGAATAAGATCTCGAGCCAAGTAATGCCTTTTAAGCTATCAACTTGATCTGAATTTAAGATTGGCTCTCGAATAACCTGGGAAAGGAGGCTCGAGCTTGTTAATTATGTATTCATGTTCAAGACTATCCATTTGATACCTTATATTTCTTACTCCTGTAAACATGCAATATTTATGTATGTCAAACATTTCTATTATTATGTACTGTCATATTCTCCATACACGTGATGTTTTCAATTTTATTTTTAGTGAGTTTCTCTATGTAGTAATATCAGCTTGTAAAATAATCACCTTGTTAGACGAAGTATTAGCAAGGCAATAATATGCTCACAAGACTCTTGAATAATCCAATAAATCTTAAACTCCTTTTTTTAACATCTACAATTTCTACACTAATAAAAACATAACAAATGTAAAATTCGTGCAACGCAAGTGTCGACTAGTAATAAGTAGAACGGTTTGAGATGCAATAGTTTACTCTTTCTATGCATCAAAATACTATTTTACCCTTCAAATTGAATTTTCTTCTTTAGATTGCATATTTCTAAATTTGTGATCTTATCTCAGTTAAATAATTTAATTGACTCTTTATTAGTTACTAAGTGCTTAGATGTATCAAAGTATCAAATAATGCTTAAATAGACATTGGTATCTTATACGATAGGGGCATATTCTATCTTACGAATTATGTTCCAATCATTCACGAGTTAAATGATCAAGTGAAATTCACAAGTTTATAGAATCGTTCATAAGTAATAAATGTGATTAGAGGAGTTACTGTCCCATTGGGAATAAATTTCAATTTAAGTGTGTTAATCTTGTTTAAATTCGAAATATGTAAACAAAACAGTTTATTTTGTGATTTATGCTAAATTACTCTAAGAAATATATAAAAAGAGTTTATTTTTATCAATTTATGGATGATAGTCTTAAAATTTTGAATTCATCTATTACTGTCTACTTCAATTTTTTTATTATGTAATCTATTTTCAGGCATGCATTCTTGACAATTAATAAACCTATGATATATAAATTTCATTTACAAGATAAATTAAATATGTTCTAATCGCGACCCAACCCGATCCTATTCATAATTCAAATTCGAATTATTAGAATGCATTAAAGTATACAATTATCTAGATGATTGTACACGCGATATTGTTATTCCAAACGCCTATTGTTTGTGTGTTGTTCATGCCACATCCTAAACATATTTTGAACTTTTCAGCACTACAACGAACAATTAATTATCTAATTCTTAGCTATGCAATTAAATAATACAATGAGAATGCAAAATTAATAAAGAAACGAAAGAATTAACAAAACTACTAGTCTTTAATTAAAATAAATAAACAATAGAGTTCATCTCACCCAATGCAAAAATGGACCTATCTTAGCATGATTTTATATAAATCACAAGAAGAATAATGGAAAATCATCACTCGGATCATGAAAGAATGCAAAAGATCTTGTTATTCAATTCTAAGTTTGAAATCTTCAATTTCTTTATGTAATTGGCTTTCAATTCTCGTTAGGTTTTAATTTTCTCTATCAAAATATATGAATTAGCATATTGCTCTTGATGAATTTTATGATATGGATGTGTGTTGAGAGGATAAAGAGAGCTCTCCCATTGTGTAGCCCACATTTTGTATTTATATGAGTAAAAATTAAAGTCAAAATCGTGTCACATTTTCAATCCATGATGAATTTGAACTAAAATAGGAAACGGTGCCACATGTCCAAGAAACTCATCCAATGGCGAACAATTTGTCCAACCCACAGGCATGCAATGTCCCCCGTGCACGACTATTGCAACTATGGGACCAGTTGTAAATTATGGTATCTAAACTTCTCGATGGCATATTTAAGTCCTTTTTCATGAATTTGTTTCCCTTCGACTTCCATTTTCATACAATTGAGTCTAAGCATTCTCCCACCATCGATATTAAGTCTGAATAAACTATTGAAAGTTTACATTTTGGTCTCTGAACTCTGGATTAAGTCTATTTTCGCCCTTTTCGCTCCTTTTGTCCAATTCAACCAACTTACCTTGAGTTTTACCTAATAAATAAAATTAACACATAATTAAGTTATAATTCATCCAAATAAACAATAAATACCCTATTTTAATAGCCCAATATAAAATATACTTATCAAATACCTCCAAATTAAATATTTGTTTCCTCAAACAAAAATATAACCTCAATTTAAATAAAATCTTTAAAAAAAAACATAGTTAGATAATCTGTTGTGGGTCTTAGGATTGGAATTTCTGTATTAAAACTATGGATTATTTAAAATCACAATGTTAAAGTTAATATTTACTTATCTAATACAAAACTGACGTGTATGTGAAGATTCATGTAAAGTATCATAATTTCATAAATTGATTCAAATCCCAACCTTTAATGGTTGAATTTATCATTTCTTTTATTGTGAGATGTGCACCCCCAAATTTATTCTTTTAAGACATTTTTCAAGGTGTGATCTAGGGTTGAATTCATATACTAATCTCGCCCTCTCCAATTGGTTAGATTTTACTAATTGCAATTTAACACATCAATAAATGAGGATTATTCTTATTTTTTACTACAATCTCCAAGCATCAACTAAACTAATAATCCCTTATTAAATGTCTAATTCTTTCAAAGAAGTATGTGATGCTTAATCAAGACAAGCAGTGTCTTCTATTTCATGCATTTTCTTTTTTAGATTTGCTATGCATATTCAGTTTCATGTACTAGCTTGATCCTTTTTTTAATTTTCTTCCTGAGATTCTCAATAAGTGTCTTCATTGGGATATTTTAGTGTAACTTTACAATATGACATTTTTTTCTATTTTTATGTAATGATTAGTGCAATATCCTTTTTCAAACAATTATTCTCAAAATTGATCCCTAACTTAAAAATTTTCACCTAATTTCCAACTTATTAGCCTTAGACAATCCACACAAAAATTTAGTACACATAGAATCCACATTTATCTCAATATTTTCCTACAATAGCTCAATCACCCCAAAACTACCATAGAATTAGTTTAAGAACGTAAAATTTAGTATCTAAGGTCCACTATGTTTTTCAACATAATCCAAATTTGAATCAAACGAATCATATATGATGCAAAACACAAATCTTGTGCACAAAAATATCAAGTTTCACATGAATATGCACATATCAACTTAACATGCAACTTTTCCATAATTTATAGCCTAACATATGGTTCCAAATATATGCATTATAGTAGGCAAGTTTATATAATCCACACAAGCACACAAAAGCAAAAATAACGTTGAAAATAACGAATTTTTCTGAATATTCGTTTTGTTTTTGCACGCTAACGAGTACATGGAATAGTAAAAATAGATAACATACTCCATGTTTACCACCCCAAACTTATAACAGACATTGCCCTCAATATCTAAAAATATAAAAAGTAATATATAAAAATTAAGGGCAAAGAAATGAACAAAGTACTCCTTGGTATAAATCTGAAGGTTGTGGATGCACTGACATGAAAGTGCCGAATCACTTGCTATGTCTTTTCTATTGTCCACTGTGTTCAATTATCATGTTCATTCAAAATAAATAAAAATCAATTATAATATGGAACAATTTATAGTAAGCTCAAACCCAACCTAAAGAGAATTACGAGATAATGATATACTGATCGATTTTCTAAAAAATAAAAATAAATAAAAGAGAAGAAAATTGGGTTGCTTCTTAATAAGCACTTGCTTACTGTCACTAGCTTGACTTTGTTATTTTGACTATTTATGGTGACTTGGAAAGAGAATTTTCAACATTGCATCCGCTGCACGACAGTTATTTTTTAATTTATCCTTGGCCTTCTAGATTATGAGATTTACATTATTGTTCCTCATTTGTCTAACCAATCCACCAACTCATTTTTTGTATCTATGACTTCTCTACTCCTCATTTTCTTCATGGTTAATCCTTTTGCATTCCTAAATGTAAGGTGGTTGCCTGATTAGAGTATTCATTGTTAAACTTTGTTCGTTTTCTTCCACCCTCAGGATTATTTAACCATTTTCAAAATCCATTAATGCTTGCCCAGTTGTTAAGAATGATCTTCCCAAAAATTAATAGCATACGTTGAGTATCTATATTAAGGATAATAAAATCAGTTGAAAAGATGAGATCTCCAACTTTGATGAGTATATCTTCTACCACTCCATAAGGATATTTTAAGTGACCTGTCAGTTAGTTGTAGAATTATTGAAGTTGTTTGAGGATCCCCTAATTCTAATTTCTTATAGATAGACAAGGGTATCGTATTAATACTTGCTCTAGATCAATTAAGGCATTTATACTATGTGAATTTCCTATAGAGCACGGTAAAATGAAACTCCCTAAATCTTTCAATTTAGGAGGGAGCTTGTGGTGTAGGATTGCGCTGCACTCTACGGTAGCTTTCTCTTATTGGTTAACATCTCTTTCAAAAACTTTGTATACTTTCGAATTAGTAGAATGACTTCAACGAAAGGAATGTTAATATAAAGTTGTCTAAAGGCATCTAAGTACTTCTTAAACTACTTTTTTAGCTTATTGTTCTACAACATTTGATGGAAAGAATCGGAGATGTGTGTTTATTGACAAGAAAGATTGCCTTAACCTGTAGACTATCAGACAATTCCTTTTGATTAACATTTGCTGATTTTTCAGACTGATTTTCTTGTTCATCGCCCATGGCAGGTAGTTGATTCTCCTTGGTCCCTTTATTATTCCCAATGATTTCTAGCAACTGAACTCCACTTCTTGTAGTAATGGCCCGAACCTATTCCTCTTTTAACTACCTTCAAAGCCTTTGAGGGAATGGAATAGGATATGCTCGAACAGAGATTGTAGACATAATTGATGGAGCCTTTACAACTTCATGTTCTACAACTTCTATTGCTAATACTTGTTTCCGTTGGTTTTTTGTATCGCTTCTCAAGGTACCATGTGTTCTGTTGGATAATTTTGCTGCTAGTTGCCCCATTTGATTCTCCAAATTTTTGATAGAGTCCCGCTGATTTTAGAATGTGATCTCACTCTTTATGATGTACTAAATCATTATATCCTCTAAAGATGACTTCTTCTTTTGTTGTTGCTGAAATCTTTGTGGGTAGCCCTAAATCTAATTTTCCTAACTCTGAGTATTTTTATATAAGATGTTCGGATGATTCCTCCAACCTAGATTATATGTGTTAGAGTAAGAGTTGTTCTTCTGACTCAAACAATTTGTGCCTATTGTACATCTTCAAACTCATAAACATGTGTGGAGGCTAAAATAATAGCTTGCAGTTGTATGATTTGCCCTGTTGTCGCACAAACTGGTGCTGGTTGGTGCACCTTGTTCACATGCTGAGTTAGGTTGTCCAAATTATTTGTTCGTACTTCCATTTAGGATGCCAATGCTGTGACTGTATCTATGTTGTGAATACTCGCTATTTTTCTCGGACTTTCCCTTTCAATTGGCCATGCAAACATGAATAGAAGATATAAACCTGGGCCTTTTTTTTTTTGTCAGAATGTCTAGATTCGAACACTTTCTAAAATAGTCCTTAAAATTATCACATGCTTCTGAATTACTCTCGAGGTCCTTCTATTTGAAAGTATGGAGTTTATTTATGATATGATGAACCCGAGAAGGCGGGAAGAACTTCACGGTGAGTTTCTGTACCATGTCATTCCATGAATCTAGTGAGCGTAACCATTCTCAAGTACCTTCGTTTAAAGTATGAGAGAATATGTGCATTCAAAAGGCATTTCCTGACATACCTTCGTAACTGATTATATCACAAAGCATTAAGGCTCGTATGAGTTCGTGCGGATTTTCAGTTGGTCTTCCAGAGAACTTGATGCCTTGATAATTCTAAAATAAGTTGATTACGTCTGGTCGACCAAATGTGGAAGTTGTCCTACCCAAATGATGGATAAACAACAGCCGTTGGCAACTGCTATTGACAGATCTAGCAGTGCTAGCGGATCTGGTGGTAACTAAATTTGATTTTGATTTTAATTTTCTGTCATTTCTCTTGCTCTTCTCCGTTCTCTTCTTCATTATTTGAAGATTCTTTTGATCTCGAGATCCAATGATAGAAGCTCGATTACTTTGAAATCTTGCATAAAATATAAAAAAATAAATATGAGAGATAATGTGTGTAATTAATAGCCTAAAAAAATTAAAAGAAAATTCGAATCATATATAAACTAATAAACTCAAATTAAAAAATTTATCCCTTGATAGAGCATCAAAATCTTGATCGAGCGAAACTCGCAAACGCAGAGATTATTAACAAGTAATAAATACGATGAGAATAGTTATCGTCCCATATGGAATAAATCTCAATTCAAGTGTACTAATCTTGTATTGAATTCGAAATATTAAATAAAAGAGATTATTTTGTGATTTATGCTAAATTATTCTAACAAATATGCAAAAAGTGTTTATTTTTATCAATGTGAATGCAAAATTAATCAAGAAATGTAAGAATTAACTAAACTACTAGTCTTTAACTAAAATAAATAAACAATAGAGTTCATTTCATCCAATGCAAAAAGGAATCTATCATAGCATGATTTTATATAAATCACAAGATGAAAAATCATCATTCGAATCATGAAATAATGCAAAAGATTTTGATTTTCAATTCCAATGTTGAAATCTTCAATTTCTTGATGTGATTAGCTTTCAATTCTTGCTAGGTTTTGATATCCCCTCTAAAAATATGTGAATTAGCATCTTGTTCTTGATGATTTTTATGATATGAATGTGTATTGAGAGGCTAGAGAGAGCTCTCCCAATTTATAGCCCACATTTTTAATTATATATGTAAAAAATAAGGTCAAAATCACGTCCTAATTTCAATCCATGAAGAATTTGAAGTAAAATCGAAAAATGTGCCACAGGTCTCTGGAATTATACCTGCGCGCGTGCACCGCGTCTGCCTTTTGCTCTCGAGATTTGTCCAATCGGTTGGTGCATTGTTCCATGCGCACGACTGTTGCAACTTTGTGAATGGTTCGTAGACTTTTCGATGGCATATTTAACTCATTTTTCATGCAAAATTTTCCTTCAACTTTCATTTTCGTCCATTTGAGTACAAGCATTCTCCCATCATCGTTATTAAGTCCGAATCAACTATTAAAAGTTCGCGATTTGATACTTAAACTTTGTATTAAGTTTATCTTCGCCCTTTTTTCCGCTCCTTTTGTTGAATTCAACCAAGTTGCCTCGAGTTTTACATAACAAACAAAATTAACATATAATTAAGTTATAATTCATCCAAATCAACAACAAATATCCTAGTGGATATTGTTATTGATTGACTTATTTCCCACTGATAGAAGTTTCATTTCTGTTTTTACCGATACTCACCCCTTCACATGGCACATTTAAACTTATCTTTTTGAACTAGAGCTTCTTATCGAGAAGGCTCAGAAAGCCCTTACTTTATTGATGGGAAACATTTTGATCTGCTTGTTGACCGAGCAAGGCCACATGTGAATAAATGATTTGAAGAGTTTTGTCCTTTTTCATATTTTGGAAAATCTCCTTCATAATTTTCATGGTAAATTGCACTAGAGGTTCCAAACCTTTCAAAACATTGTTGTGTGATTTCAAACCTTTTAGTTTTGTGTCTGAAGTCCCAAATCTTTAAATTAATATGTAGTGCTAAGTAGCACTGTTACGATTTTTATATCGCAAGTGTACGATATCGTAACAAGTAATATAGTGGACCTTAGAGTCCGGATTATCGTTCCCGTGAGGACTATACTTTAATTTTAATCTACTTTTTCTAATTCCTATTTGACAAAAACAATTAAATAATTATGATGATTTTGACTAACTACTTTTAACACATTGAAAATATAAAAATATTGCAAACAATGGATAATTGAAAATTCAAATATACGATGAATATTAGGGAATAACAATTTCATCTATTGATCACCTTTATTCTTAATTCAAGATTCACAACATAATGTAATGTTCGATCGAATTCTTCTATTGTATTCAATTTACATATCTCGAGTTCTCATTGAACCTATTTAACTAATTCAATTCCATATCTTTATGCGAATCAATTTTAGTTAAACGAAACACTAGATCTAAGAATTCAAATTATGATCGCAATAATTAATATAAGCATCTCTACATGTTATACTAATTTACTGAATTTTATTATATGGTCTAAATCTCAAACTCACCTCTCGATTCGTAATAAATTCACTTAATCATCAAATTATGGATCATGTAATTTAATGCATTAAATTCATAATAAAATCAACATATAGATAAATAAACCACATAAATCTTGAATATAAAAATAAAAGATCACAAGTCGACTAAATTATTTTCCCTAATATAAAAATTAGTTATTCATATTGGAAGAATTAAAAACAAGAAAAAGTGGAAAGAAATCACCCAAAATTGATCAAACGTGAAAATTTCTGGTGTTTACAGCTTTTTTTTTTTTTTCCTTTTTCTCTTTCCTCTCTCTTCTTTCTTTTTCTGCCTTTTTTTCTTCTCTGCACAGTTTTCTTGCTTTGACTTTTCCTTGTTCTCTTCCTTCCTTTTTTTTTCTTCCCTTCTTTTCTCTTTCTTTCTCTCTCTCTTTTTTATCTTCTTTCTCTTTTCTCTTTCCTGTAGCCTATTTCTGCCTGCAATTCGTCTCTATTTTTTTTCCTCTCTTCTGTACGTCCTCCCTTGCCTGAATCTGTCTGTCTATTTATTTTTCCTCCAACTATTGTGTTTTAGGGTAATTATAATTCCAAGTCCAATTAGATTTGAGTACAAATCAAAGTAAAGCCCAATTTAATAATAACTCTTACTTCTTTCCTGCCATCTTAAATTGTAATTTGCACCATTGTCCAACATTAATTTAGAATGTGCATTCTAACCCTTCATTTTCCAACGTGTGAAAATTATATCCAAAATTGCCGATTTCATTCAATTTCATCATTCTTTTATTTTCAATTGCTTCGAGCGAATCCATAACTAAAAACACAAGAAAAATAACCCAAGTTAAGTAAAATTTAATGATTTGAAAACATAAAAGTTTAGTAATTTGATCCAAATAAATGCACAAATTGCACTCATCCAACACCTCCAAACTTAAATATTTGTTTGTCCTCAAACAGCATTAAAAATTAACAAGCACACAAACAAGCAATACTAATTACCTATTTGATAGTCAGTCAATGAAGTAAAGCAATAAAATTTAGCTAGGTAGCTTGACTTTTTATCTCATGATTAAAATCATAATATAGAATCTATGCACAACTTCAAAATCAAAATACATAAATTAAAAATTCACTTTTCCAATGTGAAATCGACGTGTGTGTGAAGAATTAAGTATAGCATTATAAATTCATAAGTTATTTCAATTCCCGACCCTCAATGGTCAAATATACTTTACTTTATTCTTTTTGCTTTCTCTTTTCAAGATTCTTATTTCAAATTCAATGTAATTTCAAGTCCGAAATCTTAGTATAAGTATGTGCTCATTCTAAGATTTTAGGCAGAGCGTGAAAAATAGAGAGTATTTATTTTTCTCTGCATCTCAAGTTCGGATCAATCTTGTAATACTTTCTTCAAATTATCAATAAAATTATTTTCAATTCATCAATCTCTTGTTCTTCTACTATTTCCATCTTCCTGCTCCACATCTCCCGCCCCTGGGCCTATTTTGGTATCAGAGCATTTGGAGTGTGAGTAATAATGGCTGATTCGGTTTTGACAAGGATCGTTTCATAATACTCACGAGACTTTTTGATTTGAGTAGGGAAAAATTGAAATTTTTCTGGAAAAAGATCTTGAAGACATTCATCGAAACCTGTGTAACTATGAATCCATGAAGTTTCCATTTCACAAATTGATAAATATCGAGGCTTTGTGAAATATGAAAAGGTTCTTTGAGAAGGGTTGATTTCTGGAAGTTTTCCAGTTCCTGTTTGAAGAGCTTGTCTGAAATTTGAAGGTGTTTGAGCTTTTCTTTGTGCTGGATGGGTAGGAATTTTTGAAGCAAGGGTTGTTTTTTGAGAATTTTGAGATGATGATCCTTGAGAAAGAAAATCATCGATTGAAGGCTGGGGATTTTGAGGGTTGTTTGAAGCCTTCTTCTTGTTCTTCTGCTTGACATTCACAAAAGAACTCATTTTTTCTCACTCTCTCTTTCTCTGAAAAAATTCTCTCGTAAGGAAATCTGCAAGAAAGTTTGAGGATCCTTGTATATATATAATTTGAAAATCAAAACAAGACAAAATTGCCTGCCATCTTGCAAAGATTTGTTTTGAAACAAGATTTTTCACATCTTTTTGTAAAACGTCTTTTGATGCTTTACAGTCTGTTTTGAGAATAAAATTTTTATTGATTAAATCATCTTGAAATTTTGAAATGACTAGCACGATGGCTAAAATCTCTTTTTTGATAGTGGAGTAATTCTTTTGAGGACCTGACCAGACTCCTGAGTGAAATCTGACCAACTGTTCTTGGCTTGATTGGGAAGAAACCTGTTTGAGGACCCTACCATACCCTATGTCTGACGCATCAGTCTCGACAATAATGGATGCACTTGGGTCAAGGATTGAAAGGCAAGGAATGCTTTTGATAGCTTTTTTGACATTTTGGACAGCAATGGTACACTCGTGACTCCATGGGTCAGGGTGCTTTTTCAGTCTTTTGAATAAAGGGGCACATAGGATTCTTATCTCTTTGACAAAATCTCCTACGTAATTGACGCAACCTAAAAATCTTTGAAGACTATTTTTGTCTAAAATTTCATCAGGAAATTTGCAAGTGAAATCTAGACTTCTTTGAATTGGTGTAAGTGTTCCTAATTGAATGTTATGACCAAGGAACCTAATCTTTGTTTGACACAAAACAATTTTCTTAGCTGAAACAGCTAAACCATTTTGTTTAATGACATGAATGAATGTATGCAAATGTTTGAAATGTTTTTCAATACTTTCAGAGAAGATTAAAACATCATCAATGTAAGTAATAATGAAATCTTGAAAATGATTGAAAATATCATTCATAATCTTTTGAAATTCAGAAGGAGCATTTTTGAGACCGAAAGGTATGACATTCCATTCGTATTGACCGAAAGGAACATTGAAAGCGGTTTTGTACTTATCTTCTTCTTTGATTTGAATTTGCCAAAAACCTGACTTCAAATCGAATTTGGAGAAGATAATAGCTTTGAATAAACGATTCAGAAGATCTTTCTTCTGAGGGATTGGATAACGAATCCATTGAAGGGATGTATTGAGAGGTTTGTAATTGATAACGAGTCGAGGAACTCCTCATTCAATCTCAGCAGAATTATTGACATAAAAAGCAAAACAGCTCCAAGGCGACTTGCTTGGTCTGATAAGCTTCTTATTGAGAAGATCTTGTATTTCAGTCATACAATGATCAAGTAATTCTTTGTTCATTTGAATAGGACGAGATTTTGTTGGAATGTTTGATTCTTGAAAATCTGAAGTATATGGAAGGGAAACAATATGTTTCTTCCTATCCCAAAATGCATTTGGTATAGTTGAACATATTTCTTTTTCAATTTGTTTTTGAAAATCAGAAATTTTGTGAATAATGGAAGAATCTTGCAATCTCTCCACGATTTTTTGAAATCGAATTTCTTCTTGAAGAAATTGGACATGATTTTTCTTGAAATTGATATTGTTAACAATTTTTGAAATAGAAGCATCTTTTAAAGAATTGATATCTTTAAAAGAAGGAGGATTAGAAAATTTAAAAACAATTTTCTTTCCAAAAATGTTTGTAGTAAGTCCTTTAACATCAGCTGTAAAAGGATAAATTTGAACAAAAAATGGAGTACCAAGAATAATTTCTTGATCGAGATCTTTGACAAGATAAAAAATATTTTTGAAACAAATATCTGAATGACAGACATGAGCTTTTGAAAGTTTGTATTGAATATCAAGTTTTTTACCACTGGCTCCGTAGAGTCTCTCAGTAGTTTTTTCAAAATATTTTGTGGGAATAAGACCTTCCCGAATACAATTTTGATCGGCACCGGAATCAATTAAGACACGATGATGAATTTGGAATTCTTTGTTGATTACAATAGTCATATTGCAATACCATTTTTGAAGTTGAATTCTTGAAATAACATTGACCTTTTCTTCTTCAGTGAGAGGATGAAAAGAGTGATGAGATGATTTACCAGATTTCGAAGAATGACGAGATCTAGAACTTGAAGAATGTTTGGATTTTGAAGAATGATGAGAAACATGAGAAGTATCGCTGCTTGAAGATGATTCAAAAGAATCGTTCTTCTCAAGTCTATCAACTTGAAGATGAACAACTTCCATTTTGACATCTCGAACTTGTTTTTCAAGGTTGGAAATTTGAGATTTCATGATATTAACTTCTGCACAAAGGTCAGAGGTGGATATCACTGATTTTGGTTTTTGAAAACGATTGAGAACTTCTTGAAGATTGAAAGCTTCAGGAGAAGATGTTGAAGGAAGAAGCGAATTGAATTTGCTTTTCAGTTTTTGATCAGGAATTTGATCAATGATTTCTTTGATAAGTTCTTCTTCTTTAGTAAGAACATTTATAGTTTTGCAACCACAAATCTCTTTACTTTGAGAAGAGGATGAGGATGATTTTGAACTTTTATCAGAATCAGAGGACTCTTGATAATGATAAACTTGCTCAATATCAGAATTTGAATTTGGAGAATCTGATTCAGAATTGACCAGATTGAGAAGTGCAAGTTTAGTTTCTTCATCACATTGAAGATTACTAATCTTACCCTTAAGAGGACATTTGTTTGAATAATGTCCAGACTTGTTACATTTCCAGCATGTAACATTGGAGGTTCTTTTTCTAAAAATTTTCTTTTTAGAAGAAGATTTTGGAAAAGACTTTTGAAATTCTTTCTTTGGAAAAGAAGGTTTTGAAAAACGATTTTTTCTTTGAAAAGAAGAGTTTGGTTTTGGTTTTGATCTTGAAGGAGGAATGATTTTTTCAAATCCATATTGTTCGCAGAATGATCCAAGTTCTTTACGACCTTGAGATCTTTCAGATTTGAGTTTGGCTTTGAGTTTGAGATCATTGCAGAGTGAAAGTCCTTCTTGATTAACAAAACTTATGATTTACCATAAGTGAGTTCATCGAAGGTGATTGATTGTTGTTGAAAATGTTGTTTGATAGCATTTTTAACCCTTTCTGCAAAGAGTTTAGGAAGACCGGAAATAAATCTTTCTTTCCAGTATGATTGATCACAATCACGTCTAATAAAGACACGAGTAAGAAACATGTCTTTATACCAACGGAAATCTTGAAGAGTTGGACAGTTGAGATTTATCAGACTTTGAGAATTTCTTTCTTGATTGTCTGCAGGAATTCCAACGAAATGTTTGATAATACTAAAAACCATATGAGCGAAGCTATCATGGCTTCCATCATGAGGTTTAATAGCATTAGAAATCTCAGTTCTATCTTCTGTTTGAAGATAATTGAACCACCAGCTTTTTAGTTGTCCTGAAAAGCTGTAGATGATATTGTTTGTAGCAGTATGATGATCAATTCCTTTACACAAATAGGCATTGAAACAAATACCCATTTTTTCAAGTAATTGAATGATTTGATATTCTGATAATCCATCGATGCACAATTCAACGATAGCATTAGCATCATAAGAAAATGATTTTTTGATACTTTCTTCAAAAAGAAGATCAGGAGGAGATGGACGAGGATAGTAGGTTGGAAGATTTGGTTTTTGAAATCTTTGTCCATAACCATGAAGTTTATTGATTTGTAAATCAGTTTCTTGATGAAATTGAGATTCAATATCATTGATAGCAGTTTCAATGGTATTGATGTTTTTTGAAGTAGTTGAAAGTTTTGCAAATTGAGAAGCAAGTTCTTTGAGAACATTCTCTTGAGTATTGAGTTTTGGAGGAGGAGGAGTAAATAGAAGAAGCGGAAAAATCAATCTTTTTCTTCTTCTTTCCTTTATCGGAAGATTGAGCTTCAGATTCAGAATTTAATTCAATTCTGTCAAGTTGAGTACAAATTGATTGAAGAACAACGTTTGAATAATTGTTTTGAGATAAAACCTTTTTAATATCGCTAGTGATAGCCATATTATCATCAGGTCTTTCGATTTTCTTGAAAGGAGAAGCAACAACTTTAGTTGTGCCATGTTGGACTATAATTTCTTGAAGAGGAGGATGGACCGATTGAAACGTTTGTCCATCAGGAGTAGTCCATGTCTTTTTTGAAGACGAATGAGTTTGAATGGTTTTTGTTTTTGAAAAAGAAATCTTTTTTGGAGATTTTTTGAAAACTTGGAAGTAAGTCCATTCGTAGAAACTTTTATCTTCTTGGGACTCAAAAAATTCATCCCAATAAGACTCAATTTGATCTTTTGAAAAGGATTTTTTGATCAAATGACGGAATTTTTTGACTTCTGGAGTTTGATCAGTCTTGAACTCATTTCTTCTATCAATCTTAGAAGAAATAACGTTACATTGACGATCAAGTCGTTCAGATTGAGGAGGAATCATATCTGAAAGAGTTGGAGAAGCAGGAGGTTCTACTTCTTCTTCTTCTTTCTCAGATTCATTTTGATAAAAAGGTTTTGGAATTTTTGGATTAAAATTCACACCTTTGAGTGAAGACGCTGAAGATCTTGCAGCTTGAAAAGAACTTTTTCTAGATCTATCATCAGATCTATAGGAGGAAGATCTTTGAAGAGTACTTGAAGATGATGGTCTATTAAAGATTACTCTAATATTACCATCAGGCAAATACATGATTTGTTCAGGAATTTTCTTGACAGGTGGAGGGATTGGGTTTTGAACATTATCAAAATCCCAAGCAAGAAACCTATCTTGAAGATTCCAAGGAATTCTTTTTGGAATTGAAATATTTGAATGAAGAGGATTGACTTCAACTAAAAGACTCTCATCTTTTGGAAATGTTCGTAGAGTTTTAATGTTGAGTTGAGTATTGAGAAGCTTATAATATACTCTGTATATTAAAGCAAATGCTCTTGAAGTATCATCGATTTCAAAGTTTTTTGTTTGAATACGCAGATTGAGAGTATTCAAGATAGCACCATCTTGAAGACTAACGGCAAAATTTGGATAACAATTTGAAAATATTGGACCACTTTCGAGATTTGACTCGAGCATGGAAAGTAATGAATGTTCAAACCTTAAGAGTCTCTTGTCTCTTAAAGTAATGAGAATTGGAATATCAAGACCAAGTCGAAACAAAGGCTTGACAGCAATTTGAACAAGTCCAATATGAATGTATTGAAATTTCTTGCGATGAGCTTGAATAGATTCTTTTGAAAGTAAATTGATTGAAGTAATCTGCTCCTTAATAGGAATAGTTTGCTCCAAAGTTTTGATAACAAGATTTTGAGTAAAATCAAAAGCACCTATTTCATAGATAGATCTCTTGTCTACCTTTGGAATAGTCCAATTTTGAAGAGTTTGCTCAATTTTTGCAATTTGAGTTTCTTTTGAATTGAAATCATTTTGAACAGATTTTTGATCAATTTCTTCTTTATCAAAAAATTTTGACATATTTGAATCTTTTGAACTAGAACTACCATCTTTTGAACCACTACCTTTGCTAAACCAGTTAGACATGAAAGACATAATTGAATGAAGTTTGAAAACAGTAATCTTACCACTGTAGACACAATGCTACAGGAAATACAGATGCTTGACCAAAGCCTACAAACGGGACCACCCCAAACGCCTACCCCGGCTGACACAGGCTGACCAACGTCTATTCAGCAGACATCCATGGCTATACAACAGTATGACCTTTGACACTGTAAGGACAGTGTATATATATATATATATATATATATATATATATATTCTTTTTTTTTTTTTTTACTATCCTCACCTCTCTAGTTTGGCAAAATTTCACCAATCGCAGTTCAACATTTCAATAAACAAGGATTCTCCATTAAATTTGATTGCTTCAATCTCTAAGCTTTAACTAGGCTAACAACATCTTATCAAACGTCGATTTTTCTTAAACATGTGTTTGTGACTTAATTAAGGCATTTGGTGCGTCTTCTGTCTTATGCACCTGCATTTTCTGATTTTTTTTTTTTGTAAGAGTAATTTTTTTTTAAACATTCTCTCCCTTAAACTTTCTAAATAATCCATGTAACAAGCTTTTAGCCGATGACTCCCAAGTCAGATGATCATAGGGCACCAGATTTTAAAGACCCTTACATGCTTAATTGCTTGAGTCATAAATGCTACGAAGAGAAGTTTTCTAATTTTTTTTTTTTTTTTTTGCCTTGATTAGTGTAATGTCCCTCATTTAACACAAATTCAAGTAAAACGACCACCAATTTGAGATTTTCACCCAATTGCATCACATTGACCTTAGACAATCCACACAAAATTTTTAATTTCACACATGTAATCCTTATTTATCTCAACATCTCCATACAACAGTGAAATCCCCCCAAACTATTCTAAATTTGGTCCAAAAATGTAAAATTCAGTGGTTTTGGGTTTATCATCTATGGTCCAATATTTCAACATATTCAATTATGAAATCAACTCATTCCTACACAATGCTTAACTTAATTCATGTGCTCAATATATATCAAATTTCAAATGAAAAGGTAAAAATTAATCTAAGCATGCAGCTTATTCACCATTCATAGATCAATTCATGATTCATTATATTCGTCATTGCCAGTTAGACCAACTAACTCACACAAGCACACAAAAATAAATTTTTCTTTTTAAAAAAAAAAAAATTGACATTTTTTTCCAACATTTTTTTTAAACCAATAAAAGCACACAAAAACACAAAGAAAATGAAAACTCGTGTTTTCCATCCCCAAACTTAAACTATACATTGTCCTCGATGTCTTTAATCCTAAATCTGCATATAAAGGGGTGGGGAAGAAAATGAATCCCCTAATATGGCATGTAATTCAATGGCTAGCTTTTATATTGCTCATATTGGCTCATTGGTCAATTTTGGTGAAAATGTTTCGCGACGTCATGTTCCTGAAAAATCAAATAAAGCATTAAGATCAAATAATTGGAACAAGTGTTACTTAACTTTAACATCTACTAAATCAACTCGCATATCGAAGATCTAAGAAGAAGAGGGATATGGATAAGGAGTCACAAATAAACTTAAAATAAGTTAAACTATCCTAAAACCTAAAAACAAAATAGATCAATAAGGGAAAAAGTTTGGGTTGCCTCCCAAAAAGCGCTTCTTTAACGTTATTAGCTTCACTTTGTGCCGCGATTACTCTGAAACAGTGAGTTCAATACTTTCTTTGGCAGTGGGAAAATCCTCCACGTAGTGTTTGATGCGTTACCCATTAATCTTGAAATTTCCCTTTGTTGGGTGGTGTAATTCAACTGTACCGTAGGGAAACACTTGGGATACTGTGAAAGGTCCAGACCATCTTGATTTCAATTTTCCTAGGAATAGCTTAAGTCTGGAGTTGTACAAGAGTACTTGATCCCCCACTCTGAAAATTCGTTGTCGAATATTCTTGTCATGCCACTGTTTCGTTCTTTTTTTGTAGATTGATGCATTTTCATAAGCTTCTCTTCTGAATTCTTCCAATTCGTGAAGTTGTAATATTCTTGTTTCTCCGGCCTTTTCTAAGTCCATATTCAACTGCTTCAATGCCCAATATGCTTTGTGTTCAAACTCAACTGGTAAGTGGCAAGCCTTCCCAAATACTATTCGGTATGGTGACATTCCAATCGACGTCTTGTAAGCGGTGCGATAGGCCCACAAAGTATTGTCCAATTTTTTGGACCAATCTTTATGGGATGCATTCACCGTGAGTTCCAAAATCCTTTTCAACTGCCTGTTGAATGTTTCAACATGTCCACTTGTCTGAGGGTGATAAGGTGTCGCTATTCGATGTTGTACTCCATATTTAGCAAGAACCGCTTGGAATAACCGGTTACGGAAGTGAGTTCCACCATCACTGATGATGGATCTTGGAGCTCCATAGAGGTTGAAGATATTTTTTTTATGAAATCCACCACTACCCTAGCATCATTGGTCGGTAATGCCTTTGCTTCCATCCATTTGGAGACATAGTCCACTGCCACTAGGATATATCGATTGTTATAGGACGATGAAAAATGTCCCATAAAATCAATACCCCAAACATCGAATAACTCCACTTCCAAAATATTGCTTAAGGGCATCTCGTGGCGAGCAGAAATGTTACATGTTCGTTGACACTTATCACACGATTTGCACAAACTGGGACAGTCCTTAAATAACGTTGGCCAATAGAAACTGCTTTGAAGTACCTTCGCTGCAGTTTTAGTCGAGCCAAAATGCCCTCCATATGCCGAAGCATGAACTCTGGAAAGTATTGGTTTCATCTCATCCTCGGCACATGATAAGTGTATTTTACACACTTATATAGGTCACAAAATATGGAAAATTGTTGATGTATATGTTGAAATATGACTTAATTCAATATAATTTGTATTTGTAGGATTACATTAATGGATGAAATGAAAAGTATGAGAAAATGAACGAAAAATGGCCAAAATGGAAGAATATAAACTCCGAGGACCAAAATGTAATTATTCAAAAGATGACCCCAATGACGAATCAAGCATGAGGTTGAGTTAAGTAACATATGGTGATACCATGGGATGTTAGAAGAAGAAGAAAGAGAAGAAATCAAGGCCAAAAGGTGGATGAAACCAATTTCGGGACAAAAGTGAATCAAAGGAAAAACAATTTCTACCATGCAGTCGCATGGTAGAAAATCCATACAGTTGCACAAGCATCTACAGGAGTTGAACAATAAAATTTTGTATAACCATGCTGTCGCATGAGTTTATACCATGTAGTCGCATGGTTCATTCTGAGCGCGAGTTTTTTGGTTTCCTTATTTGAATCAAACACTTATGGTAATACATTTAGGACTTTTTTATAACCCTAATCTCATCCAAAAAGAGGGGCTACGTATTCTTAGAGAGAAAAACACCATTGAAGAGCAAGGAAGAGGGCGAGAACAAGGGATTTCATTCAAGATTCAAGATTTTAACCCTAATTCTTAGTTTTTGGGTAATGTCTTCTCTTTATTATTTTTATTGTTATTTTGTTTTATCCATGTTAGGCTAGACTTTTCATCTATTAGGTGAATGATGAATTTCGCATTGTGATCTTTTAATTCTATTTTGCAATTTGATATTCAAAAACGTTTGATGGATGTTGAATGATTTATATACACTTTCTTGCCTCCATGATTATAGTGCACGATAATTGTGTGAGTTTGGGTGGTTTATTTTATGTATTCGAAAGAAGGAAAATAAACTCAATAAAGTATAAATCATCGTTTTGTTCATAAAGGATAGAAATATACCGATATGCATTACGTGAATCTCTAAGTGTTTACAAAACTTTATGCATTCTTATATATTGCATTTGTCATAAAAATATAGTCAAATGGTATACTAGAATATGTTCAATTCTATTCGAAAGAGATTGTTGGATAGGTTAGAAATATTGATTCTTCAACCAATTCCTCATGTTGTCAAATTGTGAAATATGGGTTAAGGGTGAACTTTGCTTGGGGATTCGGGATTCTAGTACGCTTTTCATATATTAATTTCATTAACTTTTGCATTCAATCATTATTCTTGCATTTAGATCGCAATTTTAGTTTAAATCGCATATTAGTCATAATTTTATCATAAAATTACAAAAAATAATTATCTTGAGTTTAATAGATTCGGTTAAGGTCGACATAATAAAAATCACTTTAAATCAATCTTCGTGGAAACGATACTCGAAATTCTTGAATTTCCACTTTATTACTTGTGAACGATCCGTACAATTGCGGGATTTAAATTCGAAACATATTTTCGTGAACAACACACATCTTCTAATAATCTCATCTGCCCCTCTTCTGTATAAATGTGGATCATCCTAATAATAAAATTTCTCTGCACAGTTTTCTTGCTTTGACTTTTCATTGTTCTCTTTCTTCTTCTTTTTCGTCCCTTCTTTTCTCTTTCTTTCTCTCTCTCTCTTTTTTATCTTCTTTCTCTTTCCTCTTTCCTGTAGCCTTTTTTTGCCTGCAATTCGTCTCGATTTTTTTTTCTTCTCTTCTGTCCGTCCTCCCTTGCGTGAATCTATCTGTCTATTTATTTTTCCTCCAACTATTGTGTTATAGGGTAATTAGAATTCCAAGTCCAATTAGATTTGAGTCCAAATCAAAGTAAAGCCCAATTTAATAATAACTCCCACTTCTTTCTTGCCATCTTAAATTGTAATTTGCACCAATGTCCAACATTAATTTAGAATGTGCATTCTAGCCCTTCAATTTCCAACGTGTGAAAAATTATCTCCAAAATTGCCGATTTCATTCAATTTCATCATTCTTTTATTTTCAATTGTTTCGAGCGAATCCATAACTAAAAACCAAAAAAAAAAAAACCCAAGTTAAGTAAAATTTAATGATTTGACGACATAAAAATTTAGTAATTTGATCCAAATAAATGCACAAATTGCACTCATCAAGCACGGATGGATTTCCTTCTAAACAATTGTTATTTGACCAAAAAAAATAGGAAGTGACACTAACTTAAAAAGAGCAAAACGATCTCTCTGTATTATCTTATTTAGCATAACTAGTCAAAATTGAACGTACTTTGCAAGTTATTTTGAAATACTTTATAAATGTTGTAAAAGTAATATTTGATATCAATTTGTTATGAGGATTTAATGAGTCTCAAACGAACTAAAGAAAATAAAGTTTAGAACATAAATTTAAGAGAAGAAAATTGTATTTTCAAAATTCAACTTCTATTATTTAATTTTTTTATGACGATGAAATACTACAATTGAGCAACATTTTTTTACTATATTTGGTACATAAAAATTAATTGTTAAAACATAAATTTAAATAGTCATTAAAATTCCTAGATACATGAATAAAAATAAATTCATCTATTATAACTCTAAAATTGTGTAGATCAGCATTCATTAAGTCAAGATTCATTGAGTTTAGATTATTGTGAATGTTAATTAATTAAGAATTAATAACACGAAATTCATACATAACAAGAATTTAATATATTATAGATTTTGTAATATTTATTATATATTGAAAAATGAAAACTAATATATTATTGAAATAATTGAATTGTAATATGGTTAAAATTGTCCTAAAAATGATTGCACGTTATTCTAAAATACTTTATAAGTACTTATAAAGTAACATTTGATACCAATTTGTTGGGAGGATTTGATGAGTCTCAAATGAACTAAAGAAAATAAAATTTAGAATAGAAATATAAGAGCAGAAAATTATACTATCAAAATTCAACTTCTATCTTTCACCCAGCCCATACTCATATCCTATCTTTCCGAGTTGTTTTTGGCCACCTCCACCTCCCATTAAAGCATCACCCACTTCTTCATGCCCACCCAATTATCATCAACCTATGGATCTAGGGAGTCGATTTGGTTTTCGACGAAATCAAATATGTTTAACTCTGATTTCGTTGAGAAAGACGAGGAAGAAGATGAATTTGAACTTTGAGATACCAAACAAGCCTCCACCAACAATTTTGAATGTTGTTACTTAGGCAATTCACATGAGCCTCAATTTGAGATACATAGTGTCATTAAGCTTTCAATAAATTGAGGTATTGGCCTACTCATTAAATGGTTAACAATTGATTAATATTATTGTACATAGAGGAATATGATTAGCAGCCTCGTATTTTGTCCCTGTTTGGTAGGGATTAACATTTAAATTTTAATCGAAATCAAAGAAAATAATTAATTTTAGCCACATATTTCATGGACTCACAACTTTTTAACATCATATTTCATTATCTCTTATCAAAATCTAATTTTAATTCCTACCAAATAGGGGTTATATTTCACAGTTTTATTATATGGCAAGGTGACCATTATTACTCAATTAGCAGCGGATATTGTTATTGATTGACTTATTTACCATTAATAGAAGTTTCATTTTCATTTTCATTTTTTCTAATACTCACCCCTTTACTTGGCACACTTAAACTTATCTTTTTGAACTAGAGCTTCTTATCATTGGAGAAGGCTCGGAAAACCTTTACTTTATTGATGAGAAACATTTTGACCGAGCATGGCCGGGTGTTAATAAATGATTTGAAGAGTTTTGTCTTTTTTTCATATTTTGGAACAACTTGAGCCCCTGTTTGGTGCAGCTCTTTTAGAGGTTTCTATCATATTTTGCTAGATTGATGTCTGTCGTTCAAAATTAAAAATTAAGTCTACAAAAAAAAATTGTTTGAGTAGGCTAAGTAAGGTGACATACCTTTCATCCAAGTTCCCAACTTTACCCTCTACAAACATGTTCAAAGGACCAAAATGTCCCTTTCAAATAAATGCATCAAACCAACCTCTTTTGACCTCCATTGAAGGGCAAAATGGACATTAACAAAACAAGCAATAAATTTGTTTTGAAGGTTGCTTTCTTTTTTCATAGAAATCCTACAACATTGATTTAAAAAATAAAAATGGATCTATATTACCATAATAAAAAATCAATTTTTTGGATGAATAATTGTACCAGATAGGGGCTAAATCTCATTCACAAAAAATAGGATGTGACATAAACTTTAAAAAAAAAAAAAAATGATTTCTCCGTATTATGTTATTTGGCATAATGAAAAAGAGTAAAAAAAGAAAAAACAAAGTAAAAAAAAAAAAAATTGAAAATTGAAATAAAATAAAATGGTCATTCTTTTTCCACCAAGCCCATACTCATATCCTATCTTTCTCACTGGTCTTCGGGCACCCCCACCTCCACCTCTACTTCCACCTCACTCATCCCCATCCCATCGGAACACCACCCACTTCTTCATTCTCACCCTGTTACAATCAACCTTTAGACCCAAGGAGTCGAATTGGTTTCCGACGAAACTAGAGATGTGAAGTTTGATTTGACCGAGAAAGATGAGGAAGAAATTGGATTCTAACTTTGAGATACCAACAAGCCTCTACCAAAATTTTGATTGATGTTACTTAAGCAATTCACATGAGCCTCAACGGTAATTTGAGATACTAAATGATAAGTGTATTTTTACATACTTATTAATATCTAAACATGCTTATTATTCATAAAAAAAATTAGCAAATTTCTACTCACAATTATGTAATTATTACTTTTGTCGGTAAAAATCATCTAAAGAAATAGAACAAGGCAAAAGGAGGATCAAAATGAACAAGACCAGAAAGTTTAAGGACCTTGAATGTAATTTATGGAGGGCGCAAATGAGATGAAGTCAAAATCTGATGACCAAATTGTATAAGATCAAGGTTGAGGGACCTAATGTGCAATTATCTAAGGGACTTAGCTGCAAAATAAAACCAATTTATGGTTTTGGGCGGAGAGGCGCTACTTTCAAAAACTTGGGGCTGTTCTAATTATTTTGTATAATTCCAGGGACTTAGGTTGCTAGTTTTGAATTGTTTGTTTTTAAAGTGTGAAATTAGGAAGATGGGTCTTCTGCTGCCCTTTTTTCTTTTCATTTTCATTTTTTTTCTTCTTTCTTTTTCTTTCCATTTTACTTGTAATATTGGGGTAAAATCAAGAGCACAAGGTAAATACATCTAAAGAGTTGGAGAAATTTTGGGAAAATCAAGAGCTAGCCATTATCTTCACAAATCTAGCCAAACAAGAGTTTTATCTATAATCGTGTTATTTCTTCTTTATTTTCTTCTATTGGTGATATATTGTATGGATATTCTCCTTTGTTATCACATATATAAAATGGGTTAAATTATTTGTGTTAGGATTTATGGTTGAAATTTAACCCAACTTTAATTAATTTTAATATTTGTCTTTTAATGTTAAAATGGTTATTTTCATGTGTATTTGTTATTATGTTGGATTTTTCTCATTTATTTGGTCATTAAATGATTGAGTTTAGTAATTTGTTCATCGTTTGAGAGAAGATTGTACATTTTAGACCAAATAGTAAATACTTTAGATTTTTGTAGGGGATAGAGATATACCCATAACCTTAGGTGACCAATTAAACTATTTTTACAAAGATTTAATGCAGTTATTTGATTTTGATCGACATAGAGATACAGTAGGTTAACCAATCAATTAGGGTTAATTTCGCTCAAGAGAGGTAATTAACTAAACTTGAAAAATCAAGTCTAACATAGTAAATGAGTAATTTATTAATTGACTTGAGGATAAATTAATTAGGTGACGGTCAAGCGAAACCATGAATTCCAACCACGTTTTTCTCCAAAATTTTCCAGTATTTATGTTTTCTTGTTTTGTAAATTTTAGTTAATTTTCCTTATTTTTCAAAATTAAATTTTATTGTGTGTTTGTTTTTATTGTTAAAATTAAATTGACCAAAGTTGTGTAATTGAAAGTAAACATTTCTCGAGTGATCGACAACCTGAATTCAAAAAGTCTACTTTATTACTTGAACGCAACATGTGTAGTTGCGGTACATAATTTTAGCGAACACAAAACTCCGAATGGGACCGAGTTTTTGTTAGCCAAGGGGCTTTCTACCTTATGTATTCAAATCCCTAGTCGTTGTGTTAAGATGCTTGAACAATGTTCTTGTAGGGATGTCATTTGTGATTTTAGCCAGGTTAATTGGATCATAGAGTGTTAAAGCAAGGGAAGACATCCACTAATGATGATGGATCAACTTAAGAGAAAGAGAAACTAGTGAATTAGGGTGATGACGCGGGCAGTAGTAAATGTACTTCGAAGTAATCGGGATTATACCTCCCCATCCCCACCCCAATAATGTTTATTTCTTCCTCATTCTTTTACTTTGGGATTTACAATTTTCTCTTTTCTTTTTTAGCCCAATTTGTTTAGTTAAAAATGTTGATAAAAAAAAAAAATTAAGTCCAAGTGAATAACTAATTTTAATCAAAGATTTCATGTGAGTCACAACTTTTATCAAATTTCCATCTACAATTTCATAGTCTTTTACCAAAATCTATTAAAAACTAGATTTTTAGCTAAATCAAATAAGGGCTAAATAAGAAAATGATAATCACGAAGGGCAATGTTCTTCTTGCAATGGCACAGAATTTTACTTTGTTGGATCAACAGTTAACCATAGCTTTTGGTTAGATTTCATTTATTTATGAATTAACTGTATTGAGTTCGGATCTCTAGTTTTGCCGAAAACTAGATTAAATATATGGTTTTAAAGGTCGATAGCTGCAAAGTGGGGGTAGGAAAGTGGATGGTGACAAAGTGGGAATGGGGATGAGGGGGTAGAAGTGGTGGTGAACGGGGAGACAAGTGGAAGTAGGGGTGGGGCAGAAAAAGATGACCATTTTATTTTATTTTATTTTATTTTTAATTATTTCCCTACTTTTATTTATTTGTTTGTTTATTATTTTGAATAAAATAATATGGAAATGCCATTTTGCCTTCTTTAAACTGGTTAAATAAATGTTCATTCCTAATTTTTTGGTCAACTAACGAGTTTTTGGATGTAAACCATCCATGAGACCTATCACTGCATATTAATTTAAATGTTTGGGACTTTAGGCATAAAAAGAAAGGTTTGGGACCTCACTACAATTTTTTAAAGGGTTGAAACCACTGATCCTCTGGTGCAATTTACCCTTTTCACTGTTGATATTATAATTGAAAGGGTTTTCTTTACTCCATCCTACCATATAAGCATCAATTCGTATGTGTGAAGCTTGAATGCATGAATAAATCGTTGTATCCTCCCTTGCTTCCAATTAATGGATCTCGATATAAGGGACAAAACAATATGAAGGAGCGGTGTAATCAATCTCACTCTCTATTCTCCTCCCCTTTAAGACTCGCTTTGACTTTTTCTTCAATTAAAGAATCAGGGGCAAGATGGGGAGTGTTTCTTTTAAGTTCTCGATCGAGTTGTAACTAATGGACGAGTGAATGAGGTAAGAGCTAGTTGGGTTCCTAGCCCCAACTAAATCTGAAAATTAAGGGTCGTTTGATTAGCGTTTCATTTTTAAGTTTGAGATTTGAGTAAATTTCTAGTTTTCTATTTTGATGGTTCATTTTAAAATTGCCGAAAACGTGTATGATTTTTCATTCTAAAAATTTCTTTCTCAAAACAGAAATCTGAAAAAATATGTTAATGCTTTATGATATTTTATTCCATGAAATTTGATAATTCAATAAAAATAGAACGTTTCTATGTTAATATTAAGGATAATTGCAGCAATAGCCCAAACATTTCACTTTATATCGGACTTTACTTCAACCTTCACTTCGCGATATCCACAGTCCCAAACATTTTATTTTGTTGCAACACAAGGACAAATGGATAGATTTGACCGTTAGTTGGCTAATACAATGAAAAATTGACTAAATTTAACCAAACCGAAAAGGGTAAAATAGTAATTTTGTAATTTCTCAAATTTAACAATCAAAATCATTTAATCACCAAAAAAAAAAAAACAGTTGATGTGTCACCCTAACTACTCCATTCCATCTCACCCCAGCCAAATCTTCATCATCTTCGATATCCTTGCCTTATCCTCCCAACCCCAACCCCACATTCTTCACCATTCTGGCCGAATATCAAAACTTCATTCCCAATAGCATAAGCAGATGCTCGACAAATCCTCTAATTCCAAATCAAACCCTTTGTCCACAAGAACATATTTTCCATATACTTCTAGGCATCCATACTGAAATAAACACTATCCCAATCACCACTGAAAAACCTAATCACTGAAACTGTGAGTGACTCGTTACATTTTTACCTTCCCAAAACCCATTTGAAGAAACCCTTAGATTCTCTGGAATTACAGGATCGTTGAAAATTCTTGGTAGCTTCTAGCATTGTACATTGGTTGTTCAATGGAAACCCATAAAGATAAGGATTTCAAAAAAAAAAAAAAAAATCATTGTAAGAAAGATTTAAACCCACAATCATTTTTTTGGTCAACTAACGGTCAAATGGATAGAACCATTCGTCCTTATGTTGTTACAAAATGAAAAGTTTGAGATTGTGGGTGATATAAAGTGAAGGTTGAGGTAAAACTTACAAAATACTGAAAGGTTTGGGATCGTTATTGTAATTATCCCTTAATATTATCAACTTCTGCATTTTAAAGTTGATTAATCTTACCATTTTTCCTTGTTATAAGAGTGAAATAAAAACAAACAAATAAATAAGTTCAAGTAAACATAGAAAATAAAAAATAAAAATCAAGAACATATTTTCCATATACTTCTAGGCATCCATACTGAAATAAACACTATCCCAATCACCACTGAAAAACCTAATCACTGAAACTGTGAGTGACTCGTTACATTTTTACCTTCCCAAAACCCATTTGAAGAAACCCTTAGATTCTCTGGAATTACAGGATCGTTGAAAATTCTTGGTAGCTTCTAGCATTGTACATTGGTTGTTCAATGGAAACCCATAAAGATAAGGATTTCAAAAAAAAAAAAAATCATTGTTAGAAAAATTTAAACCCACAATCATTTTTTTTGGTCAACTAACGGTTAAATGGATAGAACCATTCGTCCTTATGTTGTTACAAAATGAAAAGTTTGAGATTGTGGGTGATATAAAGTGACGGTTGAGGTAAAACTTACAAAATACTGAAAGGTTTGGGATCGTTATTGTAATTATCCCTTAATATTATCAACTTCTGCATTTTAAAGTTGATTAATCTTACCATTTTTCCTTGTTATAAGAGTGAAATAAAAACAAACAAATAAATAAGTTCAAGTAAACATAGAAAATAAAAATGAATGACTTGGACTAATAAATTTTTGAACAATGCTGAGCTGCAACACCCTTCCTGATAGGCCCCTCACAATGGGGGGAGGGGGGATTTTTTTTTCTTTTTTAATTCATATGGGTCCCGTATGGGTTCCACCACAAATGAGGATGTCAACCGAAGTGTCAAATTTAATCTGACAAAATGACATTTTCCTAATTTTTTTCTATGTTCATTAAAGTACTTGGACTAATAAGAACTTTGATAATTTTTATATTTTTACAATTTCTATTTTTCTAGAATTTTTTTTTAAAAAAAATTATTATTTTAGAATTTTTTATTATTTTTAGAATTTTAAATTTAATTTTCAAAATTTTTATTTTTTCTTAGAAAGTATAATTAGTCCATGTTCAAGAAAGTTTTTGAGTTTGGTAAAGGAAAAAGCCCGATGACACAACATACTTGGGTTAGAAAATCCCGAGGACGTCATCACCACATTATTATAAGAACTCTATTGCCAGTCCTCGAGATACATCAAGGATTTTATTAATCCCGAGGATGAATGTTAAGAGTTTAGCGAATATCGATCCTCGAGACTAAAAAGCTCGAGATAATAATTATGACCATATCAGTGGTCTCCGTGCATCCATTCCTAGAGCTCGAGCATAGGGTGGATGCGTACAGGTCAGGTATTATGTCTTGGGCCATAGGACTGTTCGATAACTCAAAATAAGCGTTGAATGGTCGGAGCAAAGTAGGGGGTTATTGAGGTTCCTTAGATGTGCGACACGTGTCAAAATCCAATGGTCCAGATTGTGACCTTTGGTCTCCCATTTCCACGCCTATATATACCTCATTTACCATTCATTTTTCACTTTTCACTTGTTGTAAATTTTCCTCTGCAAGATCGAGCACGAGCACATTCCTTAGATACTTTTTGGGTGTCGGGTAATTTTTAAGGTAAGGCTCAAGACCTTAAGTTATTTTCTTAGTTTTTATTGGAAATGATGTCGAGTTGTGAGGATAACTGGGGTTCTGGTAGTTCAAGTAGTAGCGAGGACGTAAGAACGTCGATTATTCCTATAGTGATCTCTCTAGGCGCCCAACCTAGGTACCAAAGCCATGCCGAGTTCAAGTTCCCTAATGAGGATTATAGGTTTAAGGAACACTTAGCCATGGAAGATGTTCGAGAGTTCGGGCTAAAGCCTAATTGTGACATTGGGTCGCCTGACCCCGATGATTGGATGGTGCAAGATCGTGAATGAGAGTTTATCAATTTTAAGGACTCTCTAAATTCCAGGTTTACGTGGCCCTTGCACCCTTTTTTTACAGGTCTCTTAGTCGAGCACTCCATATGCCCGGAGCAGTTAGTGCCCAACGCATAGAGGATGCTCATTTATTTCTTTATTGTCTGTCGATACCTGGGCATCACGTTTTACCTCGACCTATGTAGAATGGTGTTCGAGCTTAAACAACTTCCCCAATACACATGTTTTGCCTACCTATTGACTCGAGGTGGGTTTAGAGTCCCGACAATGCCAAGTTTGTTAAAAGGGATGGAAAGATTGGTGGTTTTATGCAGTCACTCGAAATCCTGACCTTTCCTTTTGGTCGAGGTAGGAGATCCCAGATGCTGCTAAGTTTTGTGAGGGTCAGGCCTACTTTGAGTTATTAGAGCGGGATAGGAAGATGCTCGAGGAGCTCGATCCCTTAGTGTCGGACATGAAGACCCTCGCCTGGGACGAGTTTTTAGACCTCGCTGGTGTAAGATACGTTGAGGGTAGGGCTTTGTTCTTTAGTTTCTCCTCCCCCTTTCTTCAACGTTATAGTCGATCTAATAAGTTGTTAGTTTTGTACAGAAATGTCTTTCGATCCCTCGGCCCTTCGCAAGTTTGTGAACTCAAAAGCGAAGGCTCCTCAGCCCTCGGCCACAGCCCCGATGAAAGGAAAGAAAAGGCCTTGGCCTTCAAAATACGATGAGTCTTTGAGGGGACCCGACAGACCTCTTAGTCCCGGCGGCCTGACCCATGCCTCAGGGCAACCCGACAACCAACTTCTTTTACTAGTGAGTTACCTCCTCGTCGTACCCCTGAGGTCGTAGACCTTGAGGATGATTGTTTCCCTTCAGTGGCTTCGGTCATTGAGAACTTCAAGTACTGTCACTTGGTCCTGAGCTTAGTGGCCAAATACAGAGGTGATGTGGGGTTCGATGAAGGGATGAAGGCTCTCGAGTTTCTCACTTTGAAGGTAAAAACTAGACCTTGTTCTGAATGTGTTTATTTAATTTTCTCGACGTTAATGCTCGTCCTTTTGTTTCGACAGACCCTGAGTGTTGCTCGAGAGCCTTTCTCTACAAAGGATGGATGAATCCCATAAGATGGTCGGGCTCATGGAGGCAGTCGAGCTGAGGGATAAGAGAATTGCAGACTTAAGGGCTGAGCGTGAGGTTTTATAGAAAGAGCTTGATGATGCCCGGAGTGAATTACGCCGAGCTCGAGACGAAGTGGGGGCAACTAAGGATGAGGCTGAAAGGGCGAAGCTTGAGCTCGAGCGAAAATGTAAAGAGCATGAAGCCAAGCAAGTGAGGCAAGAGAGCAAGCTCGGGAGGAGTTCAAGACGTCAGAGGAATGTGATAGGCTCAAAACTGAATATGCCTCGGGAATGTTAAAGAGGCTCGAGCATTTCTTCGAACCAAGCTCCCTCATTTTTAGCCCGACAACTTAAATTTTTTGCCCGATATGTCGTGAGTCTCAAGCTGTCTGATTTTGAGGATGCTGTCAAGAATGAGGGTGAGGACGACGATGTCGAGATTGACATGGTGACCTCTGACCAAGCTCTTGAGCATGACGACTTAGATTAGGCATTCATTTTACATTCCTCTTACCCCGAGCTTCATTTTTGATGATGTATAAATTTTAATTTTGTCAAGTACATTGTCCAACCACTTCCGGGTTTTTATGTATCAATTTAATTGTTGATATACTCGATCTTTTAGTTTTGAAAATATTATGCGTGTATTTCTCGATCATATAGTTATTGATTAGTACGACGTCAAGTTCGAGCTTAACACCAAATAATTAAACCCGAGCCTTAAGGCTGGTATGTTCCAACAATATTTGATCTCGAAGACTGGTTCGAACTTAATAATTATTCCCGAGCTCTAAAGTTGGGATTTAACAAAAGTTTAGACTCGATGTTTAGACTGGTGTGTTCCAACAATACATTTGCCTTACTATTATTAGCTCGGGTGATTTTCAAAATTTCACAATTCTTGAATCGTCTTTGAAGATCACGAACTTTCAAATAGTACAAGCTCATCTTTTCATCTTTTATTTTGAATGCTCGCCAACGACAAGTTGCGAATCACTGAAAAGCATGATATATTCAATTTAAAGGCTATTGGCGAGGTCTAAAGCAATAACTATTGCCTCATATTCCGCCTAATTGTTGGCAGCTTTGAATTCAAATATAAGTGTGCACTAAATTTCTGTTAGCTTGTCTGGGTTGTTAATTATGACAGATGTCCCCGAACCCGAGGTATTAGATGCTACATCCATAAATATTTCCCAAGTGTTAACCTCAGTGGTCGAATTATACTCTGGCCCCGAGGTCTTAGGGTGAGCTCTGAGATGAAGTCGGCTAAGAACTGTGCTTTAATAAAAGGCTAAGGCTTGAATTCTATATCGAATTTACTAAGTTCAATTGCCAATTTTAACAATCTTCTTGAGAGTCGGGCTTCTGGAGTATTTGTTTGATTGGTTGGTCCGTGAGCATCGCAATTGGATGTGATTGAAAATATAGTCATAGCTTTCGTGCTGCCACAACCAGGGCAAGGGCAAGTTGTTCAGCCAATGTGTACCTGGTTTCCGTGCCAAGTAACACCTTCCTTACATAATATATGGGTTGTTAAGCCTTTTTAACTTCCTTGACCAGTACACCACTTACTGTGTTTTGAGAAACGGCTAAGTACAAAAACAATGTATCTTCAGGGTCGAGTTTTGTCAGAACTGGCAGAGTTGCCAATGTTTGTTTGAGCTCTTCAAAATCCCTTTCACATTCTTCATTCCATGGATATTAAGGCATGTATCTTGTCTGCATTAGCTTCGATTCCCCTATGCGTGATCATAAAGCCCAAGAATTTACCTGAGGCCGCCCCAAAAGTGCACTTTGCTGGGTTTAACTTCATCTTATACTTTCGAATTGTAGTGAACACCTTCTCAAGGTCGGCGATATGTTTATCCACCTGTTTACTCTTGACCACCATGTCGTCAACATAAACCTCGATATTTTTCCCGATTAAATCAGCAAAGACTTTGTTAATAAGCCTTTGGTATGTTGTCTTTGCATTTTTCAAACCAAATGGCATGACCTTATAACAATATATGGCATAGTCAGCTATGAATGATGTCTTCTCTTGGTCCCCCCAGCCATAAGGATCTGATGATAGCCTGAGGATGCATCAAGAAAGCTGTACAATTTGTGGCCTAATGTTCTATCTAAAAGTTTGTCAATCCAAGGTAGGGAATAGTTGTCTTGGAGACATGCTTTGTTAAGATATGTAAAGTCAATACACACCCTCCATTTGCTGTTAGCTTTCTTGACGAAAACAACACCAGGGGGCCAATCGGGGTATTGAACCTCCTGAATGAGCCGAGCATTGATAAGTTTATTAATTTCTTCACAAATAACCTCTCAACGATCTGCCCCAAATTGCCACTTCCTTTGCTTAACTAGTTTAGCCCATGGTCTAACATTGAGTCTATGAACTACAACCCTGGGATCGATCCCAGGAATGTCCTCAATCTTCCACACGAATAGATCAATGTTACGAGACAGACACTTAGAAAATTCAACCATAAGAATAGCGTCAAGATCCCGACCAACTATCACTTTTTTGCCATACTCGAGCTCGACCGCTATCAATTCTTCCACTGGAGCAAATCTCTCTTAATGCTCGAGCTCAAGCTCAGGAGTTGATAGTTGCATGATTTCAATTTTTATTCCTCGAACGCTAGTTACATAGCACTGCCTTGCTACTATTTGATTCCTACGCACAATCCCTACACCGTTACTTGTAGGAAACTTCACAGCCAGGTAGAAGGTGGATATAATGACTTTGATTTTATTGAGTAGTGGTCTCCCAAGGATGACTTCGTCGCTCGCAAACGCCAATGGCAACTGTCATCGACGCAGACAATCGTCAACAATGACTTGTTTGATTTCTTATCTTTGAATTCAAAGTTGTATTTCAGTGCAATTCGATGTGAAACTTCGTGCAAATCTTTCTTTGTTTCAAATAGTTGATCGACGTACAAATCCTCATAATCGAGAACCACACGTGAAGAATTAGATGACGGTCCACTCGATCCAACCCCTACGTTCCCACCCAACTTATGTTTCTGACGGGATGAAACAATCAAATCCTCATTTGTAAATTCATTGTCATTCTCATTGTTGTGAACTACCGATGGAATTTTGTGTGTAATAGTGATATCACGATGATGAACAACTGCTCAGGAATAACCACATCATCCCCACGAGTTATCTCCACCGTCTCCCAAAAATCATTGGCATTGTGATCCCCTCAATTCGAATTTTCCTGTTCAACTTCGGCGACATCCTTCCTCACTAAAGTCACCTAAAGAGGAGTCGTGTACATTTTATTCAATTCAAATAGATAATTCACTTCTTCATCACTAGTAACCTTCATAGGTGGAATCGAAATCTCAGTTCCATATCATACCAAGAGGGGTCGACATTAAGTTTGTTTTGTAAATCATGGTATATTTTCGCATATGTTGTATTCTCTGTTATGGAAATTGGAGTACTACCACATTTATCGCTTATCCATCTCCATACACATTGATCTTTCTCATCAAAGAAAATATATAGTTGAAAATTCGGCTTTTAATAGGAATTAAAAAAAAAGCGAAACAGCCTAAACAAAAATTTTTAAAAGAAAATACATAGTCGAAAATTCGGCTTTTAACAAGAATTAAAAAAAAAAAGCCGGTTGTTTGTTGGCTGTTTAAACATCCGGCCGGTTGTTTAAACAGTCATCCAACTGTTTCTCACCAGATTTATTTCATTTGAAAGATGAAGATGAATTCTTTTTTCTCGTTCATGTCTAAAAAAATTATAGATCTGTTAAAATTTTTTTATCTACATTAATTATCTATATCAAAATAAATTTGACGATTAAAACGTATACTGATTTAACAAAAAACGAAATTAAACATACGTAAACATACTTATCGATTCGAAGTGATTGATATGAAAAAAAAATTTCAGGTTTCAGCGTTTGATAAATTTTTTAGATTTTAAGGTTGAAACAGATGAAAGATGAGAGAGTTTTTATCTGTGTTGAAATAAATAGATAATAAAAATTAGTTGATTTTGAAATTTTACGTAGCGAGTGTTTGATTTTTATTTGTTTACTAAAGGATAGTATTATCTTTTAAACAAAATAATATTTTGTAATTATTTTATATACTTAAGTGCGTTTTTATCTTTTTATTAAGTGCACTACAATTTTCTTATTTACTTAAATATCCTTAAGTAAAATTACATAATTAGGGTTTTAATATACTTTTTAATTAAATAAATTATTGTCACACCACAAATATAAAACCTAGAGCTTGTTTGGGAGGAATTAAAATTCAAAATATAGTCGTTATTGGGTCTCACTCGTCTAATAAAAGTCAACAATAACGATTATATTTTCAATTTTAATTAGATTTTAATTCCTCACAAACAAACTCCTAATTTCTTTCTTTCTTTTTCCTTAACATCTCATTATTGAGTTGGAACAATTGGATGGAAGAATATCATCTTTCTGACACGTACTCATTAAGCGCCTCATCGAACGCAATCTATTCCACCATTTATCTTTCATTTTATTCATTATGCTTGAGGTATTTTCATTAATTTGCTGTAGCAAGGGAGAGGACTGAGAAACATTCAAAAACTCCCTTGCCGTCAAAAATTGGCTCAACTCACCATCTTGAAGATTACCTGGCTTGCCCTCCTCCCCAATATCATCTAAACTACTTCCACTCGCACCATGTGGATAACCAGTTCTATATACAAATTCTTCACTTGAAACAACTCCACTCGACAAATCAAAAGCATCACTGGACCAACTTGATGCAGAAGATTGGCTTAAAGAAAATTCATCCCCAGGAATCAAGGTTCCAAGTACAGTCCCACAATTCTCCATAAGTCTCCCAACATCTCCTTTGAAGACGTGTTGGTTTTTACAATCGTCAACTGGTTATGTAAATTGTCTCCTTTCAACTTATCCGAGCTCAATCCCATCCATCTAATGAATTTCCTACGTCGCTATGTAATGCTTTAAGGACTCCTCATCCATATGTCATATTCACAAATATCACTCCTAGGGCACCCATAACTCGATTTGGATTCTGCTGCAATGTGCTATGAGGCATCAAAGAATTGAGATTCTTCATCATTGTCACTGAAGTGCTTAACTTGGTTATTGTTATAACACATTCTGAGCGTAATTGAGAAGCAACAAGAATTGCCGAAGAAATTCTTAGAAACGCGAAAGAGATCGAATCGCTATTGAGCAAGCTTGAAGGAATGGTGTGGTGTGATTATAAATTTGTTCATTTTAAGTTTTTATTGAATAGTGAGTATAATTATAAATTTGTTGTGGTGTATTTATTGAAAATATATTTTAATTGTGGTGTGATTATAATGTGGTGTAATAAGTAAATTTTGTAGTGGTAATATTATTGAAAAGTTGAAAATACCGGGTCAATTTTAAAATTACCCGTCTGTTCAAATACGTCTTTAACCTATAAAATCGAGCACTTCTACTCATTATTAGTTGATTCGCTATAAGCCTCACTGGCTAAACCCTCGTGAATCTACTCAACTATCAGAAATCTTCTAGGGTTTTTGTAGATGTAGATACTGCAAAAATGTATAACAACGGACAGGAGATGTGGAACCACAACAATAATCCGGCGCCGCCGGGTACGGGCGGGAGCGGCGGAGCAGGAGCGGCACCGATTATGGCACCAGGGACTAGTGGAGTAGCTCCGCCTGGTCCAGCGCCGTCGATTACTCCTTCCTACACTGTTCTGCCGACTGAGGCCCAACTCGACGAGCGAGCCAGGAAATGGATGCAACTTAACTCGAAACGGTATAGCGATAAGAGGAAGTTTGGATTTGTGGAGACGCAGAAGGAGGATATGCCTCCTGAGCATGTCCGGAAAATCATTCGGTAAGTTTTCTAGACTCTTGATGCTGCATAATAGTTATGTTCAGCTCTTTTCTCGATCTCCTTAGTGGGTTTTTAGGGTTCCAATTCCGAATTAATAGCTTCTTGGCGAATTTATGATGGGGTAATTTGAATTGAAGATGATAAATTTAGTGAGATGGAAGTGTAAACCCTTCTAAAAGGTGCTAGAAACGCGTTCAAGTGAATTGAGCTCTTTAATTGGGCAAAAGGTAATAGGAAATTAGTTGCTAGGTGGAAGCACCAAGGATATGTGGTTAAATGCTTCCCATGTTAGTATGAAAAGGTTTCTAATACCCTGACAAACACTTTCTTTACCTATCTTTGGAGTTGGAGGAGGTTGGTTTAGTGTGGACAATTTAGACATAGAATCATATATACCTTGTCTACTATACTTCTATCAATTTAAATCTTGTATGCTATTGACATTTTTGGTTTGTGGAAGGGATGATTGGGTTCGTTTTGGTACATACAGATATCTACGTCCTTGATTGTGGCCCCTACCTTGGTTGTGCGTCTTAATCATCGTTGTCCTCCTGTTTCAGCACTCATCCTCGAGATCTTCTATCAGTTTAGATCCGACTTTTGTCAAAGACACTTTTGGAAATGGTGAATTTGATGTTTCCACCTTAGATAGCTAGAAATTGCTTCTTAGTTTATTGACTTCTAATCATACTTACAGAATCTATTAATTTGGGGAGTAGGCTACCTATTTTATTTAGAATGAACATTTAGTTATAAAATTCTTAGAACCTTATTATAGTAGCCACTACATATTTTAGAGTGTGGATGTGGTGGATTTCCATATTTTCCGTACCTTCGAAAGAAAAGAAGTTTCGGTTGCCAATTTCTTTTTGGCAATTGGATAATGAATTTTGTTATTTGCATTATGGCAGAGATCATGGTGACATGTCATCGAAGAAGTTTCGTCATGATAAGCGTGTCTATCTAGGAGCTCTCAAGTTTGTTCCACATGCTGTTTACAAGCTCCTTGAAAACATGCCCATGCCATGGGAACAGGTACTTGTGTGTTCGATCATTCCTGCAGACTGCGGTCATTGAAAATTCTCATGAATAATTTTCTGATGTGGATCATTTGAGCCATTGTTTGATGTTTGTATTATCTTCCTATGGTGTTTCTCGGATAGGTCCGTGAAGTGAAGATTCTCTACCATATTACCGGTGCTATTACATTTGTAAATGAAATACCATGGGTTGTTGAACCCATCTATCTGGCTCAGGTATGCTTCTATTTCTACACATCCCTTTTTGCTGTGTATTTGTTGGTCTCAAGTGTTGCTCCATTGCTCATGACGTTACCTCTCTGTTTTTATTACAGTGGGGTTCTATGTGGATCATGATGCGAAGAGAGAAGAGAGATCGACGACATTTCAAAAGAATGCGTTTTCCACCTTTTGATGATGAAGAACCTCCACTAGATTATGCTGATAATCTTCTGGATGTGGATCCTTTGGAGCCAATTCAACTGGAGCTGGATGAGGAAGAAGATTCAGCTGTTTATACATGGTTCTATGACCATAAGCCTCTAGTAAAAACAAAGCTTATAAATGGTCCCAGCTATCGGAAATGGCATCTCTCGCTTCCAATTATGGCAACTCTTCATCGGCTTGCTGGACAGCTGCTCTCTGATTTGATTGATCGCAATTACTTTTACTTGTTCGACATGGAATCATTTTTTACGGCTAAAGCACTGAACATGTGCATACCTGGTATGTTCAATGCTTAGTCTGTATTTTGGATGCACCTTATACTTCGTAGGAAACAATTATGGTCATGTAGATATGAAACTGTGCTTGTGTCTGTGAACCCATGGTGTATATATCTTTAAATTTTGGATGTGCTTCATACTTTATTTCTTTGTATTTTGGGGTACATAATTGCTTTTACTTGTTCGACATGGATTCATTTTCTTAAGGTTAAAGCATTGAACATGTGCACATGTGCATACCTGGTATGTTCAATGCTAAGCATGTATTTTGGATGTGCTTCATACTTCACGGGAAACAATTACAGTCATAGATATGAAATTGTGCTTGTGTCTGTGTTCCCATGGTATATATATCTTTATATCATTGTGGACATGCATTAAAGTTCTTACATAGCTTCTGATTGATTTACTTCTGTATTGGAAATGCTTTTATTGCAGTGCATTTGTGCTTTGTTTGCTCTACTTTGTGTATTTTCTGAAGACAATTCTTTTGTAGGTGGTCCAAAGTTTGAACCTTTGTATCGTGACATGGAAAAGGGAGATGAGGACTGGAATGAATTTAATGACATTAACAAACTTATCATCCGCTCGCCTCTCAGGACGGAATACAGGATAGCATTCCCCCATCTATATAATAATAGGCCCAGGAAAGTGAAGCTTAGTGTATATCACACTCCAATGGTCATGTATATCAAGACTGAGGATCCTGATCTTCCTGCTTTCTATTATGACCCTCTAATTCACCCCATAACAAGTACCAATAGGGACCAGAGAGAGAAGAAGATTAATGAAGAGGATGATGAAGATTTTCAGTTGCCTGAGGGGGTGGAACCGTTGCTAACCAGCACTCCAATTTACACAGATACTACTGCTGCAGGTATTTCACTTTTGTTTGCCCCACGCCCCTTCAACATGAGATCTGGTCGGATGCGGCGTGCTGAAGATATACCCCTTGTATCAGACTGGTTCAAGGAGCACTGGTATGAAAAGTTCTTCACATTGTTATTCAAATATGTCCACTTTTCATGGATGTCTAATTTTGCTTAATATTCATGGATATGGTTTTTTGTAGTCCTCCTTCATATCCCGTCAAAGTCCGAGTCAGTTACCAGAAACTGCTGAAATGTTTTGTGTTAAATGAGCTGCATCACAGACCACCTAAGGCTCAAAAGAAGAAGCACCTGTTTAGGTCTCTCCAAGCTACAAAGTTTTTTCAGACCACAGAACTTGATTGGGCTGAGGCTGGTCTACAAGTTTGCAAGCAAGGGTACAATATGCTGAATCTGTTGATCCACAGGAAGAATCTGAACTACCTCCACCTTGATTACAATTTCAACCTAAAGCCTGTGAAGACCCTCACCACTAAGGAACGTAAAAAATCACGGTTCGGTAATGCTTTTCATCTTTGTCGTGAAATTCTGCGTTTGACAAAGCTTGTAGTTGATGCAAATATCCAGTTCCGGCTGGGAAATGTCGACGCATTTCAATTGGCTGATGGGTTGCAGTATATCTTCTCACACGTTGGCCAGTTGACGGGCATGTATCGTTATAAATATAGGCTTATGCGGCAGATTCGAATGTGTAAAGACTTGAAGCACTTGATTTATTACCGATTTAATACTGGACCGGTTGGGAAAGGACCGGGATGTGGTTTCTGGGCACCTATGTGGAGGGTGTGGTTGTTTTTTCTTCGTGGCATAGTACCTCTCCTGGAAAGGTGGTTGGGAAATTTACTTGCCAGACAGTTTGAGGGACGACATTCTAAAGGAGTGGCCAAAACAGTGACGAAGCAGCGTGTTGAAAGCCACTTCGATTTGGAGCTTCGTGCTGCTGTTATGCACGATGTTCTTGATGCTATGCCAGGTAATTATCCTCCAATGATGCTTTTTTACAACCCCACCCCAACAAAAAAGGGGAATAAAGAAAATAAAGTAAATGAACAATACTACAAACTCATCCTTTTATGGATATTTTGAACTTCCTTTTGTTTATATATATTATTGATTGAATCTGCAGAGGGTATTAAGCAAAATAAGGCGAGAACTATCTTGCAGCATCTGAGCGAAGCATGGCGCTGTTGGAAAGCAAATATTCCTTGGAAGGTGCTTCAGCTTTTAGATTGTTACTTTTCACTAGTTTCATGATGCAATACTTCCGTATTTATCTTTTCTCTATTTAAGTGGATTCTTGGACTCCTCAGGTACCTGGTTTGCCTGTTCCAATCGAGAACATGATTCTGCGATATGTCAAGTCAAAAGCTGACTGGTGGACAAATGTTGCTCATTATAACCGTGAGCGTATTAGGAGAGGGGCAACAGTGGACAAGACAGTTTGTCGAAAGAATCTTGGACGATTGACCCGCCTTTGGTTGAAGGCTGAACAGGTGAATGCATATTTTAATCTCCAGTAGAAAACATCATTGAAATCTGGAAACCTTTTCTGTTTTTCTGGCCTTTTAGTGATAGGCAATTTTCTCTTGGGCCACTCTGCTAATTATTGTTCCCCACCTTCCTTCCCAGGAACGCCAACACAACTATTTAAAAGATGGTCCATATGTCACTCCAGAAGAAGCTGTGGCTATATATACAACCACTGTGCATTGGTTGGAATCAAGAAAATTCTCTCCGATTCCATTTCCTCCATTGTCTTACAAGCATGACACGAAGCTTCTCATCCTTGCTCTTGAGAGGTTAAAGGAATCTTATAGTGTGGCTGTTAGGTTAAACCAGCTACAAAGAGAAGAGTTGGGTCTTATTGAGCAGGCTTATGATAATCCGCATGAGGCTTTGTCACGTATTAAACGTCATTTGCTTACACAGCGTGCCTTCAAGGAAGTAAGTTGAGAAAGATGTACTTTTCTATTTATTTTATGATAATGGTTTTTGTTGAAAGGTGAAAACATTTTGCACAAATTCATTGTTATTTTTATTAGTTGTGACATCTTGTGCTAATAATGGAGCATTTCGCAGGTCGGCATTGAGTTCATGGACTTGTACAGTTATTTAATTCCAGTTTATGAGATTGAACCTCTTGAGAAGATCACTGATGCATATCTTGACCAGTATCTATGGTATGAGGGTGACAAACGTCACCTCTTCCCAAATTGGATTAAGCCTGCAGATTCAGAGCCACCCCCGCTGTTGGTCTATAAATGGTGTCAGGGAATAAACAACTTACAAGACATTTGGGACACTAGTGAAGGACAGTGTGTGGTGATGCTTCAGACCAAATTTGAGAAATTTTTTGAAAAGATTGATCTGACCATGCTTAACAGGTGAGTCTTTCACTCACATTGTACATGCATGTGACAAGATATAAATACTATAGTCTAACTTTCTTGTGTTGATTGAATCTTATGTTTCTGCAGGCTTCTGCGACTGGTTCTTGACCATAATATTGCTGACTATGTCACTGCTAAGAACAACGTTGTATTGTCTTACAAGGACATGAGCCACACAAACTCGTATGGTCTCATACGTGGTCTTCAGTTTGCTTCTTTTGTAGTGCAGTACTATGGACTCGTCCTTGATCTTTTGCTGCTTGGTTTGACTCGAGCCAGTGAAATTGCTGGTCCACCCCAGATGCCAAACGAGTTCATTACTTATCATGATACTAGAGTAGAAACAAGACATCCAATTCGTTTATACTCCAGATACATTGACAAGGTGCATATATTATTCCGCTTCACCCATGAAGAAGCTCGGGACCTTATCCAGCGGTATCTCACTGAGCATCCAGATCCGAACAATGAAAATATGGTTGGTTATAACAACAAGAAATGCTGGCCAAGAGATGCCAGGATGAGACTTATGAAGCATGATGGTAATGTTAAATCTTTCTTTATTTTATCAAATACCATGCAAATATAATAATTTCTTCCTCAATTTGTTTTCTTGACTGACAGTTAGCCCGATGTTTAGAGGAATGTAATTGTTCTTTATCAAATTTCTGTATTTCAGTAAATCTTGGTAGAAGTGTTTTCTGGGATATGAAGAACCGTCTTCCTAGAAGCATTACCACTCTTGAATGGGAGAACAGCTTTGTATCTGTCTACAGCAAAGACAATCCGAACTTACTTTTCAGCATGTATGTGTAACTTGTTCCTCTTTGCTTTTACTTTATGACCTATATTTATATGCACATAATGTACACAGTACATGCTCATATTTAACATGAGTAGTTACCAACTGCCTAAATGTGTAGGTGTGGATTTGAAGTTCGTATACTGCCCAAGATTAGAATGACTCAAGAGGCTTTCAGCAATACAAGAGATGGAGTTTGGAATCTGCAGAATGAGCAGACAAAAGAACGTACGGCAGTTGCTTTCTTACGGGTAGATGATGAACATATGAAGGTGTTTGAGAATCGTGCAAGACAGATTCTAATGTCCTCAGGTTCGACTACATTCACGAAGATTGTTAACAAATGGAATACAGCACTTATAGGTAATTATTTAATTTCTTTGCCTCCTAATGCCCATGTTCAATGTTTTTACTTTTAACTTTGAGCGTTCTTTTGCTGAAGAGTTTTAATTTACTTCTGCAGGCCTCATGACATATTTCCGGGAAGCAACTGTTCATACACAAGAACTGTTGGATCTGCTGGTAAAATGTGAAAATAAAATACAGACCCGTATTAAGATTGGATTGAACTCGAAGATGCCTAGCAGGTAATGTATCCTTTTTAATCCCTTATGGTTCATATTCCACTTCTTTTTTTGTTCACAAAACATTCGTAAATTTGCTCTGCTTTCAGGTTCCCTCCTGTTATCTTTTACACCCCGAAGGAAATTGGAGGACTCGGAATGTTATCAATGGGTCATATATTGATTCCCCAGAGTGACCTCCGGTATAGTAAACAGACAGATGTTGGCATAACTCATTTTAGGAGTGGAATGAGTCACGAAGAGGACCAGTTGATTCCAAATCTGTATCGTTACATACAGGTACCAGTCTCTACCAGGATTTCATTTTTACCTTTTGTATTATTTTCATATAATTGGTTTTAATCTTTATTTTGCTTTTGGCTTTGTGACAGCCATGGGAGAGCGAGTTCATTGATTCACAACGTGTTTGGGCTGAATATGCATTGAAGAGGCAAGAAGCCCAAGCGCAAAATAGGCGTTTAACTCTGGAAGATTTAGAAGTAAGTTTCACTGCAGATACAATTTTTGTATTGTTCCCCATTGTATCTTTATTCTGTTCCCTATCTCCCCCTTTTTTGTTTTTATCCAATATCGAGAGGTTACACTAACTGTGGTTAAATAAAGGAAGGGGCATTAGATAGTGGCATATATATTTTGCGGAGACCTAAATAAGCTTCCATTCTAATGAAGCCTAGATGCAAAATGGCATTCAACTTTGGAATTTTAGGAGGGAGTTTTTGCTGCAGATGCAATTTTTTATTTTGTTCTCATGATTTTATCCTTCTTATGTCCTCTAGAATTCTTTTTTATCCAATAAGTGACGTTTACTCTAATTGAGGATAAATTATGGGAAGACCGACTTTGATAGCCCGGGCATGTCTTTGCTTAAACCTAAATAAAATCCCCTTCACAAAAGCGAACAATCTCTAATAATTCAGGTTATAACAGAAGTATAAAAATATTAAAATTACCTGATGTAGTTGCTAAATATTTGATAATCATTGGACCTTTTGATACATATGGCACTAGGTCTATTTGAAAGAATGGAGTGACAAAAAGGTACTCCGTGTAATTGACCCCAATTGCAAAGAAGACTTTAGTTCTCATGTTCTTTTCCTTTTTTCCTTTTTCTGTTTCTTTGGGTTGTTGGGGTGAGGTTTTCTTTTTCCTTTTTCCTCTCTTTACCTTTCCGATGTTTTAGGGAGAGGGTAGTTCTGCAACTTTCGTTGGTCAATTTTATTTGTTTGATGCTTTCTAATCAGTAGTTTCTTTGTGCCATTGAACAGTGTCTTACTTTGATCAAATAAGTTGCCCATCTTACATATTTCTATTTGATTTTCAGGATTCATGGGATCGTGGGATACCTCGGATCAATACCTTGTTTCAGAAGGACCGCCACACACTTGCATATGACAAAGGATGGAGAGTACGGACAGATTTTAAGCAGTATCAAGTTCTGAAACAAAATCCATTCTGGTGGACACACCAGAGGCATGATGGGAAGTTGTGGAACTTGAATAACTATCGAACTGATGTTATTCAAGCACTGGGGGGAGTTGAAGGAATTCTCGAGCATACACTGTTCAAAGGAACATAGTAAGTTTTTCTTGCCCTCTCTACTGAATAGCTTTCAATTTTTTGCCATCACCTTGTGCCAGCATAGTAGAGAATGGTATATCTATGTATTCTTTTTCTATTTAAATATAATTTTCCTGGCCATGCAATCATGTTCCAACATATTATATAAAGTTCCCATAGTTATGGTTACCATAGATTTTATTCTGATAGTTTGGTAGAGCAAACAATTACAGCATTTCCACTATAAGCATGTTTGGGAAGTGTTTATGAACATTTACATTATAAATAGATACAAATGAGTGGTGGATATAAGTGGGCAGTCATTGTGGGTAAAAGGTGGCTTGAGTTTTTATGAACAATATATAAACATGAGCCAAACATATGCATAAATATTGGGAACCTACATTTGGGCTTCACTTTGCTTTGGCCTTTGAGAGTTGGATCAGTTGTATTTCATGGTGACAACATTTCTGTTTTTATAACTTCCAAAAATTGATAAACCCGAATGGAAATCTCTCCCTCAACATCCAAAATCCTTAGCTCACCCACTAGCCCATTTCCTCCACCACCACAAACCGGCCTCACGCCAACAAACAAGGGCCAACCCGCCCATGGAGAACACACGCAGGCGGCGGCCCTAGGTGCAAACCCTAGCGCCGCCGCCCTAGATCCGGAAATAACGCATGTTCCGGCCACCTGCTGGGCCAACGCGCTCGATCGGCGGCACGGGTCATTCGACTCAGCGAAGGCGGCGCAGCTCCCTGGTGGAGCTCCGGCCGCGCGTGCAACTCACGCGCCGCCGGCGCGTGTGCCACACGCGCCGGCGACTGGCAGACAGTGGATAGTGCGTGATCTGCCTAGGTCATTCCAGCCCTCCGTTCTACTGTCGGACGCACCATTTCAACGGCATGCGGATATGTTTGGTACAAAGGAGTTTCATCTTCGCATTGGAGTGGAAGCAAAGGAGTTCTTTGTGTCTATTAATGAATCCGGCATTGTTAGGTTGACCGAATGGGGACCGAGGACATCAAATGCAATATATATGGGTAGGTTTGGTGCCTTGTGGATGTTGAATATGATGGATAAATTGAGGGGGGCAAGCAAACAAGAGGAGTTTATTGCCAAGTTTACTGAATCATCGAGAGCTTTTATGGTGCAGCGTTGTGGTAACAGTCGAGGTAGGTATCTGACGATAGCACAATATGGGGAGAGGCGTCGTAAAGGAGTGGTGATGGTACCGGAAGGTGCAAATGGAGAGGGATGGGCGTCGATGCTGCAAATGTTTCAGTGCTTGTCGACTTTTTGTCACTAGTGGACAAAATTAAGCGTCAAACGGTTAAAGTCAACAATCAACAAGGGAGGACCTATGTCGGGTTACGCGAACCAACACGACAAAGCCGGTGTTGTTACAAAGGATATCGGGGGTCATCCTTTGATGCATAATTTGAAGGAGACAACGCCGTATGAGGTGTTTTAGACGATTCGTGAGTAATCTTTGAAATAAGGGCTCGCGCTCCGGGTTGAAAGGTGAGGTGGATGAATTGCCGAGACTCGGGAGGTGGTGCTCTAGAGGGCTCCAAGATGTTTTGTTGTCATAAGTGCGGGGCTGGTATGTCTGAGTATCCAGCTAAGGAGATACAATCAAAATTGTTTCAAACTAAAGAAACGCAGGTGATGATTGAGCCCATCAGAGAGAATCAGGTACGGTATGCCGTGGAGTGTAGTGGAGATGACGAGGGAGAAGAGATTATGGGGATGGATATGGATGAAAAATACTCGGGGTATGAGGCATCTCGGGAGGTGGAACCTTCATCGAAGGGAGGGGAACAGAGAACAAAGAGTACGGTTGTGATGACACCGAATGAGACTTTTGAGAAGAATGGGGCAATTGTGATTGAGGGAGACATGATTACAAAGTAGAGGGAGTTGGGTTGGCAGAAAAAGACACCGGAATAGTGATGGTAGAGGAATCAAGTCCGGCACCGACACAAGAGCAAGTGGTGACAGGCTCGACTACTATGATTGTAAACACTTATAATAGGAGGCATCCAAAGTCTCTTATTGAAAACGAGTTAGGGAACGAAAAAGCGATAGTAGTGTGGGAGAAGTGTGCCACAAAAGGAATAATGGACAAGGGTACAAAGGCCTGAGCGGAGGAGGGGAAGGACGGATCTTTGAGCCTTTATTGGATGTTGCTATCTTTGGGAAGATAGTAAAAGTTACTGCGCTTGATGTTAGACCTCCGGTTTCAAATTGGGTTCTCCATAAAATTCAGGAATTTAGCAAGATGGTGGGTGTGTCTTGTGATGGGTATGAAGATAACCTTATGCACTTGTTTGAGGAGTTGGAGACTCGTAGGGGACATGAGACGTGTTCACCAGGAGGAAGAGCAAGAAGAAAAGGGGACCGTGAGCGTAAGCGGCTCGAATGTTCGATAAACTATGATGTTAAAGGGGGTGAGTCAAAGAGAGGGTTGTCGGGGAGGGAGGAAGGAGTGTTTAGATGATCCCAAAAATCATTAGCTGGAATGTGCGGGGGCTCAACGAAGTTGGGAAAAGGTTAGGTGTACGGAACATGTTAAGGGGATGGCGGGCCGATCTTGTCTGTTTACAAGAAACGAAGTTAGAGGTCATTTCGAGGATTGTTGTGAGTTCTTTATGGGGGGGACAACATGTTGGGTATCAGTTTCTTGGATCTTCAGGGGCATCAGGAGGCGTGCTTGTCATGTGGGACACTAGAGTGTTTGAAATGGTGGAGGTTAGTGTAGGGTTATTCTCTCTATCACTTTCTTTCAGTAATGTTGGGGATAGATTTAAGTGGATGTTTATTGGAGTTTATGGGCCAAACTCAGATGTGGATAGAAGGGGCCTGTGGGATGGTAGCGGGTATGATGGCTCGTGGAACTTACCTGTGTGCATTGGGGGTGATTTTAATGTGGTCAGGTTTCCTTCTGAGAGGTCGAGTGGAGGGAGATTAACAAGGGCTATGGAGGATTTTTCTGATTTTATTAGTGAAAATATATTGGTGGATTTGCCTATGATGGGGGAGAGTTTACTTGGTCATCCAATCGCGATCAACCTGTTCAATCTCGGATTGATCGATTCTTGATTAGTGGTGAGTGGGAGGCTAAGTACGCTGATGTCACTCAGAGGAGATTGGGGAGAGTACTCAGATCACTTTCCTATTTCGTTATCTGGGATTAGAAGGGGTAGTGGACGATGACCTTTTAGGTTTGAGAAGATGTAGCTGAAAGTTGAGGGTTTTGGGGAGAGAGTTCGGAATTGGTGGGCCTCTTATGATTTCAGGGGATCTAGTTATGTTTTACATTAGAAATTGAAGGCCTTGAAGGGGGATTTAAAGAAGTTGAATGGGGAGGTGGTGGGAGACATAGACGTTCGCAAGAATCAGTGTTTGTCAGATATAGGAGAAAGGGATGGCGGGGAGGAGAGTCGAGGGTTGGATGGGGAGGAAAGGGAGAGGCGTGGAAGGTTAAGGGGAGAGTTGGAGAAATTGGTGGAGATGGAGGAGATTGCGTGGAGACAGAAGTCAAGGGTCTTGTGGTTGAAGGAGGGTGACAAATGCACAAAGTTCTTTCATCGGGTTGCTAATTCCAACCGGCGCAACAATTCTATTACATTGTTGGAGGTTGATGGGGTTACGTATGAGGATCCACAAGATATTGTGACTCAGCAGGTGAGATTTTATCAGAATCTCTATCGGGAGCAGTTTGTGTGGAGGCCTGAGCTGGAGGGGCTAGACTTCTTCACTATCACCGAAGAGAATGCTAGTTGGGTTGAGAGACCATTTGAGGAGGAGGAAGTTAGAGAGGTGGTATTTAATATGAATGATGATAAGGCCCCTGGACCGGACGGGTTCTCGTTCTCATTCTATAAGGCTTGTTGGGAGGTGGTTAGATCAGACATTATGGATACCATCAATTACTTTTTCGAACGCGGCAGGTTTGTGAGAAGTCTTAATGCCACATTCATTGTGCTTATTCCTAAGAAACCCGGAGTAACTGATATTAAGGACTACCGCCCCATTAGCCTGGTCAGTGGGGTTTATAAGATCATTGCTAAATTGTTGGCGAATAGATTAAAGGAGGTTCTCGGAAAAGTGGTGTCCAAGTTCCAGAATGCTTTTGTAAAGGGGCGTCAGATTTTGGATTGATTCTTATAGCGAATGCATTGACTCAAGAATACGTCAGGGGATCCCAGGGATGTTGTGTAAGCTTGATATTCAAAAGGCGTATGATCACGTCAATTGGGGATTTCTTATGTATATGCTCAGGCGATGCGGCTTTCGGGATAGGTGGTGTAAGTGGATTCAATTTTGTATCTCTACAGTTTCGTTTTCAGTTTTAGTTAATGGTAACCCTGAAGGTTACTTCCGGAGTAGTAGAGGTTTGAGGCAAGGTGATCCGTTGTCCCCCTTGTTGTTTGTTATTGTGATGGAGGCATTCAGTAGAATGATTGAGAAAGTCGTTGATTTCGAGGGTTTGTTAAGAGGTTTTGCGATTGGTCATCTAAGGTGTCTCCCATTTGTTATTTTGCAGACGACACACCCGATCTTTTGTGATGCGGATACGTGCGTTAGGAATTTTGCGTCGATTGCTTCTGTGTTTTGAAGCGGTCTCCGGTTTGCGGGCAAATCTGGGCAAATCTGAGGCTATTCCAGTGGGGGAGGTTGCTAATGTGGAGGAATTAGCGGCCATACTCGAATGCAGAGTAGCACAATTGCCCATGTCATATCTTGGGCTTCCGTTAGGAGCGAGGTTTAAAAGTAAACATATCTGGAATGGTATACTTGAAAGGGTGGGGAGGAGGTTAGCGGGGTGGAAGCGTATATATCTGTCAAAAGGAGGTCGTCTTACTCTCATCAAATCCACGCTTTCTAATCTTCCAACCTATTTTCTATCTTTGTTTCCTATTCCCGTTGCAGTGGCAAATAGTTTAGAGAAGATGCAGAGAGATTTTCTTTGGGCAGGGTTGGGGGAAGAGAGGAAGTTTCATTTGGTCAAATGGGGTGATGTTTGTTCCCCTGTTAGGGTTGGGGGTCTTGGATTGAGGAGCCTTGTTTTATTTAACAAGGCATTGTTGGGCAAGTGGTTGTGGCGATTTGGAATGGAGAGGGAGAGCTTCTGGAGAGAAATTATTGGGGTAAAGTATGGTGTCTTGGAGGGGGGGTGGCGTTCGGGTGAGGGTCGCGGTTCTTATGGGATGAGCTTGTGGAAATACATCAGGAAAGGATGGAGCGACTTTCAGAATAGATTGACTTTTGTGGTGGGGAACGGGACGAATGTCAGATTTTGGGACGATTGTTGGTGTGGAGATCAAACGTTAAAAGTGCGGTTTCCTTCTTTACATCGCATTGCCTTGGAGCCTTCAGCTATGGTGAGTGATGCTATGGCTATATCTAATGGGAATCCTAGCTGGAACATTGTTTTCGGGAGGGGCTTACATGATTGGGAACTGGATGACCATGCATTGTTTTTGGCCTCTCTATATGATGTGCACATTCAGGTAGGAGAGGATGACTGTAGCAGGTGGAGGGAGGCACGGAATGGTTTGTTTTCTGTTCGTGCTTATTTCAGATCCCTTTTGGAACCTGTGGAGAGCTCATTCCCCTGGCAAAGTGTCTGGCAAAGTAAATTACCTCCAAGGGTGGCTTTTTTACTGTGGACGGTGGTGAGGGGACAGGTGTTAACGGCGGATAATCTTCGAAGAAAGGGCTATTGTGTTACGGAGTGGTGCTATATGTGTAAGAGGGATGGCGAGACGATCGATCATTTGTTCATTCACTGTGACGGTGTTCGTTGGATGTGGAATGATATCCTGGCCTCGCAACATATGAGTTGGGTGTTGCCAAGGTGTATCAAGGAGGTGGTGTGGGCATGGAAGAGAAAGTTTCGAGATAAGAATAGTAAGCTTGTTTGGGATCTCATTCCCGGATGCATCGTTTGGTGTGTTTGGAGAGAACGAAACGGCAGATGCTTTGAAGACCAAATACGGACGACAGAGCAATTTAGGGAATTGTTTTACTTGACTTTGTATAGTTGGTTTAAGGCTGTAACCATTAGTCCGATTGAAGGGTTGTCGAATTTTTTATCGTTCCTATCTTGTTTAAACTGATAATGCACTCCTTGTGTATTATCTTTTGATTTTCATTTATAAAATTACGTGATTACCTATCAAAAAAAAAAAATTGATAAATTCGATCTCTTGAAAAAAAAAATTTGGGGTTGTTTATGGAGCTTGTTTTCTTTGACGTTTCAGCTTCCCTACTTGGGAAGGTCTTTTCTGGGAGAAGGCTTCAGGTTTCGAGGAGTCCATGAAGTATAAGAAATTGACAAATGCTCAGAGATCTGGGCTCAATCAAATCCCCAATCGAAGATTTACCCTTTGGTGGTCACCCACTATAAATCGAGCAAATGTATATGTTGGTTTCCAGGTGCAGCTGGATCTAACCGGGATATTTATGCACGGAAAGATACCTACCCTAAAGATATCTCTGATTCAGATATTCCGTGCTCACTTGTGGCAGAAGATTCATGAGAGTGTGGTCATGGATCTTTGCCAGGTTTTGGATCAAGAGCTGGATGCATTAGAAATTGAGACTGTTCAGAAAGAAACAATCCATCCAAGGAAGAGTTACAAAATGAACAGCTCATGTGCTGATATTCTTCTCTTTGCTGCCCATAGATGGCCTATGTCAAAGCCCAGTCTTGTAGCCGAGTCCAAGGATGTGTTTGACCAAAAGGCTAGCAATAAATACTGGATAGATGTCCAGCTTCGCTGGGGTGATTATGACTCCCATGATATTGAGCGTTACACCCGGGCAAAGTTCATGGATTACACAACTGATAACATGTCTATTTATCCGTCACCAACTGGTATATTAGTGAGATATGTCTCTTTCTGATGCTTGCTTTATTCTTTTCTAACCTAGTTTATTCTGCATGTAGGGGTCATGATTGGACTTGATCTTGCTTATAACCTGCATTCTGCATTCGGAAACTGGTTCCCTGGGTCAAAACCACTGCTTGCCCAGGCTATGAATAAGATCATGAAGGTACTTTAATATTTATTATAACTTTAGGGGTTTTAAGGGTTCGTTCATTAGTAATTAGGGGTGTAAGCGGTCCGGTTTTTGCGGTTTTTGACAAATTTTCAAACCAAACCGTTTTGACCGGTTTGAGAAAAGCTCAAACCTAAACCAAACCGTTTTGACCGGTTTGAAAAAAACTCAAACCTAAACCTAACGGTTTGGTCCGGTTTTAAACCGCCGGTTTCGCGTATATTTTTTTCCTGTCTAATATCTACTTTTATGCCATTAATTCAATATATATTTATATCTTACTAGAAATAAATCTAAAACAAACTAAATATATTTACTATAAATTTAAATACCAACAAAATAAAAGTAAAATCACAAAAAACTAAAGCATAGTTTTTTATTCGCCCTTTCGACGTTTTAGAATAATACTTTACGATAAAGATACAATATAAGTCCACTAAAATAAATATAAAGTCCAAAAAAACATAATAATGTCCCTTTTCAACTAGCAAAATGAATAAACGAATTAATTTTGTCACAAAACTCAAGAAATATCAAATTTTGTCACATAACTCACAGAACTAGCAAAAGGAAGAAACATTCACATACTCAAGAAGTCATAGAACTCATGATCAATTTTGTCCTTCATACACAAAAAAAAATTTAATTAGCAAATTGGAAAAAAAAAAAAGAATTAAGACACATCTCATCTAATAATGGCTTCCAAAAGACAAACTGCACATATTTTTTCTCCCCCATTCCACTATATATACCCACCTTCATCTTCTGCAATTTAACACGGAATTATACATATTCTCTCATATGTAAACAAATGTCTTTTGCGCACCTGATAGCCCGAATTTCAACTTTAAGCCTTACTCACGATCAATAAATATGTAAACAAATTTCAACAAGAAAGTGACAAAATTTCAATTTTAAGCCTTACTCACGATCAAATAAATATGCAAGAACCTGAAATAGTCTAATAATACTGACGAATGTACACTACCGGCGACTGGGAGGTTCGAGATTTCGAGGGCGTTGACGATTTGGGGGAAACTAGGAGGCGCCGCGGGGAGCGAGGCTGCGACCAGCGAGTTGCGAGTGAGAGAAATGGGAATTGGAAGATTAGGGTTGTGACTTGTGAGTATATGGACTTGAGTTGAGCTATTTAGTGCTACTTCTTTCAAATTTGTGCCTTTTTTTTATATATAATTAGGCTTGGCCGGGTCATAAATCTTAATAATTAATAGAAAATTAGAAATTGACAAAAATACTTACAAAATGACAAAATTATTCAATTTTACAAAATTGAAATTTTGGATAAATTTTCAAAAAAAATCAATTTTTTATTTTTTTTATTTTATATATTTTTCGCCGGTCCGGTTTGGTTTCAAACCATAATTAAAATTCTCAAACCTAAACCAAACCGTTTTTGACCGGTTTGGTTTGGTTCAAAACCATTTCGTTGACGGGTCCACGTGGCACCAAACCGCCGGTTTCGAAATTGCGGTTTCGTTTCGGTTTTCCGGTTTGGCGGTTTTTGCTTACAGCCCTATTAGTAATTATGCAGTGTTTGATTGTTCCTCTGATAAAGATGAGGATCAACTAATATATCAATTTTTTGTGTGCAGTCAAATCCGGCATTATATGTCCTGAGAGAACGTATAAGGAAAGGGCTGCAGTTGTATTCTTCAGAACCTACAGAGCCTTATTTATCGTCTCAGAACTATGGGGAGATATTCAGCAATCAGATTATCTGGTTTGTTGACGACACAAATGTGTACCGTGTCACAATACACAAGACATTTGAAGGAAATCTCACGACAAAACCCATTAATGGTGCCATTTTTATATTTAACCCTAGGACGGGTCAGCTTTTTCTGAAGGTTTGCATCTGTCACCTGCTGATAATCTAGCACCTTTTCAGTTTTTGAAATTTGTTCTTTAAATTATGTCTATCTACTTGTCTCACAGGTCATTCACACGAGTGTTTGGGCTGGGCAAAAGCGACTTGGCCAGCTGGCAAAGTGGAAAACAGCAGAAGAAGTGGCTGCTCTGGTGCGGTCATTGCCTGTTGAAGAACAGCCAAAGCAAATCATCGTGACACGTAAAGGAATGTTGGATCCCCTAGAGGTTCACTTGCTTGATTTCCCAAATATTGTGATAAAGGGAAGTGAACTACAGTTACCTTTCAGTTACCTTTCCAGGCTTGCTTGAAGATTGAGAAATTTGGTGATCTGATTCTGAAGGCCACAGAACCACAAATGGTCTTGTTTAATATATATGATGATTGGTTGAAGAGTATTTCATCCTACACAGCATTCTCTAGACTTATTTTGATCTTGCGAGCTCTTCATGTGAACAATGAGAAGGCTAAGATGTTGCTGAAGCCTGACAAGACAATTGTCACTGAGCCCCATCACATCTGGCCATCTCTATCAGATGAACAGTGGATGAAGGTAAAAGATGGTCTAACAATGTGCATGGTTGGAATAGTGCCTGTTATGTTTTCTTTTTCTTTTTTTTTTTAAATGAAAAGATTTTTGCTTGGTGCACGTGTACATTTTATTGGGTGTGTGCAGTGTGATTCGGTCTTGCATTTGTTTTGTTGTTTATCTTTGTAATGTGTTGAAGGTTGAGGTTGCCCTTAGAGATCTGATACTTTCTGACTATGCCAAGAAGAACAATGTTAACACGTCCGCTCTGACCCAATCAGAAATTCGTGATATAATTCTTGGGGCTGAGATTACTCCGCCATCGCAGCAACGACAACAAATAGCTGAGATAGAGAAACAGGTAGTTTTCCTCATCTTTCTGTTCTGTGAAGTTTTATTTGTCATTGTAATACATCTTCCCTTGACTGTTATGCACTTACCAATTATTGACATCTGAATGATCTCTCAGGCAAAGGAGGCTAGTCAGCTGACAGCAGTCACTACAAGGACCACAAATGTTCATGGAGATGAGTTGATTGTTACTACAACAAGTCCATATGAGCAAGCAGCATATGGGTCTAAAACTGATTGGCGTGTTAGAGCAATATCTGCCACGAATCTCCACCTTAGGGTTAATCACATATATGTGACCTCAGAAGACATTAAGGTACTATTTGAATTTACACTATAGTTGGTTGGTTGGAGGATGAATTATTTCATGAATTCTTGTATTATTGTAAGTAAAGTTCTCCCAAAAATGGTTTTGTTGAAATTTGTCTGTTCTAATTTGTGCAGGAAACGGGATATACATACATCATGCCCAAGAATATTTTGAAGAAGTTTATATGCATTGCCGATCTGCGCACTCAAATTGCCGGATATATTTATGGCATAAGCCCTCCAGACAATCCCCAAGTCAAGGAGATTCGTTGTATTGCCATGCCACCACAGTGGGGAACTCATCAGCAGGTTCATCTTCCGTCAACTCTACCTGAGCACGACTTCATGAATGACTTGGAGCCTTTAGGATGGATGCATACACAGCCGAATGAACTTCCCCAGCTGTCTCCACAGGTTTTTATTTTCATCATCTTATATGTTCTCTCCCTTAACTTTGCCTGCAATACTTCGTTACTTTTGTTACTGTTTGACGATATTCTCTCCGAACTGACCTATAAAAAATGTTGAATGCAGGATCTAGCCGCTCATGCTCAGATCCTGGCAAACAACAAACAATGGGATGGAGAGAAATGCATAGTTTTGACCTGCAGTTTTACCCCGGGCTCCTGCTCTTTAACTGCATATAAGCTGACCCCATCAGGATATGAATGGGGTAAAAACAACACAGATGCTGGAAGCAATCCCCATGGTTACCTGCCAACCTACTACGAGAAAGTTCAGATGCTTTTGAGTGACCGTTTCCTCGGTTTTTATATGGTAAAGTTATTTTCTTTTTCATTGTTATGAACGACTCTGTTTTTCTTTTATGATATCTGCTCTAGTGCATACGATATATTGTCTATTTTGACTTACAGATACCTGATAACGGTCCCTGGAACTATAATTTTATGGGAGTGAAACACACTGTTGGCATGAAGTACGGAGTGAAACTTGGGGCACCTCGAGAATACTATCATGAAGATCACAGGCCAACACATTTCCTGGAGTTCAGCAATTTGGAGGAAGCTGAAACTGCTGAAGGAGACCGCGAAGATACCTTCACTTGAAATTCCACGCAAGGTATGCCTTTCCCTAATGTATACGGTGTACTCCATGTAATATTAAGTGCTACTCCTAATCTCGGGCCACTCTTCTACAGTATTCCCCAATAGATTCTGACTTTCTTCAATTCTTCCTTGTAACAATTTTTTAGATGTTTTGAGGAAAATAACTGTTGTCTATATATTCTCCAATTTCAGTAACCTTAACCCATTGAGTGCTCTACCTTTGGCCATTGATGTGTTTGTTTTTCTTTAAACCCTCAATTTGCTCTGCTTGTCGCTACTAACGAGGCCTTGGTTGAATTCTCTTGAGCTCTTTTCAGATGTTATAGTTCGCTAAGTTTGAAAAGTCCAAAGAGCGCAGACTAGCTATGGTGCTTGGATACAGTTTTCTGATTGGAGATCCATGGTCACAAACGGTATCTCGTGGCTTTTTGCCTCTGAATGAGCCTGAAGAAACGAAATTCAATTTGAGGATGTCTTTTTGCCTCTGCATGAGCTTGAAGAAATGAAATTCGATCCAAGGAAGATCGAGTCAAATGGTAAAGCTACCTTTTAAGTTTTAGGCATCATTCATCCCTGTTCTCTTCAAAGGTCTCTGATCAAAAGTCGAAATCGTGCTTGGGTACATATTCATAATGGTATGCTGATTCGCGATTGCTAGCATTTGTAACTTCATGTTTTCGAGTTTAAGAGAACAATCCGAATTGAGGCAATTTTTTCTGGATTCACTCCGCCTTGTAGCCTTAATTCCTATTGTAATTTTTCATTGTATCACGTGTGTAGCCCAGTTGAGTGAGCTATAGCTTTAAATACAATAGCAGTAGATTTTTATAGAGATCCAAGAGTAAGCAGATTGAGTTGGACGATGAATTCTTGTGAGGTCCAAGGAAATCAAAGGTCCGCTTTCACGAGAACTCGAAGCATTACACAAGGGGAAATGCTAATAGGATAATATAGAATGAAAGCAGGGATATAAATTCATATCCTCGGGATGAGGTTGAAGTGAGCCCAGCTTCTAAACGCCAATATAAACAAAAGCGAGGCTCATCTTGTATAAACTGGTGGAGCTAGACACATCTTCTAGCTGGTCGAAAAATAAATTTCTGGACTTTTATGCATCAAATAAAATAAAAATGAATTTAATAAAAATTAAATAAATTGAAAAATCAGTAGGGGCAACGTCACCACTTGACTTCAAGTGGCTCAAGAAGGTCCTTTTCTCATGGACCTTACGAGCTTGGATGTCTTCCTCCTGTGGGCTGAAGGTAAAATTAGCTTAGCTCACAATTCTCAAAAGCATGGGAGTCGAATATCAATATTCTGTATAAATGTAACTTCTAAATGTAAGGATTTTTAATCGATCATGTGGACTTATATGTGAATTATTGTGTATTAAATTAAAGACTATTAATTTTGGTTAAATTCGTTTAAAATGATCTAATAAGGTTTCGATATTTTCGGTTTTGAAGCATCTAATTAAAGTGTGAGCTTTATGGGTAGAGATCATGTTTGTTCCTAATTTCGTGAAGGGTTAGTGTATATATATATACACGGTTATGTCTCTCGTATCACACGTGAGTAATTGTTCATTTTGTCCTGACTCTCATCATCAGAGAGAAATAAAGGAACGTGTTGATTTGGAAAAATAAAATTGCATGACTCGATCCTTCTATTAACCACGTCTGATTCAGGTATGCTTTCACTTTGATTTATAAATTCTTGCTAATCCAACATGAAAGATCATTATGAAGGTAATAAGTTTTTCCAACAAGTGGTATCAGGATTTATTAATGTTGAATAATTGAGAATCAAAATTTTAATTTGGTTCTTGTGATAATTTCATTGTTTTCAAATTTAGCAATTCCGGATTTAGCTTTTTTGTTGAATTTGAAAAACTTTTCGGCATGTCTTCCATGATTCGGTTTTTAAAAAAAAAGAAAAAAGGAATTTCCTGCAATCGACGCGCTGCGGCGATTGCTGCACCACGCGCGGCGACGGACGTCGCTGCAACAGTTTGGAGCACTCAAGCGCTGTCTCCAGTCATCGAGGGGCGCACGCGAAGCACCATGCCCATCGTCGCTGCAACAGCTTGCAGCACTCAAGCACTGTCTCCAGTCATCGAGGGGCGGCGCTCACGCGCAGCATCGTGCACAATGGCGATGGACGCTGCTGCAAGTTGGCGAAGCACCGTGCATAGCGACGATAGACGCCACTGCAACAACTTGTAGCACTGTCTCCAGTCACCGAGGGCGGTGCTCGCCGTGTTTCTTTTGGATTTAGGGTTTGGGTGAATTTTTGGGGGGCATGGGCATGAGCTAAAAATTTGATAATTTCAGGTTCTTGTTTGTAATTTCAAATTAGGGTTATGGTTGCAATTTTAATAATGTCTTTTTAATAATTCAATCTATTAAATTTAAAGTTCATTCAATTAGGCTTTTAAAGTCATGGGTTTAATAATTCAGTCTCTAAAATTTGAAAATTAATCAATTTGGGCAATTAAAGATTTGAATTTTGCAATTAAAACTCAAGTTTCTAATTTGTTCAAATTGGTCCTTAAAATTTTGAATAATAAATTTTTGCCTATAAAATTTTGGATTATTAACCCTTAGACCCCTAAAGTTTCAAAATAAATAAATATATGCAAATTCGGTGATTTTCTTTTCCAATTTTTGGTACAATGGATTCTTTTGAAAGGTATAATATTCGAAAGTGAATTAATTGAAGCAACATGTTGCAAAATGAACCTTTCTTGTGGAAATTAATTAACTTAGAATATTAAAAAGTGTTTGTATGTGTGTTATTCATGCAAATATTTGATCAGTCCAAAGGAATGTTAATATTTGACCGGATTGCGCATGTGGTGATAAACATGTGGTGATAAACATGTAGCGATTATTTGGTTTAACGTGTGATCAATAAATTGATTCAAAGAAAGGTTTATTGATTTGACATGTTTCTTTATTGTTAGTGTTTGATCACTATACCAGAGTATCACTTACAAGTCAATATTTCTGTTCAAAGACTAAATATTGATGTTGTGTTAGGTGTCTTGTGATGGGCCCTACCATTATTTAAAATTATTATTTGCATATTAAGGATATTTATGTAAGCTGGTCCAATTAACCGTTCTCTAATTCAGTTTCAGGTTCCGCTGCTAATATCTCTATTAGCATCAATTCAATTCCAATGCTTAATGGTACGAAATTCAAGGCATGGCAGAGAACGTGATGATTGTTCTCGGAGTCATGGATCTGGACCTTGCTTTACGGGTTGATCAACATGCTGCACTTACAGATAAGAGTACTTCTGATGACAAGAGGGAGATGCAAAAGTGGGAACAATTGAACCGCATAAGTTTGATGGTCATAAAACGTGCTATTTTGAAGCTTTTCAGAGTATTATGTTCGATAACGTGACTACGACTAAATTTTCTTGAGAACCTTGAGAAGAGGTTTGCCAAGAATGAAAAGGCTGAAACTAATACACTTTTGAAAAACTTTATCTCAATGAGGTACAAAGGGAAATGAAACATACGGGAGTACATTATCGAAATATTGCTTCAAAACTAAAGGCACTCAAGTTGGATTTATCTAAAAACTTGTTGATGCACTTGATTCTGATATCCCTTCTGATACAATTCAGTTAATTCAAGGTGATTACAATTGTCAAAAGGACTCATGGTCCCTTAATGAGTTCATCTCATATTGTATCCAAAAAGAGGAAAGATTGAAGCATGACAAGACAGAAAGTGCTTATTTAACCACCACCTCCAAGGACAAAAGGAACAAGAAAATGAAAAATGATAAGACGCTGTCGGTACAGTATCACAAAAGAAACATCATAAGGAACAAATTGAGGGTGACTGTTTCTTTTGTGGAATTGCAGGTCATAAGAAAAAGAAATATATGCCAAGAAAGGTATTATTCTTCATTTGGTTTGTTATGAGGTTAATTTAATTTCGGTACCTAAACACTCATGGTAGATAGATTCTGGTGCAACAACCCACATCAGCGTGTCTATGCAGGGTTGCTTAAGTTTTCGAAAATCAAGTGATGGTGAAAGATACATCTATGTTGGCCATGACAAGACGGTGGAAGTAGAGGCAATATGAAAATTTAGATTAATGTTAAAGAATGGATTTTATTTGGATCTTAATGAAACATTTATTTTACTGTCTTTTAGACGGAATTTGATTTCCATTTCCGCTTTGGATAAATCTGGTTATTCTTGTTCATTTGGGAATGAAAAATTTAGTTTGTTTCATGATTTAAAATTTGTTGGTTCCAGTTCTTTATCAGGTTATAATAATCTTTATTTAATTGATACGATCGCTTTTAATGATTCCTTGCATGTAAATACTCGATGTGTAAAGCAAAAATTAACTGGCGAGAATTCTGCCTCGTTGTGGTATAAGAGATTATGTCACATCTGCAAGAGGAGAATAGGGAGACTTGTGTCTAACGGAATTCTCGATCCCCTTGACTTTATAGATTATGACATGTGTGTTAACTGTATAAAGAGAAAATAAACCAATTAAAAGAGATTTTAAGCTAAAAGGACTTTGGACGTCTTAGAACTTATACATACGGACATTTGTGGACCATTCCCCACAGCTTCTTGGAATGGTCAACAATATTTTATAACGTTCATAGACGACTTTTCAAGATATGACTATATATATCTCATTCATGAAAATTCATAGTTGCTGGATGTGTTCAAAAACTATAAAGTTGAAATTGAGAACCAACTTGGCAAAATGATCAAAAGCGTCGATCTGACCGTGGTGGTGAATACTATGACAGATATGATGGTTCAGGTGAACAACGTCCATGATCGTTTGCTAAATTTCTAGAGGAATGAGGTATTGTCCCACAGTACACTATGCCGGGTTCACCCACTATGAATGGTATTGTTGAAAGACGTAATAGAACGTTTAAGGATATGATGAGGAGTATGCTTACTCATTCTACCTTGCCAGAATCGCTCCAGGGTGAAACATTAAAGACCGCAGCGTATATACTCAACAGAATTCCAACTAAGGCCACTGATAAAACCCCTTTATGAGTTTTGGACGAGCAAGATACCTAATTTGAAGCATATACACATTTGGGGATATCCAACTGAGGCAATGCCTTGTAGGCCAAATGAAAAGAAAGTGGACGCAAGGACTATTAGTTGTTATTTTATTGGATCATCTAAAAGGTACAGAGGTTACAAGTTTTATGATCCCACAACTAAGACAATTTTCGAGACAACAAATATTCTGTTGTTTGAGGATGTTGAGTATGTGGGGGGAGAAAGGGTTACAGACTTTGTCTTTGAGAAGGAATACGTTGAAATTCCTCCAATTGTCAATGACAATGATTAGGATCAGGTTTCTATTCTTCACATTGTTCAAAAAGCAACTCCGGATTAAGACAATTTCGTTGTATCTCCCTCTGAAGGTCAACAATTTGTTCTAGAAGAACAAACTCTACACCCTCAAGAACTAATGCCATTAAAAAGATCTACTAGAGAGAGAGGAGAAGTGCAGTTTCGGATGATTACATTGTATTTCTCCAAGAACATGTAGTTGACATTGGAGTGGTGGAAGATGATCCGATCAACTTCCGTCAAGCCATGGAAAGTTTTCTTTCAAAAGTGGCTCAATAAATGAAGAGATAAAGTCTATGAACAACAACGACTGAGGGACCTCGTTCCATTGCCTGAAGGTGCGAAACTTATTGGTCGCAAATGGATATTTAAGATCAAGAGGGATTCGAAGAGTGATGTAGAGAGGTATAAGATTCATCTTATCGCAAAGGGCTTTACACAGGAAGAAGACATCTTGATTATAAAGAGATTTTCTCTCCGATTTCTTTGAAAGACTCTTTTAGGATTATAATGGTGTTGGTAACGCATTTCGATCTTGAGTTAAATCAGATGGATATTAAGACAGTGTTTCTCAATGGTGACATTGATGAAACATTTATATGGTGCAACCAGAAAACTTCTTGTCAGATGATGCAAATCAAATGATTTGTAAACTAAAGAAATCCATCTATGGACTTAAACATGCCTCTCATAAATGGTAATACAAGTTTCATCAAGTGATCATCTCATATGGTTTTGAGATGAATTTGGTTGATAATTGTATATACCACAAGATCAGTGGGAGTAAGTGTATTTTTTTTTATTTTATATGTCGATGCTTGCCAACAACGATATTAAGAATTTTGAGATGAAAGATTTGTGTGTTGCCTCTTTTGTATTAAGAATTCAAATACATCGGGATCGTTCTCGGGGTATTCTTGGACTATTACAAAAGAGCTATATCGAAAATGTACTTAAAAGATTTGGCATGCGAGATTGTAAACCAGGTGACACCCCTGTGTCTAAAGGAGATAAGTTTAGTTTAAGTCAATACCCTAAAAATGACCTGGAAATTAAAGAGATGCAGAAGATTTCTTATTCTTCAGCTATAGGGAGTCTGATGTATGTTCAGGTTTGTACGTGTTTGGATATCATATACATTATTGGGATGCTAAGGAGATATTTAAGTAATCTGGGAATTGATTATTGGAAAGCAGCCAAACGGGTCATGCGGTATATATAGGGAACAAAAGACTACATGCTCACATACAAGAGATCGGGTCAGTTGGAGATCATCGATTATTCTGATTCTGATTTCGCGGGATGCCAAGATAGTATGAGATCCATTTCAGGCTATATCTACCTATTTGTTGGAGGTGCTATTTCCTAGAAGAGTGTTAAGCAAACACTCATAGCTACTTTTACCATGACAACGGAGTTTATAACGTGTTATATCAAACCATAGAATATGACTGTGAAATTTTGTTACTGGGCTGTGCATTATGGACAATATAGAAAGACGACTTAAGTTATTTTGTGACAATAAATTAGTAGTGCTGTATTCTAATAACAATAGGAGCTCGACGAAGTCAAAACATATAGAGATCAAGTTCCTGGCTGTTAAAGAAGTGATGGCAATGGGCCGAACCGAGCCGGCTTGGCCCATTGCCCCACGAGCTCGGCTCGTTGCCCTACGAGCCGAGCTCGTGGCTCGTTACAAAACGAGCCGAGCTTCTGCTCGGCTCGTTTGCTCGTGGGCGAGCTCGGCTCGGCCCACGAGCTCGTGATTCACGAGCCACGAGCCGAGCCGGCTCGGCTCGGCTCGGCTCGTGGCTCGTCAATTTTTTTTTTTTAGTTTTTCTTAGTTTTTTTTTTCAATGTTTTTCACGAGCCCACGAGCTCGGCTCGTGGGCTCGTGCCCCACGAGCGCTCATCTCTTAACGAGCCGAGCCGAGCTCGGCTCGTCTATGAACGGGTCCGCTCGGCTCGAGCTCGGGCTCGTATTTTGACGAGCCCGAGCGGCTCGTGGATCGCTACAGTACGAGCCGAGCGGCCGAGCCGACGAGCCGCTCGGCTCGATTGCCATCACTAAGTGAACATGTATCAATAGAGGATATTGGGACAAACTCTATGGTTGGGGATCCGCTTATTAAGTGATTGATATCCAAGATCTTTCATGAGCACACTGCTCATATGTGTGTAATGTCTCTTGAGGATATCTAGTTTCAGTGAGAGTTTGTATTTCTGTACTTTTCATATTAGACACATGTACTGTCATTTTTTATATGGTTTATGGTTAAAGTTATTTTCGGTTATAAAGTTTTTTTTTTTTTTTTTTGTTTATTATCTCTAAACTTGTTTGAAAATGATCTCATTAAGGTATTAAGGTGAACCGGTTGGAAATACATATGTTAAGATCATATCACATGTAATTTTTATGCTACACATCCATGCTTGATCCATGTCATTCAATTATGTCGATATACGTGATCATTGATGAGTTTAGTTATGATAAAAGTAATGAAAGTCGCTTTAATCCTATGTTGATATGATTGATGTACCGAATTATTTGTGGATGCATTCGGTGATGAAAGCAAAATTTCGAGTACTCTTAATGTTATGTTTAATGCACAATTATAAGGTAACACATATAGCCCAAGTGAGAGATTGTAAGGATTTTTTAATCGATCATGTGGACTTATATGTAAATTATAGTGTATTAAATTAAAAGCTATTAATTTTGGTTAAACTCGTTTAAAGTGATCTAATATGATTTATGTATTTTGTGCTTTGAAACATCTATTTAAAGTGTGGGCTTATGTGTAGTCAGTGTAGAGACCATGTATGTTCCTAATTTCATGATGAGCTGAATTATGTAAACACGCCGTTAGTATATATATACGGTTATGTCCTCGGATCACACGTGAGTAATTGTGCATTATGTTCTGACTCCCATCATCAGAGAGAAATAAATGAACAACGTGTTTATCTGAAAAATTAAAACTGCAGGACTCAATCGTAGCATTAATAATGTCTGATTCAGGTACGCTTTCACTTTAGTTCATAAATTCTATGTGATCCAACATGAAAAATCATTTGACGATAATAAGTTTTCCCAACACTAAAATATTACACCAGTCAAAATGCGAAGGTTGTGTTTAATAGCTTTAGGGCCTGTTTGAGAGTTTTTTTCCACTGATTTTGACCATTTGTATGGTATCGTTTATGAGGAGTTGGAAACAGTTCTGGCTAGTTTTTATGGGCACCGATTTGAATGGTTTAAAAATCAACCAAAATCGGTGCAGCGTAATTTTGACCGATTTTCTTGACCCATCAAATCGACGGGTTTTGATTATTTCTCATACTTTCTTTTAATTTTACTTTCTATAATATTTATTTCCAACCAATATAAATAAAGATATATTAACAAAAAAAAATATTTAAGCAAAAATATTACATAATATAATTTAAAAAACTTTCATAATCGGTACTTAAAAACTCGCAAGCAAGCGCTTAAGAGTTGAATATTTATTACTCTAGACGCTAATGCCACGTGCCATTGACCAAGACAAAAAAGGGTGAAATAGCAACAGCCAAGATTCTAGGAGCCATATGTTACCGTGTAAAATTCATCTATGTGGGATATAAGTAGTAAGTTCTCGACAGCCAGAGCCAAGATTTTTTTTTGGGTGTGGGAAAAAATTATATAACAAAAATTATTTTAAATAATATAACTATAATTGTTTTCATATTTTAAAAACGTCGTAGAATTATATCATTATCAATTTCCTTATATATATTTCTCTCAATAGATAAAATATCATTTTGTTCTATTACTAAATCTTTTCAAGAAACTGTTAACTAAAACCTTCCAAAAAGTACTTGAAAATTGCATATAGACCAGAGATGAAAATTGAATTCCCAATTCCTTATCAACGTTATCTAAGCCCTAAACTTTCTCTGAACAACTGGTTAGATAAATGAACCAAATGCACACAGATTAAAAATGCGATGATTAAGTTCTAGAACTTAAAATTATTTCAATGCTTAGTTTTGTATTTTTTAATTGACGGAAGTTATGTAACTTTAGGTAAGATGTTTAGCTTTTATAGAGACGACAAGTCTTATCTGATAAATATTAATTCCTACTTCAAGATAGCTCGACGATATCAACCTTTAGCTTTTCAAGATTTATAAGGGTGTATTTGTCACTCCGCAAATCATTAGCAGTTGAAGTTAAAATTGAGTTATTTTAATAAACATATTTATAAAATCTTCATTTTCCCTATGGTCTCTATATTTATTCAAGAAAAAACAAAGACACATACAGAATAAGCATCTACCATTTTACTACGAGAATTGGAGCACGCAAATTCAAATTTCCAACCATAAATAACAGTGAAAACGATAAGATGTTAAGAAGTATAGAATATGGTAGAAATGAAGAACCTTTTGATTTTATTTTTTTTAATTTAGAAAAAGAGAATTCAATTTTTTGGGTGACCACCCTTGGCCAAAGTGTAGCTCCTCCCTTGCTTATCACCCTTATTTTAAAGATGATCCATTAGTTAATAATACTTGAATACACCTAAGCTGTCGCTAAATAGTTGGGATGGTCTCTATAAAAAAGAAAGCCACTTAATAAACGGATGAGATGAGTTGTAGCACATAATGATCGAGTCAAGTCGATGGTGTAGAGGTTAGTATTAACATCGAAAACCAAAGTCCGAGATGTGAATTCGGTAGCTTCAAGGTGCTAAATAAGTTAGAACTTAGCTGAACAAGTGGTCTTGATATTTGAAGTTAAATCATTATAACATTCTTATAAAGTCGATGAGGTTGAGCTCAGTGTTAACATCAACACTTTCATAAATTCGGTAGATACAAGGTGCTAAATAGGTTAGAAAAGCAAGTGGCCTTGAAATTTGAAGTTAATCATTACACACCGTTCTTATATTTTGGAATCCTAAATATGATTCACACAATCATACATCTAAAATTAGACACACCCCTCTCTATCTATTTATTCCAGAAGTACATTTGACGATCTGTCAGCTCGACCACCCTGTGAGACAGGGATGGATCCAGACTTTTTGTATTGTGAGGTAAAAAATAAAAAATATATATTTTAAAAAATAACATAATATTAATGAAAATAAGTTAATACGAGTTTTGATACTTCGAAAATATTGTATAATCACATCATTATCTATATTGTCAAATGAATTTTGCTACTTGTATAGTTTTGTTAACCATCTCGTTGACAAATGTTGAGCTGGCGGTGAGTAAATCAAATTGAATTTAGGAATTAAATAAATTGAAATAAAATTCAAATTTAATGCAAATGTAATTCAAAAGTAATTCGAATTACATTTAATCCGTAATCATCCTAAATTTTTTGATGTCATATTCCATGCAAAATTTTCTAATAAAATGAAGCAAATTATATTGAGAAATTTATCGTGCAAAAATGATAAAAATTAATGAAATAATTGATTTTTTTAAAAGAAAAGACGAGTTAGACGTAAGTTTAACTATTGTCGATATCCGCTTGGATCATTTGATATGACTACGATATAGTTCTTGAAACTAGCTTTTAGATGACGTAGGTAATTTGTAGATTCGGCTAATGTACGATCGCCGATGAATTTATAAAGTTAGTATATTATCGAAATTTTCGAAATATTAGTTTGGAATGACCTATTTTGATGCACCTAACTTTTTCTATGGGTGGCCATTTAGCACACCATTACCGAGCAAAAATCTAGGTCGTGAGCACCACGAAATGATATTAAAAATACAATGTTTCAACTTCATTTGACATCCCGTAACGAGTGTGTCAAAGTAAGCCGTAAAGGACAATTACATATTTTTTTCACTTAATATATAAATTTGAGAAAAACTTATCTTGAAGGGCTCAAAACGACTATAGAAAAAAAAAAAACTAAAAATTCTGGGGTCACTTGATCTCACATGACCCCATGTGGGTCTGGCCATGTTGCAAGACTAATCGAGTTTCTCATCTTGAAGATTCCATAGATCTTACAAAATTCTCAATAGTAATCGAGATGATGATGATGATGGGAAGCCACTACATTTTCAAATATCAATTATATAATTGAAATATATTATTTACTTCCGCAATTATGAAGATTCTATGGATCTTACAAAATTCTCAAAAGTAATCAAGATGATGATGGGAAGTTACTACATTTTCAAGTATCAATTATATAATTGAAATATATGATTTACTTTCGCAATTATAGAGATGAGAAAACGGATTCAATAACAATTGATTTTTCGATACACTTTTAGAGTCATTTACCCACCCTATTTTGAACAAATTCAAGTCAATTTATTATAATATTATGTGGATTTTGACAAAAGTAGATCCTATTTTAATCAAATGATGGTTGATTTTGTAGTGATTGTCACAATAAATATTATTTAATGAAAATAATTTATGTAAAAGTAAAGCATTTCAAAAAGAGTTAAGAGTATAACACTACAATTTGCAAGAATATGATTTTGAAAATAGGCTTACACCATTCTCTCAATAAAAACATGTAGTTAATTATGTCTTTAACCCAATTTCTCTCTTATTTTAGACTATTTTAATTGATTTAACATCTTAATTATTATATTAAATGTAGAATTAAAGATGACAAATCAATTAACGATACATCAATAAGCGTAGTGTATAAATAGTTAATTCTCACTTTTCCCAACTTAACTCTTTTCATATATCTCAAATCTAATTCTCACTTTTCCCTTTTTAACAAATTTAGTTTTTAATCATTCTCTCCCTCTCTTTCTCTCTCAAAATTTATACCAATTCAACTGAACTTATACTGTCAAACCAAAATTCAGAAAATTATAAAATAATTACTTACATATTAGACAAGTTTTATTCATACAAGCGATTAAATTTCATCTTCGTCAATTTATGGATAATGTTAATGTCTTTGATAATAAATAATTTTGATATGTATGTGAAGGAACAAGCAAGGATCATGTTGAAAAATAAAGAAATGCGTTAGCTTCACTTCGTGTCATGATTTCAAATGGTCATAGGGTTTCAAGACTTCATGGTGTGGACCTTGCCAATGCGTAGAACTTGTTGCAAATAAATTTGATGGGTTGGGATTTTCTCCTTTTAGCTTCGAAATTTAAATTTGGAAAAATTGTAGCTACGATACTAAACTTTTTATTTAGTATCAGACTTTTTTCAAAATTTTTATTTGTGCCATCTATGGGATCAAACCTTTTGAAAAATCGCAAGTCCAGTCCAAATTGATGGTTTTCGTCTGTTTGACCACCAAAACCGTTAATTGATCCCAAAAATGAAAAATTTAATAATTTCTTCCAAATAAGACAAGGGCAATTTAGACATTACACATTTCCCCTTAAAAAAAAAAGAGAAAAAGAAAAATACTCATCTTCTCCCACCTTCCACCTCCCAACTTCCAAATGAATTTCCACCAGGCCTCGACTGGGCTTCTGCTGATTTTGAAGCCTGAGCATATCTACCAGGAAAGATAATCATCAAAATTCCAATATAAGCGAATCTTTCCTAAAGACAGTGATTCATGAAACTTGATGAAAACCCATAAATTTCAGAAGCCAGGACACACCTTCAAAGGGCTAAATAATTGTTCTTCCTAAAAATTTTAAAAACGAAAATGAAAATAAAATAAAAACCAATGATAAATAACCTAAAAAAAGTACATTTTGCATGTATACGAACACCTTGATCCTACGAATGCCCCCACTAGAAAATGAAAGACAAACATGAAAAATTGGAAGTAAAACCAAGAGGAAAAATCATTTTTTCGTCTGAGTAATCTGGAAAAATTAAATGCAAAAATCACTTACAAATTGAATTTGAGTAAGCATTTCAAGGCTCCATTGCACATGATATAAGCAAAACCCCCCAAATTTAGCATAAACTAGAGTGAAGACGCAACCCTAGAAAATATGGAAGGTGGGAGAAGGTGAGTATTATTATTATCATTATTATTATTATTATTATTATTATTATTATTATTTTGAAGGGGAAATGTGCAATGTCTAAATTGCCCTTGTCTTATTTGGAACAAATTGTTAGATTTTTCTGGTTTTCGTGGTCAAACAGACTGAAACCGTCAATTTGGACTGAATTTGCTATTTTTTAAAAGGTTACCTTGTGTGTCACAAATAAAATGTTGGGACAAAATTTGCTACTAAATAAAAGGTTTGATACCATGACTGCAATTTTCCCTTTAAATTTTTGCCATTTGATACATAAAAATATTTAAAATTGGAGACTTTTTTTTTTTTTTTTGGAATTTTTTCGGACACATTTTATTCAATTTATATATGTATAGATCTTATATAATATATAATGAATCAGTTTAATAAAATTAAATTTCTGAATTTTGTTTTAACTATCTAAATGAGTCAGTATCCGATAAGTATAATTTCTACACTTATTCGGGATCTTAAATGATAATATTTTATTATTTTTTGGACGGATTAGTGCCTGATTTGTTGTTATTGCTTTTATTAGGAAAAACTCATGTTTGGATTGAAAGAAAGAATGGAAAATGGTTAAAATGAAGTAAATTCAAAGTTCAGGGACTAAGTGTAAATACTAAAAGTTGTATCAGACCTCATGATAAAAATTCGAGAGTGTTAGGGGTCAGTTGGATGAGAAAATAAGTCAAATTATTATCACACATCAATTTCCGGTCCACAAAGTTATGCTCCAAATTTTCAATCTCATATTGAGACTCATTTTTGGCATAGTAAATATTCGAATTGGAAACATGTTATTTTTAGAATAATTTTAGCCGTTTGCGTTAGGTTTTCAATATATTTTGAATCAACTCAATCGAATATCGATAGATAAAGTTATGACAAAAATACTGTCATGTTAGAGAGATCAAGGTGCGCACCCTCACCTGTAGGAAAGGAGAGCGCCTCAACCAAAAAGGGGGCGCCTCTCAAACGGTAGTGTCAAAATGGGAAAACCCAATTTTCTTTATTTTTGTTTTGGTAACAATTCAATATTATGTTTTTGACATCTTTAAATAACAAAACTTTACATGAACGTGAGAGGACCTCCCTAGACATAAAATTCATATATTCTACATATTTTGGAGGAGAAAAACAAGGCTAAATCATCAATTAGAGGTGGATTTTCATAAGATTATTGAAGATTTCTTCTCCCTTATCAAGATTACATTCAAGAAAGTGAATTTCTCTACTTTCGTCCATCATTTCTTGATCTTGATGATGTTATTCCATATTTTCTTGTGTAGTTATAAATTTAGGATGATTAGATAATTTTTTCTATTGTGTTGGATGATTGACTTTAATTTAGGTATTTCTTGATTGAATTTGCATTCCCATTGCACTATTTAATTATTGGTCATTAATTAAATAGTTAGTTAGTTGTTGTAGTGTATGAGTAACCACAATAAATTTAGAACGCGGTAAAAAAAACACATGGAAAATAGGTATTATGAATAATATTTATGGCATGTGCAATTAAGTAGATAACCTAAACTAAATGCATGATTTTCATATGAATTTGAACTAGGAATGTGATCGAGTCTTGTTAATCATATGTTGGTGTATCTTGGAAACAAGCATTTGTCATATTGGCGTTATCAATTGTAAAACATGTATGAAACTAACTAGATTATTAATTGATAATTAAAATAGATGGAAATATGAGAAATAATAAATCCAATACAAGCATTCACATTCGATAAAATCACAATTTACTTGCATTATTAGTATAGATTAGAAGTAGTATAAATAACCACAAAATCATGCTCTTTTACTTTCACTACTCACTCAAATTTAATACTAACTAGTGAACTACATTTTAACCCTTATTCCTCTGGGAACGATAAACTCGAAACTCACTATTTCTATTACTCATACAACGATTCCATACGCTTGCCATAGATAAAAGTCATATATACTTTAAAAAGTGATAACAAAATAAAACTTTTAATTTTTTGTAGTTAAAAATATATATTATCTCTTAATTAATAAACGAAAATGAGTACATTATATAGTTGTCTAAGATAGGACTCACAATTTTTTTTTCATAATTTTAGTATATAGAGTGTTGTAATAATGGGAAGGTTCGGGTTGAGTTGAGCGTCTGATTTTAATTTAAATCGTCCGTTTGTCTTATTCATATACTATCGATCAAACCATGGGCGGATCTACAGTAGGGCCTCGTGGGGCACGTGCCCCACTAGGTTTTGAATATATATATTTTTTAATTTTTAAAAGAAATAGACTTCTTGATTGAATTCAAAACCCTCGTCTCTCGACTTTCTCCTCTGATTTCTCTCCAAAGTTCAAAATCGCACTCGAGTCCCGACAGTGGCAGTGGCACCACCTCTCCGTCATCTCTCCCACCGTCCCAACTCCCTCCTCTTCGAGCTCTCTCAGTCTCCCCGCCCACACATCCTGGACCCCTGGTTGTCGCTGCTCGCTTGTTCCGGTGACGAGGTAACTTCTACCAGAGTAGAATGCCTACTGATTTTTTTAGGGCTTTTGAATTTTGATGTTGGATTTTGAATTTTATTGATTTATTATCTGTCAATGAGTCAATCTCTGTAACGTTTACATTTTGATTTTCGGATTTAGGGATTTTTTTATGAATCCCTAAATTTGAAGTGCATCACCAATTTGAGAGATCTATTGATTGTAGGAGAATTTTCAGTAGAAACATCTGAGTGCAGAGTGCCGCCCTACACCAATTGTGAGATCAGAATTTGGATATTTGGGGTAGTACGTAGTAGACTAGTAGTTAGGGTTAATTAATTTGTCTTTGGGAGATAGAAACCGAAGTTGACTACGTATGGCCAAACCTAAATCAAAGAATGAATGCAAAGAGTTCTGCTAGTAAGAGATTCACATTCCCAATCAAATTTGTTGAGAATGAAGCTTACTTTCTTCTTTCGAATACTTCTTCTTGACTGAAATAGGATTTTTTTTATGAATCCATTCTATTTAGGGATTTAGGGATTTTTTTTATGAGAGTTCATTTATTGAGCAGACATTTTTGATTTAGGGACTTCTAACAAGATTGATTTTTTTATTTTTTATTTGTATCAGTTATAGAAAAATACTTTAAACGTAAATATATGATTTTTTGTGATGAGCAAAATACCGATGAAAGGAATGTTCAAGACAAAAATGATGTTGATATTGGAGAAGTTGGGAATGTTGAAAAAGTTGGGGACGTTGATATTGCAAATCTTATTGCTGATCCTGGATTGAGAGTTCCAATACAGAATTATGATGTTAATGTTTGAGACGTAATTCGAAGAGCGTATATGCAAAAGGGTCCATGCCACCTCGCATTCATGCATTTCCATCCAGAAGAATGGGTAACAAAGATAGACGATTTTGTGTTTCGTGGTATGATGAGTATCCTACTTGGTTGGAATATAGTGTAGCAAAAGATGCAATTTTTTGTTTTTACTGCTATCTTTTCAGTTCGAGTGATTGTTCTTTTCTTAATGATGGATTTTCAAATTGGAAAAAGAAAGAACTTCTTAGAAAACATGTTGGGGCTTCAAGTAGTGCATACAATCAGGCTCGAGTTCAATATGAATCGTTCAAGAATCAACAGCAAAGTATTCGATCATGTCTCGTTAAGCAATCGAATCAAACTCGAACAGATTATAGAATTCGATTGAGTGCGTCAATTGATTGTGTTCGATATCTTTTACGACAAGGTATGGCTTTTCGAGGACATGATGAATCTGAAGATTCAAACAACCAATGAAACTTTCTTGAACTACTACGTTGGTTGTGTGATCATAATGCTGAGATTAAGGCCGTTGCTTTAACGAATGCTCCTGAGAATTTCAAATTAACATCACCACGAGTGCAGAAAGATATTGTGAGTGCTATTGTTTCTGAATGTCCAAATGTGATCATGAAAGATGTTCGTGATAGTTTCTTTTCAATTTTAGTTGATGAATCTCGAGACATTTTAGTTAAGGAGCAGATGTCGATTGTCATTCGTTATGTGAAGAATGGGCATGTATTTGAACATTTTGTTGGTGTCCAGCATGTTTCGAGAACCACAGCTATCTCACATAAGGGTGCAATTGATCAATTCTTCTCAACGCATAGCTTAAGTATATCTAATATGCGAGGTCAATGATATGATGGAACTAGTAACATGCGAGGCGAGTATAATGGCCTCAAAGCACTTATTTTGAAAGAAAACCTAAGTGCATACTATATTCATTGCTTTGCTCATCAACTTTAATTAGCTCTTGTAGCTGTGGCACAAAAACATCTGAAGATTGAAACTTTTTTCACTACAGTACATAGATTGGTGAATATTGTTGGTGGATCGGCTAAGCGGAGTGAACTTATTCGGGAGAAGCAAAGGTCGAAAGTTCTTGAATCACTCAGTGTTAGTGAATTATCAAGTGGACGAGGTTTCAATCAAGAAACTACTCTTCAACTTCCTGGTGATACAAGTTGGAGCTCTCACTATGGTTGTTTAATTAACTTGATTATCATGTTTTCAACCATAGTCGACGTTGTTGAGATGATTACGACTGACACTACAAGTACCAGAACAAGAGGTGATGCTTGTATTTTACTTAAGTTGATGTTAAAATTTGAATTTGCATTTAATCTACATCTCATGAAAAAGATTTTGGGGATTTCAAATGAATTGTCAAAAACATTACAACGAAGAGATCAAGATATTGTCAATGCCATGAGATTGGTGCAATTATGTAAATTACAACTTCAAAAGATGAGGGATGATGGATGTGAGTCTTTTCTTGAAATTGTTTGTTCGTTTTGTGAAGTTCATGATATCAATATTCCCAATATGGATGATAAGTTCATAACTGTAGGTCGTTCCCGGCGTGAGACAGTGACAAATTTGCATCATTATCGTGTGAAAATGTTTTATGCTATCGTTGATATGCAATTTCAGGAGTTGAATGATCCTTTTTTTGAGATAAATAGTGACTTGCTCATTTGTGTTGCATGTTTGGCTCCACATAACTCATTTGATGTTTTTGACAAGAACAAAGTGATTCGACTATGTCGGTATTATCCGGCAGATTTTGACGCAGGAGATATCTCAGAACTTGATGATCAATTAGATACATATATTCTTGACATGCGTACTTCCGAAGACTTTGAAGGATTACAAGGCATTAGTGATTTTGTACAGAAGTTGGTTGCTATGAAGAAACACGAAGTGTATCCATTGGTCTATAAGCTTGTGACATTAGCCTTAGTTCTTCCCGTGGCTACTGCTATAGTCGAGAGATCATTTTCTGCGATGACTTATGTCAAAAATCGTTTACGCAATCGAATTGGAGATCAATGGTTGAATGATAATTTGATTGCATATATCGAGAAAGATGTATTTGATAAGATTGGAAATGATGTAATTATGGAACGTTATCAGAATATGAGAACACGTAGATAACAATTGTAATAAAATATGTCTTACTTTAATTTTTTCGTTACTTTTTAAAAGTTTGATTGTGCCCCCCAACATGAAAAGTCTGCGTCCGCCCATGAATCAAACTATGCAAATTGGCAAGGTGCCGTGCTCAATTTGACTATTTTCAAGTTGGCAAGTCTGGGTCGGATCTGGTCTATTTTAATAACTATAGTCGATATAACTTTCGCATAAAAATAGGGAGATAACAACTAAAAATATAAATTTGGTAAAAAGTAAGAGATAAAAGTAAAAATTAATTTCATACTAAGGACGAATATCATCACTTGGTGTGTTGTTTGAGAAAAAAGTAAGAGTAATAATTAACAATGATGAGGGTCATAATTTAAGTAGACAATTATCACATGTAAGCATATATGATCGTCTTATCAAAAACGTTTCTCTTGTATGACATTATTCTAATTAAACGTTCCATCATACTTATGATCAGAAAGTTCGACATAATGATTGACATAATGCTACAAAATTTTTTAGCATTGGATTGTTTTAAACACAGTCAGCTTCTCCACCCAATTACCTCCCCCACGACTTATTCGTCACTACATCTGACCAAATTCTTTTGACAAAATAGCATTATTCTTAAAAGTTATGATCAGAAGCAATACTCTTTATTATACGACATTGTCGAACAATTATAAAGATAAACACGATACAATTTATAATAAACAGAAGTCCACAAAAGTGGACACATAATCCTTTTGATTGAGTTGTTGTCATCCATTTTGTTGAGCCATAATTATCCTTTACAGTACATACAACTAAAGATAATTAAAATTATAATTTAATTGAGGAAAATAGGAGAATTGATGGATTGAGAGTTAAAAACTAAGGATTAAACTAGTTGCACACACTTGGTGTACATCAATTTTGACACTCCAAGTATTATCAAAATCTGTGCCATTAATTGTTTAAAGTGTTGTGGAGATCAATGTCTAAAAAATGTCATATCATAGAAATGTAAAACTTAATATACATGTAGCTTGATTGAAAAACTAAAGAAAAGTTTTCTATCTCACATGTCATCGTCATACTCTGTGTCATCACCCTCATGTATGATGTTTGTAGGCCCATAATCACTCTCATAATAATTGTCATCTCTATTGAAGAGAATTATGGAGGGAAACTAGCAAAGATCTTTTGCATATTCCAAATGGACTGATTATAAGATCAAGAGTTAAGATGATGAAAGAAGCCATGCAAGGATTTTTCCAAACTACGTAGGTCGAGAGCTCGAGTGGAACAAGCAAAACACAAAGTTTTAAGATGGGCATGAAAGAATTAACCTTAATGCATTTGATTCAAAGTAAGAATGAGGAATGATTTAGAACCCGAGAGCAAATTCAATCATTAATTTTCCTACCCTCGTGACCACAAAAAATTTAGAATTCGAAAGCAAATTCATCGTGTCATGCACCCACATCAAATATAACCATGCAATCGCATGGTTATCCAGCTTGGTCCGAAGTTTTGTTTTTCATTTTGATTTGGACTGTATTTTCAAATAGAATATTATTTCTTTATTATTGCCTATATATATGAGAAATTATTCATTGTACAAAAAAAGAATTCATTTGAGAGATTAATAAACAAAGTGATATTATTCGCTTTCATATCTTGTTCTTAATTGAATTATCAAGAACTTATCAAAGACTTTCAATCTTTATGGTGTTCAACTCTTCAAACCTCAGTTTTTGATTCAAGAAATCATTGTGTCAAGATTATAACTTTGATTTTAGGTTTCTTGGGGTTCCATAAAATCTTGTGTGGTTTCCAAGGTACATCTTGTAACGAGATTCACATAAGTTGGTATCAGATCTTTAACTCTAAATCAAGTTTTTATTCTTTATCTTTCTTTTATTTTCCAATTACAATTCTTCTTGTGTCTTATTTGTTGACTCTTCATTCCATTCTTCAAGTAATTCACATCAAAACATTCATACCAAGAACATTCAAAAACTGTTTAATGCATTAACCCTAATGTACAAACACAATTTTTTTAAGGTTTATTGCCTAGTGTTCAATCTTTCCGTTAGGTTTGTGACAAGAAAAATGAAGAATATTCAAAAGAAAAGAAAAGAAAGTTCAAGAAAATGTTTAAAAAAAGCATATTCAATTACAAGAAACCCTTTCTTGGAATTCTTGTGGTGTTATTTTCCAAGAAACACCATTTTTATTGCTATTTGATACATATATCACCCTTTCAAGAACAAACTCGTTCTTCCTTAACCAGAGCTCTGTTATTCTCTCATATCTATTGACACTCCGAAGCTATATGGTAGAGGATTTTGTGGTGTTTTTGTTTTAGAAAGTGGAAGAGAATGTTTGATAACACATTATTTCTTCTTGTTTAAGTTTTTCTCTTATTTTTCTTTTTTTTTTCTCAACACATAATGAAGGAGAAGAGTTTTTGGTGTATATATACTGTATTTTACAGTTGTAGGTGGTTTAGGAGAGTTTAGAAGTTGAAATAAAAGAAATAGGGTTCTTCCTACCTAGACGAGCACTTGAACACCTTCTTAACGTTCATCGAGTACACAACGTCTAAAAAATATGCTAGAGCACATTCGAACATTCATCAATCACACATGAATTATTCTACTTCCATGATTTTGGATGATGTACTCAACCAACTATTAACACCCCTCAACACAACCCCAATTGCAACGCGATTTAGCTTTTTGGACATGAAACTTGTTAACTCGAGTAAGCATTTTATAATAGAATCAAAACATATTATGGAAACCCGATTAATAATATAAAGAGTCAAAAGAATCGCCAAATTTATATTATAACAAAATAGAGCTTGCTTTACAAAATACGGGTAACAAGTAAGCATACGACAATCCAAAATCTCTAATCAAAAGAAGTGTCTGCTAACATTCAAAAAGTATTCCGTAGATCTAACCTATAGAAGGCTAATATGGCGGTATATCAATATCAGCTAACTCATTCCATTTTCACTTCGTTCTTTTACTATGTACCATCACCCTATTTTACATCACTGTCTACTCCACAGATATCATAATATTTTCATAACGACCTGTAATCAAGTCATACATATCAACCATCACCAACACAAAATCTTTATATTCTTCAAAAGTTTCGATACCTTCATCCTCGTCAACAATCGTATAAAAACGTGTGTAGTGGGTACGTCTATATATAACATATATAGCTGTTAGGTCTTTAGTAATTTCGGCATGTCTGGTAGTTCGGATAACCTCAGTTGCCTGCGGAGCCATCTACAGTACAAAATACAAAGCGTGAACATGGCCGTTACTTGCACGTAAATCAATGTCAATGCATGTGTCCTTGCCCACGGAGACTCGGAATGCCGTATCAGAATATAATATATATAAATCAAGGTCTGGCCTAAGTATACAATACTCCACATGTCTATCCATAGTCCCAAGGCCACCAAGGGACCTTCGACACTGTCTGTATACATGTACCGAACTCCAAATACCCTATCATTGGCTACCCGTAATGATCGTCGGGAGCCTCAAAGTGGTATATTTATTCGGACACAATAGTATGGTACATCTATAATGTGATTCACATTTAAAAATTTTAAACCACACACTCCATGTGAATGACAATAAAAATATGCACGACCTCGAAAACATATTATTCATACGTTTCCAAATAAACTTAATGCACAATTGTCACACCACTATGTCATATAAAGAAAACAAACACATATAAACACATAATTTCACATATAAGTATATCTTGTACTGTAGTTAAAAACATCAATACTTACCTTTTTCGCGACTTTCTTGATTAATATATGCATTAATAAAAGGATCTCTACATTAATCATGTCATAACATCTTATCTCTCAATTAATAAACCTAAAATAGACATATAAGAATAAAAGATCCGAGTAATAATACTACTTCTACTTCTACAGCCACTAATACTATTTATATTAATAAATATAAATGGAATTCCCATTACTTGTTATATGAAAACTTATATTTCCACAAATTATAATCAATTGGGATTGCTATAAAACAAGATCTAGAGGAAGTGGAAAAATTGTGTAATTTCCTCACCATTGTAGCCCATTATCTTAACAAAACTCATTTAATTCCTTATCTATCAATGTTGAGCCAACTTCAAAATATTATAAGACAACTCCTATGGCATCCACATTTGCGAAAATCTTTTATTTATTTATTTTATTTTATTATTATCATTTTCCTAAACATAAAAGAAATCCATTGCAATCCAACCAACAATTTTCGTACTAAAAACAAGTGCATAGATGATCAACATGATTCTCCATCAATTACTCAAAATCCAACAAAACCTTCTTTTACAAAATCCTTCCAAGCATCAAAAGTTAGGATTTATTTTACTTATTCATAACCTAACTAAGTTTTCCCCCAAACCATCTTCTATGTAATCCTTAATAATACCAATTAAATAAAATAAAAATCATTATTTCTTGCAATAACTTATAGATTTCTAAAACTTATATAGTTAAGAGTTGGAAAAAAAGCTATTATAATTCATCATCCTTGATTTTGTTAATTAAATTTAATTCTAATTTTTATCTTTCCTCAAGTGTTAAAGACCCTAAAACAAGAATTTCAATTCCTACTCATAAATCAATTAAGTAATTAAAACAAATAATTAATTAAATTATTATCTAAGTAAATAAGCAATGAACTAAATAATTCAAGTACTTAAAACAAACGAATAGTTAATTAAATTATTATCTAAACAAATAAATAATTAACTAACAAAATAATTTAAAAACATACCTTAAGATATGAAATGGATAGAAGGTGTGTCATACTTCCTAATTTATCCTCTATTTATAGTCGATACTAGGAGTTAATTGTGCAATTTATCAGATTGCACTTTTAACCCATATGATAAAGATGTCAATATTCTATTTGTTTATGAAACTACACCTTTAACCCTTGGACAAATATGTAATTATGCATTTGTAATCAAATTGCACTTTTAACCCCTATGATAAAAATGTCAATATTTTATTTGTTTATGAAATTGCACCTTTGATCCTTGGGTAAATATGTAATTACTTAATTTTTAATAAAATTGCACCTCTAATGCCCATAATACTAATTTAATTATAATTCATATATCATTTATACTATCAATTCAATTAAATTCCTAATTTATTTATTTATTTTTAATTACTTTCTAAAATATTAAAAAAATTGCTAGAAAATTTGGGATATTACATTATCCCCGACTTAAATAAATTTCGTCCTTGAAATTTAAAACTTACCAAATAATTCCGGATACTTAATCTTCATATCTTCCTTCCGTTCCTACGTTGCTTCTTCTGAAATTTGATTTCTCCACAAAACTTTGATAAGTGGGATATGTTTGTTTCGTAGTTGTTTAATCTTTCGAAGCAAAATTTTCACTGGTCTTTCTTCATAGATTAAATTAGTTTCCAGATCCATTGGATTATCTGACAATATATGTGAAGCATCTGGAACATACTTTCGAAGAGTAGAGAATGGAATATATTGTGCATTCGATCCATTGAAGCTGGTAAGTTCAACTTATAGGCTACTTTACCAATCATTTTCAAGATTTCAAAAGAACTAATATATCTAGGACTAAGTTTTCCCTTTTTCCTAAATCTAAATACCCTTTTCATTGGTGCAACTTTCAGAAACACTTTGTATCCGACTTCGAATTCTAATGGTCTCCTTCGTCTATCAGTATACTTCTTTTGACGATCTTGAGCGGTACCCAGGCATTAGCGAATATTCTTTACTACATCAACCATATTTCGTACTAGTTCTGGCCCTAACACCTGTTTCTCTCCAATTTCATCCCAATGTATAGGCGATCTACATTTGTAGCTATACAAAACCTCAAAAGGAGCAATTCCAATTGAAGATTGGTAACTGTTATTATACGAGAATTCTATCAAGCGTAGCTATTTGCTCCATTTTCCCTGAAAATCTAAAGTACAAGCGCGTAACATATCTTCTAGTCTTTGAATGGTTTGTTCCGACTAACTGTCTGTTTGAGGATGAAATGTTGTACTAAAGGAAAGTTGAGTACCTAAAGCATGTGTAACCCTTTCCAGAATGCCTACGGAACCGAAGATCCCGATCAGATACTATTGATGTTGGTATACCATGTAAACGTATAATTTCTTGTACATATATTTGGGCATATTGTTTTGAGGTAAAAGTGGTTCGAATAGGCAAAAAGTGTGTTGACTTAGTTAGTCGATCCACTATAACCCAAATAGCATCGTAATTCTTTTCTGTTCGCGGTAATCCCACAACAAAGCCCATCGTAATCTTTTTCCATTTCCATTTAGGTATTTGCAAAGGTTGGAGAAGTCACGCTGGGCGTTGATGTTCAACCTTAACGTGTTGACAGGTCAAACACTTATTCACATATTCCGAGTGTGACGTTTCATTCTTGGCTACCAAAAATGGAGTATAATATCACGATACATTTTGTAGCTCCCGGATGAACAAAATATGGAGTGTTATGTACTTCTGCACAGATCTCAGATCGAAGAGTTAACTCATTAGGTACATAAATTCAATTACGGAATAAAATTACTCCATCTTTTGCTATCTGATACACTTAGTTTTTGTCGTCCAAATCTGTTGACGAATTCATTTTAAGGTTGGATTAATCAAATGTTGTTCGTTGATACGTTTCCCTAATGTAGGTTGAGCTGTGAGATTCATATTTTCACAAATTTCTAGGTTCAACAGTTGAACCTCTTGTTGTAATTGTACTGGTTACTTATTTCCATGCAAAGTCTTTCAATTAAGGGCATCAGCTACAACATTAGCTTTTTCGGGATGATAATTGATACTACAATCATAATTCTTAACTAGCTCAAGCCATCGCCTTTGTCGCATGTTCAACTCCTTTTGAGTAAAAAAGTACTTCAAACTCTTGTGATCTGTATAAATCTCACTACGTTCTCCATAAAGGTCACGCCTCCAAATTTTCAATGCAAACACTACAGCTGCTAATTCTAAATCATGGGTAGGGTAATTCTTTTCATATTCCTTCAATTGGCGTGACACATAAGAAATAACCCTACCATTTTGCATTAACACACAACCACGTCCATTTCTAGAGGCGTTACTATACACCACAAATTTTTCAGAGGCAGACAGAATAGCTAGTATCGGTGCTGTAGTCAACCTATTCTTAAGTTGCTGAAAACATTGCTCACATGCCTTTGTCCAATTAAAAGATACTCATTTTCGAGTTAATTGAGTTAATAGAACTGCAATCCTTGAAAATCTCTCGACAAAATGATGATAATATCCTGCAAGTCCCAAGAAACTTCAAACTTCTGTGACAGTAGTCGGTCATAGCCAATTTGTTACAGCTTCGATCTTACTCGAGTCAACAGAAATCCCGTTTGCAGAAACCACATACCACTTGCTTAAGCCAAAATTCACATTTCGTAAATTTTGCAAAAAGCTTATTGGCTCGTAAAATAGATAGAGCCTAGTGTAAATGTTGAACGCATTCTACTCCACTCTTAGAGTAAATAAGGATATCATCAATAAAAACTAAAACGAATTTATCTAAATATTCTTTGAACACTGGATTCATTAAGTCCATAAAAGCATAAGGGGCATTAGTTAAACCAAATTGCATGACCAAAAATTAATAATGTCCATAACAGGTACTGAAAGCAGTTTTCGGTATATCTTCTTCTTTAATCTTTAGTTGATGATATCCTGAACGAAGATCAATCTTAGAGAATACTGTGGCACCTTGAAGTTGGTCAAATAGATCATCTATCCGAGGAAGAAGATATTTGTTCTTGATTGTCACTTTATTTAGCTCTCGATAATTAATACACATTCTCATTGTTCCATCATTTTTCTTAACAAACAAGACTGGAGCACCCCAAGGGAAAAAGCTTGGGCGAATGAATCCCTGATCTAAAAATTCCTATAATTGTAGTTTCAACTCTTTAAGCTCTGCAGGTGCCATGCGATATGGGGTTTTTGATATTGGACGAGTGCCAGGAATTAGATCAATGGCAAAATCAATTTCTCGATCAGGAGGTATTCCGGACAACTTTTCAGGGAAAACATCAGGAAATTCTCGAACTACTGGAATTTTATCTAAAGAAATTTCTAATTTGATTTTAGTGTTATAAACATGGACCAAATAACCTTCACCACCCCATCGTATCATCTTCCGTGCTCTAATAGCTGATACCAGCAAAGTAGATAAATGTTTAACCATTTATTGGAAGGTTACTAATTCACCATTTGATAAACGAAAAGTAACAACTTTCCTTGAACAATCTAGATTGGCTCAATACTTTGACAGCCAATCCATACCCAAAATGATATCATAGTCTTTCATATCCAGAAGAATAAGGTTTGCCGGAAAAGAATAAGTGTTGATCATCACCTCACAATTATTTATTATTTCTATAGTTCGTAATGTTTAGCCAGATGGAATAAGTACCTCTAACTCAAACTTCAACCTATCGGTTAGCAAATGAGTCCTTCTAGCCATACTAATAGATATAAAAGAGTGGGAAGATCCAGAATCAAATAAAGTATAAACAAAAGTTCCAGCAATAGGAAGCTTACCAGCAATGACTGCTGGAGTGTCGCCTGAAGTACTTTCATTCAGCGCGTAAACCCTAGAAATAGCACGATTTCCATTATCCTTGATTTTCTCCGTGCATAGACATACATGTCCTTGTTTGCCACAATTATAACAAGTGATACCCGAGCCAGTGTGAATCTTGTAACATTTAGAGCATATTGGACTACCCACGGGTTGACCGTCAGGACGTGGCCTCTTCCCATGATTATAATTTGGAGGTCAGACTTTATTTCTAGGCCCTTGTCTAAAATGAGTCCTCTCTTTAAATTATTTGAATTGTTGTCCTTCTGCCAATGAGGTTCTTTAAGGAAATAAAGTGATATAGAGTGAAACTCCTCCTGTGTTCCAGCAATACGATTCTCTGCTGATCTGCTTCTAGCGTTCGTTCTGCAATATTGGCAAAAGTCACTCCTTGGGTACCCACTATCTTTACATCTCGATATAAGTCCCGTCGGAGCCCTTCAAGAAATTGTTCCTCCTTATGCTCATTAGTGCTCAATATATGAGAAGCAAAGCGAGAAAGTTTCTCAAATTTTCTAACCAACATAATCCCTTCTCACAGCTAAATAAACTCATTTAACTTTTGTTGTCTAGTAGCTATGGTAAAATATTTATTTAGAAAAAGTTCGTTAAATCGAGTCCATGTCATAGAGTCTACGGACTCAATGCTTTGCATCGTATCCCATCAGAATCCAGCATTGCCTCGTAGTATAAAAGCAGCACAATTTACTTTTTCGGTATCTAGAACTCTACTATATTTAAACATGTTCTCCGTCGTACGTACCCATTCTTCTGCTTTCATTAGTTCAACAGTCCCATAAAAAATGGGAGGGTTTAGTTTCCTAAATCTCTCTCCAACATTCTCATCGATTCTTGGAGCCGGTGTAACTTGCATATACTGATTAAGCTGTTGTGATTGGATCTCTACTAACGCTGTCAACCGCTCTATTACTGCATCTCAATTATTTCCATTGGTCGTAGATCCACTTGCCTCAGCCATCTAACAGAAAGTAGGTTTTTAAGCCTGTGACTAATATATGTACCTTTAAATATTGGTGGAACAAAAGTTTAAACTTGCTTATGAAATTTTTTTCATTTTCATAAACATAAAACAAACCACATATTTCCTAACATATATAAGATGATTCTCTTAATATAATCACACGTATAATTACTCATTCTCACTAGCAGCAATGCAAAACATAATTTTATTAAATAAGTTCAGTAAGAGTAATTTCAGAAACATGCAATATACGTACCAGCATGTCGTCATTTACTCAGTCCCTAGCTGTACATGTTAAGTCTTCAGGATGTTATCAAAACATGGGCTCTGATGCCACTCATTGTCACACCCCCACTCTCTGTCCTTAAATTTACTTTTTTTTATATATAATTATATTAGGATTAATAATTTGTATTTAACTCGATTAAGCATTTTATAATAGAATCAAAACATATTATGGAAACCCGATTAATAATGTAAAGAGTCAAAATAACCTCCAAATTTATATTATAACAAAAGAGAGCTTGCTTTACAAAATATAGGTAACAAGTAAGCTATACGACAATCCAAAATCTTTAATCAAAAGAATTGCCTGCTAACTTTCAAAAAGTATTCCGTAGAACTAACCTATAGCAAGCTAATATGACAGTATATCAATGTCAGCTAACTCATTTCATTTTCACTACGTTCTTTTACTATGTTATAACATCTTATCTCTCAATTAATAAACCTAAAATAGACATATAAGAATAAAAGATCCGAGTAATAATACTATTAATAATACTACTTCTACTGCCACTAATACTATTTATAATAATAAATATAAATGGAATTCCCATTACTTGTTATATGAAAACTTATATTTCCACAAATTATAATCAATTGGGATTACTATAAAACAAGATCTAGAGGAAGTGGAAAAATTGTGTAATTTCCTCACCACTGTAGCCCATTATCTCAACAAAACCCATTTAATTCCTTATCTATCAATGTTGAGCCAACTTCAAAATATTATAAGACAACTCCTATGGCATCCACATTTGCAAAAATCTTTTATTTATTTATTTTATTTTATTATTATCATTTTCCTAAACATAAAAGAAATCCATTGCAATCCAACCAACAATTTTCGTACTAAAAACAAGTGCATAGATGATCAACATGATTCTCCATCAATTACTTAAAATCCAACAAAATCTTCTTTTACAAAATCCTTCCAATCATCAAAAGTTAGGATTTCTTTTACTCATTCATAACTTAACAATGGTCTTAATAATACAAATTATGTAATCCCCCAAACCTGTAGGAATTCCATATGATTCCAATTGGTATTATAAAATTGAGCATGGAATGATATATCTAATTGTTGCCATGTTTGGACAGAGTTTGATGGCAAATTAGGGAACATCCACATTTTATGGTAGTCAATTACTTCACCACTTTGCAGTGTGAATCGCCCGATATGTCCAGGGTGGACACCTCCCAGACCAGTGAATAACGAAAATTCTGGTACTTTATACTCTGTAGGCCATGGATATGTTTGATCTATCCAATCAGGATATGATTTTGTGTAAGTCGAACTAATAAGAGGATGTACTCCAAAAGCCATTTGATTATGTATTATTTCCATAATTTGATTCCTTAACATGACATTGGGATCATATGGAATTCCTACGGGTTGGTTCGTTGGTTGATTTACTTGATGTCTAATATTTGGTCATTGGTTGGGGACCAAATTGCCATTATTTGGGCCATTATTACAGTTAGCCTGAGCATTTACTCCATCATTAACACGCGGGACATTCTGTCCATTATTTAGGACATTTTCTCTTATATTTGGATTATCCCCCAGGTTTGTTATCTCAGTATCACCATTTAAGTTTAGCATTCCACTGCCCCCCTGGTTTGAAGTAGATGGACCGAAAGGTGGTTCTAACCCTTGACCTGGTTCAAACCAGGGGAATTATGTGGGGAGTTATGTCCCACAGTCGTCCTAGTTTGAAAATGACTCCCTATAGGGTGCAACTGGTTGACATATTTGGCCCACTAACTTGTTCATGATTTCGTTCAATATATTTAGTTGTTTGGCCATATTGTCATAATGTACATTTCCATATTGAGTAAATCTTTCCATATTGTAAACATTTAGTAGATTTACCTGTTCAACGATATCCTGTGTGAGTTCCTCAAGCAATGCGCGCATGGTTCAAGGACTCAACTCCGTCATTGGTTTATAAAGACTTTGATTGCTTTGACTCTGTCCCTCTATTCCTGGAAAGCTTTGCTGCTCCTCATATCTCTTGATCACATACTGGACTACTTCTTGGCTTGCTAGTTCTTTTCAGAATTCTTATGATGCATAATGCTTCACTTTTCGTATCCTCAAACACCAATGTCCCACTGACGTGTCAAATTGTTTTGCGCGGGTTATCGCTAACAATTAAAAAAAAGGTTCAAAGGATTGTGTAAGGAACCAACCTCTTGAGCCGAAATCCTAAAAATGGGTGCTTTATTTATGAATATTACAATTGAAAAGAAGCAAAAGTCTCCAGGAGGCACAAGCACACGAAGTAAATTGAAAATTTGCAAATAAAAAGTAAATGAATTGAAATTACATATTTTATGTTGAGAGTGTTTGATTTGGGGTCCATTCTTCTATGTCTTCTTTTTCTTTTTATACTCCTTTGCTGATTTCCTCCTGAAAAACTATTTGGAAACTACTCTATAACTACCCACTATTTTCGTAATGACTGACTTGTCAGGAAACTGCCGTTAGCAATTGTTATTACTGCTCTTGTTGTTTAACCGCTTGTAACCGAGATTTTTGGATCATGGGACGTGATAAGGTTGCTCAATAACCACTTCAATAACTGAACAAAACGCTATATTCTTCCGACCTTGGGCGTCCAAGGCTTGGGAGAGAGTGAGACCGTCGCTCTGAGCGATATTGGGATACTTCATTCGCTCAGATTTTGGGCGTTCTGCAAGTTTGGGCGATGATAGTCCTCTGCTCGTGAGCTGTCCTTATATTTTACAATGGTCTTATTTGAGCCAAATCCTCAATTTCCCTAACGGGCTCCATTTCTTAAACCACATACTTGGACCGACTTAATAATTGGACCTCATTTTACTATTTGGCCTCATTCAATTAGACCTTATTTTTTGTATGTCAACCATCGTGATCAATGAACCGATTTAATTTGAATCTGGCCCACGTCACCACATGTCTATCTTTAAGGAGAAATAGATAGACTCGAACTTGTTACAGTCTAGTCGAGTAATATTCCAGTAAATTCTATGGCACCACGTGGCTAAGAGTACCTTGAACCATAGACACGTACAAAAAGTCTTGTCTCATACATAGGGTTGATTTCATTTTTAGTCAATTTAACTTTTATTGAAATTCATTTAGGTCATTCAACAATTTACTTTTAATGTTAGCCACCAATACTAAATCTAACTCAATCTTAACTTAAGAGAGTGTTAGATATTAATAATGATTCGATGCATCTCAAATTTTCAGGTAAACCTACAACTTTGTCATTTCACGATTGTATAAGTATAAAATAATTCATTTTTAAAAATTAACAGTAATTAGTTCATTCAACGGAGAGCATAACGAGAGCTCCATTAATCAGATTTAAAAATATTGCTGTCATGACATGATTAAGTAGAATATTTACTTAAAAAGGAGGGCTAATAGAGGATTGAGATGACGTTCATTTCAACGGTGAGGATAATTAATTGACTACTATTTAAAGTACATTGACCAGAAAATAAAAATTGATAAAACGATTGATACAAAGATGATAAGAAGATATAGATTCTCCCTTACATATTTGATACCATCTCCTCACACCACACTCCTAATTGAAGTTAGTCTTAAGTTTAATAAGACTCCCAATTGCTCTACATGATCCTATACTGAAGTACTCCACGTCAATTGTTGGAATGATTCAAGCAAGATTGAGTGTCGATTTAGAAACATGAAGCACTCTTAAGTTTATGGTAATCAGATTACAATAAATTAAAGTTGAGTGACCTAATTGAGGTTTCACTAAAAGTTCATCGACAAAAATAAAATTTACACGTACATAATACAAATATCTGTGTATGTATTAGTACATATGTTAATCTTTCTTCTTCCTTCTCGAGACTTCGAAAAAAAATCCACCAAAAAAACGCAGATGCAGGCAACAAAATTAGTAGAACAAATACATGGTAGTAGTATTCATCAGCCCCACAGGCTGAGGGACAAGAAAGTTAGTGATTTAATCACTGACAAGAGAAGGCTGGTGGAGGTTCCATACACGGCTTCACTAGCTGACACCATGAATGCTTTAATTGCGAACAGGATCACCGCTGTGGCAGTGGCGGCGCCACCGGGACACTGGATAGGAGCTGGTGGTTCAATGATCCTGGTGGCTGATAAGCACACTGGGGAGGTGACGAAACACTATATTGGGATGGTGACTATGCTGGATATTTTGGCCCAGATTGCCGGGAATCATGTTGAGACGGAGAGCAGCGGCGGCGATGATCTGGACCAGAAGATGAAAGTTCCGGTGTCATCTATTATAGGGCGGTGCCTCGAAAGCCTCAGCTTGTGGACCCTCAACTGTAATACCAGGTTTGGTAGTTTAGTTCTTCTTTTCAACCACCACAAAATTGAATCTCTGACCATTTTCTAACGCTCGTTATTACTACAAGATCTTTGTTCTTATTAGGCTAATCAATAGAATTTTATGTCCTAATTAAGATAAATATGGATGCACCATGTTTTGTGTGCCTAGTAAAATAGAATTCCTAGCTTAATTTCTTGCTAGTTTGATCACTTTTAATGTAACTTTTCGGATCTCTCGAAAGAATTTAACCTGTTTGGTTTTGCTGAAAATCAGATTTTTAGTAGTTTTCAATAAAAATTGATTAAACTTTTGGATGAAAAGTTGAATCGTGATTGAAATTAATTATTGCTTGTGACTTTGATTTTTATTTATTTTTAATCCGAAGCATGTTAGAACTTTATTGAAACTTAAATTTTATGATCTTGTCAAGATCTTCATGTCAAACCATCAAGAAATTGAATTAAAGCGGAAGATATCTTAATCAATTGATTTCTGACTTCAATAATGAATCTTGAATCTGGATCTGTAAATCTTCAATTTGGTGCTTCAAATCTCCATCTTAATTCCTGATTGTAGGTTTTATGAATCTTCCTCTTCATATGCTTTCTCTTGTATTCTTGTGTTGATGGGATGCCACAAAGAATGAGAAAATCACACATGAATTGGGGACCATAACTCTTTATATATTTACATATGTATTCGGTCTTCATATGCTTTCTCTTGTATTCTTGTGTTGACGGGATGCCGCAAAGAATGAGAAAATCACACATGAATTGGGGACCATAACTCTTTATATATTTACATATGTATTCGGCCCATCGTCAAATACAAACCCTAATGGATCCGGTCTCTACACATATAGTCCGGCCCGCACTTTAATTAGATGCTTAAAGTCCAATTACTTAATTCTTTATTAGATCACTTTAATTTTGGGCTTAACTTTAAAATAGCATTTATACACAGTTAATTGCATATGTCGGCCCATCACGGGAAATTAAATAATTTCCCAACAATCTCCCACTTGGGCCACATATGCTACATTATAAATGTGTATAACCTTATGAGTTCAAAACTTTTGCTATCATAACCAAAAGCATCTCCGAACAATCTCGTCCATTGATTATATCAATATAGGATCAAAGCGGTCTTCGTTATAAGTAACATAACTAAACCCATCAATGGTCACGTACATCAATACAATCAAATGACATAGATCAAGTGTGGATGTGTAGCATGGAAATTACATGTAATGTGATCTAAACATGCCTATTTCCAACTGGTCCTGCCTTATTCCTTACTACCTTATGAGATCAACCATAAACTTTAATCAGAGTGGAACTGAACTAAATACTTTATTTCTGAAATGAACTGAATGTGCACAACCAAAATTATGTGTCAAAAGACAACATCCAAAATACAAACTCCCACTAAACTGACATATCATCAAAAGATGCAACACCCATGTGAGCATCATGCTCATGAAAGACCTCGGGTGGTAGCCATTTAGTAAATGGATCCATGTTTATAGAGTTTGTCCTTATATGCTTTATAGAAACCTAACCACTCTGAATTCATTCCTTAACACTAGGAACTTAATGTCTATAAACTTTGACATCGTCATGTTCCTATTGGAATACAAGACTGTTACTGTTACAAAATAACTTAAGTGGTCTTTCATTTCTATCCAAAATATACAGCCTAGTGACAATATTTTACAGTCAAATTCCATAATCAAAATCAGAATATCCAACGATCTCCAATTGGTCTGATTTTCCTGAATGTGATCATGTAATCCTTTGTTCTCTATAGATACCAAATAACCTGATGGCTGCTTTCCAAATTTCTATCGCAAGTTAATTAAATATATGCCTAGCATTCCAACAATGAATACTATATCCGGATGTGTGCTAACCCGAGTATACATTAAATTCTTAATTGCTAAAGTATAGAGAATTTGATGTATATCCTTTATCTTTAAATTTATCATTGGGGCATTAATTGAGACTAAAGTTGTCTCCCTTAATTGTAGGGGTATCACTTGATTTTCATATCTGCATTTCAAATCTTTTAAGAACCTTATAGATACAACTCTTTTGTGATAATCCAAAAATACACTAAGAACAATTCTTGTGTATCTATATCCTTAATACAAAAGAGGTATCACAAAGATTTGCTTACTCCCACTGAACTTGTAATATCCACAATCATCAATTGAATGTATCTCGAAACCAAATGAGATAATTATTTGATAAAATTGTGATACCTATTCGGGAAACCAGCTTAAGCCCATAGATGGATTTCTTTAATTTGTAAACCATCTAATGTAACTTAAGATCAAAATATGTCACAGATGCCATAATTGTCCTAAAAGAGTTTTCATAGAAACCGAAGAAAAATCTCTTTATACATGGCATCAATCCCCTCCTTAAAATTATTCCTTTGCATGGCTTGATGAAAGTTGATTGGTAAGTTCTTCTTTCGTCAATCCATGTCATCCTTATTTTCTTGGAGAAAGACTATAAAGTTATCCAGAATTGTCTTTCTTCTTTTATAGTGGATTTCCTTAATGACATTTGTTGTTGAGGTTGTTGAGTTTGTTTTTCTGGAACAATATCTTGATTGTGTACGGGGGATTTTGTAATATTATCTTGATCCGAAATTGCTTCTTGAACAAGATCCGGAGCAAGAATTTGTCCCTGAACCAAATCATTGTCAATTGCAACAGAAGGAATATATAAATATTCTTCATTCAAGACAAAATCATAACCTTATAACCTTATCTCCCCTCACAAACTCTACATCCTCAAGAAATCGAACATTTCCCGTTTCGAAAATTGACCTGATAGTGGGACCTTTAAAAATTTGTAACCCCTTAACAATTACTTTACTTGGAACTTTATTGAGAATTTAAGCTGCAATCTTTAGTGTATATACCTAGGAGGATCCTTATGTACTGTGGGTAAATTCCACATTCCTCTAGGAATATTGCAAAAGGCTCTGGACATTGTTCTCCTGATTCGTCATATCTGGCATAGTATTTACCACTATAGTAAGATTTGACTTGTAAAATTCTTTTACTGAGTCGATTTTTGAACTCAGTCTTGTATGTTTTGAACATGTCCAGTGTTCGGGATTTCTCATAGATGAAATATAGGTAGCCATATTGAGAAAAAAAATCGTCTATGAACGTAATAAATGACTGCTGACCATTCCAAGAAGCCGAAGGGAATGATCCACAGATATCCGTATGAATTAGTTCTAAGACGTCCGAAATCTTATGGCACCTAATCTCCTTATGTTTATTTTTTTTCCCTTAATATAATTTACTTAAGTTTGAAAATATCAAGAGAATCAAGAATTCTTTCTAACACAAATATTTTCATTCTCTTTTGAGAGATGTGACCTTATCGCTTGTGCCATAACAAAGCAGAATTCTCATTGGTTAATTTATGTTCAATACCACGTGAATTCAAATACAAGGTTTCTTTATTAGAGGCAACCGTATTAAGCAAACATAGGTCATCGTAACCAGATAGAGAACTGACACCCATAATATTTGAATTAAGAAAAAGATCAAACTGACTATTTCTAATTGAACAAGAGTAACCAAATTTGTCCAATGTAGAAATAGAAACCAAATTCCATCCAAAAAGGACGGTACCGCAAATGTCTCTTTCAAACTCAAATAATAATCAGTCTTTAATGATAACCTAAATTCCGTAAAGCCTCAACCTTAACTGATTTGCCATCGCCCCAAATAGATGAATCTTTCAGCATCAATTGGCTTTGGTAGCTCAGACAACCCCGCATAGACACTTATGTTAGTGGTGGTACCGAAACTTATCCACCAAGTGTGTCTAGGTATTGACATTAAATTTACCTCAAAACAAACCAAAGTGAGAAATGTACTTTTCTTTACACGCCAAGCATGGTATTTAGCACAATCTCTCTTTATATATCCCAGATTTTCACAAAATTTACAGCTAAATTTATTTCGCTGTTAATTTTGAACCGAACCGGATGTAGCTTTCTTATTCTTTCTTTTCTTGAACTTGTCCTTAGATGTACTAGCCAAGTGAGCACTTTCAGTCCTTTCTTGCTTCAGCCTTTCTTCTTCTTACACACAGTATGAAATGAACTTATTTAGAGTCCATTTCTCCCTTTGACAGTTATAACTGACCTTGAATTGTGCAGGAAGAGAAATCAAAACCAGATGCATGAGCAAATCATCAGATAGCTCAAGCTTTTGAGCCTTTAAGGTTAAAGCAATATGAGACTTTTCCATAATGTACTCCCGAATATTTCCTTTACTTTTATACCTTAGTGAAACTAAGTATGCCAAAAGCTACTAGTTTCAACCTTATCGCTCTTTGCAAAGCGTTTTTTTCAATTTCAGCAAGAAATTTATTGGTAGTAGTTACCTTATCGAACACAGCGCCCCTGAATGATTTTGGAATACCAAGCTTCATGATCATAAGACTCATGCGGTTTGAACAATCCCACTTATTAAAGTCCTTGTTTTCATCAACAGAACTTTTATTCGTAAGTGCAGCGGGTTGTTCGGTCCTTAACGCAAGGTCTAAGCTCATGCAGCCAAGAACGGTTAGAACGTTCTCTTTTCAGTCCTTAATAGTTGTTCCATTTAGCACAGGAATGGAGTTGATGTTGGCAGATATTGTGGAAGTTGATGGATTAACTGAATAGAGAACTAATATTTAATACACATGTTCACATAGGAATTTGTATTAAACAATTAATCAATTCAAATAATGGTAAACTCCATCACAAGAGTCCGAGCACAACATTGATATTTAGTCTTTGGACAGAAATATCAACTTGTAAGTGGCACTCTTGGTGTAGTAATCAAATATTGACAATAAATCATATCAAACAATAAACCTATCTTTGGACCGATTTATTGTTCACATAAAATAAAACCTTATAATTGTCACATATTTATTACCACGGTATGTAAATAATTCGGTCAAATATTAACCTTCCTTTGGGCCGGTCAATACCCGCATGAATTACGTACACACAACCTTTCTAATATTCTAAATAAATTAATCTAGGCAAGAGGTCACTTTGGTGACATGTTACTTCAATCAATTCATTTAGAAAAATTAGTAATCCAAAAGAAATACCAAAATTTGAATTATAATTGTTAATTCTTAATTCTTTTATTTTATTTTGAAACTTTAGGGGCCTAGGGTTAATAATTCAGAACTTTAGGGACCCAAAAATAATGAACCAGAACTTTAGGGGACAATAATTAATTATTGAAAACTTTATGAGTCAAAAATTAATTATTCAAAACTTTAAGAATTCAAAAATTAATTATTGAAAAACTTTAGGAGTCAAAAATTAATTATTCAAAACTTTAGGGGCCAAATTTTAAACATTAAAAAACCGTTGGGGCCAATTAAAACAAAATCGAAAACTTTGAGGCTTTAATTGCAAAATCAGAACTTTAAATGGCCTAAAAATAATTAATTTTAAAACTCCAGGGGCTGAATAACCAAAATTGCAAACTGTAGGGGCCTAACCATTAAAATTAAAACTTTAATGCTCAAAAAATAATTAATTTTGAAACTTGAGGGACTGAATTATTAAACCCGAAACTTTAAAGGCCCAATTGGATGAATTTTTAACCTTAGGGGACTGAAACACCAAAACCTTAAACTTAAAGGGGCTAAATCCTTAAAATAAAACCCTAATTTGAAATTGCAGTCAAGGACCTCAAAACTTCAAATTTTCAACCCAAGCCCCCGTCCCCAAAAATTCATCCAAAACCCTAATTTCCAAAATTTAACATGGGCCCTTTAAACCCAACCCTTGGCAGCGCCGTTCGGCGCCGCCAGGCCACATGTGGCCGAGGCAGCCGTCCCCGGCCACCCATTTCTTCTTTGCGCATGAGCAGCTATGCAGGGCCTCTATTCTTGTAACACAATAAAAAACTGAAATTCTGGAAACTTTAAAAATTAACTGAATAATTTTCAAATTTAATAAATCTAAATCCGAAATTATTAAATTTGAAAACCATAAAAATATATAAGAACCAAATTAAAAATACTTGATTCCCAATGTTTTAACATGAATAGGCTCTGATACCACTTGTTAGAACTTTATTGAAACTTAAACTTTATGATCTTGCAAAGATCTTCATGTCAAACCATCAAGAAACTGAATTAACGCGGGACATACTTTAATCAATTGATTTCTGACTTGAATAATGAATCTTGAATTTGGATCTGTAAATCTTCAATTTGGTTGCTTCAAATATCCATCTTAATTCCTGATTATGAGTTTTATGGATCTTCATCTTCATAGTATTCTCGTGTTGATGGGATGCCACAAAGAATGAGAAAATCACACATGAATTGGGGATCATAACCCTTTATATATTTCCATATGTATTCGGCTCATCGTCAAATACAAACCCTAATGGATCCGGTCTCTACACATATAGTCCGGCCCACACTTTAATTAGATGCTTAAAGCCCAATTACTTAATTCTTTATTAGATCACTTTAATTTTGGGCTTAACTTTAAGATAGCATTTATACACAGTTAATTGCATATGTCGGCCCATCACGGGAAATTAAATAATTTACCAACAATGCCTAAATATAGACTGATTTTATTTTTCACACATACTAAGAAATTTTATTTAATATTATTGAAAAAGCAAGTTTTGCAAAAAAAAAAAAAAAAAAAAATTCCTAGCTTACTCTTATTTAATCATTGACGACTAGTAGTAAATAATGATGTTTTTGTCCATGTTTTCGGGGAGAAGTGGGAAATGTGGGTACCTATTTGGATAATTCTATAAAGGTAAATTGAAATATGTACAATTTAAAAATTAAGTGGGAGGGATGAGTTATGACTAGGAATTAAATAATGATGTATTAGTAAATGAATAAATAAATACTTTTTCAATAAAGAAACAGAACTACATAAGTATGACAAGAAAATAAAGGAAGTAACGGAATAGAGGGAATACACTTAATTTTTCTTTGTCCATGCAGCATTCTTGACTGCATGGAAGTGTTCAGCAAAGGAATACACTGGGCTTTAGTTCCAGCTGATAGCCATATGGAAAATGTAGCAGGAGTTGAGCTAGTGGAATCGGCCTCAAGCTACCGAATGCTCACGCAAATGGATGTTATCAAGTTCTTGAAAGGATATGAGAATGAGCTTAAAGGTATATTGTCTCGAAAGGTTAAAGAAATTGGAGCAGTGAGTGATATAGTTTTTGGGGTTACCGATAAAACCAAAGTAATCGATGCTATCAAGTGCATGAACACTGCTTCACTTAATGCCGTGCCAATCGTTCATTCTTCAAAAGACCTCGGAGAAGATCATAGTCAGCTTATAAATGTATGTGAGTTCTCTTCATTCTTAATTTGGTCATGAAATATTAATACTCGGGACTTCATTTAAGATTCTATATCTTAAAAAGTCGATCTTGTTAAGAGGGGTGGTTAACATTTTGATATTAATTAATATTGGTTCTTGGCGGGCTCCAACTACTACTTTGTAAGTGAGGTCTGGTACTTCTTTGGGTTTGAATGGTAGTCGCCCTTATTTTGGTTGAAGTAGCCTTGGTCGTAGTCAGTTTAAACACATAAACCCAGTCCACTTGCAGCCATGTTGATCAAAATGACTAAGTTTAATGACTTTGCCAGTAACTCGCCCTCGTATTATAAGATTCTCTCACCCTGTGGTCGACATTCCATTCCCCTTAAATTAAAGGTGCTCGTTTTTTTTTGATTGATTTGAATGGGCCGGGTCTCCCGAACGATCATAGTACGGCCGCTCACCTAATATTATATTTGAGCTTTCAGAGACACAGCGTCCTAGGCTTTGATGCCATAACCTCAATTGAAGGGCTTTGAATCTTTATATGTTGATTAATATTTTTATAATTAATCGATGAGGAATTTGTCTGTTAATATGAGATCCCCTTTCATATCGTGCTCTCTATTTTTTGTGCACGATTTCAGGGAAAGGATGAAAAGCTTGTGGGAACGTTTTCTGCAACAGATCTTCGTGGATGGCCTCTATCTCAACTCAAGTCTTGCATGCACTTAAGCGTGGTCGAATTCATTGAAAAATGTTCAGGCACTCCACTGCATGAAATTTCTGGCTTGAGAACCTCAACTAAGGATCTTATAACTTGCTACCCGGAATCGACCCTAGGGGAGGTGGTTGACAAGGCTATCAACAATCATGTGCATCGTGTATGGGTGGTCGACGAACAAGGTTTGCTTGTTGGGCTTGTTTCTCTTACGGATATGACTAGGTTGATTAGGAGTTGGATGCTTTCAGAGCCCCGCTTAGTCAACCAATATCGTGTGTATGAATCGATGTTCAGTTTTGCTTGTACTCCACGAGTCCATGTATGTATATCGTTATGCTTTCTTCTTGTTGCACTGTGGTAGGAACATCAGTTTGCATCCAGTTCCAAGTTTTTGTATAATGTTAAAAGACTAATTTGCAATCTCAAGAAGACTTACAACTTGTTGAACTCGTGGTGTATGTTTGGCAAATCTTAGTCTTCAAATGATTATAAGTTGTGTATCCCACTAATTGTACATTGCGGGTTCTAAAACGTGTGTCCTATATCGGCCCTGTTTGGTTTCCATTATTTTTTTCATTTTCATTATTCTACTCATTTTCAACCACACATTCTTTAATAAAATAATATTTTTCATCAAATTTAATAATTTTTCCTTCTTTTTTAACGACATATTTCTCATCACATTAATAGTAAAAATGTATTTTTACATTCAAAGTGTGCACCAGGGGTGATCAGTTTAAAAGCTTCACCAAACATCGACATGATCATTTGCTTGTCTTATTGTGTAACAGTCCAAACGGTATGAACTAGTTATGTGATCATTACTATAAAATCAATTAACAAAAACTAATATGCGAATAAAGTGGGATAAAAGAATTAATATTCTTAAATAATATTTTTTTTTTTATTGCATGTCAACATTTGATATATTGGCCAGTTTTTTCCTTCTTTTTTTTTTTTTCGTTTGGGCGAGATATACGTTTTTAATTAGCCTTCTTTATCGAAGTTTTAGATTGTTCAAATTTCATACCATTTATAAATTTCAAACTCGTTCTTAGATCAAGTTTTGTGTCCTTTCTCAAGTTTAAATTCTCTTTTTGTCCATAAATTTGTTAGGGTGCTCACTTGTTGACTTGCAATTATATTGTGGATAGAAAAAGAAAAACACTAGGAAGATTAATGCTCCTTTTCCATACAAATTTATAAGTGATTTACGTAAAAATTAAAATTCGGATTTTCATTTAAGTCAATAATTTTAGCAACAGATTTTATGGGACCAACAATTTTTCAATCACATATTTCATTAATTTTTATCGAAATTTATAAAAAAAAAAAAAAATTGATTTTAATCCCACCTACCAAACAGGGGGCTTAGTCATAGTAAAATATTAATTTTAACCCCTCATGCATAATTGGATAGGGTGAGAAATAAGAAGGCAAAATTCAATCGAGAAATGATGAATTAGAAGAAACTTAACCGATTTTATTAATTTATCAAAAACAACCAAGAAAATAATTAGTGTTAAAAGAGTTTAAATAGTGTGCTAAGAATCGAGTCCATTTTATAAGGTCAACCTTATTAAGAGGAGTAACCCAATCATTTATATGTTGCTTTATATTTACATCTTTATTCGATATGAGATTATATCGCTTAACATGCCCCCGCAAGATGGTGATTCGTTTGAGCAGACCAATCTTGAAATTCGTATGCTCACTTTTGGAATCTTAACCGGATAAAATTGATAATTAGAATTTAATGGGCTCTGATACCATATTAAGAATTGAGGTTTCATCTTCATTTATAAGTTGGTTTATATTTACATTTTAATTCGATATGAGATTATATCCCTTAACATGATAAACTTTATAAAGTCCTATGACTATATAGGGATTTAAAAAACCTTCGAGAAAACAAATTAAAAAGCAATGAATAAAGAAATAAAATATAACATTCTCTTTGGTTTAGAAAAGATTCGTTCTCGAATCTTGATTCATGTGTTAATCCAATGGCTTTTAATGGTATCAAGCCACTCTCTAATCAAGCCATAGGATTGTGCTTGTTGATCATTTTTCCTGCAAAGCCCCACATCCTCAAATAAAGAATTCTCAATTGTGCCCCCAAAAAATACAAGTTTGAATTAATTGCAACGTGAGATTCATGGTGTCCAAAGTTGTATATTAATAATCCTAAGTTTAACTCGAATACCTCGTAAAATTTCGCAAGAATCTTGGCATCGGGTACCTCATCAAAAATTGACGGATCATCATTAATTTCACCTAAATCGGTTTCCATGTCGGAATTGAAATATAATAATATCTGTGTTTAATTCAATCTCAACGTTAAATCTATTCTACACGAGCCTTTGTAGAGGAGTTGGTAGCCTTTATCTAACATTTTGTGGGATTCACTACTATTTTTCTTATTATTTTTATTTATAAATTTGTCAAATGGAGGCTAATTCTTTAAAAATATATATATATTCTTATGATAAATGTTATATAAAAAGTGTGTGTACCCGGAATTGATCTTGTTAGACTTATATATTGTATTGACGATTTTGTTAACAAAAGGACCAACTTGAAATAATTATAAAAGTTTAGGGACTAAATTGTAAAGTTTCATAGTTGGTAGGTTAGCTTAGTGTTCAAGGTTTTTTGTTTGGAACAAGAAGAATTCACGCCGATTTTTCGCTAACTGCTCGCTGGATTGATGCTCGAGCAAAGTATGGTCCTCGCTTGAGCGACGATGTTTTTCGACCAGACCTAATTTCAATTTTCGAGACTATTTCTTGGCCCATTCAACCTAATTCCCCTCTCTTATAAATACTCAAGCCATGGACGAATTTCGGTGTGGTTGTTCATTATATTATTTCTTCTTATCATCCTTTGAAGACCCAAGATATTCTTACATTGATTCTATCATTTGATTCTTGAGATCATACAACCAACTGTTCGAAAAAACATCAATTCCTTAAATCAAAACACCACCTACTTCTTATTGGTCATAAGAAGGTACTTTCTCAGTTGGACTTCAGAAGTTTCTGGAGGTTGAGAGAGGTTGGACTACAAGCGCAGGAAGAAGAACGAGAATTGGTGATTCCTGGGTATCTACTTAGAAAAGACGTGTGCAGAAGAACATGAGACTACTACAGTATATCTTGGTAGAAGATTTTGAGTCTGTAAGTACAATAGAACTTTGGAAGCTATAGGAGGTAGATCGGGAGATCTAGTAGGTTGGCTAGACAGTATTTAGGGTAGCAGATTGCAAGGCTGGAATGAGCAACAGATCTTGGGTTGCAGGGTTTACAACAGGTAGTGGAACTAGTTTGGAATTGAACTGTAACCCACATTGTCTATAGTGGAGGTAACTGGCTTGATTCCAGAGTTTTTACCCAGTTAGGGTTTCTCCGTTATCATATTAGTGTTATTTATTGCTTTCCATATTACAAATTGTGGCAATTCAATTTAGGATAATTGGACTATTTATTTAACCATCTAGAAACAATTAAAAATGATTTGTTGTTTTTGATTTATTAATTCCGCACGTAGGGTCAAAATAAAAAATGGATAATTAATAACTATTCGGTAACTTAATTAGCGAACCGCATTTTTTAGATCTCATAAGCACCAGGTAATATGAAACACTATAATAGGGGGTGTAATCAATATTGTTTTAAAAGTCAAGTGATGGGAGTAGGAATAGCAATGAAATGAGTCAAGCCGGCTTGATCTTAAGACACACAAGCTCGGCTCGTATGCACTTAGAAAGCTTGGTTCAACCCTTTAGATCATGGGTCTCATGGACCGAGTCAAATTGCCCATAAGCCCATGACCAGACTCATTTTTTTGGAAAAGTAATTAAAAAAATAAATTGAAAACTCAAAATTAAACATATTTAACTCTTTAGCTCAAAAAGGGGCTGACTTGTGAAAATAAAATGGTGCCCTTGGCCCATCAAAATGTAAGAGCACGGGTAAATTTCATTTGCGATACTGAACTTTAAGTGAAATCTCAATTAGGTCATTAAACATCAATGTCTCTAATTGATCATCGAACTTCAATATACTTTTAGGCCTTGTATGAGAGAGATTAAAATCGGATTAAAATTGAAAATATAGCCGTTATTGTTGACTTTTATTAGACGAGTGAGACCCAATAACGGTCATATTTTCAATTTTAATTGACTTTTAATCTCTCCCGAACGGGGCCTTAAATTGAGTCACTAAGTAAAATTTATTAGTTTCAAATTTCAACATTTTGTTACCCTCTTTCAATCTGATGAAAATTGCTCAATTGACAGCCTGCAATGAATCCTCCACACAATCACATCGTGACGTGCTAAGTTACCATCACGTCACATCCTAAAAGGCAAAAAAAGTGTATTTATCTTCCTAACTTAAAGATATTCTCATCACCCTCGATTTACCATTTTTGTTTATAGTGTGTCACATAGAGATTATGTAGAAGTTCAGTTATAATATAATCATCAACTAAGTAATTTTGGTTAATTTGAAAGAAAATAGATGATAGAATATGATAGTTGTAAAATTTTAAACAATTGAAGTTTAGTAGCCAAATTGACCGTTAATGAAATTTACCCTCTAAAGTAAGGAAGTTCAACCCGTGCTATCAAAATGAATAATGCTAAGTGTACACAATCTTTTACACCTCTCTCACATGGAAGGGGGCCCACACATAATAAAATAATCGTGGACCCCCCTCCATATGAGAGATGTGTAAAAGATTGTGTAAAAGTGTGTGTGTACATGTAGCATTACCCTATCAAAATTTTGAGAGGTCCATAGTTATGGTACTGTAATCCTACCTTTAGGTTACTAAATTTTAATTTATGTCAATTTGGTTAGTATACTTTAATTCAATTCACGTAGGTAATTAAGTCTTGATTTAGTTTCAAATTTTACCACTGACAGTCTTTAAATTGATGAAAGTTACTTAATTAGAAACCATAGTGCAATGACTTAATTACCACGCTACGTTATAAAAGTATTAAAAAAAATTTCTTTCAATATAAAGATATTGTCATTACCCTCACTTCATTTTTTTTTTTCAATGTTAAATGATCATAATGGCTGCATGGAAGATCATTTATTACGTCTTTCAAATTAAGCAATTTCAGTAAACTTGGGGAACAATAGTTGACAGAATGTAACATATTGGTGAAATTTGAAATAAAATAAAGTTCAATAAGTCTCTCTTTGACAACAATTATTTTTAAACTCTTTTTTTATATATTTATTTTCAACCACATTCACGCAATAAAATATTCTGTACGCAAACTTAAATTTTTTCCTACATTTTAAAAACACATTTTTCTAAAAATACCTATTCAAAACATGATTTTTCCCATTTAATAGTTGCCAAACAAGGACTAACCTGTTTTAGTTAAAATTTAATAATCCAACTGAAACTTCATTAAAAGTTCAATGACTGCAGATGAAATTTACCATCAAAGTTTTAGGGGCTGAAAACCCACAATTTTATAGTTTGGAGCCTCCTCACCCCAACCCAAACATTTTCCAATCCACCGTCCACAACCCTCAATCTACATACCTCACCAACCACCATCTACCTCGTAAACTCCGTCCTATCGAATTCTTCCCACAACCCATTCATTGTATGCACCATTCTTCATGCCGATATGCACCATCACCACCACCGCCAATGAACGGACCCACCATCCGCCACCTTTCTGCTCCTAAAAATAAGCCAAAATTACCGTCCATTAACGGCCATCCTCCTAACGGCATCACCACAAAACAAAAATATTCTTCAGACATGAAGAAATCATCATCTTCCTCTGCTAAAAACCTTTTGTTCTTGCCTTTGTAATGCTCATTTCTTGAAATGGAGGGCCGGGGATATATGGAGTGTGGCTTGGCACCACCCTGTACCCTGCGTCTTCGCCGCCTCGTTGCTTTTTTTCATGATGGTTGAGTACACTCTCCACATGCTGCCACCCACCGCGCCACCGTTTGATCTTGGGTTCATCGCCACCACAACCCTCCACCGGTTACTCGAATCTCGACCCGCACTCAACACGATTCTTGCTGGCCTCAATACGGTATATGTGTACATATAATCTCCCAGCGCATGTTTGGTTACTTCGATAAAGTTTTTTTATTTTTAGATTATAAGCAGTGAATTTTATGAAATGCCAATTAGCTTATAAACTTGTTTGAGTTACATCCTTTAAAACTTCGTGGAAGAAAGATCCTCTTCGATTCACATTCTTTAAAACTTAATTTTTTTTCAAGATCATTTTATAATATTTCATGTAAATCTAAAATTTTTTCATACTTTTTAATCACACGTTCTTTATGAAAATCACTTTTTACAAAAAAAATTATTATGAAAAAAGATGAGAATCAAACATGGCTAGCTAAGTTTACACACGACTAAGTCAAAAGCAATGTAAATTCTACTTTTTTTTGTCCGTTAGTAATTATTTAATGACACTTTTTTAAAGTCAAAAGTATGTTAGGTTTTGATATAGACAAGTTAAAATAGTTCCTTTGCATATTGGTCACTTGCATTTAAGGTTTTATTTTTCCTATATACATTTTTATTTTTTAAAAAATATTTTTTGTTGTAAAGTTCTTCTTGTTGAATTATACATAATTATTTAAATTTATTTGTGCTTTATGGACCATATATATATAGGTTTTCGTAGTAATGCAAACGACGTACATACTATGGACATGGCTAATGGAGGGTCGACCAAGGGCGATGATCTCAGCTTTGTTCATGTTCACTTGTAGAGGAATGCTTGGATATGCCACACAGCTGCCATTGCCCGAGGTTCAGTTTATCTTCTTATATAGGAATTTTGCATTCGAATTCGATAATTCAAAATATGAATTGGAAATGGGTTGTAGATTGGTGTGTTTAAAGTCGAAAAATAATAAAAATGTTCAACATGCAAGTCTAGGGTAATCGGTAAAATGTACGTATAAGCAAAAAAATACCGTTTTACAGATATTTTGTCGTTAAAAGTGAAATTTCGTGTAGTACGTACCTCAGTTTATTTCTTTGCATAGGATTAGTAGTAACACCTAACAAATTTCTTGAAAGATTGAAATTGTCCTAAAAAAATCCAACATCTTGAGGATAAATGGGTAGTTCATAATTAATTCTAATAGAACATTTTTATAAACACTCACCTTCCCATGTTTGTTGACTAATTATATTAGTTTTATCTGCTGAACATGTCATCATAAGTAGGTTTGAAGAAACAAAAAGAAATGAGAAAATAGACTACGGTTTTTTTTTTTTTTTTGAAAAATTGAGTTTTGTAATAGTGATTTTTAGAGAATATATTGTTAAAAAGTAATTTTAGATTTACGTGTAAAATTATTTCATTAAAAGAATTACCAACTTGACCCTTAGCCCAAGTATTATATTTCTTATTTACTAAAATCGCCCTTTGGATGGGAAGGATGGATTGTTAGTATGAACAATTTAGAAAGATCTAACTATTTACAATAGCTACAATGTTGGAAAAACTGAAATAATATTTCTAGTTTTGCATGTTTCTTGACAGGGGTTTTTGGGTTCCGGTGCAGATTTTCCGGTTGGAAATGTTTCGTTTTTCTTGTTTTATTCGGAGCATGTAGCTGCATCGGTTATTGCATCTCTAGACATGAAACGAATGCAAAGATGGGAATTGGCTTATACATTTGACATTCTAAATGTTTTACAAGTGATAAGATTGTTGAGTACGAGAGGTCACTACACGATTGATCTGGCTGTTGGCATTGGCGCCGGATTATTATTCGATTCCCTGGCTGGAAAGTACGAAGATAGCAAGAAAAAAGAGAAGTGTCGTTAGTCACTAGTTCCACCACACATGGTGCATCCAATTCCAAGAGCTCAGATCGAATCAGTATATCACTCTCCCAAGTAACTGTTGGAGATATTACACCGATAATGCGCATATTATATTAATCAAGAACATACCATGAAATCGAAATATCATTCGATTTACCGAAATCTGATTTAAGAAGACAAAATAGTGATTACCGACTTTCAATATATGAATATGGATTTATCACTTTCCAATTTTGAACGCGTGTCATTCTTTAATTCAAACATTGCATGAAATCAAAAGAATATTAGTTACTTTTCGAAATCAAAATATTAAATTAGAATGAAATCGAAAAAGAAAAATGAGATGCAAGTGATGCGATCGGTCAAGGCAAGTGTTTGACATTTTATCCTTAAGATGAATTTGCCCCGCATCGGTGCCAACGGTTTTCCGGCAATCATCTTCCAAGATACAACAACCACGTCTAGCCATAGGAGCACTCCAAATTTCTTAGACCAACGAACTCGAACGAAGTTCCCTCTCTACCATAACCATGATTTTGATGCAAGAAATAATCATTTCTGCAAAGTGTTTTATGCAAAACTAAATTGTAAACATGAAATAGGATGATATGAAACTATCAATTGAATTGTTTTTTTTTTTTTTTATAAAATCCAAACACATGTGGATCTATACATATAGTAGTTGGAAACCACACCAAGAGACACATCTCTTAAAATTAAGAATCATAATTATTGGAAGTTACTTACACCAAAAGTCATGATCTTCCATATGAAAAGACTCATCATTTCATCTACTCATTCTCTAAAATATTCCACAATATTCTATACAATTTCCAACAATTTCAAGCATTTAAACATTTTAAATTTGGTTTAATTTCTCATTCACCAAATAAAAAATTCCACTTAAACAATCACTGAAATTGGTCACAACCAATTTTGAATTTTCCAACAGTAACGAAATGGATTGGGTTGGTTAGGGAAGAACCAGAAATTTTGGTCTTTATCTAGTGCAGATATGGTATGGTTGAAGAATTATTCTTTATTTCCTTTTTTCGCTTTCCTTCACATGTTTTTTTATTCCTTCTGTTAGTTAATTTCCGTTAGGACATGTGTCCACCTATCATTGGCCACTACTTCATATATATGTTTTGAACCTTTACATTTCAAATGCATTGAATGAAATAAATTGATTAGAAAACTGCAGCACGATTTTTAGCCGCACAAATCTTCCTTTTCAAATTAAACATGGTATCAGAGAAGATTTCCAGATCCTGAGCTTATCATCTAAGCTGCTATCAAACTGATTCGGAATTAAAGCATGGCTACAGAAATGCTACGTGAACATATCGATCCTTTACCCACATAACGAGGATTATCAGAGAAAAGTTACAGCATTGGAGATCTATTAGACCTTCAAGGATCGGATCACCCAGGGATAACACTATTGACTTCACCTCTAACAGGAAAGAATTATTTGAGTTGGAGCAGATCTATTAAAATAGCATTAGGTGCAAAATTGAAATTGGGATTTATAGATGGGAGATGCGGAAAACCAGCTGAAGAATCCTCGAAGCTTGATCAATGGGTTAGAGTGGATTGTATGGTGAGATCTTGGATATTGAATAGAATCTCGAAGTAAATTGTGGATGCTTTCATATACACCACTTCAGCTAGAGACTTATGGGTTGAATTGGAGGAGAGATATAGAGAATGTAATGGTCCTTTATTGTATCAATTACAAAGGGAAATTAGTAGCCTAACTCAAGGATCATCATCTGTTGAAAGGTATTTTACTAAAATAAAAAAAAACTGTGGGATGAGATTACGTGTTTAATGCCTATTCCGGTTTGCACTTGTGGAGTCGCGAAAGAAGTATCTGATTTAGCTTCCTTTAACAAACTAATGCAATTTCTGATGGGGTTGAACGACACTTATGATAATATCAGAAATCAATTGCTGGTAATGGATCCTCTGTGGTCTGTCAATAGAGCTTATTCCATGGTATTAAGGGTTAAAAAACAGAGGAAAGCACATGTATTGTATCCAGAGGTTAATGAAAATCTAGCTATGATGGCAATAGGAAATAACTATAGAGGTAATGGATCTATGAGAGGAAGAGGCTGGACTGGAAGATTTAATTCAGGAAGGTTTAATACAGGGAGAGGAAATTATAAAAGGTTCAACAACTTTGATAAAGAGACATTATTCTGTGATCATTGCAATGCAAATGGACAATCCAAAGAAGGATGTTTCAAGTTGATAGGCTATCATGATTGGTATAGAGGCCTAAAGGAACAAAGAGCTAAGGAATTTGGGGGAAGAAATGTGGTGAATAATGTGATGAATATGAGTGACTCACCACTTGATTTTGATGAAAGGACGTCTATTATGAATCAAAAGGGTGATGCATCGTCTAGAAGTATCATAAACATAGTACAGCAGGAACTGAAGAGAATGCTCAAAGGGAAGTTACTGGTTGATAATAGCAGTCAAGTTAACTTTGCACATCTCAACGAGTATTCTGGTATGTGTATCCAACATTTGGCCTTTACTTCACTTGATAATTTAGGATGTAGTACTTGGATTATTGATACTGGTGCTAGCAATCATATATGCATAGACATAAACCAAATGACAGATATTAAACCTGTTACACAACCTACTGTTGTCTGTTTGCCTGATGGACCAGTGAAACATGTTAAAAATATTGGATCCATCACTATAAATCGAAAACTCATTTTAACCAATGTTTTACACATTCCCACATTCAAATTCAACCTTTTATCTGTTCCAAAATTGACTCAAACCAAAAATGCTAAGTTCACCTTTTATCCAACTCATTGCTCTCTACAGGACCTGAAGAATGAAAGAATCCTAGCAATTGGAAAACTGAATGGGAAGTTATATACATTAGATGATTTTAGTTTTCAGACCTTACATGCTGAACATTGTAATAGAGGAGTTGATGTCTGTAATAAATCCTCAGCTGAGAATTTTCAGCCTGCTGATAGTGTTTTTCATGTTGATAAAACTCCTTCTATTTCTATCATTGATTGACATAATCGATTGGGACATGCTTCTTACCAATGCTTGCAACATCTTGATTTTCTTAATCCACTTTGTGGTGCTTCAATTATAAAATGCTTGCAACCATGTGATACTTGCCACAAAGCTAAACAAAGCAGATTACCTTTCCATAATTTCCCAGATTCACACAAAATCCATTTTTGATTTGCTACATATTGACATTTGGGATCCTTATAAACATCATACACCAACAGGAACTCCCTATATGCTCACCATAGTAGATGATTATTCTAAAGCCACATGGACATTCTTGATGATCCAAAAATCCCAGACTGTTCAGACTCTTGAGTCCTTTTTTAAAATGGTCAGAAATCAATTTGAAAAAACTGTTAAATCCATAAGAACTGACAATGGAAGTGAGTTCACTGGCCGTGAGTGTCAAAATTTACTTCGAGCCTTAGGTATTTTACATCAAAAATCATGTGTTTACACTCCACAGCAAAATGGAGTGGTTGAAAGAAAACATAGGCACCTCTTGAATATGGCCAGATCACTTATTCTTCAAGCCAATCTTCCTACAGATTTTTGGTCATATTCCATTCTTATGTCAACATATATCATAAATAGGATTCCAAGTGCTATCCTAAAATGGAAAACCCTTTTTGAAATTCTATATGGAAAAACACCTGATTTATCATTCATCACAACTTTTGGATGTCTATGTTATGTTACCAATACAAAGCCCCACAAAGATAAATTTGAATCAAGGGCACACAAATGTATTTTCATTGGGCTCAGTCCGGGACAGAAGGCCTATAAGGTCTATGACATATCTAGCAAACAAATCCATATTTCTAGGGATGTCGTTTTTTATGAACCCATTTTTCCTTTTGAAGTTGAAAAAACAGCCTGTCACTCACTCTCCTTTGCCTGTGGGATCACCTATTGGAGATTCTTTTCTTAATCCTCTTGTTCCTTCCCCAAGCTCTCCTAATACTCTTCTAGATCATTCAGATCCTTTTCAGTTTCCTGTGTCTGATTCTGTTACTGATGATCAAACACCAGGCTCTTCTAATTCTGATTCTGATATTGTACCTCTCGTACAAGTCCCTTTTCCTGAAACTGATATATCTGAGGCTACTGATGTAGAGGAGCATAGACATAGTAGCAAACTGAAAGTTAGACCAACCTGGTTGGATGACTATATCACTAATGTTACTGAAAGTTCAGTAGATCCAATTACTAGTGTTCAAGTCACTTTAGATACCACTAAATTCAGCTCCCAACATACACCAACCACTTATCCTTATTATGTCTCTCCTTATCTGCATCATGCATATGTTTCTTTTTTGGCTAATGTATCAAGCTTTCAAGAACCACATACTTATCATCAAGCTAGTAGGATCAAAATTGGGTACGAGCCATGAATAATGAATTGAAGGCATTGGAGGATAATTGGACATGGGAGATGACTTATTTACCTGTTGGGAAGAAAGCAATAGGGTCTAAGTGGGTATATAAGATCAAACTGAAACCAGATGGAATGGTTGACAGATTCAAAGTACGTTTGGTTGCTAAAGGATATGATCAAATGGAGGAAATAGATTTTTTTGAGAGCTTTTCACCTGTAGCCAAATTAGTGACAGTAAGGATATTCCTTACAATTGGCTCAGCAAAGGCCTGGCCTCTTCACCAGCTTGACATCAACAATGCTTTCTTACACGGATATCTTGATGAAGAAATATACATGGAGCCCCCAGCAGAATATACCCAAGCTTTGACAGGCCAAGTGTGCAAGCTGAAACGTAGTTTGTATGGTTTGAAGCAAGCTTCACGCCAGTGGAATATTGAATTATGCCATAAACTTACTGATTATGGCTTTGCTGGTCCCAGCATGATCACTGTCTCTTTGTCCATCAATATTCCGATCACAGTGTTTTCTTTTTAATCTATGTTGATGATATATTAATTACTGGGACTCATGAATCAGATATAATCTCCGTCAAACAATTTTTGCATCCGACATTCACTATAAAAGATTTGGGATATGCAAAATATTTTTTGGGACTCGAGATAGCTAGAGGAAAGGATGGTACTTATGTGAATCAAAGAAAGTATATTTTGGATGTGATCAGGGATGCAGGTCTTACTGGTGCTAAACCTGTTGGAATTCCTTTTCCTAAAGAAACAAAATTATCTCAGATTGATGGCCAGCTCTTTCCAGATCCAGCACGATATAGACGACTGATTGGAAGACTTTTATATTTGAATCTTACAAGGCTAGACCTCACTTATGGGATACAACAATTGAGCCAATTTGTTAACTCTCCTTATCAGATTCACTGGGAGACCGTGATGCATTTGCTAAAGTACTTAAAAGGTTGCCCTTCTAAAGGCCTCTTCTTTCCTGTTCAACAAGCATTTTCTTTGACGGCCTATTCTAATGCTGATTGGGCATCCTGTGCTGATACTCGTCGATCTCTTACTGGTTTTTGCATATTCTTAGGCCCTGCCTTAATCTCTTGGAAGACAAAAAAACAGAGTACAGTCTCTAGATCCACAGCAGAAGCAAAATATAGGAGTTTGGCTGCTACGGTTTGTGAGCTTCAGTGGATTAGCTACATTCTTGCAGATTTTAAAATCACCCTGCCTTTACCAGTTCCTTTATGGTGTGATAATAAGGCTGCTCTTCACATTACGGCGAATCCGGTATTTCACGAGCGTACCAAGCATTTGGAAATTGATTGTCACATTGTGCGGGATAAGTTCAAAGAAGGTTTTGTCTTTCCTTCACATGTTTCCTCTTCTCAGCAACTTGCAGATGTTTTTACGAAGGCTTTACCGTTTCCTCAATTTCAGTTTCTTCTCTCCAAGCTAGGTTTTGCAGATATTTACCACGTTCTAGCTTGAGGGGGGGATGAAGAATTATTCTTTATTTCCTTTTTTCTCTTTCCTTCACATGTTTTTTTATTCCTTCTGTTAGCTAATTTCTGTTAGGACATGTGTCCACCTATCATTGGCCACTACTTCATATATATGTTTTGAACCTTTACATTTCAAATGCATTGAATGAAATAAATTGATTAGAAAACTGCAGCACGATTTTTAGCTGCACAAATCTTCCTTTTCAAATTAAACAATGGTGTTGCTTGAAAAATTAAATGGATATTCTGTAGGATATATGTTCGAGAAATTTAAGAAATATATCATTAGACTGTTTCTCGGTTAAATTTTGTTTAGATACGGTATTTGAATGCAGCATCCAGTTTTTGAAATTGATCAAAATTTGGAATTCTATTATCCTATTTCATTTTTGTATGCACATTAAACTTTAAGTAGCAATCGATTAATATACCAAACGACTTTTGGTAATTGCTGTCATGTTTCTATCTTAAAAATGAAAAGATGTGTATGATAGTGCATATAATTATCCCTACAATTAGCATCTGCATTGTGATTAGTTATGTAAATATTTCATTGACTGGAAAGGGAAAATTCCACCGACTTCGGAGCAAAAAGGAAGAAATCGAATTACTATTGATAGAAGTGACTATTTTTGTTTGCAAATTCTTGAGTAAAGGTAAGATATAGATCAACTGAATATGGGTAATTCGAAGAAATAATTCAATTTTCTTTAAAGAAAAATGAACATCTAAGAAAATCGTTATTGACAAGGACGGTTTACGTACAATCTAGACAAAGTGCTTCTAGGAGTTTCGTGTTTTTCTGCCGTCCTTTTCTTGTGTGGCTCACTTTGCGGACCCGACAAACATGGTACTATTCGCAAATTGAATCCCATGGAATGGCCAAATTGAAGTTGAATCTAACACGATTCAAAATAGGAGTAAAATTTCTTCAAAATGAGAAAAATTAAAATGGCTTTTCATTTTTATTTGTGAATTGACAATCTCATATATGAAAGTGCGTAGGCTTTCATTAGATATTAGAATCTTTAGTAATTATTTATTAGGTAAATAAGCATAATTAACGATATAATATTCTACATTAATTTATAGGCTTAATAGCACAAAGCGTCCCTATATTTGACACTTCTTGTGGAAAACGTCCATACGTTTCATTTTTTTATTTGCATTTTCGTCCTTATTTCAACGTTTCATTGCGGAAAACATCATTTTTCACCATTTTTAATGTAAAATGATCAATATACCTTTATATTTAAATAAAACAAAAGAAAAGAAGAAAAATAAAAAACAAATTGCAATCTTCCTCTTTAACTTTAAAAAAAATACAAATGAGTCCAAATAAATTATTAAAATATTAAAAATAACCAAAAATAAAAATAAAAACCATTTCTCTCTCATCTTCTTCTCCTCCCCCTCCCTCCACCGCCAACGCCACCGCCACCCCCAACATACAAACAAAATATTGACGTTCATCATGCCAAGTAAAGAATCAGCACTGATGCCCTTCAGTTCATTGCACAAAAGTGTATGCTCCATTCTAATATTCTGAAAACAAAGCGACAACTAAAGCCGAATACAGACATTACTTATTTTTAATTTCAGAGGTCTTGTGTTGTACCTGTACTTTGTTGCTCAAATCTTCAATTTTCTTGAAAATCGGAAGAGCCTGCCCTGGATACAGGCCTGATTCTTGGGTGTCAACGGAGGCACTACTGCCTCCGATTAAATCATTGTTTCCTTCATGTGATCCTAATCCAATAGTAGCAAATCAGGATTCAATTAATGACTTTTTATCCCCAGGTCGCATAAAATTAAAACTATGAATTCCTATTTTTGTTTGTGAAAAAGGTGAAAAAGATAATGCAGATCTTGTACATCATCCTCAAATTAATTGATTTTCTCTCTATGACTTCCCCAAACCAATGGGAATTTCCCCCAATCTTTATCTTTTTTTCCTTTTCCTTTTCCTTTTCTGTTATTTGAACTTCGTTATTCTAGAACTAGAAGATGCTGGAAAATAAAAATTCAGTCCACTGAAATATTTTAATCAGTATTCTTGAGAAAAATATAATTAAAATAGGAAATATTCAATATTCCAACCCAGTGATTAAAATCAAGAAACCGCAATCCAACAATTTCCTGATGGAGCGGGAGGAGAACTGGAGGAGGAGAGAGAAACCATTTTTATTTTTGGTTATTTTTAGGGGACTTCATTTAATTGGTCAAGTCAAACCAAGTTTTAGTTTAAAAAGTCCACAAACTAAAGTTTTTAACTAGAAGGCCTAAGTATATGAAAAATGGAAAATATAATTTGTAATTTACTAGAATGTTCTTGTATACAAAAAGACATTATTACCCTAATTCCTCTTTCATATTTTTATTTAACCCTAAATCAATTTTGGGTTCCATTTCTTTTTGCTAGAGATCGAGATCTCAATTTTTCTTCTTTCCTTATCATCATCTTCTCTTCTTCATGAAATTCTAAAATCAATTTTAGGTTTCTTCTTGGCTGGAGGCAGCCCATGTGTTGAAACTCTTAGATTTCTTGAATCAAATTCAAGTTTATTTTTATCCTTTTTGTTTTGATGAATCTGCTAACAGATGTTTGATTTCTTGAAAATACGGCTATTTGACTTGAAGAATCAATTGTTCATATCCTTGGGTTCTTGGAAATGGAGGGTCATATGCATATAATAGAAATACTTGTTATATACATTTCTTATTTGTAAGTGCTCATGGAAGTTTTTGACAAAACTGAAAATGTCATGTTCCTGCTAGTTCAAGGGTGGTGAATGTTGGAGCTTTGTTTACATTAAACTCAGTCATTGGATGGTTGGCTAAGCCTACAATTATTGCTGCAGTTGACTATGTAACATATTCTTGTAGGATACAAATTGAAGGAGATTTCTTGGAACTTATTTGAAACAACAAATGATTTATTACATTTTGTAATCATTGTAATATTAATGTTTTGATATCAGATTTTTTAGTTATTGTGCTATTATCAATTTTATACTGTTGGAACGAAATTAAAGTCATTTTACGTTGCTGTGTCTATTTTTTCACATTACAGGCAAAACGACTTTTATGTCGTTATAGTTTATGCAGATGTCGTTCTAGTTAGAAAAATGCATTGATTTGCGTAACGACATTGACATCGTTCTTGAGATACAAAAAGATATTGATATCGTTCCAATACGAAAATTACAATAATTCACATAACGACATTGAAATCGTTCCTGAGACATAAAACGATATTGATGTTGTTCTGAAACACACTACTTTACTGGTGTTCATAATGACATATTCTTTCTAAGCTATTCGAGTGGTATTAACTCACTTGATGACATCTTTCGATGGTCCTACGTATGTTGAAGGCATGATAGGTGATCAAGGATTATCGAATCGTTATTTTTAGTCAAAACAATATAATTATCATTTTGCATGAAACGAAACGACATCTATGTCGTTATAGTGATTATTTGAATTGGAACGATTTCAAACTCGTCAAATTTATACTGAAACGATATGGACGTCGTTATGTTATTTTGTGGGTTTGATACATAACGATATCCATATCGTTTCAGTACAATTTTAACGACATTGCTATCGTTTCAGTTTAAATCATAACTAAAACGATACATATATCGTTTTAGTTTATATAAAATGATAATTATATCATTTTTGCTAAAAATGGCGATTCGATTGTTTACAACAACCCGACATGCGTTCGACATATATAAAACGACATAGATATCGTTCCCTTGACAATAAAACGACTTGGATGTCGTTTCAATATGAAATACATACTGATTTTCATAACGATATAGACATCGTTACTGTAATAAAAAACAACTTCAGTATCGTTTCAATATGAAATATACACTACTTCACTGATCTTCATAACGATATTGAAATCATTTCCGTAACAAAATAACGACTTGGATATCGTTTCAGTATGAAATACACGATGATTTTCATAACGATATGGACATCATTCCTGTAATAAAAAACAACTTTAATATCGTTTCCTTATGAAATACACACTGCTTCACTGATTTTCGTAACGATATTAAAATCGTTCCCGTAATAAAAAAACGACTTGGATATCGTTTCAGTATGAAATACATGCTAATTTTCGTAACGATATGGACATCGTTCCTGTAATAAAAAACGACTTCAATATCGTTTCCGTATGAAATACACACTGCTTCACTGATTTTCGTAACGATATTGAAATCGTTCTCGTAACAAAAAAAGGACATTGATATCGTTTCAGTTTAAATCATAACTAAAACGACATATATATCGTTTTAGTTTATATAAAATGAAAAATATATCGTTTCTATTAAAAATGATGATTCGACCGTCCACGATCACTTAACAAGCATCCAACATATGTAGGACGATCGAAATAGGTCATCAAGTGGGTTCGATCTCACTCAAAAGAAACTATGAGAATATTTGTATTTTCATTACTATATACAACCTTCAAACTATTCCGATAGAAAGAAAGCATCTTCGTTTGTTCTTAGAATGACATTAACCACCTGATGACCTTTTTTGAGTGATATTAACCCACCTGTTAAAGGTATGCTGGGTGTTTGTGGACGATCGAATCGTTATTTATAGCCAAAACGATATAATTGTCGTTTTGCATGAAAAGAAACGATGTCTATGTCGTTGTAATTATTATTTGAACTAGAACGATTTCAAACTCGTAAAATTTGTACTGAAACGATATGGACGTCGTTATGTTATTTTGTGGATTTGATACATAACGATCTTCATATTGTTTCAGTACAATTTTGACGACTTTGATATCGTTTCAATTTAAGTCATAACTAAAGCGACATATATATCGTTTTAGTTTATATAAAACGATAATTATATCGTTTTTGCTAAAAACGACGATTCGACCATCCAGACAACCCGACATGCATTCGACATATATAGGACGATCGAAATAGGTCATCAAGTGGGTTCGATCTCACTCAAAAGAAACTATGAGAATATTTGTCTCCTCATGACTATACACAACCTTCAAACTATTCCGATCATTCGTTCTTTCTAAGTCATTCGAGTGACATCAACCCATTTGATGACCTTTTTTGATCGTCCTACGTATGTTGAAGGTATGCTGGATGGTTGTGGATGATTGGATCGTTATTTTTAGCCAAAACGATATAATTATCGTTTTGTATGAAAAGAAACGATGTCTATGTCGTGATAGTTATTATTTGAACTGGAATAAAATTTGTATTGAAACGATATGGACGTCGTTATGTTATTTTGTGGATTTGATACATAACGATCACAATATTGTTTCAGTACAATTTTGACGACATTGATATTGTTTCAGTTTAAGTCATAACTAAAACGACATATATATCGTTTTAGTTTATATAAAACGATAATTATATCGTTTCTGTTAAAAATGATGATTCGACCGTCCACGATCACTAGACAAACATCCGACATATGTATGACGATCGAAATAGGTCATCAAGCGGGTTCGATCTCACTTAAAAGAAACTATGAGAATATTTGTATTCTCATGACTATATACAACCTTCAAAATATTCCGATAGAAATAAATTATCTTTGTTCGTTCTTTCTAAATCATTCGAGTGACATGAACCCACTTGATGATCTATTTCGATCGTCTTATATATTCCGGATGCATGTCGGTGGTCGTGGCCGGTCGAATCATCATTTTTGACAGAAACGATATAAATGTCGTTATATACGAATTGAAACGAGATATATGTTATTTTAGTTATAATTTGTCCTAAAACAATATCAATATCTTCAAATTGTAATAAAACGATAATGATATTGTTATGTCGATAATGATATTGTTATGTACCAAACTCACTAAATAACATAACAAATGTAGAGAGGTCGAACTCGTTTCGGTTGAAACCTACGCTAAAACGACATAATGACATAGATGTCGTTATGCGTAAAATAGACGATTCAATCATCTTTGGCCACCCGACATGCCTTCAACAAACGTAGGACGATCGAAAAATGACATCGAGTGGGTTGATACCACTTGAATAGTTTAGAAAAAGCGAACGAAGATACTTTCTTTCTTTCTTTCCATGGGAATAGTTCGAAAGTTGGATACAATCATGGCAACACAAATGTTCTTATAGTTTCTTTTGAGTGAAATCGAACCCATTTGATGAACTATTTCGATCGTCCTATATATGTCAGATGCATGTTGGGGATCATGGCCGGTCGAATCGTCATTTTTGGCAGAAACGATATAAATACCGTTATATACAAACTGAAACGAGATATATGTCATTTTAATTGTACTTTGTCCTGAAACGATATTAATATCGTCGAATTTGTAATAAAATGATAATTATATTGTTATGTACCAAACTCACTAAATAACATAACGACATACATGTCGTTTCAGTACAAAGTTCACGAGGTCGAACTCGTTTCGGTTGAAATCTACGCTAAAACGACATCTATGTCGTTTCAGTTTACATAGAACGACGTAGATGTCGTTTTGCGTAAAATCGACGGTCAAATCGTTGTTTTAGTCAGTACGATATAATTATCGTTTTCTATTAAAAGAAACGAAATCTATCTCATTGTAGTTATGATTTGAATTGGAATAATTTTGAACTTGTCAAATTTGTATTAAAATGATATGAAAGTTGTTATACTATTTTGTGAATTTGACACATAACGATGTCACTATCGTTTCAGTACAATTTTGACGACATTGATATCGTTTCAATTTCAATCTTAATTAAAATCACGTATATATCGTTTTAGGGTATATAAATCCACAATTATATTTTTAGATATATAAAAAGTAAATCTTGCACGCCATAAAAAAGTTTACGTGGGGGATGAAGGGAGAAAAAATAAAAAATTTAATGGTTGAACCAGTGGATGATTACTTAAAAATATAAAAACAATTATTTGAAAGAAAATTAAAGATTTTAAGTTAATTGTCACTAATTATTTATATATTTCGAAATCCTAAATTTTGTAGACATTCAATTCATCTTTATTAAAATTAATCTTTCAATACATAATACGTATATAAAATAAAGTGAAATATTTGACTTATGGTTATATATATGTTATTGCATTAAAATAAATAATATTTTTCAATATCTTAGTCGTGAGAGAACTAACATTTTTCTTAGATATTGAAGGTTCAAATATCTGGATGTTGACAATTTGACAATAATTTCTCAAGATATATATATATATAGGTTATTGTAACAAAATAAAAATATTGTTCAATATCCTAGTGGTGAGGAAAATATTCCAATAAATTTTTTCGTAAAGGTTGAAGGTTCGAATCCTTGGACTTTGTAAATTTGAATATAATTTGTATATATATATATATATATATATATATATATATATATATATATATATATATATATACAGAAATGATCTAATGAGCACCGGTGCTCATCTTATCCTAAGTACCGATGAGTTGGCACATTAATTCATTGGTGGATTGGAACTCACAAAATCTTTATCCTGTTGGCACATTAATATTTGTAATGCACAAATGATTTTTCTCTGTTGGACTAAGGTGAAGTACCAGGAGTCAGGATCTGGTATCAGGAGCACGTAGTCCAAGATGGTTAAGGTATGAATCATGAGTCAATATTTATTTTGAAAGAGCACATCTCCAGTAGGATCAATTAAGATTGTATGAATTGAGGTCAAAAGTTCTACGGGGTAGATAGGTCTGGACCATACGTAAGTTTTGTTTCGATTTATAATGGATTACTGACCGGGAAATTGCTCGAAGTTTTTACCCAATTAAGGTTTTTCTGTAATCAATTTGCTATTCTTTATTGCTTTCATATTACAAATTGTGGTAATTCAACATAGGATAAATTGATATGATTGATTAACCATTTAAAAACAATTAAAAATTGACTCATTTCTTTTAATTTTGCAATTCTAGACGTTGGGTTTAAATAAATCAACTAATTTAAAACTTCAATGAAATAATCAATAATTTGCTTAGCGGCCGTCCCCTACCTCCTCAAGTGCCTTAACTCGAATATTTTACCTTATCGTGACCCATCAATGCTTTTGAATGGATTCATGAACAATGTTGCTTGGGGTGCGTGAAATCTATTTTTCTAGTATGTTTGGATAATTCCTTGAGTTGTGATTCTTATTATGTTTTGTAAAGTGAGATTGACATAATCTATTTTTCAATTGAAATGTGGCATAGTTTAGGGAGAATATTGTTTTTGATGGAGTGACGGATATTTTGTATTTCTTTCCTCGATTATATTGTCTATATGTGGTTGAAAAATATATGTTGTTTGGGATGCTAACATATATGATATCTCTTCGTTGATAAGTGGAGGAATTGCAACATCGATTTAGGCCGAGTAAGCTTACACCTCGGTTCTTCGATGGAATCTTTGGCCATGATCTTAGATTCTTAATTCCAAAAAGGGGAAGATGTATGCGGTTGATTAATATGTTTTTTAGTTTGATGTTCGATAGTGTGGAAATATAAGGTTGATCAGAAAGTATGTGTTGCAGCATATTTTTTATTTAATTAGTTGTCTTTCATAATTTCGTGATTTTAGAGTCAAGCTTTCGTATGCTATAAATGTTTTAATGAAAACATATTTGGATGAACTAAATTTTGACTAAGTCAGTATGTTCATGTGTATGTTCAAAAGCACCACTAAAATCCTACTTTAGTGAGTTCATCGGCATGTTTGAACACGCTAGTTAACGATTTTTTGGCTTCTTCTTTCTTCAATTCTAAAACGAAAATCATCATTCTTGAAGAATAAAGTGAAAAATCCACACGTAGAACGGTATTTCAGTATGAAAATAAAAATATGGTACTTATTCGATTTATAGAAGAGATTGCATACATTCGTGGAATGACGTAAGATCAAAACCAGTGAATTTTATTGCACTCCATTGGCAATTGATAAACTAAGACAAGGAAGTTGTCGTCTTTTAATTCCATTATTTATTTTGGTATTACAATTTATTGACTGACATGATCAATGATACTTGTAATTCCAAATCTTGAAACGCCCGCCCCGCCCCGCCCCGCCCCGCCAACAGAGCATCGTGAAAGAGGTAAATCGCGGGATGTGACTCAACAGGTTAGGGTACAAAAGCTGTCATACTGGTGCCCACAAAGAGTTCAATTTCATATCTTTTAAGAGGTAGGAATCAAACTCTCACACTGCGGTTACCAGCTCAACTGAGACTACCTCACTCATGTCCTTTGCACCACTAAACTATACCTCAAGAGGCTTGAAACGATTATATCATGTTTTCTGTAGTGGATTATTTACTTGTAATATGGGGCCGTGGATGTTTTACATAGTGGTTTATAGAATTATATTTGATGTTATGAGTATTTGTTTGTTAATTTTTGTCATGTCATAATTTCCTCCACTTGATTGAACAATTTGATTACTATAATTAACTAATACCCTCTTTGGCCCCATTAAAATTATAAACAATTTTCTCCATTTTCTTATCAATCACACATTCTTTAATGAGAGTAAAAATATTCTGTATTAATTTCTGTCAAATTCTGTGCTTTACTAATGTACTTCAATATGGTGTTTCGCACGTTCATACCTACTTTCCAACGGAGTTGTGAATGCAAACGGTCAATTTACTTGGTCTACATTCTCAAGGGCTGTTTGATAGATATTATTGAGAAAATAATGTATTTTAAATAGTGATATGATGTGAAATATGTGGTTAAAAAGTAAGAAAAGATTATTGATGTGATGAAAAATATTATTTTATTGAAAAATATGTAATTAAAAATAAGTTTTGAAATAATGTATTATGAAATAATGTGGGCCAAACAGTGGCTCACATTTTATCTGTTTTTTTATTTTCATAAAAATTGGAGTCAAACTTGTTTAATTCACTTCTAGAACTTGTCTGCTTCTAGTTTTTAGCCATTTTTCATTGCTTCCCATACCGTTGGAATGACCTGCAACCGAATTCTTTGACTTTCTATCTTTATATGGGACCCATTTGATGGAAAAAAATGTCAAATAATTTTTTTTTGGATAAGAAAGCTCTCCCAGAACTGTTTAATTCACTCTGATAGTTACGTAGTTCGACTATAACAATACTTAGAGAGGGTGAATATGTATATTATGCAGAATTAAAAATATTAATTAATTAGCAATATGTCATCAATCAATTATATCTATATGATTAAACATACAAATCAATTTAACCTATATTTAAATACTGCAGTTAATATAACTAATAATGAAAACAGTAAGAACACGGTATGATCACGGAGAAACCCCAACAGGATAAAAATTTCGTGCACTTTGTCAGTCAACAATTCACTATAAACAATTTGTAACTTACAGTCTATCAGTCTATACGACGACGCGTACTATTTGATCTCCTGACTGCAATTTCAATAGTTTTCCTGGATTTTGTGCTCTTGTACCACTCTCAGCTACAGTTTCCAAAACTCTCCTGGATTGTGCTATCCTGCAGCAACTCCTAACTTTGTAAAATTGTTTATGTCTTGTAGATCCACAAAGAACATAGCGTTCTTCAACGACTGAAACTCCAGTCAACTTCCCTCAATTTTCAACAACTCTAACAGATGTGGTGGAAAAAACAATTTGGTATTTGAATTACGCAATTGATGTTTTTCTCACCAAAACAAACTCGCAAGATGAAAGTTGAAAGTAGGAATATGTAGAAATTCTCTCTGATGAATCTCTCTCAATCATCAACCTTAATTTTCACGTTCAGATGTGTTTTGGTATTTATAGGTAGGTTAGAAAAGCAATGGGTCTAGGAAAAAGCCTTTAAATCGATAAATAAAAATTTTCTGAACAACTCTGTCGCTTGAGTGAGAGTTTAGCAACAGTCGAGCGATAGGGAGTCGCTTAAGCTAAGGCAGGGCGATAGTCGAACGTTTCAGGTTCTGTTTTTGACGTTCGAGCCAATCCATGATGACAGTTTAGCGAAAATTCACGCCGTATTTTCCTTCTTTTTCCATATTTGAACTCTAGACCTAAAAACCTATTTTTATATAATTGTATATTACTCATTGACTTTTTACATCATTTACAATTAAGTTCATTTTGTTTACAGAATTGTCAATTACATAATTAAAACCTAACACACTTCTAGTTTGTCTTACCTTAAATTTTCTATTGAATCTCTTTGCTACGATAAACTTTTAATACGACAGTAAATGTTCAAAATTTTGACATTCATACATTCAAGTATCAAATTTGCCATCAGAAAGCTCTGTATAATCATTCGGAATCAAGCTACAATTTGCAAAATTTTGTGGTGGCTAGTGACAAACTAGGTTCCTTAAAATCTCATTCAAAAAGAAAAAGTAATTAATTCACGCGATATTTAAGAGATAAATTCTGGTAAGAGAAAACATAAATTTATACATAACCCATTTGTTATCTAACAAAATGATTGAGCCGCTTGGGGACTTGTATTGAGACAAGGCATGGGCTAAGCCAAGCTCCATTTTTTTTCTCGAGCTAAGCTAGATCTTTTCTTTTTTTTGACTTATTTTATTAATTTCTTAAAATATATATAAAAATAAAAAATACAACCCGACTTGTGGGCTCGTGGGTCTACTTGGGCTCGTCCTTGGGGATGAACCAAGCTTGGGTGTTTAAGAGCCACAATCAAATTCGGTTAAACCATTGAATTTTCTTTACATATTATGTTATTATTCCTTTCCGACGATCTGATTTGTGCAACGTTTACAATCTTTTGTATTTCACAGAAGGTTACATTATATATTAGCATATACCACTCTAGCCCAAAACTTCAAATTTTGTATTCGATCCCACTTTCATCTTTCAATCTTGCATATTGCACAGTACATATTTATAATGTATTCTTATAGTATCGTATACAAGAATGTGATATCCGATCGACTCGTTAATGTGATACTAGTTAGATTAGAGGATTTTAATGTAAAGTTTTAGAGAGAAAGTTGATCTATTTATTAAACTACTATGTGACCATACAAAATACAAGTAGAGGCAAAACTACCGCTAGTACTTGAAAAAGATCCACTACAACAAAAACAGCCTACGGCAACGTTTGAACGTGTGTTGCAAATCCAAGTGTTGTCTTAGAGTAGGAGGTCTAACGCAACGTTTGGGAAACGTTGCTGTAGACCTCTACTGCAGCGATCCCAAACGTTGCGGTAGACCTCTACCGCTACCACAACGTTTGCCAAACGTTGCCGTCGATCATTTTACAATTTTTTTTAAAAAAATTGTATAATTAATTTATTTGATTTCCAACAAACCTAGTGAAACAAATGCTTACAAGTTAGTCGTATGTAATCAAATTTTACATAATTCTAATAAACAAAAATAAGGGATATGATTCCATACAATATGTTAACATCATTAGAATACTCAAAAAGTTAACATCATTACCCTATTAAAAAAAATAGCAATCATAGTTGACCAACAAAAAAATATTACAAAATATTGGATTCATATCTGAACTTACTTCTGTGACCGCAAGTTGTCTCAAAATTAATTTAACTCCCTATATATGACAAAAGTAATAAGGGTATAATTAGCATGTAAATTAACTACTAACAATATGTAATGACAAAAAATATCAACTCTCAGGCACAACTTACTTCTACAATATACTAGCTAAAGAACATCAACATCCAACAACATGCTAACTAAAGAACATGAACAAGACAACTTTGACATGTCCTAATTGTGACTAACTTTTCTGACAATTTTGACAGAGTTCCCCTTTAATGTAGACTAAAACCACCTGAACTTTAGCCAAGACCATCAAACCAGTTCATATAATTTAACATAGGGTACACCAACCCCTCAAAAGTACATTTTAGCTGAAGAATATCAACATCCAACAAAAACATGCTAGCTAAAGAATATCAATAAATACCAAATCTCAGCCACAACTTACTTCTACAATATACTAACTAAATAACATCAACAAGGCAACTTTCATTTGTCCTAACTGTGACTAACTTTTATAAAAATTTTGATAGAATTCCCCTTTAATGCAGACTAAAACCACCTGAACAATAGTCAATACCGTCAAACCAGTTCATATAATTTCAAATAGGGTACACCAGCCCCTCAAAAGTACATTCTAAATAAAGAACATCAACATTCAACGAAAACATGCTAGCTAAAGAATATCAATAAATACCAAATCTCAGCTACAACTTACTTCTACAATATGCTAGCTAAACAATATCAACATCCAACAATATGCTAGCTAACTAACATCAATAAGGCAACTTTGACCTGTTATAACTGTGACTGACTTTTATCAAAATTTTGACAGAGTTCTCATGTATTCTAGACTAAAACTACCTGAACAATAGTCAATATCATCACACCAGTTCATATAATTTAAAATAGGGTACACCAGCCCCTCAAAAGTGATTTTTATGTGACAGAGTTGTCCTGTATTCTAGACTAAAACCACCTGAACAATAGCCAATATCATCAAACCAATTCATATAATTTAAAATAGAGTACATCAACCCCTCAAAAGTATATTCTAACTAAAGAATATCAACATCCAACAAAAACATGCTAGATAACGAACATCAACAAATACCAACTCTCAACCACAACTTACTTCTACAATATGCTAGTCACAACTTCTACACTTCATATATATTGCTCATGAACATTAAAAATAAGAAAATGCAATTCTTCGAAATAGAAATAGATTCATATATCTTCATCAAAGAAGTCTAATACTACTCTTTGGCCAAGCAACAGTACTTCCCACGACTTCACGAAGAGTTCAAATTTCATCTGTAGGTCTGTATAAGGTCAATTGATCCATATACACTTCTTCAACCCAAACCTTCCAACAGTCTCTTCTAGAAGAGTGTAGCACATATAATTAACTGACAACAATAGTGATAAATTAGAGGAGGAACACCACCCTCACATGACAAACAAAATGCATTTTTTGCAATCTTAAAATAGAGATATGAAAATGAACTCAAAATTTAAAAATGAAAATTAAAACACAAATCAAATGAACCCTTAAAGTCCCTGTGTTTAGTAGAGTTTGCAAATCACGTTCTACGTCCTACGTGCTAGTTGTGTCCACCTGAATAGCTATTGAGAAGTCGACAAATTGACCCCTACTAATATATTATAACATTGTCTAATATCTGAACAGTTTTATTTACAATCTCAATAGATTGTATCAAGGTGAGTTCAATAACAAATTACATGTTTGAATTCAACCCTTATAAATGTAGTTTCTACATTTATTCGAGACCCTAAATCATGATATTTTATGGACAAATTTCATAAGTAAGAGATTAGATATCATCCATTTCAAAATTAAGAATAGAGGTTTTAAATTTCAAAAATCAGGTTTTAATTAAAATTTATTTATGATTTAATTTATTAGTTAATTATATATTATAATAAATAAATATATTAAGGTCGCAGATCTATACAATTTAGTCACAAATTAACCATTTAATTAGTCACGCATTATTTTTCGGTCACCAATCAAAATTTTTATGTGTCAAATTATTTTACGATCACAATTCAAAAATTTTATAGGTCACAGTTTATTCATCAATCATAAATTAAAAATTTAAAGTCACAGTTTATTTATCGTTCACAAATCACAAATATTATAAGTCGCAACTTATTATACAATCACAAATTAACTTTTTTAGGTCACATATTATTTTTTGGTCACAATTTATCTTTTTTATTGGTCACATATTGTTTATTGGTCATAGGTTAACTAGTTTAATGGTCGCCATCAATCAAATAATCTGTGACAATCACCTCGCCACTACTTCCAACAGCAACAGCACCACTGTCGCTGCCTAATAGCAACATAACCATCTCTAACAAACCAACACCACAACCTCCTAACACCACTGTCACCACCTCCAACAAACTACCACTTTCAATTTCAAAACCACCACCTCCAACAACAAGATCAGTCGCCCCCGCCACCAACAAAACCACAGCCACCAACAGATCCAACATAATCTACTACAACAAAAATAACCACCATCGCCAATCCCGACCTATCACAAAAATAACCACAACCACTGTCGTCGCACACACACCCAACTACCGCACCACCATCGCACCCATAGCAACACAGCAGTACACACCACCACAGATGCACACTACTGCCGCACCCATAAAGCTCTCTGTTCCCACCTCCACCACCACCAAACTGCAAACCTCTATCGCACCACTCAAAAAAAGAAGAACAACATCTTGAAAAGAACAGAGATGCTGCTGCGAACGGCAGCGTTGACGGATTGCAGTGTCGCAATGCTGCCGTTCATAGTAGAGTCGGCCGACTATCTCAGGGAGCTACGAGCTCCACCGTGAGAGAAAAATGACAGAGAAAGAGACAAGATGGAAAGTGAAGACGAGACGAGATATTTTGACTATTTATGTGCAATGAGAAGCACTCTCTAACGTTGGCTGACAAAGTTGGCTGACAAAGGGAAGTGTAAGGTGGAGATGAAATAGGCTTAGACGGTTGTGATTATCATTTGAAAAATGGGCGCCAAAATGGAGGTGAGGGCTGGGAAAAAAATTCAAAAATAGCCGAAAATTATTTCTCCCTCCCACAAACATTTTCTCTCTCACGTTTCTCCCAAATCAACTCTCCAAAACCACAAATTTGCAACAGATTGAAATAACACAAAATCAACATCAATTTTTGGCAAATTAGGCAGCATCTATCATAATATACAAAGGCTTCACACAGATTGAAATTACACAAAATCAACATCCATTTTCGGTAGATTAGGTGGCATCTATTTTCGGCAGATTGAAATTACAGAGGCTTAATTTGGACGGCAAGTGGCGTGTTTCTTCAACTCCAACCATGTCCTTCAGATCCGGAACCAGGTCGTTGCAAATGACGGTAAAAAGTGTGGTTTTAGGGTGAACTCTATGAGGCTTTTATGTTAGTGCAAATGGTCGTTGCAAACTGTTGGAGTTGTTCGTAGGATGAGCTTTTTAATATGGTTTTACGAGGCTTTTTTTTGGAATGTTGTCACTTTGTGATCAAAAGAGGTTTCGACAGTTTTGCGAAATGTCTTTCAAAAACAATACTATGAGAAATGCTTCTGTTTACAGCATTTTTCAGCTGTTTATGAATTTTTTCCCAGATAAAACATACTCCTACTGTAAATTCACAAACAATACTATGATATTAAAATTACTGTACCAGAAGATTTTATTTTTATTTCAACTTCTGCTGTAAATGGATAAAGTTACATACTCTGTGAAATTGTCATAATGGGCGAGTGTTTATATTTTACAGGATCAGCCAAATATGGAAGATGTTTTGTCCGTCGATTCCGAAAATGAGAATGTGGAGGAGAATCTGAATGTCGTGAAAGATGAAACAGTAGGAGGAAATGGAATGAGTATGCCTGAAGTTGGTATGCAGTTTAAGGATATAAAAGAAGTGTATGATTTTTATGCAAGATATACTTATGTCGTAGGTTTTCCAATTAGGAAGAGGAGTTCAGGGAGTGATGATGAAGGTGTTTTGAGATTTGTTACGTTGACGTGTAGTAGGAAGGGATGAAGAATAGGTACTACAAGCACTTCTTTGAAGCCATAACCAACAATTCAGATGGGTTGTAAAGTTAGGATCTCTGCATCTTTAAATATATATGGTTACTAGAAGATTAACTCGGTGCACATTGTCCACAATCATAAGATGAGTCCTACTAAGTCTAAGTTGTATCAATGTAACCGAGATATTAGTGCTTACCCAAAACGGAAGCTTGAAGTAAATGATGGGGTAGGAATACCATTACATAAAAGTTTTAACTCCACAGTTGTCGAGGCTGGTGACTACGAGCACATGATTTGCAATGAGAAGGATTGTCGAAATTATATCGAAGAAGTGAGATAACTAAGATTGGGTGAGGGTGATACGGTTGCAATACAGTTTTATTTCTCTGAAATGCAATCTCACTACTCTGAATTTTAATTTAGTATTGACTTAGATGATGATTCGCACCTGAGAAATGTCTTCTGGGCTGACAATCGGTGTAGGCAAGCCTATAAGGAATTCAGGGATGTTGTGACATTTGATACAACCTACCTTACCAATAAGTATGATATGCCTTTCACCCATTTTGTTGGCGTGAATCATCACGGACAACGTTGCTTGGTTGTGATTTGCTATCGAATGAGAACACAGATACATTTGTGTGGTTGTTCAGGACATAGTTGAAGTGCATGTATGGTCAACCTCCGCATAAAATAATTACAGATCAAGATAGAGTGATACAAAATGCAATTGAGATAGTTTTTCCGAACACTAAACATATATGGTGTCTTTGGCACATATTAAAAAAGTTGCCCAAAAAGTTTGGATATCATGTGGATAAGGCTTTAATTTTTTCGAATATACATGTCTTAGTTTATGATTCACAATTTGTCAAAGAATTTGAGGAAGGTTGAAGAGTGATGATCGATACGTATAACTTACGTGGTGATAGTTCGTTATCCGGATTGTATGAAAACAGAGGTCGTTGGGTGCCATTTTTTTGAAAAACAATTTTGGGTTGGTATGTTAACAACTCAAAAAAGTGAAAGTATGAATGCCTTCTTCGACGGTTATGTGCATTCGAAGACATCATTGAAGCGGTTCGTCGAACAGTATGAGCGAGCGCTAAGAAATAAGGTAGAAAAGGAATTTCAGACTGATTTCAGGTCTTTCTCTCAAATGATACCGTGTGCAACCACGTACGAAATGGAGAAACAATATCACGAATTGTACGCCCTATCGAAGTTCAGGAAAGTTCAGGTCGAATTTACAGTTAAGGTGTACTGTGACCTCATCTCTTCTTAGAAGGACATTAGGGGACATTGTATCAGGTATGTGAGGACATTGTTTGTGGCGAGAGACTAAGGAAGAAAAATCTTTAGGTGGCATTTAATAGAGAGACAAAGGTAATCATATGCAGTTGTCACCTGTTCTAATTCCGGGGTATAGTATGTAGACATGCGATTGCAGTATTGATATGCAACCAAGTGGTTGTGATGCCAGATAAGTATATACTGCACAGATGCAAGGGGAACGTTAGCAGAGCACACACGGTGGTCGCCGTGAATTATGCCGGTATGGTTTGTATACCTGGGCAATTGAGGTATGATGATATAAGTCAGGCATTTGCTACTGTGGCAGACCTAGCTGCAGATGACGAAGGGAGGTATCGTGCTATCATGGATTGGATACAACTTCAAAACAAAGAGCTTAGGTTCACAAAGTCGAGTTCTGATAGTAACACAAATTTACAACCTATTGCATCTCACAATCAAAGCATTGAGACTGTCAAAGACCCCATATCGTCGAAGAAAAAAGGAGCCCCGAGGAAATTGTGGATAAAAAGCCCATTGGAGACGTGCGCTAAGAAGTCAAAGGTATATTCGTTCGAAGAAAAAATATTTGTAGTCAACATAAATCAATATGGTAATAACAAATAATTTCGTGTTGTGTATACAGGAACAATCGAAGAGCATAGCGGAAAGGTTGCCCCACCTCCTCAACCACATCATTCAATCCTAATGCCAATGCTAGTTCCAATGCCAATGCCAATGCCAATGCTAGTGCTAGTGCCAGTGCCAGTGCCAATACCAATGCCAATGCCAACGCCAACATCATACTCGTTTTCACAACTCCTAATGGTAGGTATATTCAATTCAAGTTTTTAAAATAATCGGGTTTTTATTTACTGTTTTTATAAGTAAGGCCAACATGATGATGTAGGGTCACAGTATGAGCCAGGTGTTCACACAACAAATGCCGTCGTCCACATTCATCCAGACTACAATGACACATGTTTTTCCAAATTCACAAGGTACATATATATTTTCATCGAACCACGTTCAATTGACAATTAATCGACTATTATTACTTTCAATTTACATGTCAGGAAATGAGAACCCATACCGGGATTCATATTTACGACATCATCGTGACTCTTGTTAAATGGAGGCGAACAACATCATGAAAAGAAAAATTAGCCTTTTGCGCAGGATAGCTTCATCAAGCAAATTCGACACATGCTTGTAATTATTCATTCCACTTTTTTAATTGTTCATTTGGGGATGTGATTTTTCTGTATGTATTCAAAATGACTATGGAATTTTTAGATGTCATTGAACCTCTTTTCTAAGTTGATAAATTGGAATGTTTTTTTTTTTTTGGATTTTATTCTTAACCTATTTTAAGGTTGCCCAAATAGATTTGTTAACAAATTTTGAGATTTAAAATTAACTAGGACAATAATAATTTTAGTGCACAATAATAGCTAGTTCTTCATTTCCAAAAATACATTATGTTTGGCGACTGTACAAATTCCATTGCTAATTAGTCTACTAGGATGATTAAATCAAGCATTCACCAAACTGAGAATATTATAATTTCGCGAACGTCCAAGGTACATGAAGTAAAAAATTTTACTTCAACCAAAATGTACCAATTGATAAAACCAAACTAGTCGATCAATTTCAAATTTACAAAATTCTTGTATTAACAACACATGACCAGTTCACCATGAACAACTAATCATGCTCGGCAGATCGTTACATTCACGGTCACAGTAATCAATAGCTCTTCATTGTTATTCAGCATCTTCCACTTCTTCATCCGCTTGTGGTTTAGCTCTAGTACCGCTAGATTCACCATTTACTTCTCCTTCTTTGCACCAATCCCAAAAGCCACACTTCACACTGCAACATTTGAAGAATTTGCCTTTGGCAATAGTGTCCTTTTCAACCTCGAAAAACTTCTGAAATCCATGCACACAAAGTGGACATCGACGTTTTATCGGGCAATCATTAAAGAAGTGTCTAGCACTCCTGCAACCGTGACAAACCCCAGAGTTATTTCCTGGCATTCTATGTTCCTGAATCAAACAAATTTACATTTATGTCTACAAATGTCAAAATAATAAAATCAGCATCTAACTTATATGTGAAACTGAAAAACGAGCATCTAACCTATATGTTAAACTGAAAACCATCAGTATCGAAGTGAAGTGTTCAATTATAAAAATTAGCACCTTAGTTAAATATTAAACTGAAAACTCAACATCTAAGTTCAACTGAAAACCAAAAAATTCTGTGATCTCAGTTAAATGTTGAAACTCAGAAATCAACATCCAAGTGCAACTGAAAAACCAAAACTCCAGCATCTAATTTCAATTTTAAAACTCAAACATCGCACAGCCTATTCCAACTGAAAAATATTCTGTGATCTCAGTGAAATGTAGAAACTGAGAAATCAACATCGAATTCCAACTGAAAAACCGAAATCCAGCATCTAAGTTCAATGTTAAAGCTCTAAATTCAGCATCAATGTTAAATATTGAAACTGAAACAAATTCAGCCAACAAATTCATCCAACAAAAACTGAAATACCGAAACAAAATTGAAAAACCAACAAATTCAGCATCAATGTTAAATGTTGAAACTGAGACATCTACATCCAAGGTTCAACTGAAATACCGAAAATTCAGCATCTAATTACTATGTGAAACCTCAAATCATGCAAATAAAGCCCCTATCCCACCGCAAACTGAAAAAATAAAAATCGACGTTCAACTTCAAAATCCAAAATTTCACCATCTACGTTAAATGTGCAGTCAGTGGAAGGTTGTGAAATTTTTACTTTCAATTTGGGTAAAAACAATTTATCAACCCGTAAACCTATTTCTAAAATAAGACCGTCTCTGCTATGCCTTTCGATTTGAAAAAAATGTGCGGAGCTGAGCCAAACCAAGGTGCTGTAGTTGTACGGCTGCCGGAGGTTGTGATGACGTCGGAGGTGCTGGAGTTCACCGACTGTCGGAAGGATGTGTTTTTGGGAGGAAGGGTTTCTTTCGAATGATTTGGGGGAAAATGACGGGGAAGTGTGGAGAGAAAGAAGGACTTGGGTTTTGTCATTTTCAAATTTTTTTTTTATTGCATGCCACGTCACTTTGTCAAACAGGTTTGTCAAGTGGCTTTGTACGAGTAGCGCGATTGATTTTAAGTGGAATGAGTAGTCATTATAGACAAACAAGAAATAAAATCAATACAATGTAAGTGATGGAAGTATATATATATATATTTAATATTATGTGAGTAACTTAAGACATTTTTTTATATATTTTTGAATATTTTATTTGTAATATTACTAATAAAGAATTGGAGAAAAAAATACAAAAGTGACGAAAATAACAAAATTCAAAGATGAAACTTTTGACAGAAATAATATATTAATTGAGTTGGAGTTAAATTGACTTTATTAAACTTGTATTGAAAATTTTAATTGGACCTCAATGTGGTTGAAATATATGTATATACACGCAGAAACAAGAGGGGAGAGGAAAAACGCACATGAAAAGAGGAAAAAAGATGGCTGCTGAAAAAAGGAGAAAAAACGGCTGCTGAAAGTGAGAAAAATAGCCAAAAAAAGAGAGAAGAAAGAAAGAGGAAGTCAAATAAGACAGCTGAGGGGGAAAATGGAGAAAAGAGAGAGAAGAAAGAAAGAAAAGAAACATGGGAGAAAAAAAGAAAACAAGAAGACGACTGCAAAGAGGAAAGAGAGAAAAAAAAACGCAGAGAGAAAAGAAAGGAGAAAAAAAGAAAGGAGACTGTAGACACGAGCAGTTTCACGTTTTGTCAATTTTTGATGATATCGTTCCACTTTTGGAATTTTTTATTTATATAGTATGTGTAACTAATTTTCATATTAGAGAAAACAACATAGTCGACTTGTGATCATTTATTTTTCTATTCAAGATTTCTTTTATTTTTTTCTTATATGTGTTGGTTTTATTATGAGTTTAATGAATTGAATTATTTGATCGCCGATTTGATGATTATGTAAGTCTATTACGAATCGAGATGTGAATTTGAGATTTAGACTACATATAGTAAAATTCGGTAAATTAGTATAACATGTAGAGATACATATACTAATTATTGCGATCATAATATGAATTTTTAAAACTAATTTTTTTTTTTAACTAAAGTTGATTCAAATAGAAATATGGAATTTAATTAGTTAAACAAATTTAATGAGAACTCGAGAGAGGTAAATTGAATACAATAGAATGATTCAATCGAACACTACATTTTATTATAAATCTTGAATTAAGAATAATGTGATCAACAAATGAAATTGTTATGCCCTAATAATCATCATATATTTGAATTTTCAATCAACCGTTGTTTACAATCTTTTTATATTTTTAATTAGTTAAAAGTATTTAGGAAAAATAATCACAATCATCGTAATTATTTACTTTTTTTTTTATTATTATCAAATAGGAGTTGGAAAAATTGATTTAGTCATGAATTATAGTTTTCGTAGAAACGATATCTGGACTCAAAAGTTCAATACACTGCTTGTTGCGATATAATACACTTGCGATATAAAAAACACGACAAATCCAACCCCTAAATGTATTTTTTTTTTTTCTTGTTTTGTGTGAATACATCGATGAATGTATGATTCTTAGGGCCTGCCACGGAGTTTTGGAGTACCAATTGTGGGGTTTTTAAAGTATCAATTTTGAGTATTTAGGAGAGATTCAATTTGAGTGATTTTAGGTACGATTTTGGAAAATGTCCAGCATGTATACCTAGACATTTATTATCCAACGGTTAGGAAAGGCTTTTAAAAGATTAAAATTATATATATGCCCCTAGTGAAAGTTTCAATTTTTAATTTCTTGTATGAATTTTTTAATGCACTAGTAATATTTTGTTTATAAGATTTTTTTTTTTTTTTTTAACGTTAAAGTAAGGTAATTTTTAACTTAAAAGTGAAATATTTATTTATAATTCAATTTTTAAGTTATAAATAATTTTTACCTATAAGTAAATTTTACGATTATAAATTAATTTCGTATAATTTTTAGGCGTAAGTAGTTTTTCACATAATTTTTATATTTTACTCGTAAGTTTTATTTTAATAGTTATTTTTACGAGCATTTTTTTTAACACAAATTGAGTTTTTTTATCTTATAAGTAATTTTTTATTCATAAGTAAAACTTTTAGTTATGAAGCAATTTTTGCTTATAAATAAATTTTTTAGTTATTGTATTTTTGTTTATAACTTAGTTTTGGACAAAGTACAATGGTCGAAAATAATTACTTTATAGAAGGTAAAATTGTGAGAGAATTTGAGACTCAATAAAAAATCACCGATTTTGTAAATTGAGAAATGCGATCAAAGTTATATTATATCAATTTTGGACGATCTTTAAAACAGTCGAAACAAATGCTTCAAAAAATTTACTACAACCAATTTTTCTAATCTCTAACAAACGATGTCATTTAAAAACTATTAAAAATAATGGGAAAAAAAAAAAAACCTATTCCAATGCAAAACCTTGACATGGGTCTACCGGTGAGAAACACAAATTAAAATAATAGTATTAAATAGGCATGGATCTTCATGCAGGCACGACCTTCTTTAATAGATCAGATCATCATCCAATGGACACGTAAGATGCACTTTCAATTATTGCCGGTGATAATGTATAATATCTTTTTTTTTTTTTTTATACCTAGGTATCCCAACTTACACTACACTATATCCTGGATCACCCAAAATCGGTGCCTCAACTCTGGATGGAGGTAAATCGCGGGTTATGTCCAATCAAGGCAGTGTCCATGCAAGCTTTATACTCCTGACCCCAAGGGAGCCCTCCTGCGCCGGCTTTTACATCACCAAGTTGTTCCACCACATGGTTTGGGTATTACAACACTTGGCTGCTCTGTCCGTGATTCGAACTCCCCACACTGGGGTTGCAAGCCCAGTCTTGCACTGTCTTTGCCATCTCGAATGTGCCTCGGGACACAATGTATAATATCTTTGATTGTAAAAGAAATCGGTTATGTTCGCAGTACAATTAAAGTGTACATTAAAGTTGATATTGTATGATATATCAAAATTTGTGTTATTAATTATATAAAATATTGTTAAAAAAGTTGTCACTTCACAACCGTCTCAAACTTGATGTTAGATTAGAAAGAAATATATGACAATTTTTTATAAAAAATATCTAAAATAATTATAATTTAGCTCCTGATGGGTGGATCATGTCGGTGGGGGACACGCGATGTGACTTCTGCCGTGTCAATTAAGCAGATTGTGTGACCGAATTAAGGAAAGCGTGTTGTGTACTTTGAAAAAAGAGTCCTTTTCTCATATTTACAAACACTACCTTTATTCTTCTAGTTGTTCCTTATTAGTGCACACTTATTTTCTCAAATTTCCTTTTTGATCCTCTTCTTATTTATAATTTCGTATACGCTGTCCAAGTTAGGTTTACATATTGCATTACACCTCAATCGAGTTATAAATCTTTTCCAAAATAAATATGATTTGGTAGAAATAAAAATGTAGGTTTATGATGATACTTCAACTTCTTGTCTCTTGAAAAGATAACATTGGTAACTCTGACAACTTTGATACTTGAAATTAGCATGACTTTCCTTTCCAATTTCACGATACTATGCAAACTTTTTGTCTTTAAAAGGACGACACATGGCAATTCATGCCTATTTAATACTTATGTCGGATGGCGTTTCCCATATTCTATTGTGTTCGAAGGACAAGTGTCCTACTAATTCTCAAGTTCGTCGAGAGAATAAAAGAGTAAGCTTCTGTCTGTTCGAGTCATATTAAAATTTTCATTATCATTTTTCTAACCACACATTCTTCAATAAAATAATATTTTCCATCACATCAATAGCTTTTCTTTCTTTTTCAACCATACATTCTCCATCAATCTACTATTTCAAAATATATTCTTCCAAAATAATGTGGTTCAAACACACCCTAAATATTCTTTGCCAATGAGAGACTATTGATCGTCTTGCAAGTCTGACTACTTCTTGATGATATCTAGTCGTCGAGCATTGATCAAGTCTTAAAAACTTAAATTTAAACCAACAAATGATGATGATTGATCCGTAAATCTCTGATACTCGATGGCTCTGTTGAATTATCACGTAGATAAATCTTATTGATGTTAATAGGAGTCGACTATATAATATATTATACCTAATTATAGGGGGTACACTTTCCTTGTTTCAGCTGCATTCTTGTTCGATTGATTGGAGTGAGGAGTCGAGTCGGAAATATCATTTCATATATACACTTATTTCAAGATGACTTCTGCGTTTCAACTAGAGGTATCAAACTGAGCGGGCTTGAGGACCAGCCTGAGAAAAGAGACCCATGAACGCCCTGTAACTCGTGCGAATAGGTTCACGGGCTACTAAATGGGAAACTTTGGGTCGGGCCAATTTAATTGATTAGGTCCAATGGCTAACCGTTAAGCCTGTTTTCATATTATTATTATTATTATTATTATTATTATTTTGAATTTCAAAAGTTTAGTATAGCCATTTGCAAAAGCTATATCACCGTCACAACCCTACAAATGAGGCAACGACGCAGCTTTTTGTATGACAGAAGGCTATGCGACAATGACAACCTTCTCAACCGCTTTGCAAGAAGGCTGTTGACACAACCTTGTCATGTTTTTGCAAAGAAGACAATCATGCCTTCTTTGCTTGTCATGCGTTCTTCGCTTTTAAAATTAAAATTTCACTTGAAAATTAATATGAAAACAATTTAGAAATTAAACTAGATCAAAACTTTAAATAACCATCCAACTCGACTCTAAATGTTTTCGAATCTCGGGTTAGTCATCTGACTCATTCTTATTTTAATGGTTTGGTTGAGAACCGACCACAAACCATCACTAGCCAATTCTTTAATGAGACTAGGCCATACAGTTTCTTAACTGGATGAGTTGTTCGAAATCAATCGATCCATTTTTATACCTCTAGTTTCAAATCTTAAGAGCTAGGATTAGAGCTTCCATCATACCACTCGCTCCATAACAATAACTTACTATCTATGTTTCGAACTTCTAAGACTGAAAACTTGTAACTGTAGTGTGTAAACTGATTTAATTTTTTTTTTAATTTTCTTTGTTTATTTATCGTAGCACACTAGTTTTCAATACACAAAAATAAGTTTGAGATCTTAATTGCTATTATTATATATATGTAATAATATCCGTGTAAATCAAGAATGGTAATTGTCCTTTCATAGCTTACTAACACTTCAAATTATTCAATAAATATAATATGTGGCTGTAAAATTTGTTTCCCTTGAATTAATTTGATAAAGAGACCATATAATTATTTCACTAAGAATATAAGACACACAACACTACGGGTGTGTTTAATTACATTTACTTTCCATGAAAAATGTTAGTTTTTCACCTAAATTCCCATTTTGAAGTGTTTGATAACTATTTTTTTTCATGAAAAATATTTTTCAACTTTTAAATATGCCTAATTTTCCCCCTTTTTTTTTTTTTAAAAAAAAATAACATTTTCTTTAGGGGGGAGTAGGTTTTTATTTCCTCAAAACAAGGAAAATATTTTCCTTGTTTAGAATATATTTACGAGGGAGGCATTATTTTTTTTTCCTGTCTCGTGTGCCAATTCAGCTTCAATGGTAAAATTCTTCTGCAGTAAATCTAACAAGATATTACATCCGCCATCAACTTACAACACATAAGACACAATAATCTTAGGTTGATGAACAATAATTTAAAGGGAAGTAAAACATTAAAAGATTTATGATATTATATTTCTCTAAAATGGTATATTGACATTACAATTGATTGAAAAATAATCTTACAATTTCTCCTCTCTTCTCGACCAAAACATAATGATATTATTGCTCACAAATTAAAGTATAGCAGTCTTATAGCATCAACTGAAGTTTAGTAACCTAATTGTGTATATGGTCATAGTATAGTAACCTCCAGTACAATTTACCCAATTAAATTATGTAGTCTTATTGCATTATTGCCAAATCTGTATCCGAGCTTTGCTACACGTACACTCCCGTGTAGACGCCGCTTCTTGAAGAGGGGCGGGGGGCCACAATTATTTTAATTAAATTTTAAAAAATAAAACTAAACATTCACCACTTTTGCAAATGCCAAGTGGCATAGAGATCCAGGTCTCAAAATGATATAAGAATTAACCAGTGCACCGCGTATAGCTCTCTTAAGAACTTACTTTTTCTTCAATCAGCCTCAGTAAAGAGCGGATCGAAATCAGTTCAAGAAAAGTTCATTTCTGTCAGCTTCTTTGATCCCTTACTTTTCAAATCGGTGCTTTGAATTTCTGTATTCGTTAATACAAATGTTTATCAATTAATTTTCACCTTTTTTTTATTGTTCTAGACTCGACTTTGGATGGTACCCGGTGATTGTTTTGTGCTCCATTTTTTATGGGTTGTGGAATGTGATGTGGGATTTGATGTTTTTGATTATGTTTCAGGTGAAAAATGGCCCAAATATTGCTTCATGGGACTCTCCATGTCACGATCTTTGAAGTGGATAGGCTGCACAACGAAGGGGGTCGGCATTTTTTTCGCAAGGTAGAAGTTTCATGTCAAAATTGGTTTCGGATAACTGCTCAACACGTTGAATTTCACTATTTTGATGTTATAATTTGTTATTTTTTGTGGGATGGTTTGATATTTGTGCAATTGATCGATATTTATGCCTGTGATTGAAGTTTGAGTGCCTTATGTTTGTGCAACTGGTGGGACCAAGTAGAAATGTTGAAGTTGTTTGACAAATTGCTGCTTGATTTGAGTGAATCAAAACAAGGAAGCGCAGTGATGAACTGCTAGCTATATTCAAATGATTTTATGAATCAGTTTGCAAGGATTTATACTCTTGGATGAAGAATATTCTGGCTCGAGTTGCTATGATTATAATTTGATTCCACCCACACCACACCTCCCCACTGCACCCTCAACCTTGAAACACTCCACAAACGAAAACAAAAAATTGAGAAACTTAAATATAAGAAGCAGAAAGAATGGATCTATTAGTACATATTTTCTAGACATTTGAATGTACTCAAGCAGTTTGCAGAAAAGTTTGAGTCTCATTGACAGCTTGAGTAATGGTGGTTGCAGTTCCATCTAATTTGATGTATATGATTTCTGTTTGATTACTAAAGTCTTAAAATTTTTATAATTGAGGAGCTGGGGATAGGCCGATAGGGGTGGGACTGAAGATTTAGAGAACGGGAAAGGAGACGCTCTGTCTCCAAGAGGAGAAGACAATCTCATAATTATTAATAAACCATGGCATTTTAACTTGTTTAGAAGATTGTTATTATGATGGTTTCACACAAATAATTTGACAATTTCCCTATGAAAAGATAGAATTATATTTTTCTTCTCTTTGAAAGAAAAATCAATACAAATTTTCCTTATTTCTCTTCCAACTTTGTCCAACAAGAACCTATATCCAACAAGAATCTATAATTTTTTCTGACTATAATATTGGAAATTTTATGTACTTCTGTAAGATTTTCCCCTTTTTAATGTTCTTATGAATTATATTATTTATATTGTTTCACTATTCATTTCTCAAAACTCGATCCAATTTCTACTATTAATTGTAACTTAATATTTGATTTAAGGTAAAATTTTATTTCATTTTGCCTCTGATAACAAGTCAGATGATCAACAGCTCCAGTTATTCTTCTAATTCAAATATTTTGAGTTAGGTGATACATTGACGTGATAAGTTTCTTGTTATGCAAATCTTTTTCTACATTTTTCTTTAAATGGTTACAATATTAAGTTAGCCGTCTAAAAGGTGTAAATTTCCTGACACTGTTTGTAAAGACCCGATCTCTCAAAACTCAAATTCTTGTACCAATTCATAAAAATAAATTCGTATCGAGCCAAAAACATAAAAGAAAAACAGTTATTCATTCATAGGCCCTGTTTGGTGGGAATTCTCAAAATTCTACAATAAATCAATTCTCATTTTCAACCACACATTCTTCAATAAAATAATATTATTCATCACATCAATAATTTTTTCTTTTTTTTCAACCACACATTTCCCATCATATCACTATTCAAAATCAATTCTTCCCCAAAACATCCCTCCGAAACAAGCACATAATAAAAATAAAGAATGTCTTAAAAAAATATGAAATGAAATAAAAACGTTTAATCCAGTATTAATCCATATTTGAAAGCAAAACAAATGGATTCCCTTTTATTTAATATACTTATGCCGTTATTGACCGAATCACCAGCTCCAAACTCACGATCTCGATTTCTTGTAAGGGGAAAAACGAAAAGGGGTGAGATTTAAGAAAATCTCAATAAGTGTGTGCAGTGAACATGTATTTTGCATTTAAATCAAGAAAAACAAGATTTCATATCATACATACATAGGAGACACAGGAATTACTCCGAACATAGGTGGTAGTAAATCCAGTGCGTAACGCTACTAAACTCAGGCTTTCTTATCATAAACATATATGACCCATAAACGAATTTTCCAGAAATTAAAGTACAACATACAAATTCACATAACCACATGCAACATCACTTACCTCGTAGATTTGAATGAAAAAATGATAAGATGCGTGTGGGATGGTTGTTAAATCAAGGCAGCCTTTTTGTCTTTCTATGCGTGAGTGCAGTACCCAAAAAGATGAGATTTCTTGTGTGTGTGTGTGTGTGTGAGAACAAGGTGTTAGGCGTGGGTGTGTGTATTGGTCACATATAATATTGTCATAAAGGAAAAATGGAATCTTCCTTATTGACCCACATGGCATTGACTACCTACCCCATTTATTTCCCATGATTCTTGCATATTTTCCTTGTAATCACACGTACAGATTTGAAGTAGGGCTAGATTGAAGGGGAAAGGTAATCCTACCAAATTTAATCAAATCCTTAATTATAACTAGTTCACACTTTGGTCTCTAAATAATATAAACTAATCAATTTGGTCATTAGATATTCAACTTCTTACTATAAGGTCCAAATTTCAAATATTAACTACTGTAACGAATTTTCGGGGTGTTACAATCTACCCCTCTTAAAATAAATTTTCGTCGTCGAAAATTACCTTAGTCGACATTATCGAATAGTTGGGGGTACTTAGATCGCATCTCCTCATTGCGTTCCCAAGTTGTCTCTTCTACTGAATGGTGTTGCCATAACACTTTAACCAACGATATCTCCTTGTTCCGAAGCTTTTGTACCTTTCGAGCTATAATGCAAAGTGGGGTCTCCTCATAACTCAAGTCTCGTTGAATTTTCAAGGGTTGATGTTTTAATATATGACTCGGATCAGAAATGTACTTCTTGAGTGTCGATACATGGAAGACGTCATGTACTGCAGAAAGCTCAGGTGGCAAAGCCAATTGATAAGCTACATTTCCAACCCTTTTGAGTATCTCGAAGGGCCCAATATATCTTGGTCGAAGTTTCCCCTTTTTTCCAAATCTTAAGGCACCTTTTATTGGTTTAACCTTCAAGAATACGCTATCACCGATAACAAATTCTAGTTCCTTTCGTCTTCTATCTACATAGCTTTTTTGTCTGTCTTGGGCGATCTTCATGTTAGCTCGAATCTTTTCGATAGCTTGAGCCGTTCATTCCATGATTTCTGGTCCTAAAATTTTACGTTCACCGACTTCATCCTAATGAATGGGCGATCTACACTTCCTTCCGTACAGGGCTTCATACGGCACCATGCCGATAGAGGCATGATAACTGTTGTTATAAGCGAACTCGACTAATGGTAAATGCTTCTCCCAATGTCCCCCAAAATCTAGGACACACATTCGAAGCATATCTTCTAATGTTTGAATTGTTCACTCGGATTGTCCATCTGTTTGAGGGTGAAAAGCTGTACTAAATTTTAGCTTAGTTCCCATTGCTCGATGCAGGCTTTTCCAAAAGTTTGATGTAAACCTGGGATCTCTATCAGACACAATCGAAATTGGAACGCCATGTAATCTCACCACTTCATTAACATATAGTTGCGCAAACTGGTCCATAGAAAATGTCATTCGAACAGGTAAGAAATGAGCTGACTTGGTCAGTCTATCGATGATTACCCAAATAGCCTCATGACCTCTTACTGTTTTTGGAAAACCAACAACAAAATCCATCGTTACATGCTCCCGTTTCCACTCTGGGATATCTAATAGTTGTAGCAATTCTGATGGTCGTTGATGCTCAGCTTTCACCTGTTGACAAAATATGCATTTCTTAATGAATTCAGCTATATCCCTTTTCATATTCCTCCACCAAAATACATCCTTTAGATCACGGTACATCTTTATACCTCTTGGATGTACTGAATAAGGAGTTGTGTGGGCTTTCTCCAAAATTTCTTTTCTCAATTCCTTAAAATTTGGTACATACAAACGTCCTTGATAATATAACGTTTTATCCTCAGTTATAGTGAACCCCTTTCGCTTTTCCGTATCAATTTCGGATTTAATAAATTCAAACAACTGATCGCCCTTCTGAAGGTTCTTAATTCGATCTCGGAGTGTTGACCTAACTGAGAGAGCTGCTATATGAGCGACAGTGTCTGATGGTGTCGTGAATACTTCGAGATTTAATTTCTCAAATTCTCTCCAAAGAGATCTTTGTGCTGTTAACATCGCCAACCTGCCCGTGGTTTTCCTACTCAAAGCGTCTGCCACCACGTTCGCCTTGCCTGGGTGGTAATGAATTTCACAGTCATAATCTTTTACCAATTCAAGCCACCTCCTCTGTCTCATGTTCAACTTCTTCCGAGTGAAAATGTATTTGAGGCTTTTATGATCAGTATAAATGTTGCATTTACCTCCGTATAGGTAGTGCCTCCAAATCTTTAGGGCGTGTACTACCGCTGCGAGTTCTAGGTCATGTGTGGGGTAATTTTGCTCATGAGGCTTCAATTGTCTAGATGCATAGGCTACTACTTTGCCTTGTTGCATCAAGACACAACCTAGTCCCTGTTTGGATGCATCACTGTATATTACGAAACCTTCTGATCCTCCAGGTACAGTCAACATTGGTGCACTAACTAATTTTTCCTTCAGTTCCTTGAAACTGTGTTCACATTTCTCTGTCCATTCAAATTTCACACCTTTACGAGTCAACTGTGTTAAAGGCCCCGATATCTTAGAGAATCCTTATATAAATCTTCGGTAGTATCTTGCTAGGCCCAAAAAGTTGCAAACTTCTCCCACGTTGGTTGGCCTCGACCAATTCGACACCGCTTCTACTTTGCCTGGACCTACTTCTATTCCTTGGGCTGTAACTACATGTCCAAGAACGTAACTCGATCTAGCCAAAATTCGCACTTTTTGAATTTGGCATAAAGTTTCTCCCTTTTTAAAGTTTCCAATACAATCTTCAAATGTTCCTAATGTTCTGTTTTTGAATAGATCAGAATATCATCAATGAATACAATGACAAACTGGTCTGGGTATTCATGGAAGACACGATTCATCAAGTCTATGAACACTCCAGGAGCATTAGTTAGGCCAAATGGTATCACTAAGAACTCGTAGTGACCATACCGAGTTCTAAAGGCTGTCTTTGAGATATCAGTAGATTTAATTCTCAACTGGTGGTATCCTGATCTCAGATCGATTTTTGAAAATACTCTTGCACCACGTAATTGGTCAAAAAAGTCCTCAATCCTGGGAAGTGGATACTTATTCTTAATAGAGATTTTATTCAATTCTCTGTTGTCAATGCACATTCGCATTGACCCGTCTTTCTTCTTGACGAATAATACTGGTGCTCCCCATGGGTATACACTGGGTTGGATGAATCCCTTTTCCAACAATTCTTCTATTTGTGATTTCAACTCTTGTAACTCCTTTGGCGCCATCCTGTAAGGAGCCTTGGAAATAGGTGCGGAGCCGGGAGTTAAATCAATAGTGAACTCTACTTCCCTTTCAGGAGGCATCCCAGGCAACTCCTCGGGAAAAACTTCTGAGAATTCTCGTACTACCTTTACATCTCCCACTGTTAGTGCTTCTTCTCTCTTCGCTAGGACTAACATCAAGAACCCTATACACCCCTCTGACCTTAAGAGTCTTCGGGCTTTCAATGCAGAAACAACTCGTGGTATAGACTTTATCTTTGTTACTGAAAGGCGGAGTTCTACCCCTTCAGGACGCTTAAAGACTACTTCTCTCTCAAAGCATAAAATTGTTGCATGATTTTTAGAAAGCCAATCCATCCCTAGGATTATATCAAATTCATGTATATCCAAAACATACAAGTTCGTTTCCAAGGTTCTACCATTAATTTCTACCTCAGCTGTTCTTACAATGCGGTTTGTACCAAGTACATCTCCTGAGGGAATGGCCACCTCTAAAGGTGTGTGTGTACGTTCTCCAATAACATTTAGTAGTCGCATAAATTTTGGAGATATGAATGAATGAGTAGAGCCAGAATCTATCAAAACGTAAGCAGGTGTGCCGGATATAAGGATGTTACCTGCCAAGACATTTCGGTCCTGATCCTCTCCATGTTCAGTAAGGGCGTAAACTCTTGCTTGTCCTCTAGGTGGGTTCTCTGGTTTCTGCTGCTGCTGCTGTGGTTTTTGCTTCTTGGGGCAGAACTTTATTATGTGACCCGACTCACCACAGTTGTAGCACGTATTAGTCCCCACACAGCATGTCCCTGCATGGCGCCTTTGGCATTTTCTACATATGGGGTACTCTCGATAATTGCTCGAAGTTGGCCCCCTATTGCTCCTTTTTACGAATTCGTGCATTTCCTTGCCCTTGTTGTCTTGCCACTTACGCTTCTCCGGTAGTACAGGCTGCTGCTGTTTGTAGGCGCTGTTGGAGCTTTCCTTGAAATTGGCTAGCTGTGCCTTCGCTAGCACTTGGTGGTATGTACCCAACTATAAGGTGACAACCGCCGTCGAAGGTCATCACGCAAACCTTGTTTAAAGCGTCTAGCTTTCTTTTCCTCCGTGTTGACTAATAGTGGGGTATAGCGAGATAATTCTTCAAACTTCCTCTCATATTCAGCCAGTGTTAAGTTTCCTGTATAGCGAGATAATTCTTCAAACTTCCTCTCATATTCAGCCAGTGTTAAGTTTCCTTGTCTGAACATTAGGAATTCTGCTTCCTTTTGGTTTCGAATGTTGATGGGGAAGTATTTCTGCAGGAATAATTCCTTAAATTCATTCCACATCAAGCTTTGTCTAGTTGACCTGGACCTGTTGGTCATTTACCACCAATGTCTTGCTCCTGTATCCAGCATAAAGGTTGCACATATTACCTTCCGAGTTTTCGGACACTTAATAAGTTCGAAAATTTGTTCCTGCTTGCAAATCCACTCTTCTGCCGCTAGTGGATTTGTACCTCCTTCAAAGCTAGGAGGTTGTAACTTGCGATATTGCTCCACTATTGTAGCCGCGCTCCTCTCTGTAGGTAGTGGTGAAACAAGTGGTGCGGCGGGTGATGTCATGTTACGTATCGCTTCTAGAAATTGCATAAACTGGTTGTTTTGGTTGTTGCTGTTGTCGTTGTTAGTTTCAGTATCTCCGCCCTGGGGTTGCCCATTCCTATTGTTCGAGTTTCTAGAGCAAGTGGCCATAATCTTAATAAAATGTAAACATATAATTACTTAACCATTTGAGAAGGAAAAAAAAAATTACATATAACAAAATTTCAATCATTCAATTTCAATAACTTGCGTAAATCAAATGGGTTTCATGGGATCCAATACATCCACTTATTTAAACATAAATGCTTCAATAAAATAGGCATAAATAATTTCCTGTCATCTAAAAATTTCCCCCCGCGCTTTCATCTCGGTATGCCTCTGGGTTCTCCACAGGGTTGTGCTCACGGTTTTCCTCAGAATATGATGCAGGGTGGTACTCAGGGCTCTCCTCAGGGTTGTGCTCACAGTTTTCCTTAGAATATAATGCAGGGTGGTACTCAGGGTCTTCTTCGGTATCTTCCCTTACCGCTTCCCCGATAATGAAACCCCTATTGTCAACTGCTGGTACACTTGGAAAGTGGCCAATGCTAGGTGGGCTATGTGAACGGCGACGATTAGGCTCATATCCCAAAGGTCTATCGATATTCCTAGTATCCTCCGTGTTTATTATCCATCTATCCCTCATACATAAAATCAATACAGCAGGGGAAGCTTGGTACTCAAACATCTCTTCAAGTCTCTCCAGAAATTGCCTCCAGTACGGGCTAAGGGTTCTATGGAGATGATAGACAATCTCATCTCTATGAAATTCATGTCCATTACTCCCCGCCCCCCTGATGATTTGCTCTATGGCATCTAAATGCTCCATCAAGTTGTGGTTTGGATTCCTCACATATGTCATATGCAACCTCATGAACATTTCACGTCTGCGGGCCTGGTCTCTAGCCGATTGCGCACGTCTATTAACCATCTAGAAAAATAAATTTTTATAATCACTTAACTATTCAATTTAAACCAATGGTTAACCATATCGTTTCATGACTACATACGGGACATAAATCATAATGGCATAAGCACACTTCTTATAAATAAAGCAATGTCTAATTTACTTAGTTGCAATTTAATACATATTTATCCACATAATTGTTAATTGACACATAATCTTTCATAAAATTGCAAACATAAAAAAAAAAAAAAAATTAAGTGTGGTCATAACAGTCATCATTATATGAAATGAAATTTGTAAATCTTTCTATCTGATTTAGGAGTATCAGAGCTTGGAACGTGGCATCGTGTGATGGCATTCTTATTAAAACAGTGACTTGCATCATAAACAGTGTTGGGAATGAATAAATATTTTTTTTTAGTCTCGGGTCACTGTTCACGTCAAGAACAGTGACAGAACATAATATATATATATATATATATATATATTTTAAAGGCTGAACCCAAAACTTTACTGAAACGCGGATGAGTTTCTGCATACATGTCTGTACACATCTACAAATATATGTAAATGTGCATGTAAATATATGAAAAGGGAAATGATGGCTTTTTTTTTTTTTGTAATTAGTTTGAACAAACCATAAAAATTCTTTAAAGAGAAAATTGATGAAACCTACTAAACAATTAAACAAACACACACGTAAAGCAATGTTAGAAATATATATATATTTTTATATATGAAACGTTAATTGTCCCCAACACGAACAGTGACTCGGGTCACTGTTCATGTCATTTTTTTTTTTTAAAACTTAAATCAAGAGATTTATAACGGTCAAACTTAGGATTCTTTAGAAAAAGTCACTGTTCAAGCAGTGACTGAAAATGACACCCCCTTTTTTTTTTTTTTAAATATGTACTGTTCCCGTCATGAACAGTGACTTGGGTCACTGTTTCACGTCACAAACAGTGACTCGGTCATTGTTCACGTTGCGAAAATGAATTTTTTTCTACAGAAACGTAGACCCGCTCTGATACCATTTGTAAAGACCCAATCTCTCAAAACTCAAATTCTTGTACCAATTCATAAAAATAAATTCGTATCGGGCCAAAAACATAAAAGAAAAACAGTTATTCATTCATAATAAAAATAAAGGATGTCTTAAAAAAATATGAAATGAAATAAAAACGTTTAATCCAGTATTAATCCATATTTGAAAGCAAAACAAATGGATTCCCTTTTATTTAATAAAACTTATGCCATCATTGACCGAATCACCAGCTCCAAACTCACGATCTCGATTTCCTGTAAGGGGAAAAACTAAAAGGGGTGAGATTTAAGAAAATCTCAGTAAGTATGTGCAGTGAACATGTATTTTGCATTTAAATCAAGAAAAACAAGATTTCATATCATATACATAGGAGACACAGGAATTACTCCAAACATAGGTGGTAGTAAATCCAGTGCATAGTGCTACTAAACTCCGGCCTTCTTATCATAAACATATATGGCCCATAAACGAATATATTGGTCACATATAATATTGTCATAAAGGGAAAAATGGAATCTTCCTTATTGACCCACATGGCATTGACTACCTACCCCATTTATTTCCCATGATTCTTGCATATTTTCCTTGTAATCACACGTACAGATTTGGAGTAGGGCTAGATTGAAGGGAAAGGTAATCCTACCAAATTTAATCAAATCCTTAATTATAACTAGTTCACACTTTGGTCCCTAAATAATATAAACTAATCCATTTGGTCATTAGATATTCAACTTCTTACTATAAGGTCCAAATTTCAAATATTAACTACTATAACGAATTTTCGGGGTGTTACACTGTTTTCCCCAAATTGAATTTCATTATAAATGCTGACATTTGTGGCACTAACCATGTAAATTAGTCCTTAAATGAAGTGTTTGGAGGTCTTGAAGAAAAGTTTGAGCTTTGCATTTAATCACCATGTAGATAGTAGGAATTATACAATAACTAGGTGTCTTTTATTCTGTAGTATCTTGTCTAACATTTTTGAGTTGGTGTACATTCATCTTCTACACCTGAAATTCATTATATACTGACATATTGGTCTCTGTACAAAGTAATATGTAAAAAACCACAGCTTGGTGGCACGGGAATGTCCAAATGTTAGGTTCATTAGGACTTCAATCACCATGTTTTCCTTCATATCTTTTTTGCAGCAGTAAAGCCTACTTATGGAAGTGGATTATTCTCTGAATGCTCCTTTCAATCTTCTGCTTGATGATAGTTGCTGTTATGCCTCTGTTTTCTGTGCAGTGAAATATTTTAAAAATGCATCAATTTGTTGGATCCAATTTATCCTGTCAGTTATCATATATAATTTTAGGATCATTGTTGATTAAAGTTGTAAGTTAAATAAGTTTTTATACGTGATTTCAAAGACTCGTTTGCTATGTTCCTGATTTGTGTATTGAAGTATTTTATTTGCCTCTGATGATACTTTTCATTGGTGGAATATTTTTGTAGATGATGGAGAACATCGAAGAGACTGTTGGTTTTGGTAAAGGGACTCCTAAAATTTATGCAACTATTGATTTAGAAAAGGCAAGAGTTGGGAGGACTAGAATGATTGAAAATGAACCTAATAACCCCGGGTGGTACGAGTCTTTTCACATTTACTGTGCTCATATGGCTTCAAATGTGATATTTACTGTTAAAGACGATAATCCTATTGGTGCAACTTTAATCGGAAGAGCTTATATACCAGTTCATGAGCTCTTGGAAGGGGAAGAAGTGGATAGGTGGGTTGAGATATTGGATGAAGATAAGAATCCTATACGTGAAGGTTCTAAGATCCATGTAAAGCTACAGTTTTTTGATGTTTCTCGAGATCGTAACTGGGGTCGTGGAATTAAAAGTTCCAAGTATCCTGGGGTTCCCTACACTTTCTTTTCTCAGAGACCTGGATGTCGGGTTTCTTTGTACCAAGATGCTCACGTGCCAGATAAATTTGTTCCGCAAATCCCCCTATCTGGAGGACAATATTACGAGCCCCACAGATGCTGGGAAGATGTTTTTGATGCAATCACTAATGCTAAGCACTTAATTTACATCACAGGCTGGTCTGTATATACCGAAATTACCTTGATAAGGGATTCTAGGAGGCAAAAGCCAGGAGGTGATGTTACTCTTGGTGAGATACTTAGGAAGAAAGCAAGTGAAGGTGTTAAGGTTCTTATGCTTGTTTGGGATGACAGAACCTCTGTGGGTCAGCTGAAGAAAGATGGCTTGATGGCTACCCATGATGAAGAGACCGAACAATATTTTCAAGGTACTGATGTGCATTGTGTCCTATGCCCTCGCAATCCAGATGATGGTGGAAGCTTTGTTCAAGACTTACAGATTTCTACCATGTTCACTCATCACCAGAAGATTGTAGTGGTAGACAGTGATTTGCCTAACGCTGGATCGGAGAAGAGGAGGATTGTGAGTTTTGTGGGGGGCATTGATCTTTGCGATGGAAGATATGATACTCCATTCCATTCACTTTTCAGGACATTGGATACTGTACACCATGATGATTTTCATCAGCCTAATTACCCTGGTGCTGCAATCACAAAGGGTGGGCCAAGGGAGCCTTGGCACGACATTCATTCCCGACTGGAAGGACCAATTGCCTGGGATGTTCTGTTTAATTTTGAACAGAGATGGAGGAAACAAGGTGGGAAGAATGTATTACTTAACTTGAGAGAGCTTGATGATATTATTATTTCTCCATCTCCAGTGATGCATCCAGATGACCATGAGACATGGAATGTTCAGTTATTCAGATCTATTGATGGTGGGGCTGCCTTTGGATTCCCGGATACACCCGAGGAGGCAACAAAGGCAGGTCTTGTCAGTGGGAAGGACAATATAATTGACAGAAGCATTCAAGATGCATATATTCATGCGATACGTCGAGCAAAGAATTTTATTTATATTGAAAATCAGTATTTTCTGGGAGCGTGTTTTGGCTGGGATTGTAATGATATTAAGGTTGAGGACATTGGAGCTCTGCATCTTATTCCTAAGGAACTTTCCTTGAAGATTGTGAGTAAGATTGAGGCTGGGGAAAGATTCACTGTGTATATTGTGGTGCCAATGTGGCCCGAAGGGATCCCAGAGAGTGCATCAGTTCAGGCTATATTAGATTGGCAGAGGAGGACAATGGAGATGATGTATAAAGATATCGTTCAGGCTCTTCAAGCTAAGGGCATTGAGGAGGACCCTAGAAATTACCTGACATTCTTCTGCCTTGGAAATCGGGAGGTGAAGAAGAGTGGTGAATATGAACCTTCAGAACAACCAGAACCTGATTCAGATTATCTGAAAGCTCAGGAGGCTCGACGTTTCATGATTTACGTTCATGCCAAGATGATGATAGGTATGTACTGGATTTTAAGCATAATGAGATTGGCTTTTGAAACTAAAAATTATTTATGTTTAGACCTTTACAATTTGATCTGTACAAATTTTGAAACATCCGCCCTCTAAATTACAAAACTATCTAATATGTAGAGCTATAGCAAAAGTTTTTCTATCGCTCAAGGAACGAATTATTGTTTGGCATTATTAGGCTTGTATATTTTCCTGTCTTATAATAGCTACCACATCTAAGCACATCAATATTTACCTATATTTATGATGGCACCACTAGATACTGGTTTCCTTCGTATAGCTGTTGATGCAGTGTTAGTTGCTCGTGTCTGCTTTCCTAAAAGCATGAAGTGTACTTAGACATGAGTGAATTCTAGAGATGAATTGCTATGAAAAGAAGGCAATATGTTGATATCCCTTTTTTTTTTTTTGGTAGTTGATGACGAGTACATAATAGTTGGATCTGCCAATATCAACCAAAGATCTATGGATGGTGCGAGGGATTCCGAGATAGCCATGGGAGCATATCAACCATATCATTTGGCAGTCAGGCAACCGGCCAGGGGTCAGGTCCACGGTTTTCGTATGGCACTATGGTATGAACACCTTGGCATGCTCGATGAAACTTTCATCCACCCAGATAGTGAGGAATGTGTCAGTAAGGTAAACCAGATTGCAGACAAATATTGGGATCTCTATGCCAGCGAAAATCTTGAAAGGGACCTGCCTGGTCACTTACTCCGCTACCCCATTGGGATTGCTAATGAAGGAGAAGTTACCGAGTTGCCAGGAATGGAGTTCTTCCCTGATACAAAAGCTCGGGTTCTTGGTGCTAAATCCGACTACCTCCCTCCCATTCTTACTACTTAAATAGGTACTCTTAAGTGGTTTGTCATCTTATTGAACTCGTGTCTGTTAAGTATTTATTGTCTATAGCAAATAAGCATTCGTACTTGTTTCCTAAGCTGCAGATATAGTGTTCTAGTTCTGCAGAGCTGATCTTATGGATTTAACAGAGAGTTGATGGTGCGATTTTTGAATTTTGATTGTGCGGTTTTTGAATTTCGATTCTCAACTGACCAGACATTTTTTGTGTGATTGAATAATCTTTGGGTTCTGCTAGGGGTACATCAGAGCCTACATCAAGGCATACATAATGCACACTTGGCGCCTCTTCATTGGATGAAGTGCCGGTGGGGTCGGCACTTCATCCAATGGTGAGGCGCCAAGTGTGCATTATGTACACCTTGATGTAGGCATTGATGTACCACTAGAATTATCCATAATCTTTGCCTTGCCTTGAAATTTCGTGTTCTGTATGTTGCTTTTACATGACTCCCATATCTAATCTTTCCAATTAGCTAATTTTGCGTCTGAAGTTATTGGTCAGTTTAAGCTCTCAGATGTCGAAATTCTTTTTCTTCAATTTTGTATGAGCAGAATTGAGTTTCTTTGTATGATCCTTAATATGTTGAAAATTTGCTTAATTATGCACAGGAAAAAATAAATAATATTTCATTTCCACCAAAGATCTTATGTGTGTTTAAAAAGAAAATGTGAGAGAAATTTTCTTCAAACTCCTTTGCTTATCTTGAATACGAGCAATTACAATCTGTAATTCACAGTTGTCCAATTGTTCAATCTCCAATGAGAATTAAGATTTCTCTTTTCTTGTACTAACAAGATAATATATTGTGTTTTATTATTTTTCAAACCCTAATGACTTATTAATAGAAGTCCAAGTGGACTTGGCCCAGTCAGATGTTTAATTAATCTAATTAATTAAAACATAGCCATTAATTAATTAATTTGACTCACTAACTAGTAACACAACTAATTAATTATTCAACACTTGTCAATTAATTAATTAGTATATTTCACTCTTCTAGTTTACTTTTTGTGTGTGATTTATTAAGTTTTCGTTTACAATGCTTAATGATATGAATTATTATTTTGATTTAATCAAAATTGATAAATTAAAATATCACTCTTAATTTATCATCAATTCATACTCATCGTCTCAAATTGACATCTAGCAATGTGTTGTGCAACACATGTGACGTGAAATGTCATGTGTTTTGACAAAATCAAACGTATTTGTTTACCGTGAAACTATAATCCTTTTGTTAATATGGTTCGATCAATTACGAGTTATGGAAGTGTGTCAATCTCGATTTTCGATCATATCTTTCATCTCACCATTTAGTCAATGAAATTGAAAACTCTTTTCAACTTATGAGCACACATTGGTCAAAAATTTCGTTATCAACTTAATTGAATAAAATCTAGATCATAATATCTTACTATCTAAGAGTGACGAATTCTCTATTGATCATTCACAACTTTCATATGATTTTTGATATATTCGAACGATGCGTATTAGCGACTCTTGGCAGAGTAACACCCAATATCATCAAAGCATGACTGTCCCCGTATAAGACAATATGATGACTGATAAGTATATTTTATACACTTATTCGAGGGCCTAAAATATCGATATTTGATAATTCTTTTGACAAAATATATCATAAATTATTATATTTTATGTTATATATGTAAAATTCAATGGATGAACGAGAAATTAGAAGAAATAAAAGAAAAATTAAGGAAAAATTACAAAGTCCAAAGTTTGAAAACCAAATTGTAAATATTCAATAGTTAATTCTAATCACAAGATGATACTTTACAGATTGTTAAGAGACAATTGGATGAAATTAGAACTCAAAAGGAATGGAATACGATCAAAATATTATTAAAATCAATTCCCAATAGAACAAGTTATATTCCAAAATTTTTAGACCCCTTTTTTGCATAGTATACGTCCGAATTGGAAAAATTCTATTTCTAACAAAGTTGTAGTATTTTGAATTAGTTTTCCAATGCATTTTGAATCGCTTCAATCAGATATCAAAGAGAAAGTTATGACCAAAATATTGATTGATGTGCAAAGAAAAAAAAAATCTGTTTGCGAAGTCAACTTTCCTTATTTGATTGGAACTTTTTTGGAAACCAATTTGAACATGATTTTCAACCAATTTTCTACTCCTACAAACACCTACTAGCAGAATACATATTAGAGACTTTTCATATATATCCCATACTCCAATATTCATCAATTATTATCATCAAATGAGAAAATTCATAGTTTTTGTGAGAGAATTGAATGTGATTTGCAAGAATTCAATCAAGTGAAAATTCAAACTTAATTTTTGGGCAAAGAAGAGAAGGCGCAAGTGAAGATTCATCAAGAAACCATTGAAGAAATTCAAAATTTATCTTTATCTTTTCAATTTATAAAAAATTCGGGTTATGTCTTTTCATTTAATTATGAGATGAACCCTTATTATGATATTTTTAGTTTTAAATTTATTATTTTAACTTTAATTTGATTTAATTTGTAGATGTTTATTGTCGTTTTTCTCGTTATTTTCAATTGCTTGATTATTAATTGAATTGTTAGTGAATTTTATTGTTATCAAGAGAGATAATATGGTTTAAACTCAATATAATAAACATTGTACGTTTTGATATATATATATATATATATATATATATATATATATATATATATATATATATATATATATATTATATGGTTTCAATAGGTGTTCTAGTACTTGTTAATACATTTATTATATTTGTATCTTTCATCGATAGATAGAAGGGTCAGATGAGAGGAATATATTTGATCGCTATCGAGAGAGATTTTCAATTAAATTAGGAACATTGACCAACATAAATAATTTCGAATTGTCACTTTAATTATTACACTAAAAATAGAATAATAAAGGGGATTCGAAATCTTAGCAATGCATATCACATATTTGAAAATACATTTACTTGCTTTCATTAGTTTAATTGATAATTTAAGTATTAGTATAGAAAAAATTACAAAATTTGTTTACTATTAGATTAAAGTTGCAATTAATTTTAACTCGATCAAACACGTAGTTCTCTTGAGCTCGACACTCTATTCATTATTATATTACTTGACCACGATACCCTGCACTTACGAGTTTTCAAAGAATCAAGTTTTTGATCTCGTTGTCGGGGACTATTGTTTTTTATAAGATTAGTTAATTTTGGTTTTAATATGAATTTTACTATTTTTTTAGTTCAATTCATTATATTAGAAAAACTTTATAGTATTTCTTGCTTCATTTTTCAGGACATTGTGTGCGAAATTCGAGAACCGGTGATCTTCCTCAATTTGATCTGAAGATCGAACGAACATTTAACTTTCGAAAAAGACAATAGTTGAAAACACACTAAAAGTAGAAAGAGGAAGACATAGCGGAAAATCCGAATCAAATAGTCATCAGGCTAATCTCGAAATAGCACAACCAAATGTGGCTGCAGCTAATGAAAATGCAAAGCTAATGGGGGAGTATATGATTCCACCGGTTGTGGAAAGCCAGTCTATCATAATATATTCGGTGTTTGGTTAGACAAATTTCCACTTGAGGACTGATGTGATCAACATGTTCCAAAACGCGATACAATTCTTTAGGAGAGTTACGAAGAATCTCAATGCTCATATATCAAGATTTATGGATATGTGTGCAACTATTGAGTATTCGAGGGTGTCTAGTGAAGCAATTAGACTGAGGTTTTTCCCATACACATTGAGAGACTCAGTCAGAGAGTAGTTAGACACTTGTCCAACATTTTTATATAGCATCACTACATGAAACCAATTAAGTCAGAAATTCCTTTGCAAATATTTCCCGCCGATAATGATTGCAAAACTAAAGGAAGAGATTATCACATTCCAATATTTGGATTCAAATGCTATTCAGGGGCTTGAGAACGATACAAGGGTTTACTCTGCCAATACCTACAACACGGATTGCAGAAATGATTTCAGGTGCAATACTTTTACATTGGTCGGGATCTGATAAGGATGGCTAACGTAGACCCCGCATGGTTTCTTCTTCTTTCCTTTGGTTAACCGAAATTGACATCTAAATAATTTTATAAATATTTTACAAATTCATAGTTTTATTGTAATACAATATGAAAAATATATTTTTAGTTCAATATTTCATAAGAATTTAATTTTTTTTTTCAAAGTGGCCGGTCATAAAGATCACGATCCTAGAGAATTACTAAAGATAATCAGGTTATTGTTATATAAATTTTCTTAAAAATTAATTTTCGATCGAGAATTTACCATTTATGCAGTATTTAATAGTTTATCATTTTTTCGATTTTATAAATTGATCTGACCTTTGAAGTGGATTTTTATTTATTGCCTTGTTCAATTGAATTTTTGTATTGTTAAGCTACAAGAATGACAAATGATTTTATCCTCTATTTTTGTTTATTTTTAATTTGACAAGTAACTTCATAGTTAATTTCTATAATTTTTTAATATAAAGAACCTGATCGGATCAGATTAAATCGGAACTGATTGATTCAATTTCGTTCCATTTCTAAGATTTTCATTGGTATTCGGTTCGGTTCGGTTCTCTTCAGAATCGAATTATACCCACTCTTAAAGATGATGCAATCTTACATTAAGACAAGTCTCTATAAAATTTGTGTGTTTTGATTTCTTTCTGTGAATTGATAATATAATTAAATTTTCTATTTTTTAACAATTTATATTAAAATTTGTAATAACAGAAGAGTTAAAAAAGCAAGTCTTGTCTTTTGTCTAAATTTGGGTCGAGTGAATTTGGTTAGAGGCATTATCCTTTTGCGGTTTAGACTAAAAACCGCTAATATCGCAAACTACTTTTCTATTTTTCTGTGCGCAAATTTGACTCACTCTAATTAGTGAAGAATTTTCTATAATTATAATTATAATTAAATTTAAGGTGGTTTGATACGCTCGTCCACTTGTTCTAATTCTGAATTTTGCCTATAAGAAACTTAAACATTATCGTAAAATAGTTTATTCTAAAAAAATTGATTATTTTATATAAAATTGAATGCTTGGAAGAGGGCAATTAACAAAAATGTCTTCTAGTGGGAAGCTCAATATTTTTAATCTGCATTTTTATTTAATTAGATACTAAGATATAGAGAAGTTTAGGGTGCATTTGATTTGCTATTTTCAAGTTGTTTTTAATTTTCATTTTGTAAAATATTGAAAACGTATTTGATTTGATATTTTCAAAAATGTATATTTGAAAATAAAGTTAAATTTATAACATAAAACTCAAAATACATTTTGACGTTTTGAATTTCTGAAAACACTCAAACCATGGAAAAAAAATATTTAAATAAAACTTTAAAAAATTAAAAATTAAAAAAAAATTAAAATTTTGAAAAATAAAAAAAAAATTCTAATTTTTTTTTTTTAAAAAATGAACATAGATAAAAAAAAATATTGTAAAAGACATCAACTTTAAAATGTATATATTACTTGATAATATATTATCATAAAATTGTTCTTTTTTTATTAGTATTCTAAAAGACATAATACGTGGCGATGCATGGAGGCTAAGTTATGGACTATGAGAATTTAGACGAGACATAGGTATAAAAAAAACGTAAAAGACGTTTTCTTATTTTAATTTTTAATCAATCCAAAATTTATTTAATAATTTAAAATAATACTTACAAAAATCTAAAACAAATTCATAAGAAATTTATATATTTTTTCAAAAGTTTCCAACAAAATGATAAGTTTCAAGTGTAAATTGACCTTTAAGATTTTTAATTTATTTAAAAGAATTGTAATTTTTTTTTTAAAAAAAGGTAATAATTGCACAGGCGCGTATTAGCAGTCAACGATTGCCTTTGACTGCCATTTTGATATTATATTTTATACACTTATTCAGGGGTATAAAATATCGATATTTGGTAATTCTTTTGAGAAAATGTATCCTAAATTGTTATATTTTATGTTATATATGTAAAACTCAATGGTTGAACGGGAAATTGAAAGAAACAAAAGAAAATCAATGAAAAAGAGCAAAGTTCAAAATTTGATGATCAAATTGCAAATATTCAATAGTTGATTCGAACCACAAGACGATACTTTAAAGATTGGTAAGAGATAATTGGATGGAATTAGATCTCAAAAATGAATGAAATATGATCAAAATATTATCAAAATCAATTTCTAATCGTACAAGTTATATTCCAGATTTTTAATCGAATGTTGAGATCCATTTTTGGAATAGTAAACGTTCGAAATGAAAAAATTCCACTTCTATAAAAGGTTGTAGGCTTTTGACTTAGCGTTCCAACATATTTTGAATTGCCAGAATCGGATATCAGAAAAGAAAGTTATGGCCAAAATACTGACTGCTATGCACAGACAAAAAATCAACTAGCGAAGACAACTTTCACTATTCGATTGGAACTCTTTTGAAATTTAGAGCCTGTTTGTCATCCATTTTTGTTGTTAAAATGGTGTAATGAATAGTATTTTTTGGAGAATGTGTGGTTGAAATTTAAAGTTACTTTATTGGTTTATGTGTAGAATATTTTATTGGATAAATGTGTGGTGGAGAATCTTATTGTAGCAAACAATGTTTTGAAATAATGGATGACAAACAGGGGCTTAATTTGCACGTGATTTTCAAACAATTTTCTACTCCTACAAATAACTAATAGCAAAATACATATTGGATATCTCATATTCCAATATTCATCAATTATTATCATCAAATAAGGAAATTTCATAGTTTTTGTGAGAGAATTGAAGGGGGCTCGCAAGAATTCAATCAATTGAAAATTCAAACTTATTTTTTGGGTAAAGAAGAGAGCAAGTGAAGATTCATCAAGAAATCATTGAAGAGATTCAAGATTTATCTTCATCTTCTCAATTTATCAAATTTTCGGGTTATGTCTTTTTATTTGAATATGATTTCTTGTAATTTCAATATGGGGTAATTAGTACATAACGTCCACACCTTTCATTGTTATTGTGGAAAACGTCCATACTTTTCATTTTTTTTGGCATTTTCACCCTTATTGCACAAAATGTCATTCTCACTTATTTTCTCAATTAAAAATTATAAAATAACGAATATACCATCCTGTTTAAATAAAAAAAAAAAAAAAAGAGAAAAAAACTAATTGTAATTACAATTTCAAATTTTTTAAAAAAACCCAAATAAGTCACAAATAAATTATTAAAAATGTAATTAGTACACTATGTCTCTACCTTTCCATATTATTGCAAAAAATGTCTATACCTTTTTTTTTTTTTTTTTAATTTTCACAATTAATTACACATTTAATTGCGCAAACTATCGTTTCTATCCATTTTCATACAATTTCTCAATAAAAATTTGTGAAATGACGAATATACCCTTCTATTTAAATAAAAAAATATTTTTAATTTCTAATTCTTTAATAATTTATTTGGGACTCGTTTGCACTTTTTAATTTTTAAATAAATTTAATTGGGGCTTGTTTGCACTTTTTTTTAAAAAAAATTAAATTTTATAAATAATTTATTGTCAACTTGTTTGCACTTTTAAAAAAAATTGGGACTATAATTGCAATTAATTATTTACCTTTTTATTTAAATATGAGGGTATATTCGTCATTTCACAGTTTTTTATTGAGAAATTGGATGAAAATGGATATATGATGGTTTACGCAATTAAGAGCTTGTTTGTCTCCCATTATGGGAGAAAGAATGATGTTTTGAATAGTATTTTTTGGAGAATGTGTGGTTAAAATTGAAAGAAATTTTATTAGTTTATGTGTAGAATATTTTATTATTTGAATGTGTGGTGGATATTGATTACTGTAAAAAATAATGTTTTGAAAAATGGTAGACAAACAGATGCTAAATGTGTAATTAAAGGCGGAAATGCAAAAAAAAAAAAAAAAAGAAAGTTGGGACCTTTTTTGCAATAATAGTGAAATGTAGGGACATTATGTGCTAATTATCCTTTTAATATATTTGCGCTTTTTAAAAAAATATTTGGAATTGTGATTGCAATTAGTTTTTTTGCCTTTTGCTTTATTTAAAGAGAATGATATATTCGTCATTTCATAATTTTTAGTTGAGAAAATTGGTGAAATTGACCCTTTGAGCAATAAAAGGTGGAAATACGAGTAAAAATGCCAAAAAATGAAAGGTAGGAACGTTTTCCACAATAATAATCAAAGATGAGGACGTTATGTGCTAATTACAATTTCTATATGTTATACTAATTTTATATATTGATAGGATGAGATGAACCCTTGTTATGATATTTTTAGTTTTTAATTAATTATTTTGACTTTAACTTGATTTAATTTGTGAATGTTTATTATCGTTTTTATTGTTCTTTTCAATTGTTTGATCACCAATTGAATTTTTTTGATTGTTATCGAAGGAGACAATATGGTTTAAGCATAATATAATAAACATTATAAAATTTGATAGAGGATAGAGATATACATCTATACTTTATATGGTTTTAATATGTATTCTAACACTTGTTAATGCATTTATCATGTTTGTATATTTTATCGAGAGATAGAAGGGTTATATGAAGGGAATATATTTGATCGTTATCGAGAAACGCTTTCAATTAAATTAGGAACATTGACCAACATGAATGATTTCAAATTGTCACTTTAATTGTTACACTAAAAATGAAATAATAAGAGATAATTGATATCTTAACAAAACATCTCACATATTTGGAAAACACATTTACTTAACTTTCATTAGTTTAATTGATAATTAAGGGATTAATATACAAAAATAACAAAATTTGTTTGCTATTCAATTAAAGTTATCAAATACATAGTTATTGTGGGTTCGACACTCCATTCATCATTTTATTACTTGACCACGATCCCGTGTACTTGGGGTTTTCAAATGATCATGGCTTGGCGTTTCCGCCTCGTATCGCGTCTAGGTGCGCCTTTTAGAACACTGTTTGTTATTGAATAATCAAATTTTATAGAATAAAATATTATAAAATAATTTTTAAAATTACAAACCAAACGTTTTTTTCTAATTTTCCATTTTCAGAAATAAGTTTTCGAAATGACAAAACAAACACGTTTTTAAAATTTTTAAAACAGACTCTCAAAATAGAAAATTGAAATATAAACGATATTAAGATAAAGACCATACTGTTTATTTGTCTCATGCACATTAAAGTATTTGAATATCGACCAGAGTTAAATTCAATTGAAACCAGGTGAATGAAACATGACCTGATTGTCTCGTTCTTCAACCCAGGATGACGTGCCAAACTATTCCGATTTATTTAAAAAATTCAAACAACAAAATAAAATTATAAGTGCCATTATGACAATAAATCTTTATTTTTTTCTAGCTTTTTTTCACAATCTAAAACATGGTAAGCTGGACAGCCCAGCTTGTAATATTAATGGGGTTCATGGGTCTTTCCACTCGTTGAATCTAAAATATTAGTTCCAACTATATATTTAGGCGAATCAATTCAAACAAAGAAAGATGATTTGATGACTCTTACTACAAGATTCCGTGTAACATATTCACCTTGATACACACAAATATACGACCTTTTGGACATCCAATAAAGACTCAATCATTGACTAATCAACCACCATCTCTTTCCTCACCCCTTCGAAGAACCATCAAAATAAAAAAAAGCAAGTCCAATTCCTATCACCTAAAAAAAGTCCATTTACACTTCTCTTCCACCCTTTTCCATTACAAAATTCCAGTCAAAAAAGCAATAAAGTCTGGATTCTTAACAATCCACTATATTCTCAAATATACTACATGCAAAAGGGCTAATTCTGCTAATGGCCACAAAAATTTGTATTTAGTGTCGCTTTGGTCACTCATCTCTATTTTGTTTCAGATTCATAGATGAACTTTTGAAAATATTTCATTCAAATCACCAACTCATTTGACATTTATTTTCTAAATGAATATTCAACATATCTCCATGCTAATTAATTGAAAATCGTAACAATTTGATGATTTAGGACACGAACACGTAGAATGTTCATTTTAAATAATAGAAGCCAAACTTAGCTGATTCTCTATATGAAATATTTTATAAAGCTCAACGATGAGCAAACACAAATTAAAGATCAGCAGCTAAAGTGACATTAAGTGCAAAGTTCAGTGACCATGAGTAAAATGAACTTTATATTTAAATTTTCTACCAACAATTGCTGAACAATCCACTACGTTCTCAAGTATATATACCAATCTATGTCACCATTTTTTGTTGCATTTTACAAACCAAGTCACCAATTATGTCCTCCATATTGAACTCACAAGGTTTAGGTTTGGTTCTGGCCGCAGCCACGGCTCTCTCTGCAGCTACCATAATTCTCTTTGATCATTTCCTGGAAAGGTATCAAGATTCAACTACTGATAAACAAGTTCTTAAGTCTTGTTTATCTTCAGGTACAAGAAAACTTCATTTCTTCTTTTCTTGCTTTCTTGGATTAATTACTAGAATTTAGATGGATAATTGTTTACGGTAAATCCCACGTTGGCTAAGTATAAAAATACTAATCAACATTAGATAATTAAGTTCAACAAAATAATTCGGTCCGATTAAAGCTCAAAAGTCAGGTTGACCTCAAACCTCAAAATCTTAATATTACTGAATACCCATGGATTGTTTTTCTATAGGTAGCAAGGAAAAGGAGAAGATGAAGAAGAGGGTTCAATTTGCTGATAATGTAAAAGATTTGAGTGGGAATAGTGAATTGCACAGAAAAGAAGATGAAATTCCTGCAAATCATGTGATGTACAGTGGGATTCTCAAGGATCGTGTGCAAAGAATGGAGTCTCGGAATGCTTTTGGCTGTAGAATTTGTTAGAGAAAAATGGAGTTACCATAAGAACGTCTTGGCTCCCTCATGTACAGTAAATACATTGGATTTTTTCTTCTAGAAATTGGAAATTTCTATTTGTGGTCTTCATTATGTTGGCTGTATGTTCAAAAATTACTTTTTAGCAAGTTAAGACTTATTTGTACTTTAGTAAGGCCCTGTTTGAGAGGGATTAAATTTTTCTTCAGTAAATCAATTCTCATTTTCAACCACACATTCTTCAATAAAATAATATTTTCCATCACATCAATAATTTTTTCGCTTCGTAAAATAACTTTTTACTTTTTTTTTTTTTAGTTTTTTATTTGGGCCACGCATTATTCAAAAAAAAAAAAAAAATCATTTTATATTATGAAAAAGTTTATATCAAACAAACTTATATTATATCCAAAAAGGATTTGTTTTTTGTAAAATAGACTAACCCAAAAAGGACAAATAGTAGAAGATGTGAACCTCCAAAACCAGATAAAGGCGTCCTGTGGTGAAAGTGACTGTAAAAATCACGTTGATCTTCTTAAACTTCCAGCTTTTCTTCATATAATCTGACTATCCAAGTATATTGACTACAAACAAATCTACTAAGAAACCTTCTAACATCGCATGTATATGGGTGTTGGACCCTCAACACCTTATCATAAACTATCTTTAATTATTGTTAGAAATCTAAATCATTATACATATCCAAACACCAAATAGTATGGTACAACCACAAAGAGATTCACATTCTTCACATGGGTCCTCTCTTACGGCCTGTTCATTGGCTCGGGGACTTGGCTATAGGCTATCGCCCCATTTTTTGGTATTTCTTTTACTTTTCCTCTAACACCCCCTATATTGATTCATAGGTGCACCCAACCAGTGTGATCTTACAATATTAACACTGTTTGTTGCGTCAATGATTGTTTTACTAGTGATGGGGGCATGATTTGTATCCACAATGAAAAATTCATTAGGACTTTCTCGTCATCATATGGAGAATGCCTTATTATGGAGGATGAGTTACAAGTAATTTTGGATGAGATTTTACTTATTCGACGACTTTAATTGTCTGAAATATGGGTGTAAACTGACTCGTCTATGGCCATTCACTGTATCACGAAGAGTGGAGGACCATGTGTGAGACTAACCAGACTTCTCTCATTTGATCGTGATAGTGTTTCTCACATCTACCGTGAAGGGACACTACAACAAAATGTACTTTTTATGGCGTGCAATGCATGCCGTCAAAATCTCTTTACGATGTGCGGCTGCACGCCATATAAAGCCATGTCGTAAAAAGTGGTTTACCTTTTACAGCGTGCAGAGTACACTGTCATATAACGCCATAAATAAGTTTTTACGGCATTCTGTTGCACGCCGTAAAAAGTGCTATTTAAGGCATGCTTATGCACGCCGTAAAAAAGTGGAATTTAAGGCATACTTATGGACGCAACTTTTTACGGCGTGTTAAAAAGCATGCGTATATTGACTGCCTTTTACGGCGTTCAGTGAAGGCATGTCGCAAAATATCTTTCAATTTACGACATGCTTATGCATGCCGTGCACAAATGCACGCCGTAAATAATCTAGTTTTCATTTTTCACGGCATGCACAAATGCACGCTGAAATAATCTAGTTTCAAGAAAAAAGGGCATGCCTACAATGCACGCCGTAAATTGTCCAATTTTACGGTGTGCAGAAAATGCATGCCATAAATACTTTATGCAATTGATTATTTATGGCACACATTTTTTGCACGCTGTAAAAAGTCTATTTTTACGGCACGCGTTAATTGCACGCCTTAAACGTATGCCGTAAAAAGCTATTTTTGTTGTAGTGGAAATTAGGTAGCTGATTCACTGGCTTCGAGGGTTGGGACCAAAGTCATTTTCAGGAGTATGGACTACTTGATCTACCATGACCACTTCATGTCCTTGCACAAATTGATCGATATGGGCTTCCTAGTATTAGAAGACATTGATTTTCTTTCCATTTGCTTTCATTGTATAAGGAGTAGTGTTTCTTCATTTATTTCATCATTTTATATGTTGCATTGTTCTTCTTTTGGGAGGTTAGGTTTATATATCCTTCCTTTTGTTCTCATAAGTTTGATTCTATATACGGTTGGAGCATCCTAGTCCCATCAACCTTCCTTGGTGGAACCTGAAAACTCAATAAAACTGTGTTGATGTCTTCCTTAAAAAAAAAAATACTGATATTCATTCTTGATATCATCATCATGACACACTAGTAAATCATATAATAGTATCACAACCATCAATATAACATAATGCATTAATAAGATATTCTTACGTAAACTATGATGTAAATATATGAGATATTATGCCCTTGTTTGAGCCCCATTTTGGGAAAAAAATATGTTTTTGAATAGTGCTTTTGGAGAATTTGTGGTTAAAAATTAAGCAAAAGTTTTTTATTTACGTTTAATATTATTTCATTGGAGAATATATGGTTAAAAATGAGTTTTGAAAAAATGAATTAAATGTGGCTCATACTACCCCTATGTCTAACGAAACTAAAATAGTCTTTGGATAACGTTATATAGTCAAAGCAAGGGTTTTAGGGACATTCAAGGAACAATCTATTGATGCCAAAGGCATTGGTATCAATGTACGAGTCTGGTGATAAGTGTATATTGTACACTTATGTTGGACATTGAATATTCATAATTACAGATTTAAAATGTGATTTCTATTGTGTTTGCATTTATTTTGTTTGTTTTAGGTTAATTGCAAATTTGAACAAGAAATGAGGTAAGGCATGAGGTCAAGAAGGTCAAGAAAATGAAACAAGAAAACGGGGATAAATAGGAAATAATTCGTTTCAGGACCAATGCTGCAAATTTCGCAGATTACAACATGGACCCATGCCGCTGGTGTGTGAGTGCCACTTTTTGGAAATGGGCACCAATACTCTTTTCAAACATGGTTTTACAATTTTTAGTTTTAGACTTAATCCATGTTTGAGCCCAATTTTTATGTTAAAATGAATTTTGTAATAGTGATTTTTTAAAAATTGTGTAGTTAAAATGTAAGGAAAATTTTAGAATTTACGTGTAAAGTATTTTATTGGTAAAATGTGTGATAGAAAATACGTACGAGAAAAAAGGAATTATTGGATAATGGGGCTCAAACATGGGCTTACTTTTAAGGGTTTTGTTCAATTTTTGAACCTTTTTAAAGATCTAAAATGGCTGTATATTTAGACTTTATTTGAATAGAAAAGGACATTTTTGGAGATTAAAAATGAGAGAGGACTACAAAACAAGGAACTAGGGTTTAGACATTGAAAGGGAGAATTCATGCTAGGTGCAAGATTGTTTTTCAATTGTTTTTCCTTTTTTTTTTTTCTGCCTAAACCTGATGATGTACTATTTTATTTTTGTATTTTCCTCATACAATGATTATGAACATATTTTTTTAATTATTGTGATTGTTAAATGGATTTTGGGTGGATTAACGCATTTATTAATGTTAAAATTGACATGTGGATTTAGTGGAAACTTATTTAAATAGAATTCATTTTCTTGAGAAACTTTTTCAATTAATTTTGAAATATTCGACCAGATATACATTTCCATTTATTTCGTTGCTTTGGAGGTAAAATCAATTGCTATGGTGAAATGTTGGTCCTAGAAAATTTTCTCATCAAATTAATTTTTAAAATTGAGATTGTCCACTACACAAAACGTTTAATCATTATTACGTTAACAATAATAGAATAATTAAAATCATTAAATTGAAATTATTTATTTTTCGAATAGAAGTTGTATTTTAATTGACTAAAATGGTTTTCGTGGGACGATAATCCGATCTCATAAGCAGTGTTATGAAACACAGCTCAACTTGTTCGATCGATCCTCATATTATAGAGATGCATGGCCCCATAAAAAAATGGGCCAACTCACAATTTTCGGTAAAAATTGTCTGCCAAATTCGATCCGATTGACTGGATTTCAAAATTCCTTGATTGAAATTTGAGCTCAGGGATTGAACACTAGACATCTAGGTAATAAGATTGACACATCACAATTGGAACAAGCAACACTTTGATTTTATTTATTTATTATTATTTTGTAACTAGTTATATGTAATTCATAAATTATTTACTGGTTTCCAAAAATATTTTTAAAGAAATAAGTCTAATATTTTACTTCATTTTATAATATCAAATTTCTAGTTAAGATTAACTGAATATATTAAAGTATATCCCAAATATTCTCTATTTTAAAGAGTACATTTGATTATTTAGAGTAATTATAAATCTAGATAGTAAATAGTCTCTTTATCTTTTAACACTTATTTTTACTACTCCCAATAGATATTTATTATTTTTATCTACCATTTGTTTTCACCAACTTCCATCCAAATTATGATATTATTTCCCTTAATTTTCTTTGTATATACTATTTAGTAGGTTCAATATATGGAGTATTGAAAATTGAAATATTTTGAATACATTTAATTATAGAGAGTTGATTTGGCTCTCTAAATTTGTAGAGCCAAATCCAACCTTTATTTTCAAATGTTAATTTGAAGAGTCATAATTTTAAGGGATAATTGCAGCAAAAGTTCTAAACAGTTGAAACACTAACAAACTTTTTCCAAACCTTTCAATCGTCGCAGCCGCCTGCCTAACCCTTCCAAGTGTTGCATGTAAGACCCTTTTGGACAGTTTACAATCAAGAAGCCATGAGTTGACCACCAAAATTGAAATTGACCACATTTTTATGATTTCAAAAGTATAAAATAGTAATCTTATATTCATCGTATCAAAAATTAAAATAATTACATTAGAAAACCACAAAAAATAAAAGGAAAAAAAGGGAAAAAATCGTATCTTCTTCTTCTTCTTCTTCTTCTTCTTCTTCCCACCCCATCCCCAACCCCCTCCTAAAATCATAAAATTGGCCACGCCACCACCGGCCACCACCACCTCAAATCACCCTCAAAACGTCACCACTGCTGTCCAATCATAAATCATCGATGACGGCGATTAGTAGTGATGATGGTTTGTATTTGCAGCTAAGAAGCAACGACTGGTGAAGCTTGCACCCCAAATGGAAGCCATTGTGCCCAATTAAAATAGTTTTGAGAAATAATCTTGGAATTGAATGGAGTTTATTTGATTTGTGAACATTATTACTTGTGAAAACATGTAGGGCTTTGTATGGTGAAAAAGAGCGGTACTTCGCACTAATTGTCTCTTCATCCATAAAAGTCGCACCATATTGTCACGCGTTTTATACAATGTGAAATTTTCGTAAGTGTACGGTGTCAAATTTTGTAATATAGTGAAATGTCAAACTCGCAGGGATTGATACTTGAGTTCTACCGAGTATTACAATTGTTTAGTTTCTACTTTATTCAGATGTTCAAAATTGAATCAATGTTGTAATTGTGATCTAATGCATATAGACTAAAATTGGCAAGTCACAGAAGCAAATCTTAAAGACGTTATCAGATTATAAAAGCCTAGGGAATGATTTCATCATACTATCAACAATGCTTTTCTTCCTATATAATTTTTACTCAATCAGATTTTTCTTAAATTATAGGCGAGAACCTAAATATAATTCTATTCCCTCTCTCGAGTGGAGAATAAAACTAATTTCTACAATTTAATTTCAATATCTCTATTCCGAATTAAATGTATAGAGATTTCAATGTACATGGTTCTTGATTCAAACAAGCCTCAAAGATTCGTACTTTCTCTTGAAATCTACGAAACCTAGGTTATATTATTCCTTGATCACGCCTAAATTTTCCTCTTTCGAGTGCCGAAATTTATGCAATAAATCATTCAACTAGTGGCCAATTAATTGAACACATTAAACACAAACAACATAAATAAATTAATATAAAAATCCAAAAGAGCTAAATATGTAGGAATCAAACATGTCTTAAGTTGATTACATCAAACCCTAGATCTAAATGTTTAGTTCATAATTGCGAAAATTAACAACAATGAATTAAATATAAACAGCATGGATAAGAAGAAATGATTTAGAAAAACTAGTTGTCCCTGCTTGATTTCTTCCTCTAATTGTGTCAATCTCCCCTCTCTTCAATTAATTTCTTTTCGATTTTGTCTTCAATCTCCTAACTGTCTTCTAGCCATCCACCTTCCCTTTAGGTCTTCAAAAAATGTGTATTTATGTTTCCCCAAGGTTGCAAGGCGAATTGGATGTGGGCTGGGCAGAAAATCTTTTAAAAATTCCGTCTTTTCCTTTACCCGGAAGGCGGCGCCTTGGCGCCATCCATTTTCGACTGCTTCAACCTCCAAAAATCAACTAAGTTACTAACCTATTGTAAAAGGCTTAATCCTCTAAAATGATTGTTCGGGGCGAATCATGGTATATGGTGCGTCTTCTGTTTTATGCACCTGTTTTATTATTATTTTTTTAATACTTTTTTTTGTGTGTACATCTATCCATTAAACTTTCTAAATGACCAATGTAGCGAGTTTTAGGTCGATGACTCCTAAGTCAGATGATTTTAGGGCTTCAGATTTTAAACCCTTGCAGAGTTATTCACTTGAGTCATAAAAGCTAAAAATAGGTATTTCACAATGAGATTATTATAGTCGTCCATTTTTTTTTCATTTGTTTTTACCATGATTAGTGCAATACCCCTTATTAAATACTCATTCTTGAAAATTTGATCTCTAACTTAAGATTTTCACCCAATTTTCATCCCAATGATCTCAACAGTCCACACAAATTTTAGTACACACGAAATCCACATCTACATCCATGTTTTCCTACAAAAGTACCACTATCCAAACTATCCTAAGATTGGTTATGGGAGGTGATTTTTTTTTAAAAGTAAATGCAGTAAACCCCCCCAACTTGAATAACACAGTGTCTTCAATGTGAAAAAGAACGAAAAGAGGGGAGAATACCTCAGGTTATACATTAGATGACCTCGTCGTCATCCGGTGTAGCTGGAGGTTGGGAGTGAGTTAGGAACGTTTGTGGTGGGGGGAATGCAATCCCGGGATATGCAGAGGCTATGGCTACAAAGCAATCATTCTGATATTGAAATTGGCTATACATGGAACTCTGTAGCTGGTCCATCCGATCATGCATGCCTCCTGCCAATGGGTCATGCGCAAGTCCATTCTCTCGAGTTGCCTAAGTATATCCCCTATAGGATCACGAGGTTGTGAGGAAGGAAGAGTAGGTGTAGCTGGTTGCGATGGTTGAGATGAACTGGTCATGTGTTGATGCACCTCTAGTTTATCCCGGAAGTCCCGCGTGAGTGGTGGCTTAGGGCGTAAGACCTCATCAGAATCTCGCGTGGCGACCCCCGCTTGCATACAAAGATCATGTACGAGGGATGGATGTCCCAAATTGCCGGCGACAGGCCCCGCTATGATGCGTATGATGCTATTCTGAATGACCTTGCCCACATCAATAGAGTGTCCCATTCGGGTGACGTAATTCAATGTAGCTCGTTTTCTTGTCACCTCACTGATGTTGCTACTAGGAATTAATTTGGCAGATATAAATTGATGCCACATTTTGCAATTGGCAGTTCAACAGGATGCAGGAATGTTAGTGACAGCACCAGCATTACTTTTCCATTCAGTTCCTGCACGAGCTACTGTAAATGAATCAAGGTAGTAGGGTCAACTCCCCCATCCCGTAATATGGAGTAGTCATCGTTAGGAATATCCTGTGTGTTCAAGATAGAATGGAACACGCCCGAGGTTGCAAAGCAAACGTTTGCTATCCCAAATTCCAAATTTGTTCCGATAATAGCTTCTCAAAACCTCGTTCCAGGATGCAATTCCTATGTACCACCGTATGCCTATATCTCCCTTCCGCCACGGTGCTTACAAAATGCTTTTGATCATAATTAGCAGTAGAAGACGATGATTTCGTGACCTTAGACTTCTTTTTCGGCGGCATGAGGAATGAGTTCACTCCGACGTAACCCATTCCCACTCACAATCTAGGATCGATGCATTCATTCTTGGAATTGTACCTAAATCCAAAAATAAACAACATTAGTAAAGTCGCTAAAAACCATTTAGATAATGAATTAAAATATAAAGAGCAGAGCTTAAGTTGTCTCCCAAGAATTGCTTCTTTTAAGTTATTAGCTAGACGTAGATGTGGATTTAGGTTGATTCTTTGAGAGCAATGTCGTCCACATTTCGATTTTCCACTCCGTAGTAATGTTTGAGACGTTGTCAATTTGCTTGGAATGTGGATCCATCCTTGCTTACCAACTCCACTGAACTATAAGGAAATACTTTATGAATTATAAATGGTCCCAACCATCATGATTTAAGCTTTCCAGGGAAGAATTTCAAACGAGAATTGAATAAAAGGACTCGTTTTCCTGGTTTGAATTCTCTCCTTAAAATCCTCTTGTCATGCCACCACTTTATTCGTTTGTTGTATATCTTTGCATTCTCATGGGCACCATTTTAGAATTCTTCTAATTCGTCAAGTTGTAGTAAGCGTTGTGGACCCGCTAATTTCACATCCAAGTTTAACTTTTTCACAGCCCAGTAACTTGATGCTCAAGTTCAACTGGTAGATGATATGCCTTTACAAATACCAGCCGGTATGGTGACATTCCAATTGGTGTTTTGAATGCCGTTCGATATGCCTAAAGAGCATCATCTAGCTTGTGTGACTAGTCCTTGCGATTGGTCTTCACCGTCTTCTCCAAAATTTTTTTGATCTCTCTGTTGGATATTTCTGCTTGCCCATTTGCTTGGGGTGATAGCCAAGTGCCAATTTGTGTCAGAAATTGTATTGAGCCAAAGGAGAACTGAAAAGATTATTACAGAAATGTGCACATTCATCACTTACTATTGCCCTAGGCGTGCCAAAACGAGTGAAGATATTTTACCGTAGAAACCTCAAAACTGCCTTTGCATCATTAGTTGGTGTAGAAATTGCTTCCACCCGTTTGGATACATAATCTACTGCAAGGAAAATATACACCTGGCCGAAGGAAGGTGGAAAAGGACCCATGAAATCGATGCCCCATACATCAAACAATTCTACCTCAAGTATATTGGTTAACGGTAGTTCGTGATGCCTCGAAATGTTCCTCGTGTGTTGACAACGGTCACAAGTTTTCACAAAGGCATAACAGTCCTTGAACAAAGTTGGCCAGTAAAATCAGGATTGTAGTACCTTGGAAGTAGTACGTGTAGGACCGAAATAACCTCCATAGGGCGATGAATGACAATGCTCCGATTTTGTTTCTTCCACAGGAACACACTTCCTTCCTGATTATTTTATCAGAGCATCACTTGAAAAGTAATTGATCGTCCCACAAATATGACTTGAAAAGTAATATGACTTCCTGATTATTCTATCAGAGCATCACTTGAAAAGTAATTGATCGTCCCACAAATATAACTTGACATCATGAATGAATTTCTTCTTTTGATGGTGAGTCAAGTCAGTTGGCAATTCCCCACGTGCTATATAGTTAACAAAATCTGCATACCATGACGTCCTTGAAGAAACTGCCAAAAGAAGCTCATCCGGAAAAGTCTCTATAATTTGACTATTATCCACCACCTTTTTATTCTCCAACCTTGAGAGATGATCTACAACGACGTTCTCACGCCTTTCTTATCCCGTATCTCTACATCAAACTCTTGTAATAGCAAGACCAATTTGATTAAACATGGCTTGGATCTTTCTTTTCAAATAGATATCTGATTCCAGCATGATCTGTGAAAATAATTACTTTGGTGCCAATGAGATAGGATTTGAATTTCTCACAAGGAAAAACTACTGCTAGCATCTCTTTCTCTATTGTAGTGTAATTCAGTTGGGCTCCATTTAGGGTTGTACTAGCATAGTGAATTGCTCGGAATATCTTGTCACACATTTGCCCTAGCACTGCCCCAACTGTGTAGTCACTGGCATCACACGTGACTTCAAATGGCTGACCCCAATACGGCTTTATCATCACTGGAGCTGTAACTAATTGAGACCCATTTTTGACATAGTAAAAGTTCAAATTGGAAATATTCTATTTCTACAATAATTATAACACTTTGAATTATCATTCCAATGAAATTTGAATCACCTCAATTGAATATCAAAAATGAAATTTATGACAATAATACTAACAACTATGCAGAGACATAACTATACGCTCGCAAATGCAACTTTCCTTATTTGGTTAAAAATTTTTTGGAATTCAACTTTGATGTATTTTTTTTTTCACCTAATTTCACCTTATATAATAGGCATAGAAGGATCTCCCTCCCACCTCTCAAATTACTTTCATATCATAAAACAATTCAAGAATGAGAGGCAAATTTATCATAAGTTGGAGAGGAGACGTGAATTGAATCAAGAAACATCAAAAACTTGAAGAATCAAAGTTTAGGGTGAATAATCAAGAACAAGAATTAGATTGTGACATTTCTTTCTTATATTTATAAATATCGGGCGATACTTTTCCATTCTTCTTGTTGTTTTATCGTTAGAAACATGTTTAGCTAGATTCTTTGTATTGGGTGAAGTTGAACCCCATTGTTTATTTATTTTAATTCAAGGCTACTGAATTAGTAATTCTTGCATTTCTTGATTAGTTTTGTATACCCATTGTATTATTTAATTGTTTGGCCACTAATTAGATAATTAGTTGCTTGTTATAGTGTTGAGAGACTCACAATAAGTTTAGAATATGACAAAATGAACATATGTGCAATACATTTTAGGAATAATATTTATTACGTTTGCAATCATATAGATAATATAAATTTTAATACATTATAATCATTCGAATTTGAGTTAGAAATATATTCGGGCCGTGATGAGGATAGATCTAATTTGCCTTGGAAAAAATTATATATTATAACTTTATCAATTGTTAAGAACACATGAACATTGTTAAGAATACATGAACAGAACTAAATTACAAATCAAAAATTGAAATAGATAACATTAGGTAGATTTGAAATCCAATACAATCATCCATAATTTGATATTTTTTACCACTTTCTTAGATAATTTAGTATAAAATCAAATCAAAATCTCTCTTTTGTTTACATAATTTGAATTCCATACAAAACTAATACATCTAGAATGAAATTTATTCCATATGGGACATTATTCTCAGCTCACTAAATTTATTATATGTAAATGATCCCGTATGCTTGTAGGTTTCACATAATCAAGTTTTTGGAACCGTGCTGAGGAATAAAGTATTTAATCTTAGTTTATCAGTTTATATGAGATTCAATTTTTTTATTTAATCATTTATTTCGTTTTGTTAATTTTGCCTATCCACTCCGATCTCTAATGTGCTAGTATTCCTCCGGTACTACTCGACTCGATAGTATATACAGGATTCTGATGCTGGCAAATGAGTAAAATTTTTGCACTAAGTAATATTGACATGGATAATGAGGATATGCTTTGTAGAAGATATATATTGTGAATTTTGTGATGGGTTGTATTGTACTAGGTACTGCTTGTATACATGCATTGACCACTTGAAGCTCAAGCTTCTACGATTCTAATAATATTTAAGATGTCGAAAACTAGCAATTGACAAATCCAATGAAGGCGACATGCCTTTAGGCAAGTACGTATCTGCAGAAATGCTTGTGGTACTTGGTCCGTCCTTTTTGAATGAAGAGGTACTTACAAAATATTACAATGAACTCGTCAAGTTGGATGAAAACAAAAATGTGTATAGAAGATAGCGCATACTGGAATGAGTTTAAAATGTGGGGATATAATCCACTTGAAAATGTTGAAAGGAAAGAATTGCCTTGCCTCTGAATTTAAACTGTGAACTGTCCAATTCATTAAGGGCTGTTTAGGAATTTATGTTCTTGTAAAATTCTTTTAAGAAATTGGAATCCTAATTGTTGTTAAGTTGTGGAGTCTAATTCTTGTAAAATTCTATTAAGGAGTTGAAGTCCATGTAAAATTTAGTTTTGCCCTAATTAATCTTATAAATAGGGAGCCCTCAGGTTTTCAATCAACCATCAAATTGAGATGTTAGATAAGATTGGTGTGCAATTTTCTCTTATATTATTTTCTTTTGTTATAGTGAATTACTACCGTGGCGGGAGATGATATAATCTCACATTGAGACGAACCTCTATAAATCAAACATGTTCTTAAGTGTTTTTTCTTTCGTTCAATTGATTCTTCTCGATAGAATATAATTAGAGTTTATAATTTTCAACATTCTGGATTCTTAACAATCCACTATATTCTCAAATAAGTTTTATGCAAAGGGCTAACTGTGCTAATGGCCACTAAAATTTTCATTTATTGTCACTTAACGATAATTTGTTTCATATCATCATTGAAATTTACAAAATTTTCATTTAAATCACCTGACTCAATTTAAACTCTATTTCTAACTAAATATTACAAATATCTGTGTGCTAAGTCGTAGGACTTAATTGAAAATCTTTACAATTTGATTATTTGGCACACGAACACGTAGAATGTTCAATAGTAAATAAGCGTCAAACTGAGCTGGTTGTTTAAATAAAACATTTTGTAAAGTTCAACAATGAGTCACAAACAAATTAAAGTTCACAACTAAAGTGACATAATGTAAAGTTCGGTTACAATGAGTAAACTTTACTACTTTATTTTTAAATTTTCTACCAACAATTGCTGAACAATCCACTACATTCTCAAATATATGTACCAATCTATGTCCCCCATTTTTTGTTGCGTTTACAAACGAAGCCCTCAATTATGTCTCATATTGAACTCACAAGGTTTGGTTCTGGCCACAGCCATGGCTCTCTTTGCAGCTACCATAATTCTGTTTGATCATTTCCGGGAAAAGTACGAAGAGTCCACTACTGATAAAACGAGTTCTTAAGTCTTGTTTATCTTCAGGTACAAGAGAACTTCATTTTTTCTCTTTTCTTGAATTTATTACTAGAATTTAGGTGGTTCATTATTTAACATACGTTCCACGTTGGCTAAATATATGAATGCTAGTCAACATGAACCCATTTAGTTCAATTGACTACTTCGGATCGCTTAAAGCTCAAAAGAGAGATTGACCTCGAAACTCAAAAAATCGTAATATTAATGAAACCATGTACTGTTTTTCTTATAGGTAGCAAGGAAAAGGAGAAGACAGAAGAGGGTTTAATTTGCTTTTGACTGTAGAATTTGTATTAAAGAAAACTGGAGTTACGTCGTCTTGGCTCCCTTATGTACATTAAATACATTGGATCTTTCTTATAAAAATTGGAAATTCCTATTTGAGGTCTTCATTATTTGTGTTTGACTCTATTTAAAATTATTTTTTTAAAAAAGTAAGATAAAGACTTATTTGTATTGTCAGTAAAAAAAAAAAAAAATTATAGTTTTAAAGATCATATTTAGTATATAAGTAATTCAAAATTGAATTTACCTGACCATCGTCCAAATTTCTTATTTTAATATCATAAAGTATTTATAATAATAAACCTGTACATAATATGATCAAATGCAGTTGAAAAATAAGGACGACCGCTGATATGTCTCCGTTTGATGCAGATTTTTTTTTAAAACTCTTTTTTCCCTTGAACTCATTTTCAACTATATATTCTTCAAATAAAATAATTGTTTCCTTCTTTTTAGTCACTCATTCTCCAAAACGTCACCTTGTACAGATCTATTATGAAAAAATTATATCAAATAGACCTATATTATATCCAAAAGGATTTATTTTTTTATAAAATAGACTAATCCCCAATTGGGAAGGCAATTGAGCGATCCCCACGAAGTTGGTTGTAGTGGTGATATGTGTGACGAGGTCAAACTCATATGTACCATTTACAGTCAACTACTCAAGAGAATGGAAGGACAAATAGTAGAAGATGTGAAGCTCCAAAACTAGGTACAAGAAAGGAAAAGTGTCATGTGGTGAAAGTGACTCTAAAATTCATGTTGATCTTCATAGACTTCCAACATTACTACATATAATCTGACCATCCGAATGTATCAACTATGAATAAAGCTACTAAGAAACCTTCTATTAACACCGCTTGTATATCGTGCTGGACCCTCTATACCTTATTTTCGACTATCTTTTAATTACTGTTAAAATTATAAATCACTATATATAACTGAACGCCAAATAGTATGGTTCAAGCACAAAGAGATTCACATTCACGATTAATAACCGATATATCAAATATAAAGGATAGTATAATAATGCAAATGGTGTAAGCATATTCATTCTTCATATCACGACGCACTAGTAAATCATAAAATAGAATCACAACCATCAATATAACATAGTGCATTAACAAGATATTATTAAGTTAACTATGATGTTACTATATGAGAGATTATGACTAATGAAACCAAATTATGAAATGATCAGGGCTTTCATTTATGATATGCCCAAGCCCTGTATCATGTTCGTGTGTGTTTATTGAGCTTTCTTCACTTCAGCGCCATGCGCTTTGCTCCGCTTTATAGAAGAGAGAGACCCTTTGAGAGTGAAAAGCAAGGGCAAGCAATAGAAAGGATAGTCCCTCGCGCGAACTACAACTACTAGAAAATGGTGAGATCATTAGTGATAGAATGACCAATGTTGACGATCCTATCCTAAAGGAGAAGGAGGTTATCCAACCTGCCAGGGCAAGGATACCGTTGTTGAAAGATGGAAAGGAAAGATTGAGAAGTGGTCCAATACATTGCCACTATGTTTACCAGTGGACACAGAAATGTGCGTCAATCACAAAAGGGGCATTTGTCTCCGTCGTGAGTGTTGCTATCACTTCGAATCTTCTCCGATGGATCGAGGCATATTGGCTTGGCTATTCCAACAAATGTAACGATCGGGATTGAAGCACAAAGGTTTTGACTATTGAACATATTCGCCTCGGATCCTTACTTTCTTTTGACCCCCTCTCTACTATTATATTACTCCTTTAGGTTTAGTTTAAATCCTCTCATAGGATTCTATAACAGAAAAAACAAAGACCCTCACTATTGGATCAATAGGATATCCCGCATTTCAATTTGAGTAAGAAAGAGAGTCTCTCCCAAAGTCTCATCCCATGGGCAACATCTTGACTATGAAAAGCAAAGACATATCGCGCTTAAAAGTTGCCATTTTTATTCAATACAATACCACTTTCTTTCATGCGACAGTTCAAAACTGGAATTAGCACAATCTCAAAAGTGGCAGCCCTTGCTTAATTTGCGTAGTGAGTTAATCACCAATGGCACAAGTAGAAGAGGTATATGTAGGGGAAATAAAGGAAATTTACCTAGTCAAAGCTAGGGTTTTAGGGTCATATAGAGGACAATGTGTTGATACCAAATGCATTGGTCTCAATGCATATGAGTCTAGTGATAAGTGTATATTATACACTAATTTTGGGCATTGAATATTCATAATTACAGGCTTAAAATGTGATATCTATTGTTGTGGCATTTATTTGGTTTGTTTTAGTTAAATTACAAATTTGAACAAGAATTCAAGTAAGGCGTGAGGTCAGGAAGGTCGAGAAAAGGGTCAAGAAAATGAAACAAGAAAATCGGGATAAATAGAAAAAAATTCGTTTCAGGGACCAGTGCTGCAAATTTCGCAGATTACATCATGGACCCATGCTAGGTGGCGTGTGAGTGCCGCTTTTAGAAAATTGTCACCAATACGCATTTTAAACATGGTTTTTACCTTTCCAGTTTTGAACTGACTTTTAAGGGTTTTGGTCAATTTTTGAACATTTTTAAAGATCTAAAATGGCTGCATATCTAGACTTTATTTGAATTAGAAAAGGACATTTTTGGAGATTGAAATTGAGAGAAGATATAAAAAGCAAGGAACTAGGGCTTGGACTTGTAAAATTTGAATGGGCGAACTCAAGCTCGGTGCAAGAATGTTTTTCACTTTCATTTTCAATTTATCAGGGAAAAAAACTATGAAATTTCTTAATTTCCTTATCTGCACTCTAAATAATAACTACTCCCTGTTGGTTGGTAACACATGACTGCAAATTATTGAAGTTTTCTAGGCTAAATGCTGGTCGAGTTAACCTAAAAATAACAACGATAAAGATCATGGTGTGGTGAGACGTACACCCAATGATAATTTCGCTTAATTCATATTTGCTGAAGTTTACAAGTGTTATTTTAATGTCTTTTATTTTAATTTTCTCTTCATTGTAGTGGCACACAAATTTTTTAACATGGCCGCACATTAGAATGAGTTTTTCTTTCTACGTGCGTATTGCATGCATTTTGAAAGCTGTCATTGATTATCACCTTTTTAAATTGAAGCCTCTCTCGTATTTTCTACACTCCTAGGTTTGGTCAGCATAAATTTGTTAATTAATAGCTGATACAGACGGTAAAGAGAGAGACTATTAACTCAAAAGGAAGGAGAACTTGATTGATTCGTTCATACATTGAGCCAAGCAAAAGGCTATATAACAGGTTACATCAGAATGTTTAAAATAGCAAATGACATCAGCCACAGTAGCTTTAATACAGCTGGAAATAACTTGACTTGTTGACAAAAAGCATTAGCCTAACTAGAGTTTAGATAAAAGTCTTCATATTATCCTTCAATCTCCTCCTTGAAGCTTTTATCTAGGACTCCAATTTGATGTATCAATTCCAGAAAACGATCCTTTGCAAGTGGCTTGGTAAACAGGTCTTCTGCTAACTGGACTTGTGAGAGACAATATTGCAAGTGAATTTCACCTTCTTTCTCAGCCTGCCTGATTGCATGAAACTTGACTTTAATATGTTTTGTTCGTCCATGATTAACTGAGTTTTTGGCTAATGCAATCGCTGATTGATTGGCCACAAAAATTGAGGTAGGATTTCCTTGAGCTTGATGCAAATTACTCAAAATTTTCCTCAGCCAAACTGCCTGATTTGCAGCTGATGATGCAGCCACATACTCTGCTTTTGCTGTAGATTGAGCCACAATATCTTGCTTTTTTGAACTCCAACTGAATGCACCAGATCCCAGAGTAAATAAATACCCAGACGTACTCTTCATATCATCACTGGAACCGGCCCAATCACTGTCTGAATACCCTATTAAATCTGATCGTGCTCCTTCTTCATAATAAATTCCATGATTCAGAGTTCCTCTGATGTATCTGAGGACTCTTTTGGCAATAGAGAGATGAGTTTGTGATGGATTGGACATGAATCTGGACAACAAACTTGCAGCAAACATAAGGTCAGGTCTTGTTGATGTTAGGTACAGCAAGCTTCCCACTAAGCTTCTGTAGTTCTTCTCATTTGCTGGCTGATCACCATCATCCTTTGATAGCTTTGTATTCACTGCTATAGGTGTGTCAGCTGGCTTGCAATTCATCATTTTAAACCTCCTTAAAATATCCGTTACATACTTGTTTTGTGAAACAAAAATTCCATCAGATCTCTGTTGAACCTCTATTCCCAGAAAATACTTCATTTCACCTAAGTTTGTCATCTCAAACTCCTTCTCAAGTTCAGTAGTGAATGAGTGAATTAATTCCATATTGTTTCCAGTAATCAGTAAGTCATCCACGTATAGTGAGATGATCGACACATTTGAATCAGAATCTGATTTTATATAGAGTGTGTGTTCACTTTCACTCCTTTGGAATCCATTTTCACCCAAGTAATTGTCGATTCTGCTGTACCAAGTCCTTGGGGCTTGCTTCAACCCATACAAAGCCTTCCTTAGCTTACATACATGATCAGGAACTCCCCTTGAAACGAATCCATTCGATTGTTCTACAAAGACATCTTCTTCCAGTTCACCATTTAAAAAAGCTGATTTGATGTCTAATTGATGTATTTTCCACTTCTTTTGCGCTGCCAATGCAATCAGCAGTCTGATTGTGTCATGTCTTGCAACTGGAGCAAAAGTTTCGAAGTAATCAACCCCACATTCTTGAGCAAAACCTTTAGCTACCAGCCTGGCCTTGTGCTTGTACATAGAGCCATCTGGATTTATTTTAGCTTTGTAAATCCACTTTACTCCAATTACTTTCTTGTCAGTCGGTCTTGGTACCAATATCCACGTTTTATTTTTCTGAATCATACTCATCTCTTCTTCCATGGCTTCAATCCACTCCTGATGCTTTGAAGCCTCTTCATAATTGTTTGGCTCAACAATAGCCATATTGCATCTTTCATAAACTTCATTTAATGGTCTAGTTCCTCTAGGAGGTGGACTAGAGCTGGACGTGGACTCAGATGGACCATCATTAGAACCACCAGACTCTGTTGGATGTGGCTGAATCTCAGGTTGAATCACTGGATTATTCTGTTGCTCCATAGGTACAAGGACTGAAGATTGTTGTGACTGTGATACAGCTTCATCCCAATTCCACTTGGCATTTTCATCAACTCTGATGTCTCTTGAAACAATAATTTTCTCAGTTTCCAGGTTATATACTCTATAGCCCTTTGCCTGAGAACTATACCCAAGGAAGATTCCTTTCACTGCCTTGTTATCTAGCTTGTTCCTCCTTTGTTCTGGAACATGAATGTAGGATAAAGATCCAAACACCTTGAGATGTTTTGCTGTAGGTTTCACACCATTCCAGGCCTCAACTGGAGTTTTGCCTTTCACAACCTTCGCTTGATAATCTATTCTCAGTAAATACACCGATGTATACACTTCAAATTTCAAAACTTCTTTGGCAAATTCTTCTCAGCCATCATGCTTCTTGCCATTTCCATCACCGATCTATTTTTTCTTTCTGCCACACCGTTTTGCTGTGGCGTATAAGGCACTGTCAGTTGGTGATGAACGCCATTATCTTCACAGAATTGATCAAACATCTTGGAGGTATATTCTTTGCCATTGTCAGACCTTAACACCTGAATTTTACATCCTGACTGACTTTCAACAAATGCCTTGAATTTTTTGAAGATGTGAAATACATCTCACTTATTTTTCATAAAGTACACCCAACACATTCTTGTGCAATCATCAATAAAGAGTGCAAAGTATCGATTTTCACTCAGAGATGGTGTACTCATAGGACCACAGATATCAGTGTGTACCAGCTGTAGTTTCTGTTTTGCTCTCCATACTCCATCAGTTGGAAATCCTTCTCTGTGCATCTTTCCATAGCTACATCCCTCACAAACTCCTCCTGGTTCTTGAATTGTAGGAAAATCTCTTATCAAACCTTGAGTATAAAGGTTAGCTAGAGATTTAAAATTGTAATGACCATATCTCTTGTGCCATAGAATTGATTCATTGAAATTAACTTCAGCAGCATTAGCTATCACATTTTGCCAATAAATGCTGAAACTTTTATTCCTCATAGGCACACAGGCAATCTCAACATTATTTGAATCATGTATTTTACACACATGATCTCTAAAATTCAATGAATATCCATTTTGAATCATTTGACCAACACTTAATAAATTTGAGCTTAAACCAGGTACAAGTAAAACATTATCAATGTACCTCATTCCCTTCTTTGTTTGGACAACAATTGTTCCAATCCCTTTGGCAGATACAACTTCACCATTTCCCATTTTGATTGTTGCTTTGCAATCTGAATTTAGGTTGCAAAAAATCTCCTCTTTGCTGGTCATATGATTGGTGCAGGCACTGTCTATAAACCATGAGTCTTTCTCCACCTCATTTGTCATGTGAAATGCTAGGAATAAATGATCTTTACTCTTCTTCTCAGAAGTCAGAGTAGCTTGCTGATTTTGATGTCTATGTTGATGGTGAGTTGGAGTGTGATTCAAACGATTTTCAGGGCAAAATTTTTCAGGATGACCAATCTTATTGCACACTCCACACTTATGTGTCTTCCAACAGAACTTTTCAGGATGATTTTTTTTGCCACAAACACCACATGGAGAGTGTGAATCTCGAGTTTCTCGACTCATCCCCTGTTTGCTGATTCCTTCTCTTCTTTTCCTCAAATCAAATTGCCTTCTATCAGAGTTGCTTCTGGAATAATACTGTCTATGTTTGGCTGCGAAGGCACCTTCTGTTGATTTCTCATTCCTTGATGCAAGCCTTTGTTCATAAGCCAATAAAGCACCTGTGAGTTCAGTTAAGGTGAGGCTTGCCAGGTCTTTAGTATGCTCAATGGTTGTTGAGACAGCATCATATTTTTCAGTCAATGTAATCAACACTTTCTGAATCACCCTTTTATCTGAGATCTTCTCACCATTAAGTTTGATTTGATTCACAATATCAACCACTCTTGAGGTATAATCTTTAACTTTCTCAGTTTCTTTCATCCTGAGATTTTCGAATTCTCTGGTTAAAGATTGTAATCTTACTGCCCTGATTCTTTCTGATCCTTTAAACTCTTCCTCAAGCTTATCCCATGCCTCTTTAGCTGTAGTTGCAACCACTATCCTGGGAACAATCTCCTCTGACACGGCTGTAAATAAGAAAGACAATGCTTTCATATTTTTCATGGACTGTTCTTTATGCTGCTTCAACTGAGCTGCTGTGTAGGAGACATCATCCTCCGGTTTCTCATAGCCTTGCTCAATCACTTCCCATAAATCGTGAGCCATCAAGAATGCCCTCATTTTGACTGACCAAAAGTCATAATTTTCGCCATTAAACACGGCAGGTAGTGGTAAGGAAGATGAACTTGAACCAGATATTTCAGTTTTCCAGGCTTGCTTTCTTCTTTTTCTCCTTCCTTTTTTTTGAATGGTCCCTCTCCTCTCTTTTTTCCTAGAGCTCTGATACCATTTGTTAACTCAAAAGGAAGGAGAACTTGATTGATTCGTTCATACATTGAGCCAAGCAAAAGGCTATATAACAGGTTACATCAGAATGTTTAAAATAGCAAAAGACATCAGCCACAGTAGCTTTAATACAGCTGGAAATAACTTGACTTGTTGACAAAAAACATTAGCCTAACTAGAGTGTAGATAAAAGTCTTCATATTATCCTTCAGAGACTAATTTGATGTGTGTATAAGGTGGCAGTGGTGTACATATTGTGTATACATATCCAAATTAAGAGAGAGAAATGGCAGTAGATTTAATGCAAGTGCTTGCTGCATTTCTTATGACTTCTATGTTTATGATGCTTGGAAACATGATTAAAAAAGAAAATGTGATCCACTTCACGCAAGTTTTCTCTTGCAATCACTTATATTATGGACTGAGAATAAGGTGTTTGGTTATAATTAATTGCACTACTTCTAAATGTGTTTTCTAGGATCATCTTTCTTCTCATTTTGTACCTTTGGTTTATGCTTGTCGTGTCTGAAAATCTCTATCAATTTATTCTGGTTCTTCCCTTTTCTTGTTCTCATTAAAGAAAGAAAGCAAAAAACGTTGTGCATCTCATACTATACCTTTTCTAGTATTATATTTCACTTTTACACTTTCTACAGAATCTTATTGGTGTGACTTCTGAACATGTGTCTAAGAAGCCTTGTCCTCCATCTCAGATACAATACTTCTCTTCTCTATTGTGAATACAACATCTTCAGTGAAGCTGATTTTTTCAAGTATTTACCACAAACTTAACAAAAACCTAAGCTCACATTGTGAGTACCAAGTTATTTATCATCTTTTCTCCCTAGAAGATGCATTGCTTAATGTTGATCTTGCAAAATGATGCAGGAGGGTCTGAGTCAGATGCTGAGTTGTCAGATAGTACGTTAATGGCTCTAAGGTATCACGAGTTGGCAGATCGAGGCAAGGATGGCAAGTGATCGCGTAACTTTGGCAATTAAGTCATGTTTCGGTAATTTGGCCATAACTTTGGCTACGGTTATCAGAATCGCGATCATGACCACAATCCGGAAAGCTCGTCTCGGTATGTGCCGTTTTCATCCTCAAATTCAGCTGTTTTCCCTTCCGAATTGCTATTTTAAGTTATTTTTTGCTATTTTTGGTAATATTTCGATTGCACGTTAGGAGAAGATTTTTAACCCGATTTGGGCTAGATTTTTTGCAGAATACTTATTTTATTCCATATTTTCGTTTGGCGTGATTTTTGAAATTTTGCCATTTTTGGTAAAATTCGGATTTCGGCTATAAAGTCCGGCTTGTAAACTTATTTTCATCATTGCGTGACATAATAAAATTCTCTAAACTTCAGAGACGTTTGCTCTGTGTTTTTTTGGCGTTAATCTTGTGTTCTTCCCTGTGAATTTGCTGGTAGAACTAGCCTGCAGAATAATCACTATTCTGCCCGGCGTCACAAAACCATTTAGTTTTCAATTCATATTTTTCAACCAGAATTTCACTAATCATATTGTCTAATGTCATCAGTAATGGATACACGTGCAGTTGAATGGACTGGAACTACTGAAGGGCATGGCTATTGGGAGAAAAAAAGCCAGGAAAAACTGAAGGTGCCAGGTCTCAATCCATCTACGTCGAAGAGTGATCTTGATAACCACATTGGAAACTGAATTTCAGAACAAGTAAATTCTGGATGTGTACCATCAGACACAACATCAGAATTCTTGGATGTAATGGAAAATATTAAACAAGATTAATTGAGTGACACTCAATGTGCGACAAGCTTGGATGAAAAATCTTTATTGAAAAAGGTCTTTCTCTTTGCTCCCTCCTGCATGATCCTGCCACAAGTTCCAATGCAAAAGTTGACAAAGGAAATCAGAGTGAAGGTGCTAATTGTGCAATATATGTTGTTTCTAACCTCACAAATGACTCGCTGCACGAAAAGGATCTCTCAAGAAAGTTATAGACCTGGTTTTGGTTATATGCTGGTGGAACCTTCAATGTCAAGAATAGACTCTTTCGGGGACTTTGCGATTCATCTTCTGTGCATTGCCTCTCTTTCATAATTTTAATGAGATGTCCTGAGCTAGAAAGATGTTCCTTTTACTTCTGCTTAGCATAGCACCTAATAGGATTTAAGCTCTAGATATTTTGAATAGACATTACAAATATTATTGGGATTCTGAAATATGGTTTGATGAAGGATCCTCATAATATTTCTTTCAATAATGTGTGTATAATCCGTACTCATGTTTTGCTATACATCAATTTGTACTCCTTTTTCTACATGTTTAGTTGTGCTTCTTGAAATTTTTTTTGGAAGTAGAAAGATATTTTTGTTGGGATAAAAAGTATCTTAAAAAACGTTATTTGAATATACATTTAAATATAGGTAAGAATTTGGATTTCAACTTCCTTTGCTCCTACTATTTCCAATAATTAAGTTAACAGAAATGACACAATTCATGAAATTAACGACGTAGGAAAACCATTAACATGTTAAAAATATGACTTTTTTGTGACAGACGAGTCCAAAAGGAGAAGACTTATGCCTTTCCAAAATATAATTTGCTGGAGGGCTGTCAAAAATCCTGATGGCACAACATCTGTAAGTTGGTTTGTATGTTTTTATGACCAATTTAACACACAAGCATGATCATGAAACTCTGATCAACTCTTCGTCTATCAATTAGAAGTGCAGCTGGAGTTTTCAGGAAAGAACTTAGATTGTTTGCACCAATATCCATGTATTGATATATTTTCCATTTTCACTCATCAGAAGAATGCTTGATCTAATATCCAAACCTGGTTGTAAAAATCGCAACTTAGGATCAGCATTTCAGTCATGTTCCAAAGTGTCAGAACAATCACATATTTGTGATTTGACAAACTCCAAGGTTGCATGACAATACAAATTTTTGTTGCTTTGCAGTATGGAGAAACCATACCTAATGGAGAGAAGAAAAGGTTAAGGAAATGATTAGAGGGGTTTTGAGTCTTTGTCATTTGGGTTGCATTTATATAACCTGTTTATTTACTAATTTACTATTAGGTTGCAGAAAAAAATTAAAAAGAACAACTAATACTTAGAAATCGGTGAATATGTTGGATTTAGACGCAAATCACTGCTGTGAATTCCAGAAAATTGCCCACTTGATCTACAACAACTAGCTCATCCTTTTTGGAAGGAAAATTTAACATAATATTATTATAAATTTTATTATTTCAATTCTTTCTCGTCCCCACTTGCTCCCACCTCCATTTTTTCTCCTGGTCCATGAGTTGAGATTTAGTGTTCCTAAATTTCACCCCATGTCATAATCATAAAATTGTTGCACAATGTCGTACATGTGAGGTTAAACAACCACTGCAGTGTTGGTTGTCTGATGTTATTTCATGTGCATCACGATTATTATTATTTTTTTCTTATTTTTTTTGTCCTTCAGACTTACTCTTCAACCTACATTGAAGGACTTAATGTTCAAGATAGGAAGGGGCTGAAAGAAACCCTAGAAGTATGAGACATTTGAACTTCAATTTGATTGGAATCATAGAAGTTATATTAGAGACTTCGGTTTACAACTTTGTTTGGATCAAAATGGATGTAATGTTTGATAAAACTGTTACAGGTTGTAATACATTATTTATAGCTAGCTAATTAGATTTATTCTAGTTGCCTAATTTATATACTTTCCTAAGATAGTTTTCTAGGTTTTGTATATATACGTGTATCATCCTTACCAATTTATAGAAGAAAGTATTCTCTTCTCTCTTTGTTCACATGGTATCAGAGCCCTAAATCAATTTTCGAACTTGTGTTTACTTCGTGCGCTCCACCTCTATTTTGTTCGAAGTGTGGCCCATCGCGTTCTCCCTGCCAGCGCCGTTTTCAAGCTACCAAGTGCAGTCGTGTGGCGTTCGGGGTTGTGCTTCATAGTTCCAACATCTCTAGTGGTGGCTCAGTGTCTGTGATCATCATTTTGAGCTTTCCGTCGCTATCATGGTTTGACACAGTGTCTCTGGACGGTCGCTTCTCAATGACGATTGTCTTCTCCTGTGCGACCGTCATCGATTGTGGGCTATTAGGGTACTGGAGAGTCCGTGTTTTCTGTCGGCGATTTGCACCATCAATGATATTGGAGTCCGGTTGGTGATTGAGGATTTCTTGGTGAACTTGAAGTGAATTTTTGAGTGCTTTGGGCTTTGGTTCAATTGTTTTTGGGCTGGGCTTGCTCTGGATTTTATTTTTGTCTGTACGGTGGCCTAGGTTGCTGTGTGATATAACTGGGCTCGTGATTTAGTTGGCCCATATTTGGTGGTTTAATTAGGCTCACTATTCACTACAAAAAAAACCGATTTCGCGAAAAACAAATGTTGTCGCAAAAATTGAGTTTTTGTTGCAAAAGTAATTTAGTGACAATAATACGTTCGTCGCGGGTATTGTCGCTCTATATGAGTCACATAATGTGTTTTGCGACGACTTTCGTACATTCGTCGCAGTAACAAAATCGCGATACTATTTGTTTGACGCAGAAAATACGAAATGGCAACACAATATCTGTAACCATAATGTCGTCGCAATGTACATATGTTGCAAAAATTAAAGGGCGACAAGTGTGTTTGTCGCAACTAATGTTCCAATAAAGTTTTTATGACAAATATGTTCATTTCTAATGTTGAGTTACCGAACATATTTTGTGACAACTTTCGACCATTCATTGCATTAACAAAATCGCGACACTATTTGTTTGACGCAAAAAATACGAAATGGTAACACAATATCTGTAGCCATAATGTCATCGCAATGTATATATGTTTGTTGAGTCACCGAACGTATTTTGTGAGAACTTTCAACCATTCATTGCAGTAACAAAATTGCGACACTATTTCTTTGACGTGAAAAATATGAAATGGCAACACAATATCAGTAGCCATAATGTCGTCGCAATGTATATATGTCGTGAAAAATTTAAAGGGTGACAAGTGTGTTTGTCGCAACTAATGTTCCAATAAAGTTTTTACGACAAATATGTTCGTTTTGAATGTTGAGTTGCCGAACGTATTTTGCGACAACTTTTGACCATTCATTGCAGTAACAAAATCGCGACACTATTTGTTTGACGTGGAAAATACGAAATGGCTACACAATATCTGTAGCCATAATGTCGTCGCAATGTATATATGTCGCGATTAATTTAAGGGTGACAAGTGTGCTTGTCTCAACTACTGTTACAATAAAGTTTTTTCGACAAATATGTTTGCTTCGAATGTTGAGTCGCCGAACGTATTTTGTGATAACTTTCGACCATTCATCGCATTAACAACATAGCAACACTATTTATTTGCCGTAGAAAATATGAATTAGCAACACGACAATGTCATCGCAATGAATATTTGTAGTAAAATTAATTATGTGACAAGTGGTGTTTGCATTTAAATTTATTTCGTAACACAAGGAGTCTATAGTGCCATCATTTGTGCAACGAGTATAGTTGTTGCCTAATTTATTTCGTGATTATTTATATACGTCGCATATTTTATTTTACAACATATGAAATTACTACACAAAGTATTTTGTGACACTAAACATTTATTTTTGTGTCGAGCTTTGCTCGTAGTTAAATTTATTCCGCAACATAGTGTTTATCGCTTCAGCGATGTAAAATTATCGCCTAATTGATTCAATTTAAACACATAATTTTAAACAAATAATTTTATTTTAAACACATATGTCGGAGAATCTATTTTAAACACATAATTTTCGATTTATTTCGTCGCAATGGAATCATTACTGTGGTGCACATTTATATGAAAATGTAACTTACCTTATTAGAAATAACTCGCAACTTTATGAAATGAATGCTTCAACGTACAATTATTAAAAATATTAATTTTAAAAAAAAATCATATTACTGTCAACGAAATAAATATAGATCAATTTATGACGGAGCAGCAAGTCGTAGTTAAGATGACTAAAAAAATCTAAATGGGCATCTGTGTAAAATTATTACACCTTGAATGCAGTCTCATGGGACATTTTCGCACTTCGGATAAGCTTTTACTGTATTTGAAGCATATCAAGTCATAAAAAATGCACATATAGGCAAAAAAGTAAGATTAAATCACCATTGTGAAGAAATCTTGGAGTTAGCAAATTCTTATGGTATCCCTGGTACGTGAACACAGTGGGTGCATATTAATATTTACTAGAGGGAAACCTGGGGAAGTCATTAACTACAAAAAAAAATGGTTTCTACTTAGTAAAAGAAAAGATCTTGTTTACATTTTAGAAAAATGACAAGTTTACACAATCTTCATGACCAAATATGTCACAAATGCATGTACATGAATGAAATGAAAACTAGAAGCTAAGGTCAAGAAAATGTCTTAATTTTGATGACCATCCCGGCGGGTCCATAAAATGATTATCTGTCACTTTCTTTTTAGTGTAGAAAGACTCCCAACTATGGAGAATCACCATGAGTAGAAAATGGAAATCATAAGCAACCCGAAAGTTCCTCAGAACTCCTTCCAAATACTAACAACTAAAGACTATCCAGACAGAAACACATCACCTAAGAAATGTCTCAATCATTAGCTAAGCAAGATTCCTACTACTTACCAATAAACATTACAAAAATAAATCATAGATCAATCATAGCTATCACCAACTAATTAATGACTATCACGGATCAAATCTAAGGCTAAATTTTGCACAGTTTACAATCCAAAATTTAACACAATCTACAATTTGCAATTTAATTTTATAAAAAAAATAAAATGGAAACTTGCAGTGTATACACAGCAAACAAAACGAATATCCTGATAATACAGAAAATGTGCCACCAATTACATAATTCTAAACAATTAATTGTTCAGTTGATCTAAAGCAAGACTAAGCTTTACAAAAGTTGCAATTTAAAACCAACTGCTTCTAGAGCTCAAATCTTTCAATTTCAATCTAAGATAACATAAAAAGGAAAAAGAAAATCCACTACACAACTTGATTACCTCCAAGATCAAAACAAATACAAATTTCAAGGTCGAACTACTTAGAATGGTTCACCAAACTTGAAAAGTAGAAAATAGAACTATAAATGTGGAAGAAATAACAAAAACCTCACGGGACACCCAAACTCCACAATAATATTTGAATAATTGTTATAGTACAAGATCAACAATCATCACAATAAGCAATCAAATATATCTCAATAGTTAGTTGCTCTAACCTTAAATGTCAATAAAAAATCTTATCAGCTCTCGGTAGATGCGTCGTCAGTACTCGAATCTACATAGGAAAGGAAAAATGTAGATATTCATTAATATAATAGAAAAACATTATGCAAAAAAAGAACATGATTCATTATACTTACCAATATCACTACCAGCATTATCATCTTCACCATCTAGAGATTTCTCATCTTTATTGTAATATTCATTCAATGTATCATTTTCCTCTTCTGAATTATCATATATAACATTATTCATATATTCATTTAGTGTTTCATTTTCAATAATATTTGGATCAACATCTCCTCTATGGCATACTTGAGTATCAAGATCTTCCTGTTGTATTACTTGCTCACTACCCTCATCTTTTTTTTGAGGAATGTCCCATATGCCTCTATGTTGTACCTTTTCCACTACCTTCCATTGTGGACCCAATACTATATCATCCATATAAAATACATGTTGTGCTTGGATGCCAAGTATGTAGGAATCATCCATGTACCATTTACGATTCACATTGATAGAAGTAAGATGGTAATCTACGACTGTTCTTTTTTGTTCGTTGGGCTTCAGTCATCATCTTCACAAACTGGTTGCTCTCATGATTAGGCATTCGAGGTGAGAAATTATGATTTCCGCCATGTTCTTCTCCCTCTAGAGTTTGGCTAGCGCATAGATCTTCTAACATATCATTCATCTCATCATAATTTTCTTCTTCGTCCAATTCAAATGTATTTCTTTCAACACCATCAAAGTCATTCTGGAGTTCCTCTCCATGAAAAATCCATCTCTCATAACTCGCAGAGATTCTAGAGTGGTATAAGTGAGATTCTACCACATATAGTGACTGAAAGAATGCATTTTGACAATTTCGGCATGGACAACGAACCTTGTTGTTCTCATCCAGACATTGTTTTGCTACCTCCATAAATGAATTGATACCATCTAGATATTCTTCACTTAATCTATTATGAAGCGGCATCCAACTCCTATCCATCATGTATGTCACTTTATTCACATAGACCATCAACTACACATAGCATGAATAAAATCAGCAACTACACATAAGCACGAAGAAAATCAGCAACTACACATAAGCATGAAGAATTAATCAGAAATCAGCAACTACTTTGGTAGAATAGCTAGTATAACCTGAGTGTTTGATGATTGTTTTCCCTTGTCATATGAAAAAGATAAAAGAGCAATAATTTAGTATTATTGAACAAAGAGGAGTGAAGGAACTGATTTTAGTGAAACAACATTAGCTCTATTATAGAAGATGACAATATTGTTCATACAACACAATTAGTTTTGTGAGTGAATGTAATTTCTTAATAAGAGAAACTATATGTTATAACACTGATAGGCAGATCACTAACGGTAAAGAGACAAAAGCATAACAGTAAGCTTAGGTGCACATATCTTGGACTGCAACTATTGAGGTGCTCTTCACAATTCGGAAATGCTTGTGATAGTAAAAGCTTACCAATGTATTTGGAGTAAATCAATGTAATCCGTATTGAGACGTTTAAGACTTTTCTCTACACTTTCCTATATATTAACAGCATCAACTCGCACAAAATTCGCATAAGCTTCGCATCATCTCGCGAGTATGATGTTTGCTCTGAGTAACCAGCAACTTTTGTGGCCAAAATAACCTTGTTGGAGAAAAGTTTACAGAAGATTCAGTAGCCATTTGAATTAGGAAATGAACTTACAAATGAAGAACGCGACGAGAGTAGATATAAATTGAAGTTACGACAACTTGAATAATGAGCTTACTCATCATACAATAAAATCTATTGGAGCCATCATTAAACTTACCCCTGTTTGGTTCAAATGGGTTCAAAATCGTGTGGCATCAATGCTCATTACTAGCTCTAAAATTTCTTCAACAATAAAACGGATCTCACACACAGGGCCGGCCCTGTAAATTTGGAGGCCCAAAGCGACAAATTATTTTGAGGCCCTATTTTTTTTAGCATGTGTAACAATATTTAAATAAAAAACTATATCTATATTTAAGTGAAAACTTTGTACTCTAAAAATAGAATTGCAAAATAAAATATCCCGAGAAAGCACTCCTGAACATAAGAAGGCACTTGGATTATTTTATGAAAACCCACAAAGTTCATTTTTATTTATCAAGGAAAAACTCAAATTATCAATGAACATAAGAAAGCACTTGCATCATCAATGAAATTTCAGATCCTGAATTGACTCCCATGGAGACAAAACTTAAAACTGTACGTCTATCACTCACTGGTTAGTCTTGCTTGTAATAGCATCAGGTAACGGTTTTCCATATATTTTGACTTCGAGAATAAAATTTCAGTTATGAATATGACAGGTGAGATTGGAATGATGGCACCCTCAAAAACTTATTTCTTCTTTTGCATGTTTAACAGGGATAAGATTGTTCAAGTGCACAAATTTTAGTTTTTTACCATCGTAAATTACTGCAAAGGACCATATGACCAGGAATAACTGCTAGTAACAACTACACTGGTGGTGGCTTTGCTTTGAAACCAACCCAATCTACCGTCTTTACAGCCCATCCCGTCTATAACCATATTAACACATGCTTGTTCATCAAAATTTGACAGCTTGGGGAAAATCTCAATATCTCATTGATCTGAATCCCATAAAGTATTAAATTAAATATAATAAATCCAACAACACTCGTATATTCACAAATCACAATCAATTACTATAAGAGCAATCAGCAATTGTTTATGCAATATAACCAATAGTAAAAATTGATAAATCATATTAAAAACCCAACCTAAGAAAACCCTAAGTTAAAAAAGAACCCATTAATTTCATGAGAAGTTATTACCTTCAGACTTCGGTTCCGGAACTGGGGCAATACCCGTTCAATCAGTTAAGATCACGGGTCAAGACTCAAGATCTAAGCAGCGGTAGTACCAGCCTTCATTACAAGATCCAAAATAGAAGAAAGAATTGGCAATGTTGACGAGAGTGGACAGGAGAGGAGAGTTGGGAATTGAATTCTGCAGCGCCCCTTTATTTTCCTCGTGCGGCGTTGAGCATCTGAGCATCCCTTCAATTTCCTTCACTAGACTTCTATTTGGACTGGCAGCTGTGAATTTTGAGGCCCTAGGCCCAAGCCCCATTTTTGAGCCCCTAGGCCTTTGCCTAGGTGGCTTGGTCCCAGGGCCGACCTTGCTCACACACAACTGATGCAGATTTTCATATATTGTATTCCATTTCTAGGTCGCTTGCACAGATCTTTGCTATTCATTTGAGCCCCTAGGCCTTTGCCTAGGTGGCTTGGTCCCAGGGCCGGCCTTGCTCACACACAACTGATGCAGATTTTCATATATTGTATTCCATTTCTAGGTCGCTTGCACAGATCTTTGCTATTCAACTTTCAGCCTCTCAAAATGCCTCTGAAGCTGTAGCTGGAAATTCAGACGCGAATCTGTTTTGGAATTTTCATATGGTAGTGAAATCAAATTTGTTCTGGAATTGAGAAAGCATTTGGAATTTAGAATGGCCGTTGGGTTTTCACTGAAATGAGAGAATGGCCGTTGGGTTTCCACTGAAATGAAAGAATGGCGTTTAGAATGTCTAGTTCCACTAAGAATGTAAAATTCGGTTTGAAATATTGTAATATCCATATCAAAAGTCTAAAACAAAGTAACAAAAATATTTATAAAACAAAGTAACAAAAATATTTTTAAAACAAAGTAACCAAAATATTTTTAAAACGAAGTAACCAAAATATTTTTACCCCTTACATGAATTTATACTAAAGATAATTTACTGCGGTAAACGCCTTTTGAATTGTCTCATGTAACTAAAGAAGGTTGATTAAAACAAGCTATTTCTTGATGAAATGTTCACAGCTTAAAAATGTCGAAACACAAGATAAATATAACGATTTGTATTGCCATGTTCTGGGGACAATTCTAGCAGTGGACGAGGCAAATTGAGGAGGGATACTTCTCGGAGACTCGGAGATCACTAATTTAATCTGAAAACTACAAATTCAATTGAAATTCAACCTTATAGATCAATATTAGCTCCAATCCTAGGTTATTTTTCATAACGGTTGGTCATGTCTTGGCAAGTGTTGAGCAATCCACAACTTATCCACTGCTAATGTTATGGGGGGTCGATGGCCGGGCAATAATATCCAAACTAGTAAGACAATCAAGGTAACAATTCTTAGCATAGTGAGAAACGACGAATTGTCAATCTAGTGTTCGTCTTTGATTCCTATAAATTCACTATATCGGTATCTTTTTACTAGGTTTGGGAGTATGTCAGAGAATAGTGAGTGTAATTGAAATGCACTTGTAACAAATAATTGAACTTAAGAAAACAAACGTTTTTCTTATTTCATGAACAATCCTAGAAGACCTTTTAGGGTCTTCAATGCGAACACAATGGATAACCTACTAGTCAGCAGTTTGTTAATGGGTTGGACAACAAAGTAGAATAAATAAATAGTGAAAATAATGAACTAAGAAACTTTAAGTAACGTTTTGACTAGCAAACGACTTCAAACGTTTTAAATCCATCATTCCGATTCGTTGCTAGCTTTCTGGCGTAGAATGAAAATTGGAAAACAACTTAAGAAGAACAATTTTATTTCAAAATGGAATGATGTTAATTCAATGATTAAGAGCCTTAAACAGTCTCTCGAAACCCTAACTTAAGCAAAAAGACGAAAATCGACATCCAAAAAATAAAATACTTAAAACGCAAAAACAGAAAAAATCGAAAAACTTTGATTGACCGCCGACCGATCTTTAACTGCGATTTTGAGGTTGAAAACGACCTCAACCAGGCAGAGCCGTTGCCACGGCATGGGGCTCCGCTTCCCGTTTCCAAAAACATATTATAATAGAAATTCTGACGTTCGAGCTGAAAGTTATGCCCATTTGAAGTTAGCACCTGTTTTCATGCCTCTTTTCCCCATTTTCTTGTCCAATTCTCCTTCAAACTCTAACGCCAATAGTCCTACATCAAACCTGATCAAGTATATTTCACTATATGAATAACAAAACTTAATAATGTTTTTGAATTATAAAATAAAATAGAAGTCTTATATCATTTTTCCCTCCTCGAAAAAAATGGGATTGTTATAAGTTTATTTTCCCTCGTCTAAAGTGGAAACCAAAAATGTTTTTCCATTTAAATAAATCCATAAAAGAAGGGTATACCAATAGTTTTAAACCTTTTTTCTTTTTAAATAAATCCAGAAAAGCAGGAACCTACACCAATGGTTAATCAATCTTGGCTTTGGAAGGAAAATTTTTGCTTCCCTCCTTATTTTCATCATCTCTATCTATAAGTAATCAAGTGTTGCTCATTTTTTCGTGCACCTTTTCAGCTTCTTTCATTTTGTAAGTTCTCGAGACTAATGATTCAATTTTATATTTTGTATTTTCGGTTTCTTCTTGATCTATTTTATTTTAGATTTCTTCATCTAATTTATTTTCATTTCTTGGTTTCATGTTGATTCGTTTGGAAATTCTCTTGGTCGTTAATCAAAGGTCGTTGATACAAAAATCCACGATCCAGGTAGGTGAACAGATCCATTTTCCCATCTCATGTTTATGAAGTTTTGTTGAATATTGATATAAGACGGTATTAACAATTTTCCTCGATGGTCGCTACTTAACGTACCCCTCCAAGACATCGACCCTCCGGGGGTCCTCTACGCTCGATGGTCGCTACTTAACGCATCCCCCCAAGATGTCGACCCCCCGGGGGTCCTCTACGCTCGATGGTTGCTACTTAACGCACCTCCCCGGGGGTCCTCTACGCTCACAGGGGCCATCTACCGCTATGAGTCCTACGACGTCGACCCTCGCTATACTTAGCCAAACAAATGGCCTGAGATAAACGAAGATCACCCAACAGCAAACGTGACCATGACCAACCGTAATACAAGTGGGGGTCAATGCTATAGAACGTGAGGAAGTAGGAAGGCATATGTGGGACACGTGGCACAATTAATCGTGGAGCAGGGGGGCGTGCCATCAAGTGCCTACAAATACCCCAATGTGGGGAAAGGTATTTTTTGGGGCTTCTGAAAAACTCGAACTTATTGAATGCTCATATACTCTTTGTTTACTCCCTAAAACCGACTACTGATTCTCACGTCGGAGGTACAACGGGGGACAAAGTCCCGACCTCATTTTGCAGGTAACATTTGTTGATTTGAGCAACCGGAACACCCCACACGTCATCATTATCGTGGAGGTAAATTTTGTGATTATTTCAAATATGATTGATGGAGAATAAAACATTCGGAAATGATGAATAGATTTCTACCATTACGACTCTGGCGAATAAATTCATTCTAGTTGCATGACGTTTATAACCTGTTGCTTTTTTACGAATAATCTGTTGCTTTTTGAATTTTATAACCTATTGCTTTTTGAAGAATAAAACACTCAGAAATGATGAATAACATCTTGGTCTGGTTTTTAGGTTACTGTAAATTTTTCTTTGTTGAGAACCAGATTCAGCAATGGAGTTCAGGATTTTTATTTTATCCAGCAGTTTAATACTAGTAATTTTATCAAATATATAGGAATTTTCCTCATCAGAGTTCCCAATAGTATTTGGGTTGCTGTAAATGTGTTTGCTGTGATTCAGGGGTTGCAGGATTTGGGTTCTGTTAAGGAAAATTTCTGGTCCTATGTCTAGTCCTACTTTGAGCTAATGAAAATGAGTGTAATGTATTTGCTCCCGTTAGTTCCAATGATTTTCCTATAGTTTAATAGTAACCTCAACATTTAAATCTTGTTAGTTTTTTTTAAAACCTGATCAGCATTTAAGGGCCTGTTGTTGATAAAAAATGAGACTCCTTCCACGTAAGACAGCTCGAAAATCTGGTCACTTTTCCTCGTTGTGAAAGTGCCGAAATACAGGTTGATAGCTACTTGTTAACTGGACTGATTCTTTGATCTTCCCAGGCCTTGAGCTTTAAACAACAGAGCTTCAAAGAGCTCGAGATATATGGCAACTCTCTTCAAGAGAGCTCAGAAAATAATGATAAAAGACAAACACAGGGGAGTTTCCAGCTTTTTGGAATAAGTTTTTCTTGGCCCTTAACAGGAGTAATAATGTCCAAAGTATAATTTCAGTATAAATCCAGCCTCGTTCTTACTAATAATCTCCGAAGTATTGATATGTTAGGTTGGGTGGCACCTGAATACTTGGGAGGTTGTACTTTTGAAAGGAGTAAATTTTGCTATGTTTCGGTGAATATTTTACTTTTGTTTTCTTCTTATTACATTGGCAGAAAAACGTAGAAAACATAGCATATTTTGGATTTTTACTAAGTCTGAATACTTAAACGTTGTTAAACAATGGTCAAGATCCCTTTTTTTCCTTGATAGATAATGGCTTCTCGAACAAGAATTGGCAGGAAAAATAGAGTGCTTAGTACATTCTACGAGCCACCTTCAAACGTTTCCTTGTCAAAGGCATCATGCAAGGGTCCATTACCCCAGAACACTGTTAATATCTCTACCTCATTGTCTCAGACAATTAATGTCCAAGTTCCTACTCCATTAACTCAACCTCTTCAGGTTCCTGCCCCACTATCTCAGCCTTAGCCTCAACTTAATTCATCACAAGCAACCACATTGACCCATGAGACCATTCTCAATTCCAACAGTAATCATTTATCTTTATGTTTATGATATAAAATCATCCTAATGTATAGATTGAATTGATAGAATCTCATTTTTTGTTTATACATTCAATTGATATAAAATCATCCTAATGTCTATAGATTCCCATTCTTTGGAGAGGAAGGGACGTGGTCTTACAAAAGACAAGGGCACTGATGATATCGTCAGTGTAGCTAGAAAAACATCATTGGGGATTTCTAAAACAATGGGAAGAGCGATTGGAAATCAGCAAGCACGTTTAGCTAGTGAGTGTGGCTATGTCGTTCGATCATTTGCTCCACTCCGTTACAAAATATGGATCGACATACCCAATGAAGAGAAAAATAAATTATATGATCAAGTTTTGGTATGTCAAACAAATTAACGTTTTACAAAATTTTGTTGAATAGTTAATAGTTTCCCATATTTTAATAAATAATTTATTTATATATACACTTTTTCTTTTTTGGTAGGAAAAGTTCAAGCTCGATTTGACAGTTGAGCATGTCCATAAATGTGTGAACGATACTTTAGCGAGAAGATATCGTGATTATAGATGTAGACTCAAAGAGAAATATTTCAATGAAAAAACATTGGATGAGGGAATAAAGAATTGCCCCCCTTTTGTAACTCAAGTTGATTGGGAATGGCTATGTCAATATTGACCTACCCTTGAATTTCAGGTAATTTTTTTAAAAAAATAATATTTAAACTTGTAAATATGAGTAATCACATAATTTATATGCCATGTTAAAATAATTAATATAATGAAAAATAATAAATTATAATAAGGAGTTAATTATTTATTTTCTATATGAATTAAATGCAGACACTATCTACGTGTAATGTAGCAAGCCACAAATGCATTACATATAATTATCGTGGCGGATCAAAATCATTTGTTGCACGTTTTGAAGAAAATGTAATATTTTCTTTTGAATTTATAAATAAAAATATATTTATGTAACACGATACATATTACTTCAAACATAGATCAATAACTAAAGACAACGCACAAGGAGAAATAGAACTTTATTATGAGACTCATTATAATGAGAAGAAAGGCTGGGTAAACGATGAAGCGTGAACAAGATATGTAAGTATATTAACAATTTATTCATCTTTATTGAGATTATATATATATATATATATATATATATATTCAGTTATTAACATATATCTCTTCTTCTCTCTCTTTACTTATATATAGGAGATGATACTTCAGATTAAAGAGCAACCTGTTCCAGATGGATCTGATGCCCCCACTGAACTTGAGATTAAGCACAAGTTTTAGGAAAATCTAGAGGTTACATTAGAGGACTTGGACATGGTCAAAAACCTGCCTCAAACCACTAAGTTCATTTGACATTGGTTGATACTGAATCAATAGCCCTTCGAGAGCAAATACAAAAGTAGGAGCAAGAATTATTGGATATGCGTGCTAAGCTTTCTCAATTTGAGACACTAATGCATAAGTTCGTATCGAGTCAAGTTGACACGTCTCCACAACAATCTGAACCAGCATCAATAGTTTGGCATGTCATCGCCTATTGATATTATATGAATTATGATGTATTTAATTATTTGCTTTAATTGTGAGACAGATATTTTCCTTTATGGATTGGTTTCACCGAGTAGTCCTTTTTTGTATGTTATTATGTGATTGAAAGTTTAATCGTATAATGCATCGTTTTTAAATTTTTTGGGAGTAAACTTTTTTTAAAGATATTTTACTACCTTTTTCTTGGCGACGTTCTTTATTATTTGTCGCAACTTCTCACATTTCACGACAACTTTTTATGTCACCTTATATATTTTTTGGTACTTATTTTTTTCATGACAATTAATGGAAATACAGATCGAAAAACCAGCAGAAATTATGCACAGAAAGTTTAGATTTTTCTTACCGGATTTCCTCTTACCGTATTTGAGCTTATTACACTAAAATCCTGTATGAACCTGAACTTACCGTATTTTTGGCGACATTCTTTATCATTTGTCGCAACTTCTCACATTTCTCGACAATGTTTTATGTCGCCTTTTATTTTTTGGTACTTATTTTTTTCATCACAATCTTCGCGACACACTCTAAAAATGTGTCGCGTTAAGTCACTTATTGTGACAACGTTTTGTATGTCGCAAAAAATCTTATCGCGAAATCACGATTAGAATTTTTAGCAACAAATATTTATTATCGCGAAAACTAGACCCTATTGCATCAAAAGTTGACCTTAGCATCACAAGCATTTTGTTGCAAGAAATAAATGTTTGTCGCCATAAGTTTCCCACCAAAAATATTTTGGCTTTAGCGTCATTCTTTATTATTTGTAGCAATTTCTCACATTTCACCACAACTTTTTATGTCGCCAAAGGTTTTTTGGTAATTATTTTTCTCATCACAAACTTCGCGACAAACTAAAAAAATGTATCGTGTTCAGTCACTTATTGCAACAACTTTCTGTGTGTTGCAAAAAATCTTATCGCGAAATCACAATTCGAGTTTTCAGCAACAAATATTTTTTATCGCGAAAAGTAGATCCTATTGCATCACAAACATTTTGTTGGAAGAAATAAAGGTTTGTCACCCTAAGTTTCCCACCAAAAATATTTTGATGCCTTGCTTCACTCATATTTTTGGCGACATTTTTTATTATTTGTCGCAACTTCTCACATTTCACGATAACTTTTTATGTCGCCAAAGGTTTTTTGGTACTTATTTTTCTCATCACAAACTTCGCGACAAACTCAAAAAATGTGTCACGTTAAGTCACTTATTGCAACAACTTTTTGTATGTCACGAAAAATCTTGTCGCGAAATCACATTTTTGTTGTAATGATTATTGGTTGTTGGGCTAGATATATATATATATTTATTTGGGCTCAAGTTGTTGGTGGAATACAATTTTGTTTGAACTTGGATTTTATTGGGTCTAAGTTATTTGTGATTAATTTTATTATTGGGCTTGTTGGGCCTTCTTGGGTTTACTGCCTTGTATTTCTGCTTCGAAGTTATGGCTAAAAAGAAATTCATTGTTGCGTCGGATATGGTACCTGTGATGTCCAAAATCACGGGCCATAAACTTAATGGCTCGAATTATTTGGATTGGAGCAAGACGTTCGACTTTATCTACGAAGTATTGATAAGGATACTCATTTGACTGACGATCCTCCTAACGATGATTCAAAGCAGACATGGCTTAGAGATGATGGTCGCTTATTCTTGCAAATTTGAAATTCCATTGATGGTAAGGTAATTGGATTGATCAATCACTATGAGTTTGTCAAAGAATTGATGGATTATTTGGATTTCTTGTATTCTGGTAAATGGAACATTTCTCGTATGTTTGAGGTGTGCAAAGCGTTTTACCGCACAGTAAAACAAGATAAGTCCATTACTATTTTATGGAATTTAAGAAGACTGATGAAGAGAGCAAATGCCAACGAGCGCAAATGGCTGTCATGAGCTTTCTTTCTGGTCTTTCATCCGACTTTGAGACTGCTAAGTCACAAATTTTTTTGGTTCTGAGATCTCATCTTTATAAGAAGTATTTAGCCGAGTACTCCACACTGAAGGTACTCCATGTGTTCAGATCAGTGGTGCTTTGGTCAGTCAACATAATTATGAGCCTGGGAGATCAACCAATTAGAGTGGAAACAAAGGAGGAGGCTTGCAAGGGTTTGAAGCTCGAACAAAAGTTTCTGGAGGAATTGTGTGTTATTACTGTCACAAGCCAGGACATACGAAGCATGATTGTAGAAAGCTCTAGTACAAGAGTTAGAAAGCTCACTCGGCCCATGTTGCATCCACTAATGAGTCTTTTGAAAAATCAATTCTTATCTCTGCAGATGAATTTGCCAAGTTCTCAACGTATCAAGAATCATTAAAGTCTTCGTCTTCTGTCACCGCTAATGCTGATTCAGGTAAACCAAATACGTGTCTTATGTCCTCATCCTCCAAATGGGTCATCGATTCTGGTGCTACAGATCATATGACAAGTAATTCTGGTCTTTTTTCTACTTTTCAATCACACACTTCCGCTTTTACCGTTACTCTTGCTGATGGGTCACCATCTTGCGTTTGTAGGTCTGGCACAATTACTCCTACCCCTCTACTTCCTCTGTCATCTGTCTTGCATTTACCTAATTTATCATTTAATTTGATCTCTATAAGCCAACTGGCTTGCAATCTTAACTGTTGTATCTCATTTTTTCCCGATCATTGCTTATTTCAGGATCTTATGACGAAGAAGATTATTGATAAAGGACATGAGTCGGTGGCCTCTACATTCTTGACACACCAATACCTAAATTTGTTCCTTACTTTGGTGTAACATCTCCATTCGAGGCACATTGTAGGTTGGGTCATTCATCTCTTCCTTTGCTCAAGAAGCTTTGTCCACAGTTTAGTACGGTGTCTTCATTGGATTGTGAGTCGTGTCAGTTTGCAAAACATCATCGTCTTAGTTCAAGTCCAAGAGTCAATAAACATGCCAGTGTTCTTTTCGAATTAGTTTATTCTGATGTTTGGGGTCCTTGTCCTATTTTGTCTAAACCCGGATTTAAGTATTTTGTTACTTTTATGGATGATTATTCTCGTGTCACTTGGTTATATTTAATGAAAAGTCGTTCTGAGTTGTTTTCTTTTTTTTTTTTTTTTGTGCATTTTGTGCTGAGATTAAAACTCAATTTAATGTTTCAATCCGTACTTTACGAAGTGATAATACCAAGGAATATACATCCTCTTTATTTCAATTTTATTTGGTTCAGAATGGCATGCTTCATGAAACTTCTTGTGTTGATACTCCATCTCAAAATGGTGTGACAGAACTTAAGAACAGACACTTTCTTGAAATTGTACGAGCCCTATTATTTCAAATGAATGTTCCTAAACCCTTTTGGGTCGATGCAGTTTCTACAGCAAGTTTTCTAATTAATCGCATGCCCTCATTTGTTCTTCACGGTCAGGTCCCTTACAAAATCCTTTTTCCCAGTAAGACATTGTTTCCTATTGAACCTAGGATCTTTGGTAGCACTTGTTTTGTTCAAGATGTTCGTCTGCATGTAACCAAATTAGATCCCAAGTCTTTGAAGTGTATCTTCCTTGGTTATTCTCGTATTCAGAAAGGTTATCGATGTTATTGTCCTAATCTTAATAAATATCTTGTCTTAGTTGATGTTGCCTTCATGGAAGACACACCATATTTTCCGTCTTCTCCTCCTCCCACAAGTCAGGGGGAGGATGATGATTTGTTAGTCTACTCCATCACATCCTCTGCACCTATCTCGGAACCAGCTCCTATCAGACCTCCTATTAGTCAAGTTTACTCCAGGCGCAGCCCTCCGAAGTCCGAATTCATGTCCCGCACCTGCTCCTTTGTCATCAGATCCCATTCCGAATGATGATCTTCCTATTGCGTTACGTAAAGGTAAACGCCACTGTACTTATCCTATTTCTTCTTTTATTTTCTATAATTGTTTGTCGTCTTCCTCTTCTTCTTTTATTGCCCTCCTTAATTCTATCTCTATTCCTAAAAATGTTCATGAAGCCCTATCTCATCTTGGTTGGCATCATGCAATGATAGAGGAAATGAATGCTTTAGATGACAATGGTACTTGGGACTTAGTCATTTTACCTTTAGGGAAACAGGCTATAGGATGTAAGTAGGTATTCACGGTTAAGGTAAATTCGGATGGTTCAGTTGCTCGATTGAAAGCCCGTCTTATCGCTAAGGATATGCTCAAACATATGGAGTGGACTATTCTGACACGTTTTCACATGTTGCTAAATTGACATCTGTTTGGTTGTTTATTTCTATGGCAGCTACTCATCATTGGCCTTTGCATCAACTCGATATCAAGAATGTTTTTTTTTTCATGGTGATCTTTAGGATGAAGTGTTTATAGAGCAACCTCCTCGTTTTGTTGCTCAGGGGGAGTCTGGATGAGTTTGTCGTCTTCGAAAATCTCTGTATGGTTTGAAACAGAGTCCTCGTGCTTGGTTTGGGAAATTTAGTCACGCTGTCGAAGTGTTTGGTATGATGAAAAGCAAGTCCGACCATTCTGTGTTCTATAAACAATTGACAACTGATATCATTCTCTTAGTTGTATATGTGGATGACATTGTCATTACTGGAAGTGATACTATGAGAATCTCATCTCTTAAATCTTTCCTTCATACTCAATTTCACACAAAGGACTTAGGAATGCTTAATTATTTCTTGGGTGTTGAAGTCACAAGGAATAAAAAAGGGATCTTCTTATCTCAAAGAAAATATGTCCTTGACTTATTAGCTGAGACAAGTAAATTGGGGGAGAAGCCTTGTAGTACTCCAATAACTCCAAACTTGCACCTTACAGGAGATGGAGAACTAATTAAAGGTCCTGAGAGATATAGAAGATTGGTTGGAAACTTGAATTATCTTACGGTGACTCGTCCAGATATTGCATATTCTGTCAGTGTTGTTAGTCAGTTTATGTCATCTCCAACAGTTCATCATTGGGCAACGTTAGAACAAATTTTGTGCTACTTGAAAGGAGCACCCGGACGAGGATCTTGTATGCAAATCATGGGCACACTCGTATTGAATGTTTTTTAGTTGCAGATTGGGCAGGTTCCAAAGTGGATAGAAGATCCACATCAAGTTATTGTGTTTTTGTTGGAGGAAATTTGGTATCATGGAAGAGTAAGAAGCAGAATGTTGTGTCAAGATCGAGTACAGAGGCAGAATATAGGGCTATGGCACAATCCGTTTGTGAGATAATGTGGATATGTCAGCTGTTGACTAAAATAGGTCTTAAAATTTCAATACCAGCAAAATTGTGGTGTGATAATCAAGCTGCCCTTCACATTGCATCTAATCCCGTGTTTCATGAATGAACTAATCATATTGAAATTGATTGTCATTTTGTTTGCGAGAAAATTTAGCAAGGTTTGATTTCTATAGGGTATGTGAAAATTGGAGAACAATTATGGGATATCTTCACGAAAGCTTTGAATGGGGTTTGGGTTGATTATCTTTGTAACAAGTTGGGCATAATTAATATCTATGCTCAAACTTGAGGGGGAGTGTTACAGGTTGTAATACGTTATTTATAGCTAGCTAATTAGCTTTATTCTAGTTTCCTAATTTATATACTTTCCTACAATAGTTTTCTAGGTTTTGTATATATACGTGTATCATCCTTACCAATTTATAGAAGAAAGTATTCTCTTCTTACTTTGTTCACAAAAACAAAAAGGATCAACTAGGAAATCTAATTACCATATTAAAATCTTACTATGGAATTTGATCAATGTAAAAAATATCTTCTGAATTATGATTAATCTTTCATGCTTTGGTTTTATAGCACTGTTATATTTAAGAATTTGTGACAGTTATTGCATTGGAGCCTTCCCCCCTTCAATGAACACTTCAAAATCAAAAAGAGTATTTATATTTTCAGTCTTTATAACTCACCAAGAATTCCAAGCTCCATTAATCATGACCTTATTGGATTTTCTTGAAAATGTAGGCAGGGTAGATTCAATAATCCTTATGATGATCAAATTTGGAGAATGGATGGATACTTTTTGCACAAGGAATCCAAGAGCATGGTTTATCTTTAACCTAGCTTATGTTAGAGTAGTTGTTATTAGACTGTCTTGACATTTAGCATTGATACTTTTGTTGTTATTATTCCCATGTTCTTGATGTATTAAGTCTTAGCTTAAGTTATATTTTATAAGTTAAGCAAGTATGGTCTTGCAGGGAAATGAGTAAGCTGTCATATAAGTAATGTGATAGTAGGTAAGAATAGTTGTTGGATAAAGACTTTTGTGATGTAATAGAATGATGGCTATATAAGTTCTAGCCGTGTCTTGCACCATTTTTTTGAATGAAAAGGTGATGTTTTGTCTTTCTCTTTGAGTTCATATTGCAACAGTGGTATCAATGCGCCTTTGGCCTTAGAACTTGCAGCAAGAAAGATAGGCAAACACCAGAGAAAAAACCAGAAAGGAACCTTTACAAAACCTACCGTGTGACTTGTGAGTAAGGGTGATGGCTTCTAGTGGCTTTACAGCTCCTTTACCTTCAGTATTTATAGGAGAAAATTATGACTTCTGGTCTGCAAAGATGAAGGCATACCTGAAAGCTTACGACCTCTGGGAGATCACAGAAATCGGTGCTGAACCTCCTCCATTGAGAGCAAATCCTACTATTGCACAACTGAAGAAACATAGTAGGGAAGTTGCTAAGAAGTTTAAAGCTCTTTCCTACATCCAATCAGCTGTCTCAGATGCTATTTTCACTAGGATTATAACTAGTGAAATAGTTAAGGAAGCTTGGGACAGATTAAATGAGCGATTTCGAGGCAATGAGAGAACCAGATAGATGTACGTACTGAACCTGAGAAGGGAGTTTGAAACTCTGAAAATGAAGGATTCAGAATCTGTTAAAGAGTTTTCTGATAGGTTGCTGAAGGTAGTGAATCAAATCAGGTTGTTAATTGATGATTTGCCAGATAAAAGAGTAGTAGAGAAGGTCTTGATTAGCTTACCTGAAAAGTTTGAAGCTAAGATCTCCTCACTTGAAGATTCTAGGGATTTGTCTATTATTTTCTTATCTGAACTTGTTAATGCCCTTCAAGCCACAAAGCAGTGAAAATGAATAAGATAAGAGGAACAGGTTGATGGAGCCTTATTTGCTAAGGGAAAGCATAAAGCTCAAACGAGCTATGCTGTTAAGAAACCAACTAATGAGAAAAAAGAATCTGAGAACCAAAAACGAGCTGGTAAAGGAGGAAAATATCCACATTGTCCACATTGTAAGACGAAATGACATTCACCTAAATGGTGTTGGTTCAGGCTACGAGTACAATACAGGGCTTGTAAGCAATTTGGTCACATTGAAAAGGTCTGTAACAATCAGAAGGAAAAGCAAGAACCACAACAATCTCAGGCAGTAGAGATTCACCAGCAAGAAGGACACTTGTTTATAGCATTGAACCTGAAAGTCTGCAGCAGTGATGAAGCTTGGCTGTTGGACAGTGGGTGCACTCATCATATGACTTCCAATCCCAGCATCTTTGTTGAGTTAAATGATGTATACAGATCAAGAGTTAAAGTTGGGAATGTAGAGTTTGTTGAGGTTAAAGGTGTTGGTAAAATCTCTGTGCAAACTTCTACAGGTACAAAGTATATTTCTAATGTTTTATATGATCCAACTATTGATCAAAACTTGATTAGTGTTGGTCAACTGATTGAGAAAGATTATACACTGGTATTTAAAGACAAGGGATGCACTATATTTGATTTACAAAATTAGGAAGTAATGACTACTGGCATGAGAAATAAGAGCTTTCCTTTAGAGTGGAAAAATGTAGGTGATTAGGCACTTGAATGCACTGTTATTGAGTCTTCTTTATGGAACAAAAGGTTTGCACATGCTAATTATACTTTGCTCAAACAAATGCATGAATTGGGGTTAGCTGAAAACATTCCTGAAATCAGCCATGATAATTGTATGTGTGTATGCCAACTTGGAAAACAAACTAGGATGTTATTCCCTAAAAATTGAGTAAAAAGGGCTACAAAAAGACTTTGAGCTGATATATTCAGATGTCTGTGGACCAATGTGGACATCAACATTGAATGGAAGCATGTATTTTGTTCTCTTCATTGATGATATGTCAAGAATGTGCTCACTATACTTCTTGAAAATGATATCAGAGGTAGCAAGTGTGTTTCAGAAGTTCAAAAGCTTGGTGGAAAATGAATGTGACAGGAAAATCAAAATCATTAGATCAGACAATAGAACGGAGTACTACTGCAACCAATTTGACATATTTTGTGAAGAAATGGGGAAAAAGCATCAGCTAACTGTTCCCTACTCTCCATAGCAGAATGGTGTATGTGAAAGAAAGAATAGGAAGGATACGGAGATGGCTAGATACTTGATGATTGAGAAAAAAGTCCCAAGGGAGTTCTTGGCAGAAGCTGTGAATACTGTAGTGTATTTGCTCGACAGATTTCTTATAAAATCATTGGATAAAACGACTCATTTTGAGGCATGGTATGAAACAAAGCTTGATGTCTGTAATTTGAAAGTGTTTGGGAGCACCTGTTACACTCACATACCTGAAGTGCAGAGAGATAAGTTGGGCCAAAAAGTTGAGGTTGGAGTTTTAGTCAGTTAATGTAGCAATGCCAAAGGCTATAGAGTCTTCAATCCTCAAAGCAAGAAAATAATTTCTAGCAGGGATATTAAAGTGGATGAAGAAGCCTCATGGAACTAGGAATCAACTGGAATCAATAAACTTGAAATTCTAAAGGCAAATCCTTAGACAAGTGATGCTGATGTTGATGAAGAAGAGGCAATGTCAGATAGTGAATCTGATTCTGAGAATGTTGTTCTAAAAACAAAGCCACTTCTAGACATATATGCTAAATGCAATTCAGCTACTTTGGAACCTTCAAACTTTGCTGAGGCTGCAAACTCAAAAGAATGGATGGCTGCAATGAAGAATAAGTTAAACATGATTGAGAATAATGGAACTTGGTTACTGGTTGACAGACCAAAAGATAAACGTGTAATTGCAGTGAAATGGGTGTATAAATCGAAGCAGAATCCAGATGGCTCAGTGAATAAACTCAAGGCTAGGTTGGTAGTGATGGGACATGCTCAACAATTTGGTACAGACTTCAATAATATGTTTGCACCAGTAGCATTGTATGAAGCCATCAGATTGCTATTTTCCATATCAGTTCATAGAGGCTGGATGATATACTAATTAGATGTCAAGTTAGCATTTCTGAATAGACACTTGGAGGAAGAGATATTCATTGAACAGCTTGAAGGTTTCCAAGTTACTGAGAAAAAGGAGAAGGTATATCTGCTGAAAAAGGCATCGTATGGTTTAAAACAGGCTCCAAGAGCCTAGTATAGCAAAATTGATGAACATCTGAGCAGACTTGGGTTTTTAAGAAGTATGAATGAGAAAACCTTGTACATGAAGGATGAGATAATGAAGGAGAAGAAAGAGATGATCATCATCTCATTATATGTTAATGATCTTTTAATTACTGGTAGCAGTTGTACATTGATTGAGCAAGCAAAAGATGAATTGAAAAAGGAATTTGTGATGACAGACTTGGGAAAAATGCAATATTTTCTTGGCATGGAAATACATTAAACTCAGAATGGTATATTTGTGTGTCAAAAGAAATATATTAGAGAAATGTTGAAGAAGTTTAGCACGTAGAATTACAAGCCAGTAAGTACCCCATTGGTTATGAATTTGAAACTGATAAAGGATGATGGAACCAAGAGGATAGATGAGAAAGTGTATAGAAGTATAGTTGGATGCTTACTATACTTGAGTTCTACTAGACCTGATATTACATTTGTGGCCAACATCTTATCCAGATATAGGCAAGCATTTCTAGGCTGCAAAGAGGGTGCTGAGGTATGTAAAAGGAACAGAGGAGCTGGGAATTTGGTTCATGAAATCAGAAATGCTGCTTCTAACTAGATTTACAGATAGCGACTGGGCTTGTTCAATTGACGACATGAAAAGTACCTCAGGCTATATGTTTTATGTTGGTTCGAGTATAGACAAGAGGAAGCCACAAATCAAGCTATTTAGCTAAGGAAAGTGTTGGAGGATTTGAAGCATAAACAGGAGGAAGCCACAACCATCTTTTGTGACAATCAGTCAGCTGTGGCAATGGTGAAAAACCCGGTGTTTCATGGAAGAACAAAGCACATAAAGATTAAGTATCATTCAATAAGAGAAACTCAAGAAAGGAAGGAAATGGAGCTGATGCATTGCAACGCTGAGGACCAATATGTTGATATCTTTACTAAGTCATTGTCCAAAGGAAGATTTGAAACATTGAGGAGATACCTTGGTGTTTCCCACAAAAGTCTCAAGGAGGAGTATTGACATTTAGCATTTGTTGTTATTATTCCTATGTTATTGATGTATTAAGTCTTAGCTTAAGTTATATTTTATAAGTTAAGCAAGTATGGTCATATTTTATAAGTTAAGCTGTCATATAAGCAAAGTAGTAGTAGGGAAGAGTAGTTGTTGGATAAAGTCTTTTGTGATGTAATATAATGATGGCTATATAGGTTCCAGCTGTGTCTTGCAACATTTTTTGAATGAAAAAGTGATGCTTTTTCTTCCTCTTTGAGTTCGTATTGCAACACACTGTTGGAGATTGTTTGTATGCTCGACTAGCTTTAACGTCTCTGTATGGATTTAAGCATCCAACATGGAGTCCTGACTCATGTCTTCCATGCGATTTCTACAGAAAGCTTGTTTAATATACATTATTATCCTTGGTAAGCCTTTATTCTTGAAAATAAGTTGCAACTTGTTGCATTTTCGATTAAAAGTTCTAAATACTAAAACATGCTGCACTTGTTCTATTTCGCTTAACTATATGCCTAAATGATCAAACTCATCCTTGATCTCCTTCGATGGCCTAACAAAAAACCAGTCGAGCATATACATCATAGACGGGTCTTTCAAGCTCAAGAATTTGGAACCGTTGATGCTCACAGTCAGTAAACATCAGCACGGCCGCCCGTTTCGCATTTGGAAGAGAAATACTACTATCAGGTTTGATAATCAACATAAACTTCATAATCATAATCATTATGAAAGGACCATATTGATCCCTAGTGGTGTTTATACGACTTTAGTTATTGCTATTTCCCATTCCAGAACATTTGCTTGCTGTGCCACCAACTATACTAATATCTGAAAGGAAGTCTTTCCCTTTAATGGCAATCCCACTAATTCTAGGTCGCAAAAGAAATATTCAGTGAAGCTCCACAACAAGTACAAGCCATTGACAATGGCACATGCAAATTATTCGGAGTTAATATACTCAGAAACCACCGCAATAGGAGGGCAAATGCATAATTTACCAGGTTATTCTCACACTAAGAATTGTGCTTATGCGAAAGGTAAAGACATTATTTCATAAGATAGAAATAGTGGTGCTGGTCAGATGAAAATAGGCTTTAATATAACTTCGACTCAATTATTAACAACTAAACTTCATACACATATCTACCATTTGCAATTTGACCCCACTACCAAAATTCTAGTGCAACACCTGCTACTCACGGGACAAAAATAGTATTTATTAATGCGTGAATAAGAACTTACTATAAATGAATAAATAAAGTGATAATATAAATTCTTTAGACGAAGAAGTAGCACTTGTTAAATAAATAAAAGAGTAATGTAATTATGATTGTGCAATACAAAGAAATAAGGTTGAAAAGTATGAGACAACATTCTTTCTAAATTCATCACGTGCAACCTGTGTGCTTGTAACTAGTAGATTGAAATTCTACGCACTTAAGGTAAGTTATAATAAGTTTCCATTATGGACCTACGAAAGTTGCCTATTGAACTATTGAATTTTCCTTCTCAGCTTCTCCATGGTTAAAACGTCCTCACGAGCTAGTAAACCCAACTGCATGACCATCACAAAGGCCAGTGGCTTCATCTGGAAGTAAGAATAAGGATTCCAAGTACAAAAATAGAAGGGAATTGAACATAAGGGTTCAAAATCATAGAGGACGTCTGAGGACACACTAAATTGCAGGGAGAGCATGAAGGCGTGTGAAGGTTCAGAAGCTGAGGCTGAGCTTAGCTACGAATTTCTCAACTTCAAATACATGAAATAAATGTACCAGAGATCTATGCTGCGTTTCTCATGAATCTTATCGTGAAAATTAATAAATACTTTTTGTCACTGAGTTGTTTATTGATGCCACCCTAGCTTATGCATTGTGCTTTCCAACTTTGAACTCATTGTCATCTATTTATTGGCTGCTAAGAAATTTCATTAGAGGAGCTTCTTTGATATGTGCAATGAGGATATCTTGCTTGGACTCAATAGTGGGTATTCAATAAGGGTACATATTTAGGAGGCAGATAATTTTTTTCTTAAAAAGTAGGATATTGAGATATGAAGACACTGACGTCCGTGGATATTATAAACTTAAATTACTTTAGAAATTATGTACCTATAATTTTAGATATACATTTTGGGTTACCATATTATATATAATTAACCATAAATCTTTCGAGGAACTCAAAATTTCATAATCTCTCAAAACATAGTATGTAGGGTTTCAAGAATGATTTGATTTTTTGTTTTCTTTATTGAAAATGTCTTGAGACATGAAATTGTTTTCTCTTGCTTTGAGGTAAAAAATGGAGCACTGAAATAAGGAGAAACTAGATCAAGGAATGTCTAAAGACATTGCAATAACAGTTATTGTAAGTTATTGATTATTATTGTTTATCTCAATACCTCTAATGTTGACGTCTTTTCCATACAAGCTTTCAAAAATAAATGAACAACACTAGGCCCTGTTTCACACTCATTCTCATTTTTTTTTCTCTTTTCTCATTTCAACCACACATTCTTCAAATAAAATAATATTACACACAAATCTAAAACTTTTCATTACTTTTCAACCACACATTCTTCCATCAATTACTAATCCAAAATTCATTTCTCCCAAAATGAGTGTCAAACACAAGCTAAAATTGTTACTGAATATTTAAAAACTGTTACCAAACTTTGTGATGTTCCCTAAAAGAGAATGATGGAAAAGGAAATACCAAATTTGGTGTAGCCTGTGTATATTCTGAAGTCCTTATATGAACTTGATGTAACGAGTTACTTATTTAGTTGACTTTAAACACATATGACGAATAAAGGCTGGGTTATTCCGTAAAATTTCAATATTGGGCTCCTAAGTAATGGCGCCCTTGGGACTTTCTCTCTTGGCCATATGGTTCATCCAAGGGATAGACCAAGTTTCAAGAAATAGTGAATAATTTTATCAATACAGAAATGTATAAATCTCTAGCAATTCCAATTATGATCATATTCATCACTATAGGAATTGTGTTCAAGCTCCCTTTACTCCTACGTATCTAGGGTCCCTTGAATAATGTGATATCTTACATTGTGTAAATCCTTGACCCTTCTCCCTCTTATTAACACTAAAGAATGTTCAAATGGCCACTACCAGGTATACAAGAAGTGATTTCAAACATTGAGAATTATAAACCTTAATTTGATTCCGTCGAGAGCAATCAATTCGGAAAAAGAAAAATAAACTCTTGAGAACACGCAAGATTTATAGAGATTCGCCTCAATACGAGACTAAATATTCTCCCGTCATTACACTAATTCACTATGATGAAAAAAGATTTATAAGAGAAAATTGCACACCTATTTTCTCTAACCGTTCTATCTCTCTTTTTATGATAATATTTTTAACGGATTCCAATTCTTTAATAAATTTTTACAAGAATACAAACAGACCTTAATGAAATTTTGTTTGGGGAGTCAATCTACTCATCTAAGTGCCAATAATTAAGATCAATGATAATAAGGTTCCACAACTTAACAATCTCCCACTTGGCCACTTGGAGAGTAATTCACCATTAATAACTCATCTGCACCGGCAATAACTCCTCATTCTTCAAAAGAGAAGTCCAACTGAAGTTGCACAAAACTTTAGTTTCTCAATCGAAATAGTCTTCATTGACATGATTGTTGGATTCGACTCCCCTAAATCTTCTCAAGTGTTAAGATTCCATCCTCCAAAGTCGATACGATGATTAGATATTGGACCTGTATATGCTGTGTTCTTACGTGATAAAGATGATTATTTGCTAAGTGAATAATGCCCTGAATGTCACAATACAACACAATCTTTCCATACTCGCGAACCAATTTTTCCAAAAAGAACTACAACCATTTCATCTATTTGCTACCTTCAATTATATTAACATACACAGCTTTAGTAGTGGAAAGATCAACTATCATTGTAATTTAGATACCCAACTAACTGATGTACCACCTGAACTCTATACATATCCAGTAGTACTCTACTTACCATCAATATCTCTTGCGCTGGTCTACAAAGCCCTATAATCCCAAACCCGATTTTATAAAGCACAAGGTTGAATTTGAAGTACTTCTCAAGCATCTTAGAATACACTTTACAGTTGCCAATGCTGTTTGTGTGGATTGCTATATATATTTACTCACAATTCCTATTGCATATGCTATGTTTAGTTTTGTACACAACATGGCATACAAAAGATTACTAATAGCATATGCAGAAGATACCTTGGCCATGTAGGCTAACTCGTGCTCTGTATAGGGTAACTGCTCATTTGATAGGTTGAAGTGACTAGACAAAAGAGTATTAACTGATTTTGCATCATTCATCCTAAACCTACTTAGTACCTTATTCGCATACTCTTCCTGTGATGATTTCAAGATGTCATTGTCCTTAGTATTTCTCATCCCAAGGATTTATTTTGTAACACTCAAGTCCTTCATTGCAAATTCATTAGATAACTCATTTTTCAACTTATCTATTTCTTGCTGGCAAGCACTTGCAATCAACATGTCTTCAACATATATCAACAAGATAATATAGTAGTTAACAAGGTTCTTTACATAACAATAATCCCTTGACACATTGTGAAGCAATTACTCATAAAACTATCAAATTTCTTGTATTATTGTCCCGGAGTTTTTTTAAGACCAGTTGCACACCATTTTTTCCTTTTTCTGTACTTCAAAACCTTGTGGCTACATCATGTAAATTTCTTCCTCCAAATCACCATGAAGAAAAACTATGTTGACATCCAACTGCTCTATATATAAGTCGTCCTTTACTGCTAATCAAATACTGCTCTAATTGTTGTTAATTTCACTACAAGAGAGAAAATCCCAATGTAGTCAATGTTGAAATCCCTTTACAACTAGCCTTGCTATATATCACTTGCTCCTGTCACATTTTTTTAACTATAAATCCATTTATTCGGCAAAGCCTTCTTCCCTTTTGGTAATTATGTCCATTATCATGTCTAATTGGACAATAATGATTCCATCTCATCCCTTACGACTAACTCCCACTTGATTAATTTATCAGCTAGTATAGCTTCATTAAAACTTTCTGGTTCACCTCTATGACTCAATAGAATAAAATGCAATGTTGGAGAATATCTATGTGGAGGTCTAATAGTTGTGCTGGATCTTCTAGGTTGAATTATAGGGGTATTTTGATATACTTCTGGGGCTATATTTTCTTGATTTTCACTATTAGCACTCTCCAACTCAATCACTAGAATATTTTTCAATGGCCTTACCCCATGTTTCTTAACTTGAGGACTCGAGTCTTTAGGGTTTGTTCCCAACTTGTCCTTATCCAAGACACTTTCATTGAAGATCACATCCTTGTTCCTAATAACCTTTCAAGTTTGATCATCCCAGAAATGATAACCAAACTCATTATCACCATACCCAATAAAAAATACTTTTTGATTTAGCATCAATCTTGCTTCTTGCAGTAGAATCAATTTGAATGCATGAAACACAACTAAAAGCATTCAACTCTGAAGGTTTTACTTCTTTAATTCTCCAAACCACTTCTGGTATTCTGTATTTCAATAGTGTTGAAGGATCTCTATTGATCACGTAAGTTGTACTACTAACAGCTTTAGCGCCCACAACATCTTTAGCAACCTAACATGTAATCTCATGCTTCTAGGACACTTATTTAAAGTCCTATTTAACATCTTTAAAGTCCTATTTATCGTTGATGTGTTCTTGGAATGGTCTTCTTCGCTTTTATTCCATTATGAGCACAGTACTTCTTGAAATCATTATTTGTATACTCTCTCCCATTATGTGATTCTTCTCCCTCAAATGTGTTTCATTTTCAACCATCATTTTCCATCTATTGAAGGCATAAACAATATCAAATTTATTCTTTAGAAAATGGACTCATACCTTTCTGCTTGAGTCATCAATAAATGTCACATAATAATTGGAACCTCCAACGGAGTAACCGTTGAAGGTCTCCATACATCCGTATGAATCAAGTCCAATTTTTTAGCTTTTGGCTCCCTTCCGATTTCAGAGAAACTAACCATTTTTGCTTTCTGAAAACATAGCCTTCACACAAACTATGTTCAGTAGATTTTAACCCCGATAGCTTTTCTTTAGCCTAAAGCTCATTCATTCCATTCTCACTCATGTATCCTAGCCTACAATGTTACAAATTATAACTAACAGCTGAATCAGCAACCACAACCATGTCTCTACAATTGGAAGTGATGTAAAGAGTTCCACATTTACTTCTTCCAAAAACAGCCATGTCTCCCTTAGTAACTTTTCAAGCACCAGCACGAACGTAATTTTATGACCTTCATCATCAAGTTGTCCAACTGAGATCAGATTACTCATCAGTTTAGGTACATGCTTCACCTTATGAATTTTCCATATAGACTCGTTCGGCATCCTCAAACTGACATCTCAAATATCAGCAATATCCATAGGTTTTCCATCAACAAGATATTGTAACAACAAAAAATAAATTTTCATCTATTTCATATTGACATGTTTTGTTAATTTTGAGATATCGAGGGATTAATTTAAAAGTAAGTTTTCATGTCAATATTTTAGTTATTCGGCCAAATAATAAAGTATTCATTTAGCGAGAAATTTCATATCATATTAGGCTTGTTTCGAAGCTCATATTAAACGGAGAGTTTTGGACTTGAGAAAAAGTTATTTCGAATAAGTTAAGCCTAAGTTATTGTACTTCAAAAGAAGTCTTATCAAGGTTACTAAAGCATTTGACTAGTTTTAGCAGCCACCGTGAGTCACAGGAAATTGAAATTTGACCTTTTGATTTTGGATTAGGTTGAAAGCTTTCAGGATTTGTTTTAATTGATTTTCATTGGAATGAGTTATAACCAATTCAATCATTTTTTAGCAATTCACATGTGGGTTTCAAAAATTGACTAGGAAACCATTTGTTATTTAAAATCCTTCCTTGTCTCATCTTTGAGAGTTACATGGCTAAAGGCTCCTAATTACTCATTAATTCCTATTGATGATAGATATCCAATAAATAGACTGACTCCCTGGTGTCATTGTGTCTATCATCCAATTGAGACCCAAGATCTTTATCTAACTTCTGAAAAAGTTTACACAAATTGAAGGGAACCCTACTTCATTTCAGCACTGGTTTTCACCCTCAGATGATGGCTAATCTGTGCATACAGTTCAAACACTAGAAGATATGCTATGTGCATGTGTATTAGAATTTTAGGGAAGCGCGGATAAATACATGCCCCTAATCGAATTCTCGTACAACAATAGCTACCATATATTTATTGGAATGCCACCCTTCGAAGCATTGTATGGGATGCAGGAAGTCAAAAATGGAGTAGAACATAAAAAATGACACTTAATAGCAGCCCAAAGTCACCAAAAGAGTTGCACAGATTTACTAAGACGACGTAGGCGACAAAATATTCATCTGAATCTTACCAATCAAATGAATGATGAGATTTGGAAAGAAAGAAAAACTGACGCCTAGATACATTGGACCAAACAAGATCATGAAGAGAGTGAGGAAAGTCTCTTATGAATTAAAATTACCATCCAACCTAGAAAGAATGCATAACTTTTTTCACATATCAAATTTAAGGAAATACTTACCTGACCCACCCATTTTATAAATGAAGCTCCAACTAATTGCAACCAAATCTCACTATAGAAGAACGTTCCATTAAAATTTTAGCCCGTGATACCAAACAATTGCAGAATAAAGAAATTCCTATAGTAAAGGTATTATGGAGAAGCGAGGCTATTAAGGATGCCACCTGGAAAAGAGAAGCCGAAATGAGGAGAAAATATCCCAACTTATTCAACTAAATATTGAGGACGAAATTTTTATGAGGGTTGATTGCACACCTTTCCCTTTCACATTCAAAAGTAAAAACAGAAGTCTGTATAGTGGTCACTTGAAATTAAGGTAAAGAATAAGATGATGATGATGATGATGATGATGATAAATTACAATAATAAATAAAATATTGCTTGGTATGCACATTCCAAGTACACACATGGTATGCACCAAGCACATACCAACTGTGCACAAGGTATGCACCAAGTGCAAACATGTAGTAACTTTTTTTCCATTTATTTAGTTTTGGTTAAAATCTAAACTATGAAATAAATATTTCAAATTTACAGGGATCCAATTACACGATTATCGGGTGCGTTCCATTGAAGATTCTAATGTTGATATTTTGTTTTCATGAATATCTATATCTCCATGAATCTCCCAAATTTCTTACTGAAGTTTATTTTAAATGAAATTATGTTCATGTTATATATTTAAAGTTAACTTTTTGTTACAGTAAATGTCTTATAACGAATGAATTGTTGGCTGTTGGCATGCCAATGAAACGACATGATAAGGACAGCACACTCACGATCATGATAATGACATGAAAATGATCACACACTCATGATCATGTTGAGAGTTATTGAAGTTATCGGAATCGATCATGATGCTCATGTTACAAGTTATTGAATGATCTGGATGTGGCACCTAGGCACTGCCTTTGTGTAAATTTACTTCATTTTCATGCTTATTCGTCCTCTTTCTTTGCCTCCGTAGCATATGTCCAAGTCCTTGTACCCCGTGACTCATGTCATCATAACTCTTTGGTTCTTACATTAGCACCTTTTCCACCAATTCAGCTAACCTAAAAATAATACAACACGAGAACATAAATCAAAGCGCTCTAAAACTCTCATAATCAAATGAAATATTAAGTTTCATGAGTGAAACATACTCATCAGTAATCACTTAAAAAAATTCTATAAAAGTCTTCAAAAGTCCAAATTGAATGCACCCCGTTAACACTACAACAAAAAGAGTCATTCGCAACATTAAAAAGGCAACATTTGTTGATAAATGTTGCTAAAAGGGTCTTTTGGCAACATTTTAGTAAGTGAATGTTGCCATTGGTTAGTATAAATGACTTTTGGCAACGTTTTTTAGAAAAATGTTACAATAGACCCCTTTTCGCAACGTTTGTTGAGTGTTGCGAAAGGTCTCACTTTTCGCAACGTTTGGCAAGCGTTGCGAAAAGTGAGACTTTTCGCAACGTTTGAGAAAACGTTGCTAAAGGTCTACTTTTCGCAACGTTTTCGCAAACGTTGCGAAAAGTCTCAATATGTCTTTTTGGTACACGTTGCTAATAATTTTTTTTCTAATATACGTTACCAAAAGAAAACCAATCTGCAGCCCAGCCCACCACTTCGAATCCGCCGGTCTCCACTCTCATCTCTCATCTCTCCCTTCTCCCACTCCCACTTCCCCAGTCTCCCCATCTCCACTCTCATCTCTCCCTTCTCCCACTCCCCCAGTCTCCCCGTCTCCCGGCAGCAGAATCGGCCCAGCCGTGAGTCACACCGGCGAGGAACGGACACCCTATCTCCCGCTCCACGTCTGCCTTTCCTCTCTCGACTCACGGTCTCTCCCACACCTCACACAGTCACACCGCAGACCCGTTTCGAGCTCCGCCCAACTCCAGTCTCCAAGTACAACTTCCAAGCTCCACTGCAGCACTGCTCCGACGTAAGTAGGTAATTTTGTGTCCTCCTTTTGAGGAATCCCACAAATTTCCTCCATTTTTATCTCTAATGATGTTGTAAAATCAACAAAATATCGCAGACTTTTGCTCGGTGCTTCTTCTCTACGGTTGATTTGTTGAATTTCATTGTGTATTTTTTTTGCCCTTTCAGATCCCTGTTCGAATTCACTCGGCATCGCATCGCTGTTCTTTCTTTGGTATGACATGTTGGTTTTCGTTAGGTTTTGCAATTGATTTTATGGGTTCTGAATTTTCGTTTAAGAGTGAAGATTTTGTTTCCTCATTTGATTAATTCAGTTCCTAGGTAGATGACTTGAGGGTTAATGTTTAGGTTAGTGAAATTTTCCTGTCATTACTCATGGTCTCTTCAGTTTCACTGTTCGTGATAGAAAAGGATTGTTCTAGGTGATAAATAATTTACAAGATTTTTAGCTTATTTTTGTTCTCAACTTGGCCGGTAGTCCAATCTGCTCCTCAAATACTTGTGATTGGAAAAGTGAGACTCTAAATCCCCAGTAACCTTTCCTATTAGTCTATGCATCTATCTCTGATAATTGCTGCTGCCAACTCAGTGAGAAAAAGTATCAATGTGAGACTTGTGAGAAAGTATTCAAATCATCTCAAGGATTGTGCGTCAATGAATTAATTGCAGTATTTGTGCAAAGAATAGCACCACGTAGATTCTCATAGCATATATATTCTGGTTCATATGACTTCTCTCTCTTATTCTAGTTAATGTTACTTTAGGTTGCTGATTTCTTCACCCATCCTTGCTTAGTTATCTAAGGCTTTTTAAAAATAAATATCTATCAAATTTGCTGATTAAAAAATCTAGCATTTACCATTTCATTAACCCTTTATGACCATGCATATATAACTGCAAAATAGACATTCTAAATATGTATTCCTATTGTTCTCACATAATTCAACTATGTGTGTAAATATCGCTTATTTTCTCAAAGCCATGCAAAATTGTACAGTGAAGTGCCATTGTAGTAAACAATTGGTCTAGTGTTGGAATATTTTTTGGTACAATGATATCTGATTACCTGTAGAAGACAATGGATTTACCTAAAGGTGCAACTTTTAAACAGTTAAAAATATAATTTTCCAACTTCTATGCTGCATTTCATTGCTTCCCCTTGTGCTTAAGCCTCTTGAATTTTCTTGCCGCAAGAGGGTCAATGAGAGTCTTTCTTTTAATAGTTGCAGCCTGTTGTTAGGGTCTTCGTTCCTTCTTTTAGAAGTATTAAACGTAGTATCAATTTCCTTTGCTTTTATGCTATATGCAGTGCTGTTGTTTTACAAAATGATCATTCGAGCATTCATATTAATGCTGTTATTGATCCCTTGAGTGCTTCTGGGCAAAAGTTATCTTCTCTTCTTCAAACTTAGCTAGTACTGCTACTACTACTAAACTAATATTATAAACTAAGCAACACAATAATAATTTCTCCCTTCATTTTTAACTCAAAACTTTTTGTTTAATTTTTAATCGCACGTTCTCCATCAATCAACTATTATAAAACATTTGTGATTTTAATCGCACGTTGTCCATCCATCAATCTACTTATAATCTTGTTTGTACATACGGTGAAGGAAAGGAGAGGAAAAGTAAAAGAGTAGGGAAGTAAAAGACAAAACAAAAAGCACTTGGAGACAGTTATATAGCGAAAAAAAGTTGAGAAATTCCTTTCCATTGCCTCACCGCACACACTATTTTATACTGAAGTGAAATATATATTTTTATATATCTCTGACTAGGATTTTACTTCCGTTTTCTTTTTTTTTTAATCGGGTTTTCTCGCCGTTGATTTTTTCGCTCTAAACTCCGGTCCCTTTCTCAGCTCTGATCTTGAGAGTTTAGACTTTTTGTATTTTTTCCTAGTCTCGATCCAATTGTAATGTATATAGATATATACATGTATATATAGAGAGATTAGAAAATAGAGAGATTTTGAGTAGACACTGAGAAGCTGCTGCTGCGATACCTCATTCTTTCCTTTTGCCTATTATATACTTCTACTTTTATGTAATATATCTTTTTCTTGTTCAGTGTTGAATAGTATCTTTACATACAATGGACAAAGAGTGGCTACACTTATCCAGGTTATCATCTAAAATTAAATATTGCAGATCTAGATATCAATCGAACAAGATGTAACGTATAATGATCATAAAATTTAACTTGTAGATTTTCAGAACAATATAGAGATGGAGCCCAAAAGTTTGTTGAACGAGCTCGTGAAAGTTGCAATTCAGAAATGATAGTATGCCCTTGTGTTAGGTGTAGAAATCTAATGCATCACCATTATGATACAGTCTATGAACATTTGATTATTAAGGGTATGGATCCTACATACAGTGTTTGGATATTTCATGGAGAACAAGCAAGTGGATCAAAGTTGCTCAACGTAGAAAATCTCGAGTCACATAGGATGTTTAAGGACTTCTATACACAACATGATGTAGATCCTGAAAACCCTCCTGATGGAAGAGCGGAAGAGATTGAAAGTTTAGTTGAGCATGCTAAAACGCCTTTATATCCTGGTTGTAGGGCGTTCACGACGATGTCAGCTTCAGTTGCTATGTTTAAGCTTAAAGCTTCACATGGTTTATCTGACACTGGTTTTGATGAACTCATAAATCTTGTTGGAGACATGTTGCCAGAGAATAATACACTTCCAAACTCATTTTATGAGATGAAAAAACTTGTCAATACATTTGATCTTGGCTATGAGAAGATACATGCTTGCGTGAATGATTGTTGTCTATATAGGAATGAGCTTGAAAAAGTTGAGTTATGCCCAAAATGTGGTTGTTCAAGATGGAAAGTTAACCAACGGACTAAAAAAATTCAGAAAAAAACTCCAGCAAAAGTGTTGCGTTATTTTCCTATAATACCAAGACTTAAGAGGATGTTCGGAATAGAAGAGATGGCAACACAACTGAGATGGCACTCAAGTAATAAAAGTTCAGACGGTAAAATTAGGCATCCAGTTGATTCATTGAGTTGGGAAATGATTAACAGAAGGTGGCCACATTTTGCATTAGATCCTCGAAATATTAGACTAGGTCTTGCTACTGATGGGTTTAATCCTTTCAAAGATCTTAGTTCTAAATATAGTTGTTGGCCAGTAATTTTAACTATATATAACTTGCCTCCCTCATTATGCATGTCAAAGGAAAGCTTGATGCTGAGTTTATTGATTCCGGGACCAAAGCAACCAGGTAATGACATAGATGTTTATTTGGCACCACTTGTAGACGACTTAATGTTGTTATGGAGGGATGGAGTTGAGATGTATGATGCAGTCACAAAGTCTACATTCAATTTAAAAGCTATTTTGATGTGGACAATACATGATTTTCCTGCATATGGAAACATATCTGGATGGCCTGTCAAGGGGAAAATTGCATGCCCTATTTGTCGTGAAGACACATGTTCACTATGGTTGAAGCATGGTAGGAAGTTTGCGTACATGGGACATAGAAGATTTCTCGCTTTTAATCATCCATTTCGCATGAAAAGAAGTTGGTTCAATGGACATATTGAAACTGGTATTAAGCCGAAGATAAAAAATGGTGAAGAAGATTCTGTTGAAGTTGAGAAAATTACAAATGATTGGGGAAAAAATGGTAAGCGAAAGAGGAAGAAGAATACAACTCAATCTAATGTAACGTGGAAGAAGAAGTCTATATTTTACGATCTACCATATTGGAAGGTAACTATTGTAATATTTAAATACTTCTACTTCCTATAATACCAAAACTAAAATTGATGTTTGATTTGCAGACTTTACTTGTACGTCATAATTTGGATGTGATGCATGTGGAAAAGAATATATGTGACAGTATCATTAATACACTTTTGGATGTCAAAGGAAAATCCAAAGATGACATTAACTCTCGCAAGGACTTGGAAGCTATGAACATTAGGCATGATTTACATCTTGAGAGTAGAGGAAATAAATTTTACCTACCTACTGCTCCTCATACCTTATCACGTGCAGAAAGACAAATATTTTGTAAAAGGCTTGCTAACTTGAGATTACCCGAAAGTTATGGATCTAATATTGGAAATTGCATTTCGGTGGAAGAATGTAAGATAGTTGGACTCAAGTCTCATGATTGTCACATTTTAATGCAACAATTATTACCAGTTGCGTTGAGAGGACTTCTACCTAAAGGTCCGAGGAATTCCATTTTGAAATTATGTTCATTTTTTAATGAAATATGTCAAGGAGTGGTGGATAGAAATGAGATCGAACAATTAGAGGAGGATGTTGCAGAAACTTTATGCATGTTGGAAAGGTATTTCCCGCCTTCCTTTTTTGATATAATGGTACATTTAACAATCCACATTGGGAGAGAAGTTCGCTTATGTGGACCAGTACACTATCGTTGGATGTACCCATTTGAAAGGTAATGCTTCTTCAAGTTTTTCCCTAAAGTTAAATTTATTATCACATCGGTTGGTTAACTTTTTAGATTGTTACATTTGTATAGGTATATGAAAGTGTTGAAAGGGTATGTTATGAATCGTGCACGACCTGAAGGGTGCATGGCTGAACGATATATTGTGGAAGAAAATGCGATGTTTTGTAGCAAATATATAACACAAGCAGCGGAAATAGGCTCTCACGTAATGAAGAATATGACAGTGATTTCTTGGTTGTAGGCGTACAATTTCTAAAGGGAAGCCTATTGTACTCTCCGATGAGATTCTGAAAGTTGCTTATCGCTATGTGTTGCTAAATAGTACAGAAGTTCAACCATACATAGAGTACGTTATGGAATATCTACTTCAATAAATTTATAACATTCGACCGTATATATTTATTTGACTTAATATTGGGATTTTGTTCCTTAGGATGCATATGCATGAACTCAAGAGGGACAGACGACTAGGAAGAAATGAGTCTTTACTGTATAAGAAGCACATTGATTCATTTGCTGCCTGGTTGACTGATAAGGTTGGAATACATAACACATGCTTAGTTGTGCTATTAATTATTTTACATCTAACATTTTGAACATAAAAACAGATTGAAGGTCAGCTATTGACGGACAATGTTTCGAACAATCTGAAGTGGCTTGCATGTGGTCCTAGATGTCAATCCATGTCATATTCTAATTTTGTCATAAATGGTCTTTGGTTTCACACTAAAGACGCAGAAAAATCTCGTCAAAATAGTGGCATTTTTGTTGAAGCAACAACCATATGTGGATCTAGTGCAAAAGATAATGCACATGTAGTTGGGCAAGTTCTTTACTATGGAGTTTTGCGTGATGTTATAGTTCTTAATTATAACACATTTCATGTTCCAATATTCAAGTACGATTGGACAAATATCTTGAATGGAATAAAAAAGGAAGATGAATTCACTTTGGGTAACCTTAACGAGGGATACAAGTAATTTGAAAATGATCCTTTCATCTTAGCAACACAGGCGAAACAAGTGTTTTATTCTAGGGAGGATGACACATCTAGTTGGTACGTTGTTTTGCAAGCGCCACCAAGAGAGTTTCATGCATACCCTTTAGCAGAAAATACTACTTACGAGGCAACTATTCCACTAGGGTTGGGTTCACAAGCACTCTGAGACAACCTTGATGAGGATGAGAATTATGCAAGGATAGACGTCGAAGGTGTATTATGTGATGCGTAGATTACTTTGGTAACGTTCGTGTTTATAGTGTTTTTATTTATATTATATTTTAATATGCAACAAATGAAATATTATGATTGTTACGAAATAGAGAATGTTTACCATGTCCATCCATCTCTAACACGTTTAATTTATTTTGATGTTGCAGATATTTATTATGTCTGTAAATAATATTTCGAAGCAAGGGACAGTGCGGAATAGATTTGTTACAATGGACAAAGATGAGGTAATTGTTTTTTTCCTATAATACGCAAGATATTTAGATTATTTCGAAAATAATTACATTTATCTTTTGTATTCATTGCATTCGTAAAGTCAACGAAACAAACATCGAAGAGTTCTAAACGACGAATAGTTGCAATTGCCACTGCAATTCGAAAGACTAATAAACGTCTAAGAACTTCGGGTGAATCAGAACATACTATATCTACTCCAATTAATGATGAACAAAACACGCCACCAGCAAATATAAATGTGTCGAAAAAGCAAAGGGGTCCAACCCAAGTGAAAATGATTCCTGAAAAGAATTATCAGAAGATGGAGCTCGAATTTAATGAATATGGGCAAGTAGTTGGTCACAACTCAGTTAAATTTGCTAGCATAGTTGGAGCTATGGTACGAGAACATGTGCCCGTTGTAAGCAAAGATTGGCATTCGGTGGAAGAAAAGACCAAAATCGAACTTTGGGATTTTGTACAGGTATACTTCTCAACTACCTTTGAAGAGTATTTGGTTATGGCTCTATTTCCTTATTAATGACAATATCAGATTTCAGTATTAAATTTATTTTTGTGCATGAATACAACAAAGGTTCAATGTGAGTGATTGTCATCAAAGAATAACATTTCAATATATGGGAAAGTATTGGAGGACATTCAAATCAAGGATGAGAAAACAAATCAGAACTCAAGTCGAATCATCTGTGAATAAAGCATGCACTATTGCCCTTCTTAGACCAAAGAATATTAATTCTGAAGAAGTATGGAAGAAATTTGTCGAGGATACTCTTTCTGCGGAATTTCATGTAAGTAAATATCTGGGATGAAGCTTAAAAATGTTATCATTATTTTGATATTATACTTTCGTTTTGTTAATAGGAAAAGAGCCACAAGTTTAGCAATTTGAGAACTAATCAGAAGCTTCTCCACACTATGGGTCGAAAGGGTTATTCACGTATGGCTCATGAAATGGTACAATTACAATTACAAATATATTTACTCTTCTTACTTGACGATCTACCATACTAGTACATGTAATTATTAGATTTGCATTGCAGAGGGAAAAAAATCCAAATATCAAAGGGTTGAGAACTAAAGTCTGGACTCATGGACATCTTAGGAAGGATGGAAAACCAATAAATGAAGCAGTTGCCGAGACTTTGGTATGTTTATTATTTCAACGTTCATAGTCAGAATAATAGGTTGTATTATATCACTTGTTAGTATAAAAGGGAAAATTATATGAGTGCAGCAAAAGATTGAAGATTGTGCTCAATCAATTTCTAATACATCAGCAGAAGATTCTATCCGCGATGATGCTGTTGCTCGAGTGTTAGGTCCTGAGCGTCATGGAAGAGTTCGGGGACTTGGGTTTGGAATTGCACCATCAAAAGTGTATGGACAAATTCAAAGTAATGGGAGAGTTAGAGAACTTGAAAGCCAATTACAAACTCAGTCGGAAAGGATGGGAGCCTTAGAAGAAAAGGTTGAAGCACTTCTCAAGTTAAGTCAACAGGTTAGAACGTTTGACCATTATTTATAATGTGATAATATAACTTATTATGTAGAATAATGTATAATCTTTGTATCATTTTTCAGAATGTGGAGGATGGGACTTCAAATGGTTTTACTCCTCAGGTTTTTGTATTCAACATTATTACAAGTTTATTAAATATAAAATTAGATTGGAGTATACTAATAAAAATATTACATTTTCTATTTACTATGAATTTGTAGTCTACCAAAGGAAGTGGTGTCGTAGGGGGTATTGCATGCATGGAAAATGCTAGGTGTCAACTGCTGCATTGGTACATGTTTGAAAATGAAGAAGTTGTAGCAGAAGCTCGAATTGCAACAACAGACCCAAGTGCAAGGGTGCATCACTTGCCACTCGGAAGAGACTGTTGGAAAGTTTGGGTTGAGGAAGTGTATATAGATCATTTGACCTTATATAGACCTACAGATGAATTTCGAACTCTTCGTGAAGACCTAGGAAGTACTGTTACGTGGCCAAAGAGTAGTATTAGACTTGTGTGATGAAGGTATGTTTCTTGGAAAGATTTTATTTTATTGGATAAATCTTCTTGACTGTGATTAGACCTTAGACTAACTCTCCATTTTCCATGGTCTTGTTTGTTCTGCTTTCTTGCTCTACTACTTTTTTTGCTGTGAACTCTGGTTAGATGTGTTGGGATTCTTTTGCTGTGAATTGTAGTGGCATTGGTTAGATGTGTTGGGATTCTTTTGTTGTGAACTACATTGGCATTGGATTCATTCCTTTTGAGGAGAGTTGACTTGAATACTAGATCGGGGCAACGCCATTGTGGTACTAATTAACCAATCTTGTGCTTTTTAGACTTTCTGATGCTTGAACTTGTATATGAAGGGTGATGCTAGTAGGTGAATACTTCATTTTAATGCTTTCGTGAAGTGAATTCTGTATGAACTTCGTTTATAATCATTGAACTTATTTGCTTCTTCTTTTTTTTTTGGTGATTTTTGTTGTTGGGTAAGTTTTTTCCTTCATTTTGATAAATAATTTTGTCCTTTAATGTGTTGCTGCAGGTCCATTTCTATGTTCGTATGATTTTATGATTAGCTTCTGTGTTGAGAACGGATGAAGAGGAACACAACAATGTAATTTCAAGAAGTCTTTGACAGTTTGGGCCATTTATTTTTGGGATAGCTTGTTGGTTATATAAGCAAACTCAGATATTGATCCAATATTTTGTAATATTTTTTTGGTCAATTGTGACTGTTTTTATAACTTTTGGAGTAGGCTAATGAAGTTAACATATTGTACTTAATCATATTTACTATTTTTGTTTATTAGAATTATGTAAAATTTTCGGCATTTTGTTTTGTATTTTGTTTTGTTATTATTATTAGGTTTGTTGGAAATTACATAATTGTGGGATATTTTTTTTTCAACATTGTTGTAACATAACCTACGGCAACGTTTTTTAAACGTTGCCGTAGGGGCACCTACGGCAACGTTTTTCAAACGTTGCCGTAGGTGATCTACTCTACGGCAACACCTTGATTTGCAACACACGTGAAAACGTTGCAAAAGGCCTACGGCAACATTTTTCAAACGTTGCCATAGATTGTTTTTGTTGTAGTGTAAGTTTATATATTCATAACTTCTATTCGAGCTAAAATGATTTAAAGTGAATTCAATTATTATACTAAATATTATAAATCTAAGAAAACATATAAAAGGTGCACAAGTAGCGGTTAGGGTTTTAACTTATGTAGGAAAAGTGTTTGTATATATGATTTCACTATATTCCATCCGCTCTAGTCTCGCCTCTAAGTTCAACTCCAAAGCTCTGTTTGGCATAATTCACTAATTAAATGAATTTAATTATCTCAGGTTCAAATGAATCCTATCTAGTGGAGTCAACTCATCACATGTCTAAACATCAACTAAATGCATTAAATCATCTAGGAATTCAATTCATGACCGTAACAATAATAAAAGTGTATCTACCTTTTCTCTAATGGCCAAATTGTACTACATGCTGTTAATAACCTCTCAATTTGTTACGAGTTGATAAATTAATGAAAATAGTTGCCAAATACTTCAAAGACAAAACCTAATAGAGGTAAAATCACAATATATGAAAGAATAAAATTAAAGAATCTAAATAATCGAAATTAAATATTCAAAACTAGGTTGCACTATTCGTCCCAACTTTGGATTTAGTTACGCATCATAGAAGATAAAAAGTATAAGAAAGAATTAGAGTATATCACCGAGTTTTGAACGAAAAATTAAAAAGTTGATGACCTTGCATAAAGAATTGCCTTTTTCTTCCCTTAATCTCGAAACCCCTGCCCTTCAAATTATTTTCTTTGAATTTCTCTCATTTTTTCACTAGTATTTTGGTTTTGGAACACTTCGACCACAATTTGCTAGTTGTCACTGGACCGTGGAAAATAGGCGAGAACTAGAAATGCTTGACCATGGTAAACCCTCAAGTTCCAGAATGTTTCATTTTGGCCTGTAGCACATATCTCTATCCCTCATCTGACTTTGCAATGATTGTCACTACGTGCTATAATTCCTATTCTTTCTCTTGAATTTCAATAAAAATCAAAAAATATTTTAATTAGTGATTAAGTTATTAAAAAGGTTTAAACTTATAGCAATCATTTAAAACAAAACACGTATTTAAAGTCAAAATTTGAAAATTAATATCAAAACTTCAAAACATAGTGTTGAACCTTATCTTTGCATTTATATAATGAACCAACCACCATAATAATATAACAACACAATTTGGATTGATATATCATCACCTGAAATTTAAAAGTAGAAAGAAAACTAAAAGAAATTCACTCATCAATCACCTTTGATTCTTTTTGTTTTTCTTCTTCTCAACCCAAGCAATAAATGTGCAAAAACTAGATGATAAGGGTTTTTTTTTTTGTAACAAAAGCTTCTATAAAGAATGTGGGAAGTGGAGAAATGGTAGAAGCAAGTCCAGGTCTAGAAAGAACGTAGAATGCTGGAACTGTGGCAAGACTGGGTACATGAAGAAGAATTGCAGAGCATCAAAGAAGAAGGTAGAAACTGTTGGGAATTTACTTAACATGCACAGCGGAAATAAAACAATTTTCAATTCCCAAACGAGGATCTGCAATGTGTTTAGATAAAAACTGTGATGAGAATGATACCTTTGATGAATTCCACAAACTCTTTTGCTTTTTCTTGAACTCCAATGATCACGATCTGCAATCCAAGCTGTCCAATTGTCCAGCCTCCAATGGTGATCCACACAGAGAACAAGAATGACGGCTAGGGTTTTCTTTTCTTGTGCTAGCAAGAATAATGAAATTCTCTTCTGTTTTTCAAACCCTAGTAGTCTATTAATATAAGTCCAGATGGGCTCGGCCCATCTATTAAACTTAACCCGGTCCAAGATTTAATTAATCAAATTAATTAAATCTGGTCCATGAATTAATTAATCTAATTAATTAATTCGAGTCTATTAATAAACAACCCAATTAATTAATTATCCAACACTTGTCAATTAATTAATTGGTAAATCTCATTCTTCTGATTCTCTTTTGTGTGTGACCCATTAGGTTCCCGATCACGATATCGAACGACGTGAATTATTATTTTGATCTAATCAAAATCGATAAATTAAAATGCCCCTTTTAATTTATCACTAATTCATTTTCGTTGTCCCGGATTGACATCTAGCAATGTATCAGGGCAATACATGTGACGGGAAATATCACGTAGCATGACAAAACCAAACTTGTTCGTTTACCGTGAAACTATAATCCTTTCGTCAATATGATCCGATCAATTATGAGATATGGATATGTGTCAATCTCAATTATCGATCATATCTTTTATCCCACTGTTAAGTCAATGTACGTCGAAAACTCTTTTCCGACTTATGAGTTCACCTTTGCCAAGGATTTCATTATTAACTTAACTGGATAAAATGTAGATCATAATCTCTTACTATCTAAGAGTGACGAATCCTCTATTGATCATTCACAACCTTCATATGATTCTTGACATACCCGAACAATGCTGTATTAGCGACCCTTAACAGAGCAACATCCTCTAAGTGTTATGCCCTAAACCCAATCGATTTAGGTTATAAACACTTTTCATATGTTTAATGCATTTAATTATGGCAAGATCTATTATTTATTTATATTGCTTTTCTATTGTGTTAATTATATTAAATAATAGAATCCGTAGATTTAAGTCTTTTCAATTTGTTAATCACAAGGAGTTGTGATTGTGAGGTACAAATTACAATATGACTGAATCTTAAATTATCCATGGTCGAAGTGATAACGAGACACGGATATCGTTATTGCGGATAGACCATCGCGTGTGGCATTCTTACTTGTGAAGTAAGTAGCTGATCTCACAAGCTAAAGTGTGGTGACACTTGAGTGAACACGCGGATGCTTTGTTATAGAACAAAACATTGGAGACCAATGGGAGATTCCACATGGATAACTATCTCGAGTGTTAGTGGTTAATCTCTAACGTTCAGTTGAAATTGATCCTTTGACTTGAGGTCATTATAGTACCTTATATGAGGACGGTCATACTTTGGTGGTGTTGGATGTTACTCTGTCAAGGGTCGCTAATACAGCATCATTCGGGTATGTCAAGAATCATATGAAGGTTGTGAATGATCAATAGAGAATTCGTCACTCTTAGATAGTAAGAGAATATGATCTACATTTTATCCAGATTAAGTTGATTATGAAATCTTTGGCCAAGGTGAACTCATAAGTCGAAAAAGAGTTTTCGATTACATTGACTAAACAGTAGGATAAAAGATATGATCGATAATCGAGATTGACACATATCCATATCTCATAATTGATTGGATCATATTGACGAACGGATTATAATTTCACGGTAAACGAACAAGTTTTGGTTTGTCACATCACATGACATTTCCCATCACATGTATTGCCTTGACACATTGCTAGATGTCAATCTGGGACGACGAATCTGAATGAGTGATAAATTAAAAGAGGTGTTTTAATTTATCGATATTTTGATTAGATCAAAATAATAATTCAGACGTTAGATATCGTGATCGGGAACCTAATGGGTCACACACAAAAGAGAACCAGAAGAATGAGATTTACCAATTAATTAATTAACAAGTGTTGGGTAATTAATTAATTGGTTTGCTTATTAATATACCAAAATTAATTAATTGGATTAATTAATTTATGGACCGGGTTTTAATTAATATGATTAATAAAGTATCGGACCGGGTTTAGTTTCAAGAGGGGCCGAGCCCACTTGGACTTATATTAATATCATACTAGGGTTTGAAAACTGTAGAGATTTTATTTTATTCTTGCTAGCACAAGAAAAGAAACCCTAGCCACCATTCTTGTTCTTTGTGTGGATCACCATTGGAGGCTGGACAATTGGACAGCTTGGATTGCAGATCGTGATCATTGGAGTTCGTGAATCAACAAAGGGTTTTACAGAATTCATCAAGGTATAATTCTAATCACAGTTTCCATCTAAACACATTGCAGATCCTTGGTGGGAATTGAAAATTGTTATAATTCCGCTGTGCATGATTAAGTAGATTCCCAACAGTGGTATCAGAGCCTACTTTGTGTTTGTTAAAAACTGTTTTATATCTTGAATAATCAAAAGTTGATTAATTATGTGGTTTTTCTTGAATCTAGCAATTTAGAAAAATGATTTTTCATCTTCAAAATCTGTTTTGGAAAAAGAAAAAAAAAAAAAAAAAAAACATTTTTTTTTGGATCTGAAAAAACCAAGGCGGGAGGGGGCGGCGGCACGTGGCGGCGCGACTCGCGCCGCCACGAGCAGCAGCCTGTGGCTGCTGCGCTCCCGTCGGAGACGGGACCAAAAACAAAAATAAAAAAAATTTTTTTTTTTTAGGGTTTACTGTAGCAATCGGGTTTTGGAGGCGGGGGCCTCTGATGCAATTTATGAAATTGTAGGCCCCCGCCTGCAATTAATCTTCAGGGGCCAATTTTGCAATTTTAGATGGAGGGCTTGCCATGTAATTTGATTAATTGGAGGCTATGTTTGTAATTTCAAACTTGGGTCAATCTGCAAATTTTATAAAATGAGTTTTTGAATTTAAGTTTAAAAATGATTTGAATTTGACGTTAAAATTTTAATTTTGACCTAAATTTAAATTTTATTTAAAATTGACGACTTTTATATTTTCGTTAAAAATTGTTTTTAACTTAAATAAATAAACTTGGCCCTAAATTGATTTTTATTTTATTTAGGAGTTTTATCCTAAATTAAAATATTAATTCAATTATAATTAGAGTTGGACTCTAATTTGATTTTTAATTAAAATTTGATTTTAAATTAAATTATCCCGCCCTAATATTTTAATGAATTGGAGTTGGACTCCGTTTTAGTATTTAATTAAAATTTGATTTTAGTTAAATTGTTTCATTTAAAATAATGGAATTAGAGTTAGACTCTAATTTAATATTTAATTAAAATTTTGATTTTAATTAAAATTGACCCGCTAATTAATTTAATTGATTAATTTGATTAATTGATTAATTAATTATTTTCGATCCATTTGATTAAATGTTTTTAAACGATCACTATTGCTAGATTCTTGAAACATATATGCATATAGTATTAGATATTATATAGGATTGCATTTATATGATAAATGCTTAATTAGTGGATGATTATGGACTCGACCATGTGGATGCGTTGAATGGTTAATTTTATTCTTGTTGTTTTATGGGCCTGCGAGCTCTAAATTTATTTTGGACCTGCGAGTCCGTTATTATTATTATTATAATTTTGGGCCTGCGCGTCCAATGTTATTCAGGCCTGCGTGCCAACTAGTATATGATACAGGTTGTGACTGGATTGATTGAAGATGCAAGAGAAAAGGAGGAAACCATGGAGATGGTGCATTGATATTAATTCAATGCAATACCCCCTAGGAATTGACCAACTAGTTTTCCTTTTGGCTCGGGAAGACTAGATAGAATTTGTCCATAATCATCCACTCTTATATGTATATTTATTTGCATGCTTGATGCTTACTTAAATATGTACATATATACATGATTGAATTGATGAGACCTTTGCATAATAAACCCCTCACTGAAATATTGAGTCAAAATTTTTGTTTGCCTTCCATCATTATAGTGAAAAACGAGAGTCCTAAATCGACCTCAACTTGTTGAGTACACTCAAGGCTGATCCATTAGGGATGGTTTGACACTATTAAATATTTGATATTTTTGAATGATGGGTTTGACTTAACTAAAATTTATCTTTTGTTGAGTACACTCAAGAAGATAAATTCTAGAGGCGTATTAAGCTAACACATAAGATGCGTGAAGACAAAGAGTTGTCAGCTTAATGATCTGGGAGTTGTATGGAGATACAATTGATAATAGTATCTACTCAAATATTTTATTAAGGCTTGTTGAGTACACTCAAGGTCTTAACATAATAGATGGGATCCCAGCCCACTGGGAATCGAGTTTGGATTCTGTTAATTTATGTATGAGGGTCATAAATTTATTTTAAACAGTGGGAACATATTTAATTTAATTAAAGTCCATATTAAATTTATGCAATGCATTTTAATACATATTAATTCTTTATTTTTCGTCATTTACAGTTTTTGAATCATGAGTAACCATATGAATTTGAGAGGCATACTGGATGCCAACAAACTGACCGGGCCGAATTTTCTCGATTGGCACCGCAATTTGAGAATTGTTCTCAAGCATGAGAAAATTGGTTATGTCCTGGAGCACCCCCTTCCTGAGGTACCTACTGAGGACTCAACTGTGGAAGAGGTGGCTGCTTACAATAAACACAGTGATGACGATAACACTGCATCATGTGTGATGCTTGCAGCTATGTCACCTGAGTTGCAAAAGCAACATGATGGTATGGATGCTTACACTATGATTTTTCATCTCAAGGAGTTGTATGATGAACAGTCACGTGTGGAAAGATATGAGACTTCCAAACATCTGTACCGGTGCAAAATGGGAGAAGGATCTTCAGTCAGTGCTCATGTACTGAAGATGATTGGCTATATTGAGAAGTTGGCTCAATTGGGTTCGATAATGGACCATGAACTAAGTGTTGACTTGGTTCTTCAATCTCTGCCAGATAGTTATTCACAATTCATCATGAATTTCAATATGAATAAAATCGAATGCTCACTCCCTGAGTTGCTAAACATGCTTAAGACTGTGGAGCCCAATGTCAAAGTTAGTAGTGGGCATGTCTTAGCCATTCAATCCTCCAAGGGCACTAAAAGGAAGATTAAAGGAAGTTTTAAGAAAACATCCAAGAAGGCTAAGAACAATTTCAAAACAGTTAAAAGCAAACAAGGACAATACCAAATCTGATGATCCGTGTTTTCACTGTGGAGTGAAAGGTCATTGGAAAAGGAACTGCAAGGCTTACCTCGCAGGCTTGAAGGGAAAGAAGTCTTCTGAAGCTTCATCTTCAGGTATACTTGTTATCGAGGTTAATATGTCTACTTCATTAGCTTCTTGGGTATTAGATACCGGATGTGGATCTCATATTTGTATAAATATGCAGGGACTAAAGAAAAGTAGACCACTGCAGAAAAGAGAAGTTGACCTACGCGTGGGGAATGGAGCAAGAGTTGCTGCATTAGCTGTAGGAACATACTTTTTACCATTGCCTTCGGGCTTAGTATTAGAATTAGAGAATTGCTATTTTGTTCCCGCCATTACTAAGAACATTATTTCTATTTCATGTTTGGACATGAGTGGTTTTTCAATTAATGTTAAGAACAATCGTTGTTCCCTTTATCGAGATGAGATCTTTTATGGTTGTGGTGTTTTACAAAATGGCATTTATATTCTTGATACTGAGTCGTCTATCATGAGTATAGAAAATAAGAGGCATAAGAATGATAGTCTAAACAATACCTATCTTTGGCATTGCAGACTTGGTCATATAAATGAAAAACGCATATCCAAGTTACATAGAGATGGATACTTGGGATCAAAAGATTTTGAATCATTTGACAAATGCGAATCATGCCTGCTAGGCAAGATGACCAAATTTCCTTTTACTGGAAAAGGAGAAAGAGCTGCACATTTATTGGGCCTAATACATACTGATGTATGTGGACCCATGTCAATCACTGCTAGAGGCGGTTTCTCTTACTTCATCACATTTACTGATGATCATTCTAGATATGGTTATATTTATTTGATGAAGTTCAAGTATGAAGCACTTGAAAAGTTCAAGGAATTTAGACTTGAAGTAGAGAAACAAACAGGTAAAAGTATTCTCACATTGAGATCAGATCGAGGTGGAGAATATTTGAAAGGAGAATTTTTAGATTATATGAAAGAGAATGGGATTCTCTCGCAGTGGACTCCGCCATATACACCGCAACATAATGGTGTGTCTGAATGGAGGAATCGCACTTTATTAGATATGGTGCGATCAATGATGAGCCATGCAAACCTCCCAAAATCGTTTTGGGGTCATGCACTAGTTGCTGCGTGCTACACACTAAATCGTGTCCCATCTAAATCGGTTGACAAAACTCCATACAAGTTATGGAAGGGTAAAAGGCCCAACTTATCTCATATGAAAGTTTGGGGCTGTGACGCTTATGTGAAGCGTACTGAATCGGATAAGCTTGAGACCAAATCCGATAAATGTGTATTTGTGGGATATCCAAAAGAGACTATTGGATATCAATTCTATAATCCCATTGAGAAGAAGGTGTTCATCTCAAGACATGCCATATTCCTAGAGAAAGAGTTCATTCTAGGAGAGGGCATGGGAGCAAATTAGAACTTGAAGAAGTTCTTGAATCCACGTATATTGTTGACCAATTAGATGCACCCGAGTCCGATCCCACACCCGTTGAGGGACAAACTCTTGATCGGGACATAGAAACTCCCGAGGACACTCCGGCTCAGCGTAAGTCAAGTAGGATCATTCGACCTCCTAAGAGGTACGAATTCACGATTACTAATCAAGTATTATTAATCGAGGATGATGAACCTACTAATTACGTAGAAGCAAAGTCAAGTGTTGACTCAAGGAGATGGCAAGAGGCCATGGAATCCGAAATGAACTCAATGTATGAAAACAAGGTATGGACCTTGGTTGACCCACCTGATGGGATAAAACCCATAGGTTGTAAATGGGTTTACAAGAAAAAGGTTGACGCTGATGGAAACATCCATACATACAAGGCAAGGCTAGTAGCAAAAGGCTATAAACAAAGGCAAGGTGTTGACTTTGATGAAACCTTTTCTCCTGTAGCCATGTTAAAGTCCATTCGGATTCTGCTTGCAATAGCTGCATATCATGATTATGAAATATGGCAAATGGATGTCAAAACTGCTTTCCTTAACGGAAACTTAAAGGAGGAAGTGTACATGACACAACCTGAAGGTTTTGAATCCAAAGAAGCCAACAAGGTATGCAAGCTCGATCGATCCATTTATGGATTAAAGCAAGCCTCTAGAAGCTGGAATCTTCGTTTTGATGAGACAATCAAAAGGTTTGATTTTATCAAAAATGAAGATGAACCGTGTGTTTACAAGAAGACAAGTGGGAGCGCTATCGTATTCCTGATTTTATATGTTGATGACATATTATTAATGGGAAACGACATCCCAATGCTTCAATCAGTAAAATTGTGGTTGTCAAAGAATTTCTCCATGAAAGACATGGGAGAAGCAACAGATATCTTAGGAATTAAGATCTATAGAGATAGATCTAAAAGATTGCTTGGCTTATCCCAGTCTTCGTACATAGATAAAATCTTGAGAAGATTTAACATGGAAGAATCCAAAAGAGGATTATGTCCCATGTCACATGGGATCCATCTCTCAAAAGACATGTGTCCTAAAACACATGATGAGAGGAATTGCATGGATAAGATCCCTTATGCATCAGCAATAGGATCTATCATGTATGCGATGCTATGTACGAGACCAGATGTTTCATATGCTCTAAGTGTTACGAGCAGGTTTCAAGCAAACCCTGGTGAGAAACATTGGATAGCAGTTAAGAACATTCTCAAATACTTAAGAAGGACTAAAGACATGTTCTTGATATATGGAGGAAATGAATTGAGAATTCATGGATATACTGATGCTAGCTTCCAAACTGATAAGGATGATAGCAAGTCTCAATCTGGATATGTGTTTACTCTCAACAATGGAGCGGTTAGTTGGAAGAGTTCCAAACAAGAGACTACTGCTGATTCAACAACAGAAGCCGAGTATATTGCTACTTCTGAAGCAGCAAAGGAAGCCGTCTAGATCAAGAAGTTCATTAGTGAACTTGGAGTTGTTCCTAACAGTGTTGATCCTATACTTTTGTACTGTGATAACAATGGAGCCATCGCGCAAGCGAAGGAACCAAGGTCTCATCAACGGTCCAAACATGTGCTGAGGCGGTACCATCTCATTAGGGAGATTGTACAAAGAAATGACGTAAAGATAGAGCGAGTTCCCACAGATGATAATATTGCAGATCCATTGACAAAGCCGTTGTCGCAAAGATAAACATGATCGTCATGTAGACTCTTATGGTATTAGATACATAAGTGATTGGATCTAGTGCAAGTGGGAGTTTGTAAGTGTTATTCCCTAGACCCAATCGATTTAGGTTATAAACACTTTTCATATGTTTAATGCATTTAATTATGGCAAGATCTATTATTTATTTATATTGCTTTTCTATTGTGTTAATTATATTAAATAATAGAATCCGTAGATTTAAGTCTTTTCAATTTGTTAATCACAAGGAGTTGTGATTGTGAGATACAAATTACAATATGACTGAATCTTAAATTATCCATGGTCGAAGTGATAACGAGACACGGATATCGTTATTGCAGATAGACCATCGCGTGTGGCATTCTTACTTGTGAAGTAAGTAGCTGATCTCACAAGCTAAAGTGTGGTGACACTTGAGTGAACACGCGGATGCTTTGTTATAGAACAAAACATTGGAGACCCGCTGGGAGATTCCACATGGATAACTATCTGAGTGTTAGTGGTTAATCTCTAACGTTCGGCAGTGAAATTGATCCTTTGACTTGAGGTCATTATAGTACCTTATATGAGGACGGTCATACTTTGGTGGTGTTGGATGTTACTCTGTCAAGGGTCGCTAATACAGCATCATTCGGGTATGTCAAGAATCATATGAAGGTTGTGAATGATCAATAGAGAATTCGTCACTCTTAGATAGTAAGAGAATATGATCTACATTTTATCCAGTTAAGTTGATTATGAAATCTTTGGCCAAGGTGAACTCATAAGTCGAAAAGGAGTTTTCGATTACATTGACTAAACAGTAGGATAAAAGATATGATCGATAATCGAGATTGACACATATCCATATCTCATAATTGATTGGATCATATTGACGAACGGATTATAATTTCACGGTAAACGAACAAGTTTTGGTTTGTCACATCACATGACATTTCCCATCACATGTATTGCCTTGACACATTGCTAGATGTCAATCTGGGACGACGAATCTGAATGAGTGATAAATTAAAAGGGGTGTTTTAATTTATCGATATTTTGATTAGATCAAAATAATAATTCAGACGTTAGACATCGTGATCGGGAACCTAATGGGTCACACACAAAAGAGAACCAGAAGAATGAGATTTACCAATTAATTAATTAACAAGTGTTGGGTAATTAATTAATTGGTTTGCTTATTAATATACCAAAATTAATTAATTGGATTAATTAATTTATGGACCGGGTTTTAATTAATATGATTAATAAAGTATCGGACCGGGTTTAGTTTCAAGAGGGGCCGAGCCCACTTGGACTTATATTAATATCATACTAGGGTTTGAAAACTGTAGAGATTTTATTTTATTCTTGCTAGCACAAGAAAAGAAACCCTAGCCACCATTCTTGTTCTCTGTGTGGATCACCATTGGAGGCTGGACAATTGGACAGCTTGGATTGCAGATCGTGATCATTGGAGTTCGTGAATCAACAAAGGGTTTTACAGAATTCATCAAGGTATAATTTTAATCACAGTTTCCATCTAAACACATTGCAGATCCTTGGTGGGAATTGAAAATTGTTATAATTCCGCTGTGCATGATTAAGTAGATTCCCAACACATCCAACACCACCAAAGTATGTCTGCCCTCATATAAGGTACTATGATGACCTCAAGTCAAAGGACCAATTCCACTACCGAACGTTAGAGATTAACCACTAACACTTAGATAGTTATCCATGTGGAATCTCTCAGCGGGTCTCCAATGTTTTGTTCTATAACAAAACATCCACGTGTTCATTCAAGTGTCACCACACTTTAGCTTATGAGATCAGCTACTTACTTCACAAGTAAGAATGCCACACGCGATAGTCTATCCGTAATAACGATATCCGTATCTCGTTATTACTTCGACCACGGACGATTTAAGATTTAGTCATATGTAATTTGTATCCCACAATCACAAATCCTTGTGATTAACAAATCACTAAGATTTGAATCTACGGATTCTATTATTTAATTTATTAGAATATTAATTCAATTAAATAATAGATATTGCCATATATATGCATTGATTATATATATTCAAAGTGTTTATGTCCAAAGTTGATTGGACCTAGGGCATAACACTTACAGAAAATAATAACGATAGTGTTAATGTGGTGGCTAAAGGGGTACAAGACGATTTACTCTTGTCGGTTGACAATCCTATTGATTCTTGGGTGATGGATTAAAGAGCTTCTTTTCATACCACTGCCTATCATAAGATTAATAAAAAACTATGTTGCTGAGAGTTATGGAAAGGTATATCTTGCAAATAGAGAACATATGGATGTAGTATTTATTGTTGTGTTAGTTTGAGGATGTCAAATGAGTCTATGAAAAATTTATAAGTTTAAGCATGTACCTAAACTGTTGCATAATCTGATCTCCGTTGGAAAACTTGTTAACGAAGGTTCTAATGTGACTTTTGGTGCTGGTGCTTGAAAAGTCAATAAGAGAGCATGACTATTGCGTGAGGAAATAAATATAGAACTCTTTACATTACTTCCAATTGTATAGACATGGTTGTAGTTACTGATTCAGTTGTCAGCTCTAATTTATGACGTTATAGACTAGGACATATGAGCTACAGTCTAAAGGAAAGCCACCAGGGTTAAAATCCGTTGAACACAGCTTTTGTGAAGGCTATATTTTCGGCAATCAAATAATGGTTAGTTTCTCTAAAATCGGAGGGAGCCAAAAGTTACAAAATTGGAGTTACTTCATATGGATGTGTGGAGAAGTTCAACTGCTATTTACCTTGGAAGTTCAAATTATTCTGTGACATTTATTGATGACTTAAATACTAAGGTATAAGTCTATTTTTTTTTTTGAAGAAGACCATTCCAGGAACATCTCAACAAAATGGTGTGGTTGAGAAGATGAATATGACTTTAAATGAGCGTGCAACAAGTATGAGTTTACGTGCTGAGTTACCAAAAAAGTTTATCAAGAATGCATTTTATGTAATCAATAGAGGTCCTTCAACACCATGGAAATGCAGAATACCAGAAGAGGTTTGGAGCGGTAAAGATGCATAACTTTCACACTTGAAAAAGTTTGGTTGTGTTTCATACATTCATATTGATTCTACTACAAGAAGCAAGCTTGATGCTAAATCAAAAAGGTATTTCTTTATTGAGTATGGTCATAATGAGTTTAGTTATTGTTTTTGGGATGATCAAACTCGAAAGGTTATCAGGACTAAGGATGTGATCTTCAATGAAAGTGCATTGTACGAGGACAAGTTTGGAGCAGACCCTGAAAACTCAAGTCCTAAAGGTAAGAAACCTGAGGTTATTTAGCTAAAAGATCTTCCAATGATTGATTTTAAGAATTCCGATGGTGAAAATCGAGTAAATATAGCCCTAAAAGTACATCAGAATGCCCCAGTGACTCATCCTGGAAGATCCAGTTGAACTACTAGACCTCCTGGATTCTTAGTATTCCACTATATTGCCCTAAAAGTATAAATCTGGCTGAGTGTTTTTCTCTTTCTTTCAAATGATTGCTTTCCCCGGAATAAAATTAAGTTTTATAATTTTCAACCTTCTGGATTCCTAGTATTCCACTATATTCTCAAATATGTTATATGCAAAGGACTAATTGCGCTAATGGCCACTGAAATTTTCACTTATTGTCACTTTGGTCACTGAACACCAATTTGTTTTAGATTCATCATTGAGATTTACAAAATTTTCGTTTAAATCACCCAACTCAAATTAACATTTATTTTCTAACTAAGAACTCCAAATATTGATATGTGGGCTAAATCGTAGGATTTAATTGAAAATCTTAACAATTTGATTATTTGGCACACGAACATGTAGAATGTTCAGTTAGTACTAAATAGATGTAAAACTGAGCTGGTTGTTTAAATAAAACATTTTGTAAAGTTCAATGATGAGTCATAAACAAATTAAAGTTCAACAACTAAAGTGGCAGTGTAAAGTTCAGTTACGATGTGTAATTAACTACCTTATATTTAAATTTTCTACCAACAATTGCTGAACAATCCACTACATTCTCAAATATATGTACCAATCTAGGTCACCACTTTTTGTTGCATTTTATGAACCAAGCCCCAAATTATGACTTCCATATTGAATTAACAAGGTTCGGTTCAGGCCACAGCCATGGTTCTCTTTGCAGCTACCATAGTTCTCTTTGATCATTTTCGGGAGAAGTATCAAGATTCCACTACTGTCAAACAAGTTCTCAAGACTTTTTTTATCTTCAGGTATAAGGGCACTTATTTTTCTCTTTTTTTCTTGAATTTATTACTAGAATTTAGGTGCTTAACTATTTAATATAAGTCCCATGTAGGCTAAATATAAGAACACTAATCAACATGAGCCCATTTAGTTCAATTGACTAATTCCGTTCACTTAAAGCTCAAAAGAGAGGTTGACCTCGAACCTCAAAGTTGTAATATTAGTGAAACCATGTATTATTTTTCTTATAGGTAGTATAGGAAAAGAGAAGACAAAGAAGGCGGTTCAATTTGCTGAAGATGTAAAAGATTGAATTGGGAATAGTGAATTGCATATAAAAGAAGATGAAATTCTTGCAAATAAAAAAAAGGGGTTCAATTGCATTTGACTGTAGAATTTGTATTAAAGAAAACTGGAGTTACGTTCGCATCTTGGCTCCCCTATGTACATTAAAATTATTTTTTTTCATTCTTTAACTCCAAGCTTGTTCTTTAGAGATAGGAACCTGGTTTGCAAAAGAGGCTTGGTCAGAAGGTCGACAATTTGATTAGATGATGAAATGTATTGAATGTTCAGCTTTCCTTCAAGAACTTTATCCCTGACAAAATGTATATCCAACTCAATGTGCTTGGTTCTGGCATGGTAGACTAGATTTGAAGCTAATGCATTTGCCCTAAGTTTATCACACTAGAGTACAAGAGGTGAAACATAGTGTAATTTGATTTCTTTGAGCAATGATTCAATCCAGGTTATTTTAGCTGCTACTTGTGCTAAGGCTCTATACTCTGATTCAGTGCTGGACTTGGCCACAATGTGTTGTTTCTTTGAAAATCAGGCCACCAATGTGTCTCCCAGGTAGATGTAATAACCAACTGTTGATCTTCAATCATCAGGGCACGATGCCCAATTTGCATCAGTAAAACCAGCGATATGTATTCTGTTAGTCCTTTGAATCCATAACCCTTGTTAAATTGTTCCCTTCAGATATCTGAAAATTCTCTTAACTGCTTTCTAATGAACATCTAAGGGTGCTTGTAGGAACTGACTCATTTTGTTAACTGCAAAGGTTATATCAGGCCGTGTGTGAGCTAAGTATTGTAGTCCACCTATAGTACTTCTATACAGAGAAGGATCCGCCATTTTTTCACCTTCACTTCTGGAGATGATCTGGCCTACTGTCATTGGTGTTGCATATGGTTTGATATGTTCAAGATTGAATCTTTTCAGCAAGTTTCTTGTGTACTTGAGTTAGGTGCATACCTGATTCTCTTCTTCTAACTTCAATTCCCAGAAATTGATGTAACTCTCCCATGTCATTCATAGTAAATTTTGCATTTAAATTATCAATAAAGTCCTATAGCGCTTTCTGATCATTGCATGTAATCACTTACTTCTGGTTCATGTAAAAGAATAGAGAGTTATCTGCCTTTGACCTTGAAAACTTCCAATCCAGAAGCATTTTCTTCAGTTTCTCATATCATGCTCTAGGTGCTTGCTTGAGTTCATAGAGTGCTCTTTTAAGTTTTCAAACAAAGGTGGGTTTTGTTTTGTCATGAAACCTGCTGGCTGCCTCATATAGACCTCTTCTTCAAGTTTCCCATTCAAGAAGGCATTCTTGATGTCAACTTGTCTGATGTTCCAATTTTTAGAGATGGCAAGAGTAAGTATTATTCTCAGAGTTGAAGCCCTTATGACTGGGTTGAAGGTTTCATGATAATCCACACCTGAAGTTTGCAACAAACCTTTGGCAACAAGTCATGCTTTGTGCTTCAATATTCTCCCTTCAATATGATGCTTATCTCTGAAGACCCATTTATTTCCTATATCCTTTTGACTGATCAGAGGTAGTACAAGTTCCAGATTTTGTTTCTCATCAATGCTTTGTATTCATCATCCATTGCATCTTTCCAATTTCTATTTGACAGAGCTTCAGCAACATTGCTATGTTCAATTTTATCCTGTTGTATGTTGTACTCTTTGCATTGAGTGGAGTAGACTTTAGGTTTAAAGATTCCAGCTTTGCTTCTGGTAATCATAGGGTGTTCTACAACCTAGTTCATTTGTTCTATCATTCTTAAATGCAACTCATCATTCACTTTAGTCTCATTTATCTTATCACTTAGAATTCCTTCTTGAGTTTGGATAAAAGTACCTTCATTATCAGCCTCTGGATTTTCATTTCCAATTACCTAAGTCATCACATTTTTAACTAATTCTGGTTGATATGAATTGGGAAGTGTTGCTGTTGGAGTTGCTTCAGAGTGAGCTTCATCTGTTGAGGAAGTTAGGTTGCAGTTTAGAGGAGAATAAACAGGTAGATAGTGGATGATAGCTTCAGGATTTTGTGAACAATTTCTTTTACTGAGAAAAGTAGACTAGAATGGGGATTCATTTTCATTGAAGACCACATGTCTGGATATGTATATTCTTCCTATTTGACTGAGACGTTTGTACCCTTTGTGAGAGTTACTAAAGCTAAGAAATACATACTTTGTGGAGTGAAAACTGAACTTGTGTTCTTGATATGGTCTAAAGCAAGGAAAGCATGTACATCTAAAGGTTTTGAGAGACTTATAATCTACTTGTTCATTGTTTAGGACTTGATATGGTGCTTTCATTTTAAGAACAGGTGTGGGTAGTCTATTGATTAGAAAAGTAGTTGTGTGAAAAGCTTCCCACCAATAATGTAAAGGCATATTTGCTTGAGCAAGCAGTGTCAAACCTCGTTTCTGTTACATGTCTATGTTTTCTCTCAGCTATTTCATTTTGTACTGGGTGTGAGGGCAAGATAAATGCATATCAATCCCAGATTTTAGGGCTAAGTCAGCGAAGGCTCTGAATTCACCTCCCCAATCAGATTGGAGAGTTTTGATTTTCCTATCAAACTTGTTTTCAACTAGGTTCTTGAATTGAGTGAATAGATTCAGGGCATCTGATTTGTTTTTTATGGGATAAATCCATGTGTATCTATTGTAGTTATAACGAAGATAATGTAATATCTAAAGCCTGAGGTTGAAATTATGGGCGTAGGGCCCTAGACATCTGAGTGAATTAGATCAAGCTGAGCAAAAGCATGTGAATCAGATAATTTGAAAGGCAAAGAATGTGATTTACCAAGTAGACAAGCATCACAAAATTGATTGATTTCATTAGTATTGAGTTTTTCATTACAAAGTTTGAGTACTGTTTGAGTACTTGAGACATCACAGAAGTTGTAGGATGTCCAAGTCTCATATGCCACTGTCTTAACTTTGATTCATTGGACACTTTGGACTCAGCAACAAATGTTGTGGGATTCAATTTATTGGAATAGACATACTGTTGATAGGTACACTTTCAGGCTTGACTTGGTAGCTCAACTTGATAAAGCCCATTCTTAAGCTTCCCCTCCAGCAACACGTCTTTTGTTTGTTTGTCCTTCACAACACAAAAATTAGAGTGAAATCCATGAATACAATGTTATCTGATGTTAATTGAGACACACTTATCGGATTTTTCTTAATTGAGGGCACTAGCAGTACATTACTAGAATCAGTGAGTCGTCACCTACCAATATGTGAAATGTGCAATTTATTATCATTACCAACAGTGAGTTTCTCATTACCACCATATTCATATGCCTCAGAATGTTCTTTTCTCAGCAGTAACATGGTTGCTGACTCCTGAATCCATATACCAAGACAGATCTGCAATAGTGTTGGATGGGGTGATAAAGGCTGTTGGTTTTGAGGAGTTGTTCTGAAAGTGCTAATCTGTGGATCCCATCATTCTTATGGAAATCTCTGCAGTTATTGAAGAATAAAGCCAACCCATTAGAAGCTGATATGTGGACATCCATTTTCCATATTCAGTGTTTGGTGTCATTTCAACTGTAACACCAGCAGAACCTGTAGTTTGTGTTGATAGAAATTCTACTGGACATGCCATTGTTCCTGTGATGAACCCTTCAAGATTGTGACCCTTAATGATGGGCATAACCATGTTCTTCCATAGTAGAAAGTTATTCCTATCAAGCTTTACCAGAGGTACTTGAGAAAGACTTATCCCACACACTTGTGTTTGATTTTCTCTTGGCATTGAAGGCATCAGCGTGTTCGATTCAAGTTGGACAAATTGTGTGTTGACATTGGATCTGCTGTTAGCCATTAGAGCTCTGATACCAAGTTGAAATTATAAAGGAATTGATGAAGCAAGATTGACAAAGACTAAGAGAGCTCAAAGCTGTAAATGATTATATCGATTCCTAATGATTACATCGAACTTGATACAATATATATATACATAGATTTTGAGTGGAGAACAAGTAAGGATTGTAACTAATTACATATAAAATACATGTGAGGATAATTATAGTTATAATAGTAACTTATAGGACCAGGTACACATTAGCATTAGTCAGTATCCGTGTGAATATTCCATCCATCACGTGAGCAGAGAGTAACAACCAAAATGTACCTGTGGTGTGAATAAACATCTTAACACAAGGAAAATGAGAAGACAAAGAAGATGGTTCAATTTGCTGATAATGTAAAAGATTGAAGTGGGAATAGTGAGTTGCATATAAAAGAAGATGAAATTCTTGCAAAAAAAAAAAAGGGGGTTCAATTGCATTTGACTGTAGAATTTGTATTAAAGAAAACTGGAGTTACGTCCGCGTCTTGGCTTCCTTATTTGCATTAAATACATTAGATTCTTTCTTCTAGAATTTGGAAATTTCTATTTGTGGTATTCGTTATTTCTGTTTGACTCTATTTAAATATTGTTTTTAAAAAAAGTAATATAAAACTTATTCGTGTATATTTAAAATTGAATTTATGTGATGATCTTCCAAAATTTCTATTTTAATTTCATGAAGTATGCCATATTTTTTTTATAATAATAAACCCGTACAGAATAATTTCGAACGCAGTTGAATAATAACGACGTGAAAAATAGATTATCACTACTATATCTCTGTTTCATATAGATTTTTAAAACTCATTTAATATAATACATTCTCTCATGAAAACATTATTTTCCTTCTTTTTAGCTAAACATTCTTCAAAAAATCACTTTATACAAAATCTATTAAGAAAAAAATTATGTCAAATAGACCTTTATTATATCTAAAAGATTGTTTTTTTTTAATAAAATAGACTAATCCCGAATTTGGAAGGTGACCAAGCGATCCCCACGAAGTTGGTTGTGGTGTGTGATATGATATGTGTGACACTGTCACACATAGGTACCATTTACAATCAAACTCAAAAGAATGGAAGAACAACTAGTAGAAGATGTGAAGCTCCAAAACTAGGTACAAGAATGTAAAAATGTCGTATGGTGAAAGTGACCGTAAAAATCATGTTGATCTTCATAGACTTCCCAACATTTCTTCAAATAATCTGACTATCCGAGTATATCCACTATGAATAAAGCTACTAAGAAACCTTCTAACTCTGGATGTATATGTAGGTAAACTCTGAACAATTAACTGAATTAGAAGAAGTAATAAACAAATTGCAGTAGACAGAAAAAGAAAATATTGCAGTTGACAGAAGATAAAATTGGCGTCTTTGAAGCCGGGGCCTGTGCCGAACACAGTGTCCTTAAAGCAATATTCGCCCCCTCACCGAAGTAATGCGAGCGCTTGCTTCCCAGGATACAGCGGCGTGAACTGTAGTTTGTACAGTCTAACTGAACAAGTGTGCCGGAACGGAATCACCAAGTGACTGTAAAACGACAGGAATTTGAGAAGGAAGCAGAAAGATTTCGTGCTGTAGTGGTGTGTCTGAACTGAAGATATTGTTCGGGATATATAGGCAAGGAGGAGCCTTTACCTCTTAATGCAGTCATAACTCGAGTCATAACTCTGCCATTGAACTCGAGTCATAACTCTGCCATTGAATTCTCATGTTTTGGAGTTACAAAAATAAATGAAAATAGTTTTCAAGTTATGTTTTAAATGGAAAAACGTAAAAGAAAATTTTCAAAACGTGGCTTGCACTTGGTGCCCAATTTTTGACTCATTCGGTCCGACATTCGTGTACGCAGGTCGCGCCCGCACACAAGTTCAAGGCTCGAAGGCCAAGTCGGTCCAAGATTTGCACCCCCCCTGCGGGCGCGTAGGCCACGGAGGAGTCTCTATGCAACAAATGGTTACACCTTACAAATTGTTAACCATATATAAATTGGTCCAAAAACTTATTCTTATCCTATGTGGGATAACTATTTAAGTTTTCCCACTTGCCACTTTCTTTTTTCTTTTTCCAATGTGGGATGGTACTATTTATAGTCCCCATATATTCCCACTTTTCCATTTCTAACCAATGTGGGATTGTTAATCCCTTTTAAGGCTCCTCTTCAAATCTCAACTTTCAATCAATGTGGGATTAATTTCACATACACAAGTGAAAATTCATTTTCCATAATATATTTTCCAACAATCCCCCACATGAATGGAAATTAATAGAGACACAGAATACTTGGTGACAAAGTTCCACAGTTGAAACCTGCATAGGATAGGTAGGTGTTACCCTTTGAACCTCCCCTTACGAAAATACATTTACTTTACTAGCTGATCAGTAGACGTGATGTCTTTGAACTGTTCTGCGTTTTGTGTGAACGATGATGTACCTCACACGGGATTCTTCCTAACACAATTCAGTTCTCATGGTTATGTTCGTTTGTGGCCATGAACATATGCCTGGTTCAGTGAGAGTTATTAAGAGTTGAGCCTCACAATTCCCTTCGAAGCGGCCCCACTACTTTCTCACATAGGTGATTTCTTAATTAAGAGTAACCCGCATTACTCCGCTCGGATTTTCGACGCATAAGAATCATTAAAAGCCTTATTGCTTATTCTCTTCCCACGGGCATCACTATTATATAGTTAAGTATTTGCAATTAGGTTTTTTCATTGAACCTAGATCTTGGGATCTCCAGTCAGCTAGGTTGAGTTTCCACTGCAATAACTTATTCTTTTAGAGGCTTAAGTCCCATTTCTTTTGATGACTTTGCAACTAACTCTCTAGTTAACCCTTTGATTAGCGGATCCGCAATGTTATCTTTAGACTTTACATAGTCAATAGAGATAACTCCAGTTGAGAGTAAATATCTTATGGTATTATGTCTACGACGTATGTGTCTAGACTTACCATTGTACATGTTGCTTTGTGCCCTTCCAATCGCAGATTGACTATCACAATGTATGCAAATTGCTGGCACAGGTTTAGACCATTTTGGAATATCCTCTAAGAAATTGCATAGCCATTCAGCCTCTTCACCACATTTATCTAGAGCTATAAACTCAGATTCCATGGTAGACCTCGCAATAACTGTTTGTTTAGAGGATTTCCATGATATGGCTGCACCTCCCAAAGTGAACACAAATCCACTAGTAGACTTTGAGTCTTTAATATCAGATATCCAATTCGCATCAGTATATCCTTCAATAACAGTAGGATATCTGGTATAGTGTAGTCCATAGTTACGAGTATATCTCAAGTATCTTAGTACTCTTACTATTCCTTTCCAGTGGTCAGACCTTGGATTACTAGTATATCTACTCAGCTTACTAACTGCATAAGCGATATCTGGTCTTGTACAACTCATTAGGTACATAAGACTTCCGATTATTCTAGAGTACTCTACTTGAGAAATACCATCACCTCTATTTTTCGATAGATGTTGACTTGTGTCTATCGGTGTTCTAGCCACGCCAGTATCATCATTATTGAATTTTTCCAAAATTTTGTCCACATAATGTGACTGACTTAGAACGAGTCCATCCGATGTTCTTGAAATTTTAACTCCAAGAATCACATCAGCTAAACCCATATCCTTCGTGTCGAATCTTGAATTCAACATATTTTTAGAGATTTAATCATCTTATCGTTGCTACCAACGATGAGCATGTCGTCAACATAAAGACATAAAATAATATAACCATTTCCTGTGTCTTTAATGTAAACGCATTTGTCACATTCATTGATTTTAAATCCACTTTCCAACATGGCATTGTCTAATTTTTCATGCCATTGTTTTGGTACTTGTTTTAAGCCATATAATGACTTTACCAATTTACATACCTTGTTTTCTTGTCCTGGTGTAGAAAACCCCTCATGTTGTTCCATGTAAATTTCTTCTTCTAAATCTCCATTTAGAAAAGCAGTTTTGACATCCATTTGATGTACTTCGAGATTGTACAAAGATGCAATCGCTAATATCATTCGAATGGAAGTTATTCTCGTTATCGGAGAATAGGTGTCAAAGTAGTCAATGCCTTCTCGTTGCCTATAACCTTTAATTACAAGTCTGGCCTTGTACTTATCAATAGTTCCATCTGCTTTCATTTTCCTTTTGAAAATCCATTTGTAGCCTAGTGGTTTGCTTTCCGGGGGAAGATCAACCAGCTCCCATGTATGATTTTGTAGAATGGAATCTATTTCACTTTTAATGGCTTCTTTCCATTGAGGACCTTCTGAAGAGTTTACAGCTTTTTTGAAGCTTTGAGGTTCAGTTTCTATCATGTAAGTCAGAAAATCGGGACCATAAGATTTCCCTGTCCTTTCTCGTTTGCTACGTCCTGGTTCAACCTCAACTTCATCTTCTACTTCTTTGTCTTGACTATTCTCAATCATAGTCTCATATGTCCGTTTAGAAGAGTTTGCTTCATCTTTGGACTTACATGGAAATACATGTTCAAAGAATGAAACATTTCTCGATTCCATTATCGTGTTTTTGTGTATATCGGAAATTTTAAAATCAAACACAAGAAACCGATAGGCACTACTGTTATGTGCATAACAGTTTTTGGTCCTATTTTCACCTTCTTTGGTGTAGGTACAGCTACTTTGGCAAGACACCCCCACACTCGTAAGTATTTGTAGGAAGGCTTCCTTCCTTTCAATAACTCGTAAGGGCTCTTTTCTTCTCTCTTTCGGAGTACCTTATTTAAAAGGTAATTGGCTGATAACACAGCTTCTCCCCACATATGCTGAGGTAACCCGGAACTTAATAACATTGCATTCATCATTTCTTTCAATGTTCTATTTTTCCGTTCAGCAACACCATTTTGTTGTGGTGAATAAGGTGCTGTTGTTTCATGTTTAATTCCATGTTGTACACAGAATTCAACAAATGGTGATTCATATTCACCACCTCTATCACTTCTCAACACTTTGATCTTTTTGTTGAGTTGATTTTCAATTTCATTTTTATAGAGAACAAATTTCTCTATAGCTTCGTCTTTACTTTTAAGCAAATACACAAAACAATATTTTGTGCTGTCGTCAATAAAAGTAATAAAATATTTGTTGCCTCCCCTTGTTTGTACAGATTTTAAATCACATACATCGGTGTGAATTAAATCAAGAGGTTCAGTTTTTCTTTCAACGGATTGAAATGATAACCTTGTCAATTTTGCTTCAACACAAGTTTCACACTTATGTTTATTATCAATTTGGAATGTAGGTATGCAATTTAAGTTAATTAGTCTACGCAAAGTGTTGTAATTAACATGTCCTAGTCGACCATGCCACAAATTGGAAGACTCAAGCAAGTAAACGGAAGAGTTATTCATTTTATTGATTTTTGGCTTAATAGCCATTACATTGAGCTTAAAAAGCCCATCACTTACATAACCCTTTCCTACAAACATTCCAGACTTAGATAAAATAACTTTGTCTGACTCAAACACCATACGGAAGCCATGCTTGTTCAACAACGAGCCAGAAACCAAATTCTTGCGAATCTCCGGCACATAAAGCACGTTGTTTAGAGTCAGCTCTTTCCCAGAAGTCATCTTTAGAACCACCTTTCCATGGCCCTTGATTTCGGAGGTCGCTGAATTTCCCATATACAACTTCTCCCCATCCGCTGCTTCAAACCCATTAAACATCTCCTTATCGGAGCAAACGTGTCGGGTGGCACCGGTGTCTATCCACCATTCTCTCGGATTTGAACCCACCAGGTTCACTTCAGAAATGATAGCTGCAAGGTTGATGTCAGATACATCTTCAACCATATTTGCTTCTTTTTTCTTCTTTGGCAAACGGCACTCCGTAGACTTGTGACCAATCTTGTCACAATTGAAGCATTTTCCTTGAAACTTCTTCTTGGAGATTCCACCTTTTGGCCCCAACTTGGGCCCTTTGCCACCAGATGGCCCAAACTTGTTCTTATTGGTCTTGGAGCTTTGGCCATGCTCCACAACATTAGCTTTAGTTACAACCGGATTGAACCCTCTTTCAGAACTTTTGTTGTCTTCTTCAATTCGAAGTCTAACAATTAGTTCCTCAACATTCATTTCCTTTCGCTTGTGTTTTAAGTAGTTTTTGAAATCCTTCCATGCAGGAGGTAGTTTTTCAATTATGCAAGCCACTTGGAAGGATTCACTCACAACCATTCCCTCGGAATGAATTTCATGCAAGATCACTTGTAATTCTTGTACTTGACTGATTATAGATTTGGAGTCCACCATTTTGTATTCCAAAAAGCGGCCAACAAGAAACTTCTTGGCTCCGACATCTTCGGTTTTGTACTTTTTGTCCAAAGACTCCCATAATTCCTTAGCCCTTTTTATTGTGCAGTACACATTATACAATGAATCAGCTAAACTGTTCATCACATAATTCCGGCATAGGAAATCAGAATGCTTCCAAGCATCCACTGCACTGATTGCTTGAATGTCTCCTTGACCCTCTTGAAGCACTGGAGCATTTTCAGTCAAGAATCTTGCAAGATTCAAGGTCGTGAGGTAAAACAACATTTTTTGTTGCCACCTCTTGAAATTCGAACCATTGAACTTCTCCGGCTTTTCCCCGTGATTAACCGGATCGTCACAGCTTGGACCAAAGAGCTGACTTGGCACGGGAGCCACGGTCTTAGTCCCACTTGGACCAGCAGCTAAGCTTGGCATATTAGCCACAGTTTGTGTTACTGGAGCCACCACTTGAGCCACATCAAAACCTGGCAAAGCCACAGCCTGAGCCACATGAGGCACAATTTTGTTTGCAGATCCCACAACGTTATTGGTAGGTGTATTTTCCATTTTCTGAAACACAATCAGAAAAATTAGTACCAAAATATTGCTTTAAGATTGTAGGTAAACTCTGAACAGTTAACTGAATTAGAAGAAGTAATAAACAAATTGCAGTGGACAGAAAAAGAAAATATTGCAGTTGACAGAAGATAAAATTGGCGTCTTTGAAGCCGGGGCCTATGCCGAACACAGTGTCCTTAAAGCAATATTCGGCCCCTCACCGAAGTAATGCGAGCGCTTGCTTCCCAGGATACAGCGGCGTGAACTGTAGTTTGTACAGTCGAACTGAACGAGTGTGCCGGAACGGAATCACCAAGTGACTGTAAGACGACAGGAATTTGAGAAGGAAGCAGAAAGATTTCGTGCTGTAGTGGCGTGTCTGAACTGAAGAGATTGTTCGGGATATATAGGCAAGGAGGAGCCTTTGCCTCTTAATGCAATCATAACTCCAGTCATAACTCCGCCATTGAACTCCAATCATAACTCTGCCATTGAATTCTCACGTTTTGGAGTTACAAAAATAAATGAAAATAGTTTTCAAGTTATGTTTAAAATGGAAAAACGTAAAAGAAAATTTTCAAAACGTGGCTTGCACTTGATGGCCAATTTTTTACTCATTCGGTCCGACATTCGTGTACGCAGGTCGCGCCCGCACACAAGTTCAAGGCTCGAAGGCCAAGTCGGTCCATGATTTGCACCCTCCCTGCGGGCGCGTAGGCCACGTAGAAGTCTCTATGCAACAAATGGTTACACCTTACAAATTGTTAACCATATATAAATTGGTCCAAAAACTTATTCTTATCCTATGTGGGATAACTATTTAAGTTTTCCCACTTGCCACTTTCTTTTTTCTTTTTCCAATGTGGGATGGTACTATTTATAGTCCCCATATATTCCCACTTTTCCATTTCTAACCAATGTGGGATTGTTAATCCCTTTTAAGGCTCCTTTTCAAATCCCAATTTTCAATCAATGTGAGATTAATTTCACATACACAAGTGAAAATTCATTTGCCATAATATATTTTCCAACAGTATATGATGTCGGACCCTCAACACATTATTATAGACTACCTTTAATTACTGTTAGAAATCCACATCATTATATATATATATATATATATGTATATATATATATATATATATATATATATATATATATGTATATATATATATGTATGTATATATATATATGGTACAACCACAAGGAAATTCACATTCACCATTAATTACTGATATATCAAATATGAAAGTATAATAATGCAAATGGTGTAAGCATATTCACTCTTGATATCATCATCATGACGCATTAGTAAATCATATAATAGTATCACAACCATCAATATAACATAATGTATTAATAAGACATTCTTAAGTTAACTATGATGTTAATATATGAGAGATTATGACTAATGAAAACAAAATATGAAATGATCAGCGCTTTCATTTATGCTCTCCCCTACATCATGCTCAGCTTTATAGAAGAGAGAGACCCTTTGAGAGTGAAAAGCAAGGGCAAGCAATAGAAAGGATAGTCCCTCGCGCGAACTACAACTACTAGAAAATGGTGAGATCATTAGTGAAAGAAGGACCAACGACGATCCTATCCTAAAGGAGAAGGAGCATCCAAGCCATCGAGGGCACAGATACTGCTACTAAAAGACGAAAAGGAAATATTGAGAAGAAGTCCAATGTATTGCCATTATGTTTACCATTGGACGCTGGAATGCGCATCAATCATGAAGGGGAATTTATCTCCACTGTACATGTTGCTTTTACTTAGATTTTTTTCCGATGGATCGAAGCATATAAGCTTGGCTATTCGAAAAACTGTAAGTGTTGGGACTGAACCGCAAAGGTATTGACTCTTGAACATATTCGCCTGGGATCCTAACTTTCTTTTGAGTCCCCTCTCTACTATTATATTAAGCCTTTAGGTTTAGTTTAAATCCCCTCATGGGATTCTAAAATAGCAAAAACAAAGACCTCCACTACCAGATCAACAGGAGATCCCATATTTCAATTTGAGAAGGAAATAGAGTTTATCCCTAAACTCGTATCCCACGTGCACATCTTGATTATGAAAAGCAAAGAGATAGATCAAGCCTAAAAGCCGTCATTTTTATTTAATACGATTCCACCTTCCTTCATCCGGTAGTTCAAAACTGGAATTAGCACAATATCGTGAAGTGGACGCCCTTGCTGAATTTGGGTAGTAATTTCATAACTAGTGGCATAAGCACAGAAGGTATATGCTAGGAAAAGAAAGGAAATTTACCTCGTCTAAGCTAGGGTTTTAAGGTCATAAAGGGGACAATGTGTTGATGCCAATGGAATTGGTATAAACAAATATAAGTCTGGTGATTAGTGTATACTATACACTTATTTTTGGGCATTGAATATTCATAATTACAGCCATTGGCATCAACACATGAGTCTGGTGATGAGTTTATATTGTACACTTATTTTTGGGCATTGAATATTCATAATTACAGCGTTGAAGAAAAATGGATCACCAAAGGATTTCGGGCCTAGTATATCATATATATACCGAAATCAACAGCACAAAGTAACGAGACTAAAACCACAACCCACACCCAAAATCGGTTGCTATTTGGCTTGCCCACTAATGACACAGGTAAGAGGATATTACAGCCACACAATAGCCACAAAAGGATGTATCGAGCATCTTTTAAAGTATACATAAAAATAGTATCAAACTTTAAGGTAATATCACAAATTCCAATAACAGTATATGCAGAATTGTTACACAACACAACGTGCCCATCATTTGATAATTGCAAATTTTCAAACCAGTCCTTTTGTGATGTCACGTGACAAAATGCACCAGAATCAAGAATCCACTCATACAAAAGAAAATTGTGAGTTAAATTCAATTCAGCAGGATAAGCAACAGAACTTGCAATCATATAAACCTCACCATCACCACTATTGGAAATAGAAGACAATACATTTACTTACCTTTCTCTTTATAGCAATCCTTTATAATATGCCCTGTGTTCCCACAGCTATAGCATTTCTTAACCTTGGTCCTGGATTTTAATCTAGACCTACCCTTGCCCTTCTTTCGACCTCCATTACTACTTGACTCGCCACTACTCTTGTAAACATCATGACTATTTTGCTTAAATTGAGTTCTACGCCTCATTATGTGAATATCACCGCTTTTCTTATCATATTTTTCAGCTCTAATCTCCATCTCCTTATTTCTAAGGGAGTGAATGATAATTTCAGGCATCAAAGTATCTCTATCACACTTACTAGAATTCTTAACTTCCTTATAGGTATCAAGTATGGAATTTAGCAAGATAATAACCTTATAGGTATCAGACACTAACTCTTCGCAATTAACAATATCTTGAACAAGTTTCTTGAACACATCTAAATTGTCATTAAGATCTTTTAAATAATCCATTTTAAAGATGAAAAATGCTCAAGTAGGTAAAGCTTGGTCAGAGTAAATTTGAGCAAATTCAAGTCTTCCAACTTTTCCAATGTTTTTTAACTCATCCGCTTCTTCTTTTTGTTCTTTCGAAAAATCAATAAGAAAATTGTCATCAATAACTTTTGAAACTTTTTGTTGAACCAAAATACCTCTAATTCTTATTGCCAGATTGAAAAATCACATTTTCATTAAAAGTTCTCAAATCAAAATTCTGAGTTGTCATTTTTAATAATCAATCAAAAATACAAAATCACAATTTAGCAACACAAAGTAGACCTAGAATCACAAACAATATACACCATTTTAGATTCTCAGAATTTCGTAAGATTCTCGATCTTAGATCGATGGAATATTCAAACGGGTAAGATCTAGATATTCTAGTAACTTAACAATTCAATAATAGATTTGTCAACCAAACAGTTTCACGCACAATATATCACAGAGATAATATGCTGAAGTTTATCAAATAAATAATTTTATCACGTAGAAACTATAAGGCAAGTAGTTCCTAATTTATAATACAGGCAATGGTTACCCCACACAGTAATCTTAATCGTATTGTCACCACACATAATGACATGCTAGTGCTGATTATTAAACGGGATAAGCCAATTTACTAGAGCAAACCTATCTGAGTTCGTAAATAACGAGAAATGCAAATTTACCACTTTAGGGCCACCACTATTCGCCCAAAGTTTCCAGCAATCATAGAAATCAATCGAATGCTAAACTAAATTACAAATGTTCAGGGGCAAAATCGTCCAGATCTTACCGTATTACCTGAAACAGAAAATAACACCATAAAAACGTTAGAAATCTTGTTAAATTAATTTAGTATGAAGATAACTTCCCAAACGGATCCCAGAAGCGCTACACGCGCCTCCATGAAATCACACCATTGCCGGCTGCGCCTTAGCCTGGAAAACCTACCATGGTATTGGTTTTTTCTCTGGCCACTGGTTTGGCCGGAATAAAAGAATTACAGGTTCGGGTTTAATGGAAGAAAAAACGAAAGATCCAATTTTTGATTAATTCCTCGCCGGAGCACACACAAACCACGGCTCTGATACCAAAATGTTGAAGAAAAATGGATCACCAAAGGATTTCGGGCTCAGTATATCATATATATACCGAAATCAACCCCCACAAAGTAACGAGGGACCAAAACCACAACCTATACCCAAAATCAGTTGCTATTTGGCTTGCCCACTAAGGACACATGGAAGAGTATATTGTAGCCACACAATAGCCATAAAGGCTAAAAGAAAAGATAGACGAGGACACGCTGCAAATGGAGCACACATCAGAAGACGTAGCTTGTTTGTCTCAAGAAAAGGAATGCTCAGTAATAAAGTTATAGCCAAAACAAAGCAGCGGAAATAGCCAATATATAATGTAGGCAGATTATTAGGGTAAATAGTGATATGGACCCAAAAATAATAGGTAACTAATAAGTGGGCCAAATACCAAAAGCCATCCAAGGAATAATCTGTTGGACCATGAGTAGCTCTAATTAAATTAGACTACTTCAAATGACCTAAATAAGTTGTAGGTTTAGGTCGTTATATCAGTCATTGGTCAATGCCGATTGAATAAACAATGACTTAACATCATCGTCCGGGAGATCGTTTGACAACAATTTGCCTAATATACAGGTTTAAAATGTGATTTCTAATGTTTTGGTATTATTTTGTTTGTTTTAGGTTAATTACAAATTTGAACAAGAAATCAAGTAAGGTGCGAGGTCAAGAAGGTTGAGAAAATGGTCAAGAAAATGAAACAAGAAAACCAGTATAAATAGGAAATGTTTCGTTTCAGGGACTGATGTTGCCAATTTCATAGATTACATCATGGACCTGTGCCGGTTGGTGCGTGGGTGCCACTTTTTGAAAATTGGAACCAATATGAATTTTAAACGTGGTTTTCACCTTTTTAGTTTTAGACTTATTTTTAAGGGTTTTGGTCAATTTTTGAACATTTTTAAAGATATAAAAAGGCTATATATCTAGATTTTATTTGAATTATAAAAGGACATTTTTGGAGATTAAAATTGAGAGAAGACTACAAAACAAAGGAAATTCATTGAAAGGGAGAATTTAAGCTCGGTGCAAGGCTGCTTTTCACTTTTCACTTTTTATTTTTCTCTTTTTCTTCCTAAACCTGATGATGCACTATCATTTTCATTTTGTATTTTTCTCATAAAATGATGATGAACTAATTTTTAATTATGGAAAACATTGTGGAATTTTATTGATAAAATTTTAATAATTGTGTCTTTTTACTGTGACTTTTTATGTAATTTATTATTTGGCCAATAATTGATTAATTTGTTGACATTAATAATCCTAGAGTGAATTATTCGTCTGTATCAACTTATACAAATTGATTATTTTGAACTTCTATGATTATTGTGATTGTTAAGTGGATTTCTTGATGAATTAATGCATCTATAGGTTAAAATTCACATAGAGATTTAGTAGTTACTTATTTAAATGGAATTCATTTTCTTGAGAGATGTTTCAATTAATTTTGAAATATTCGACCAGATACAAATTTCAATTTATTTCGTTGCTTTGAAGGTAAAATCAATTGCTATGGTGAAATGTTGGCTGTAAAAAATTTTCTCATCAAACAATATTTTTTTTTAAAAATTGAGATAGTCAACTACTTTAATCAATTTATTTCAACAATATTAGAATAATTAAAATATTTCAATTGAAATTCTTTATTTGTCACATAAAAGTTATATTTATTAAATTCAATAATTTAGTACATAATTCGAGCTCATAAGTAGTGATTCGAGCTCATAAGCAGTGTTATTAAGCCTAGCTTGACTTTGTCAGTCTATGATCCGAGCCTTTGACTGGGCTAAACATGATCATATTACAAAAATGCTTTGAGACGGTCAAAAATAGGGTTAACTTGTGGTTTTTGTTAGAAATCATTGAGCTCAGGGATTGAACGCTAGAACAAGCAACACATTGTTGTGATTTATGTGTAACTTGTTATATGTAATTAAGGAATTATTTTCTGGTTTCTAAAAATATTTTGAACGAAATTAGTCCAATATTTTAGTTCATTTTATAATACAAATAATTTATTTTATAAGCTTATTACATATAAAAAATATAATTTTAGTTCATATAAACTAAATATATAAGAGAATCTCCCATAAACTCTGCTTTTAAATAGCATATTTGACAATTTAGAGAGTATCTATTAAATTATAGAGTAATTATTGTATTATATTTCTCCCAATATATAAATTATATTTTTTCTTATCATTCATTTTCACCAACTTCCCTCCAAATTATTGTATTATTTTCTTCCATTTTCTTTTTATATATTATTTAATTAAATCAATTTATAGAGTATTGAAATTTTGAAAATTTGAATACACTTAATTATAGAGAGGTAACTTGACTCTTCAAATTGGGTTATTGGCACAAAACGTTCCTACCTTTGAAGGTTCTTGTGGAAAACGTCCCTACCTCTCACATTCTTTGCGGAGAAGGTCCTTTTCAACTATTTTTAACATGAAATGACCATTATACTCTCTGCTTAAAAATAAAACAAAACAGAAAATAAAATAAAAATAAAAAATAAATTGCAATCTAACTCCTAATCTTTTTAAAAATGCAAATGAGTCCAAATTTAGAAAAACATTAAAAATAACAATAAAAATGAGAAAATCCCTCTTCTCCTCCGCCTTCTCCACCTTCCATCCCTCACCTTTTTTTTTTTCTCAAATTGAAGAAGTTACACAAGATGGGCAATTACAGGTTCAGATTACACAAAAGATGATACCAAATGCCTGGTTTTACAAGCTCAAAGACATGAACAAAACCAGAAACTGGAAAAATGTAAACTCCTCGAAGAAAAAAAATAAAAGCAGAATACAACACTATCATCAGTTGCAGCACCAACTCAGGTTCAGCTATCAACAAACAGGCAATTACCCCACCTCTCTGACCAAAGAAAATCTTATTATTTCACTAGGGATCTTAATCCAGGAAAAAAAAATAATATCACATTCTCTGCCAATTCACCATCCACTACACGAGTTTGTGAAAAACAAATTCCAGAACCAGCAAAAAAATCTTCGAGGAGGAGAAGGAGCATGAAAATAATCAGAAATTCTAGTGTTCGGCTTTCTTCTAGTCTTGTTAACAACACGTCCATTTCGACGTGTTGCAGATGTGGAGCCAATGTTGATTCTCAAAATTTTGAGGAATCTATATTGTTGCAACTGGTTAATTCGATGAAAGGGACTGCTATTGGGGTTAGTAACACCATGGGTAAACAATCGATTTGCCCAATTAACACCCAAATTGATGGATTGATCAAACCAAAGGGAGTTGAACGCGATGGTGAAATGTTTGCTAAAATTGGTGATGTTTTTGTGAGTCTTGATTCAAATTCAACCATCCCAACCTCAATTGATAGTCCTAAGATCATGGGTCCAATGCCCCTTTTTTGAGAGAAAAAGAGAGGGAGGGATGGAATGGTTTAGAGTTTTGGCGGCGGCGAGGTGGAGGTGGCGGAGGTGAAGACTGTTTTTCTAATTTTTTTTTCTTTGTTATTTTTAATATTTTTCTAAATTTTGGACTCATTTGCATTTTTAAAAAAATTAGGAGTTAGATTGCAATTTATTTTTTATTTTTATTTTCTTTTCTATTTTGTTTTATTTATATAAGAGGGTATAATGATCATTTCACGTTAAAAATAGTTGAAAAGGACCTTCTCCGCAAAAAAATGTGAGAGGTAGGGACGTTTTGCACCAAGAAATGAAAGGTACAAGACCCTTCAAAGGTAGGGACGTTTTGCGCCAATAACCCCTTCAAATTTAAAGAGCCAAAACCATCCCTCTATTTTAAAATTACATCAATCCATGTTTCTAACTTCCCACCTCAAAAATCAAAATCAAAGTTTAAATTTATCTTTTTAAAGCTCAAGTACATAGTACACATCACCCAACCTCACACTATGCCCCGCATCATTTAGTTCATTTCTTCTCTAATAGAGGAAATTACATTCATTCATGTTTTCTAACTTCCCATATTTAAAATCAAAAATTTAAATTTATCTTTTTAAAACTCAGGTATATAATACACATTACCCAACCTCACACCATGCCACATATCATTTAATTCATTTCTACCCTCATTTCCCAGATCCACACCCAATGCCTCTCCACCGCTGCCATTACACCACTGCCATCAAATGCATACCAGGTTGCCAGCAACAGATCTAGGCAGTCCATCGATGACTTTAAAGTAGAGGCATGATTTGAAGAAAAGCAGCTACCTCCTTCCCCTCTAACCCCGCTGGTTGAATCTGGCTGCTGCTCCAATTTCTAGAGAATGGGATCTCTCATTTAATCTGAATCTCCTTTTGTGCTGCGTTTCTATGAATTTCTTTTATTTTATTTTCTGAATTTTATCGACACAGACGAGATTATACAATTTGTTAGCGGTGATGATAAGCTTTAATTTCGGCAAATTATGAGACCTTCTTCGAGTAAGATCTGGGAAAATGCTCCATCTCACTTTTTCTGAGCTTCACACTTTTACACGCTTGAAAGAAAATGGCCTGAGAATTCTTCAACCACAAGAGGCTAGGCAATTTACTAATTGCAAATGGAAACCTTTTTTCCGATGATAAAGATGATAAGGTGCCCCATATTGAAATTTCAACAAAAAATGGTACTGCATAGGTTGGTATGGAAGGTATAGGAAATAAGGTACGCCGATATATTAACTTGATTTTTTGGATGCCCGTTTTCAAATTCTTCCGCCATAGTATTTTAAAACAAATTAGATTTCATTTTATTATTAATTTGCTTATACTCCTGCCCTGTGTATTCATAGAATCAAACTTTTTTACATCACCCGTCCTCTTCTGTAGTTGTGGTAAACTGTAGCTTTCGTTTCAAATTCAATTTATCTAGGAAGAAACTATACTTCCTTTTCTTCCTTATCTGCACTCTGAATAATAACTACTCCCTCTGGGTTGGTAACACTTGACTTCAAATTATTGAAGTTATCTGAGGCTAAATGTTGGTTGCGTTAAACTAAAAATAACAACTATAAAGATTATGGTGTGGTGAGGCTCCCATCCAATGATAATTTCCCTTAATTCATACTCGTTGAAGTTTACAAATGTTATTTTAATGTCTTTTCTTTTAATTTTCTCTTCATTGTAGTGGCACACAAATATTTTAACATGATAGCACATTAGAATTAGATTTTCTTTCTATGTGCATATTGCATGAAACTCCGATCAACTCTTCATATATCCTTGTTCTGTGAGTAAGGCTCAATTAGAATTTGGTAGGAAAGAATTTTCGTAGCAGAAAAAATTAAAAAGAATAACTAATACTTATAAATCAGTGTATGTGTTGTATTTAGACCCAAGTCACTGCTTTGACTTCCAGAAAATTGCCCACTTGCTTCACAACAACTAGCTGATCTTTTTTGGAAGGCAAATTAACATAATGTTATTATGAATTTCATTATTTCAGACTTTCAGTTCTCTCTTGTCGTGCGCTTGCTTCGACCTCCATTATTTCTCTTGGTCCATGAGTTGGGACTTACAGTTCCTAATTTAACCCTCATGTCATAATCATAAATTTGTTGCACAATATCACACATATGAGGTCAAACAACCACTGCAGTGCAATGTCGGTTGTCTGATGTTATTTCATGCGCATCACTATTCTTTTTTTTTTCCTCCGTACAGAATTACACTATACGCATAAATATGTAGTTATAGAATTATCTTTGACCGAGATCGAAGGACTTAATGTTCAAGATCAGAAGGGGCAGAAAGAAACCCTAGAAGTATGAGACATTTGAACTTCAATTTGATTGTAATCGTAGAAGTTATATCTGGATCAAAATGGATATAATGTTTGAAAAAACAAAAAGGATCAACCAGGAAACCTAATTTCCATATTAAAATCTTACTGTGGAATTTGATCGATGTAAAAAATATCTTCTGAATTATGGTTACTCTTTCATGCTTCGGTTTTATAGCACTGTTATATTTGAGACTTTGTGACAGTAATCGCAATGGAGCCTTCCCCCCTTCAATAAACACTTTTCTGTCTTTATAACTCACTAAGAATTCCAGGTTCCATTAATCATGACCTTACTGGATTTTCTTGAAAATGCAGGTAGAGCAGATTCAATAATCCTTATGATACTTTTTCACAAGGAATCCTAGAGCATGGTTTATCTTTAACCTAGCTTATGTTAGAGTAGTTGTTATTAGACTGTTGGAGGTTGTTTTGTATTCTCGACTAGCTTCAGCGTCTCTGTATCGATTTAAGCATCCCACATGGAGTCCTGACTGCTGTCTTCCATGCAATTTCTACAGAAAGCTTGTTTAATATGCATTATTATCCTTGGTAAGCCATTATTCTTGAAAATAAGTTGCAACTTGTTGTATTCTCGATTATAAGTAATTTCTAATTATCAAAACATGCTGGCACTTGTTCTATTTCGCTTAACCATATGCCTAAATGATCAAACTCATCCTTGATCTCCTTCGAAGGCAACAAAGAACACAGTCGAGCATATGCATCATAGACGGGTCTTTCAAGTTCAAGAATTTGGAACTAGTAAATCATAAAATAGAATCACAACCATCAATATAACATAATGCATCAATAAGATATTCTTAAGTTAACTATGATGTTAATATATGAGAAATTATAACTGACGAAACCAAAATATGAAATGATCAGGACTTTCATTTAGGATATGCCGAAACCCTGCATCATGTTCGTGTGTGTTAATTGAATTTTCTTCACTTCAGAACAATGCGCTTTGCGCTGCTTTATAGAAGAGAGAGACCCTCTGAGAGTGAAAAACACGGGCAAGCAATAGAAAGAATAATTCATCGCGAGTTCCTGCGAACTATAACTACTAGAAAATGGTAAGATCAATAGTCATAGAATGACCAATGTCGACGATCCTATACTAAAGGAGAAAGAGGAGTATCCAACCTGGCAAGGATACTATTGTTGAAAGATGGAAAGGAAAGATAGAGAAGTGGTCCAATACATTGTCACTGTGTTTACCATTGGACACAGAAATGTGCGTCAATCACAAAAGGGGCAATTGTGTCCACCGTGAGTGTTGCTTTCACTCCGATTCTTGTCAGATGGATCAAGGCATATTGGCTTGGCTATTCCAACAAATGTAACCATCGAGATTGAAGCGCAAAGGTTTTGACTCTTGAACATATTCGCCTCGGATCCTTACTTTCTTTTGACCCCCTCTCTCCTATTATATTACGCCTTTTAGGTTTAGTTTAAATCCTCTCATAGGATTCTATAACAGCAAAAACAAAGACCTCACTATTGGATCAACGGGATATCCCGTATTTCAATTTGAAAAAGAAAGAGAGTCTCTCCCAAAGTCTCATCCCATGGGCAACATCTTGGCTATGAAAAGCAAAGACATATCACGCTTAAAAGTTGTCATTTTTATTCAATACGATACCTCCTTCTGTCATGCGACAGTTCAAAACTGGAATTAGCACAATCTCAAAAAGTGGCAGCCCTTGCTTAATTAGCGTAGTCAATTCATCACCAATGGCACAAGTAGAAGATGTATATGTAGGGGAAAGAAAGGAAATTTACCTAGTCAAAGCTATGGTTTTAGGGTCATATAGAAGACAATGTGTTGATGCCAAATGCATTGGTCTCAATGCATATGAGTCTGGTGATAAATGTATATTATACACTTATTTTGGGCATTGAATGTTCATAATCACAGGCTTCAAATGTGATATCTATTGTTGTAGCATTTATTTGGTTTGTTTTAGGTAAATTACAAACTTGAACAAGAAATCAAGTAAGGCGCAAGGTCAAGAAAATGAAACAAGAAAATCGGGATAAATAGTAAAAAATTCGTTTCAGGGACCAATGCTGCAAATTTCGCAGATTACATCATGGACCCGTGCTAGGTGGCGTGTCAGTGCCGCTTTTAGAAAATTGGCACCAATACGCATTTTAAACATGGTTTTGACCTTTTCAGTTTTGAATTGAGTTTTAAGGGTTTTGGTCAATTTTTGAACATTTTTAAAGATCTAAAAAGGCTGTATATCTAGACTTCATTTGAATTAGAAAAGGACATTTTTGGAGATTAAAATTGAGAGAAGATATAAAAAGCAAGGAACTAGGGTTTGGACTTGGAAAATTCATTGAAAGGGAGAACTTAAGCTCAGTGCAAGATTGTTTTTCACTTTCGTTTTCAACTTATGTGGGTAAAAAACTATGAACTTTCTTAACTTCCTTATCTGCACTCTGAATAATAACTACTCCCTCTGGGTTGGTAACACGTGACTGCAAATTATTGAAGTTTTCTAGGCAAAATGCTAGTTGAGTTAACCTAAAAATAACAACGATAAAGATTATGGTGTGGTGAGACGTACACCCAATGATAGTTTCGCTTAATTCATATTCGCTAAAGTTTACAAGTGTTATTTTAATGTCTTTTCTTTTAATTTTCTCTTCAGTGTAGTGGCACACAAATTTTTTAACATGGCAGCACATTAGAATGAGATTTTCTTTTTACATGCATATTGCTTGCATTTTGAAAGCTGTCATTGATTATCACATTCTTAAATTTAAGCCTCTCTCATATTTTCTACACTCCTAGATTTAGTCAGCATAAATTTGTTAATTAATAGCTGATACAGACGGTAAAGAGAGCCACTAATTTGATGTGTGTATAAGGTGGCAGTGGTGTATGTATTGTGTATACATATCCAAAGAGAGAGAAATGGAAGTAGATTTAATGCAAGTTTTTGCTGCATTTCTTATGGCTTCTATGTTTATGATGCTTGGAAACATGATTAAAAAAGAACACGTGATCCCCTTCACATAAGTTTTCTCTTGCAATCACTTATATTATGCACTGAGAATAAGGTGTTTTGTTATAATTAATTGCACTATTTCTAAATGTGTTTTTTAGGATCATTTTTATTCTCATTCTGTACCTTTGGTTTATGCTTGTCGTGTATGAAAATCTCTATCAGTTTATTCTGGTTCTTCCCTTTTCTTGTTCTCATTAAAGAAAGAAAGCAAATAACGCTCTGCATCTCATTCTATACCTTTTCTAGTATTATATTTTACTTTTACACTTTCTACAGAATCTTATTGGTGTGACTTCTCAGCATGTGTCTAAGAAGCCTTGTCCTCCATCTCAGGTACAATACTGCTCTTCTCTATTGTGAATACAACATCTTCAGTGAAGCTGATTTTTCAAGTATTTACCACAAACTTAACAAAAACCTAAGCTCACATTGTGAGTACCAAGTTATTTATCATCTTGTCTCCCTTGGAGATGCATTGCTGAATGTTGATCTTGCAAAACTCTTAAGTTTTCAATTCATATTTTTCAACCAGAATTTCACTAATCATATTGTCTATTGTTATCAGTAATGGATACACATGCAGTTGAATGGATTGGAACTACTGAAGGGCATGGTCATTCGGAGAAAAATAAAGCCAGGAAAAACTGAAGGTGCCAGGTCTCAATCCATCTACGTTGAAGAGTGATCTTGATAACCACATTGGAAACTGAATTTCAGAACAAGTAAATTCTGGATGTGTACCATCAGACACATCAGAATTCTTGGATGTAATGGAAAATATAAAACAAAATTTATTGAGTGGCACTCAATGTGCGACAAGCTTGGATGAACATTTTTTATTGAAAAAGGCCGTTTCTCTTTGCTCCCTCATGCACGATCCTGCCACAAGCAAAATTTGATAAAGGAAATCACAGTGAAGGTGCTAATTGTGAAATATATGTCGTTTCTAACATCACAAATGAGTCGCTGCACAAAAAGGATCTCCCAAGAAAATTATAGGCCTGGTTTTGGTTATATGCTGGTGGAACCTTCAATGTCAAGAATACACTTTCGGGTACTTTGCGATTCATCTTCTGTGCATTCCCTCTCTTTCAGAATTTTAATGAGATGTCCTGAGCTAGAAAGATGTTCCTTTTACTTCTGCTTAGCATAGCACCTGATAGGAGTTAAGCTCTAGATATTTTGAATCGACATTACAAATATTATTGGGATTCTGAAATATGGTTTGATGAAGGATCCTCATAATATTTCTTTCAATAATGTGTATATAATCTGTACTCATGTTTTGCAATACATCAATTTGTACTCCTTTTTCTACATGTACATGTTTAGCTGTGCTTCTCGAAAATTTTTTGGAAGTAGAAAGATATTTTTGTTGGGATAAAAAGTATCTTAAAAAAGGTTATTTGAATATACATTTAAATATTGGTAAGAATTTGGATTTCGACTTCCTTTGCTCCTTCTATTTCCAATAATTAAGTTAATAGAAAGACACAACTCATGAAATTAACCACGTAGGAAAACTATTAGCTTGTTAAAAATATGACTTTTTTGTGACAGACGAGTCCGAACGGAGTGGACTTATCCCTTTCCAAAACATAATTTGCTGGAGGGCTGTCAAAAAATCCTGATGGCACAACATCTGCAAGTTGGTTTGTATGTTTTTGTGACCAATTTAACACACAAGCATGCATGATCACGAAGCTCTGACCAACTCTTCATCTATCAATTAGAAGTGCAGCTGGAGTTTGCAGGAAAGAACTTAGATTGTTTGCACCAATATCCATGTATTGATATATTTTCCATTTTCACTCATCAGAAGAATGCTTGATCTAATATCCAATCCTGGTTGTAAAAATCGCAACTTAGGATCAGCAGTTCAGTCATACGATGTTCCAAAGTGGCAGAACAATCACATATTTGTGATTTGACAAACTCCAAGTTTGCATGACAATACAATTTTTGTTGCTTTGCAGTATGGAGAAACCATACCTAATGGAGAGAAGAAAAGGTTAAGGAAATGATTAAAGGGATTTTGAGTCTTGTCAATTGGGTTGCACTTATATAACCTGTTTATTTACTAATTTGCTATTAGGTTGCAGAAAAAAATAAAAAAGAATAATTAATACGTAGAAATCCGTGAATATGTTGGATTTAGACCCAAATCACTGCTGTGAATTCAAGAAAATTGCCTACTTGCTTTACAACTTGCTCATATTTTTTGGAAGGTAAATTTAACATAATATTATTATGAATTTTATTATTTCAATTCTCTCTTGTCCCGCACTTGCTCCCACCTCCATTTTTTCTCCTGGTCCATGAGTTGGGATTTAGTGTTCCTAAATTTCACCCCATGTCATAATCATAATCATAAAATTATTGCAGAATGTTGTACATTTGAGGTCAAACAACCACTGCAGTGTCGGTTGTCTGATGTTATTTCACGTGCATCGTGATTATTATTATTTTTTTCTTTTTTTTTTTTTTGTCCTTCAAAATTACGTTATACGCATAATAAAGAAAAAATGATTCAAGAGAATTTGATCTAAAAGAATACAGAAAGTGTTTACTTTATTTAATTTTTCACGTGAACACTAAGGCTCTACAAGAGGAGTATTTATACACAATTACATTGACAAATTCAAAAAAATAATAATAGAAATCCCATGAAATCTGGTAACAATAATAACAAAGATCCCATGAATCTGGTTGGTTCTGATTTGAAGGCCGAACTTCTCTCCAACGTAACAGCTTGCTTGACAGTAGAGTATCCCTCATTAGTTGGAGTTTGTTAAGTCATCATGCTGATTTTCCTTTCTTGAAGGCTCGAGTGAATTATCATTTCGGTTTGAATTTGTTACCGTTAGATCTCCAAGATCACTCAATTTCTCTCCACTGATTGAGGCTAGATTGTGAGAGTCTTCACCCTTATCACTCCAAGAATTTCGAGCATCCTTATCTCTCCATAGACTCTCACGGTTGTTAGACATACCAAGCTGTGTTATGTTGCCAATACCCTCCCGCAAACGTTGCCGGGGTTGGAGGCAAAGTTTGTTGCGGAAATAATGAAGAGCTGCTTTTGTCATTGGTTTTGTGAAGAGGTCAGCAACTTGACTATCAGAGGAAATATGTTGAGTGACAAGTAGTCCACGTGCAACGCGTTCGCGCACAAAATGGTAATCCAACTCGATATGTTTGCTTCGTGCATGGAAAACAAGATTTATTGTCATATGAAGAGCACTAAGGTTATCACAATAGAGTATGGGAGAAGATGGTAATGTAATGCGAAGATCTTTGAGAATGAAGGACATCCATGTGAGTTCAGCTGCTGTGTTCGCCATGGCGCGGTATTCTGCTTCTGTGCTTGATCGGGAAATTGTATGTTGTTTTTTTGCACACCAAGAGATTAGATTTTGTCCAAGGAATGTGCAATAGCCAGTAGTTGAGCGCCTCGATGTAGTGCACCCTGCCCAATCTGCATCGGAGAAAGCAAACAGATCAAGTGTAGTGTGTGAGGAAAAATGTAATCCCATGTCAATTGGTCCTTTGACATATCGTAAAATACGTCGAACCATTTTTAAATGTGTCATTGTGGGAGCATGCATGAATTGAGATACATAATTAACACTATATGAAAGATCAGGGCGAGTGAGTGTTAAGTACTGTAGAGCTCCAACAAGTCCTCGATAGTAAGTTGGATCTTCCAAAAAAATATCATAACACAATTATAGGACTTTGAGTGATAAGGTAGTCATGCTATGAAAGCATCTGTTAACTGTGGAGTGGAATTTTCTGCATTTTCTGAATTGGTTTGATTTGGAGTTGTGAATTTGTTGGGGGCGGGATCTTCGTTTGTGAGATGCCCTACCAATTCTTGGCTTTCTGCAAGAGCCAAGGCTTGCTCACGCCATAAGGGATAATTGTTTGGGGTGAGTCGGAGAGTGATGAAATTGCCAACATTGAGTGATAAGGTAGTCATATCCAAGGAAAGGAGAAGAAGATAGGATGAAGAAAGGAAATCTGTAGAGGCTGTGAAGAAAATTGTAGAAGCTGTGTTATGTTGCCAAGTGTTCACACAAATTGTAGTTATCGATTTTTCTTCAACCTACATTATAGGACTGAATGTTCAAGATAGGAAGGGGCAGAAAGAAACCCTAGAAGTATGAGACATTTGAACTTCAATTTGATTGGAATCATAGGAGTTATATTAGAGTCTTCGGTTTACAACTTTGTCTGGATCAAAATGGATTTAATGTTTGATAAAACAAAAAGGATCATCTAGGAAATCTAATTACCATATTAAAATCTTACTATGGAATTTGATCAATGTAAAAAATATCTTCTGAATTATGGTTAATCTTTCATGCTCGGTTTTATAGCACTGTTATATTTGAGACTTTGTGACAGTAATTGCAATGGAGCCTTCCCCCCTTCAATGAACACTTCAAAATCAGAAAGAGTACTTATATTTTCAATCTTTATAACTCACGAGAATTCCAGGTTCCATTAATCATGACCTTACTGGATTTTCTTGAAAATGCAGGCAGAGCAGATTCAATAGTCCTTATGATGATCGAATTTGGAGAATGGATGGATACTTTTTGCACAAGGAATCCAAGAGCATGGTTTTATCTTTAACGCCGCCCGTTTCACATTTGGAAGAGAAGTACTACTGTCAGGTTTGAAAATCAACATAAACTTCATAATCATAATCATTATGAAAGGACCATATTGATCCCAAGTGGTGTTTATACGACTTTAGTTATTGATATTTCCCGTTCCAGAACATTTGCTTGATGTGCCACCAACTATGCTAATGAGTGAAAGAAAGTCTTTCCGTCCTTAATGTCAATCCCATTAATTCTAGGTCTCAAAAGAAATATTCAGTGAAGCTCCAAAGAAGTACAAGCCATTGACAGCGGCACATGCAAATTTTTCGGCGTTAATATATTCGGAAACCACCCCAATAGGAGGGCAAATGCATAATTTACCAGGTTATTCTCACACTAAAAATTGAGCTTATGCGAAAGGTAAAGACATTATTACATAAGATGGAAATAGTGGTGCTGGTCCTCAGATGAAAATAGGCTTTAATATAACTTCTACTCAATTATTAACAACTAAACTTCATACACATATCTACCATTTGCAATTTGACTCCACTACCACAATTACAAACAGAAATTCTAGTGCAACACCTGCTACTCACGGGACAAAAATAGTATTTATTAATGCGTAAATAAGAACTTACTATAAATGAATAAATAAAATGATAATATAAAGTCTTTAGACGAAGAATTAGCACTTGTTAAATAGATAAAAGAGTAATGTAATTATGATTGTGCAATACAAAGAAATAAGGTTGAAAAGAACGAGACAACATTCTTTCTAAATTCATCATGTGCAACCTGTGTGCTTGTAAATAGTAGATTCAAATTCTACGCATTTAAGGTAAGTTATAATAAGTTTCCATTATGGACCTACAAAAATTGCCTATTGAACTATTGAATTTTCCTTCTCAGCTTCTCCGTGGTTAAAACGTCCTCACGAGCTAGTAACCCCAACTGCAAGACCACCACAAAGGCCAGTGGCTTCATCTGAAAGTAAGAATAAGGCTTCCAAGTACAAAAATAGAAGGAAATTGAACATAAGGGTTCATCATCATAGAGGAGGTCTGAGGACACACAATTGCAGGGAGAGCATGAAGGTGTGCAAAGGTTCAAAAGCCGAAGCGGAGCTTAGCTGATGAATTTCTCAACTTCAAATACATGAAATAAATGTACCAGAGATCTCTACTGCGTTTCTCATGAATCTTATCGTGAAAATTAATAAATACTTTTTGTCACTGAGTTGTTTATGGATGCCACCCTAGCTTATGCATTGTGTTTTCCAACTTTGAACTCATTGTCATCTATTTATTGGCTGCTAAGAAATCTCAATAGAGGAGCTTCTTTCATATATGCAATAAGGATATGTTGCTTGGAATCAAGAGTGTGTGTTCAATAAGGGTACATATTTAGGAGGCAGATAATTTCTTTAAAAATAGGATATCGAGATATGAAGAAAAACGATATAGTATAGACACTGACGTCTGCGGATACTATAAACTTAAATTACTTTAGAAATTATGTACCCATAATTTTAGATGTACATTTTAGGATACCATATTATGTGGGTGTTTGGCACCCATTCTTTTGAAAAATGAGTTTTTGAATAGTGATTGATGTAAAGAATTTGTGGTTAAAAAGTAAGAATAATTTTTGGGTTTATGTGTAATATTATTTTATTTGGAGAATGTGTGGTTAGAAATGAGTACTGTAGAAAAATAAGAATGAGAATGAGATAAAGAATGGGTATCAAACGTGGGCTAAATATAGTTAACAATAAATCTTTCGAGGAACTCAAATTTTCATAATTTCTTAAAACATAGTATGTAGGGTTGCAGGAATGATTTGATTTTTTGTTTTCTTTACTGAAAATGTCTTGAGACATGAAATTGTTCTCTTGCTTTGAGGTAAAAAATGGAGTACTAAAATAAGGAGAAACAAAATCGAGGAAAGTCTAAAGACATTGTAATAACAATTATTGTAGTTTTAAAATGTTTAAACTTATAACAATCATTTAAAACAAAACACGTATTTAAAGTCGAAATTTGAAAATTAATATCAAAACTTCAAAACATAGTGTTGAACCTTATCTTTGCATTTATATAATGAACCAACCACCATAATAATATAACAACACAATTTGGATTGATACATTATCACCTGGAATTTAAAAGTAGAAAAAAAACTAAAAGAAATTCACTCATCAATCACCTTTGATTCTTTTTCTTTTTCTTCTTCTCAACCCAAGTGATAAATGTGCAAAAACTAGACGATAAGGGGGTTTTTTTTTGGTAACAAAAGCTTCTATAGAGAATGTGGGAAGTGGAGAAATGGTAGAAGCAAGTCCAGGTCTAGCAGGAACGTGGAATGCTAGAACTGTGGCAAGACTGGCTACATGAAGAAGAATTGTAGAGCATCAAAGAAAAAAAGGTAGAAAATAATAACGACAGTGTTAATACGGTAGCTAAAGGGGTACAAGATGATTTACTCTTGTTGGTTGACAATCCTATGGATTCTTGGGTGATGGATTAATGATGCAGGGGAAGATTATAGGAAAGACAAAAATCTCACAAAAAGAATTTCAATCAAGATAAATTCAAAAAAAACTTTATTTCATTCAAAACTGAGCTGCCTCAAAAGGCTTACAACGTTTAAATAGCGAAACCTTAATAAAATTCGGAAAGAAATTACATAATAATAAAAAATATTATTTTTTCCAAAAATGGAAAAAATTGAGATAATCACGGATCTTGATTCTCCTAATCATCAGGATCGTCCCCCAACAAACGGAAATCAAATCCGAGTTTATTTGACTAAGATATTACCAAAATAAAAATTACCATAAATGGTAAAAACGCATAATTGAGGGCCTAAACGATGGAATTTGCCCAAAATTTGACGTGCTTTAGGGCCAAAGGCCCTAAGTTGTGATCATTGGCCCGTTTCCACTCAAATTAGACTAGCAATTCGTCAAAAACAAGCAAACCCGAAATTAAATTGAGTTATTATTTTGCCTTCATCATTCTCCACGGGTTAAGAAAAATTCGCCCTCGAATTTGATGGGGTAGAAACCTCATCATCATCAGAATTATCACCTCGAAATGATGGCTCTGGCGGTAATCCATCTGGGAGCTCTTCCGGGAAGTCCTCATGAAATTCCTCTAGCAATGACTGAATCCTGCGAGCGACCTCCTGCTCACTGTCAACTGACTTTTCCACCAGCACATACACTATCCCATATCCTTTCATATTTGTCTCGAACTTCACTCTGGTCAGTAAATGGCGTCATCCCCAACTGCTTTAACTGAGCCCTTATCTGGAAGCAACACACTTTTCTTTTCCCCAATTGTACACGTCGACTGGAAGAGATTAGTACGCAACCAGTCAGTGTTATTTTTCAGGGAAGTCAGAAAACTCCACCTCACCAACAATGACTCACCAATCACAAACTCCTCCTTCTCTGCTGTTTCTTCTACACCTTCACTGTCAAATATAGGCGGACCGTAATAATCAAACTCTTCATCTTCTATTGATTCTTCAGTTTCTTCATTGTCAAATACAGGCGGACATTCATAATCAAACTCTTCATCCTCTATTGCTTCTTCAATGTCTTCATTGTCAATTATAGGAAAGACAAAAATCTCACAAAAAGAATTTCAATCAAGAGAAATTCAAAAAACATTTTATTTCATTCAAAACTGAGCTGCCTCAAAAGACTTACAACGTTTAAATAGCGAAACCTTAATAAAATTCGGAAAGAAATTACATAATAATAAAAAATATTATTTTTTCCAAAAATGGAAAAAATTGAGATTCTCCTAATCATCAGGATCGTCCCCCAACAAACGGAAATCAAATCCGAGTTTATTTGACTAAGATATTACCAAAATAAAAATTACCATAAATGGCAAAAACGCATAATTGAGGGCCTAAACGATAGAATTTGCCCAAAATTTGACGTGCTTCAGGGCCAAAGGTCCTGAGTTGTGATCATTGGCCCGTTTCCACTCAAATTAGACTAGCAATTCGTCAAAAACAAGCAAACCCGAAATTAAATTGAGTTATTATTTTGCCTTCATCAATTAAGGAGCTTCTTTTCATACAATTGCCTATCATAAGATTAAAAAACAACTATGTTGCTGGGAGTTATTGAAAGGTATTTCTTGCAAATAGAGAACATATAGATGTAGTTGTTATTGTTGTGCTAGTTTGAGGATGTCAAATGAGTCTATGAAAAATTTATAAGGTTAAGCATGTTTAGGGAAATATGATAACTAGTGAACTAATACAAATCAACACTGATTTGTTAATCTGAATTATCGGTTTCAGAAACAGAATTACAACAAACAGAACAATAATATAAAGTAAAAAAAATGAACTTTTAACCTGAGGCCTGTGTTACACACAGTTTCCTTAAAATAGATTCGTCCCCTCATCGTACGTGCTTGAGGTGGAAATTAAGTGTCCGCTTTCCAGGATACAACGGTAGAAAAGTAGAATCTAAACACCACAAACTTTACTCCGGTGAACTGAAACGAAAACAAAGACAAAACTCAAACTCTATGCAGATGAATATTCAGATGAATTCTTGTACTGAAAACTGGAAAAAATCGAGGTATATATAGACTTTGGATCTTGTAACTTGCCAACTTACTTCATGGCAATTACAATAGGAGTTTTAGGAGTTTCAACTGTTTCAGAAAATGAAAAGTCAGTCGAAAAAATAAAATAAAATGTAGCAAAACGTTGGCTCTTCTAAGGGGCCAATTTTTAGTCAATCTGGTCCGACATTTGTGTACGCAGTTCAAGGTTCGATGCCTATTTCGGTCCGTGATTTGCACCCCCCTGCGCGCGCACGTGCAGAGAGTATCTATGCAACACATGATTACAACATTCTAAAGTGCAATCCTTTATAAAGTGCAATTCTAAAGTCACCCACTAACTCAATCTTTTTCAACAATCCCTCACACGAAATAAAATTGGGAGCGACACATGAATGTGACACATGACGACTTGGTGATATAGTTCAACAGATGAAACCTGCATAGGATAGGCAAGTGTTACCCTTTGAACCTTCCCTTATGAAAGCATACTTACTTTATTGGCTGACCAGTAGACGCGATCTCTTTCAATTGTTCTGCCGTTTATGTAAACGATGATATACTCCACATAGGATTCTTCCTAACACAAATCAGTTCTCATTATTATGTTCGTTCTAGCCATGAACATACGCCTAGTTCTGTGAGAGTTCACAAGAATTTTGCCCCACACAATCCCCTTAGAAGCGTTGCAACTTCTCTCTCACATAGGTGATTTCTTATTACAAATAATCTGCATTACTTGGCTCGATTTTTGACGCATAAGAATCATTAAAAGCCTATTACTTATCCTCCATCTTTACGGGCATCACGTCGCATCATAGGAATGGACATGAGGTAATATCCCCTACAGTGATTCTATCAAATATTTACAATTAGGTTGTCCCTTTGAACCTAGATCTTGGGATCTCCAGTCAACTAGGTTGGGTTTTCCTTTGTATTAACTTATCCATTCAAAGGCTTAAATCTCATTTCTCTCGATGATTTTTCAACTAACTCTCTATTTAACCATTTGGTTAGCGGATCTGCAATGTTATCCTTTGACTTTACATAGCCAATAGTGATAGCTCCAGTCGAGAGTAGTTGCCTTATGGTATTGTGTCTACGACGTATATGTCTAGACTTACCACTGTACATGTTATTCTGTGCCCTTTCAATTGCTAATTGACTATCACAATATATGCAAATTGTTGGCACAGGTTTTGACCATTTTGGAATATCCTCTAAGAAGTTGCGCAACCACTCAACCTCTTCACCACTTTTATCTAGAGCTATAAACTCGGATTCCATAGTGGCTATCACTGTTTGTTTAGAGGATTTTCAGGATATAGCTGCGCCTGCTAATGTGAACATAAATCCACTCGTGTGCTTTGAGTCTTTTATATCAGATATCCAATTAGCATCACTATATCCTTCAGTGACCACTGGATATTTTTTATAGTGTAGTCCAAAATTACGAGTATATCTCAAGTACCTTAGTACTCTTACTATTCCTTTCAGTAATCAGCTCCTGGATTACTCGTATATCTACTCAATTTACTCACTGTGGAGGCTATGTCTGGTCTTGTATAACTCATCAAGTACATCAGACTCCTAATAACTCTTGAGTATTCTACTTGAAATACACTTTCACCTTTGTTTTTTGATAAATGTTGACTTGTATCTATCGGTGTTCTAGTCATTTCAGTATCATTCTTACCGAACTTTTCTAAAATTTTATCCACATAATGTGGCTGGCTTAAAATCAGCCCATCTGATGTTCTTGAAATTTTGACTCCAAGTATAACATCAGCTAAACCGATATCCTTCATGTCAAATCTCGAATTTAACATATCTTTAGTGGATTTAATCATTTTATCGTTACTACCAACAATAAGCATATCATCAACGTAAAGACATAAAATGACATAACCCTTTATAGCGTCTTTAACGTAAACACATTTGTCACACTCGTTGATTTTAAAACTACTCTCCATCATGACACTGTCAAATTTTTCGTGCCATTGTTTTGGTGCTTGTTTCAGGCCATATAATGATTTCACCAATTTACAGACCTTCTTTTCTTCTTCTTTGACAATCTGCACTCCGAAAACTTGTGACCCATTTTGTCACAAGTGTAGCATTTTCCTTGAAACTTCTTTTTAGAAATTCCACCTTTAGGTCCTAGCTTGGTCCCTTTACCAACGGATGACCCAGGCTTAGTTTTGTAGGTCTTACTGCTTTGACCATGCTCCACAACATTAGATTTAGCAACACCAAGAGTGAACAACTTCTTCTCGGAACTCTTGTTGTTTTCTTTAATTCGAAATCTAACAATTAGTTTTTCGACGTTCATTTCCTTTCGTTTGTACTTCAAATAATTCTTGAAGTCTTTCCACGCGGGGGGCAATTTTTCAATAATTGTAGCCACTTGGAAGTTTCACTCAACATCATCCTTTCGGCATGAATTTCGTGAATAATTACTTGGAGTTCTTGCACTTGACTGTTTACAGTTTTGGAGTCCACAATCTTATAATCTAATAATCTGCCAACAACGAACTTTTTAGCCCCGGCATCCACAGTTTTATATTTTCGGTCCAAAAACTCCCACAATTTCTTAGCTATTTTCATAATACTATACATGTTGTATAGCGTGTCTGCTAAACTATTCATAATGTTGTTTCGGCATAGAAAATTCGAATGGTTCCAAGCATCAAGTGCAGTGATCATTTTAACGTCCACTACAACAAATGTTACCTTTTACGGCATGCAATGCATGCCGTAAAAACCTCTTTACGGCATGCGGCCGCATGCCGTATAAAGCCATGCCGTAAAAAGTGGGATACTTTTTACGGCATGCAGAGTACGCCGTCTATGCACGCCGTAAATAAGTTTTACGGCATTCAGTTGTATGCCATAAATACTGGTGTACCTTTTACGGCATGCAGTGATGCATGCCATAAAAAGTAGTATTCACATTTACGGCATGCATCACTGCATGCTGTAAAAGGTACACCAGTATTTACGACATGCATATATGCATGCCGTAAAAAGTAAAGCAGTATTTACGGCATGCTCATGCAAGCCGTAAATATCAATTTAATTTTTTAAAAATTATTTATTTATTTGATTACCAGCAAACATATAATAATAACAAAATAAAATTAATCCATAAATAATCAATGTTTTTATTGTTTTGATAAATAAAAATATTGAATACGGTTCAATACAATATGTCAATGTGAAGTCCATCTGAATAATTCTCAAAAGACTACTACTTAAAAAAAAATGATGGTCCATATCAAAGTTAACATCTTCGAGCGACAATTTAGCTCCCACAAAATAGTAACTCCCTGCACAATATAAAAACAATAAATGTATGGTTAATAAATTTAGAGTGAGCATGTAAATCAAAAGTATATCAAGAAACATATGGACTTTTATTTAATCAACATAGTACATATGACAATTATAAAACATGATGTTCAATTCAATTCAAATAAAAGAAATTAAGTATAAATATAAGATTTGGCTAAAGTTTTCTGTGTCATTCCCCTGATCCTTTAAGCAATTGCTGTGATAATTGACTTCTCATTATTGAACGCAACTCGACTTAGTCCTCTTCAATTCACCTTACTAGTATACACACGGAGAACCAAGAATTTTCTTCCATTTATAAGAGTTCCAGAAAGTTCTATGACCTCAAACCAGTGGAATTTTCTAGTGTACTACCACTTGACAGTATTGATTCTGCCTAAACTTTTATCCAGTTGAATCTATTGGTTTACACAAAAGGTGTTTATGCTGGAAAGTTCTGCATCCACTTTGGTTTTTTCTATTTTATATGAGTTTCTTGGTTAAGATGTGGGCATTTGGATATATTTCTTGCACAAAAGGGTCAATACTTGTGCAGTGCTGAGCATTATTGTTTGGAATGTTTCTGTAATTATATGACCTTTTGAATATTTCCAATACTGTGTTTTGCCATTTTTGCTTGTTTTCGGATACTAAATTCAATTCTTGGATTAAATAATTGGGTATAAGAAATTGTTCAATAGTATCGACCTTTTTTATTCTGTCCAATGAGCAAAAGTAGTGGTTCATCTATGTTCCAAAGAAAAAACTTAGCAGTATCGAAGAGAAAAACTATTATGCCTGTAGCTGATTGGAATTTATTTATGAATTTTAGGACCAAATAGCTGGAGAATTTTGTGAAAGTAAGGCACAAGAAGACGGCCAACATCAAGCTGCGTCTAGGGATTCACAAAATCCTAATACTCTGACAGAGTCAGCTGACAATCCTAAAATTCCCTCTATTGATGAAGATGATGCATTGGAAAATCCTCCCCAAAATGAAAATGATCGAAACTGTTCAACAAATTCACAACGAAAGACATTGAAGAAGCCAGACAAACTTCTTCCTTGCCCCCGTTGCAATAGCATGGTTACAAAGTTTTGTTACTACAACAATTACAATGTTAATCAACCTCGGCATTTTTGCAAGAGCTGTCAGAGATATTGGACGGATGGTGGTACAATGAGGAATGTTCCGGTGGGAGCCGGTCGTCGCAAGAACAAGAATTCTGCCTCTCATTGTCATCACATTACAATCTCTGAAGCCCTCCAGGCAGCAAGAATTGACATTCCTAATGGTTTTCATCATTCAACATTTAAACCAAATGGCACTGTCCTGTCTTTCGGTCCTGATTCACCTCTTTGTGAATCTATGGCTTCTGTTTTGAATATTGTAGAGAAAAAGGTACCAAATGGTATTCAAAACGGGTACTGTAAGATGGATCAGGGCATCCAAGTTTCAGACAAAGGTAGGGAAAATGCCCTCAATGGCTTGAAATTCAAGCCATTGAATTTCTTCGATTTTTCACAATGATTAACCGAAACAGTAATGGTATGGCCAGTTGTTTGACTCACAACATGACTTGACAATCTAGCCACAGTTTGAGTCACAACAAAACTTGGCCATTGAGCCATAGCAGAGCCTACAGCCTGATTTTCATTAGCCACCGCTTGGGTTACATTCATGTTTGTTGAATTAGTTGCCATTTCTGAAATGAAACAAAATATTAGTTCCTTTCACAAATCCATTTTAAGCTTGTAAGAAAATATGATAACTAGTGAACTAATACAGATCAACACCGAATTTGTTAATCTGAATTATTGGTTTCAGAAATAGAATTACAACAAATAGAACAATAATATAAAGTAAAAAAAATGAACTTTTAACCTGAGGCTCGTGTTACACATAGTTTCCTTACAACAGATTCGCCCCCTCACCATACGTGCTTGAGGTGTAAATTGAGCTTCTACTTCCCAGGATACAACGGCATAACAGTAGAATCTAAACACCACAGACTTTACTCATGCGAACTGAGCTAGAGCTCGAACAATATCATCACCAGACTCAAATAGAAACGAAAACAAAGACAAAACTTGAACTGTATGCAGATGAATATTCAGATGAATTCTTGTACTGAAAACTGGGAAAAATCGAGGTATATATAGACTTTGGATCTTGTAACTTGCCAACTTATTTCATGACAATTACAACAGAAGTTTTAGGCGTTTCTATTGCTTCAGAAAATGAAAAGTCAGTTGAAAAAATAAAATAAAATTTAGCAAAACGTTGGCTCTTCTAAGGGGCTAATTTTTGGTCAATCTGGTCCGACATTCATGTACGCAAGTCGCGTCCCCACACAAGTTCAAGGTTCGATTCCTATTTCGGTCCGTGATTTGCACCCCTCTGCACGCGCACGTGGAAAGAGCCTCTATGCTACACATAATTACACCATTCTAAAGTGCAATCCTTTATAAAGTGGTTTTAGTTTTCATCCACTTCCTATATGGGACAAACTTAATTTTTAGTTTTCCTACCAACATAAACTCCTTTCACATAGCATACTTTGAGCTTCAAGTTCTCATTGACCCGAGTATCATTTTTGACTAGTATATGATTTCGATGTACTCATGGAGGAGAACACAAATCAACTTCCATCTTCCAAAATAGTCAAACGGGTCCCACTCAAAATTCGTGCCAAAATCACCCACTAACTCAATTTTTTTCAACAATCCCCCACATGAAGGAAAATTGGGAGCGACACATGAATGTGACACATGATGATTTGGTGATATAGTTCAACAGCATGTACCTAAATTGTTGCATAATCTGATCTCCGTAGGAAAAGGTAACGAAGGTTCTAATGTGACTTTTGGTGCTGGTCCTTGAAAAGTCAATAAGGGAGCATGACTATTGCTTGAGGAAACAAATAATAGAACTCTTTACATAACTTCCAATTGTATATATAGACATGGTTGTAGTTGCTGATTCAGTTGGTAGCTCTAATTTATGACATTATAGACTAGGACATATGAGCTATAGTCTAAAGGGAAGCCACTAGGGTTAAAATCTGTTGAACACAGCTTGTGTGAATGCTATATTTTCGGCAATCAAATAATGGTTAGTTTCTCTAAAATCGGAGGGAGCCAAAAGTTACAAAATTGGAGGTAATTCATATGGATGTGTGGAGAAGTTCAACTGTTATTTCCCTTAGAAGTTCAAATTATTATGTGACATTTATTGATGACTTAAATACTAAGGTATAAGTCTATTTTTTTTTTAAGAAGACCATTCTAGGAACATCTCAACAAAATGTTGTGGTTGAGAAGATGAATATGACTTTAAATGAGCGTGCAACAAGTATGAGTTTACGTGCTGAGTTACCAAAAAAGTTTATCAAGAATGCATCTTATGTGATCAATAGAGGTCCTTCAATACCATGGAAATGCAGAATACTAGAAGAGGTTTGGAGCGGTAAAGATGTATAACTTTCACACTTGATAAAGTTTGGTTGTGTTTTATACATTCATATTGATTCTACTACAAGAAGCAAGCTTGATGCTAAATCAAAAAGGTATTTCGTTATTGAGTATGGTCATAATGAGTTTAGTTATTGTTTTTGGGATGATCAAACTCGAAAGGTTATCAGGACTAAAGATGTGATCTTCAATGAAAGTGTATTGTACGAGGACAAGTTTGGAACAGACCCTAAAAACTCAAGTCCTGAAGTTAAGAAACCTGAGGTTATTTCGTTAAAAGATCTTTCAATGATTGACTTTAAGAATTTCGATGGTGAAAATCGAGAAAGTATAGCCCTAAAAGTACATCAGAATGCCCCAGTGACTCAACCTGGAAGATCCAATTGAACTACTAGACCTCCGAAGAGATATTCTCCAACATTGCATTATATTCTATATACTGATAGTGGTGAACAAAAATGTTATAGTGAAACTATATATGTTGATGAATCAATCAAGTAAGAGTTACCTATAAAGGATGAGATGGACTCATTATTGTCCAATCAAACATGACAATTGATAGAGTTACCAAGATGAAAGAAGGCCTTACACAATAATTATCTTTACTGGTTAAAAGAAGAACATGATGGAAGTAAGCAATATAAAGCAAGACTGGTTGTAAAGGGATTTCAAAGGAAAGAAGGCATTGACTACACTAAAATTTTCTCTCCTATGGTGAAGTTAACCACAATTAGATTAGTGGTAAAGAAAGACTTGCACCTAGAGCAGTTAGATGCAAAGATAACCTTTCTTCATGGTGGTTAGGAAGAAGAAATTTACATGATACAACCACAAACTTTTGAAGTACAAAGAAAAAAGAAAATGGTTTGCAGTTTTCAAAAGAGTTTATATTGTCTTAAAAAGCTCGAAGAGAATGGCATAAGAAATTTAATAGTTTTACGAGTAGTAATGACTTAAAAAGGTGTCATGGGACTATTGCTGTTATGTAAAGAACCTTGGTAACTCCTATATTATGTTGATGCTATATGTTCATCACACGTTGATTGTAGGTGCTTGCAAACAATAGATAAGTTATCTAAGAAGTTTACAATGAAGGGCTTAGGTGTTGTAAAACAAATCCTTTGAATGAGAATTACTAGGGACATTAACTTCTTGAAATCATCATGGAAAGAGTATGTGAATAATACCTTAAGTAGGTTTGGGATGGATGATGCAAAATTAGTTAGTACTATTTCGACTAGTTACATTAGGCTATCAAATAAGCAGTCATCCTTTACTAGATCAGGAGCGAACTTACATGGCTAAAGTTCCTTATGTGAGTCGATATATGAGAAATCTGGGCAAACATTGGGAGACAGTAAAGTGAATTTTCAGATACTTGAAAGATACTGAAGATTTAGCATTATGTTTCACAAAACTAGGTTTGGTATTACATGGCTATGTAAACTCTAGCACGGTAGGTGATATTGATGGTAGAAAGATTACTATTAGATATGCATACACTTTGGATAGTACAACAGTTGGGTGTCTAAGTTGCAGAACATAGTTCCTCTTTCCACTACTGAAGCTAAGTATGTTGCTATAACTTAAGCTAGCAAAGAAATTAAATGGTTGCATATTTTTTGGAAGATTGGGTCATACGTACGAAAATAGTATGTTGTACTGTGAAAGTCATAGCGCTATTCACTTAGAAAAGAATCATATTTATCATGCAAAGACAAAGCATATACAAGTCCATTATCATTTCATCAATTATACTTTGGAGGATGAAATCTTATCGCCTAGAGAAGATTCAAACGAGTCAAAATCTAGCTCATATGTTGATGAAGACTATTTCGATCGTAAAAATGAAGTTGTACCCAACTTGGACTTATGTTTTGAGAAATGAAGAGTTGTGTGCCACTACAGAAGAGTTATTGATGGCGAATTAGTCTCCAGGTGGAAGATTGTTAAGTTGTGAAACCCAATTCATTAAGGACGGCTTTTAAACTTATGTTCTTATAAAATTCTATCAAGGAATTAGAGTCTTAATTATTGTTAAGTTGTGAAGCGTAATTTTGAAAAAAATTATTAATAAGTTCGACTCCTTGTAAATTTTGGTTTTGCCGTATTTTATCTTATGAATAGGGAGCTCTCAGATTTTTAATCAACCATCAAATAGAGAAGTTAGAGAAGATAAGTACGTAATTTTTTCTTGTGAAATTGTCTTTTATTATTGGTGGGAGATGACATAGTCTCACATGGAGACAAACCTCTATAAATCTTGTTGAGTGTTTTTCGCTTTCTTTCAAATGATTGCTTTCGATGGTATAAAATTAAGGTTTACAATTTTCAACCTTCCAGATTTATCATTGAAATTTAAAAAAAATTCATTTAAATCACCCAACTCAATTTAACATCTATTTTCGAACTAAGACCTCCAAATATTGGTCTGTGGGCTAAGTCGTAGGATTTAATTGAACATCTCAACAATTTGATTATTTGGCAAACGAACATGTAGAATGTTCAGTTAGTAAATAGACGTAAAACTGAACTGGTTGTTTAAATAAAACATTTTGTAAAGTTCAATGATGAGTCATAAACAAATTAAAGTTCAACAACTAAAGTGGCAGTGTAAAGTTCAGTTACAATGAGTAATTAACTACCTTATATTTAAATTTTCTACCAACAATTGCTGAACAATCTACTACATTCTCAAATATATGTACAAATCTAGGTCACCACTTTTTGTAGCATTTTACAAACCAAGCCCCAATTTATGTCTTCCATATTGAATTAACAAGATTCGGTTCAGGCCACAGCCATAGCTCCCTTTGCAGCTACCATAATTCTCTTTGATCATTTTCGGGAGAAGTATCAAGATTCCACTACTGTCAAACAAGTTCTCAAGTCTTTGTTTATCTTTAGGTATAAGGGAACTCATTTTTCTCTTCTCTTATTTCTTGAATTTATTACTAGAATTTAGGTGTATAACTATTTAATATAAGTCCCACGTAGGCTAAATATAAGAACACTAATCAACATGAGCCCATTTAGTTCAATTGACTACTTCGGTTCGTTTAAAGCTCAAAAGAGACGTTGACCTCAAACCTCAAAGTTGTAATATTAGTGAAACCATGGATTATTTTTCTTATAGGTAGTATAGGAAAGGAGAAGACAAAGAAGATGGTTCAACCTGCTGATGATGTAAAAGATTGAAGTGGGAATAGTGAATTGTATATAAAAGAAGATGAAATTCTTGCAAATAAAAAAAGGGGTTCAATTGCATTTGACTGTAGAATTTGTATTAAAGAAAACTGGAGTTACGATCACGTCTTGGCTCCCTCTATGTACATTAAATACATTGGATTCTTTCTTCTAGAATTTGGAAATTTCTATTTGTGGTATTCATTATTTCTGTTTGACTCTATTTAAAATTATTTTTTTTAAAAAAAGTAATATAGAACTTATTTGTATCGTTAGTAATATATATATATATATACACACACACACACACACACACATATATATGTGTGTGTGTGTGTGTACATATATATATATACACACATATATATATATGTACATATATATGTATAATTTTAAAGATCATATTTAGTATAAAAGTAATTTAAAATTGAATTTATGTTATGATCTTCCAAATTTTCTATTTTAATATCATGAAGTGTGCCATTTTTTTTTTATAATAATAAACCTGTATAGAATAATTTCAAATGCAGTTGAATTATAACAACTTGAAAAATAGATTATCACTACTATATCTCTGTTTGATATTGATTTTTAAAACTCATTTTTCCCAAACTCATTTTTAATAATACATTCTCCCATGAAAACAATATTTTCCTTCTTTTTAGCTACACATTCTTCAAAAAATCATTTTATACAAAATCTATTATGAAAAAAATTATGTCAAATAGACCTTTAGTATATCTAAAATGATTTTTTTTAAAAATAAAACAGACTAATCCCCAATTGGGAAGGTGACCAAGCGATCCCCACGAAGTTGGTTGTGGTGTGTGATATGGTATGTGTGACGAGGTCACACATAGGTACCATTTACAGTCAAACTCAAAAGAATGGAAGAACAACTAGTAGAAGATGTGAAGCTCCAAAACTAGGTACAAGAATGTAAAAACGTCATATGGTGAAAGTGACCGTAAAAATCATGTTTATCTTCATACACTTCCCAACATTTTATCATATAATCTGACTATCCAAGTATATCAACTACGAATAAAGCTACTAAGAAACCTTCTAACACTGCATATAGATGGTGTCGGAACATCAACACATTATTATAGACTACCTTTAATTACTTTTAGAAATCCACATCATCATCATGATGCATTAGTAAATCATATAATAGTATCACAACCATCAATATAACATAATGTATTAATAAGACATTCTTAAGTTAACTATGATGTTAATATATGAGAGATTATGACTAATGAAAACAAAATATGCAATGATCAGCGCTTTCATTTATGCTATGCCCTGCATCATGTTCTCGTGTGTTTATTGGACTTTCTTCACTTTAGCGCAATGTACTTTGCTCAGCTTTATAGAAGAGATAGACAATTTAAGATTGAAAAGCAGGTGTAAGCAATAGAAAAGGATAGTCCATTGAGCATTACCGGGAACTACAAGTGCTTGAAAATGGTGAGATCATTAGTGAAAGAAAGACCAACAATGATCATATCCTAAAGGAGGAGGAGTATCCAAGCCATTGAGGGCACGTATACTACTACGAAAGACAAAAAGGAAATATTGAGGACCAGTCCAATGCATTGCCATTATGTTTACCATTAGATGCTGGAATGCGCATCAATCATGAAGGGGCATTTGTCTCCACAGTACATGCTGCTTTTACTCGAATTCTTTTCCCATGGATCGAGGCATATAAGCTTGGCTATTCGAAAAACTGTAAGTGTTGGAACTGAACTACAAAGGTATTGACTCTTGAACATATTCTCCTGGGATCCTTAATTTCCTTTGAGCCCCCTCTCTATTATTATATTAAGCCTTTAGGTTTAATTTAAATCCCCTCATGGGATTTTATAATAGCAAAAACAAAGACCCCACTACCGGATCAACAGGAGATCCCATATTTCAATCTGAGAAGGAAATAGAGTCTATCCCTAAACTGTCATCCCACATACACATCTTGATTATGAAAAGCAAAGAGATAGATCAAGCCTAAAAGCTTATTCTTATTCAATACAATACCACTTTCCTTCATGTGGTAGTTCAAATATGGAATTAGCACAATATCGAGAAGTGGCTGTCCTTGCTCAATTTGGGTACTGAGTTCATAACTAGTGGCATAAGCACAGAAGGTATATGCTAGGAAAAGAAAAGAAATTTACCTAGTCAAAGCTAGGGTTTTAAAGTCATACAGGGGACAATGTGTTGATGCCAATGGCATTGGTATAAACAAATATGAGTCGGTGATTAGTGTATACCGTACACTTATTTTTGGGCATTGAGTATTCATAATTACAGCCATTGGAGTCAACACATGAGTCTGGCGACGAGTTTATACTGTACACTTATTTTTGGGCATCGAATATTCGTAAATACAGCGTTGAAGAAAAATGGATCACCAAAGAATTTTGGGCTCAGTATATCATATATATACCAAAGTCAACACCACAAAGTAACGAGACTAAAACCACAACCCACACCCAAAATCGGTTGCTATTTGGCTTGCCCACTAATGACACAAGTAAGAGGATATTATAGCCACACAATAGCCACAAAGGCTAAGAAAAAAGAGAAACGGTGACACACTGCAAATGTAGCACACAGCAGAAGATGCAGCTAGTTTCTCTCAAGGAAAGGGAAGCTTAGCAATAACGTTATCGTCAAAACAAAGCAGCAAAAATAGCTAATATATAGTGTAGGTAAATTTTTAGGGTAAATAGTGATTGGGCCAAAAAATAATAGGTAACTAATAAGTAGATCAAATACCAAAAGCCATCCAAGGAATAATTAGTCAGGCCATGAGTAGCTCTAATTAAATTAGGCTACTTCAAATGACCCAAATAGGTTATAGGTCTAGGTCGTTACATTTGTGGTGTCGATATTTCACTTCAGTCATTGGTCGATGCCGACTGAATAAACAATGACTTAACATCATAGCCTGGGAGGACATTTGACAATAATTTGCATAACAGACCTCTGCCTTGGTGTTAAAAGACCTGCAAAGAAAAAATTATTACCTATTAGCAATAATTCAAAAAGAGGTGGACCGATAAAATTGGAAATTATTTTTTTCCACCAATATTTAGAAGATCTTTGCATCTTGTAAACTTCAGTGGTAGCACCTTAGTGCCCATGTTTGAGGGATTATATTGTGTATATATTTTTTTCAAGTCTTACAACCTCTTGTGACACAATATCTCTAATAAAATATAGTTTAACATCAATATGTTTGGTGCGATCGTGGAAAACATGATTTTTCCTTAAATGTATAGAAGATTGACTATAAGAATATACTACCACATAATCATTTAAGACACAAAGTTCATGAAGTAGGCCTCTAAGCTATAAAGCTTTTTTAATAGCTTCAGTAGTAGCAATGTATTTAGATTATGTCGTGGATAGTGCAATAATGCGTTGTAACTGTGATTTCTAACTAACACGAGAGTTACACAAAGTAAACACTTAAGGAGAGATAGATTTTCTATTATCTCTATCCCCAACATAGTCCGCATCTACAAAATCCTTCAATTTTACACTTTTCCTATTAACACTAAACTTTAGAGCTACATGACTAGTCCCCTTTAAATACCTTAACATCCATTTTAAAGCTTCACAATGCTCAAGATCAGAATTAGACATGTATCTACTAAGAGTACTAACAGTAAAAGCTAAATCTGATCTAGAGCTGACCATCGAATACATAAGAGATCCAATCACATTAGAGTATAGAATTCTACTAATGGATTCTATTTCTTTTTCATCACAGGGAGTCTAATCTTTAGATAATGCAAAATGATTAGTTAAAGGTAATCTAAGAGGTTTACAATCACGAATGTCAAATTTTTTCAACACCTTTGAAACATAAGATGACTGATATAAAAACAAATCAGAATTTAACCTATATTTTTAAATCTTCATACCTAGGATTCTTTTAGTTTTTTCTAGATCTTTCATGTCAAATTCACTATTCAGATTTGTTTTTACATTACTTATCAACTTAGGTGATGAACCAACCAAGAGCATATCATCCACATATAGCAATAAGAACATGTAGTCATTATTAGCATCATCATGTTGGAAATATAGGGAATGATCAAACTTACTCCGTTGAAATTCTATGGAGAGTACAAAATAATCAAATCTTTTATACCATTGTTTAGGTGATTATTTTAGACCATATAAATGTATTTTCAAGAAGCACACATGATCATGTTTTAGTTTGTCTTTAAAAACTTTTGGTTGATTCTTAAAGATTTACTCATCAAGTTCACAATGTGAAAAAGCATTTTTACATCAATTTACTCAAGTTCTTAGTCAAAATGTGCAACCAATGCCAATACAACTCTAATAGTGGTGTACTTAACGACAGGTGAAAAAATCTCGTTATAATCATCCCCTTCCTTCTGAGTGTATCCTTTGACAACTAACCTAGCCTTAAATCTTTAGAGTTCAAATACGCTAGTTGATAACCCAAGAATAACTAACTAAGAGGGGAGTCAAAAGTTTTTTAAACTTTTTTGACACTTAGTCTTAAAACAATAAAATCCACAAGATATGAATGGAAATTATAATACTAGAATTAAATATTCAATTCCGTTAACTTAATTCAAGTATGGATATCGAACAATGTAATTGACAATGTAAAGTAAAGTGCAATAATGTAAGGATAACAAACCAATTTAATGGTGTTTGATGCACAATGTATTCTACATCTTCATTACGAAGCTCTCAATCATGAGGAAGGCCAAATGCACTATAATGTTAACTTACAAACAAGGATTACCGATCCTTAAGTGGCTTACAACAAGGAATACTTATCCTTAGGTGACTTACAATAAGGAGCACCTATCCTTAAGTTTCTTTCAACAAGGAACGCTTATCTTTAACGGCAATCGAGTTTTCACAAAGCTCTCGAAACCACTAAAGTAAAAATGATAGTTTTACAATAGAAGGAACTCTCTTAATAAATGATATAATCAAGTCAAGTATTTAGAGAGTTGGGATAACACTTTGATAGATAGCAAATAATAAAGCTCAAGTGTTTATGATGAAAATTTTGATGAATAATTGATAATGAAATAGTTTGTATTTTCGTATCAAAGTTTTCATACCAATGATCTCTCTTAACAAATAATGCAAGTTAAGTATGAAGAGAGATTTACACTTAAATCAAAGTGTTGGCAAATAAAACTTCTACCAATGATGAATAATAGATGAGTTTGTGAAAAGTTATTTGCAAATTAGAGTTCTTGATAAATAAGATGAAATATATTTGATTGAACAAGAAACTCTTTGTAATAAATGAAGTAGAATGTAGAATCAAGTAAACTCAATGATTTTCAACAAAATAAGCACTCTAATTATCTCTTTTAAGTGGTTGAAAAAAGAATGCAAAAGAGATGGATATTTATAGAGCAAAAGGGACACTCTCAATCACTTTTGGTTGACCAATTTCGGTTGACTGAAAGTGTATGGCCGTTGAGAAACCAAAATTTGGAATTTTGGTTGACCAATTCTGCATTTTCGATCGACCGAAGTTTGAATTTTCAGTTGACCGAAATTTGACTTTTTTTTAAAAAAATTACAATTTCGAAATCTATTTCATATTATAAATGAAAAGCATTTTTATGCAAGTGATGGATTATAAAAATAATTTGAGCTTCATGCACTTGCTAAGAATCGATGAGTTAACATTTACATTTAAGTTCCGATAAACTAGTTCTAAGCTTTAATCTTCAAAGTCCTTGTTCTTGTTCTCTTCAAATCTCATTTGATTCCTTGTTCTTCGACATATGACGATTTGAGTTTTTGAATGCTTAAGAAGATATATTCATGAAAAAGTCAAGAAACAAAATTTGTTAGAAATATAAATGATTTGTTTGTTATAATCAAAACATGTGGAGCTATATTGAATCATAGGTCAACAATTTCCCCCTTTTTGATTATGACAAACAATATGTGATTTGTAGAAATATACAAGATATTCCCCCTATCTTTTACACATCAATGGGAACCAAGTTTGTATTATATATAGCATGATATTCTAAAAACATGCATTTCCACAATTCATTGACATAGTAAATCACATCCAGAAGTCATCATACTTAATAGAAATAATTGAACTCACAAATTCCACAATCATAGTTTAAATTCACAAATTATAATTTCAAGTCACAATACATAGTTCATAACAAAATAGAAATAAAAAGTCACAATTACAATCACATTTTCCTTCATTTTCTCCTTTTGGCATCATCAAAAAAGAATGGGGACAATTAAGCTAGTAAAATTCCCCCTTAATTAAGGCATATATGCTAGTTAGGAGAAATATGTGAAAGTAATCATAGGTCATGACATGAAAAATAAAGCATGAGTTCAAAAACGAAAATAGAACTTAGAGATAATGTTTTAATCTTCCGCCGGTGGAGGAGGCCCGCGAGGATAAATGGAATACATGTGTGCAAAGAAGACCTCTTGAGATAAACTCAGTTGCTCCATTCGTCGATCAAGTGCATTGATGGTAGCAGTAAGAGAATCAATCCGGCCTTGTAGAACGTTGAAATGATCTTTAGTCATATATTGGCCGGGGTTCGGTACTACTTGTGGAGTAGGACCCCGATGTTGTGATCGAGGAGAATCATCACCTTCATCACCACCATCACCATGCATTTCCTCCTCCGCCTCTTCTAAAGTGAATGGCCAAGTAGTAGGCCCCGAGTTATTGTCGAAGCCTTGAGTATGACACACCCATTACCCATTTCTTTTAATGATTTTCATGTGTTTAAGGGTATCGAGATTAATGACATTGATGTGTTTGGGCTTAACAAAAGGCTCATCATCTAGTGGCACATTGAAATATTGAAAGATTCTTGTAAGAAGCATGCCATAAGGTAAGCCTATGGTTCTAGGAGACTTGTGGATCTGTCGAATGTGCTTCAAAAAGAGGTAGGGAAAGTCCAATTGACAACCAACAAGAAAAGAGTCAAGAATGAACAAGTCGGGGTGATGAACCTCTTCAAAATGTCCATTACGAGGGACTATAAAATGAGTAATAGCACGATGAAGAATTTTGCATGGTATAGTAAGGTGATGTAGGTTTAAGGTCATTGTGGTGGATAGTAGTCGATCGGTGACTCGACAACAAGCTTTAAGTTCATCATAGCCCTCAAACCTAACGAGATAATGATGAATATAAGCAAGGTTTTCACATTCCCCTAACCCAAGTATTTCTCTAATGATATTTCTATCGAGTGTAATTCATTTCTCTTTAACTGTGCTAGTGACATGGAGTGAGTAAAATGAGAGATCTCGATAAAATTCTCGAATTAAATTAGGATAGATATTTTTCGAGATAGTGACCACATTTGTCAATCCAATATTCTCAAAATAATCCTCTATCCTAAGTGAAGGAGCTTCGGTAGAGAATTGAAAGAAATCAATTGACTTACCTATTAGAATGGGACAATCGGTGAAACGGTTGGGCATGGGTGTGTCATCTTCAACATTTGATGAGCTTGCTATCCCTTTCTTTGATTTCTTTTTTGGAGGCATGGTTATTTTCGAAATTTTCAATTTTTAGTAAGAGAAATTTTTGATTTTTCAAAATTTGTTGAAAAAAAGTAAAGAAATGATGGGAAAAGAGTGGGTAGCAAACTTTTGAAGTTGATTAATGCTTAAAAACAACTTGGGGCCGAAAATTCCCAGAAATTTCGATTGAGGGAAATTTCGGCTGATTTCTTTCGGTCGACCGAAATTTGCAGTGTCTACTGAAAATCTAAAAAAAAAATTCTGAGCCCCTAAGTCTGTTTCGGGAGATCAGCTTCGGTCGACCAAAATTATGAAATTGGTCAACCGAAAGATACTGAATGCAATTTTCATGTTAAACACATTTAACCACAAATTTTCGATTCATCGATAATACCTTAGCCTCTACGAATGTAAGAAAATCTATTGAGAGCTATAGTTTTGGTAAGAATGTCGGCCAATTGTTTATCGGTACTTACAAATTTCAAATAAATATTACATTTTTGCACATGATCTCTAAGAAAATGATATCAAATTTCAATGTGTATTGTGCAAGAGTGCAAGATGGGATTCTTTGACAAATTTATAGTCCTAGTGTTATCACACATAATAGAAGTATTTTCAAATGTTAAGTGATAATCACTAATGATTTGTTTCATCCATAAAACTTGAGCACAACAACTAGCGTCCGATAATGATAGTGCAACGAAATTTTATTTATTGCTAGACCATGACACAGGGGCAAGCCCTAAAAAGTGACAAGTTTTGTTAGTGCTTTTTCGATCAATAGTGCAACTCGCCCAATCGGCATCTGAATAACTAATGAGGTCAATGTGCATGCCTTTTGGATACCAAAGGCCCAATGTTCTAGTACCACATAAATATCTAAAGATTCATTTTAAAACACTTAGATGTGATTCTTTAGGATTGGATTGAAATCTAGCACATAACCAAACACTACACATGATATTCGGTCTATTAGCGGTTACGTAAAGAAGAGATCTAATCATACCTCGATATTTTGTTACGTCAATTGAAGTGTCGTTCTCGTCTTTATCCAATTTGATGGATGTACTCATTGGAGCATTCATTGGTTTCAAGTATTCAAAATCGAATTTCTTGAGCATGTCTATGATGTTTTTTGTTTGGCTAATGAAGATGCCTTCATTAGTTTGTTTGATTTGAAGTCTAAGAAAGAACTTTAGTTCTCCCATCATGCTCATTTTGAATTCCTTGCTTATGCATTTTGAAAGCTCTTCACAAAGGAAAATATTAGTTGCATCAAATATAATATCATCAACGTAAATTTGTACAACAATCATGTCATCATTTTTTGTTTGATAAAGAGTATAGTATCCGCATTTCCCATTTGAGATAAAAAAATTTACTCAATCTATCATGCCAAACTCTAGGAACTTGTTTCAAACCATATAGAGCTTTTCTAAGTTTAAACACTTTTTTTCTGGAAATTTTTGATTTTTGAAATCGGGAGGTTGTTCAACATAAACCTCTTCTTGAATGAAACCGTTTAAAAATGCACTTTTTACATCCATTTAATAGAGAGTAAAGCTGTAATGTCCCAGATTTTATAGTCTTAATTTGGTTGGTGGTAGCCCATTTAAGAAATAAGCTATGGAAGCTTGGCCCATTTAAGATTATGAAAGTACAAGCCATAAGTTATTTATTAGCCCAATACTTTAAAACATTAAATTTAAGTAAATCTGATTTCAAAGATTTAATGAATAATTGGGTTGCCACAATGGTCATCTGCATGGTATTTCCTATTGGCCACCCAGGTTCGAATCATCATGCAGATGTTTTTATGAAGTATTTTTATCAAAATTATTTGTTGGGCTTAAAACTCTTCAAATTCCTAGTGAAAGACTTAATTTAACAAGATTAATGATAATATAACTCTTCCATTTAGTTTTTCATTAAAAAGGAAGGTTACAAGAAGAGGAAAAGCATTTTTTAACTACACCTTTCCTCAAATCCGAGATTACACTTATTTTCTCTAAAAAAAAAATCTTTATGTTAAGTAAAATTTGAAAGAATAGCAAGGGTGTGAAGGAGAGTGCACACTTTGATCAAGGAAAAAGATTTTCAAAAGAATAGGAGATGAGCATATTTCTAAAAGTTCCGATACCAAATCATCCAACATTATACTTTCAAAAGCTTTTAACAAAGGTAGGTAGAGGTGCAAGTGTTTGTTTCGTTTTCAAACTATGATTTTCATTAAAAGTTTGAATGAAATAGTGCCTTCGGATACGGTGTTACGACACTACTATAGTTTGAATGATCATTCTCCTGCTCTATGCGTTATGTTAATTCATAACTCTACAGAAATTGGATTTTGCCAGAAATCCTACTAGGCGACGGTATGAATCTACAGTTCGAAAATTTTATAATTTGTTAACGAAATGCACCAATGACATCTATTGAGTTTCAAACTCATGGGTTAATTCCCTCTCTATAGGTTGATTTGATATGATTTGCTTGGGACGTGGATGATGGTAAAGAATGATGCAACGTGCTATGGCGAGGCCGGTGATTTAATGTTTTCAATTTTACTACGAAAATGTTTACTTTAAATAATTTGTTTCCTATGAAATGTTGTTTATGAAACTGTTCTAAATACATTTATTTATGAATAAGTTATGCATTATGGAAATTATCTTACAAGTCGCTGGTTTATATTTAAAAAAAAAAAACGTTAGCAAAGTAACGTTACTGTTTTTTGGAAATTTCGTTTCTGACTTGACTTCAAAAATCCGTAACTTAGTCGTTACTCGGAATTTTTCAATGAAACTAGTGGCGTTTGATAGCCTCATAGGTTAGCTACGAAATAAACTTGGAATCAAGTCAATCCAATGTCGGTAAAATTTTATAGGTCAGTTAGAGTAAACTGCACTAGAAAGTGTTGATGGGTTTCCAGTTTCTGTAGTTGATTTCAAACGATCATAACTCACTCATAATTTGGAAATTTTAGACAAAATCAGTGGCATTGGATAAACTTACATGTTAGCTACTGAATGAACTTGAAATCATGTCAATCTGATGTTAGTAGGATTTTATATGTCATGTTAAGTAAACTGCACGGGTGAGTGTTGCTATTTTTCAGTTTCTGCTCTTGGCTTCAAAAATTTATATCTCACCCACTACTTGATGTTTTTGGACAAAAGAAATTGGATATGATAGTCTCAGGGGCTAGCTACTGGATATAGCTAAATTCATGTCAATTCAATTTGTGTAAAATTTTATATGATATTTTAAGTGAACTGTGCTGGGTTTCCTCCCAACCCGAGTTGCTGTGTGGTTTCGAAAAATATTTTAATGATCTATCTGTTGCCGACGGAGCCCAATTTTTGAATATGTCATATTATAAAGAGTTTTCTACCTTATATTAAAGGTTCACGAAGTTTCGAGGTCGATAGTTATGCAAACGAATTTATTTTGTCACTACCCATATGAGATAGAAAAAAAAAACAGCAACATTATTTTTAAAGTTTTGCCTAAAATTTGACATCAATTGTGGATGCATGCATGAAAGATATTCTAAAGACATTTTTTTGAATTGTTTTGTTTATAGTATTGAATTATTTTATTTTAACAAATTATGTTGATTTAAATTTCATAAATTAAATGTTTAAGCTTTCCGCTAAGGGTAAGGTTAATTCTATTAAGTCAACAGCTAAAGTATAGTTAATCTAGTGATGTTTCGATCCATGCGGGTCGGGGCGTTACAGCGTGGTATCAGAGCCAAAGGTTTAGTCGATTCTGTAGACTCGACATTTTTTTTTTTTTTTGGAAAAAAAAATTTATGAATGTGTATTTTAAGTACAAGTACGAAAGTTAAAATGGGATGATAAAATATTTACGGCTCTCCATAGAATCTCGTATCCATTAGTCGACCTCATCCTACGGCCTAGGTATGTTTAACTAAGCAAAGTTTGAATTCTTGTTATGAAAATGTTATGATTCTATAGTTATGTTTTCATGTTTCGCTACGTTTTACATTTTTCATTATGTATATCTTATATGCAAAGATAAATGTACTATGAAAATAAAAAGTGTTATTCAAAAGACATGTATTGGGTTAGAACTTAAGGTTGTGGACTGCATATGGCAAGGAAAGACAAATTCTAGGGAAAGGAATCATATTAGTCGATAAGAGATAGATATTCAAGCTTACCTAGATTTTGAAGTAGATGAATCTATAGACCTTGACAATCACATGTGAAGTATGTACTAGTATTGAAAAAAATACATGTATATAATTCTAATGAAGTTGAGAAATAATTCTCTATTTTTCTTAGTATTCTGGTACTGGTAGATGAAATTAAAGAGATATATTATTCTTATCTCAAAGGAAATGTCTCGAGCAAACCAGAACAATTTGATAAGGGACCTCCTGCAAGCGGTTCAAGATCTTGGCAGGAAGAATCAGTATCAAGCCCCACCTTTACCACTAGCCCTTGTAGCTCACCCAACCCATGCCTCGATTGTTGAGTTATTTCGAAGGCATAGGCCCCCTACTTTCGATGGAGCATCTGGTCCACTGGTAGTTGAGGAATGGCTTCGTAAGTTGGAACGAATTTTTTGGCTTATAAACTGTACTGATGCTCAAAAAGTCCAGTGTGCAGAGTTTATGTTTACCGGTGATGCAAGTCACTGGTGGGATTCGATGTCTCGAACTAGGACCCCGGAGCAGCAATTGGCGTTAACTTGGGAACAGTTCAAGGAGGAAGTGATGGATAAGTATTTTCCTCAGTCTCTAAGAGATTTCAAGGAAAGCGAATTCCTTCAGCTTAAGCAAGGTAATATGTCCCTGACTGATTACGAGCGAAAGTTTGATCAACTCTCAAGGTTTGCTCCACACCTGGTTGACACGGAAATTAAGAAGACTCGAAGGTTTGAGCAAGGGTTAAACCCAGACATAAGCATGATTCTTATGTCACATCGTTTTACATCATACCGTGAAATGTTAGAACGAGCTCACGCTATTTGGTATCAAAAGGCTAATGCAGAGCAACATAGTCAATTGTTCGGCCAGCAGGATAAAGGACAAGCTGGGAAGAGAAAGTGGAATGGTCAAGAAAAAGAAAAGGGCAAGTGGAAAAATAAGAAAACCAATATCAGACCTGGTGCTAGTAAGGCCATAGTACCTGTAGTAGCATCGTGCCCTAAGTGTGGTAAGCATCATCGTGGTGAATGTTTGTTCGAGAAGAATGCCTGTTTTCGATGTGGTAAACCAGGGTATATTGCTAAGGATTGTCCCACCTTTGCTCAGAAGAAGGATGATAACAATGATCAGAACAAGAAGGGCAAAGCACAAGTCTTTACGCTCACTCAGAAGGATATAGAGGAGAACTCAAACGTAATAGCAGGTATTTTACTCATATCCAATACACCTACTTATGTACTATTTGATTCGGGAGCTACTCACTCTTTTGTATCAACGTCTTTCATTACTAAAGCTAGTATTAGTTGTGATAAGTCAGAGAATACACTAGAAGTTAGCATTCCTTCGGGCGAAACATTGACCACTGATAAGTTAGCCAAGTCGGTGAATCTTGATATTGAGGGAAAAACATTAGAAGCTAATTTATATCTGATAGAGATGAAAGATTTTGATGTGATTTTGGGTATGGATTGGTTGAGACGTAATTATGCAACCATTTGTTGTAGAGAAAAGGAAGTGTCTTTTCAAAAACTAGGAGAAGAACAATTTTCTTCCCCTGGGATAAAGACCAAACTCAATCTCCAACTGGTATATACCTTGCAAGCCGAGAGAATGTTGAGAGAAGAAACATCTCAAAGGTTACTAGTGAACATCTCAGGAGAAAAACAAGCGACGATAAAGATTGAGGATGTACCAGTGGTACAAAAATTTATAGATGTGTTTCTTGAAGATCTACCTGGTATCCCACCGGATAGACAAGTAGAGTTTACCATAGATCTGGTTCCTGGAGTGGCACCAGTATCTAAAGCTCCATATAGAATGGTTCCAAAAGGAACTTCAAGAGTTGAAAGTTCAGTTACAAGAATTGTTGGACAATGACTTTATCCGACCAAGTGTATCTCCTTGGGGCGCACCAGTGTTATTTGTAAAGAAGAAAGATGGAAGTTTGAGGATGTGTATCGACTATCGAGAGTTGAACCGTTTGACCATCAAGAATAAGTATCATCTCCCGAGAATTGAGGATTTGTTTGATCAATTAAAAGGGGCTAAAGTATTTTCCAAGATCGACTTACGATCTGGATATCATCAATTGAAGGTTAAGGCTAGTGATATACCCAAGACGGCTTTCAGAACTCGTTATGGACATTATGAGTTCACAGTCATGCCATTCGGGTTGACAAATGCTCCCGTAGTATTCATGGATTTAATGAATCGTGTTTTTCACAAGTATTTAGATCAATTTGTCATAGTCTTCATCGATGACATTTTGATATACTCTAAGAGTACAGATCAGCATGAGGAACATCTTAGAATAACGTTAGAAATACTGCGCAAGGAAAAGTTATATGCAAAATTTAAAAAGTGTGAATTTTGGCTTGAGCGAGTTGGGTTCCTCGGTCATGTAGTTACTACCCAAGGAATTGAAGTAGATCCAGTAAAAATGGAAGCGGTAACTAACTGGAAGACACCGACTAACGCTAGTGAAGTTCGGAGTTTTCTAGGATTGGCTGGGTACTATCGGAGATTTATTGAAGGATTCTCCAAAATATCTGGACCAATGACGCAATTGACAAGGAAAGGGGTAAAGTTTCTATGGACAGATAAGTGTGAGCAAAGCTTTCAGGAGCTAAAGCAACGATTGATTACAGCACCGGTGTTAACTATACCCGAAGGTTCAGAAGGGTTTGTTATATATAGTGATTCATCCAAACAAGGTTTGGGATGTATGTTAATGCAACACGGAAAAGTGATTGCTTATGCATCAAGGCAATTGAAGCAACATGAATAGAACTACCCGACGCATGATCTAGAACTTGCAGCGGTAGTTCATGCATTAAAGATATGGTGCCATTACTTATATGGAGGAAAGTGCGATATTTACACAGATCATAAGAGTCTCAAATATTTCTTCACACAGAGGGGACTGAATATGAGACAGAGGCGATAATTGGAGCTAGTAAAGGATTACGACTGCATTATTCATTATCATCCAGGTAAGGCTAATGTTGTTACAGATGCTCTAAGTAGAAAGTCGATGGGAAAGTTGGCATCATTACCTATTATTCAGAAAGAGTTGATCAAAGACTTGGAAAATTTGCAAATTGAAGTGGTTACTACATCAGAGCAAAGTATAGCTCGTTTAGCAACTTTGGTGGTTCGACCAACTCTCAGAAATCGGATCATAGAAGCACAGGATAAAGATCCATTTTTGCAGAAGATTAGGAAAGAAATTGGCACTGATAGGAGAAAGGATTTTGGAATAGCTTCGGATCGGGCACTGATGTTTAAAGGAAGAATTTGTGTGCCTAAAGATGAAGTTTTGAGGAATGAGATATTAGAAGAGGCTCATTTCACCCCGTACACCGCACATCCTGGTGGTACGAAAATGTATTGAGATCTTCGAGATACATTTTGGTGGAGGAATATGAAAAGAAGTATAGGTCTATTTGTGGCAAAATGTATAGTGTGTCAACAAGTTAAAGCAGAACATCAAAGACCAGCAGGGTTGTTAAATCCATTGGACATACCTGAATGGAAGTGGGAGAATATTGCAATGGACTTTGTGGTAGGACTTCCGAGGTCAGTAAGAGGACACAATGCTATATGGGTAATAGTGGATCGACTAACAAAGTCAGCTCATTTTCTTTCTGTAAAAATGACATTCAGTCTAGATCAACTAGCACAATTGTACATTAGAGAGATTGTAAGATTGCATGGTGTTCCCGTGTCTATTGTATCTGATAGAGATCCAAGATTTACGTCAGAATTTTGGAAGAGCTTACAAAGAGCTATGGGAACGAAATTGGATTTCAGTACGGCGTATCACCCTCTATCCGATGGTCAATCTGAAAGGACCATCCAAATTTTGGAAGATACGCTAAGGGCCTGTGTTTTGGATCTAGGAGGCAGTTGGGAATCGTATCTACCTTTGGTGGAATTTGCCTATAATAATAGTTTCCAGGCAACTATTGGAATGGCACCATATGAAGCTCTCTACGGTAGAAGATGTAGATCACCCGTCCATTGGGACGAAGTCGGAGAAAAGAGAGTTTTGGGACCAGAGATCATTGAAAGGACAGTTGAAGTCATTGATAAGATCCGTACTAGGATAAAGGCTGCACAAGATAGACAAAAGAGCTATGCTGATACCAGAAGAAAAGACTTGGAATTTAAAGTTGGAGAAAAAGTTTTTCTGAAAGTGTCACCAATGAAAGGTGTACTTAGGTTCGGCAAGAAAGGAAAACTACGACCTCGTTATATTGGACCATTCGAAATACTTGATAGGGTCGGAAATGTAGCTTATCGATTAGCTTTGCCGCCCGAGCTATCAGCAGTTCATAACGTGTTTCATATATCGATGATCCGAAAGTATATGCATGATCCCGATCACGTGGTCAATTCTCAATCTCTAGAAGTACAGAAAGATTTATCCTACGAGGAATTTCCGATTTCAATACTAGATCGAAAGGTGCATAAGTTACGGAACAAAGAGATTCAACTGATCAAGGTACAATGGAGTAATCATGGAGTAGAAGAAACTACTTGGGAAAGAGAAGAAGATGTTAAAGACAAATACCCAACACTATTTACCAGGTCATAAGGTAAATTTCGAGGACGAAATTTTATTTAAGGTGTGAGGGATGTAATGTCCCAGATTTTATAGTCTTAATTTGGTTGGTGTAGCCCATTTAAGAAATAAGCTATGGAAGCTTGGCCCATTTAAGATTATGAAAGTACAAGCCATAAGTTATTTATTGGCCCAATACTTTAAAGCATTAAATTTAAGTAAATTTGATTTCAAAGATTTAATGAATAACTGGGCTGCCACAATGGTCATCTGCATGGTATTTCCTATTGGCCACCCAGGTTCGAATCATCATGCAGATGTTTTTATGAAGTATTTTTATAAAATTATTTGTTGGGCTTAAAACTTTTCAAATTCCTAATTAAAGACTTAATTTAACAAGATTAATGATAATATAACTCTTCCATTTAGTTTTTCATTAAAAAGGAAGGTTACAAGAAGAGGAAAAGTATTTTTTAACTACACCTTTCCTCAAATTCAAGATTACACTTATTTTCTCTAAAAAAAAAATCTTTATGTTAAGTAAAATTTGAAAGAATAGCAAGGGTGTGAAGGAAAGTGCACACTTTGATCAAGGAAAAAGATTTTCAAAAAAATAGGAGAGGAGCATATTTCTAAAAGTTCTGATACCGTCGGGAAGCAACAACAATCATCCAACATTATACTTTCAAAAGCTTTTAACAAAGGTACGTAGAGGTGCAAGTGTTTGTTTCGTTTTCAAACTATGATTTTCGTTAAAAGTTTGAATGAAATAGTGCCTTCGGGTACGGTGTTACGACACTACTATAGTTTGAATGATCATTCTCCGGCTCTATGCGTTATGTTAATTCATAACTCTACAAAAATAGGATTTCGCCGGAAATCCTACTAGGCGACGGTATGAATCTACAGTTCGAAAATTTTATAATTTGTTACCGAAACGCACCAATGACATCTATTGAGTTTCAAACTCATGGGTTAATTCCCTCTCTACAGGTTGATTTGATATGATTTTCTTGGGACGTGGATGATGGTAAAGAATGATGCAACGTGCTATTGAGAGGCCGGTGATTTAATGTTTTCAATTTTACTACGAAAATGTTTACTTTAAATAATTTGTTTCCTATGAAATTTTGTTTATGAAACTGTTCTAAATACATTTATTTATGAATAAGTTATGCATTATGGAAATTATCTTACAAGTCGCTGGTTTATATTTTAAAAAAAAAACGTTAGCAAAGTAACGTTGCTGTTTTCTGGAAATTTCATTTCTGACTTAACTTCAAAAATCCGTAACTTAGTCGTTACTTGGAATTTTTCAATGAAACCAGTGGCGTTTGATAGCCTCATAGGTTAGATACGAAATAAACTTGGAATCAAGTCAATCTAATGTCGGTAAAAGTTTATAGGTCACTTAGAGTAAACTGCACTAGAAAGTGTTGCTGGGTTTCCAGTTTCTGTAGTTGATTTCAAACGATCATAACTCACTCATTATTTGGAACTTTTAGACAAAATTAGTGGCATTGGATAAAGTTACATGTTAGATACTGAATGAACTTGAAATCATGTCAATCTGATGTTAGTAGGATTTTATATGTTATGTTAAGTAAACTGCACGGGTGAGTGTTGCTGTTTTTCAGTTTCTGCTCTTGGCTTCAAAGATTTATATCTCACCCGCTACTTGATGTTTTTGGACAAAATAAATTGGATATGATAGTCTCAGGGGCTAGCTACTGGATATAGCTAAATTCATGTCAGTTCGATTTGTGTAAAATTTTATATGATATTTTAAGTGAACTGTGCTGGGTTTCCTCCCAACCCGAGTTGCTGTGTGGTTTCGAAAAATATTTTAATGATCTATCTGTTGCTGACGGAGCCCAATTTTTGAATATGTCATATTATAAAGAGTTTTCTACCTTATATTAAAGGTTCACGAAGTTTCGAGGTCGATAGTTATGCAAACGAATTTATTTTGTCACTACCCATATGAAATAGAAAAAAAAAAAACAGCAACATTATTTTTAAAGTTTTGCCTAAAATTTGACGTCAATTGTGGATGCATGCACGGAAGATATTCTAAAGACATTTTTTTGAATTGTTTTGTTTATAGTATTGAATTATTTTATTTTAACAAATTATGTTGATTTAAATTTCATAAATTAAATGTTTAAACTTTCCGCTAAGGGTAAGGTTAATTCTATTAAGTCAACAGCTAAAGTATAGTTAATCTAGTGATGTTTCGATCCATGCGGGTCGGGGCGTTACAAAAGCCTTTATAACAAGCAAAAACGAGAAGCATGCGAATATACGCTAATCTAACAACCGGTGCAAAGGTTTCTTCGAAATCTATACCTTCTTTTTGACTGTAACCTTGGGCCACTAATCTAGTATTGTTACGCACAACAATACAATTTTCATCTCGTTTATTTCGAAAAACCCATTTTGTGCCAATAATGGTTTGATTATTTGGTCTATCAACCAAATCTCAAACATGATTCCTCTCAAATTGATTTAATTCTTCTTGCATTACTAGAATCCAAAACTCATCAAATTCGGCTTCTTTAAAATTCTTTGGTTCAATTTGAGAAATGAAAGCACAATTATTTAGAAGGATTTTGGTAGAATTTCTAGGATTTACACATTTGGAAGGGTCACCAATGATGAGCTCCTTTGGATGTGAAGGAACAAACATCCATTCAATGGGGAGTGTTGGATCATTTTGATTCTTAGAAGTTTCTTCTTCTTCTTGTTGAGGAATTTATTCTTCCAAGTCTTTGTCTTCAACTTCTTTAGGATCTTCCTTGTTTTGATCTTAAATATTCATTTGCTCAAAAAGAGGTTTCAAACCAATATTTCCAATGCCCATGATTTTTCCTTTGGCATTATCTTCAAATGTGATATAGCCTCCATCTTTCTTTTTGAAACTTGACTATAATGTCTTGTCTCTAGTCATGTGTTTTGAGCAACCAATATCCAAGAACCAATTGCTCTTTATTTTTGAAGGCACCTATAAGAATTGATTCAATTTTTTGATCTTGGTACCCATTTAACGTTGGGTCTTTGATAGTTAATGCTAGTGGACCCTTGAACCCACTTATTTCTTTGAAAGTGTAATTTCTTTTTGATTGAGCAATTAAAATCTATATGTCCAAATTTGTTACAAAAACTACATGTGGTGTTAGAAGTTTTGGCAAACATGTTTTCAAGAGATTTTTGTTTTAGAGAAGATTTGTATCCAATGCCACCTCCATCAAAGACATATTTTTGTTTCCCAAACATTAACTCAAAGTTTTTCTTTCCTTCTGTGAATTTGTGCACAATGCTGGTTAAATCAAGGACTTTTTCTTTTAGGGAAACATTTTCTTTGATTAGGAATTCATGATCATCATTTTCCTTCTCAAAATCCTTTTGAGTTTCTAAAATCTTTTTGGTCTCATTTTTCAATAAAATATGTTGTTTTTTGAGGGGTAGAGTGTTTGAGAGCAAGTTTTTCAAAAGCACCAATAATTTCATCATATGAAGTAGATAATTCATCATAAGAAGGAGTGTCATTTGTGTTTACCACATCCTCCATGGTCATGAAGCACATGTTTGCAACTTCATCTTGACTTGGATCTTCTTATTGCTCATTATTACTATCATCCCAATTGGCTTGTAGAGCTTTCTTCTTGAAGAATTTTCTCTTGTTTGGACACTCGGTTCTTTTGTGACCGGGTTTATCACAATCATAGCATACAACCTTCTTGTCTTCTTCCTCATCTTTGTCTTCTTTCTTTTCGAATCGACGGTTGTTGCGAAAACCTCTCCACTTATTGACAAGGAGAAGAAGATCATCAAGTTCCTCATCACTCTTGTTTAAGTTTGAGGTTTCTTCATCATTTGATGATTTCAAAGTTGTTTTCCTTGTAGGATAATCATTATTTCTTCCTCTTGCTTTTCTTGATTTCTCCTTTATTTCGGCATGATTTGGCTCATAGGTCATCAAGGTTCCATAAAGCTATTCCAAAGAATATGTGTTGACATCTTTGATGTTTCTGTCAACATCCTTTATGAATCCCAATCTTCTGAGAGATACCTAAGAATTTGCTCAAAAGTTCACCATTAGTAAATTTTCAATCAAAACCTTTAAAGCCATTAACAATATTGGTGAATCGAGTAATCATGCTAGCAATGAGTCCATCTTATTTCATAAAGAAGTTTTCAAAGTTTTTGAGCAAGAGTTTTATCTTAATTTCTTTTACTTTATTTGTACCCATGTGTGTTATTTCTAATGCATGTCAACTCTCATATGAGGAATCACATGTGCTAATACGATTAAATTCATTATGTTTAAAGCACAATAAAGAAGATTTTTGACTTTTGCATTTAATGACAATTTTCTTTTATCATCCTCGTCATATTCTTCTCTAGGTTTTGGAATAATTGGTCCGGATTTCCATCAACTTTAATAACATTAGTAAGCTTATGAGGACCAAATTCAATAACCTCCCAAACATTATAATCAATTGATTGAATATAAATTATCATTCTAGTTTTTCAGTAATTATAATGTGTACCATCAAACAAAGGATGGCAATTTGTAGAATGCCACTCAATATTAAGATTAGCCATAACACAAGATTTGAAATTTTAAAAATGTGCACCTAGGCTCTAATACCAATTGATAACCCAAGAATAACTAACCAAGAAGGGGGTGAATAGGTTTTTAAAACTTTTTCGACACTTAGTCTTAAAACAATACAATACACAAGATATGAATGCAAAGTATAATACTAGAATTAAATATGCTAGTTCGATAACTTAATTCAAGTATGGATATAGCACAATATAAATAGCAATGTAAAGTAAAGTGCAATAATGTAAAGATAACAAACCAATTTAATGGGGTTCGATACACAATTTGTTCTACGTCCCCGTTACCAAGCTCTCTGTCACGAGCAAGACCAAATGCGTTATAATGGTAACTTACAAAAAAGGAGTACCGATCCTTAAGTGGCTTACAACAAGGAGAACTTATCTTTAGGTGACTTACAACAAGGAGCACCTGTCATTAAGTGAATTTCAATAAGGAGCACTAATCCTTAACAACAATCGAGTTTTCACAAGACTCTCGAAACCACTAAAGTATAAATGATAGTTTTACAGTAGAAGGAACTCTCTTAACAAATGATATAATCAAGTCAAGTATTTAGAGAATTAGGATAACACTTTGATAGATAGCAAATAATAAAACTCAAGTGTTTATGATGAAAACTTTGATGAATAATTGATAATGAAATAGTTTGTATTTTTGTATCAAAGTTTTCAAACCAATGATCTCTCTTAACAAATAATATAAGTTAAGCGTGAAGAGAGATTTACACTTAAATCAAAGTGTTGGCAAAGAAAACTTCTGCCAAGGATGAAGAATAGATGAGTTTGTGAAAAGTTCTTTGCAAAATAGAGTTCTTGATAAATACGATGAAATATGTTTGATTAAATATGAAACTCTTTGTAATAAATGAAATAGAATGTAGAATGAAGTAAACTCAATGATTTTCGACAAAATAATCTCTCTAAATATCTCTTGTAAGTGGTTGAAAAAAGAATGCAAAAGGGATGGATATTTATAGTACTAAAGGGACACTCTCAGTGACTTTCAGTTGACCGAAAGTGTATGGCCGTTGAGAAATCAAACAGTTGGAATTTCGGTTGACCAATTCTGCATTTTCGGTCGATCGAAGTTTGAATTTACGGTTGACTGAAAGTGGATTTTTTTTTAAATTGCATTTTCAAAATCTATTTCATATTATGAATGAAAAGCATTTTTATGCAAATGATGGATTATGAAAATAATTTGAGGTTTATGCACTTGCTAAGAATCGATGAGTTAATACCTTTACATTTAAGTTCCGATAAACTATTTCTAAACTTTAATGTTCAAAGTGCTTGTTCTTGTTCTCTTCGAGTCTCATTTGATTGCTTGTTCTTCAACGGATGATGATTTGAGTCTTTGAATGCTTAAGAAAATATATTCATGAAAAATTCAAGAGACAAAATGTAGCGCCCCGAGTTCCGTTAACCCGAATTACCACGTCATCGTCTTTTGCCCTAAATCAACTAAAAAGATTTTACGGAAAATAACTAAATTTCAAACTTCGCATTTATAACGGTAAAAACCTCGTCGACAACAAAACTCATTTGAATAACTTAAGAAAATTTGATTAAACTTCAAATCTCGAGTTTTTGAAATACTGAAATAACAAAGTACATTAATAGCGTTCAAATACGAAATTTTCAAATATAAATAACTGAATTATTAAATTGTTGCCACACTGCCCATCAATCACGATCATCTAGCCAAAATAGAAAATAAATTTGAATCAGTATTCCGAATATTTAAGGTTTTAAAGTGATAAAATAAAGTTTATGAACTAAATTGGAAGTTATTGAATAAAAGTTTAAAGGCTAAAATTAAACTTTTAGAAGTTAGGGACTTAATTGGAAAATTTATCAAAACTGAAAATAAACTTAAAGGGCTTAAATTGTACTTTTATAAGTTAAGGACTAAACTGTAAATTTGTTAAAACTGTAAATAAAGGTTTAGGGGCTGAAATGATAAATTTTACAAGTTAGGGACTGGACTGTAAATATTTAAAAACTGACATTAAAACTAAAGGGCTGAAATAGTACCTTTTCTAAAATAGGGACTAAAAATAAATAAGTTAAAATGATATAAATAAGTTCAGGGGCTGTTTGATTGCATTTAAAATCGTAGGGCCAAAATGAACAACTTTAAAACTTGGGGGGCTAAAAGGGTAAAATTCAAAATCAAATTAAATTAAAATCTATCACTCATATCTCTCTCTCATTTCGTTTTCGAGCACAGTGAGAGAGCAGTGACTGGAAAGGGCTTCGCCCCTACCTCCTGTTCAACCGACGGTGCCGGCGGGTGCCGGCGGCTTTAGCGCCGCCGTCGTGTGGTGGCGTCGAGAATGGGTGGAGGTGTGGGGGGTTTTGGTGCCGATTTGAAGGGCTAAACCGAGGTGTTAGGGGTTCGAGCTTTTGGGTTTCTTGGCTCCGAATCTCGGGTTTTTCTGGTGGTGTTCGAGCTGCAAATAGGTGGCGAAGTGAGGTAAGTCTATGGGTTTCGTGTTTTCTTGGTTTTGTGGTTGATTTGAGGTGGGTTTTGGGTGAAGTGGCTATCGATTTTTGGGTTGCACTTGGTGGTTCGAAAATTGGGTTTCGGGGTTGAGGTTTCAGTTTTGGGCTAAGGATGTTGAAGTGGTGGTGTTGTTGGTCTCGGTTTTTGAGCTGTTGATGTGGTGGTCTGGCTAGCAGGGATTGCTAGAATTGGGACATGGATGGCTGCAGCTTGGAGCGTGCTTGCAACTGGGTTTGGGCAGTGACTGGTTTGGTGTTCCTGAGGTTGCAGCTTGGTGTTGGTGATTCGAAAATGGGTGTAGTGAGTGATGGTGGTTGTTTGGTAGTAGCTTAAGCTTGGTAGTTTGAGGTGGTGGTCTCGTGAGTGAGGTGAATGGGCTGCATAGTGCAGTGGCTGTGGTGTGTGAGTTTGCAGCTTGGAGAGCTCACTGTTGATGCTAGAAATGGTTGTTCTAGTATCAATGGTGACCCAAAGTGAAATGGAGTTGAGAGTGTGAGGGGGAGATGGTGTTGATACTAGAAATTGATGTTCTAGCGTCCACATTAATCTCCAAGAATAGAGGAAAAGGGAGAGAGCTTACCAAAAAATGGCTGCTAGAAATGCTACGATGGTGGGAAATGAGGGTGATTAAAAATAGAAAGTTTTAGGGCACAATTCCCTAGGTTGTCTAATGGGCCAAACAGTTGGGCTTAAATTGAATGGGCTAAATAATTTGGGATTTGGACTATTAAATATTGGGCTCTAAATATTTGGGCTTAAAATGATTTCGTTTTTGGACTTATATAATTGGGCTAATGTAAATGGATTTCAAATAATTGGACTTAAAATAATTATAGAACATATATTTTACTTAATTTACTAAAATTTGGATTTAAACAAAATAATAATGAATCGATAATTTAAAATTATTCGAAAATGAATTCGATTTGAAATAATTTAAATTTGTTTACAACGGCTAGACGAATGCGCTTGCTTTTTAAAATTAGGGTTAAAGTCAAGTGACACGTTTTTCAAGAAAACTAATTTAATTTTATTTAAAAGTTTTCGGTCGCTACACAAAACTTGTTAAAAACATAAGTGATTTGTTTGTTATAATCATAGGTCAACACTAGTACCTAGTTACAATTAACGGTAGGTTTATTCTTAGGTCTAGGTACTAGCTCCTAAGTAGTTTCTGTTTAAAAGAATTCATCTCATCTTTCATTGCATTAAATCACTCTTAAGATTGTTCACTTTTCATCGCCTCCTCAAAGGTTTTTGGCTCTTTATCAGCTAATTCCTCATAGCTCAAATGGGCAAAAGCTAACTCGGACTCGTATCCAAATTTTATAGGTGCTCTAGACTGTGTTCTCTCTCTATATAATCAGCTAAAGGATTCTCTTTTTCGAAATGTTCTCCTATCACCACTTCATCTCTATTCTCCATATTAGGTTGCCGAACAAGAGTCTCCACCTCACTCCGTGTAACAGAGACGAATGTGCTAAGTTTTTCTAACTCCACCTTCAAACAATTTCTCTCTTCACCTTATTCTTCTTCACTACAGGTTTAAATTTAGTTTTAAGGCACAACATTACGTTATCTTTGAATGTAACATTTCCACTCACAATGATCTTAACCCCTTTTAGACTCTTATCCCATAACCTGTAACACTTGACACCCTCAGGGTAACCTAAAAACACACATTTTCTACCTATAAGTTCAAGCTTTTCCTCACTCTGATGAGAAAATGCAATACAACCAAAAGTTCTAAGCATAGAATATCACTTAGTGTACCAAACCATTTTTCATGCGGAGTATCACCATTAAATGCAGCAAATGGAATCAAATTAATCAGATAACAAGCAGTTATAATAGCTTCTCCCCAGAAAGACTTTGGGATACCAGAACTTAACATCATGCAATGCACTTTATCAAGTATAGTTCTATTCATCATTTTCGCTATCCCATTTTGTTGGGGAGTATAAGGAACCGTTTTATGCCTTGTTATCCCATTTTCTTTGCAAAAATTGTCAAATTCAATGGTACACAACTCTAGACGTTGTCAGTTCTTAAAAACTTAATCTTCTTACTAGTTTGGTTCTCAACTTGTCTTTTTCAATTATTAAAACTATAAAAAGTATCAAACTTATCCTTTAAAAGGTAAACCCATACTTTTCTAGTGTAATCATCAATAATAGATAAGAAGTACCTATTTCCACTCGAGGTGGGATTGCTAGTGAGACCCCATAAGTCCGAGTGCACATATTCAATCATTCCTTTAGTTTTATGAACACTCGTGGAAAAGAAAGTTCTATAATGTTTACCAAGCACACAATGATCACAAAAAGATAAATTAGACACGCAGTCATTTTCAAACACACATTTTTCATTAAGAAGTCTAACCCCCTTAATACCCACATGTGTTAGTCTATTGCGCCATTTATGTGTATGATCAACCTTAGCAGAAGAGATAGAGGAATCGGAACCTACTTATCACTTCCCCAATAGTGATATAAATATCATTTTTCCTGATTCCCATAATAGAGACAAGTGAACCATTAACTAATTTTAAAATTCCATTTCCAATTTAACTAGTAAAGTCAGCTTTCTCAAGTCTTCCTACTGAAATTAAATTTCTAGACAATTCAAGGATGTATCTAACATCTTTTAAAGTATACACAAAATTAGTATCAAACTTTAAGGTAATATCACCACTTTCAACAACAGTATAAGCAGAATTGTCACACAGCACAACATACCAATAATTTGATTTATGCAAATTTTCAAACCAATCTTTTTGTGATGTCACATGAAAAATACACAAGAATCAAGTATCCACTCATACAAATGAGAATTGTCAGTAAAATTCAATCCAGTAGGATAAGCAATAGAACTTGCAATCATATAAACCTCACTATCACCACTATCGGATATAGAAGACAATACATTTACTTCATCTTTCTCTTTCCCCTTTTGCTTACCTTTCTCTTTATAGCAATCCTTTATAATATGCCATGTGTTCCCATAACGACAACATTTCTTAACCTTGGTCCTAGATTTGGATCTAGACCTACCCTTGCCCTTCTTTCTACCTCCATTACTACTTGACTCACCACTACTCTGGTAACCATCATGACTGTTTTGCCTAAATTGAGTTCTACACCTCATCATGTGAATCTCACCGCTTTTTTTATCATGTTTTTCAGCTCTAATCTCCATCTCCCTACTTCTAAGGGAGTCGATGACAATTTCAAGCATCAAAGTGTCTCTATCATACTCACTAGCATTCTTAACTTCCTTATAGGTATCAAGTATGGAATTTAGCAAGATAATAACCTTATAGGTATCAAACACTGACTATTCGCAATTAACAATATCTTGAACAAGTTTGTTAAACGCATCTAAATTGTCATCAAGATCTTTTGAATAATCCATTTTAAAGCCGACAAACGTTCAAATGAGTAAAGCTTGTTAGAAGTAGATTTGAGCAAATTCAAGTCTTCCAACTTTTTCAAAATTTTTTTAATTCATCGGCTTCTTCTTTTTGTTCTTTCGAAAAATCAATAGGAAAATTGCCATCAATGACTTTTGAAACCTTTTGTTGAAGCAAAATACCTCTCATGTTTTGTTGCTAGATTGAAAATTCACCTTTCCGTTAAAAGTTCTCAAATCAAAATTCTGAGTTGTCATTTTTGATAATCAATAAAAAATACAAAATCACAATTAAGCCACACAAAGTAGACCTAGGATCACAAACAATATACACAATTTTAGATTCTTGGAATTTCGTAAGATTTTTCAATTTTAGATCAAGGGAATGTTCAAACGGGTAAGGTTTAGATATTCCAGTAACTTAACGATGTAACAATAGATTAATCAACCAAATAGTTTCACGCACAATATATCACAGAGATAATATGATGAACTTTATCAAATAAATAATTTTGTCACGTAGCAACTAAAAGGCAAGTAGTTCCTAATTTATAATACATGCAAGGATTATCCCATACGGTAATCACAATCTTATTGTCACCCCACATAATGACGTGCTAGTGCTGAAAATTAAATGAAATAAGCCAATTTACCATAGCAGACCTATCTGAGTCCATAAATAACAAGATATGCGAATTTACCACTTTAGGGCCACCACTATTCACCCTAAAGTTTCCAGCAACCGTAGCAATCAATCGAATACAAAACTGAATCACAAATGTGCATGGCCAAAATATTTCACCGTATTACATGAAACATAAAACTAACACCACAAAAACGTTAGAAATCTCGTTACATTAATTCAATCTGAAGATAACTTCCCAAACGGATCCCGAACGCGCTTCCACACGCCTCTAAGAAATCAAACGCCCTGTTGCCGTCGACAACTGTCACTACCACGTGCACCATTGTCGGCTGCACCTCAGCTTGGAAATCCTGCCGTGGTATTGGTTTTTCATCTGGCCACTGGTTTGGCCGAAAAACAGATTTGCAGGTTCGGGTTTAATGGAAGAAAAAAAGGCAAGTCCGATTTTTTATTGATTCCTCGCCAGAGCATACACAAACCACGGCTCTGATACAAAAATGTTGAAGAAAAATGGATCACCAAAGGATTTCAGGCTCAGTATATCATATATATACCGAAATCAACACCACAAAATAACGAGACCAAAACCACAACCTACACCTAAAACTGGTTGCTATTTGGCTTGCCTACTAAGGACTTGGGTAAGAGCATATTGCAGCCACACAATAGCCATAAAGGATAAGAGAAAAGAAAGACGAGGACATGCTGCAAATGGAGCACACATCAGAAGACGTAGCATGTTTCTCTAAAGAAAAAGGGAGGCTCAGCAATAACCTTACAGCCAAAACAAAGCACTAAAAATAGCCAATATATAGTGTAGGTAGATTCTTAGGGTAAATAGTGATTGGGCCTAAAGATAATAGGTAACTAATAAATGGGTCAAACACCAAAAGCCATCCAAAATAATAAGTTGGACCATGAGTAGCTCTAATTAAATTAGAGCTACTTCAAATGGTCCAAATAGGTTGTAGGTTTAGGTCGTTACATTTGTCGTGTCGATATTTCACTTCGGTCATTGGTCAATGCCGATTGAATAGACAATGACTTTACATCAAAGTCCTAGAGATCGTTTGACAATAATTTGCCTAACATATATGTTTAAAATGCGATTTCTATTGTTTTGGCATTTATTTTGTTTGTTTAAGGTTAATTAAAATTTTGAAGAAGAAATCAAGTAAGGTGTGAGGTCAAGAAGGTTGAGAGGTCAAGAAAATGAAACAAGAAAACCGGTATAAATAGGAAATGTTTCGTTTCAGGGACCGATGTTTCCAATTTCACAGATTACATCATGGACCCATGCCACTTGGTGTGTGAGTGCCACTTTTTGAAAATTGGAACCAATATGCATTTTAAACGTGGTTTTCACCTTTTTAGTTTTAGACCTATTTTTAAGGGTTTTGGTCAATTTTTGAACATTTTTAAAGATCTAAAATGGCTATATATAAAGTTGTCAAGATGGGCGGGACGCCCAGGCCCGCCCGCTCTGGAATCGGCCCGTGGTTCGGCCCATGAACCTTGTGGGCCGAATCACGGGCTGCCCAGACCTGAAACGGGTCCGGGCCGATTCAAGAAAAACTTAACCGCTGGCCCGGTTTTTAAAAAAAAAAAATTCAAAACAGCGCCTGCAGCGTTCTGACTTTTTTTTTTTTTGTTTGTTTGTAACGGTAATTTTTTTTTTGTTATAAATATTGGTATTGTGAAGTGAAAAATTATTAAACTCTCACAATTTACAAGTCTACAACTACAACTTTACAATCTCTATTTTTTCATAATCTCTCATCATATTTTCAGCAAGCATTTTTCATATTTAGTATTTTGTACTTTCTTTTCATCTTATTATTTCAAAATTTTTTGTTAAAGTGTTATGAATTCTCACAATTTTTCTTCAAGAAATGTCAATTTACATGATAGTTGTTCTCCAATAAATTTGAAAGATGATAATGATCCAAATATTGGATTTTCTCATCAACGAAATAATAAAAAGCATACATCTGATGTTTGGAAAATCTTTACAGTGGATGAACCAAACAAAAGAGCAATATGCACTATTTGTAGAAAGAGTTATGCATGAGTTAAAGGTCAAGGAACGGGTACATTGCGAAGACACAAAGATAAACACATGAATGAAAGAGGGCATTTGGACACTAAACAAGCAAAAATTACTTCTTTTACTAATACTAGTGGAACGTCTACTTTTTCTAATTTTTGTTATTCGCAGGATCGAATGAGAGTAGGAATGTCTGAATTTTTGGCAACAAGAGAGATGCATTTTACTTTCGCAGAAGATCGATACTTTGAGGAGTTTATGCAAAAGTGTGTTCAACCCGCTTATCAGTCTGTAAGTAGAAATACTGCTCCCTCGGATATCTTGAAATTATTTCTTACAATGGCTGAACATTTAAAAACTGAATTTAACAATTTTGATGGAGTTATGTGTTTTACATCTGATTGTTGGTCTGGACGTAATCACAATGGTTATGCATGTGTCATCGTACATTTTATTGATAATAATTGGTTACTTCACTAAAGAATTATTGCTTTTCGCTTACTTGAATATCCACATAATGGAATAAATTTGTGTGAGAATTTATTACAAGTTTTTAATGAATTTAATGTTTTGAGCAAATCATTTAGCATTAGTTTTGATAATGCTAGTGCAAATACTGCATGCATTGAACTTTTGAAAAGGACACTTAATCCCTCGTTTGACTCTAAATTATTTCATATGAGATGTGTTTGTCATATATATAATTTAGTAGTGCAAAATGGTTTAAAATTAATAACACCACAAATACATAAAATTAGAGAAGCTATTAACTACATTTCTTGTTCAGATTCTAGACAACAAGAATTTGGAAAAATTTGTAAAAATCATGGATTGAGAAGAAGAAAATTTATTGATGATATTCCAAATAGGTGGAATTCAACATTTCTTATGTTAAATTCGTGTGTTGGTTATACAGATACTATTAATGCTTTCATTAATTCAAAGCAACATCAATTTTATATAGATGATTCTGATTGGAACATTGCATTTAAAGTCATGAATTATTTGAAACCATTCTATAAGGCAACAAAAATTAGTTCCGGAGTTTATTATCCAACATGTAATCTTGTGCTCGCTCAATTTGTAGAAATTGCTAATCAATTTTCAAGTCATAAAGATGATCCATTTTTTTATTATATTGTTTGTACAATGGAGGACAAGTTTCGAAAATATTATGAAAATATGCCAATGATTTTTCCAATTGCAGCTGTAATGGATCCTCGTATTAAATTTTTTGGAGTTCAATGTGCTATTGACCAACTTTCTGAAACTTTATCTTTCAATATAAATATTACAAACCGGGAAATAGAACGCTTTATTAATGAAATGTACAATAATTATGCTATGAGATATGGTAATAATGAAAATGTCCCTTTTACTACAAGTTCTGCTACCACTTTTAAAGGTAAAAGTTCTTTCTTTTCTTTAATAGTCAAGAAACGCAAAGTGTCTTTTACTTCATCTACTAGTTCATTTTCAAATGAGAATGTTACACCACTTGAATTAGAAAGATATTATCAATTTGATTACTATAGTTTAATTCCAGAAGACGAGGTTGACAACTTAGATATTTTATAATGGTGGAAGGTAAATGAACGGTCATATCCAATATTGTAAAAAATGACCCGAGATCTACTAACAGTTCCAGTTTCAACAGTGGCATCGGAGTCTGCTTTGAGTGTAGGTAACAGAGTGCTAGATGAAAGAAGATATTTTAGAAGCTCTCATTTGCGTGAAAGACTGGTTATTTGCAGATAGAAGAATGCAAGATAAAGTTGCTGACAATATTGCTCAAGACTTTAAAAATCTTACCGTAGATGAATAGAATATGATTTGTAATGACAAAATTATAGTTAAGTAGGTGCCAACCTAGTTAGGATGTACTTTAACTATAAGTTTATAAATATTTAAAAAAACTGTTTAATTTGTCGAGTTAGGCAAAATATTGTTCGAAAAATTGTAAGTTTTTATGTTATTCAATTATTGATGTAAAATTTATCGAAAAATAAATCAATGTAAAATTTGTTTTTATGTAACTTTTTTCGATTTTCACTACAATTATAAAATTAAATTTTTACTATTTACTTTTGAACTAGCTGCAATAATGCTAGACATTTAGACAAAAAGTAAAAAAAAAAAAGTACATTTAGTATTCGTTTGACTTTTATATTATTCAATTATTCGAAAAATTGTAAGTTTTTATGTTATTCAATTATTGATGTAAAATTTATCGAAAAATGAATCAATGTAAAATTTATTTTTATTTAACTTTTATCGATTTTCACTACAATTATAAAATTTAATTTTTACCATTTACTTTTGAAAAAAAAAAATACCGGGGCCGAGCGGGCCAACGATCCGGCCTGGCCTGGCCCGGCTCGGCCCGGAAAGCCCGTCAGGGCGGGTTTCGCGTCTGGCGGACTGTGCACGGGTTGGACGGGGTGTAGCCCGGCCCGGCCCGACCCGACCCGACCCGACCCGCCCATTTTGACACAACTAGCTATATATCTAGATTTTATTTGAATTAGAAAAGGACATTTTTGGAGATTAAAATTGAGAGAAGACTACAAAACAAGGAAATTCATTGAAAGGAAGAATTTAAGCTCGGTGTAAGACTGCTTTTCACTTTTTATTTTTTATTTTTCTCTTTTTCTTCCTAAACCTGATGATGCACTATCATTTTCATTTTGTATTTTTCTCATAAATGATGATGAACTAATTTTTAATTATGGAAAACATTGTGGAATTTTATTGATAAAATTTTAATAATTGTGTCTTTTTACTGTGACTTTTTATGTAATTTATTATTTGGCCAATAATTGATTAATTTGTTGACATTAATAATCCTAGAGTGAATTATTCATCTGTATCAACTTATAGAAATTGATTATTTTGAACTTCTATGATTATTGTGATTGTTAAGTGGATTTCTCGATGAATTAATGCATCTATAGGTTAAAATTCACATAGAGATTTAGTAGTTACTTATTTAAATGGAATTCATTTTCTTGAGAGATGTTTCAATTAATTTTGAAATATATGACCAGATACAAATTTCAATTTATTTCGTTGCTCTGAAGGTAAAATCAATTGCTATGGTGAAGAATCACACCTCACCACTAGAACAAGCAACACATTGTTGTTATATGTAATTCAGGAATTATTTTCTGGTTTCTAAAAATATTTTGAATGAAATTAGTTCAATATTTTAGTTCTTTTTATAATACAAAATAATTTATTTTATAAACTTATTACGTATGAAAAATATAATTTTAGTTCAGATAAACTAAATATATAAGAGAATCTACCAGAAACTCTGTTTTTAAATAGCATATTTGACAATTTAGAGAGTATCTATAAAATTAGAGAGTAATTATTGTATTATTTTTCTCCCAATATATAAATTTTATTTTTTCTTATCATTCATTTTCACCAACTTCCCTCCAAATTATTGTATTATTTTCTTTCATTTTCTTTGTATATTTTATTTAATCAAATCAATATGTAGAGTATTGAAAATTTGAATACATTTAATTATAGAGAGCTAACTTGGCTATTCAAATTTAAAGGGCCAAAATCATATCTCCATTTTAAAATGTTAATTTGGAGAATCCTTTAAAGCATGACTTTAAGGATTGATTATTTAAAATAAAGAGCATTTCATTTTTGAAGAATCTTTTCGAGATCTTGTAGAGGAAATTACATCAATCCATGTTTCTAACTTCCCATCTCAAAAATCAAAATCAAAATCAAAATTTAAATTTATCTTTTTAAAGCTCAAGTGTATAGTACAGATCACCCAACCTCACACCATGCCACATATCATTTAATTCATTTCTACCCTCATTTCCCAGATCCACACCCAATGCCTCTCCACCGCTGCCATCAAATGCATACCAGGTTGCCAGCAACAGATCTAGGCAGTCCATCGATGACTTTAAAGTAGTGGCATCATTTGAAGAAAAGCAGCTACCTCCTTCCCCTCTAACCCCGCTGGTTGAATCTGGCTGCTGCTCCAATTTCTACAGAACGGGATCTCTCATTTAATCTGAATCTCCTTTTGTGCTGCGTTTCTATGAATTTCTTTTAGTTTATTTTCTGAATTTTATCGACACAGACGAGATTATACAATTTGTTAGCGGTGATGATAAGCTTTAATTCCGGCAAATTATGAGACCTTCTTCGTGTAAGGTCTGGGAAAATACTCCATCTCACTTTTTCTGAGCTTCACACTTTTACACGCTTGAAAGAAAATGGCCTGAGAATTCTTCAACCACAAGAGGCTAGGCAATTTACTAATTGCAAATGGAAACTTTTTTTCCGATGATAAAGATGATAAGGCGCACCATATTGAAATTTCAACCAAAAATGGTACTGCATACGTTGGTATGGAAGGTATAGGAAATAAGGTATGCCAATATATTAACTTGATTTTTTGGATGCCCGTTTTCAAATTCTTCCGCCATAGTATTTTAAAACAAATTAGATTTCATTTTATTATTAATTTGCTTATACTCCTGCCCTGTGTATTCATAGAATCAAACTTTTTTACATCACCCGTCCTCTTCTGTAGTTGTGGTAAACTGTAGCTTTCGTTTCAAATTCAATTTATCTAGGAAGAAACTATACTTCCTTTTCTTCCTTATCTGCACTCTGAATAATAACTACTCCCTCTGGGTTGGTAACACTTGACTTCAAATTAGTGAAGTTATCTGAGGCTAAATGTTGGTTGAGTTAAACTAAAAATAAAAACGATAAAGATTATGGTGTAGTGAGGCACCCACCCAATGATAATTTCGCTTAATTCATACTCATTGAAGTTTACAAATGTTATTTTAATGTCTTTTCTTTTAATTTTCTCTTCATTGTAGTGGCACACAAATATTTTAACATGATAGCACATTAGAATTAGATTTTCTTTCTATGTGCATATTGCATGAAACTCCGATCAACTCTTCATATATCCTTGTTCTGTGAGTAAGGCTCAATTAGAATTTGGTAGGAAAGAATTTACGTAGCAGAGAAAATTAAAAAGAATAACTAATACTTATAAATCTGTGTATGTGTTGTATTTAGACCCAAGTCACTGCTTTGACTTCCAGAAAATTGCTCACTTGCTTCACAACAACTAGCTGATCTTTTTAGGAAGGCAAATTAACATAATGTTATTATGAATTTTATTATTTCAGACTTTCAGTTCTCTCTTGTTGTGCGCTTGCTTCGACCTCCATTATTTCTCTTGGTCCATGAGTAGGGACTTACAGTTCCTAAATTTAATCCTCACGTCAAAATCATAAATTTGTTGCACAATATCACATATGAGGTCAAACAACCACTGCAGTGCAATGTCGGTTGTCTGATGTTATTTCATGTACATCACTATTTTTTTTTCCCGTACATAATTTCACTGTACGCATAAATATGTAGTTATAGAATTATCTTTGACCTACATCGAAGGACTTAATGTTCAAGATAAGAAGGGGCAGAAAGAAACCCCAGAAGTATGAGACATTTGAACTTCAATTGTAATCGTAGAAGTTATATGTGGATCAAAGAGGATGTAATGTTTAATAAAACAAAAAGAATCAACTAGGAAACCTATTTACCATATTAAAATCTTACTATGGAATTTCATCAATGTAAAAAATATCTTCTAAATTATGGTTACTCTTTCATGCTCTGGTTTTATAGCACTGTTATATTTGAGAATTTGTGACAGTAATTGCAATGGAGTCTTCCCCTCTTCAATAAACACGTCAGAATCAGAAAGAGTATTTATATTTTTTGTCTTTATAACTCACTAAGAATTCCAGGTTCCATTAATCATGACCTTACTGGATTTTCTTGAAAATGCAGGCAGAGCAGATTCAACAATCGTTATGATACTTTTTCACAAGGAATCCAAAAGCATGGTTTAGCTTTAACCTAGCGTATGTTAGAGTAGTTGTTATTAGACTGTTGGAGGTTGTTTTGTATTCTCGACTAGCTTCAGCGTCTCTGTATCGATTTAAGCATCCCACAAGGAGTCCTGACTGCTGTCTTCCATGCGATTTCTACAGAAAGCTTGTTTAATATGCATTATTATCCTTGGTAAGCCATTATTCTTGAAAATAAGTTGCAACTTGTTGTATTCTCGATTAAAAGTAATTTCTAATTATCAAAACATGCTGGCACTTGTTCTATTTCGCTTAACTATATGCCTAAATGATCAAACTCATCCTTGATCTCCTTCAAAGGCAACAAAGAACACAGTCGAGCATATTCATCATAGACGGGTCTTTCCAGTTCAAGAATTTGGAACTAGTAAATCATAAAATAGAATCACAACCATCAATATAACATAATGCATCAATAAGATAATCTTAAGTTAACTATGATGTTAATATATGAGAAATTATGACTGACGAAACCAAAATATGAAATGATCAGGACTTTCATTTAGGATATGCCGAAGCCCTGCATCATGTTCGTGTGTGTTCATTGAGTTTTCTTCACTTCAGAACAATGCGCTTTGCGCTGCTTTATAGGAGAGAGACCCTCTGAGAGTGAAAAACAAGGGCAAGCAATAGAAAGAATAATTCCTCGCGCGTTCCTGCGAACTATAACTACTAGAAAATGATGAGATCAATAGTGATAGAATGAGCAATGTCGACGATCTTATCCTAAAGGAGAAGGATGAGTATCCAACCTGCCAGGGCAAGGATACCGTTGTTGAAAGTTGGAAAGGAAAGATTGAGAAGTGGTCCAATACATTGCCACTATGTTTACCATTGGACACAAAAATGTGCGTCAATCACGAAAGGGGCAATTGTCTCCACCGTGAGTGTTGCTTTCACTCCGATTCTTCTCAGATGGATCGAGGCATATTGGCTTGGCTATTCCAACAAATGTAACCATCGGGATTGAAGCGCAAAGGTTTTGACTCCTGAACATATTCGCCTCGGATCCTTACTTTCTTTTGACCCCCTCTCTCCTATTATATTACACCTTTAGGTTTAGTTTAAATCCTCTCATAGGATTCTATAACAGTAAAAACAAAGACCCTCATCATCGGATCAACGGGATATCCCGCATTTCGATTTGAGTAAGAAAAAGAGTCTCTCCCAAAGTCTCATCCCATGGGCAACATCTTGAATATGAAAAGCAAAGATATATCACACTTAAAAGTTACCATTTTATTCAATACGATACTTCCTGCTTTCATGCGACAGTTCAAAACTTGAATTAGCACAATCTCAAAAAGTGGCAGCCCTTGCTTAATTTGTGTAGTGAGTTCATCACCAATGGCACAAGTAGAAGAGGTATATGTAGGGGAAAGAAAGGAAATTTACCAAGTCAAAGCTAGGGTTTTAGGGTCATATAGGGGACATTGTGTTGATGACAAATGCATTGGTATCAACTGGTGATAAGTGTATATTATACACTTATTTTGGGCATTGAATATTCATAATTATAGGCTTAAAATGTGATATCTATTGTTGTGGCATTTATTTGGTTTGTTTTAGGAAAATTACAAATTTGAACAAGAAATCAAGTAAGGTGCGAGGTCAAGAAGGTCGAGAAAAGGGTCAAGAAAATGAAACAAGAAAATCGGGATAAATAGAAAAAAATTGGTTTCAGGGACCAATGCTGTAAATTTCGCAGATTACATCATGTACCCATGCTAGGTGGCGTGTGAGTGCCATTTTGGCACCAATACGCATTTTAAACATGGTTTTTACCTTTTCAGTTTTGAACTAACTTTTAAGGGTTTTGGTCAATTTGTGAACATTTTTAAAGATCTAAAAAGGCTGTATATCTAGACTTTATTTGAATTAGAGAAGGACATTTTTGGAGATTAAAATTGACAGAAGATATAAAAAGCAAGGAACTAGGGTTTGGACTTGGAAAATTCATTGAAAGGGAGAACTCAAGCTCGGTGTAAGATTGTTTTTCACTTTCGTTTTCAATTTATCTGGGTAAAAAACTATGAACTTTCTTAACTTCCTTATCTACACTCTAAATAATAACTACTCCCTCTGGGTTGGTAACACATGACTGCAAATTATTGAAGTTTTCTAGGCTAAATGCTGGTTGAGTTAACCTAAAAATAACAACAATAATGATTATGGTGTGTACCCCATGATAATTTCGCTTAATTCATATTCGCTAAAGTTTTGCAAGTGTTATTTTAATGTCTTTACTTTTAATTTTCTCTTCATTGTAGTGGCACACAAATTTTTTAACATGGCAGCACATTAGAATGAGATTTTCTTTCTACATGCAGATGGCATGCATTTTGAAAGCTGTCATTGATTATCACCTTTTTAAATTTAAGCCTCTCTCGTATATTCTACACTCCTAGGTTTAGTCAGCATAAATTTGTTAATTAATAGCTGATATAGACGGTATAGAGAGATACTAATTTGATGTGTTTATAAGGTGGCAGTGGTGTACGTATTGCGTATACATATCCAAAGGGAGAAATGGAAGTAGATTTAATGCAAGTGTTTGTTGCATTTCTTATGGCTTCTATGTTTATGATGCTTGGAAACATGATTAAAAAAAAACAACGTGATCCACTTCACGTAAGTTTTCTCTTGCAATCACTTATATTATGGACCGAGAATAAGGTGTTTGGTTATAATTAATTGCACTATTTCTAAATGTGTTTTTTAGGATCATTTTTCTTCTCATTTTGTACCTTTGGTTTATGCTTGTCGTGTCTGAAATTCTCTATCAGTTTATTCTGGTTCTTCCCTTTTTTTGTACTCATTAAAAGCAAATAACGCTGTGCATCTCATGCCATACCTTTTCTAGTGTTATATTGTACTTTCCCACTTTCTACAGAATCTTATTGGTGTGACTTCTGAACATGTGTCTAAGATGCCTTGTCCTCCATCTCTGGTACAATACTGCTCTTCTCTATTGTGAATACAACATCTTCAATGAAGCTGATTTTTCAAGTATTTACCACAAACTTAACAAAAACCTAAGCTCACATTGTGAGTACCAAGTTATTTATCATCTTGTCTCCCTTGGAGATGCATTGCCGAATGTTGATCTTGCAAAACTACTTAGTTTTCAATTCATATTTTTCCACCAGAATTTCACTAATCATATTGTTTAATGTTATCAGGAATGGATACACGTGCAGTTGAATGGACTGGAACTACCGAAGGGCATGGTTATTCGGAGAGAAAAAGGAAAAACTGAAGGTGCCAGGTCATCTACGTTGAAGAGTGATCTTGATAACCACATTGGAAACTGAATTTCAGAAGAATTAAATTTTGGATGCGTACCATCAGACACAACATCAGAATTCTTGGATGTAATGGAAAATATTAAACAAGATTTATTGAGTGAGACTCAATGTGCAACAAGCTTGGATGAAAATTTTTTATTGAAAAAGGGCGTTTCTCTTTGCTCCCTCCAGCATGATCCTGCCACAGGTTCCAATGCAAAATTTGATAAAGAAAATCACAGTGAAGGTGCTAATTGTGAAATATATGTCGTTTCTAACATCACAAATGACTGGCCGCACGAAAAGGATCTCTCAAGAAAATTACAGGCCTGGTTTTGGTTATATGCCGGTGGAACCTTCAATGTCAAGAATAGACTCTTTCGGGGACTTTGCAATTCATCTTCTGTGCATTGCCTCTGAAGGAATCATCATCAACATACAGCTGAAAGAATTAGTCGTGTTTCTTTGCTTTCACGTTTTATCCTTTTGTCTTTTACGTTTTTTTTTATTTTCTCTCTCTTTTCTGTTTGCTCTGTTTTCTTCTTGCTGAGTTGTCAGCCAACTATTGGACAATAGGGTGCTCTTGCTTCTATATATACTGCAAGAGCTTCCTTCACGTTTAATCAATTGAATTCTAATAAAGTTGTTTTTTGGGCTGATTAATTATCAGTTTTTATTTGCTCATGGTATCAGAGCAATGGTTAAGAATTCAAAATTTTGATTCAAAAGCAGTTGAATTCTTTTGAGTGAAATATGGCACAAAATTCATGTCACGGGTGAAAGCAGAAGATGAGACATTTTGGAAAAGGAATATTCAAATAGAGATCCATTAGATCTTCAAAACTAGAATCATCTGGTATGGTTCTTGTTACCTCGGTTTTTAGCAGAGAAATTATCTTAGGCTGAGATACGTGATCATAGCGTTAGGAGCCAAAATGAAGTTGGGTTTCATTGATGGAAAGTGTGATAAACCTACGAGAAAATGCGTCTAGAATTGAGCAATGGATCCGTGTTGACATGTATGGTTAGATCTTGGTTATTGAACTCCATTGCCAAAGATATTGTCGAAGCTTTTATCTATACAAAATCGACAAAAGATTTATGGTACGAATTGAAAGAGAGGTATGGCGAATGTAATGGACCAATGCTATATCGATTACAAAGGGAAATCAGGTAGCATTTCGCAAGGAATTTTAAGCTGACTGAAAAGTACTACACAAGACTAAAGAAGCTCTGGGATGAGTTAACTTGTTTAATGCCTATACCTATCTGCACATGCTCAGCCTCTAAGGAAATCTCAGATCTGACCGCTTTCAATCAATTGATGCAATTTCTAATGGGATTGAATGAGACTTTTGATCATATAAGAAATCAAGTGCTGGTCATGGATCCACTTCCATCTGTTAATAAAGCTTACTCTATGGTGTTGAGAGTAGAAAAACAGAGAGAGGTTCACAACATTTACCCTGATTCAAATGATAATGCGGCAATGTTTGTTAAATCCATGGATTACAGAAGGGATAATGGAGGTAGAGGAGTTGTTAACAGAAACATTATGAGATATAATGCAAGCAAAGGAAATAATAGAAGGTTTGGAAACGAAAAGGATTTACATTACTGTGAAAACTGCAATATGAAAGGTCATACAAGGGATGCTTGTTTCAAGCTAATAGGTTATCCAGATTGGTATAAATTACCAAAAGAGCAGAGGACTAGAGGCTCTGGAGATGGTCGTTTTGCGGCAAATATGGTTGATACACCTTTGGATTTTGATGGAGATCAGAATAATCAGAACAGAAAAATAGATCAGACAACATCCACAGAATTGGCTAATTTAGTAACACAAGAAGTGTTAAAAGTCTTGAAAGGAAGGAAGCTGATGGAAGTCGAAAGTAAGGTGAATTTCGCACATATCAAGGAGTATGCAGGTATGAGTTCCTATTACTCTTTTTTAGCTGTGCTTGATCACATGAAGCCAGGAACATGGATTATCGACACAGGAGCTAGTAACCACATTTGCACTGATTTGAACTTAATGACAAAGCGACTCCTCTTGCTCAATCCACTTCTTATGCGCTTACCAGATGGAACAAATAGAGCTGTAAATCATATTGGAAATGTTGAATTAAATCCCAAATTAATCTTAACAGACACCTTATATGTCCCTAGCTTCAAGTTCAATCTTCTGTCAGTACCTAAAATCACCCAAACCGCCAGCCTGAAACTTACATTTTATCCTGATTTTTGTCTCCTGCAGGACCTGCAGAATGAAGGAGTGTTAGCAGTTGGCAAGCTTGTAGGGAAGCTATACTTGTTAGATAAATTTAGTTTCATTTCAAAAGAAGATAGAGGTAGAGAAAAATTGTTAGTACAGTCAAAATTTCCTGAATTTGTTGCCTCTTGTAATCAGATATTTGATATCAATAAAGCTTCTGATTCTTCATCTACTGATCAAATCCTTAATTGGCATCATAGACTTGGGCATGTATCTTATAATGCTATGCAGTACTTAGATTTCCTTAAACATCTTCCTACCAAGCCAGATTTCCTCAAACACTGTGAAGTGTGTCATAAAGCTAAACGACAAGAAGTCCCTTTCCTATCAGCTCAATCCGCACACAAGTTATTTTTGATCTTATACATGTTGATCTTTGGGGCCCCTATAAACAATTTTCACTCACAGCCACACCTTATATGCTCACAATTGTTGATGATTTCGATTCGGTCCACTTGGATTTTTCTACTTGTGCATAAGACACGAAGTTGCCAAAACCACTTGACAATTTCTTTCGTATGGTTGAAACACGGTTCAACAAAAAGGTTAAATGCATACTGAAGCCCGACAATGATGGACTGAATTCCTTAGTCATGAATGTCAAAATATTTTTCAAAGCGTTTGGGATTATTCACCACGGAACCTGCGTCTATACACCCCTGACAAAAGCGGGGTGGTTGAACGAAAACACAAGCATTTACTCCAAATTGCTCGAGCCTTAATGTTTCAAGCTTGTTTACCAAAAAAATTCTGGACCTACTCACTGTTAATGGCCACATTCATCATTAACAGATTACCTACTCAGGTTCTCAATTGGAAGACTCCTTATGAAAAGTTATTTGGATATAAGCCAGATTACTCTTTATTTAAAACTTTTGGATCCTTGTGTTATATTGCAAATACCAAACCTCACAAAACTAAATTTGATTCTAGATCACATAAGTGCATTTTTCTTGGTTATAATCCCGGTCAAAAAGGTTTTAAGGTATTTGATATCCACACTAAACAAATACATGTTTCTAGAGACATTGAATTTTTTGAATCTGTTTTTCCTTTCCAACACAAATCAGATGAATCTCCTCCTACTTTGCCCCTATTTCTTCATTCTGATGATGATCTGGATATGCCTGGTTCATATAAGGTTGATTCTCCTTCTCCAATACATGTCTTACCTCCAAACAGTGATGTCCCAGCTACATAGCCACATACTACTTTTTCTCCTGATATCAATTCTAACTCCATTCCCCTTATTCAGGTTCCCTTTTCTGAAACTCAATCCTCACATGATCCCTCTACTGACCTTTCTGTTGAATCTTCATCTCACCTTGACTCAGATGTCACTGCTCTTCGACACAGTACTAGAACTAAGACCCAACCATCCTGGTTACAAGACTACATCACGAATGTCACTCTCAAGCAAGATCTGCCAATTGCTGATACTACTTCATGCTGCAAAGGGATCTGTTCATCTTCTACTGGATATACTCCACACACTTTTCCCTTTATTGTTTCTCCTAAACTTACACATTCCTATAGTGTTTTTCTGGCAAATGTGTCGATTGTCCAGGAACCTAATTCATATCTTCAGGCTTGCAAAGATGAGAAATGGACTCAGGCTATACGCGAACTTGATGCTCTGGAATTAAATCAGACTTGGGAGTTAACAACTCTACCACCTAACAAGAAGGCCATTGGTTCACGGTGGGTTTACAGAATTAAATTTCTTCCTGATGGGACAGTGGATAGGTACTGAGGCTCGGCTTGTTGCAAAGGGTATCATCAAACACGGGGTATTGATTATTTTGATAGTTTTCCCTGTAGCTAAACATCCTTTGTTCGAATTTTATTAGCAATTGTTCTTTGGAAGAGGATGGCCTCTTCACCAATATGATAATAATAATGCATTTCTTCAACGCTTCTTTATTGAGGAGGTCTATATGAAGCCACACGAGGGTTACAGATAAGGCTTTGCCGGGAATGAGTTTGCGAGGCTAAAACGCGGTCTATATGGGTTGAAACGAGGCTTCCCGTCGATTGGAACACGAGATTACGCATCAACTTGAATTTTGGTTTTCAACAATGCGCCCATGATCATTGTTTATTTACCAAGCATGTTTCCCGAATGTTATTTTTCTGGTTTATGTTGATGATGTTCTCATCACAGGCTCACGCGAAGAAGATATCATTGCCACCAAAAACTACTTGAACCAAACATTTACTATCAAAGATCTAGGCTACGCGAGGTATTTCTTGGGCATAGAAATTGCAAGGAGTGCAGAAGGAATGTATATTAATCGGAGGAAATATATAATGGATCTCGCCAAGGATGCGGGACTCATTGGTGCCAAACCGGTCCAGTCCCTATACCAAAGGGCACTAAATTAATAAGCGAGGTTCTCGCTACGATCCGAGAGAAATACAGAAGATTGGTTGGCCGCCTTCTTTACTTAAACTTAACCAGGCCTGACATTACTTATGGTGTTCAGCAGTTAAGCCAATTTGTTAATGCTCCATGTCAGATGCATTGGGATACTGCTCTGCACCTTCTCCGTTATCTCAAAGGCTGTCCCTCTAAAGGTCTCTTCTTTCCAGTTCATAATTCCTTCACCTTGGAAGCTTATTCTGATGCAGATTGGGGCTCGTGTCTTGATACACGCAAATCCCTCACAGGCTATTGCATATTTTTGGGCCCTTCTTTAATTTCTTGGAAGACAAAAAAACAAACCACCGTCTCCCGCTCTTCAGCTGAGGCTGAGTATCGCAGTTTGGGGAGTACTGTCTGTGAATTGCTTTGGATTTCCTACATCCTTAACGAGCTTCGCATTCCTTTTCTCACTCCCATTCCATTATGGTGTGACAACAGGGCTGCTTTACACATTACAGCTAATCCCCTTTTTCACGAGCGGACCAAACATTTGGATATCGATTGCCATGTTGTGCGAAACCAATTTAAGTGTGGCTTCATCTTGCCTAAATTTGTTCCTTCTCATCTCCAGTTTGCTGATCTGTTTACCAAGCCCTTGGCTCTTCCTCAGTTTGCTCTTCTTCTCTCCAAGTTGGGTGTTGATGATCTACACCACTGCCAACTTGAGGGGGGGATGAAGGAATCATCATCAACATACAGCTGAAAGAATTAGTCGTGTTTCTTTGCTTTCACGTTTTATCCTTTTGTCTTTTACGTTTTTTGTTATTTTCTCTCTCTTTTCTGTTTGCTCTGTTTTCTTCTTCTTTGAGTTGTCGACTGACTATTGGACAATAGGGTGCTCTTGCTTCTATATATACTGCAAGAGCTTCCTTCACGTTTAATCAATTGAATTCTAATAAAGTTGTTTTTTGGGCTGATTAATTATCAGTTTTTATTTGCTCAGCCTCTCTTTCAGAATTTTAATGAGATGTCCTGAGCTAGAAAGATGTTCCTTTTACTTCTGCTTTGCATAGCACCTGATAGGAGTTAAGCTCTTGATATTTTGAATTGAAATTGCAAATATTATTGGGATTCTGAAATATGGTTTGATGAAGGATCCTCATGATATTTCTTTCAATAATGTGTATATAATCTGTACTCATGTTTTGCAATACATCGATTTGTACTCCTTTTTCTACATCTACATGATTAGCTGTGCTTCTTGAAAATATTTTTGGAATTAGAAAGGTATTTTTGTTGGGATAAAAAGTATCTTTAAAAATGTTATTTGAATATATATTTAAATATTGGTAAGAATTTGGATTTCAAATTCCTTTGCTCCTTCTATTTCCAATAGTTAAGTTAATAGAAATGACACAATTCATGAAATTAACGACGTAGGAAAACTATTAACATGTTAAAAATATGACTTTTTTGTGACAAACGAGTCCGAATGGAGAAGACTTATCCCTTTCCAAGATATAATTTATTGGAGGGCTGTCAAAGGCACAACATCTGTAAGGGGAAATACATGTAAATGACCCAAATTCAAGGCCATAATTCCAAACTAACCCATTTCACTATTCAACCATATAAACTACCTAAAATACCCTTAATATAAAAGGTTTCAAAATAAATCATTTTAGTCCTTAAAACGTTAATTCTAATTTTGGATTCGACAAAATTGTTTGCCCCTTGCAATAAAAATTAACTTTTCTTCACCATCAACTCTTTCCACCTATCTTGAGCCGAAAAATTTGATATTGATTAATAATTTTATTTTTGAATTTTTGCATTTTAGGAAACTCACATTTTAAATAGTATCAGAGCCCTATATCTTAAGGAATTAAAGACATTAGAGAATGGAAGATAATAAAGAAATTTGCATAGGATGGTACGTTAACAATTCTACTGAATATTTAGATACTGATAGTTATATTCAACATCTTGTTAATAAATCAAGAAATTTGATTGAAAAAATAAAAGACTCGGATAGTCTTAAAATAAAGAAAAAATTTGAAAAGAAAATTACTTTTCTTTTAATAGATTTTGATGAAGTTTTTGACGAAAACATAGGATATCTTGTTAAAATACCTATTCTTATATAAATAAAAACTTTAAAAAGAATTCAAAGAGTTCTTAATAATGAAATTAGGAGAATTGAAGAATTAGAAACTTAAAGATCATGGAAATTGAAAATTCAGAAAATATAGAAACTGAAGTATACGAAGGAGTAGAGGGATATGCCTTAAAAGGAAAATTTGATTGGAAAAAATTTAGAAAAATTAATAGAGCAGAATTAAGTCTAAAACCACTACGAGAAAATAAATTATTTAATATTTTAGGATCAGCCTTTAGAAGAAAAAAGTTAGTCATTAATGAATATCATGAAATAGAAAAAGCCATAGATATTAAACATACACAAGGAAAAATAAAATTAAATCTTATAACAAAAAGAAATATTAATGAATTCCTAGGAAAATTAAAACAAGAAAAACGAGATAAAATATCTTATGTTTACCTTTCTGGAATACAAATAATAATAAAATCATGTTTTAAAGAATGAATTAATAGTCCTATAATACTTAATCTACAATATGAAAGATGTATAACTGTAGAAAATGGAAATTTAGGAATAGTAAAAGGAAACTTAGCCTATAAAAAATTAAAATTTACTTGTTATCCAAGATATTGTGTGCATATAAATGATAAAAATTTAGATGATTGTCTTAGTCTACATTTTAAGATGACTAATAAAATATTAAAAGATGATAATAAAGTCTTTACTATATTATATCAAGGATTATATTGTTATACAAATAGTAATTATGGAAATATATATAAAGAAAAGCCTTTTATAGAAATTGACGAAGAATTTAAGGATATAGGAGAAACAATCTTACCTAGAGAACAAGACATAGAAGAAATAGAAAATTTTGAGATAGGACATGATGATGCTATAAGTATTGATCAACCTATAATACCAAAACAAATAACATATAAAGAAAATAAAATAATTATTGGAAATAATACAGTAAGACATAGTATTTCAAAAATAATACAAAATAAAAATAATAGTGTTTATGGAATCAAAGGAAAGTTTTTTAATGGAAATAAATGGATAAATGAAATTAAAATACTTATTGATACTGGAGCAAGTCAGAATCATATTTGCACTCTTATTGATGAAGGAATTAAAAAGAAAAAAGTTGAACCTTATAGTTATAGAGATTTTGAAGGAAAAATAAACTCTTGTGATATCATAGGACAAGTACAAATTAAATTAGGAAATTTATTATTAAGCATAGAATATTATATTGATAATAATATGAATTTTGATGAACATCCAATATTATTAGGAAATTCATTTTTAAATAGTCTTGATAATTATAAAATAGATAAGGAAGGAATTCTTATTATACATCAAGGAATAACTACATATTGCCCTAAAGGAAAATGAGTAGAGAAATAAAATTCTCAATAAGTGTATATATACAAATAACTCTATTTGAATAAAAAATAACTACTTGTACTCTAATTGATACAGGAGCTGAGATAACTGTCTTTAAAGAATTTTATTACCAAAGTGGATTGAAAATAAACAACAATTAACTCTACAAGGAATAATTGGAGGAAGAGAATCTTTAAAATATAAAAATGAAAATATAGAAGTTATAATAGGATCTAAAATAGTAACCATAAGAAATGTTTACCAATATAATATTAATGATTGTGATATCATTCTAGGAAATGACTTTCTACAACAGTTTAGTCAATATAGTCAAAATATTTATACTATTCAATTAAAAACGCCATGTGGACATTTACTAAAAATTGTTAGAGAAATTAAACCATTCAGAGTTCAGCCAGGTCAGCGTGGTGAAAAAATAGAATTTATACCAAAATTACTCAATTATTCGATCAAAACAATTACTCTTGATCAAATAAAAGATCTTTTAGCTAAAAATTATTATGAAAACCCACTTGAAAAATGGGAAAAATAAAAAACAACAGCTAAAATAGAACTATTAGAACCAACAATCATTATTAGAGTTAAACATATGCTCTATAATCAAGAAGATAAAGAAGAATTTCAAGTACAAATTCAATAACTTTTTAATCAAAAACTTATAAGGAGAAGTAATAACCCTCATAGTAGCCCAACTTTTATGGTTAGAAACCATTCAGAGATAAAAAGAGGAAAACCTAGGATGGTAGTAAACTATAAAGAACTTAATAAAAACACTAAATTTGATTGATATTATCTACCAAATAAAGAAGTATTAATAAATATTGCCAAAAACAAAAAATATTATTCAAAATTTGATTGTAAATCTGGATTTTGGCAAATAAAACTAGAAGAAAATAGTATACCATTAACAGCATTTAGTACCCCTCAAGGACATTATGAATGGATAGTTATGCCATTTGGATTAAAAAATGCACCACAAATTTATCAAAGAAGAATGGATGAAGTTTTTAAAACCTATAATTTTCTTATTGTTTATGTTGATGATATACTGGTTTGCTCAGAAACGTATGAAGATTATCTTAAACATCTTAGAATTTTTGCTACACTTTACTCAAAAGAAGGTATAATACTTAGTCAGAAAAAAGCAGAAGTAGCAAAACATGAAATTGAATTTTTAAGAATGATAATAAATAGTGATGGAATAAAATTGCAACCTCATATTTCAGAAAAAAATAATTTTATTTCCTGATAAATTAGAAAATAAGCAACAAATTCAAAAGTTTTTAGGTTATCTTAATTACGCTGAAGGATTCATAGAAAAACTTGCAGAAAAAAGAAATAAACTTCAGAAACTATTAAGAAAATCAAATAAATTAGGTTGGAATGAAGAACATACTCTTTGTGTTAAAAATTTAAAAGAAAATTGTAAAAATTTACCTAAACTTAGACTTCCTGATGAAAAAGATAAATTAATAGTTCAAACCGATGCTTCTGATTTATATTGGAGTGCTTTATTAAAAACTGATTTAAATGAAATTTGCAGGTATACTAGTGGAACATTTAATAATGCTGAAGTAAATTATTCGACCAATGAAAAAGAATTATTGGCAGTTGTTAAAGGAATAAACAAATTTAAAATATTTTTGTTACACAAGGAATTTATTGTTCAAACTGATAATACTCAACTTAACGGACTAGTAAATAATAAATTACCAAATTCACCTCAACATAGAAGATTACACAGATGGCAAGTGCTACTATCTTTTTATAATTTTAAATTTGAATATATTAAAGGAAAAGAAAATTTATTTGCTGATTTCTTGAGCAGAAATCATGAATATGGAAAAGATTGAAGCATTTACAAAGGAATTACAAGATCTTTTAACAGATTTTAATGCAGATTATCTTGCTGTTCAAGAAGATCATCTTGATATTCGACAAACTTTGTGTGATTTATCAAACAAATTTGTTGAAAGTGGGAAAAAGATTGAAAAATTGAATGATAACAAGGAAAGAATAGTTGAAAAATTGTCAGAATGTTTAGACTTTTTTGCAAATTGTAGCCAGGAGTATCCTCCTTTAAAAGGTGAATACAGCCGAAAGGCTAGTCACATCCCATTTCGGGAGATTAATACATCCACCTCGAGTGGAGAATCAAAATTTAAGAGAAATGACTCTCTTACCTCGCAAGAGGAAAAAGTCATAAAAAAAGGGTCCACAACAACTACCTGTCAGTATGGACAAATTGTTGGAAAAATTTACAAGTGGAAAAGGAGCCGCTGAGTCTAGTACTCAAACATCCTTATCAAAAGGCCCATTGGAACAGCCTACTGTTATCAGTGAATTTCAAGAAGATAAAAAAGCACTGATTGGTGACCTTAAATCACCAAAGGGAATAATTGCTACTCATCACATCAGAGCTAATCTACATCCAATGGAAAAGGAGTATTATTAATTTTCAGAATGGGTATATAATTTCAGAGAAGGAAGTTTTCTATATTTGACAGCCCTTCCAACGTCGATTTATCCAAGGATCAGTGCAGTTCAAGGAGCAGATCCTAATATTGTTCGAAAATTGGCAGCATTTGGATTTTTAGATCAACTCTTCCCAGGGATAGATCTAAAAGAAATTGAATAGTTTGACAAAGAATTTGTTAATTGTGTTAAAAAAGTCAGTGATAAACAACCGATTGAACTGAGATTTTACACAATTAGTCCTGAATATAAAGAACTAAAGTGGTATGGAGAACATCATCTCATCACAATTCGGAAAAATAATGGAAATCCACTCAAGGAGATTCAGATTTTTAAAGAATTACCCACTATTAATAGAAAATGGATGATTTACAGACGAGCTCTCGGAATAAAATCAGTCTACTCAACAATGCAGTTTTTTTATGGAAAAAGATACACGGTCTATGGTATGAGCAATAATTGAATCCTTATCTGTAGAGGAGATAAAGAATAAAAAATTTTTGAAGAAAATATCTGTGGAATTATGAACGATCAATTCTTTGGAAGTGAAGAATGCATTAAAAAAGACTGCCGACTTATGGGACACGTCCACAAGTAAAGGACGATCAAGAAAAACGTGACCGACATCATCATGTGAACTTTGAAGATAAGAAGACAGCTGTCAAGCTGGAATCAAAAGAAATTGCCGACACTGGAATAAAGACAACCGACAAGCACTTAAATATTTTCAACCACATTTGAAATTATTGTACTTTTTACTTCTGTATTGTAAAAATCTGATTGGCCAGAAGCTTCTCGGTGAAGTGCGAGTCTTTCTATAAATTGAGACTCCTCTCATTAGAAAAGAGCATCGAAAATTAGCCATCTGAAATCTCATCCTGAACTACCATCTCAAACTTTCAACAATGATCTTTGTAATCATTCTTATTAGAGAGTAGAAATCACTGTTCGGAGTATCAATCTTTGTAAAAATCCTTGTATAATAGCTTTCAAGCTATCTTCAGATCAATAAAATCTTTGAGTTTGAAATAAATCTTTTATTACACTTTGAGTGTTGTTCTACACAGTGAGTCTGTTTGAGAGTTTTGAGTGTCTTTTTGTCCATTTTGTTGTGATGGTGTTGGACTTTGGCCAACTCTTGTGACGAAGGTGACCAAGAACATATAACATTCTTGCTATTTGGCGAAGCGTGGTAAGGCCCTTATTTTAAGCTTCAAGGAAATTTATTGTCTGAAAATTTGCATGAAAATTATTATATAAGAATTTTTATAAGATTGTTTACTTTGAAGAACTTTTATCATGGAAAGTTACGAATTTTATTATAGAACTGTACCTTTTAGATATACTAATAGTATTGATTATAGTCACATGATAGAAATTCCAGAAACTTATGATAGTTATACTAGAGGAATAAATTTCATAAAAAGAGATAGTAGATATTATGAAAAATTTCTTACAGTTGTATCATTTGAACTAAAAGAAAGATTGCCTAAAGAAATAATAAAAATGATTATATTTTTCTGGTTAGACAGTGAAAATAGTGAAAGAACTTTTGAAACTATAGAACAGCATATAAGTTATAATGAAGTTTCTGAATTATATGATTTTGATCTTAGTTTTGACGATATAGAATAAGGATATGCCTGGAATAACTAGAAGATTTTGTGATAATAAAATAAAAATCTTAGAAGAACAGATAATAACTGATAATAATCGTAGAGAAATAGAAAAAGAAATTTCTAATTGGAATAAAATTAAAAGAGAATTATTAAGGAATGAAATTACAAGAGAATTAAGAAGAGAAGAACAATTTAGAAGAGAAATAAGACAAATGATAAATAATATAATAATTAATTCCTTAAACTTACCAGACTAATATGAGTTTACCAACAAAAATAAGATTTGATAAACAAGAAATAGAAAATATTAGATTACCAATAGGAAGTTATCAAACTAAAAAATAGAATACAACTCTGTTTCAACCTTTAAGCTCATGGGGAAATACAGATGAATGGTTAAATATGACTACAAATTGGACTAATGCATTTTTATGGCAACAATTAGGACAATTAAAATCTAAAAATATAGAAGCTATAGACGAAATAAATAATATAGATCCAAAAGATGAAATAGCTAAAGAAAGATTAGAAGTTTTGAGCAAAAATATGTCTAAACAATTTAATAAAATAAAAGAACAAATTAATAATTTAGAAATACTTGATGAAGCTAAACTTGAAGAAATTCAAAATCAAATATCAAAAATTGCACAAAAGAATAGTATTAATAAAATAGAAACTTTAGAAAAAAAGATAGATATTGTTAATTATAAACTTGATATTCTATTAAAGAAATTAGGATTTGAAATTAAAAAATCATCTTATAAAAAACCTAAAATATGAGTATGAATGATAAAATTAATTTAATTGAGAAAAATATAAAAACAATTGATGAAAAAATAACTAGAATTGAAATAGGCTACGAAGAAGAGAAAGAAACACTACAAAATAACTTTTTAAGAATAGAAAATCTTTTAAATAGAATAATAGAAAATCTAAATAAAGAAAAACCATTTAAACCAGATTATGTCAAAGAACTTAAAGAAGTTAGAAAGAAAATTGAAAAATATGAAGAATTACTAAAACTTAATGGAGGATTAAAAGAAGATATAGAAAGATTATTGATTGATCTTAGAAAGCAAGAAGAAAATCTTATAGAAAAAGAAGAAGGAAAATTAAGTATAGAAGAACAATGAACGAAGATATTGAAAATTTAATATTTAACTTAGAAGATTTAAAAATTTGTGAAGAAATAATTTAAAATCATATGGTCGGAAAAACGGAAGGACCACGAGCAGTCAAACAAGAAGAATATGGAGAAACTAGCACAGCTAGATATGAAGCAGAAGTAGACCCTAGAAGATATGTTAATACAAAAGTAGATTTTAAAACTACCAAAGAAAGAATGTATAGAGACCAATTTAAACCAGTATTAAAAGAATCAAACCCAATGAAAATTGAAGGTTCATATTTAAATTTAGATTGTGAATTAGATGTTAGAAGAGCTATAGATGAATGGAGTACTAATATGATAGCACACTTTGATTATAATCGCAGTAATACAGATAATAAAAATAGAACTGAATATTTATCAGCAACATTTAAAGGAAATATTTTTAATTGGTATAGAGGATTAGAATAAATAACAAAAGGCATTTGGAAAGATAGTATTGAAGCAGGATTTGGAATTAGTATAATAGAAGGAATAAATAGAGTCGCTACAAGAATTGATAGAGAATTTGCTGGAGAAGACTGGGTAAATGAAAGTACTAAAGCAAGATTAGAAGAAATAGAAGATGCTAAAAATAGAATGGAACATTTACAAATTTGTAATATGTGTTACCTCAATGAATATTGTTGTGAATATAGTAAATATTATTATATGATGTTTGGAAGTGGAGCTGATAATAATTATTATAAGGAAGTTTTTATTAGAAAATTACCACAACCATGGAATAATTATTTTCAAAATAAAATTAAAGAAAAATAATTAGGAAGAAATGAAGCAGGATATACATTAGGATTTATTATAAGAACTATAAAAGATGAAATAAGTACTATGTGTAGTAATCAAATGATTTATAAACAATCAGGATTTATACAAGATAGGATTTGTTGTATAGATACCGAAGTACCAGGAAATTGGGGATGTTATGATTATAAAAGGGAAAAAAAAAAGATCCAAGAAATATAAAAAATATAATAAGTTTAAAAAGAAATATTTTAAACCAAAAAGAAAATATTTTAGAAGAACATATAAACCTTATAATAAAAAACCATTAGATAAAAAACGATGCAAATGTTGGAATTGCAATGAAGAAGGACATATAAACACTGAATGCCCAAAAAAGAAAGTTAGAATATTAATTACGGATTTTGAACAAATTAGAGATGAATGTGAAGAAGTTGATATTGAAGAAATATTTGAAGAAAAATCAGATTTAGAAGAAACGTCTAGTGATGAAGAATAAAAATAAGAATAAAAAGTTTAAGGACTTGTTTTGCAATAAATGCCCCATTTCATTAAGGGTAAAATTGACTTTTTAACAAAAATCTTAAAAAACTACTATTCATAGGTCATTTTGCAAAATGCCCCCATCTATAAGTTGGTTTGTATGTTTTTATGAGCAATTTAACACACAAGCATGCATGATCATGAAACTCTGATCAACTCTTCGTCTATCAATTAGAAGTGAAGCTGGAGTTTGCAGGAAAGAACTTAGATTGTTTGCACCAATATCCATGTATCGATATATTTTCCATTTTCACTCATCAGAAGAATGCTTGATCTAATATCCAATCCTGGTTGTAAAAATCGCAACTTAGGCAGAACAATCACATATTTGTGATTTGACAAACTCCAAGGTTGCATGACAATACAAATTTTTGTTCTTTTGCAGTATGGAGAAACCATACCTAATGGAGAGAAGAAAAGGTTAAGGAAATGATTAAAGGGGTTTTGAGTCTTGTCAATTGGGTTGCACTTATATAACCTGTTTATTTACTAATTTGCTATTAGGTTGCAGAAAAAAATAAAAAAGAATAACTAATTCTTAGAAATCCGTGAATATGTTGGATTTAAACCCAAATCAATGCTGTGAATTCAAGAAAATTGCCAAACTTGCTTTACAACAACTTGTTCATCTTTTTTGGAAGGCAAATTTAACATAATATTATTTTGAATTTTATTATTTCAATTCTCTATTGTCCCGCACTTGCTCCCACCTCCATTTTTTCTCCTGGTCCATGAGTTGGGATTTAGTGTTCCTAAATTTCACCCAATGTCATAATCATAATCATAAAATTGTTGCACAATGTCGTACATTTGAGGTCAAAAAACCACTGCAGTGTCTGTTGTCTGATGTTATTTCATGTGCATCATGATTATTATTATTATTTTCTTTTTTTTTTTTGTCCTTCAGAATTACTCTATACGCATAAATATGTAGTTATAGAATTATCTTCAACCTACATTGAAGGACTTAATGTTCAAGATAGGAGGGAGCAGAAAGAAAACCTAGAAGTATGAGACATTTGAACTTCAATTTGATTGGAATCAGAGAAGTTATATTAGAGAGTTCGGTTTACAACTTTGTGTGGATCAAAATGGATTTAATGTTTGATAAAACAAAAAGGATCATCTAGGAAATCTAATTGCCATATTAAAATCTTACTATGGAATTAGATCAATATAAAAAATATCTTCCGAATTATGGTTAATCTTTCATGCTACGGTTTTATAGCACTGTAATATTTGAGACTTCGTGACAGTAATTGCAATGGAGCCTTCCCCCCTTCAATGAACACTTCAAAATCAGAAAGAGTATTTATATTTTCTGTCTTTATAACTCACAAGAATTCCCGGTTCCATTAATCTTGACCTTACTGGATTTACTTGAAAATGCAAGCAAAGCAGATTCAATAATCCTTATGATGATCGAATTTGGAGAATGGATGGATACTTTTTGCACAATGAATCCAAAAGCATGGTTTATTTTTAATCTAGCTTATGTTAGAGTAGTTTTTATTAGACTGTTGGAGGTTGTTTTGTATGCTCGACTAGCTTCAGCGTCTCCGTATGGATTTAAGCATCCGACAAGGAGTCCTGACTGCTGTCTTCCATGCGATTTCTACAGAAAGCCTGTTTAATATACATTATTATCCTTGGTAAGCCTTTATTCTTGAAAATAAGTTGCAACTTGTTGTATTCTCGATTAAAAGTAATTTCTAATTACCAAAACATGCTGGCACTTGTTGTATTTCGCTTAAATGCCTAAATGATCAAACTCATCGTTGATCTCCTTAGAAGGCCTAACAAAAAACCAGTTGAGAATATACATCATAGACGGGTCTTTCAAGCTCAAGAATTTGTAATTGTTGATGCTCACAGTCTGCGAACATCAGCATGGCCACCCGTTTCACATTTGGAAGAGAAGTACTACTGTCAGGTTTGAAAATCAACATAAACTTCATAATCATAATCATTATGAAAGGACCATATTGATCCCTAGTGGTGTTTATACGACTTTAGTTATTGGTATTTCCCGTTCCAGAACATTTGCTTGCTGTGCCACCAACTATACTAATAAGTGAAAGGAAGTCTTTCCGTCCTTATTGTCAATCCCATTAATTCTAGGTCTCAAAAGAAATATTCAGTGAAGCTCCACGAGAAGTACAAGCCATTGACAGTGGCACATGCAAATTTTCGGCGTTAGTATACTCAGAAATCACCCAAATAGGAGGGCAAATGCATAATTTACCAGGTTATTCTCACACTAATAATTGTGCTTATGCAAAAGGTAAAGACATTATTATATAAGATGGAAATAGTGGTGCTGGTCCTCAGATGAAAATACGCTTTAATATAACTTCGACTCAATTATTAACAACTAAACTTCATACACATATCTACCAGTTGCAATTTGACTCCACTACCACAATTACAAACAGAAATTCTAGTGCAACACCTGCTACTCACGGGACAAAAATAGTATTTATTAATGCGTAAATAAGAACTTACTATAAATGAATAAATAAAATGATAATATAAAGTCTTTAGACGAAGAATTAGCACTTGTTAAATAGATAAAAGAGTAATGTAATTATGATTGTGCAATACAAAGAAATAAGGTTGAAAAGTACGAGACAACATTCTTTCTAAATTCATCACGTGCAACCTGTGTGCTTGTAACTAGTAGATTGAAATTCAAAGCACTTAAGGTAAGTTATAATAAGTTTCCATTATGGACCTACAAAAATTGCCTATTGAACTATTGAATTTTCCTTCTCGGCTTCTCCATGGTTAAAACGTCCTCACGAGCTAGTAATCCCAACTGCAAGACCATCACAAAGGCCACTGGCTTAGAAGTAAGAATAAGGATTCCAAGTACAAAAATAGACGGAAATTGAACATAAGGGTTCATCATCATAGAGGAGGTCTGAGGACACACTAAATTGCAGGGAGAGCATGAAGTAAATTGTGAAGGTTCAGAAGCCGAAGCTGAGCTTAGCTGACAAATTTCTCAACTTCGAATACATGAAATAAATGTACCAGAGATCTCTGCTGCATTTCTCATGAATCTTATCGTGAAAATTAATAAATGCTTTTTGTCACTGAGTTGTTTATGGATGCCATCCTAGCTTATGCATTGTGTTTCCCAACTTTGAACTCATTGTCATCTATTTATTGGCTGCTAAGAAATCTCAATAGAGGAGCTTCTTTGATATATGCAATAAGGATATGTTGCCTGGACTCAGGAGTGGGGAACATAAGGGTACATATTTAGGAGGCAGATAATTTTTTCTTAAAAAAATAGGATATCGAGATAGAAGAAAAAGGATACAGTATAGACACTGAAGTCTGTGGATGCTATAAACTTAAATTACTTTAGAAATTATGTACCCATAATTTTAGATGTACATTTTAGGATACCATATTATATATAGTTAACAATAAATCTTTCGAGGAACTCAAAATTTCATAATTTCTCAAAACATAGTACGTAGGGTTTCAGGAATGATTTGATTTTTTGTTTTCTTTACAGAAAATGTCTTGAGACGTGAAATTTTTTTCTCTTGCTTTGAGGTAAAAAATGGAGCACTGAAATAAGGAGAAACTAAATCGAGGAATGTCTAAAGACATTGCAACAACAATTATTGTAGTTTATCTTAATACATATAAAGCCTCGCCCGACATCTTTTGCATACATGCTTTCCTTTTAAAATAAAATGTAAGTTATTGATTATTATTGTTTATCTTAATACCTCTAATGTCGACATCTTTTGCATACAAGCTTTCAAAAATAAGTGAACAACACTAAAATTGTTAATCAATATTTAAGAACTGTTACCAAACTTTCGTGATGTTCCCTAAAAGAGAATGATGGAAGAGGAAATAAATATGAATATATGGGATTTTTTTTTTATGGAAAGAGGATGGTACATAAGAGATTTTATTAATATGTCCTCACTTGTGGCGGAGGAATACCGTGGTTACCAATTATATTAATGAAATCAATAAATGAGGAAGTACTACTTCCCTTATAGTGAAAGTAAAGAAAAATAGGAAAGCGGTAAGGAGTACTACTTCCCTTACAAAAAGTACAAGTTAAATAAAAAATAAAAATAAAAGTAGAATACAAATACAAATACTTAAACTCTAATGTTGGGCAAACCATATCTGTCAATCTAAACAAGTGCCCTGATATATCGTGGTAGGTCAACTGGTCCATATTCCTGGTATCTACGCCGATGCCAACCCTCGGTAGCAAGTGCATCTGCAACTTGGTTCCTCTCTCTGAAGATGTGGGAAACCATATCTCTATCAAATAAAAAAATCTAAGAGGGGCGGATGTAGCCAAGTGGATTAAGGCATTGGAGGAAACAATATCTGCAATCTGAGTATCCTCTAAATAGGTTATGGTCCACCACCTTTGGTGATGCAGTGAATGGCAACAATCGAGTATGCCTCAACCCAAATATCTGACAAACAAAGATCTCTAGCCAGTAGTATCCTGTCATGAATAGCACTCAGTTCCGTATCTAATATCATATATTGTCCATATGAAGCTGAGAAAGCCTTGATACAATTTCTTATGTAGTCCGTGATGATGCCTCCTCCACTAGCAAACCCATCCTTGACACAACCATCGGTGTTAATCTTAACAAATCCAAATGATGGAGTGTGCCACTAAACCATTATAGGGTGAGGAGATGGGGGGAGAGTCAAATAAATACCAGAAGTATAGCACGCTGCATGTCATTACGCCAATGTAACGGTCGGAATACTCAACCAATATGGAGGAAGGATACCATATGGTAAACTCTCCAGATAATATGTCTCGAGCTCATATGTATGTTTTCGTGCTTTGCATTATTCCTCTCAGTCCAAAGAAATCAGAAAATCAATATAGGAATAATGACGCGAATGTGTTCGGTCCTTGCAAACTGTCCAGAATTCCTCCATCTCATAAATCTATGTCTGGCATTCTCTCATGTACTCATGGTAATCTGAAATAAAGCTTGAAAATGTTTCCAAACGTGGTCTGAAATACTGTTACCAGTAAAAATTTGAGTTATGGTCTCAATCTCTGAACAACACTGACATCGAAAAGCCAACTGACTACCGATCCTCCTCTGGATAATGACATCAACTGGTATTATTAAGTCCCGCCATAATCTTCAATGGGAGAACGAAATGGTAGGAGGTATGATGGGGCTCTACAGTAGGCGAAATGAATCCTGCACTGGCCTGCTATAACTGATCAGCTGTCATGCTAATTTAGTATTAAATTTGTCATCTGAAGTGACCTTCTAGAAAATGCAATCTGAGACATCAAGACATAGTGGAATGGTTGCGATTTGCTCTGCCATTGCTAATGGAAAAGCATGTAGTAATCGCCCAAAATCCCATCCAATCTCCTCGAAAAAGTCATGCACCCTCACAGATGTATGCTGTCTGTGTGTGAAAATGGATGCCAATGTAGAATCATCCATCCAAAAATCATGCCAAAAGAAGATCTGTCCTATCCCAAGGTTCCACGCAATGTGTGTCTCGGCGCATGACCCAAGTCTCTTCAGTTCTTCCAAATAAGAGAGGCTGAGTGAGGAACTGCTACCAGCGACGAATGTATCCCTCTACAATATTTGCCCAATAAAAACTGAGCCCAAAGAGAACTCTGAGACCCGAACAACCACCATAGCTTTAATGAAAATGTGTCCACCGTATCCTGTAATCATCTAAAGCCCAGACCTCCTTCGTCAGCAGGAAAGCAAATGGCCTCCCAACTCCACCAATATAGACGACGGGCATGATCTTTAGAATCCTATAGGAATCGTGCAAATATACTCTCCAGCCTTTTTAGAATGACCTTAGGAGGTCTCAAAATCTGAAATAGATACAATGGTATAGAGGAAAGAACATACCTAGTAGAGTAATCCTACCATCAGGAGAAAGAAGGCAAGCAGCCCATCTAAAAATCCTATTCGTGACCTTCATAATGAGATCACCATATAGAAAGCTCCTCTTAGCCCTTTAAACAAAGGGACTCCCGAATATGTGAATGCCTATCTCTGATGTGAAAATCCATTCAAAATCACTAACCTCCGTATCTGAATATCAGATAGTCGCCTAGGCAATATAAGACTACTATTGTTTCTATTCACCCATTGACTAGAGACCCCTTCATAGTGCTCCAAACAATTGATGACCCTTCTGATAGACCTCTTCTATCCATTGGTAAATATAATCATATCATCAGCAAAAGTAAGATGAGAGATAAGAGTACTTACTACCTCCATGTCGATACTGCATATTAGGATATGTCTGAAACCTTTGAATAAGCAATCGAGAAAAGTAATCAACAACAATAATAAATAAGGATAGGGAGATAGGATATCCCCATTTGAGTCCCAACGATGAAGAAAAGAAAACATATGGTCGCCCATTCGGAAGCACTGAGAATCGACACTCTGATATACAACGTTTGATCCAATCAATCCAAAACTGTTCAAAACCAAACGCCTCTAGAATAGAATAAATGAATCTCCAATCCATACGATCATATGCTTTAGCCATGTCAAGTTTCAGCATAACATTCCCTACACGCATTCTATTATCCAACGTATGTAGAAGCTCCAGGGTCAACAACACATTGTCCCTAATAAGTCAACCGGGGACAAACTTACTCTACTAAGGGAAAATAATACAAGACAGAACTAAACTCAATCTGTTGTTCAATAGCTTTGTGATAAGCTTATTAAACAACGTATACAGGCTACTAGGTCGGTAATCCGTCCATCTACAAGCATTCTCCCTCTTCAGAAGTAAAGTAATGGACGTAGCAGCAAATCCTCTCGACAAATGACCACACTCAAAGAAATCAATGACTGCACTGTATACATCATCTTTTATAATATCCTAATAGTATTGTTAGAACAAAGATGAAAATCCATCAGGGCCAGCAGCACTATCAACATTAATTCTGAAATAGCCTCCCGCACCTCATCAATCAAAGGGAGCCAGTTCAGCGTCATATTTTCTGCCTTCGTCAGTATCCTAGGTATATATCAGGACGAATATACTCCAGAGGCTATGAAAGAGCTGATAATAATTCCTAGAAAAAATAGATTGTCGAGCTTTGAATATTCGCTGGAGTAGTGAGAACTTCCCCTGCCTGACTCGTGATGGTCCTGATACGAGATTTGATCCGTCGCCAATTTACCAGTGAATGAAAATATCTGGTGTTGCGATCTCCCTCACATACCCAACGAGAGCCGACCTTTTGCTTCCAAAAACCCTCTTCAATAGCTAAGGTTCGGTTTAAATCAGTCTGTGCATGATGAAGTGAGATAAGGTGCTCCGATGTAGGATCAACCTCAAAATCAATCTTTATCTTATCCATCCTCTCCTCAGCATCTACAACTCTCTAGGACACATCACCAAATACCCATATGTTCCACCACCTTAGTCCCTGTTTTGGCCTAAAGAATTTTTCCCAGAGGGCAACCATTCCTGTAAGATGAGTAGGGAGTGACAAATTTGGAGAAACGAAGGCTGAGAAGTCATGATGTTTGGTCCAACCATTGAAGAATCTAAATGGTCTAGGACCTGAATCATCAACAGAAATCCACTGTAAAAGTAGAGGTGAATGATCAGATAAGGTACGGTTCAGATGAGTCACAGTAAGCTGTCCACAAAAGCCTGCCATTAAAGAGTTTATCAAAACTCTATCCAATCTCTTACTGACCCTGCCATTTGTCTAGGTAAACTGAGACCCTGAAAAGCCAGCGTCCTCTAAGCCACAATCCAACTTCATATCAAAAAAATCAGTAGAACCACGATCTTAATGACTATAACCAGTACGCTCACCATCATGTGTGATGACGTTAAATTTACCCCCAACAAGCCACGGATTATCCATAGAGAGGGAAATGTTGTGAAGACTAGCTCACAAGCAGCATAAACAAAAGTCAAGCAAATAGGTCGTGCTAGTCTGGGATCCACAACTCTGATATGTAGGGACTGGATATGATCATCAAAAACAGTAGTGGTAGTATCCACATTCTAGAATACCCAAATCTTATTCGACTCATTCTGAACCCCGGTGTCGAAATGCAAATAACGACGAACAAAATCAAACCTACTCTCCAAAACCATAGGCTCCAAAATAACTAAGATATAAACCTGATGAAACTGAATATGTTTTCTCAGGCGCCTACGAGTAGCTACACCTCTCACATTCCAGATGATGACACTCATTTAGATGTACGTGAAGAGGTATCATGCGACTGACTCCTGGTCATCATTTTGGGTAGTGAATTATCAGTAACTTTCGAATGTCTCTTCTGACTTACTGGGACAAAACAATCATCTTTTCTCCTACCATCTAGACCTGTGAAATCATCAAAATAAGATCTACAAAAAGGACCTTGCTGATGAAATTCTACCTGAGGGAGAATCCTGAATTCGACTGCTTTGTAGAAAGAGAAGCGTCCATATCTTGCTGACACTGTGAAATAGGCATATCCATAATACTGAAGCCTTACAACCTTTCAAGCATATCCATCATGAAAGGGTCAAAGTATGTAGAAGTAACTGGCATAGAAGCACAACTGAAGGGACCGAAGCCTGAATACCCGAGTGATCAACTGATGTAACAACAGGTGGACTCTGAGGAATAGCCATTTGAGGAGCAACTGTAGGATGATCTAGTGAAAAAGAAGTAGTAGTTTGTGTAGCAGTAGTGCTGATGACAGATGGAGAACTAGAATAAATGGGAGCCATATGTGTAGCAAATTTTTGTGATAAAACGACAGTAGTGGTATGGCTACTGGGAGCTATAGAAGGAACAAATTAAGGAATGGACTGGGAGATCTCATCTGAAGTACTAACTTGTCTCCTCTAGTTTCTCTTAATAAGTGTCAATCGCTATCGAGGTGCGATCATGACATCCTTGCCATTGCCCTTATCCTTGGCCAAAACTGCATTAGGTCTATGATTCGGGTCAACATCACATGGGGCCGCAGAAGGTGGAGCAGAATGGGAGACACTAGAACACTTCTCATCCGAATGACCGAAGTGTCTGCAACGAAAGAAAAATTCTGGCACTTTGTCATATACAATAGGCTGCTAATATCCTCCCATCTCTTCTCTCTCAATCCAATCTCTATCAGGGAGTTTACACTCCAAATCAACCTCAATATAAACCCTCGCCTCACTAGGTCGTCGAAGGTCAGAAGTGGCTTCGTCAATATAAAGCGGAAGCCCAATAGCTTTAGAGATAGCAAATAGTGCACTCTTGGCCCGAAAATGAACAAGAAGCAATGGAAACGAGACCCAAACAGGAGCAATAGGAACCTCATGCTGAGGGCTAAAACTAGGAGTCCATTTCAAGACCCGCATAGGACATTCATCAATATACCAAGTGGGTTTGAGGACTAATCGTGAATAATCATCCTCGTGTGACATATGAATAATAATGTATGCATCATCAATAAGACCAATCTCATAGTCACCAATAAAACCAAAGGCACATAAAATCTTTGCGTACGTTGGTCATTGTAGGTTTGCGATGTACAAATTTGCCTACAAGCACAAACCTGTAAGCCTCAGCCACGAACTATTCATCTGACTCCTCAAAAAATACTGTAGGCTCACCATGGTGAATATATGGTTCCTTAGAAACCAAACTGCGATGTCTACAGCAACATTCAAAAAATGTTGCTAAAAAAAGTTGCTAAAGATGAAACGACAGCATTTTTAATGAAACGGCAATTCTAAAAAAACGTTGTCGTAGCTTCCCCTCTACAACAACATCAAGATTTACAACATTCCTCCAAATGTTGCTAAAGGTCTTTAGCAACGTTTTTTGAATGTTGCAAAAGATGATTTTTGTTGTAGTGATTTCATCTATTTGCCAACTTCAATTATAGTAACATACTCAGCCTTAGTAGTGGAAAGATCAACTATCATTGTAATTTAGATACCCAACTAACTGATGTACCACCCAAACTCTGTACATATCCAGTAGCACTCTTCTTACCATCAATATCTCTTGCGGTGGTCTACAAAGCCTTATAATCACAAACCCAATTTTATAAAGGATAAGGTTGAATTTGAAGTACTTCTCAAGCATCTTAGAATACACTTTATAGTTGCCAATGTTGTTTGTGTGGATTCCTATATATTTACTCACAATTCCTATTGCATATGCTATGCTTAGTTTAATCCACAACATGGCATTCAAAAGATTACTAATAGCATATGCATAAGATACCTTGGCCATGTAGGCTAACTTGTGCTCTGTAGAGGGTAACTGCTCATTTGATAGCCTGAAGTGACTAGACAAAAGAGTACTAACTGATTTTGCATTATTCATCCTAAACCCACTTAGTACCTTATTCACATACTCTTCCTCTGATAATTTTAAGACGTCATTGTCACTAGTATTTCTCATCCCAATGATTTATTTTGTAACACCCAAGTCCTTCATTGCAAATTCATTAGATAACTCATTTTTCAACTTATTTGTTTCTTCCTGGCAAGCACTTGCAATCAGCATGTCATCAACATATATCAGCATGATAATATAGTAGTTAACAAGGTTCTTTACATAACAACAATAATCCCTTGACATATTTTGAAGCAATTACTACTCATAAAACTATCAGATTTCTTGTATTATTGCCTTGGAGTTTGTTTAAGACCAGATAAATTCTTTTGAAGTCTTGCACACTATTTTTTCCTTTTTCAGTACTTCAAAACCTTGTGGTTACATTATGTAAATTTCTTCCTCCAAATCACCATGAAGAAAAACTATGTTTACATCCAACTGCTCTATATATAAGTCGTCCTTTAGTACTCCTTTCCTACTAACCAAGTACCACTTGATTAATATATCAGCTAGTATAGCTTCATTATAACTTTCTGGTTCATCTCTATGACTCAATAGAATAAAATACAATGTTGGAGATATCTATGTGAAGGTCCAATAGTTCTGCTAGATCTTCTAGGTTGAATTATAGGGGTATTTTGATATACTTCTGGGGCTATATTTTCTTGATTTTCACTATTAACACTCTCCAACTCAATCACTAGAATATTTTTCAATGGGCTTACCCTATGTTTCTTAACTTTAGGACTCGAGTCTTTAGGTTTGTTCCCAACTTGTCCTTATCCAAAACACTTTCAGTGAAGATCACATCCTTGTTCCTAATAACCTTTCGAGTTTGATCATCCCAGAAATGATAACCAAACTCATTATCACCATACCCAATAAAAAATACCTTTTGATTTAGCATCAATCTTGCTTCTTGCAGTCACTCTGAATGTATGAGACACGACTAAAAACTTTCAACTATGAAGGTTTTACTTCTTTAATGCTCCAAACCACTTGTGGTATTCTATAGTTCAATAGTGTTGAAGGATCTCTATTGATCACATAAGTTGACCTACTAACAGCTTTAGCACCCAGAACATCCTTTGTAACCTAACATGTAATCTTATGCTTCTAGCACACTTATTTAAAGTCCTATTTATCATCTCAGCCACACCATTTTGTTGATTTGTTCTTGGAATGGTCTTCTTCACTTTTATTCCATTATGAGCACAGTACTTGTTGAAATCATTATCTGTATACTCTCGCATCATCTGATTCCTCTCCCTCAAACGTGTTTCATTTTCAACCATTATTTTCCATCTATGGAAGGCATAAACAATATCAAATTTATTCTTTAGAAAATAGACTCATACCTTCCTGCTTGACTCATCATTAAATGTCACATAATAAATGGAACCTCCAACAGAAGTAACAGTTGGAGGTCCCCATACATCCGTATGAATCAAGTCCAATTTTTTAGCTTTTGGCTCCCTTCCAATTTCAGAGAAACTAACCATTTTTTGCTTTCTGAAAACATAGCCTTCACACAAACTATGTTCAGTAGATTTTTATCCCGACAGCTTTTCTTTAGACTAAAGCTCATTCCGTTCTCACTCATGTATCCTAGCCTACAATGCCACAAATTATAACTAACCGCTGAATCAGCAACCAATGTCATGTCCCTACAATTGGAAGTGATGTAAAGAGTTCCACATTTACTTCTTCCAAAAACAGCCATGGCTCCCTTAGTAACTTTTCAAGCACCAGCACGAAGGTCATTTTATGACCTTCATCATCAAGTTGTCCAGCTGAGATCGGATTACGCATCTGTTTAGGTACATGCTCCACCGTATGAATTTTCCATATAGACTCGTTTGGCATCCTCAAACTGACATCTCAAATACCAGCAATATCCATAGGTTCTCCATTAACAAGATATTGTAACAACCAAAAATAAATTTTCATCTATTTCATATTGACATGTTTTGTTAATTTTGAGATATCGAGGGATTAATTTAAAAAATAAGTTTTATGTCAATATTTTAGTTATTCGGCCAAATAATAAAGTATTCATTTAGAGAGAAATTTGATATCAATATTAGGCTTGTTTCGAAGCTCATATTAAACGGCGAGTTTTGGACTTGAGAAAAAGTTATTTCGAATAAGTTAGGCCAAAGTTATTGTAGTTCAAAAGAAGTCTTATTTTAGTCAAGGTTAGTAAAGCATTTGACTAGTTTTAGCAGCCACCGTGAGTCATAGTAAATTGAAATTTGACCTTTTGATTTTGGATTAGGCATGGATTAGGCTGAAAGCTTTTAGGATTTGTTTTAATTGATTTTCATTGGAATGACTTATAACCAATTCAATCATTTTTCAGCAATTCACGTGTGGGTTTCAAAAATTGAATAGGAAACCATTTGTTATTTAAAATCCTTCCTTGTCTCATCTTTGAGAGTTACATGGCTAAATACTCCTAATTACTCATTAATTCCTATTGATGATTGATATCCAAGAAATAGACTGACTCCCTGGTGTCATCATGTCTATCGCCCGATTGAGACCCAAGATCTTTATCCAACTTCTGAAAACGTTTACACAAATTGATGGGAACTCTACTTCATTTCAGCACTGCTTTTCACCTACAGACTGATGGCTAATCTGTGCATACCATTCAAACACTAGAAGATATGCTATGTGCATGTGTATTAGAATTTTAGGGAAGCTCGGATAAATACTTGCCCCAAATCAAATTCTCGTACAACAATAGCTACCATACATTTATTGGAATGCCACCCTTCTGAGCATTATATGGGATGCAGGAAGTCAAAAATGGAGTAGAACATATAAAACGACACTTAATAACAGCCCAAAGTCACAAAAAGAGTTACACAGATTTGCTAAGACGACCACTAGAATTCAAAGTAGGCGACAAAATATTCATCAGAATCTTACCAATCAAATGAATGATGAGATTTGGAAAGAAAGAAAAACTGACGCCTAGATACATTGGACCATACACGATCATGAAGAGAGTGGGGGAAGTCTCTTATGAAGAATGCATAACTTTTTTCACACATCAAATTTAAGGAAATACTTACCTGACCCACCCATGTTATATATGAAGCTCCAACTAATTGCAACCAAATCTCACCATAGAAGAACGGTCCATTAAAATTTAGCTGGCGATACCAAACTATTGCAGAACAAAGAAATTCCTATAGTAAAGGTATTATGGAGAAGCAAGGCTATTAAGGATGCCACTTGGGAAAGAGAAGACGAAAAGAGGAGGAAATATCCCAACTTATTCAACTAAATTTTGAGGACGAAATTTTTATGACGGTGGTTGATTTTTCCCTTTCACATTCAAAAGTACAAACAGAAGTCTGTATAGTGATCACTTGAAATTAAGGTAAAGAATAAATTAATAATAATAATAATAAATAAATAAATAAATAAAATATTGCTTGGTATGCACATACCAAGTACACACATGGTGTGCACCAATTACATACCAACTGTGCACAAGGTATGCACCAAGTGCATACATGTAGTAACTTTTTTTCCATTTAATTAGTTTTGGTTAAAATCTAGACTATGAAATAAATATTTCAAATTTACAGGAATCCAATTACACGAATATTGGGTGCGTGGAGTTAAAAATTTATGAACGAAATTCATATAAATGTTTTTTTTCCACTGAAGATTCTGATGTTGATATTTTTTCTTGAATATCTATATCTCCATGAATCCTTCAAATTTCTTACTGAAGTTTATTTTAAATGAAATTATGTTCATGTTATATATTTAACGTTAACTTGAGTGCGCCTTTCTTTTACAGTAAATGTCTTATAACGAATGAATTGTTGGCTGTTGGCATGCCAGTGAAATGACATGACTTGACAACATACTTACGATCATGTTGCAAGTTATTGAAGTTGTCGAAATCGATCATGATGCTCATGTTACAAGATATTTAATGATCTGGATCAATGAAAGAAGTTCATGAGTGATGAACAATTATGATATGCCCAAGAATCAAGAATCATGGTTTGTGTCTTACTGATACAAATGGTGTACTAACTAAATTTTCGTGGCAAAAAATATATCGCATGAACATGCCTCCACTCACTGAATTATTATTCACATTTTTTTCTCTAATAATGTTAGGAAATGGAGCGTGAGTAACGACAAAGATTGAAGGTTGGACCATCCATCCCAATCAGTTCGAAATACATTGGGTTACCATTTGTAATGTATGGACCTATGAAGTAATTCCACCACGAAATTTTACTTGAAAGACGAGTATGATACAAGTTGAAGCATATTACCCACATCCAAGTGGTACTGTTTAAAGGAAAATTGAATGAAATGCAAGTATTTTTCTTTTCTTTTTTATTTCACTTTTCACAATACATATTATTTGTCCATTAATTGAAAAATTAAAAATATTGAGTAAAAATGTTTAAATTATAAATATCTATATAAATAAATAATATAATGATATGGGCTCGACAATGGATGTGACACCTAGGCACACTGCCTTTGTGTAAATTGACTTCATTTTATGCTTATTCGCCCTCTTTCTTTGCCTCCGTAGCGTATGTCCAAGTCCTTGTACCCTGTGACTCATGTCATCATAACTCTTTGGTTCTTACATTAGCACCTTTTCCACCAATTCAGCTAACCTAAAAAACAATACAACACGAGAACACACATCAAAACGCTCTAAAACTCTCATAATCAAATGAAATATCAAGTTTCATGAGTGAAACATACTCATCAGTAATCACTTAAAAAAATTCTATAAAAGTCTTCAAAAGTCCAAATTGAATGCACCCCGTTAAATTTATATATATTCATAACTTCTATTTGAGCTAAACCGATTTAAAGTGAATTCAATTATTGTCCTAAATATTATAAATCTAAGAAAACATATAAAAGGTGCACAAGTAGCGGTTAGGGTTTTAACTTATGTAGGAAAAGTGTTTGTATATATGATTTCAGTATATTCCATCCGCTCTAGTCTCGCCTCTAAGTTCAACTCCAAAGCTCTGTTTGGCATAATTCACTAATTAAATGAATTTACTTATCTCAGGTTCAAATGAATCCTATCTAGCGGAGTCAACTCATTATATGTCTAAACATCAACTAAATGCATTAAATCATCTAGGAATTCAATTCATGACTGTAACAATAATAAAAGTGTATCTACCTTTTCTCTAATTGCCAAATTTTACTATGAATTGTTAATAACCTCTCGATTTGTTACGAATTGATAAATTAATGAAAATAGTTGCCAAATATTTCAAAGACAAAACCTAATAGTAAAATCACAATATATGAAAGAATAAAATTAAAGAATCTAAATAATTGAAATTAAATATTCAAAACTAGGTTACACTATTCGTCCCAACTTTGGATTTAGTTACACATCATAGAAGATAAAAAAAATATAAGAAAGAACTGGAGTATATCACCGATTTGTGAACGAAAAATTAAAAAGTCGATGACCTTGCATAAAGAATTGCCTTTTTCTTCCCTTAATCTTGAAACCCCTGGCCTTCAAAATATTTTCATTGAAGTTCTCTCATTTTTTGACTAGTATTTTTGGTTTTGGAACACTTCGACCACAATTTGCTAGTTGTCACTGGACTGTGGAAAATAGGTGAGAGCTAGACGTCCTTGACCATGGTAAACCCTCAAGTTCCAGAATGTTTCATTTTTGCCGACAAAGTGTAGCGCTATATCTCTATCCCTCATCTGACTTTGCAATGATTGTTACTACGTGCTATAATTCCTATTCTTTCTCTTGAATTTCAATAAAAATCGAAAAATATTTTAATTAGTGATTAAGTTATTAAAAACGTTTAAACTTATAACAGTCATTTAAAACAAAACACGTATTTAAAGTCAAATTTTGAAAATTAATATCGAAACTTCAAAACATAGTGTTGAACCTTATCTTTGCATTTATATAATGAACCAACCACCATAGTAATATAACAACACAATTTGGATTGATACATCATCACCTGAAATTTAAAAGTAGAAAGAAAACTAAAAGAAATTCACTCATCAACCACCTTCGATTCTTTTTCTTTTTCTTTTTCTTCTTCTCAACCCAAGCAATAAATGTGCGAAAACTTAGACGATTAGGATTTTTTTTTGTTTTTTGTTTTTTTTTGTAACAAAAGCTTCTATAAAGAAAGTGGGAAGTGGAGAAATGGTAGAAGTAAGTCCAGGTCAAGAAAGAATGTGGAATGCTGGATCTGTGGCAAGAGTGGCTACATGAAGAAGAATTGCAGAGCATCAAAGAAGAAGGTAGAAAATAATAATGACAGTGTTAATGCGGTGGCTAAAGAGGTACAAGACGATTTACTCTTGTCAATTGACAATCCTATTGATTCTTGGGTGATGGATTAAGAAGCTTCTTTTCATACCACTGCCTATCATAAGATTAATAAAAAACTATGTTGCTGGGAGTTATGGAAAGGTATATCTTGCAAATAGAGAACATATGGATGTAGTTGTTATTGTTGTGTTACTTTGAGGATGTCAAATGAGTCTATGAAAAATTTATAAGGTTAAGCATGTACCTAAACTGTTGCATAATCTGATCTCAGTTGGAAAACTTGTTAACGAAGGTTCTAATGTGAATTTTGGTGCTGGTGCTTGAAAAGTCAATAAGGGAGCATGACTATTGCCTGAGGAAATAAATATAGAACTCTTTACATTACTTCCAATTGTATAGACATGGTTGTAGTTGCTGATTCAGTTGTTAGATCTAATTTATGACATTATAGTCTAGGAAATATGAGCTATAGTCTAAAGGGAAGCCACTAGGTTAAAATCTGTTGAACACAGCTTGTGTGAAGGCTTTATTTTCGGCAATCAAATAATGGTTAGTTTCTCTAAAATCCGAGGGAGCCAAAAGTTACAAAATTGGAGTTAATTCATATGGATGTGTGGAGAAGTTCAACTGTTATTTCCCTTGGAAGTTCGAATTATTATGTGACATTTATTGAATAATATTATCAAATTAAAATAATCTACCCACACCCACCCCAGCTGCTCCCCATCCCACTCACCTGCGTCCACTCGTCACCGAATCCCTCCAACCTCCACCCCGCTGGCAACTTCTTCAGCGATGAACTGATCGCCACTCAGTAATGACTGAGTTCGTCGGTGACTAGGACTAAGCAGTGCTAGTATAATTTAAAACAATTTTTTAAAATTGAAAGTTGAAAAAATCTTCTGGTGTAATTCATAGAGCACTTATCGGAGCAACTAATTAAAAGTAATAAATTATAGTAAGGAGTTAATTATATTGATATATGAATTAATTGCAGGCACTATCTGCACATAATTTAGCAAGCCACAACTCTAATAATATAATCATTGTGGCGAATCAAAATCATTTGTTGCACGTCTTGAAGAAAAGATAATCTTTTTTTTATTTATAAAGAAAAATATATTTATATAACATGATATATATTATTTCAATTTGAGATCAATTATTAAAGACAATACATGGAGAAATAGACCTTTATTATGAGACTCATTATAGTGAGAAGAAAGGGTAGGCAAATGATGAAGCACGAACAAGATATGTACGTATATTAACCATGTATTTATCTTTATTGGCATTTTTTTTAAATATTCTATTATTAATATATATTCCCTATGCTTTAGATTAAAGAACGACCTATTCCATAGGGATCTGTGGTCCCTATTGAACTTGAGATTATGCATGAGGTTTTAGAAAAATCTAGAGCTTACATTAGAGGACTTGGACATGGACCAAAATCTACCTCAAGCCACGGTGTTCATTTGACATCCATTGATACTGAGTCAATAACCCTTCGAGAGCAAATACAAAAGCAGGAGCATAATTATTGGATATGCATGCCAAGCTTTCTCAATTTGAGACACTAATGCATGAGTTTGTATCAAGTCAAGTTGGCACATCTCCACAACAATTTGAACCAGCAACAATGTTCAACATACTGGCCCGTCGATAATATATGAATTATGATTTGTTTATTGTATGTGCTTGTGTTGAGCTTGTTGGAATTATTCTATTATGTGGGCTTTCATTTGATTGCGATTTTTATGGGTTAGATGTATGATTTATAATAATACTGTGATTAGACCCAATATATTAGTAATCACTTGGGCTGTTGTACACCTTATGAGCTGTATTATTATAATGTGCTAATTTTAATATGTGGGCCGGAATTATGTGAACCCTAATTAGGGTTAGAGTCGGTAATTGGCCAACTTTATGATTTCCTAAATGGCTAGGTCCCCTGTCCTCTCCTATTATATTGGCTTGTCCCATTGACGACTGATTATTTTGAGGAGCAAGGAGAGGAAGATCTAGCTGATAATATTTATACATAATAATATCTTCCGCGGGTATGAGTTTCAAACTATCAATTATAATATGTGATTTTTATTCTTAGCATGATTATTGAATAATTACAACAATTGGTATCAGAGCGGGCATGCTAAGATCACAATCTTTTAAACAAAAATTAAAATAGTTTTTATAGGTACTATTTTCTTTCTTTTCGTACATATTGTTATCACCAAAATCAGTATGAATCAACTTCATAGGTTCTGCCCACGTATATAGCACCAAAATCGAAACAAAAACCATGGCTTAAATCAATTGAGAAACCAGGCATTTATGCCCCTGCCTTTGTTCTCATTTGAGAACTCAGGCAGTCTTGCCCCTGCATGTTATTCTTCTTCTTCTCGCGTGTATTGTTATTATTGTTATTGTCTATCCTGTCTCTTCCGTCTGTGAGCATATATTTGTCAATATATGTTATAGAACAAAATTGATTGATAGAAATTTTCGCCTCTTTATCTGTGTGCATATATGTATAGATTGTTGTGGGTATAGATTGATGTGTGTGAATTAGCGTGGAAGCCGACATACAAGAGAAGCGGCGTTGTCCGCCTCTGTCAGTCAAGTCGTCGTGCGCTGCAGCGCAGGCTGCTGTCTGCAGCCATGCTGATACAGCAGCGTGCGAACGCAACTCACGGCTGCCGGTTGATTCGCCAGCCATGAGCTGCTTGTATATATATATATATTATTTATTTTTTATTTTTTATTTTTTGCACGGTGGCTGGGAGATGAAAAGACTTAGGGTTTTTTTGGGTTTTGGCAAAATGGTTTCAATTGATTTGGGATTTTAGATTAAGATGGAGTTTTTGTTTGTTTCAGGGACGGGGGCCTCTTGTGCAATTTGTTAATTTTTGGGGGCTTCTCTTGCAATTTTTTTTAAAAAGGGGCTTCACTATAATTATGTGTATTTCTGGGGGCTTTACATGCAAATTTTGAATTTTTGGGGGTTTTGCCTACATTTAAAGGAAAATGGTTATTTTGTAATTTAAGGATAAGGACCTATTCTGTAATTTTTAAATTTAGAGGCTCTTTTCATAATTTTAATTTTGGGACAAATTTTGCAATTTTAAAATATTAAATTTGAAGTTGTAAAAATGAGATTTTTAAATTTTATCCACTATGTTTAATTTTTTGACCTAAAATTAAAATTATATTCAAAATAGACGACTTTATATTTTTGTTGAAATAATTAAATGTCGTTATTATTATTTGTCCATTTAAATTTCATTTCATGTATTGAAATTTAAGTTGTCAATTTCGTCTCATAATCTCCCATGAATTTCGATTTTCGTCCGTTAATGATTATGATTATGTTGCGTGATTATTATAATTAATTTTTTCTTGGACTTCAAGTCTATTTAAGCTCTCCCATTATGAGAAATATTTTGAAATAAAAGTGGGTGGTACTTGCCAAAGTGGCACACTCATTTTTATTTATTTGGTATTCTTCAAAATTAAAAATAAAAATTCGGCATCATAATTTTGAATTTCTACATATAGTATCTTGCCCAAAGGTGTTATTATAAGTGATAATTTTTGGAAATTGGGATAAAACAGTTATTGATTTTAATTCTTCTGCCCAAAGGTGTTAGTGTTTCGAAAACCAATATGTTTTGTTAACTAACTTGATTATCTGTTTTAAGAGTACCTTACAGCATGTTATATCGTTAGCCCAAAGGTGACTTTACAATGATGTATCTAGGTGTAATAATATTCATTTGATTTTGACTTTAATTACGGATTATCTAATTATTTAGCCCATGTTAATTAGATAAATATGTTATCATCCATTGTCGGCATGCACTATATTTGAATGATATTAAACATGTTATTTTTTGTTTCCACAGTTTTAAATACTTCAGCTATTTTGAGTCAATTGTTTGTTATTGAAACCTTGACTGAGAATAATTGTGTGAAATGGAAATGAGATGTATAAATAACATTTGGTCCTTTGGGGTTGGATTTTGCAATGGAGAAGCAGCTTTCAAAACCCACAAATAAAAGCAATCCTGAATATGAAAAGTGGGAAATGACTAATAAACTTTGTTTGAAAATTATTAAGCGCTCCATATCCGATTCCATTATGGGTGCTATTCCGGATAATGAAAATGCAAAAGGTTTTGTGGGTGCCATAGGATTGAGATTTGTTGAATCTGATAAAGCTGAAACTGGAGATATGATAGACAAACCGATGAATATGAGATGTGATAGTATGAGTGGAGTTAGGGAGCACATTATGAAAATGATTAATATATCTTCAAAATTAAAGGCTCTTAAGATTCCCATTGCTGAGCCTTTTCTGATCTATCATGTTCTGATTAGTCTTCTTAACCAATTTAATCAGCTGAAAGTTTCTTATAATGCTCAAAGAGATAAATGGGATTTGAACGACGTTATTGTTGTATGTACCCAAGAAGAGTATAGGTTGAGGCGTGAAAATATCGAAACTGTGCAATTAGCTTTTCAGCAGCCACAGAACAAGGGGTCTTTTCATAACCATAAGTCTAAGTTCTACAAGGGCGACAAGTGATACCGCGATCAGCAGAAAAAAAATTGAGGTCAGACTTCTGGTGGTCCCAAAGGAGCAAAAAAGAAAAATGATCAATGCAAGTTCTACAAGAAGAAGGGTTATTGGCAGAAAGATTGTTTTAGGTTTAAGACTTGGTTGGAGAAGAAGAAGAGTTCCGCAGGGGGTTCACGAGCAAACGGAGGCCAAGTGAAAATGGAGTAAGTCTGTGCGTTGGGAATGGAGTTCAAGTGAAGATCGAGTTCATAGGAGTAGTGAATTTATTTTTGGATTTTGGTTTCTCTTTTTATTTTAGAGAATACTACTTTTGAATCGACAATGAAACAGAATTGAATTTGAGGCTTCTGGTTTTTTCTTTTAATTTTTTTGGTAATGAAATGGTTGAATTGATTTATGATTCTCGTTTGATTGGATATGGCCTCTTATGTGATGGTTTATATAAATTGTTTTCGACTCCTTTTGGTAAAGTCTCGTGTGTTGTGAATATGTCAAAAAAATGTGTCTTATTCGTGAATCATTTTTCATGTCGTGGCATAAGTGGTTGGGTCATATTTCAAATGATTGGATGAAGAGATTGGTTAAAGTTGAGATACTTCCCTCTTCGACTTCTCTGATTTTGACACTTGTGTGGATTGTATAAGAGGAAAGTTGACTAAATCCACTCATGGTTACTTTATTGGGTACCCAGACAGATCAAAAGGATATAAGTTCTATTGTCCAAACCGTGGTACCAGAATTATTGAGTCAATCATTGTTGAATTTCTGGAAAATAATTTTGTTAATAGTGGGAATTTCATGTTGAATGAATTTTTTGTTGAGAAGGGAAAAGAAAACCTGGTGCATGAGTTGAATAAATCCTTATATGGCCCGAAACAGACATCAAGCTAGTGGTATTTGAATTTTGACTAGATTGTGACTTCTTTTGATTTTGTTAAAAATACAATTGATCAATGCATTTATCTTAAAACCAGTCGGAGAAATTTTATTTATCTTGTCATGTATTTTGATGACATTTTACTTGCAAACAGTGATTTGGCTCTGTAGGTTTCAGTTGAATCCTGGGCAAGAGCATTGGAAAGCGGCTAAAAAACAGTTATGAGATACTTAAAGAAAATGATGCTCATTTTCAGCATTCAAATCACCTTGAAGTAGTAGGCTACTCAGACTCAGATTTTGCTGTATGTCAAGATGATTTGAAATCAAGCTCAGGTTATATTTTCATGCTGGTTGGTGGTGCTATTTCTTAGAAAAGTATTAAGCAGACTCTAGTGGCATCTTCTGCTGCGTTTTGTTAAGGAATTTTATTTATGGGCTAAAATTTGTTAACTCCATCTCGAGGCTAATCATTATTTATTGTGATAATAACGCAGCAGTGTTCTTTTCAAGAAACAATAAAAGTTCTAGTGGATCGAAACACATTGACATCATATATTTGGTGGTCAGAGACGGATTTAAGGAAGGGCAGACAAAAATAAAGTATATTAATACAGAGACAATGATTGCAAATCCTTTTAACTAAGGAACTCGCTCCTAAAGTTTTTACTACAATATGAGTACTGTGGAAACCTTTGATGTCTTTGGTTAGGAGTTATTTATGTAAGGCAACCCATATATTCTTCGGGTACAGCCATTTCCAATAATAAAATATATTTTCCTCTATCCATAAATTATTTTGAGCATGCATTTGACTTGTGTCTTTTATTATGATATCTTTTTGATCTCGAGATATGACAGTTAAAGACATAAGATGAGTCTCTTTTGAGACATGTGGCTTCATTTTGATTAGAAGTATTTTGAGGACCAATATGAATTAGTACAGTTTTGATCACATTTGGTGTTAAGTTCATACTGCATACTACTACATTGGTTGAAGGCTGGGGATCCATGTCGATAAGGATGTTGGCATTTATAGCTGTGGAGTGGTCTTACATCGTTTGATTGGTGTAACGACTTCCATATTCGATGTTAACATTCTTGTTGGACCTGATCGTGTTATGTAAGGTGTTATTATTGCAGTTGTACTTGTGTGGCCACCTATGTAGTCTGACCTGGATGTTAGAATTTTTTCTATAGCAATTAAATGTTTGCCCAAGTGGGAGAATGTTGGAATTATTCTATTATGTGGGCCTCCATTTGATTGCGAATTTTACGGGTTAGATGTATAGTTTGCAATAATACTGTGATTAGACCCAACATGTTAGTGATCACTTGAGCTATTGTACACCTTACGGGCTATATTATTATAATGTGGTAATTTTAAGTATGTGGGTCGGAATTATGTGAACCCTAATTAGGGTTAGAGTCGGTAATTGACCGACTTTATGATTTCCTATATAATGGCTAGGTCCCCTCTCCTCTCCATATCGTATTGGCTTGCCCCATTGACGGCCGATTATTTTGAGGAGTAAGGAGAGGAAGATCTAGCTGGTAATATTTATACATAATAATGTCTTCCACAGGTATGAATTTCGAACTATCAATTATAATATGTGATTTTTATTCTTAGCATGATTATTGAATAATTACAAAAGAGCCATCTATTTTCCTTTATGGATTGGTTCGGCTTAGTAGTTCTCTTTTGTAAGTTATTATGTGATTGAAAGCTTAATCATCAAATGATTTTTTTTTTGCGTCTTTTAAGATAAATATTTTTTCTATAAATTTTATAAAGCTTTTATTATATAAAAAAAAAAAAATTATCTTGGAAAAAATAATTAAAGTTTTAAAAAAATTATATTACATATTAAATTCTAGCCAGATGAAAAAACAAACATTTGTTACCCAAAAAAAACAAGAAAGAGAAAGAATGTTGCAAAACGAAGTTAAGACAGCGAGCAAGAGTGTTGCAAAATATAATAAAAGCAACAAATGAGGTACGTCACAAAAGCTCAACAATAACGTACATTTGAGAGCTTTTGCAGTGAGCATTGCACATTGTTGTATCCTTCTACTCTACGAAAATATTAAAGCCTACAATATACATGTGTTCTGAAAAACTTACTAAAACATTTTCGTCCCTTGCGAAAAACAGTTTTTCTTATAGTGATTTTCCCTCCAACTATAGATTTTTAGCAACAAATATTTCTTGTTGCAAGAAATAAAAGTTTCCCACTAAAAATATTTTGGCGCCTATTGCATCACAAACAATTTGTTTCCCACCCTATTGCATCACAAACAATTTGTTGCAAGAAATAAAAGTTTGTCGCCATAAATTTCCCACTAAAAATATTTTGGCGCCTTGCTTCCTTCGTATTTTTGGCAACATTCTTTATTATTTGTCGCGAATTCTCACATTTCACGACACTTTTTATGTCGCCTTATATTTTTTGGTACTTATTGTTTTCATCACAATCTTTATAACAAACTTTAAAAATGTGTCGCGTTAAATCACTTATTGCGATAACTTTTCGTACATCGCGAAAAATCTTGTCGCGAAATCACAATTTTGTTGTAGTAGAACAATCAAATATTATCCATAATCCATTTTCTATTTTTGCATGTTCTTTATTACCTTGCAACTTCACTTAGTCTGCAAGGTGAGTACAAATACAGACGACAGTGGACCCATCTACTTTAACCAACATTAATGTCCACCTCATGTCTAGAATTCTAATTTTAGTTAAAACCACGTACGCGTCCTGCCAACCCATTTTTTCTCCATTTTACCTCAATTTCTAGTTACATATGAATATTAACAAGGTCTGAAATTTTTCTTACCTTGTATTGAAATTGAAGAGTGAAAAAGTAAACATCTGTAGCATCTCCCTTTTCCTCTCCTCTCAGCTCGGTGGTTTCTTCTTGTGCTTCTTTCTCCATTTTCTACATGATTTCCTTGATTTTGTAGTATTTCTACATATGAATATTAACAAGGTCTGAAATTCTTCTTACCTTGTATTGAAATTGAAGAGTGAAAAAGTAAACATCTGTAGCATCTCCCTTTTCCTCTCCTCTGAGCTTGGTGGTTTCTTCTTGTGGTTCTTTCTCCATTTTCTACATGATTTCCTTGATTTTGTAGTATTTCCACACTTCCAATTGGTACCAATTTTTTAAGAAAGAATGGTTTCCTATTACTTTCTCTCTCACGGTTTCTGCATGTTTTTCGAACTTTGAGAAGACTTCTAAAAGTTTAAAGTGTGAATTGCTATTGAGGATTGTTGACCGCAATTTTTGCACGGGTGACGTGGTCAACATATCTCGGCTCCACTCACGTCCACTTAGATAAAGTCCTACGTACTTGGACAAACCAAACTGAAAATCCTTGTGTCACCAGTTCAAATCTGGTTCCTGGCACATGATTCATTTTTATGAGTTTCTCAATTAGAAATTAATTGATATGAATCGAGATACATATTCATTTCTAATCTAGATCATAATACATACTTTTATCTATCTTAGAGAGATATACCCCATTTATAAAATAGATGGGTAGAGTTTTTTAAATAAAGTATCTAAAAGAATTAAATTCTATTTTCTCCTTTTTTTTCTTTCGTTCAAAAAATCTGTTAATACTTCATAAATATTTGAAAAGTTCAATTAATTGGTTGAAAGACTAAAAAATCGAAGTTGAAAGAGACAAGATTCGTCAGTAGCACTAACCTTCTCCGATTGTAGAAAGGCGGCCATGAATACTCTGACGGAAAAGTCAGTCAATAATACGAGTATATTTGGATGTTAGTGGAAGACGTGGGCCTTGTTAGTGTACACGCACCAAGGATAATAGAAACAAGAGAGACAACAACATTACTTTGAGTATGTAAAATTGTATTACGCTTTAATGGAACTAAGTGTGAGTTTTTATATAAGAAGAGGATGAATTGTCACCGTTGCATCAAGAGACACGTGGCCTCATCTTGATGGCCGCAGTGTCTCATCCTGGGTGTCGCTCCATGAATTGGAGGCCAATTGGCATTTAATAATTTCAAAAAAGTTACTGCCCTGGAGTCCGGTTTAACCTCTGAAAAGTGGACTACAGGTTGACATTAAGGCACTTGCTATAAAAATGTCACATCAATTAATCATAGGAGGATTTTGTACAATAGATATGTTGGAAGAGGTGAAGTCTGATATGCTTTTTGTCATCAAAGATGCTAATTGCCTCAAATTCCTTATGTAGCATTTCATAGTACCTTACCTAAACCATAGAAGGCAGTTTCTACATAGCACCTCGACGAAGGTGATACACTTTGACTACCCCACCTCGGCCGGGGTAGGATATTGATGTGGAGTGCAGATCTAATTATACTTTCTAGGTGGTTGCCACATGGTAGTAATCTGGAGCCTCATTAGCACCCTATGTGATATTGATCAAACAAAGGACAAAAAGGTTGATATCAAGATATTCACAGTACAAATTAGACATACAATGAAGGAAGTGATGAAAGTTGAACATTCAAGATAAATCATTCGAGAGAAAGAGCTTCAATAGTAAAGTATCAAAGGAGGATAGTGGATTAGACTTTTGTATTCACTTGTAAAGGTATAAATACAATTCTTAGCACAAAACGATGAAAGCTCCAAAACCATTTTATGTGCTAAAAATGACTTTGATCATCGCTCGTATAAATTGTTTCTCTTAAAGGAAAAAATTGATTTTCAAAAACATAAGTGAACCTAGATCATATTTTAAGAATATTCACATCGTACCATGCAAAGACAAAATAGATCAAACTCATGATATGCAGGCATCCGGATCATGTAACAGTCACTTTTTTTACCATTCTGACATCTGGAACACAACGGATGATTTTTGTACTTCCGGACGAGGAAGAGAACGTCCGGTTGATTATCCAGTTCCACATATATTTTTTGCTTATTGTATAAATACATTCACTTTTTTGCATTCATTGAGAGCATTAAAGTGAGATATTCTTAAGCAAAATCACATTGATCCTACATCTTATTTATCATCAAATAATTTATTGTGAAAACATTTTGATTGATAAAATCAAATCAAATCATTCATTCATTCATCTTCATCATCAAGTTTTCTCATCAACACTTGAGCTTTCATTTATTGCTATTCATTGAAGTGTTAGCCTATCTATCTCTTTAGTACTTAATTTGATCAATTATAGAGAGAAGTTTTCAAATTATAAAATTATTTTTCCATTCAAACTTGTGGGCCATATTGACGTCCTAGAAAGCTCAATGTTGTAAAAAGGATTGGTGATCATCATGTGTAAGCCACTGGAAGCTTTGTATGGTTTTGGATCGTGCCATAAGTCAATAAAATATAGTAAAAATACCTTGCTTGTGATAAAGAGCTCGGTAACTGAAGATGTAGATCATTGATTTGGATCAAACCTCCACAATTACATCATTTGCTTATTCTCTTCCTTTTTAATTATAACTTTCATAATTGTGTTCTTCATTCGATTGATATACTTATTCCAAAATTATTTTAAAACTATGTTATAATTTTTCGAAAAAGTATTAAAAATCAATTCACTTCCTTCTTGGTTAGCTATTCTTAGGTTTTCAATTGGTATCAGAGTAATGTGCTCAGTTTTAAAAGACTTCACAATCTTGAGTAATGGCTAACCTCAATCTTCAAAACCTTGAGGGACATTCTACAAATCATCCTCCCTTCTTTGATGGCACGGACTGTATTTTTTGGATAACTAGGATGATGACATTTGTTCAATTTATAGATTATAATATTTAGGAAGTCATTAAATATGGTCATTATGTGCCTACAAAGACGATTAAGGTTGATGGAAATCCCGATCAAACTATTCCAAAACCTAGAGAGGAATATGATGAAGACGATAAAAGAAAAGTAAAAACTACTTTATTGTGCTTTAGATAGAAATGGATTTAACCGTATTAGCACATGTGACTCCGCATATGATAGTTGGCATTGGTTAGAAATCACTCATGTTGGTACGAGTAAAGTGAAGGAAACCAAAATGAATCTTTTGGTTGAATTTGAAAATTTATTCATGAAACAATATAAATCTATTTTCGATTTGATTACTCATTTTACTGACATTGTTAATGACCTTAAATGCTTTGATCGTAAATTTACTACCGGTGAACTTGTGAGGAAAATACTTAGATCACTATCGGAAGATTGGAGCTCATTAAGGATGTTGATAGAGAATACCAAAGATATCAACTCATACCCATTGGAAGAGCTTCATAGTACCTTGATGACTTATGAGCTCAATAACGCCGAAATTAAGGAGAAAACGAGTAAGAACAAATAAGAATCGAAGGAGCCTCATACACATTTACTTGCTTATTTTGATCTTTTCTTTTCAACTCAAGATTAACCTTACTATTTTTTTCTCTTCTTCACTTCTATAACAAGTTTTTAGTCGATAACCCCCTAACTTTGAAGGCCAAAGGGTACTGGGATTCGAGATACCCCAACGGACTTACTCAAGTAAAAAAGGTGTCGGCGCGAGGTATAAAGTCAACAAGTGCAATTCTTTTTTTCTTCACAAGAAAAGTATAAAAATAAAAGGGCTAGAACCCTTAGCATGCGGTCATAACCTAGTTCATACTTGAAAGTTAAAAAAACTCCACATCAAATTTTTTCTAATCATGCATGGAATTACCACAAGCCTAAATCATACCTTTCACCGACTCGAAACCCCAAATTATGCTATGTAAGGTTAAGGATGTAGTGAATAATATGTTTTGGGATTGAGAATCTAACTTCTCTGTTTTAACTTATAAGTATAAATCAACCTATTCATGTAAAAATCTACAATCAACTAATGTGCATATATAATTTTACGTTCCACATGAAAAAGCAAAAATGTAACCAAAACACATAACTCCATTATAATTCATAAACCAACACAAGTTCTCAAGTATAAAATCAATGCTTGTAAGGTTATCTAATTCACACAAGCAGGCAAAACAATATTTTTTTCTTTTTGACAATCACACAAAAGCAATTAAAAACTAACAACTAAGCAATAACATAATTAATATTTTATCCTCCAAACTTAAACTGAACATTGTCCCTAATGTGAAATTAATGAAACGGAAGAGGATTTCCCTAAGTAAAAATACGAGATATCTGCATTGCTATAAGCGTCATGGTGATGTGATGGTGGATTGATGGGTGTTGAATGTTGATCTAGTTTCTTTGTCAAACTTGAGATTTAACCTACAAGAAAAGTAAACTCATTAAGAAACTATTAATAATTTATAAACTAATTATCTAAAGATAAGAAGATCGAAAGTTTGCGTTTCCTCCCAAGAAGCGCTTATTTAACGTCATTAGCTTGACGTTGTCGGAATGCCTTGAGTTGGATCTTTAAGAGGCACTTCCTTCATGTTTTAAAATTTTTTTCCTCGGCTTTGAATTTTTCTTTAGAATATCATGGCTGCGAGGATTAGCAGGCGGCTTCAACTCCGATATAGCCTTCAAAACCGCTTTTGATTTTACAGTGTTTGGAGGTTTCAAAGGTTCTTCTATGCAGTTCTTCTTTCCTTCTTTTGGGTAAGCTTTGTGAGCTAAGAGAAAGTCAACCACTTTCTTGCTCCTTGTGTAGCTTCCAGTAGTAGATGTATCACTTTTTGAATAACAGATTGCTATATATTGCTCTAGATGACTGTAGAACAATTCCCTTTTATAATTTTCACCCACTAATACATCAATTGATTGGACCATGTGGCTATGAATTTTTCTGGGTCTCTTTGCTTGGTAGATATTCAACATGACTTACTTTTCATTAACCCACATTGTCAATTTTTCTCTTTGGACATCAATTAGGTCTCTCCCAGTTGCCAATAACAGTCGACCAAGAATTAATGGTAATTTTTGATCTTCTTCCATATCCAAAACCACAAAGTCCACCAGAAAGATAAACTTGTCTACCTTCACAAATACATTTTCGATGATCCCCTAGGGTATGTGATGGATCTTTCAGCTAGTTGAAAAGTGATGGTGGTTGGTTTCACTTCTCCAAGGCTTAACTTCTTAAATACAGACAGTGGCATCAAATTGATGCTAGCTCCAAGGTCACACAATGCATTATCCATTCTCTTTCTAGTTAGGAACTTTACTCTTGGAACGAAGTCCAATATATTTTCATATCCTGAGGTAAGGTAATCAGCCAGGACAAGGAGGTACCTAAAAAGTAAATAATCGTAATAGAAATAAGAGTCGCAGCCTATCTGATGCTTTCAATCTTCGTGTTCTCTTGTCCCTGGAGATGAAAACCATTAGAATGTAATACATACATTCTGTAGGCGCTAGAGAATGAGAACCAATTGAAAAACCAAACTGCTTGTATGACCCCCTTTATAGTCCATTCACTAGGGTTAGGGATGAATGAAACCAATCAGAAGTGCAAATCGCACAAGAAAAGCCGGGAAACAGATTGCAGCCCAATTGTGCAAGGAATAATGAAACTACCTAAATCTTTCAATTATTGAGGAAGCTTCTTTTGGAGAATTGCACTGTATTCCTCTGTTAATTACACTTTCTCAAACTCATGTAGCTTCCTTTTCTTTGACATCACTTTCTTCAGGAACTTGGTATAATTCGGCATTTGTGCTAAGGCATCTGCAAAAAGAATGTTGATGTGGATTTTCTTGAAGATATCAGGAATTTAGTAAAATGCTCATCGAACTTCCTCTTCAAGAATCTTTGTATATATGACAGTTGTGGCTTCAAAATTGGTGGATTGTCTAAGAATGAGATTGAGTTAGGCTTAGGAGCTTTCTTTCCTACTCGTGTCTTAATCTTCTGCCTTCAACTAGCTTTTCTTCAACATGATTTGAATTAGGTGCAGACACTGCTGGCTCTTTATGCTTGCTCTCTTCAATATCCTTCCCACTTCTCAGGATGATGGCATTGCAGGGCTCTTGTGGGGTTACCTCTATGTTAGTGAAAATTTCTCCTTTTTGTTGGGAGTTTATTGTAGTTGTATGTTGACCAATTTTTTTGTCAAGATTTTTCAGTTTGGCTCCCATGTTGGTCATATAAGTTTCAATATTATCTAGTCATGACTCATCTTGTTGAACCTCTCCCTTGTCTCTAAAATAAAGGCTCCTACAATATCCTTCGGTAATGGCATTCTTTCAGAAGCCTAATTATTGAACCCAGGTAAAGGCTGTAGCACGTTTCCATTGTTACCATAAGAGAGGTTCTCATGATTTCGCAGTCGTGGATAATAATAGTTTGCTACGTAGTTTTCTCTTTAATTGAAGTTCCTATTGTTCACATATTGGACTTCCACGTTCTCCGTCTCCTGGTATGATTTAGAAGCAACCATAACAATTCTACTTTCTACTGAGTCCTTTGTGAATTTAATGCAACTATTTGGATTGTGAGTGATGACATCTGAGCTGCAGGGGTTGTGATGGGATCTACTCATAAAGACCATCAACTTTTTTTTTTTTTTTTTTGCATTTGAATGCTCACATGGAAATTGATAGCTGGTAGTGGCTATTTCCTCTAGCAGTGAATAGGCAGTATCTGTAGTCCTAGACATAAAAGTACCCCATGATGCAGCATCTACTACTATCCATATCTAACCATTCAACCTGTTGTAGAAGATCTCTACTTGCATCCTTCTAAGTAGATCTTTGAATCTCTCCCGAGCTTCATTGAATGGTTCGAAGTCTAACTGTCTAAACTAGGCTATCTCACTCCGCAATTAAGTTGCCTTGGAAGGGGAAAGAATTTGGTGAGGAATTTTTAAGCCAACCCATTCCAAGTTGAGATGGATCCATTCGACAATGATTGAAACCATGCTTTGGCTTTATCCCTCAAGGAGAAGAAAAATAGAGTTTGATTGCCTCTTCAATAACTCTGTTCATCTTCACAATATCACAGATTTTGAGAAAGAAAGCCAGATGAGCATTAGGATCATCTTGTGGAGATTTCCCAAAATGTTTTTGTTGCACCAAGTGGATTAACACTGGGCGTGCAATATCGGAATAGTTGTCATTAAAAATTGGTCTGACATAATCTCTTATAGCACGTTATTGATTGTTTTGATTTGCTACTTGTTCTACTATTATTTCAAGTTGGTATCTTCTGATACCTCTTAAAAACCGAAAGGTTCTTTTGATTTTATGATCAATGGGTAGTACTCCAATGCTCCTCAATCTTCACATAAACTTGAAAAAAAAAAAGAAACAATCAAATTATTTAAAAGTAAAGAAATCTGAATTAAAACAAAAGCTAGTTAGTAATAATATTAGTAAAAATCAAATAAAACAATTCTCGACAACGACGTCAAAAACTTGTTACGCATTACATTGTCAAGTTTTATAATATACCTATGGAGTTGGGATGTCGAACCCATAGGGATTGAATAAAAAGATATTACTAAGTACTGCAATGGATTAACTTCTATCTTATCTAGACAATCAAATTTATGTTATCAATGTTTTACCTAAAACTACGTAATTTGTGTGACGAACTTAACTAATTGTGTGCAAGTTTGAAGAATTTAATCAATAAGAGAAAGACTAGGATTTTTATTTCACCTAACTATCAATTATGTTTCTCCATCATCTAGTTATCTCTAATCAATTTTTTGAAGTTTATATGCAAGAACCCTAATACAATTCTACTTCCTCTCCAAAGTGCCGAGTAAAAGTTATTCTATAATTCAGTTCCAATATATCTATTCCTAATTAAGAGTCTAGGAATTATTAAGTTCTTGGTTCTTATGTGGAACGACTTCAAAGGAATTATACTTTCTCTCAAAACCCCTAATTTCCTAAACTGTGTTATTCTAAGATCACTCCAAAGTTTCCCTCTCTCAAGTGTCGAAACTTAAACAATCAATTCATTTAATTAATGGTCAAGTAATTGAAAGTGTTCAAATCAATAATACAAATAAACAGAATGAAAAATATCGAAGAAATAACTATTTAGTAATCAAAACATAGTCTCAAGTTGGTTACGTCAAACCTAGATAGGAATTTAGTTCATGAAGAAAGCCATAGAAACTAAAAAAATCATATAGAAAAACTATTTTTGGTAGAGATTTGATCGTCTTCACGTTGTTGCTCTTGCTTTCTTCCTTAATTTCTTGCTTCTTGCCCTGTTGAATTATCGTCATCAAGTGGCCTCTTCTTTGGTATTTATATTATCTTCAAGTCCCAAGAGGAATTGGAGTCTGATTGACATTAAAAAGAAGTCCAAAGAAACTAAAACTCATCTACTGCCCAGTGGAGCCTTGGCGTTGCCTTTACAGCGCAGTGGCACCACGGTGATAATTGCTATGGTACTGCAATGCCAAATGGTTGGTGCCACGGTGCCTCTTAGCTGAAATTCAATAGTCCTCTTTGTCGGGGCGCCCAGTTCACAGCGCAGTCTTCTAATGCATGCCATGGCGCTATGGCACTGATTGTCCTCCAATTGATTTTTGCCCTTTTGTTTCTTCCTCTTAGCTGCTTTCTCATCTTTTCCACAATTAATATTTTCCACAACTTTTGAGCCATTTACACCACTACACCTTACCTATAAAACAATATCAAAGCACACATCAAATAGTTCTAGAAACTCTTAAGATCTAACAAAACTATTAATTTAGTTAAAAACACTTATTAGAGAGATCCCTTGATGTTTAGCCTTATTGTGCATATACAGGTATTGAAATTAGGTCAATAAATGCATCCAAATTAGATACCAAAGAGTGTATCACAAGAGAAAAGAGTTGGTCTCGTCTGGCTGGAATAACCCCAATCCCACATATGGGCAAGCAAAATCAGCCTCGGGTGTGAAAAAAGGCCCTTGAGGGCATGCGCAAGGAAGTACAACATTTTTTCCACTTTGTTCCCCAAACTTTGGTAATCATCCTTTCTTCACAGATTTTCATTCCTTTCCAATTTCACTTCATTTCATTGAATTTCATCAAACAAACAAATATACAAGATTAAGCTGTAATTCATCAAAACTACACCCAAATATTTCTACTTAACGGCTTAGATAAATGTATAAATTACACTTATCACTAAACATTGTGCAATTTACCTGGCAGAAGACAAATGCAATAAAACCATCTTAATCTTCAATTTATAGAGAGGGTCATGCGTGTCAGTGCATAAATTCAGGATTTTTCTACCGCAAAAAATTGGGACAAGGAGAACTGTCCCTTGATATAGAGCCCGCAATTAGTGAACACCAATAGAAGACCACAGAAAAACCTAAAAGAGTCTCCTCTTTTTCTTTTCCTAGCCTTTAAAATGCAATAGGAAAGTATCACAAAAAATTGTACCTGAATGATAAGTTCCTACATATAATATATGACATGAGAGGCTCCCTGAATAATCTTTTCGACCCCCATCCCACTGCCACATTGTCAAATATAGTCAGTAAGTCTTCAATCAAAGGCTGAAAAGGGGACTGCACAGCTGTAGAGGCTCCTATAGTCAAATTCCATTTGACCATATTCTATGCGTGTTTTAAAAAAAAATGATTTAGGTACTTAACTATGGTGCTTTTCCATATTTTAACAGGGTCTGAGAAATCATTGTCCCAAATCTTCCATCCTAAGATGAATAACGTTGGGTGTACCAACACTTTAATCTTATTTCAATGGTAACTAAGTTAAAAAAAAACAATTTTCTTGCAGAAATCGGATACCCGTATTTTCGATTTTGTAAGATATAACGTATCTCCAGTAAGCTTATATGTTCTAAAGAATTTTGTTCTTCGACATGTCTGTACGTATGTTAGTATCTAACTTTACAAGATGTTCTACATAGTGCTTATGTGGCAACTTCTTGGATCACATTTCAAGAGTTACTTTTGAAGAAAATCTGGAAATTTTCTGTCTTCGAAGTTGTACAGCTAATATCTTTTTCACCTTGTGTTGGTTAGGGGGAGAGGGCATTTCCGTCATGAAGGATTCAATCCAGAAACAGGTTCCATATACTAGTTCAAGAATGCCCATCCAAGAAATGATTATTACGTGATTTGGAGGAGCCAAAAGAATAGGCATAAAAGCCTAGGTTGAAAGCTCAAAAACGGTAGATGCTCTGAACAAGAAAAGACATATGAACAAGCTCCTCGATGTAGTTACAAATCAATGGAAGGAAACCAGCAATGCGGTGCTCCACGACAATGATTATGTGTCCACATGTACGATGAGCGATGCAATATAAAATGCAATAGCTGCTACTAACCTGGCAGAGAGGTTGAAGAAAAATGTGGAGTCAAATTTTCATTGCGCAAGAAACTGAAGGAAGAAAACGAGAAATTGGTGTTGACCCCGAAAAACGTGGTGCTAATGTGGTCAACAAATGTCGGGCCTACTTTTCCCAATCTAGGCAAATTCCGACGCATTTTTCCTGGAGTACCGAAAGGAAGTGAGGAAAATGTGAATGCAGTAGATGCTTCACTATGTGAGACACAAGTGTTCGAACACCGGCGGGTGAAACAAAGATGAATTCACTAACAACAATCACCAATCAAATGCCTATGATTTTCTGTTAAAGATCAAGCTAATAAACATGGAACAAGCAAGATAATATATGGAGATTTTTTCCTCTTGAATGTGTGTTAGTAAAGATGCTTACAAGGCTACTTTGTATTTCTTTTTTTAGATTTCAAAAAGCCCCTTTCTCATTTACAAAGACTTCCTACTTATAGTGTTCTAGCCGACGTGGGGTCTGTTGGATGAGAACCACGTGGTCTCATCTCCTTGACTAAAACTTCGCATCATTGTCTAACATACAATAAATACATTGACAACGGGTCAGCCACCTTATACATTAGGTTGATACACCTGACATTCTTTGTTACAAATGTTACACCAATCACTCTTAAAGATTGTCTATGAATCTTTTAAGAGACAAATTTAGCTTCAGGAGCCTCAGATGAGCTTAGGCTTCGATTGGAGGAAGCTTTGTATCGGTCTTTCTGTGTGAGAAGCTTCGTCATCTTCTCAGACTTCTTTAGGTAGTACTTCAGCTTTAACAGGAAGCACTTTGGATTTACATGCTTTGGTCATTTAGGCAGTGCTTTGGCACAATTGTTTCAGCTATTCATTTGATCTCTTTACATTTGACCAACTGACTATTTGCTAACTTTTCTTTTCAAGTGGATTGCTACATGGCATTTTGACTTGAGCCTCGGTGGCAAGACGTAACAATAGTCCATCATTCTAGACATGATTATTTATGTAATGCATGGATTTATATGTATAAAATAAATTTTGTTAGGGGGTGGTTTATACCATACCACAATGAATTACCTATTAGTGTTGTCCGAAGCTATGTACCTTAGGACATCTCACTTTCTAGAATAGTTCTTTTAAAATGTCTGAATGCAAGCATAGCCAATATTAAAGAACTAACGATCTATAGCACTTCAGACTTTTTGTTTCAGTGTTGTTAGTTCGCTTGCCATTGTTTTCCGAACATGGTGTTGAGCGGTTCACCCTTGTTAAGGCTTCTTTAACAACTTTTGTTGTTAAAGACATATGCCACACTTCGCAAGTACAAATATAGTCCATCTTAGAATCCAGCTCTTAGTCGAAGTGCCCACACTTCTCTGAATAGGGAGGCTCATCTATGCAGGGGTAATTTTTATATTTCAGAAACTTGACTTAATGAGAATTAGGAAGCGATTTAATTTAATGCGGTATAATTTTCCTGAGCATCAGGTTGAACGGTTCACCCAATGGTGAGGCATCCTTAACAACTTTGGTTGTTAAAGAAGTGGCCCATTTTAGGATACATCTCATTGTCGAAGTGCACACGGACTGCTCGTCTATGCAAAGGCTTCCCCTTGGACTTTTATCAATAGGGGGTGTTTTAATATTTTTTACCTTGTGTAAACTTAATTTAGATTACAAACTTTCTTTCACAAACATGGGTTTGAGTGGTTCGCTCACGCTGAGACTTCCATAACAACTTTTGTTGTTAAAGTTATGTGATACACTTTGCGAGTAGGAATGTTGTCTACTTTGGGATCTAGCTCTTCGTCGAAGTGCACACGCTTCTCCGCATAGGGACGGTTCATCTATGTAGAGGCTTCTCCCAGGACTTTTGTCACTTGGGAGGTATTTCTAATTCACAAACACTTCAATAAAAGACAATTTTATTGAATCAAAAACTGTACAAACTAGATATTTACATTATGGATAATTCTATTTGTACCGAAAATGTTACACCCTCTCACATACGCATTAGGCCTGCGTGAATAAAAACTCCTAAATGTGTGGTCCCCACACCCTATTGTGAGTGCAGGTAAAAGATTAGGTAAAAAAGAGTGTGTACATGTAGCATTGTCCTTACATTATTATTGGTAGTACTTCCGCAAATGGTACGCATTCCATAGATGTGGCTGTGCCTTTCCATCGATAATTTCAACTTTCTATGTTCCGGGCCGAACCTCTTCTTTGATGTGGTAGGGGCCTTCCCAATTGGGACCAAGGGTTCCTACTCCGTGTTCTTTGGAAGATAAGAAGACCTTTCGCAGTAGCAATTCATTCAAACGAAATGACTTCTTCTTCATTTTGGAATTGTAGTATCTAGTCATTTTTCAACTGAGAAATAGTCAATTTCGCTTGAGAGTCAGCCCTTCTTTCCTCAAGGAGGTCTAGTTTGCATATCCTTGGCTCGTCATTAGAAATTTTGCCGAAATAAATTCGATCTGGAGATGGCAGACCCATTTCCACTAGACTCATGGCCTCGGCCTCGTACTCGTAAGCCATAGAGAAAAGGAGTTTCTTTTGTAGCAGTCCTACTCATAGTTCGAATGGCCCATAGAACTTGAAGTAGCTCATCGACCCAGGCCCCTTTAGAAGTATCCAACTTTCTCTTCAATGTGTATTTAATTATCTTGTTAACAGCTTCCACCTGCCCATTTTTTTTACAGTGATGTGGGAAAGAAAAGTGTTTCCTAATACCCAAATCCTCTCATAAGTTTCTAACCTTCTTATTAATGAATTACAAATCGGCAAATGATGTTCTTCCACAGAAATTTGGAAGTATTGGCTTCGGTAATTTTAGCAAAGGGTTTGACTTCTACCAATTTGGTAAAATAATCAATGAAGATGATCGCGAAGCTGGAATTTTTCCTCCCTTTAGGAAGAGAACCTATAAGATGGACTCCCCATTTAGCAAATGGTCAGGGGCTGGAAACAACGCTTAACTCCTAAGAAGGCTGCCTTTGAATATCCTTGCCTCAACACTTTTTGTGCCAAGGACCATCCTCCTGTGTGATTTCCACATACCACTTTATGAATCTCTTGGAGCACATAGTTAGCTTGTCTTCCACCTTTGCATCAGAGTAAGGGCAAGGAGAATCCTTATTTGTATAGCACATCGTCTTTGAAGATGAAGAAAGTGGCTCGCCTTTTAAGCTGCCGTACCTCCAGTTTTTCAAAGGATAATGTCTGGTCCTTAAGGAATGATATATTTGGCTTCATCCATAATGGATTATCTTCAACCCACATTATCTTTCACTAGTAACAGCGGAGGGCCAAAGAAGATACTCTGTGGTCACTAAAGTGATAAATTCGAAATCTTTACTGCTTGCCAATTTTGAAAGGGCATCGGCATGAGCATTCTCTGAGCGTGGGATTTGTACCAACTCAAAATTTTCAAAAGTAGGGATGAACTCCCTAACTAATTTCAAATAAGCGGCCATGGAATTATCTCTAGAAGAAAAATTGCTAAGGGCCTGGCTAACTACTAGCTGAGAGTCACTGCTGATCACGAGCTTTTTGCTTGCATTTTCCTGGTCAGCGAGGAGGGCCTCATATTATGTCAAGTTGTTGGTAGCTTTGAAGCTGAAACTTACAGCACAAGTAAGCTTGTGTCCTTCAGGACTAACAAGGACCATTTTTGTTCCTGATTCGGTGTCCCCTAACGATCCATCGACAAAAAGTTTCCATGTGGGAGGTTCAGTAGGTTCTATCTCCTCTTCAATTTCTGGAATAGGAGTAAACTCTACTGCAAAATCTATTAAGGCTTGTCTTTGATAACAACCCTTGGTTTGAACACAACATCAAACTTGTTGAGTTCCATAGCCCACGTCAATAATCTTTCCGAAACATCGAGATTCTGCAACATTTGCTTTAATAAACTTGTTGAGTTCCATAGCCTACTTTCGATATATTGACTCACTAATGAAACGATTGTCCATTACATTAGCTTCTTAACTTTATCCTTTAAAGCTTCGTACCTCTCTGGGTTGAAAGCTCTCATTTTCTATCTGTGAGCTATAGCCTATGTATCAATTTTTAAGTGGTAGCAACTGACTTTTGGATTAATGTCAACCATGTCCCCGTGTTTCCAAGCGAAAAAGTCTAAATTCTTTAGCACGAAGCTTATCAGCTTCTCCTTGACTTCTACCGGTAGATTTCTTCCGACCAGTAGCTATTTAGAGGGGTCCCGTGGATCTACTAGAAAGATCTCCAATTCCTCCATAGGGGCTGTCTAAGAATCGCAATCAATGATGTGAGGGTCCCGCTCCTCCAAGCTAGCTACTACTTCAGCAGCTCTCCCTTCTTTAGAAGGTACCCACTCTTCACAGATAGCATCTTCTTCTTCTTCAGAGGTATTTATAACTGCAAAGATTGCCTCTTCCTCAGAGGCATCAATTATTTTGGCGTCCTCTCCTTGTTCAGGGTTCTCCTTTGTTTAGGGTTTTTCCTTGTTCAGGGTTTCATTCTTGTTTAGGCACGTCCTTTATGTCAATGTCTGTGAGGTTCACATTGACACTTCTAGGTTCGACTTTCCTAAGGAAATTCGAATAGCACTTCCTCGCGTTCCTTTGATCACGTCTAATTATAACTATGCCATTCTCGATTGGGAACTTCAAACACAGATGGTAGATTGACGTAACGACCCATGGTTCCTTCAGTGATGGCCTCTCCAATACTCCGTGATAAGTGGAGCGGTTGTCCACTACCTAAAATTCCAAGAAATGATGAACAGTCAAGGATGCGGTCTCCATTTCTATTACTAGAGTAATCTTATCCCTTGGGATGATGTAATCACCTGTGAAGTCATTCAAGGAGGAACTCAATGAGGCCAGCTCGTGGTCAACCTCTAACTTATCATAGGTTTTCCAAAGATGATGTTGACAAAGCTTTCATTATCCACTAGCATTCTTTTTAGGCCATTGAGTGCTATAATGGCCATCACACTAGGGCATCACAATGTGGATAATGCACACCATCTGCATCATCTTGAGTGAAGGTGATGGGCTAGACCCTGCATTTAGCAGAGGCTCGGTTGTTGTTGACTATGAAGCTTGTTATTGGGAGGTTCTTCGCTTCCCTGGCATAGTTTCTCTGGGAGTTCCTAGATTCTCCCCCTAACGTATAGGCCCTAATAATTGTGTCAATTTCCCTGATGGGCTCTTGGCCAACATTTGTTGGGGGCTTCTTCTTTGCCTTTGACCCTCCCTAGGTCTTCCCGTATTATAGTCTCTTCTTCTAGAAATGTCATATATATTAGGACACCTCAACTCAACATTCTCGAGATGCTGGGTATGCCTAGAAGGCGCTTACTTCTTCCCTGATTGGTATTCTGAGGGTGCCTCGCAATGTCCCTACAGTCAGTAGTGTTGTGGCTATATGAGTGGTAATATGCACAATAGAGGGGCGCTTCATCCCTATTTCTAGGTTCAGTGCATCGCCTTCTACCTCTTCCTATTTGGTAATAAAGTCTGTCTGGGTACGTTTCAGCACCAGGGTTCACTTACTCGTAGGATAAAGTGGGTACTGCGGCTAATGTCACTGCAACCAACGTTTGTCCAGAATTTAGAGGGGTACATTGTTCAACCCAATGATCTATCAAATGTATACTTGGGCCACTTTCTCTTTTCATTTGAGGAGGGAAGAGTCCTTGATTATCCATTTTCCTGTGATCTCTCAATTCTTTATTGATGATTTCATACCTTATCCTTTCGAATAAGGCATCGTAGCTGGTAGGGTACTTGTTCTGCACATCTCTCTAGAAAAGATAGTTCATCTCAAATCCTCTCCTTAGGGCTGTGAGAGTCTCCCTATATGTTACTTGCACACAATAGGTCATCTCATCGATGAAGTGGGACAATAAACTTTTTAGGGACTCGTCCTACTGCTGCTGTATATCATGTAGGCATTGGATAGGTCTTTCACCTTCTTTGCTTGTGGCAAAGCATTTAATGATGTCTTTTTGAAATCTAGCCAACTCCCGATGTTTCCTTTTGTTAATCTGGTGTACCATATTTCAGCCACTTCACTTAGGGTTAAGTAGAAGGCTCTGCACTTCATGGCTGGGATGGCTTCTCTTAGACTCATGTGAGTCTTGAAGCTGTTGAGATGCTTTCCAAGATCACCTCTCCCATCGTTCTTGGAAATTTTGGGGAGCATAAGGTGGTTTAATATACGGGTATTTCTAATCTCTTACGAAAATGGTGAATTTTCGTCCTCTTCATGGTTCATCAGAATCCCCTTCTTTCCTAAACTGAGTCTTTAAGGATGGATGGGAAGGTCCTGCTTTACTTCGGGCATGTTCTCTCCTCTCATCCTATTTCTAGGGGGAGGATTCTACTGCACATTGTTGTAAACCAATTCATCTTATCTCTCGAACTGAAGAAGCTCTTATTGTCTATTTCTAGGTATAAGATGAAGTTGAGCCGGCCTATTTCTAGGCATAGGGAGAGGTTGATCCTGCCTATCTTTAAGAAGCCCTAGGTTTATCCTATCGAAGACACTTGCAAACCTCTTAGGCCGATCTTCTAGTTTGTAGTTCGAAGGAAAGCTGAATGGATCTTTGTTGGGTTGTTTAGTGGCATAGTTGGTGGATATATCAACCTCAACCTAGCTTTCTCGGGTGGCTTCCATCCTAGTATAATGTTGGTATCCAGCCATTTAGCTTTGGACCTCTTCCTCACCGTGATATTATCGTTATGATAGGTCGTGGAATTCATTTCCTGGGGCTACGTATGGAGGGACTGGGCGTCCTCCTTAGCCTCGCATGCTCATCGGCAGTTCATGCATTGCCATCTTTTACTGAGTTATACTGGCTACTGTTCTGGACCCATCCCTTAACTCGCCTCGTCTGTGCTGTTGATGAGTTCTAGGGCGGGTGACTGGGACGGCACGTGAGGGTTGCCCTTCTTTAGGATATTCCCTCGTCCTTCTAATGGCACTTTCCTCATTGCTCGAACTCATGTTAACAAGCTTTTCCTCACAAAATGTTCCTTTTCTCAAGGATCAAATCAGCTCTAAGTCAAGCAATTTTTTCATTTAGATTTTGCCGCGGTTCTTTCTTCAAGAACACCCATTTTTTCAAAGGTTAGACAATTTCTTTCGAGCTACTTCCAACTGGCTTCTTCTTACAGATTTTTGAGGTTAAAATTGTGGTTTTCCACAGATGGTGTCTTTTTGTTAACCCCTAAAAATGTGACACTGACGTGGACAATAGATGCCAAGCCCACTCACACTAACCCAATCAAATTTTGGCGTGTTTTGTCCAGAGCACCGAAAGGAAGTGAAGAAAACGTGAATGCCGGATATGCTTCACATCGTGAGACACAAGTGTTCGAGCACCTGCGGGTGAAACAAAGATGATTTTGCTAACAATAATCACCAATCAAATGTCTATGATTTTCAACTAAAGGTCAAGTTAATAAACATGAACAACCAAGCTCATATATGGAGAATTTTTACTCTTGAATGTGTGCTAGAAAAGACGCGTACAAGGCTACTTTGTATTTCTTTTTTTAGATTACAAAAAGCCCATTTCTCATTTACAAAGATTTTCTATTTATAGTGTTCTAGCCCACTTGGGTCCATGGATCAGAACCACGTGGTCTCATCTCCTCGACTAAGACTTGGTGATGTCTATCATACAATAAATACATTGACAATGGGTCGGCCACCTTATACATTAGGTTGACACACCTGACATTCTTTGTTACAAACGTTACATCAATCATTCTTAAAGATTGTCTATTAATCTTTTAAGAGACAACTTTTGCTTCAGGAGCCTCGAATGAGCTCAGACTTCGGTTTGAGGAAGCTTTGAATCAGTCTTTTGTGTGAAGGGCTTCGTTGTCTTCTCCGACTTCTTTAGGTAGCACTTCGACTTAACAGGAAACACTTTTGATTTACGTACTTCGGCCGTTTAGGCAGTGCTTCAGCGCAATAGCTTTAGTCATTCATTTGATCTCTTTACAATTGACCCATTGACTCTTTGGTGACTTTTCTTTCAATGTAGATTGCTACGTGGCATTTTGACTTGAACCTCAATGGAGAGGCTTAACAATTGGTACACTCAGAATTTAAAATGTTACACGTAAAGGAAGAGGCAAAGAAGGAAAGTGAAGAGTCATATACTAAAGGTTATGACAAATTCTATCAAGAAGGACTCAATATCGTATCCAACAGCTCTGGGCCTATTTGATAGGTATTTTTTCTCTTGCCATTTGAAGAATGGTTAAATTCTATATTTTTATTTCGTTGGACACTTGGCACCTCACTGAGGTTGTGTTTACTACATATTCATTTTTCGAGGCCTTTGGTTTCAACGTCGGGGCAGCTCAAAGACACGAGACGTTTCCGTTCGGGCTTCCGGCAAGATAAATGTAACACGATTGTATAAGAAACCAATCGATAAAAATAAGATTTATAGTTGAAATTCGTTGTTCCAATGAGAGAGGGGAGAATGATATTGCTTCAAGTATTTGGAATTTTTCATTATCCTTTTTGTGTTACATGGTGGGGGTATTTATAGTGTTACAAATGAAATAATGACCTTTGGATCAATTTACACGTGGCCTCATCTCCTCGGCCAAGGTATCAAATCCTAGCAATCAAGTTGACTTTCCAAGCCTTACAAAATATTAAATACTCTTACATTGACAAGACAAGACATAAAGTTGCTTTTCACAAAAGTCACATCAATCACTCACATGAAGATCTTCATCGTTGCTATATCTTTTCCACGTAGATCTTCATTGATAACATAGCCCCGTAATAAACGAAAGCCTCGGATCAGTTAAGGCCTCGGAATAAGCTGAGGCATCGGTCTCCACTGAAATTCTCTGTGTACAATGATTGGTCAATTTGTTGAAGACTTCGCCAATATAAACAGAGAAAACGGTTTGCAATGTGATTAAAATGTAATAGAGTATTGAGGAAAGAAGAATCAAATTGAATTAATCACATTCAAATTGTGAGAAATTGATTCTATCAATTCATTAATACATGGAGAATCTAAAGATTGATTTTTCTAACTTCCTCTACGGATTGAAGCTGACAAACTGACTGGAGAATATCTGCAAAATACCGACTAAGCTACTTCAAGGGGTGCTGAGGCCTAGTATCCCTTTCTTTATAATCTTTCTTTACTTAATTTAGGTTTATGATCAGACCAGATGTCATATTCAATAATTACGTTATAAACAAGGTAGGGACTTATTTTGTAAACTATCTTAGTAGACACTTCCGAGATAGGACATTAAATCGGAAATCAGATATTGTCACTACGCTAAAAAAATCATTTGCAACATTAAAAAAATCATTTGTAAGTGAATGTTGCCATTGATCATTATAATTAAGTTTTGGCAACGTTTTTTAGAAGAACGTTGCGAAAAGGACCTTTTGCAACGTTTATGGAATGTTGCGGAAGGGGGGACCTTTCGCAACGTTTAATAAACGTTGAGAAAGGTCTCACTTTTCGTAACATTTAAATAAACGTTGCGAAAGGTCATTTTCGCAACGTTTAATAAATGTTGCCAAAAGTTTCAACCCTTATTTATAAAAGTTTCAACCCTTATTCACGCCTCCCTTGTTAACCCAAACCTACTCTTGCCAAAACGCCGGACAACCCATCTCCGGCCACCCTCTTGACCGGAACTCAACGCCGGTCGAAAGCCCACCTCAAGACAACCCCAAACATGCCAACAACTCATCCCAAACGACTTCCCAACAGATCGAATTTACCCCTGAAGAACAGACTGCCGCGAAGATCGCGACAGCACACTACTCTACTGCAATTTCAAACGCCGTTCCGGCGAACCATGGTGGAGTACCACCTGGGTTGGGTGCGCCCTCATCTGGCGCACCTAGCCCAGCATTGTGTCTTCACCAATTTGGCCTAAATCGAAACGAATTTGAATCTGAAGTCTGGGCTGGTGCGAACTCGGGAACGCAGAATCTGATTTCTGACATTTCTGCTCAATTGTTGGCTGCCATTGAAGGTTTGTGCGAAAAATTTGATTTTCATGATTTTGATATGAATTTTGTGTATTTCACCATAATGGTAGCGAGATTGTGAAGGAGCTAGTGAACAATTTTGTGTGACCACTTTGGTATGTTGTTCTTGGACGACATCCTATGCATATTTCAATATCTTTCCTTGCAATTCCTTTGATGTTGTGATATATATAGATTGTCGCTGAAGATAATGGATTTTAGCAGGTAGCTTTTTTGTATTTACAGATATACTTTATGTAGGAAAAAGATACTGTAAATATCGAATCATCCTGTTTCAGACTTCACGACGAGCTTACCATGGTTTCCACTGTAAGGATGTCGATAGCCACCTTACCATGGTTTCCACTGAAAATGAAAATGAAGACTAAATCTGTGTGTTTGTGCGTGTGCGTGTGCGTGTGCATGTGCATTTTTGTTTTCTGTTTCATTCATTAAATCATGTTTGGTTATTAACAAACCTGTATATTTTTCTGAATGGTACATAACTTGTCAAGAATTGAATTGAAAGTTTTAAAAAAATTCATTAACTTGTTCTACTATCACTAGTCCTATTTGTTTTTGATGTCTCAATTGAATGGTCCCTGCACTTGTACATATTTTGGTTGATTTATCTTTTATTTTGATATTAAAGATGGTTCCTGCTGTTGACTGTCTACCCATTTTCTGACCATTACTTTCTTTTACAACGTGAAGAACAGATGAGCACAAGCGGATTATCTGAAACTACTGCACTAAGTGCAAGTATGCTCACCTTTCAAGGTCTAGTTTATGCTCTTGATGACACTTGGATGTTATCGGGCCTGGGGCTTAATTATGGTCATGAAGATGATGCCCTGAGGACAGCAGCGGTATTGCATTTCAATGGAAACATGAAACCATGGCTCGAGCTTGGCATTCCTAGATACAAAAGTTCTTGGAGGAAGTTTAGTGATTGCAATGTAAATCCTTAGATGCGTCTAAAGTTGCAGCATGTATTTCCCTTTTTGAAGCTTATTCGTGTGCTTATACTCCAGTTAGAAGTAATTATTTCAGATCAAGTACTTCCTCCATTCAGAAAATCAATTTAGAAGATGGTTAGTTTACTCGTATTTGCATGAAGTGTTTGATGAAATTACCGAATGAAAGATGGTTGGCTCACTCGTATCTGGATTTGAAGGAAAGTTGTATGTTGGTGGCATGTTACTAGTTTCTACTAATAGAGTCCGGGTTCAAACATAGGTTGAAGTGTATGGATTCAAAAATTTATAACGAAATTATTAATTTTTATGCAATTCCAAATTTTGTTCATAAGGAGTCATTTTCAATTTTCCCAATCAATTTGCAAAAAAAATAAAAAATAAAGAAAAAAACCTACGGCAACGTTTAAAAAACGTTGCCAAAAGGTTTTGGCAACGTTTTTTAAACGTTGCAAAAAGTGTCGTATCATGTCACTCTACGGCAACACTGAGATTTACAACATTTGCCCAAACGTTGCAAAAGGTCTTTGGCAACATTTTTTGAACGTTGCCGTATCCTATTTTTGGCGTAGTGTGTGTCACTCTTATTTTGGTTGCACTATTTTGTCAGATTTTGCTTATTGTTGCATGATTCCTATCTCAAATGTACAATATTCATTAATAAGTAATAAAATAAATCTAAGAATCAAGATTATCATTTCCATTAGGACTATTTATCTAACAATAAGGAGAATATTCAATTGAGACTTTCCAATAATTTTTGGCGTTAAAATTTTACGGCTATCCATTGTAAGATTTTTGAGACTCCCTAAAAATTATGGTTTATTCAATCGAGACTTTTTAGAAGTCTGTACGAGTCTTGGGGTATTTAAATTGCCAATGACTTTTAAAGTCTCTAGGGTACTAACTTTTAAGCATAAAGTAGTAAAATAAAATCTCAAAATTTGTCTCTCATTCATATAAAGATTTTGGGAGACTTTCATAAAAAGAAAATGCGTATTTTTTTGTTCCTATCAATATTTCTCTTTCCCTTTTCCTTCTATTGTCATTAGAACCATGATTAGAAAATATTTTTTTTTTACCAGTTACATTTGTCTCGATTTTCTCCCTCTCCCTCTCTTATTATTTATCTCTATTTTCTATGAAAAAGTAAATTGTAACTAAAGATTCATATAATTTTTTTTCTTTTCTCATGGAAAAATATCTATATATAATTAAATTATAAGATTTCATAAAAGTGACTAATTTATAATTAAATAATTGATTTCTTGTTCACTCTTTAAAGTTGTCATATTGATAATATTGGATATTAAATTTATTTATTTATTTATAAAAAGAATAATGAAATATATATATATATATATATATATATATATATATATATATATATATATATATATATATATATATATATATATATATATTATAATTTATTTAATTAAGGTGACTTAAATTTTTATTCTTTCAAAAATATTTTATATTACATGGGAAGGGGAAAGGGAGGGGATTGTAGGAACACAACCTCGTATGTGAGGCACTAGACCCCACGTGAAATCTATTTTAGATAAAAGTTTTCGAATTCTACAAAACTCTATAAAGAGTTTTAAAATAAAAACTTATAGAAGTCTATGAAAGACTTCCATTAATTCTATGCAAATCTATAAAAGACCACGAAATCCACAAAAGTAATTGATAGGTATAACTATTGTTTTTGTACAGGTTTTGGTTTGATTTGTGTTACAGGAGAAGGATTTTTGGAGTTGAAATTTTGAAGTGAAGAGGGGAATTTCGAATTAAGGCTTGTAGAGTTGAAGAGAATGAGTTGTAGATGGAGGAAGAGTTATAAAAAGGGTTGGATAAAAATGGGCCGGCGCCTAAGCACTGAGATTCTGCAAAAAACTGTGCGAAGGATTAGGCAGGCAGTGCCTGGGTGCTGTTTTTGAAGCTCCTGGGTGCCTATTCTCGAGTAAAAAGAATGCAAAGTCTAGGTTCACTGGAGCCTAGGCATTTGAAGTTGAGCACCTTGGCAATATGTTGCTGAATTTTTGTTCCATTGATGGCACCTGAGGCGCTGGCTTGATAGTGCGTGGACGCTATGTCTTGGTTGAAAATTTCTTTAAAGCTGTTTTAACTTCAAATCTCCATTCTAACCATGTTTTTGCCCCCAACCTGGAACATTAACCTACAAAAGTTAGCGAAATTGTTAAGAAATAATAGAAAAAAAAATGCACAATCTAATATCTAAATAATTGAAAAAGAGTGGAAAGAGTTTGGGTTGCCTCCCAAGAAGTACTTCTTTAACATCATTAGCTTAATGTTGCTGTGGTTCTAACTTGACTCTCCAAGAGGAATTCCTTCCATGTTCCTCTCTTGTTCTCCATAATAATGGTTACTCATCATTGTTTTGGAATATGAATTCATCTTTGTCCTTCAATTTCACAGCACCAAAAGGGAGTATTTTGTAAATGGTCAATGTTTCTGACCATCCCGCGATTTAAGCTTATCTGGGTGCAAATTCCAGTAGGTATTATAAAGATGTACTTGTTGTCCTACAATAAACTTTCTTCTCAATATCATTTATTCATCCAACTTCTTAGTCTGTTCTTTGTAGACTTTTGCCTTTTCATAGACGTCATTGCGGACCTCCTCCATCTTATCAAGTTGCGAAAGAAATTTAGCACCTGCTGCCTTCAAATCTCAATTTAGCTTTTCTACTGTAAGTTCTTCCTCCAAAAAGGCATAGCAAAGATGGTCGGGAGGCGGCTTCAATTCAGGTTTAGCACTACTAAAAAACTCCTTGGATTTGAGAGGCTGTAGAGGATCTTTTTTATACCCTTGACTTACTACTATGCCTACAGAGTCGATCATTCGACAAGTTTCGGCATCTTCAAGGAATTTCATAGGTTGAAATATATTGGACATGACTTGTTTTTCATTAACCCATAGTGTTAACTATCCTCTCTATATATCAATCCCTCTACCAATTGTTAAAAATAGACTATATCTCTTGGTCTTCCTTAATGTCCAAGACCACAAAATCAGCCGAAAAAAAAATGAAATTTATCAATTTTAACCAATATATCTTCAATGATCCTCGTGTGTATGTGAGAGATCTATCAGCAAACTGCAAAGTCATAGTTGTCAGTTTCACTTTCCCAAGATCTAACATCTTGATCACAGAGAGAAGCATTAAGTTGATACTAGCCCCTATATCACATAGTGCATTATCCATGGTTCAACCGCCAATTGTGCAAGGAATCGTAAAGTTACCTGGATCCTTTAACTTCTGAGGGAGCTTATTCTCGATAATGGCGCTACATTCTTATGTTAGCTTCACCGTCTTGTACTCCTCTAGCTTTCTCTTCTTTGACATCGTTTCTTTCATGAACTTGGCATAATTCGACATTTGTTCCAGTGTGTCTGCAAAAGGGATGTTTGTGTGAATCTTCTTGAAAATATCCACGAACTTTGCTAACTATGCATCACACTTCTTCTTGTGGAATCCCTGTGGACATGGAAGTGGTGGGTTTGTCAGGAGATGAAATTGAATTTGTCTTAGGAGCCTTCCTTGTTTTTTTCTACTTTAGTTTCCCGGTCTTGAGCTCTCTCTTCTTCTTCTTGATTAGAAACATATGCAGAAATCAAAGACTCTTTAGGCTTGCTATCAATAATTTCTTTATCACTCTTTAAGGTAATGGCATTACAATGTTTCCTTGGGTTTACCTTCGTATCACTCGGAAATTTTTCCTTCGATTGGGAATTTATGGAAGTAGCTGGCTGACCGATTTGTACCTCAAGAGATTTCATCATGGCTCGCATGTTGAATCTCGCCCTTGTCTCCAAAATAAAAGTTCCCAAGATATTTTCTAATGATGATTTCCCTTCAGAAACTTTACCACAAGAAAGATTCTCATGATTTTGCAACCCTTGATGGTAGTAGTTTGATGAGTTAATCTACTTTTTCTATTTTTCATTCCCTGTGTAGTCAATGCAACTATTCGGCTAGTAAATGATGACATTTGAGCTGCAAGACCACTAATGGAATTGACCTCAAAAAGACCAGCTTTTTGCACCTGAACACTAACTTGGCCATTGATAACTGTTGGTGGCAATTTCATCCAGCAAGGAATAAGCATCATTTACAATCTTAGACATCAGGGTACCACCTGCAACAGCATCAACTATCATTCATGTTTGAGGATTCAGCCCGTTGTAAATATCTCAATCTGCATCCAAATCTAATAACCTTGTTGGGGGCATCTTCTAAGTAAGTCTTCGAATCTCTCATATGCCTCATACGATGGTTCAAAGTCAGATTGTCTAAATTGCCCAATCTGACTTCACAATGGAGCTGATTTGGAATGGAGAGAGAAATTGATATGAAATTTTTGAGACATCATATCCAAAGTGGTAATAAAACCAAATTTTCTATGATTGAAGCCATCCCTTTGCTTTATCCTTCACGGAGAAAGAAAACAAATGCAGTCTGATTGCATCTTCAGTAATACCATTCATCTTCACAGTATCACAATTATCTAAAAAAATTAGCAAGATGAGAATTTAGATCTTCTAATGGAGGTCCTCCAAACTGATTCTGCTGCACCATGCTAATCAATCAGGCTTCAGTTCAACAATAGTTTGGCGTTTAATATATACTAGAGTAGTTGTCATTGATCACTGATCACACATAATCTCGAACAACTCACTGTTGTTTGTTTTTGTTTGCTGACATTGCGTCAATTTCATTTCTTCTTATAACCCTCAATCTCTGGAATGTTCTTTCAACATCAGGATCAAAGGGTAGTACTTCAAAATTCCTCGATCTTTGCATAAATAGCTAGAACACCAATAAAGAAACAATTAAAAGTAAAGAAGTCTAAATTAAAATCCACGCTAATTAGTAATAATATTATCAAAAATAAAATAAATAAATCCCCAACAACAACGCCAAAAACTTGTTAGGTGCAAATTATGCCGCAAGCACGCGGTGTCAAGTTTTATAATATAGCGATGAGTTAGGATGTCGAACGTATAGAGATTGATAATTAAATCTCCACCGAGTATTGTAATTATATTAAACCTCATTTTATCTAGACGATCGAATTAGTAGGTTCAATATATTTAACTAAATTTAAAGTGAAAGTTTGACTAAATCAATAATTGAATGCAAATTCTTGAGAAGATCCTAATGTTTTAATTTCATCTAACTATCAACCATGTCTCTTAATTCTATATTTGTCTCTAATTAGTTTTCTGAATTTATAAGTAAGAACCCTAATATATTTTTACTCCTCCTCTCGAGTGCCGAGTGAAAATTATTCCTATTCCAATATCACTATTCCAAATCAAAATCTAGGAGTTTTATGATTCCTTTAAAAAACACTATAAAAGATTTATACTTTCTCTCAAACCCATAAAACCTTGTCTCAAGTATAGATTACATCAATTCACAGTTCAAATAATTAGTTCTTGATGGAAGAATAATGAAAATTCAAATTCATAATCAATAACATAGAGAAGAAAAAGAGAAAAATTGTTTTGGACTTTGGATCAATCTTGTTAAGTTCAAATTATAATTGGCAATTTCTAAATTTGTAATTGACAATTTCCTCGGTCAAAATCAAGTCCCAGTTGAATTGTATTAGGAGTTTATCAAGTTGTAATCAAAGTCAAAATAGGAATTATAGAATCCTAATTAAAAACAAAAGAGTTGGGTTGGTATTATAGTTCTTGAAGGAGTACAAAATTATCATACATGATCATTGGAATGAATTTAGAAGTCCAAAGATTGTAAAAGAGTCCTACAAGTTATGCTCCAATTTCTCAGTCACAATTTTCAATGCATTTTTCACGTAGAAAACACTGGAATTTGGATAGGGCTGTTTCTAGAATAATTGTAGCTCTTTGGGTTAGCTTTCCAACGCACTTTAAATCACCTAAATCAGATATGGGGACAGAAAGTTACAATAAAAATATTGATGATTGCTCAGCTGTTGTTCGCGTGTCGCTGGCTCGCCGCTCGAGCGACATGTCGACGTTCAGAATTCTATTTTGCTTCAAACACTTGGTTTTCAATCCCTTTTCATCCCAAACACGTTTCCCTATATATATATCATACCCTATGAACGTTTAAAAGTGTGTTGAATCACATTTTCCATAGAGATCATTCATTTAAAAATCCAAAACACATTCATTGATTCAAATATTCAATCACCACATTATTTGAACCATAATTTCATCCAAACTCTGATTTGTTGATTTTGCCCTATTGTTTCATATTAAACCACATCGGGAGCTATTGCAGAAGGACAAATTCAGGAGGATTAAGGTCAGATACTAGTAGTCAGGATCTGGCATCAAGAGGACGTAGTCCAAGATGGCTAAGGTATAAACCAGGAGTCGTGATTTATTTTGACGGAGCACACCTCCAGTAGGATCAAGGAAGACTGTAGGAATTGAGGTTACAAGTTCTACGGGATATACGGGTCTGGACCATACTGTAAGTTTGCTTCGATTTATAGTGGATTATTAACTGGCAAAGTGCCCAAAGTTTTTCTCTGTGATCATCTTTGGTGTTCTTACCGCTTTAATTATTGCTTGTGGTATTCGAACTTAGGATAAATTGACTTGTTTGATCTAATCATCTAGAAACAATTAAAAAGTGACTTGTTACTTTTAATTGTGTAATTTCGTACATGGCTCTAAATAATTTAAAACTTTCAAATCTTCTTCTCATCATTACTTTCGCTCAATTGCCTTGAACTATTGACTATTCATCATCAAATTGTCATTTAAAAAGTCCCCTCTTTGTTGTATTTATGATTCCTTTAATGTTTTCTCAATTTAGAATTAGTTGGGCTTTTTACGGACCCAAAAAACAACCCTAATGTTGCAGCACATCACCTAGGTGCTGGCTTAATGACACTGGCGCTGTGAATGTTTTCTGGCTGGTGCATGGGCGCTAGTAGTTCAGAGCCTAGGAACCCAATCTCTGTTTTGTTTTTTGCCTTGCTGGTGTTGATTGGCGCCTGGGCACCCAGTCTCTGAAATTTTATTCTACCTGGGGTGGCGCCTCAGTGCTGTTTATGTAGCGCCTGGGCACAGATCACTGCTGATTTTTCTACTTTGGCTTGTATTGGGTGGCGACTAGGCACTATGGATGTGATGCCTAGGCGTTGCCTTTGTTGTAACTGTACATTGTTTTCATGCTTATTTGGCCTCCTTCTTTGGCTCCGTAGTGTATGCCCAAGTCCTTGTACTCCTAGACTAATGTCATCATAACTCTTTGGTTCCTACATTCACACATTTTCCACCAATTCACCTAACCTATAACAAAACATGAAAATACACATCAAAATGCTCTAAAACTCTTAGAATCAAACGAAATATCAACATTAAATAGTATTATTATCATGAGAGAAACACACTCATCAGTAATCACTTAAAAAAAAAAAAAAAACCGTAAAAGTCTTCCCCGTTAAATTTATATATTCATAACTTCTATTCGGGCTAAAACGATTTAAAGTGAATTCAATTATTATCCTAAGTATTATATATCTCAGAAAACATATAAAAGATGCACAGGTAGCGGTTAGGGTTTTAACTTATGTAGGAAAAGTGTTAGTACATATGATTTCACTATATTTCATCCCCTGTAGTCTCACCTCTAACTTCAACTCTAAAGCTGTGTTTGGTGGAATTCACTAATTAAATGAATTTCTCTCGGGTTCAAATCAATCCTATCCAGTTGAGTCAACTCATTATATTTGAAAACCTCAACTAAATGCATTAAATCGTCTAGGAATTCAATTCATGACCGCAACAATAATAAAAGTGTATGTCTACCCTTTATCCAACCGCAGATTTTTACTGCATGGCCTAAATCTATAAATAACCTCTCGATTCATTACGAATTGATAAATTGACGAAATTAGTGGCCAATTACTTCAAAGACAATACATAATAGAGGTAAAATCACAATATATGAAATAATAAAATTAAAGAATCTCATGAATAATTGAAATTAAATATTCAAAACTAGTTTACATTATTCATCCCAACTTTCAATTTAGTTACACATCATATAAGATAAAAAATACAAGAAAGAATTGGAGTACATCACTGAATTTTGAACGAAAAATAAAAAAAGTTGATGATCTTGCATAAAGAATTGCCTTTTTCTTCTCTTAATCTTGAAACCCCTAGCCTTAAAATTATTTTCCTTGGTTTTCTCTCATTTTTCACTCGTATTTTGGGTTTTGGAACACTTTTTCTCCCCTTAGTTTGACTTAGACGAGGAATTTATATTGTGAGAAGAGTGTCTAGGGAATTGTGCCTAAAAAGGAAGAAAAAACCAAAAAAAAAAAATGGCACTTAACTGCCCAATCGGACCGGACCCATGGTTCAATCACGATTTGCTCGTTGTCACTGGACTATGGAAAATAGGTGAGAGCCAGACCGTGCTTAACCATGGTTAACCTTCAAGTTCTAGAATGTTTCATTTTGCTCCACGCTTCCAAATTTTCGTACAGGTTGTCCATATTTAAGTTTTCTCATTTAGATCCTTTTTCATCAGTCTTCAATTTTGATGCTGTAACTTTCAAAACCTTTTGTGTTGGTCCCCAAACATTCATTATTATCTGAAATTGATCCATCACGTGTCCCGAAAGTGCACAGTTTAGTCTCCAAACTTTTCAAATGGTTAATTTCTGTCCCAAACCTTGTGAAATTTCTTTGATTCCTCTTTAATAATTGATGAGTGCTCCACACTCACTATATTTATACCACTTAATTCGTTATTTTGTTACTCATGAGAAAGTTTTAGAGTGTTTTTATGTGTGTTTTGATGTTGTGATGTAGGTTGGTGAGATTGAAGAAAATAAGCAAAAGTTGGCAAAATTGGAGAAAATTGCTAAATTGCAAGATATCCAAAGTTCGGGGACTAAAGTGCAAATACTCAAAAGTTGTGCCGAACCTCATGAATGAAGATTTGAGAGTGTTAATGGTCAATTGGATGAGAAAAAATGTCAAAAGGATCAAATTTAGTCAAAATATGATCACAAATCAATTTACAACCGAAAAGTTATGCTCCGAAGTTTTAGTCTCATATTGAGATCCATTTTTGGAACAGAAAATGATCTAATTGGAGAAGTATTTCTGAAGTAAAGTTGTATCCATTTGAGTTAGTTTTCTGATACATCTTGAATCACCTCAATCGAACATCAGAATAAAGAGTTATGATAAAAATACTGAAGGAAGTGCGGTCTGCCATTTTACCCGGTGCTATGAGCGCCTCTTATTTTCAGCAGAATGGCTGGTGCCTAGTCGCGACCTGAGAAAGAAGAAAATTGGAAATTTTAAAAGATTTTTGGGCCAGTCCAATCCTACTCCGTCTTGCAACTTGTGGACACTATAAATATCATCATAAAGACCTAATTTTAAAAGGTTGGAAGAGGAGAGAAAAATACAAAAAGATTGAATCTCCAAGGACAATAACAAGAGGGAATTGAAGAAATTAAGTGAAGAAAGGGTGGAAATCATAAAAGGGGCTTCGATTAGCACTTCAAAAGAGTTCTTTTTTACTTTTTCTTTTATGTCCTCCATTATAAATTGTATGGATTTCATGTTCTATTTCATGAGCTAGATAATTTAGTTAGGGTTTGATGTAGCCAATTTGAGATTATGGTTTGATGAATACATGAATTATTTCTTTTGGAATTTTCCACTTATATTTAACTGTGTTATGATTATAATGATTTAAATTACTTGATCAATAATTGAATGAATAGATGCTAGTCAATTTCGACACTCGAGAGAGGGGAATTTAGACGTGATCATAAGATTAACACAATGTAGGTTTCATGGGTTTCTAGTGAAAGTGTAAAATCTATGAAACTTACTCCACAAAAGAATCGGAACTTTGATAACTTCTAGGCTTTAATTCGGAATAGAGATATTTGGATTGAATTCTAGAATTAATTTTTAGCCAGCACTCGAGAGAGGGGAGAGAAATACAATTGGACTTTTGCTTTTAAATATGGAAAAATTAATTGAAATAATTTGATATCATTGAATCATAATTGAAAATTGGTGAAATCATTCCCCAGGCTTCCTCATTTTGATAATTTATATTCTCTAATTTTGTCGTAGCATTTTACCTTTGATTAGTTTAAAAAAAAATCATTCAACCATTCATTTCTCTAGATAAAATAGAAGTTATAAAATTATAGTACTTGGTAGAAATTAAATTACAATCTTTGTGGGTTCAACATCCTAACTTTCATGTTATATTACAAAACTTGACACCGTACACTTGCGGTATAAATTCACGTTGTATAAAATGCGTGGCAATAATTCTTATACGTGCAATCCATTTATCCTTCAATTTATCTAAATCAACTCCAATCAAGCTAAAGAATAAGCCTTTTTGCTCCACATCCAAATTTAGGCTTTATCTACAATTACAATATTTACAATAAATTAGGATAGGTAGCACGGCTGGAATACTGACATTTCATTTTTCTTAATGATGTCTGCTTCTTTCTACACTTTTAGCTCTTTCTTCTTAGATTTGTGCAATGCCTTTTGTTGGGTTGGGATTAGTAGTTGTGCAACGACTTGTGCAACATTCTACCATTCTTTTCCCACTCAAGTTTGGCTAGATTTCACCTATGAATGTTACCACCTCGATATACGATAATTCTTCCTAGATTTGAATATCCCAACCTCCAAGATTCAACTATGATAAAAGCCTTACTAGAAATCTAAATCTAGAATTAAGCGTTCAAGGCTTAGCTAAATAAAAAAATGCTTATAGTTATTTTGCTATTGATTTAACATACTTTGGTATGTTTTTCTTTTCCTTTTTTTATTGTGTTCCCTTCTTATGTTTTTGAGATGTTTTATTTGGTTATCAAACGTAGTTTTCACTCTACATTGTAGTAAGTCTTCTTTGCCGGTTGATCATTTTCTAAACATTAATGATGAATAAATCCTGATTACTCAAGGCTAGCTCCACACTACAATGTAGGCAACTATTTCCTACATACCACAGTTAGTGTAGTAACAATTAATGAAATGAATAATTGGAGTCAAACATAGTGTAAGATTATTACCTAAGTTCCACCTGTTTGCCAAACACACTCCATACAAGTATTCAATAAACACAGAATCAACACATATCTAAATAGCTTCCAACCCACGATCCACAAATCCCAAACTATTTCAATGGGTTAAATGGTTTTTACACAATATGATTTTGGTTTTGACAATCTAAGTCCATTCAACATATTCTATGCATGTACTTAGACAAAAAAATATATAATTAAAATCATAATAATTGTGCTCAAAATAATACAATTTCACATACATAAGTATTAAATTAGCAAAGTCACATCACCTAATTACAGTTCATAAAACATAAACAATTTCAATCAATCATCCTTGTTATCCAACAAGTCTATCCAAGTTACACAATCACACATATAAAAAGAAAATATTTTTCAGTTTTAAAAAAAAAAAATTATTGCATAACAAACAAACAACTATAACAAAAATAACTATGATATGCTCCTAACTTAAAATATACAATTTCCTTAATGTGATTACAAAATAAGCTCAAAGAAAGGTTAGCAATACTTGACATATCATGCGATGACGCTTTTTTGTTTGTTCTTTTATATTCTTTGCTTGTTCTTGCATAATATTTCCATGATACCTAAAAGGAGAAAAGAAATTAATTACCAATATAAACATAAGGGAGTCAAAGCTAATTTGATTAAGGGTATGTGTGGGATGACAGAATATTCGGCATGACTGTGATGCTAGGAATACTAGCCTAAATGTAGAAATACTAAAACATGAGTTATACAATAATTAAATTTGCTTAAGTGTTAAATACATTCCTAACTCACTACATGCACTATAATTTATAGAAGCAAATAAATAAAAGAAGTTAAAAATTGGGTTGCCTCTCAATTGCACTTGTTCATAATCCTAGCCCGACTTTGTACAAGAATATATTCATGGAACTTTAAATATAGTTTTGCAGGTCTTGTTTAGCTTGCATAGATTGACTTTGCACCAAATTTCGCTTATCTTTCCAAGCTCTTACTTTGCCATTTTTGACATTACTTGACTTGCCTACACCACTCGATTCGAACTCCACTGAGAATGCTTCGATCTTGTCATCGAATTTAATTACAAATTTCATAAAGTTGGAGAATTCCATCTTTATTGAATGCCATTGATTCGTTTGGATCCGTCATGATCAATTCTTAGATAACTTCAATCTAGTTTTCTTTAGTTTTTATTTCCCAGGCCAAATGATGAGGAGATCCCCCAAAGGCATGTTATTTGGATCATCAAAACTTATTTGTGCTCTCATCCTTTGTATGGTGAAGAAATTCCCATAGTCATGTTGTTAACCATCAATTTTCATATATGGATCATCCTGAAATGATTCATTCCGTTTATAATGCACTTTGAAACCCAATAATCCCCATATTATGTAGTCCCAAGGGAAAGTTATCCTCATGAAATTCGTTTACATTGTGTTAAAAGCCTGATAATCCCCATAGTACTCATGGGGACAAGTTATCATCATCAACTTTGGTCACGCCCTATACTTGGAAGCCTTGTAATCCTTATTATACTCCCTAGGGCACGTTATCCTCATCAACTTTGTCAAGTGCATTATATCTTTTCATTTTATATTGATGCAGGGCGAAGAGATCGTCCATACAAACATTATGGTAATCAATTTAGGATCCCTAATATCTTATTGTTGCTAGTCCCTTACTTCTTTTCATTCCCTATCATTGAAACTAAGAAAAACTAGTAAATTTACTGAAAAAGAAAAATAAAAATAAGAACAAATGCAATATTTCAACTTAAAGCTAGAATTAACTAAAAACTAAATAACTATAGTCTCCAATAATGATGCCAAAAACTTGTTGATTCTATCCCCAACAACGGCGGCAAAAACTTGTTGCACTAAAATTCTGTAAATGGACGGTATTGTAAACAAGTAATAAAGTGGACGTGAGTCCAAGTATCGATCACCGAAGACTAAATATGTATTCTAACTTTCACTTAATGCTAACTTTAATCGAATAGTAAGATTGGTTGAGATTTTTTACATAAATGAATTAAATCTACAACCAGTCTAACTAATTAAATAATGGAAAGCAGTTATAAAACTCAAGTAATTGAAAGCACTTAGAATCCTCCTACATTCACCCATCTTAATATCAATTCAAGACTTATACGACACTTATTCAAACTTGAAGATCAATGTTATAATCTCTTGGGTAGAATTAAATATATTCTTGTATAACCATCCCATATCTCTATGAAGAATGTGAATATATAAAGATGCATTAAATCACAAGAACATTCAAAATGATCTCACAAAATGTAGCGCTATATCCCAATTATCCATCCAACTTTGCAATGATTTTTACTACGTGCTATAATTCCTATTCTTTCTCTTGAATGTCGATCAAAATCACAAAATATTTTAATTAGTGATCGATTAATTAAAAAGGTTTAAATGCATAACAATCATTTAAAACAAAACAGGTATTTAAAGTCAGAATTTGAAAATTAATATCAAAACTTCAAAACATAGGGTTGACCATTATCTTGACCAGCCACCATAATGATATAACAACACAATTTAGATCAATACATCATCACCTGAAATTCAAAGTAGAAAGAACATTGAAAGAAATCTTGAATTGTTGAATCTCTTCATGGCTCATTGATCAATCACCTTTGACACTTTTTGTCTTTTTCTTCTTCTCAATCCAAGAAATAAATGTGAAAATATTAGACAAATAGGGTTTTTTGTAACAAAAGCTTCTGTAAAGAATGTGGGAAGTGGAGGAATGGTAGAAGCAAGTCAAGGTCTGGAAAATATGTGGAATGCTGGAACTATGTCAAGACTGGCCACGTGAAGAAGAATTGCAAAGCACCAAAGAAGAAGGAAGAAAAGAATAACGATAGTGTTAATACGGTGACTCAAGAGGTGAAAGATGATTTACTCTTGTCGGTTGACAGTCCTATTGATTCTTGGGTGATAGATTCAAGAGCTTCTTTTCATACCACTGCGTGTCATGAGATTATTGAAAACTATGTTGCTAAGAGTTATGGAAAGGTATATCTTGCAGATGGAGAACATATGGATATAGTTTTTATTGTTATGTCAGTTTGAGGATGTCAAACGAGTCTCCATGAAAAATTCATAATGTGAAGCATGTACCTAGATTGATGCGTAATCTGATCTCAGTTGGACAACTTGTTGATGAAGGTCCTAATGTGACTTTTGTTGCTGATGCTTGAAAAGTCACTAAGGGAGCCATGACTGTTGCTTGAGGAAATAAATCTAAAACTCTTTACATTACTTACAATTGCAGAGACGTGGCTATAGTTATTGATTCAGTTGTTAGTTCTGATTTGTGACATTATAGACTGGGACATATGAGTAAGAAGGGAATGAAAGTGCTTCAATATAAAGGAAAGCAATAGAGGTTAAAATCTATTGAACACAGTTTGAGTGAAGGTTATATTTTTGGCAAGCTGAAAATGGTTAGTTTCTCTAGAATTGGAAGGGAGCCAAAAGTTACAAAATTGGAGTTAATTCATACAAATGTGTGTGGATGTTCAACTGTTACTTTCCTTGGAAGTTCAAATTATTGTGTGACATTTATTGATGACTCAAACATAAAGGTATGAGTCAATTTTTTGAAGAAGACCATTTCAGGAACATCTTAATAAAATGGTGTGGCTAAGAGGATGAATATGACTTTAAATGAGCCTTCTAGAAGTATGAGATTACATCCTGAGCTACCAAAGATGTTTTAGGCTAAAGCTATTAGCAATGCAACTATTTTGAAGGTACTTCAACACTATTCAAATGCAGAATACTAGAAGCGGTTTGGAGTGGTAAAGATGTAAAACTTTCACACTTGAAAGTGCTAAGTTGTGTTTCATACATTCACATTGATTCTACTGCAAGAAGCAAGCTTGATGTTAAATCAAAAAGGTATTTCTTTATTGGGTATGGTGATAATGAGTTTGGTTATTGTTTCTATGATGATCAACCTTGAAAGGTCTCAGCGTGTATTTTACATGGACAAGTTTGGAACATACCCTAAAGACTCAAGTTATGAAGTTAAGAAACCTGAGATGATCCCACTGAAAGATCTTCCAGTGATTGAGTTAAAGAATGCTGATAGTTAAAATTGAGAAAATATAGCCTCAAAAGAACATCAGAACACCCCATTAACTCAACCCAGAAGATCTAGTAGCTATTAGATGTCCAAAGAGATATTCTCCAACATTGCATTATATTATATTGACAAACAGTGGTGAACCAGAAAGTTATTATGAAGTTGTACACGTTGACGAATATATAAGTCTGAGTTAGCTATGAAGGATGAGATGGACTCATTATTGTCGAATCAAACATGATAATTGACAGGGTTACCAAAATAAAAGAAGGCTTTGCAGAATAAATAGGTTACTAGTCAAAAGAAAAATATAGTTGAAGTAAGCAATATAAAGCAAGGCTAGTTGTAAAGGGATTTCAACAGAAAGAAGGTATTGACTGCACTAAAATTTTCTCTCCTATGGTAAAATTAACCACAATTACAGTAGTACTTTGATTACTGGTAAAGTAAGACTTGTATCTAGAGCAGTTGGATGTAAAGACAATATTTCTTTATGGTGATTTGGAGGAAGAAATTTACATGATGCAGCCATAGGCTTTTGAACTACAGAGAAAGTAGAAAATGGTGTACAGACTTCAAAAAGAGTTTATCCAGTCTTAAACAAGCTCCTGGTATAAGAAATTTAATAACTTTATGAGTAGTACTGGCTTCAAAAGATATTAAAGGATCATTGATGTTATTTAAAAAATCTTGGTAACTCCTATATTATCTTACTGCTATATGTTGATAACATGTTGATTGTAGGTGCTTGCAAACAAGTAATAGATAAGTTGAAAAAATAGTTATCTAAGAAATTTGCAATGAAGGACTTAGGTGTTGGAAAACAAATCCTTGGAACGAGAATTACTAGGGACAGTAACATTTTGAAATTGTCACAGAAAGAGTATGTGAATAAGGTTCTATGCAGGCTTAGTATGGATGATGCAAAATCAGTTAGTGTTCCTTTGGCTAGTCACATTAAGCTATTAAATGAGCAATCATCCTCTACACATGAGGAATGAGCCTACATGGCTAAAGTGCCTTACGCCTCAACTATTGGCAGCCTTATGTATGCCATGGTATATACAAATCTAATATAGCACAGGCAATGGATGTTATGACTAAATATATGAGAAATACAGAAAAATAGCATTGGGAGATAGTAAAGTAAATTCTAAGTTGCAGAATCATGTTTAGCCTTATGTTTCAGAAAATCAGGTTTGGGATTATAGGGCTATGTAGACACTGACATGGCAGGAGATATTGATCACAGAAAGAGTACTATTTGATATGTATATTGTAACGCCCCGAGTTCCGTGAACCCGGATTGCCACGTCATATTCTTTTGTAACCGAATTAACTAATAAGATTTGCGGAAAATAACTAAATTTCAAACCTCACATTTATAACGGTAAAAACACCTCGACAACAACAAAACTCATTTGATTAACTTAAGAAATTTGATTAAACTTCAAATCTCGAGTTTTTGAAATACTGAAATAACAAGTACGTTAATAGCGTTCAAATACGAAATTTTTCAAATGTAAATAACTGAATTCATTAAATCGTTGCCATACTGCACATCAAACCCGGCCGTCTCTAAAATTTGCAAATATAGTTAAAATAACGGAATGAGTATTTCGATGAAATACTTAATAGACTCATCGCGGATAATTAGTTTACAGAATAATTGAACACGTAATCATGCAATTCATATCGTGACATCATCATAGGCTCAATTTCTTGAAAATCATAGGCTCTTTAAAAACATAGGGTGTGGGTAGTCTCGTCTCGTGCATTTAAGCACATAAGTTGTGCATAACATTCCCATCTTATCTCATAAGAAGTTCTCGTCTTCTTCTCATGCAATAAAGCATATAAGTTATGGCAAGCATAACAATATCATATATCATATATGACAAATTCCCATCTCATGCATCAAAACATATAAATCACGTAAATTCACATAATACATACAATTATAATTTAAACTAATTAATGGTGGCGAGTTTACCTCAAATTATCTCGAGTCACGTAAAAAGTGGAGCGGGGAGTAATCTCAATCTCCTAATCGTCCGTAAGTTTCGTCTAGCCAAAATAAAAAATAGGTTTGAATTAGTATTTCGAAATTTTTAAAGTTTTAAAGAGATAAATTAAAGTTTAGGGACCTAATTGGATATTTATTAAAACTGAATTTGACAAATTTAAGGGTTGAAAATACCATTTTCAAAGTAATGGGTCTAAAAGTGGGAAATAAGAACTTTAGGTGCTTAATTAAAAACTATTGAAACTGAAAATAAAAGTTTAATGGCTAAAATTGAACTTTTAAGAAAATCAGGGACTTAATTGAAAATCTGTTAAAGCTGAAAATAAAATTAAGGACTGAAATTAAACCTTTAGAAATTAGGGACTAAACTGTAAATCTATTAAAGGTGAAAATAAAGGTTTAGGGGCTGAAATAATAACTTTTACAAGTTAAAGACTAAACTGTAAATCTATTAAAGTTGAAAATAAAATTAAAAGGGCTGAAATTATAACTTTTACAAGTTAGGGACTAAACTGAACATTTACTAAAACTAAAACTAAAAATAAAATTAAGGAACTGAAATTAAAAATATTTAAAACCTTGGGACTTAAATAAAACACTTTTAAAAATGTAGGGCTTAGGGTGCAATTTCCAAAAATCAAAAAATTTAAATAAAACATTTCCTTTCTCTCTCTCTCATTCACGACTGAGAGATAGAGAGGCGACGGGAGGGGCGAAGCCCCTCCCCTAATTCACCACCACCGACCGGCGGTTGGTGGCAGTGCCACCACTGTGGTGGCGCCAGCCAGTAACGGGGCAAAAAGGGGGGGTTTTCCACTTTGGGTGAAATGGTTCGATTGGGGCTTGATTTTCGCTCGGGTTTTTCTCCTTGGTGACAATAAGTCTTGAAAATGGTTGAGGTAAGTTATGGGTTATTGATTTAGGGTTTTTACTTCATGATTTGGGGTTGATTTGGTGTCGGGTGAGGTGGATTTTGGGCGGTTTGTATTAGACTTTTGGAGGTGGAGGCTGTCGGTTTCGGCAGATTTTGTTGCTGGAGTAGTGTGTTTGGCTGTAGCTTGGTGTTCGAAACTTAGGTTGAGGCTCGTGTGTGTTTGCAACTGGGTTTGGATTGTTGATGGTGGGGTGGATGACTGTAGCTTATTTGCAGTCGGGTTTGGGTGTTCTGCTGGAATGGATTGAGATTGGCTGTTGATGCTAGAAATTGATTTTCTAGCATCACACATGAATCTCGAATTTGTTGATGCTAGAAATAGAATTTTCTAGCATAAATTGTGAATTTCCAAAATTGAGGAAGATGATAGTTTACTTACCAATTTTGTTGGCTACGGGAGGTGTGAGGAGAGGGAAATGAGCTAATATATGAACAGTAAATTAGGGCAAATTCCTAGGTAATCCATTGGGCCAAGAAGTTGGGCTGTGAGTTTTCCTAATTGGGCCTAGGGAAGTTTGGACCTAAAAATTCATCAAGACTTGGGCTAATAGACCTTTGGATTTTAGATAAAATATATTGTACTAAAAAATAATATTAAGATTGGGATTTAATAATGATGAGGAAATCGATATTCGGAATTGAACTTGACTCGGATAGTTTAAATTGGTTTTATAACGGCTAGATGAACACGTTTTCACTTTAACGTTAGGGTTTAAAATTTAGCGACACGTTTTTTGGAGAAAATATTTTTATATTATTTAAAATTTTTGGTCGCTACATATATTCTTTGGATGGTACAACAATTAGTTGGGTGTCTAAGGTGCAGAAAATAGTTGTTCTTTTCGTACTGAGGCTGAGTATGTTGTTGTAACTTAAGCTAGCAAAGAAATGATATGGTTGCAATCGTTTTTTGGAAAAATTGGGTCACAAGTATGAAAATAGTATGTTGCACTCTGAAAGTCAGAGCGCTATTCACTTAGCAAAGAATCAAGTTTATCATGCAAGAACAAAGCATGTACTGGTCCATTATCATTTCATCCGTTCAACTTTAGCGGATGAAATCTTAACACTTAGAGAAGATTCAAGGGAGTGAAGATATGGCTGATATGTTGACGAAGAGTGCTGTGATCGAGAAATTGAAGTTGTGTACAACTTCAATTGTACTTATCTTTTGTGAAATTAGGAGTTGTGTGCAACTGCACATGAGTCATTGATGGTGAATTAGTCTTCAAGTGAGAGATTGTTAAGTTGTGAAGCCCAATTCATAAAGGACTGATTAGAACTTTATGTTCTTAGAAAATTCTATCAAGGAATTGGAATCCTAATTATTGTTAAGTTGTGGAGCCTAATTTTGTAAATTCTATTAATAAGTTGGAGTCCTTGTAAAATTTGATTTTGCCATATTTTATCTTATAAATAGGTGGCCCTCATCAGGTTTTTAATCAACCATCAAATAGAAGTTAGAGAATATAGGTGTGCAATTTCCTCTTGTAAATTTTTTCTTTTATTCTAGTAAATTAATGCGGCGGTAGAAGACGACATAGTCTCACATTGATATTAACCTCTATAAATTTTGCGTGTTCTTTAGTGTTTTTTCTTTCATTCAATTGAATGCTCTTGGTGCAATAAAATTAGGGTTTATAATTTTCAACATTCCAGATTCTTAACAATCCACTATATTCTCAAATACGATATATGCAAAGGGCTAACTGTGCTAATGGCCACTAAAATTTTCACTTATTGTCACTTTGGTCACTTAACGCTAATTTGTTTCAGATTCATCATTGAAATTTACAAAATTTTCAGTTAAATCAACCAAACTCAATTTAATATCTATTTTCTTACTGAATATTCCAAATATATGTGTGCTAAGTCGTAGGATTTAAATAAAAATCTTAACAATTTGATTAGTTAGCACACGAACATGTAGAACATTCAGTTAGTAAATGGAAGTCAAACTGAGCTGGTTGTTTAAATAAAACATTTTGTAAAGTTTAACAATGAGTCACTAACAAATTAAAGTTCAACACCTAAAGTGACAGTGTAAAGTCCAGTTACAATGAGTAAACTAAACTACCTTATACTTAATTTCTACCAACAATTGCTGAACAATCCGCTACATTCTCAAATGTATGTACCAATCTATGTCACCATTTTTTGTTGCATTTGACAAACCAAGCCCCCAATTATGTCTTCCATATTGAACTCACAAGGTTTGGTTCTGGCCACAGCCATGGCTCTCTTTGTACCCTAAACCATAATTCTCTTTGATCATTTCCCGGAAAAGTATCAAGATTCCACTACTGATAAACAAGTTCTTAAGTCTTGTTTATCTTCAGGTACAAGGGAACTCATTTTTCTCTTTTTTTGAATTTATTACTAGAATTTAGGTGATTAATTATTTAACGTAAGTCCCACGTTGGCCAAATATAAGATCACTAATCAACATGAGCCCATTTAGTTCAATAGACTAATTTGGCTCGCTTAAAGCTCAAAAGAGAGGTTGACCTCGAACCTCAAAAGTCGTAATATTAATGACCCCATGTATTTTTTTTCTTATAGGTGGCAAGGAATGAGAAGACAAAGAACAGGGTTCAATTTGCTGATGATGTAAAAGATTGGAGTGGGAATAGTGAATTGCACAAAAAAGAAGATGCAATTCCTGCAAATCAAAGAAGAGGGCTCAATTTTTTGACTGTAGAATTTGTATTAAAGAAAACTGGAGTTACGTCATCTTGGCTCCCTTACGTACATTAAGTACATTGGATTCTTTCTTTTAGAAATTGGAAATTTCTATTTGTGGTCTCTGTTATTTGAATTTGACACTATTTAAAATTTATTTTTAAAAGAAAAGTAAGATAAGACTTATTTGTGTGTGTGTGTGTGTATAATTTTGAAGATCATATTTAGTATATAAGTACTTTAAAATTGAATTTATGTGATGATCTTCCAAATTTCTTATTTTAATATCATAAAGTATGCCATATTTTTCAATAATAATAAACCCGTACATAACATGATCGAATGCAGTTGAAAGATGACATGAAAAATAGATTGCTGCTATTATGTCTCCGTTTGGTATAGATTTTTTAAAACTTTTTTTTTCTAAACTCATTTTCAATTACATATTCTCTCAATAATAATATTGTCTAACACCAGTGACGCTAGAGAATCAGTCTAGGAATAAGCGTGTGACATTTCATAATAAATGAGCTATAAATTCTTGTATTTAATTAATTGAACATATAATTTAATGACACAAGTCATGTCATCTAAACTATTAAACACCACCACTGATATATAACATTACTCTTCTTTCAATAGAATAAATTTTTTTCTTTTTTTTTTAGCCATACATTTTCCAAAAAATCACTTTATACAAAATCTATTATGAAAAAATTTATATCAGATAGACCTATATTATATCCAAAAGGATTTGTTTTTATAAAATAGACTAATCCCCAACTAGGAAGGCAACTGGGAAATCCCTATGAAGTTTGTTGTGGTGGTGATATGTGTGACAAGGTCACACGTATGTATCATTTACAATCAAACTCAAAAGAATGGAAGGACAAATACTAGAAGATGTGAAGCTCCAAAACTAGCTAGGTTCGAGAAAGTAAAAGCGTTGTGTGGTGAAAGTTGGTAAGAATAATGACCAGAAACCAATTTTAAATGAATTAGTCAAACCTCTTTAATATTTTTTATTCAATTGCATCAGTTCCATATTCTTCCCATCATCAACGGCTAGAGCATTAGTTTGGTTGTTCACCTTCCCAACTTTCCTTCACCTGCTTGTCTTGCTGTTTTTCAATACTGGATAACAGCTTCTTACTCATGTAAATTCTGTAAGTTTGTATAGTAAAAAAAAGAAAACGCAAAATAATATTTTCTAAGCTTATGTTTCATTCATGTTTACTGTTTTCTTTATGGTATAAGAGCATCCATGGCTGAAACATGTGAGATTAAAGGTGTGCTTGACATCCATTTTTAAAGATAAAAATTTTTAGAATAGTGATTGATGAGAAAATGTGTGGTGGAAAAGTTATGAAAAATTTTAGATTTGTGTGTAATATTATTTTATTGGAAGAATGTGTGGTTGAAATGAAGTAAGATAAAAAAATGAGAATGAGATAGAGAATTGGTACCAAACATGGGCTAAACTTACCATTCAAAATTCCCATCAATGTGCCAGCTTAATCTCCACCAAAGTCACCACTTCAAATTATTTTCTATGGAAATCTCAAGTTCTTCCCCTTATTAAAAGTCTTGGACTGGAACATCATATTGTTGAAGATGCTGAAATTCCATCAAAATTAATAAAAGAAGGACATGACAAGGAGGTCGTCAATCCAGAATTTGTTTCTTGGACAAACAATGACGGATTTCTAATGGCTTGGCTTATGGGTATGATGACAGAAGATGTAGTGAGCATGGTAATCGGAGGAAAAAGCTCTCGACAGGTCTAGCTTGCTGTTGAAGAAGAGATTCTTCCTGCAACTAAAGAGAAGGAATCTTGGATTAAGGATAGTCTCTACTAAATGAAGAAAGGATATTTGTTATTAGAAGATTTCCTTAAGCGTTTCAAATGCATTTGTGACAGTCTTGCAGCCATTGGAATACCAATTTCTGATGAGGATAAAATGTTTCAAATTGCTCGTGTTCTCGACCTTATATATGTCGACTTCAAAACTGCAATGTTGGCCAAGCCACCATTACCAAGCTTCTACCAATTTCTTCCTGCCTTACAAAGTCATGAACAAAGTACAATTGCTCAAAAAGAAGAAGAAAAATCACTTATTGATCATCACCAAGCTTTCTTCGGTCAAAGAGGAAGATGTTGAAATCAACGTGAAGGTCGTTTCTGATCGCGCGGAAGAGGATTTTAGCAAAACAATGGAGGAACACAAAACTTCTCCAACAACTAGCGCAACTTCTATAATAATCAGCATTATCAAAATTTTACTAAGCAAAATGCTGAGAATCAGAAACAAGAAAATCAAACACAACCTGTCTAAAAACAGGTAGAAAATCATTTGGAAAGGAAGATTAAAATTTTCTAGTGTGATAGCGGTGGTGAATTTGTCAATACAAACTTCTTAGCACATGTAAAACGGTGTGGCATCTCAAAACAAATTTCGTGTCCTTATACTCCTCAACAAAATGGAGTGGCCGAAAGAAAACATCGTCACGTTGTCGAAACTGCCCTCACTATGATGTTTCATTCTTCCATTTCTTTAAAATTTTAGGTTGATGCCTTTCTCACCGCCGTCTATTTGTAACGCCCCAATTTTCAATAAACACAAGGCGCTACTAAGGTCGAAATATCCTGTAAATAAGGATTCTAAATAAACGCCAAAATGCGTAAATATTTTTTTTCTCAACTATAGTACATTAGAAATAAATGCGGAAACGTCATTTGAATAATTTGCTCACATCCAAGTGTCAATACCAAATAAAATAAGTAAAGTGTCAAAATTTGTAAAAATACTAGAACCTGAGATTTAATTGACAAAATGGAAACTAACTATTAAAATACTTATTTCAAAAATCTATAAATTAAATTGTTTATTATTTAATCAATATTGCCCCGCTCATTGCCTTGCCTTGCCGAGCTTCTTAACCTGAAATGGTGGAAAATATTGGGGTGAGCATAACGAATTATACTCAGTGGGGAGACAGCAATCAGTCCAAGTTAAATCTAAACATGAAATTAAATTACGAATATAATACCAATACAACATATTGTAGAAATATGTACTGTGGGACATCCCCAAGGACCCAATTTCGATCCCGGACCTATTTACGGTCCCTGACAACATGTATAAGCGCATAACAACTTTGCACTGTGGAACACCCCCAAGGACCCACTTTCGATCCCGGACCTATTTACGGTCCCTGGAAACCTTTTCATATGTATAAGCATTTTATCACAATTAAAATCACACATCAAGAATTAACATGGACAAAAATAATCACAATTGTTTAAATGTAAATCCCACCTCAAAGTCTTGGAAATTTTCTTGAAATTGAACTGATGTGATGTTACCGTGCTTTAAACTTTTCCCGCGAACTCGTCTAGCAATGACAAAATTAATATAATTTAGAATACTAAGTCCTAATTAATGCTTTAAAACTTTTAGGGACTTGATTGGAATTTTTGAAAGTAAAGGAAATGAGTAATTTGAAAATCCTTTAAATCTTAAGGGTCTAATGATGAAAATTAAAATGTTTAGGGCCAATAAACTAAAATTAGAAAACATTTTATAATTAACTTGAATAATAAATAAACTTTAGGGGTGAAGAAAGAATAAAAATCAAGTAAGGGACTAACTTAAACTTTTGGACAAAGTTAAGGATTTAAAAATGAATTTCTCATATTTATAACCAACCCCCCATCCCTAAATCCCAATTTACGCAGAGAGCTACGGGTTGGAGGATTTCAAATGGTTTTCTTATATTTTAATGATTTTCTAATCAAATTTGAGGATTAAAAATGATTTCTCCATATTTAATACCTAGCCTTCATTCCAAATTTCTATTTCATGCGGAGAAGGTGTTGCTGGTTCGAAAACAAGCTTGGGTCCGAAATGGGTTTTCACGTTTTGGTGGTTTTCAACCAAAATCGAGGCCAGGGGAGGAAGTCCAAAGTAAGAACAATATATGGAGAGCAAGAGGTTGAAGTTGTAGGTAATTTGAAACTCGATTTACAGCTTTAAACTCTGCAATCTCGCTTTCTACATCCTCATTTTTTTATACGTATGTGCGTGTGCATATATATATATATATATATATATATATATATATATATATATATATATATATATATATATATATATACAGAAATGATTTAATGAGCACCGGTGCTCATCTTATCCTAAGCACCGATGAGTTGGCACATTAATTAATTGGTAGATAAAGATTTTGTGAGTTCCAATCCACCAATGAATTAATGTGCCAACTCATTGGTGCTTAGGATAAGATGAGCACCGGTGCTCATTAGATCATTTCTGTATATATATATATATATATATATATATATATATATATATATATATGTTGAGAAGGATGGTGATGATAAATTCCAAAGAAACTGAAAATTAATTTTGAATGAGTTACCTGCTAGGATTTTGTCGAGAATGTATATTGGTTCGAAATTGCAACGTGAAACTCAAGAAGGGATGAACTGTTGCAGTGGGTTAGTGGATTAGAAGAAGATGATGATGAAATTAAAGAAAATAGATTGATCCAACATGAGAAATCTACCTTGAAAACTTCAGATTTCTAGTGAGGTATTTGCAGCCGAGAGAGTGAATTTTTGGGAGGTAGAATTGATGGTTTTTAGGTTGATACTGTTGGGCCCTAAAACCCTATGCTTCAGAATTGGGTTAGTTGATTTGGGCTGATAATGGGCTTAGACTTGGGCCAAAAAGAAATACTGGCCCAAGAGAAATTTAAAATCGATGTGGTATAAAATTCGACCCAATAAGGAAAATATTAAATTTTTAAATTTAAAATCATTTTTGAATCATTATATTAAATGTTTTGCTAGACAATTCGACGGACGTAAAATAAATTCTAAAATTGGACGGAGACGTCGTAGTGACCCAACTTAAGTTATAAAATTTACATTTGAAAATTCGGGTCGTTACACTATTTGATCAACAGGATGCCTCTCTCGAATCTTGACATGACAAGCCCATTTCAAAAGATGTTCAAGTGTTCACTTGATTATAGTAGATTACGAATTTTTGGTCGTCTGTGTTTTCCCTACCTTAGGGGTTACACTAAAAGTAAATTTGGTTGCAAAACTTATCCTTGTATTTTCATTGGATACAATCCTATATATAAAGGCTATCATTGTTTAGATCCTAAAACCAATCGAGTTTATATTTATCATCATGTTATTTTTTATGAAACTGTATTTCCTTTCGCTAACAATGCTTCTTCTATACCATGTAAGTAGGAACCAAGCCAAAGGTGACATTTCCTAGTTTTGATGAGCTGTTTCAACCAAACATAGATTCTTCTCAAAATAACGATAATTCTCAAACTCAGTGTAGTAGTTCTCAATCTTCAACCCTTCCAAATTCCAACACTTTGAGCACTGACTGTTGTTCACTATCTCCAAATTCTTCTAACGCTTTTTCACCATCATCCACGGAATTATCATCTTCTCCTACAAAATCTCAAGAAGCTGAACCAAACACTGGTTCTATTTCTAAATCTTTAAGACAAATAAATGCAGACAATTCTTATACTACACAAAATAATCCAGATATCTCTAGTCAATTGTTTATTGATCTTCCATTTTTTTTCTCATTCTCCATCCTCATTACTAATCTCCACATCTACTCCAAATACACAGTCAAACGTCTCTCATTCTAAAAACAATCATCCAATGATAACTTGTCAAAATCTTTGTACAAACCTTTCTTTGAATTCGGAATTAGCATTACTCACCACCAACTCTCCTCAAAGTCAACCAAAAACCCTTAAGGCAGCCATCAAAAATCCATTTTGGGTCAGTGCCATGAAAGCAGAACTGTGATAAGTGTATTTTCTACACTTATTCGAGGTTTGAATATCTAGAATTTTGTTATCTTTTTGACAAAATACGACCTAAATTATGTTATATTGCATCTTGTAGGTAAAACTCAATGTTTGATGAAGAATTGGAGAAAAGAATGCAAAAATAGCGAAAAATGGTAAAATCTAAAGTTCGGGGATCAAATTACAAATACTTAGAAGATACTTTGAAGATTGCTAGGAGACAATTGGATAAAATTAGAATTCAAAAAGGAATGGAACATGATCAAAGTATTATCAAAATCAAATTCTAATCACTCAAGATATATTCCAGATTTTTAGCCAAACATTGAGACCCCTTTTTGAAATAGTAAACTTCCGAATTGGAATAACTCTATTTCAATGAAAGTTTTAGCCCTTTTAGTTATCTTTCCAACGTACTTTGAATTGCATCAATTAGATATCATAAGAGAAAGTTATGACTAAAATACGGACTACTGTGTAGAGACAAAAAATCCGCGCGCGAAGGCAACTTTCCTTATTCGATTAGAACTCTTTTGGAAACCAATTTGGACGTGATTTTCAACCAATTTTCGGCTCCTATAAAGAGATAATAGCATAATACATATGGAAGACCTCCATAAACCTAAAAATCTCTATATTATACATATTTTGGAGGCGAAGAACATGACTAACAATGTGGAATCAATGCGAATTGCATAAGATATTGAAGATTTTTCATCCGGATTCAAGATTCACATCAAGAACGTGGAAAATTCCTAATTCTTCATTATTTCTTCTTTCCGGGTGATGATTTTTCAATTGTTCATTTGTAATTTAATTTTACATATGTTAGACTAGTTTTTCATTGTATTGGATGAATGTTTGAACCCTATTTTCATTTATTTTAATTCAAGATATCAATTTAGGATTTTTGTGTTATTATTTGATTGATTTTACATACTCATCACACTATTTATTGCTTGATCACAAATTAAATAGTTAGTTGCTTGTTGTAGTGTAGGAATACTCACAATAAGTTTAAAACGCTGTAAAATCAACATGTGTAGTTAGAATTAGGAATAATCTCTTTCACACATTCAATCTTATTGATAATCTAAACCAAATGCGTGACTTTCATATGAATTCGGACTAGGAATATGATCGTCTCGTATTAGTCATAGGTTGGTGTATCTTGGGAAAGAACATTTAACATATTAGCTTTATCGATTGTAAAAAATGCATGAATTGAATAGAATGATAATTGAGAATTGAAATAAGTGGAAATAGGGGGATACATGAATCCAATACAAGCATTCGCATAGATAAAATGTCTTATTTATTTACTTTTCGAGAGTAGAATTAGAATAAATAACAAATAAATCACAATTATATTGATATCATAATACTTTGAAATTAATAGTAGCTATTGAACTACAAATTAAAGCTTATTCCTCGTGGAAACGATACTCTTAACTCACATATTTTATTACTTGTACAATGATCCCGTACGCTTGCGGATTTCATGTGAACAAGTTTTTGGCGCCGTTGTCGGGGAATAATGGATTTAATTTTAGTTTAGTAGTTTATATTAAATTCAATTTTTATTTTTTTTATTTTTTATTATTGATTTTGACTACCCACTCTGATCTCTCTTATTTGATATTCTATCCAGTTGCCATTCAACAATACAACTAAGATTTTGACGTTGGCGTGGCAAAAAGATTTTTGCAATAAATAATCTACACATGGACTATGTGGAAGAAGATATATATTATGATTAATGCTATGGGCTGCATTATACTGACTACTGCGTAAAGACATGCACTGAATCACCTCCGACTCAGCCTATATTGGTTGGGAATTATGTGAATTTGTCGCCAGCTCCGATTCAACCTCCAGTCTTCTATTCGCCATTTGGCCAAGCTAACTTCCACATCCGACCAGATATTATAAACCTCTTTCAGAATCAGGCCAACTGGCCATATGATGGGGAAGCTCCTAAAATAGTTGAAAGAATACACAATGTGGACTCAGTGACAGCATTGGGAGCACAAATTGAAGCACTAACATTGAAGCTTGACAAGTTAACTCAATCTATGCACATGGCACAAAATCGAACTCCGATTTGTGTAGGTTGTGGGGCAGATCACATCACTACAAGCTTCCCTTTTGCTTCCACTCATATGGGTCGTCCAGCATATGCCAGTTATGCGCAGAACTATTAGAGGCAAAATGGACCTTACCCATACAACTACCATTCGGGTTTGAACAAACATCCTAACTACGTATGGGCTGATAATTCAGATCAAGTAAATCAGATTCGGGGCGACCCACCAGTGATTCAACAACATGAAAAGAGACAATCCTTGGAGGATCTACTTGTCAAGTGTGTCGCCAAGACTGAGACCAATTTCCAGAATCAGCAAGCCTCGATTAAGAACTTAGAACAGCATGTGGGACAGATAGCAGCTGCATTAGCCAACAGACAACATGATACCTTACTTAGGAATACAGAGAATAATCCACAGGAACAGGTACTAGCAATGGAAGAGGTGAATTATGAGATCAAAGAGCAAGCTCAGGCGACCATTACTAGGAATGGTGTTCAGCTACCGAAAATTTATGCAAAGATGAAGGAGATAGAAAGCACTTAAATGACTACTAAGGGCAAGGAACATGTGGGGCAATTTGAAGAATCAGTAGAGGAAGGATCAATTACAAAGGAACCAAACGAAGAGGAAGCAATTAAGGAAGAAGACGTTAACCCACATTCTGTCAACTTCATTGATTGCCCTATCATTGAATTTGTAATTAAGCCTAAAGAGACGGAAGAAGTCTACATAGTTGAATTCAAATCGGAGAAGATAGGCAAGTCATATCAAGTTGAAGAGGGCAACGTTAAAATTTATAGAAGCAATGAAGAGTGGAGTAAGGTCAGAAGAGACAAACTGAGCAAAGCATCAAAAGCATTCTTTGAGATTCCATGATACCGAAACAACAAATAACAAATAAATCACAATTATATTGATATCATAGTACTTTGAAATTAATAGTAGCTATTGAACTACAAATTAGACCTTATTTCTCGTGGGACGATACTCTTAACTCACATATTTTATTACTTGTACAATGATCTCGTACGCTTGCGGGTTTCACGCGAACAAACTACAAGCTCTTCATTACAACCAAACATGGACACTTGTTCCTCATCCTGATAACACATAGTCATTGCCTCAAAATGGATTTATCACATTAAATACAAAGAAGATGGGAGCACTGATCATTTCAAAGCTCGTTTAGTCAGCAAAGGATTTTCTCAAATTCCAGGTTTAGATTTTGATGAAACTTTTAGTCTAGTAATAAAATCTACAACTATTCGTCTTGTTCTTTCTATTACAGTTAGCTCGAAATGGGATATGAGGCAATTGGACGTAAAAAATGCATTTCTTCATGGGCACCTCAAAGAAACAATATACATGGAGCAACCTCACTTTATCGATCAGAAATTTCCATCTCATGTTTACAAAATTCATGGCTCTATCTACAGGCTTAAACAAGCCCCTCATGCGTGGTTTGATTGTCTTTCTCAATCTCTTTTTAGTCTTGGATTTCGATGCAGTAAATCCTATTTCTTCACTATTTATCTTGAAAAATAATCATGATCTCATTGTCATTTTAGTATATATTGATGATGTGATTATTACAGGATCAAGTTCTTCTACCATTTAACAAATTATTCATACGCTAAGCTCATGATTTGCTCTAAAAGATCTAGATCGCCTTAATTAATTTATAGGCATTGAAGTGAAATATTTTGATGGTGGCGTTTTCTTATCGCAGACAAAATATACTAAGGATTTATTGGAAAAATGCTCATATGCACAACTGCTCTCCTAATCCCACTTCCATTGCTATCAAAATGACACCAACTCCTACTGATAATGATCTTGTCAATGCCACTGAATTTAGAGCTCTTGTTGGCAGTCTTTAGTACCTAACTTTTACTCGTCCTGACATCACACATGCTGTCAATTGCATTTGTCAAAACTTCCAAACTCCAACTGCTGCTAATCTTCGAGAAGTTAAATGTATTCTTCGGTATCTCCAAGGGACTATACATCATGGAATTCATTATCTTGCGTAAAGTTCTCCCCCTCATATGCCTTTCCAGATTCTGATTGGCTGGTTGTCCCCACACTTGTCACAGCACAACTGGATACTCTAAGTAACGCCCCAAATTTTATTGACTTGAATTTTGTGGTGTTACCGATATCATTTTTTTATCAAAGTTTAGTATTCGTTTGACTTTGTTTTACATGAAAATTGTCCATTAAAGTGAATTTTTTTTTTTTTACAATTGGTTATGAAATTTGTTTCCATTGCCAAAAAAAATAAATAAATAAATAATAAAAACTTGGAATTCAGTTTTCCCACCAAAAAGGTGGAAAACAATTTCATGAATTAAATGGAAACGGGGTGCGTGAGGTGGTGTAGAAGAAAACATTTGGGTGGCCAAATTTTGTACATCAAACACCACCTTTTGTGGAAGTTGGAATTTCATTTCCATTTTCCTAGGAAAATTTGGTGCATCAAACACTACCTTATATTAGAGACTTCTGTTTACAACTTTGTCTGGACCAAAATGGATGTATGATAGTAGACAAAGGTTCAACTTGGAAATCTAGTTACCATATTAAATCTGACTATGGAAACTGATTGATGTAAAAAATATCTTCTGAATTATGGTTACTTTTTCATGCTCCGGTTTAATAGCGCGGTTATGAGAGACAGTAAATGAAATGGAACCTTCTCCTTCCAATAAACCTTTAAAATCAGAAAGAGTTTTTGTCACTACAACAAAAACAGCATACGGCAACGTTCAAAAAAGGTTGTTGTAGGCCTACGATAACGTTTGGGCTTGTGTTGCAAATCAAGGTGTTATCGTAGAGTTGAGAGATACGGCAATGTTTTTTGAACGTTGCCAAAAGTCTTCGGCAACGTTTAAAAAACGTTGCCTTAGAAATACGGCAACGTTTAGTAAATGTTGCGAAAGACAGCCTACGACAACGTTTGGCAAACGTTGCCATAGCTATCTACGGCAACATTTGGCAAATGTTGCGAAAGACTGTCTTTCTCAACGTTTGCCAACGTTGCCTTACGGTGGTTTTATATATATATATATATATATATATATATATATATATATATATATATATATATATATATATATATATATAACAACAACAATTTATGCAAATAGATTGGCAAAATTGAAAATGCAACTTATGAACAAATTTTGGAATTGCATAAAAATTGATAATTTCATTACAAATTTTTTAATCCATACACTTGAACATTAAAATGTAATACATCACCACCTAAATAAAAAGGAGTTCCAAAGTGATTCAACATTCTGTTATCGAGACATCAATGGTAAGAAGAGAGACATCAAAAGTACCATAGAAGATTCAATTGAACCAAGAAAATGATTCACCATACACAATGTTCTTTACAGTTGAACCAAGAAATGCCTCAGCAATTTCTTTCATCTTAATTAAAACCATAGAAGCACTGGCGGAGCCAGGGGTGGGCTGTAGCCTACCCTTGCCCAAGCCCAGAAGCTGGAAAAAAAAAAATTTTGTTGAAGCCCAATTATCTTTCCAGCCCACCCTTGCCCAAGCCCAAGCCCACCCTTTAAAAAAAAAAATTAGCCCAGTTGAAAATTGAAAGCCCAACCCAGTGACCCACCTAAAATTAAACCAAAATTCCCAATCCATCCAATACCCAAACGCGAACCCTCTCTCTCTCACTTCCTCTCTCCCTTCTTCTCGCTCTCTGCTCTCGCCTCTCACTCTCAGCCTCAGCCCTCGTCCCTCAGCCCTCAGCTTCCGTTCGTCCCTCGACACGCTACTCTCTCCCTGTCTGACGGCGAAACGGCGAAACCCTTCCTCAACACGCTGCTCTCTCGCTCTCTGCCGTCCGTGACTGAGTGTGAGAAAGGTAATTTTTTTTCGATTTTTTACTGAATGTTGAATTGTTGATAGTTGATACTTGATACGTACTGTCTGAAGGCTGGAGTTGTAGTTTTGTTACTGAATTTTTTTGATTGGAGCTGGGAATAGTGTGGACCACCGATTTCAGGACCGGGTGGTGTGGAGTGTGGACTGTGGAGTGGTAGATGCAGTCGGAATTGTTTCTTGAATTCTTGTCTTTGTGTCAATTGTGTGTTTGAATTTGTGTGTGAGTGTGTCTCAATGTGGGATTGAATTTGTACCAAACCAAGTTGAATTTGTGTGTTTGAATAATTGAATGTGCTTTAGCCTTACTGCCTAGTCTGCCTTAATTGAATTTGGAAGTGTCTCAATTAGTCTGCATTGGAAAATTGGAAATTGATAGCACATATGCTTCTAGTTCTAGTTTTTGAATTGAATTTGGAAGTGTCTGAGTCTCAATTAGGCATTTGCTTAGGAAATGTTAGTTTGGAATTTGGAAATTTAGCCAACCGCAATTTATGTAGGAATTTATAGGATATTAAAGTTTTTTTTTTGACATTTATGCTCTTAGGTTTAATATGGAGGAAGATCGACCTTCTTCCAAAAAAGGAAGAACTTTGTTATCTTTCTTTTCAAAGAGTAACAAACGTGAGGGTACTCCAATTCCTACGGCATCCACTCCAAATCCAATTTCATCCCCTGATGTTGAACGAGCATCATCTTCTAATCTTAATGTGGAACCACTTGATTCTATTGAACGTGACCCAGGAAAAAGAAAGCAAATATGTGAACATCCACTAAATGAACGCGATCAGATTAGGCGAGCCTATTTAAATGTTGGACCTTATCAACCGAAACTTTTGGACTATCAGAGTAAAGAATGTGGAAAGCAGAAACGTCGATTTCAGGAGCGTTGGTACAATCAGTTTCCTTGGTTGGAATATTCACCTTCAACACACAAAGCATATTGTTTCTATTGCTTCCTTTTCCTCAATGATAGTACTCCATCTATTATTTCATCGTTGGTCACAGTTGGGTTTGACAGTTGGAAGAGGGTCAACCAAGGCAGTAAATGTGCATTCCTTATTTATGTTGGTACAACATCGTCATCGTATCATAATGGTTGTAAGAGAAGAGCTGAAGATCTAATGAAACCAACTCAACATATTGATAAGGTAATGCAATCTGTATCGGCCGAGGAAAAACAGAAAAATCGTTTGCGTCTGAAGACCACTATTCAGAGTGTTTTGTGGTTAGCACTTCAAGGTTGTTCCTTTAGAGGCCACGATGAATCTGAATCTTCTTTGAATTGTGGCAATTTCATTGAACTGGTGGATGCTTTTGGAAAAATGAATGTGGAAGTAGGAAAGGTTGTTTTGGGTAATGCTCCTAAAAATGCTACATACACGTCTCCAGACATTCAAAAAGAGGTTTTAAACATTATGGCCAATAAAGCACGACAAAGAATTCGTGACGAAATTGGGGATGCAAAGTTCAGTATTCTTGTTGACGAAGCACGTGATGAATCTTCGGCAGAACAAATGGCCATTGCCTTGAGGTTTGTGAGTAGTAGTGGAATTTTGACAGAACGTTTCTTTGCAATCAAAAGCGTTAGTGACACTACCTCATTAACTCTTAAGAATCAGATTTCTGATGTTCTTGTCCGTTTCAACCTTCAAGTGCAAAACATGAGAGGTCAAGGGTATGACGGTGCTAGTAATATGCGTGGTTCTTGGAATGGACTACAAGCATTATTCCTTAGAGATTGTCCGTATGCATACTATGTCCATTGTTTTGCCCACCGTTTACAACTCACATTGGTTTCTGCAGCTAGGGATGTCTCGAATATTAATTCATTTTTTTCTCATTTGGACAATGTTATTAATATGATTACATCATCTCCTAAGCGTATCAATGAGTTGAAAAGTGCCCAAAGAAAAGAAATTGAGCATTTGTTGGAAATTGGAGAACGACAGTCGGGAAGTGGGGCTAATCAGATTGGTAATTTGCAACGAGCCGGAGCTACTCGTTGGTCTTCTCATTACAACTCTGTAAAGAGCTTGATTGATATGTATGTTGCAACTTGCAAAGTGTTTGAATATCTTAGTGATCATTCTCCAAATACAAGATCTCGGTCCGAAGTTGATGGTGTATACAAAACCATGACAACATTTGCATTTGTATTTATCTTGCATTTAATGCGTAGAATTTTGGCAATTACTGATGTACTTTGTCAGGCCCTTCAGAAGAAAACTCAAGACATCTTAACTGCTATGAGATTTGTCCATACTACAAAAAGTATCCTTCAAGCATTGAGAGAAGATGGTTGGGAAGAATTTCTTGAAGAAGTGAAACTATTTTGCTCAAAAAATGATGTACATATACCGGACTTTGATGGTTCTTACATGGTTGGTCGTTCTCGTGGTCGTGAGTATCCTACAGTTGAACATCATTATCACTTTTATATTTTCAATGCAGCCATAGATTGTCAGATGATGGAGTTCGATACAAGATTTAATGAGACATCATTAGAACTCCTTTCTCTCAGTTCGGCTTTGGATCCAGCAAATTCTTTTGAATCATTTAACATGGATAATATCTGTAAGCTTGCGCAAAAGTTTTACCCTGAAGATTTTTCGCAACAAGATATTTATTGTTTGAAAATTGAGTTGCAACATTATAAGAATGATGTGATTATCGAACCTCGATTTCAAGTGCCTACACTTTCTAATTTATGTCGGGAATTGGTTGCAAGCAGAAGGTCGGAGAGTTACGTTATTTTGACTAAATTGATTCGTTTAGTACTGACACTACCGGTTTCTACAGCGACAGTGGAACGAGCATTTTCAGCAATGAAACATGTGAAGACGGAAATTTAGTCAAACAAATTTTTGACTAAATTTCCGTCTTCACATGTTTCATTGCTGAAAATGCTCGTTCCACTGTCGCTGTAGAAACCGGTAGTGTCAGTACTAAACGAATCAATTTAGTCAAAATAAAGTAACTCTCCGACCTTCTGCTTGCAACCAATTCCCGACATAAATTAGAAAGTGTAGGCACTTGAAATCGAGGTTCGATAATCACATCATTCTTATAATGTTGCAACTCAATTTTCAAACAATAAATATCTTGTTGCGAAAAATCTTCAGGGTAAAACTTTTGCGCAAGCTTACAGATATTATCCATGTTAAATGATTCAAAAGAATTTGCTGGATCCAAAGCCGAACTGAGAGAAAGGAGTTCTAATGATGTCTCATTAAATCTTGTATCGAACTCCATCATCTGACAATCTATGGCTGCATTGAAAATATAAAAGTGATAATGATGTTCAACTGTAGGATACTCACGACCACGAGAACGACCAACCATGTAAGAACCATCAAAGTCCGGTATATGTACATCATTTTTTGTGCAAAATAGTTTCACTTCTTCAAGAAATTCTTCCCAACCATCTTCTCTCAATGCTTGAAGGATACTTTTTGTAGTATGGACAAATCTCATAGCAGTTAAGATGTCTTGAGTTTTCTTCTGAAGGGCCTGACAAAGTACATCAGTAATTGCCAAAATTCTACGCATTAAATGCAAGATAAATACAAATGCAAATGTTGTCATGGTTTTGTATACACCATCAACTTCGGACCGAGATCTTGTATTTGGAGAATGATCACTAAGATATTCAAACACTTTGCAAGTTGCAACATACATATCAATCAAGCTCTTTACAGAGTTGTAATGAGAAGACCAACGAGTAGCTCCGGCTCGTTGCAAATTACCAATCTGATTAGCCCCACTTCCCGACTGTCGTTCTCCAATTTCCAACAAATGCTCAATTTCTTTTCTTTGGGCACTTTTCAACTCATTGATACGCTTAGGAGATGATGTAATCATATTAATAACATTGTCCAAATGAGAAAAAATGAATTAATGTCTGAGAAATCCCTAGCTGCAGAAACCAATGTGAGTTGTAAACGGTGGGCAAAACAATGGACATAGTATGCATACGGACAATCTCTAAGGAATAATGCTTGTAGTCCATTCCAAGAACCACGCATATTACTAGCACCGTCATACCCTTGACCTCTCATGTTTTGCACTTGAAGGTTGAAACGGACAAGAACATCAGAAATCTGATTCTTAAGAGTTAATGAGGTAGTGTCACTAACGCTTTTGATTGCAAAGAAACGTTCTGTCAAAATTCCACTACTACTCACAAACCTGAAGACTATGGCCATTTGTTCTGCTGAAGATTCATCACGTGCTTCGTCAACAAGAATACTGAACTTTGCATCCCCAATTTCGTCACGAATTCTTTGTCGTGCTTTACTGGCCATAATGTTTAAAACCTCTTTTTGAATGTATGGAGACGTGTATGTAGCATTTTTAGGAGCATTACCCAAAACAACCTTTCCTACTTCCACATTCATTTTTCCAAATGCATCCACCAGTTCAATGAAATTGCCACGATTCAAAGAAGATTCAGATTCATCGTGGCCTCTAAAGGAACAACCTTGAAGTGCTAACCACAAAACACTCCGAATAATGGTCTTCAGACGCAAACGATTTTTCTGTTTTTCCTCGGCCGATACAGATTGCATTACCTTGTTAATATGTTGAGTTGGTTTCATTAGATCTTCAGCTCTTCTCTTACAACCATTATGATACGATGACGATATTGTACCAACATGAATAAGGAATGCACATTTACTGCCTTGGTTGACCCTCTTCCAACTGTCAAACCCAACTCTGACCAACGATGAAATAATAGATGGAGCACTATCATTGAGGAAAAGGAAGCAATAAAAACAATATGCTTTGTGTGTTGAAGGTGAATATCCCAACCAAGGAAACTGATTGTACCAACGCTCCTGAAATCGACGTTTCTGCTTTCCACATTCTTTACTCTGATAGTCCAAAAGTTTCGGTTGATAAGGTCCAACATTTAAATAGGCTCGCCTAATCTAATCGCGTTCATTTAGTGGATGTTCACATATTTGCTTTCTTTTTCCTGGGTCACATTCAATAGAATCAAGTGGTTCCACATTAAGATTAGAAGATGATGCTCGTTCAACATCATGGGATGAAATTGGATTTGGAGTGGATGCCGTAGGAATTGGAGTACCCTCACGTTTGTTACTCTTTGAAAAGAAAGATAACAAAGTTCTTCCTTTTTTGGAAGAAGGTCGATCTTCCTCCATATTAAACCTAAGAGCATAAATGTCAAAAAAAAACTTTAATATCCTATAAATTCCTACATAAATTGCGGTTGGCTAAATTTCCAAATTCCAAACTAACATTTCCTAAGCAAATGCCTAATTGAGACTCAGACACTTCCAAATTCAATTCAAAAACTAGAACTAGAAGCATATGTGCTATCAATTTCCAATTTTCCAATGCAGACTAATTGAGACACTTCCAAATTCAATTAAGGCAGACTAGGCAGTAAGGCTAAAGCACATTCAATTATTCAAACACACAAATTCAACTTGGTTTGGTACAAATTCAATCCCACATTGAGACACACTCACACACAAATTCAAACACACAATTGACACAAAGACAGTAAATTCAGCAAACAATTCCACAGACTCCAGTCACTCCACAGTCCACACTCCACACCACCCGGTCCTGAAATCGGTGGTCCACACTATTCCCAGCTCCAATCAAAAAAATTCAGTAACAAAACTACAACTCCAGCCTCCAGACAGTACGTATCAAGTATCAACTATCAACAATTCAACATTCAGTAAAAAAATCGAAAAAAAATTACCTTTCTCACACTCAGTCACGGACGGCAGAGAGCTAGAGAGCAGCGTGTTGAGGAAGGGTTTCACCGTTTCGCCGTCAGACAGGGAGAGAGCAGCGTGTCGAGGGACGAACGGAAGCTGAGGGCTGAGGGACGAGGGCTGAGGCTGAGAGTGAGAGGCGAGAGCAGAGAGCGAGAAGAAGCGAGAGAGGAAGTGAGAGAGAGAGGGTTCGCATTTGGGTATTGGATGGATTGGGAATTTGGGTTTAATTTTAGGTGGTTCACTGGGTTGGGCTTTTAATTTTCAACTGGGCTAATTTTTTTTTTTTAAAGGGTGGGCTTGGGCTTGGGCAAGGGTGGGCTGGAAAGATAATTGGGCTTCAACAAATTTTTATTTTTTTTTTCCAGCTTCTGGGCTTGGGCAAGGGTGGGCTACAGCCCACCCCTGGCTCCGCCAGTGCTCACCTCATCTGTTCTTATCCCAGCTGGAGCCATCTATTTACCATGTAAATAAAAATTCTTGATTAATCAAACTAGTCAAGAATAAAAATCGAAAAAAAAAAATGCCCGGCTGCCAAATCATCGGTTGATCGAAGCAAAACAAACCTTAAACAAAATATGATCAAGCTGCTGCTGTGCATTAGTGAAAGCCGATCACACTCTTCTGCGGGTAGGAGCATGGTCCATGTTCTGTGAGGCAATTGAGTTCAACTCATCATTCACGCCTTCAATTTTTGGCTTCTTCTGGACCATATCGGTCATTATTTGTCTTGAAAATGTGGGTTTTGGGTTCAGATTTCTCTGGAGAATAAATGGTCTATAATGATTTCGACCAGAGTTTAGAAATTCCAGTGGTAAAAGTGGCCGGAAAGTTGAGTTTAGGCCCTTGCATCCTTCCTGAACAATCAAAACACAATTTTATTAAAATGATAGAACATTTCAACATATAGTTCAATATACGAACAATATAATGATTAAGCTTCTTTCAAGCAATGTTACACATAAATAAGAAATAATAAAGATATAATCCCATCAATAGCCTTCAACTAATTTTCACAAGCATAAGAAACAATCAAAAACAAGTTACAAAAATTACCTAGTTGACAATTTAGCAAAGAAGAATAACAGTCAGAATCCCATAAAAAATTAGCAAAGAAAAAACGAATAAAAACAGAGAAGAGGGTATAAAAACAGACCCAATTTCTTGTCGAGGTTTTTCGAGAACTGATGAATTGGTGGCGGGACCTTAAGGCGTTCTTCAAAATCATCTTCTTGTGCCAAATTCTCACCACTTAGCTAGCTGCCCACTCAGACCAAACAAAAACGCTATAAATTTCTTCCCATCCTTTGATTAAATCCAATATTTTTCCCGGCTTCTTGAATCAAAATATCAACAGTCATCAAAATCCCTAATTAGAAAACCTTAAATCCTAAATAAAAAACACAGACACAGTCACACGGTAAGGACAATCGAACTTACCTCATCAGAGGAGCAGGGCGACGGGGACGGGAGTTGGAATGGGCGGAGCTCGAAAACGGAATGTGGGTGTGGGAGAGTGGAGTCTAGGACTGCGGCCCGTGAGAGACGGGAGAGAGGAGAGGAGAAATGAGGATGTATTTCGCGGTGGAATGGAGTGGTGGTGGGGTGGTAAAATTCTTAAATTCAATACCTAAGTAAATAATGCTCTTGAGCTCTCCCCAAAAAACCCCCCCTAAATCGTACCCTAGCCCCAGCCGCCGGTCGCCATCCATGGGCGACGGCGAGCCACCACCTTCCTCACCTTTCTCCGCTCCTCTCCCGCATCCCAAGCCGCCGGACGCCATCACCCAAAGCCCCTTCATCCCAGCCCTCCTCCACTCCTCTTCCCAAGCCGCCGATCACCTCCTTGGGCGATGGCAAGACCTCCTCACCCAAACCCTCCTCCTTACCTGGCCTCACGCCACCATATTCAGCCATGGCACCCTCTGCGAAACTCCCAACCGTGGACATTCAAAGTGAAGGCATCCCTCAGTCCGATCACTCCCTCATAGCACCAAACTCTTCACCTCTCTTGGCTGCTGGTTCCTATGGTGATTTAGCTACAAAAAGGGGCCAATTTCTCAAGATTCAAAAATCGGATTCGATCCAGTCGGGTAAGCATTTTATGGCAAATTCAATTAGAGCTCCCAATGTGTTGAAAGTGAATAATTCATCCCACATTCATCCAATTGAGGGTGAATTTACTTCAAATTTGGGACAACTAAGACCAAAATCTTATGCTAAGGCATTAACTGTTTCTCCAGTAGATGACTTGGACCTCGATACCTCTATCTCTTTGGATTTAAATTATATTAAGCCTCTTTATGATAATGGTAGAGTGAAGGTGGTTCCTCCTATAGAAGTGGCAGTTTCTGGTTGTGAATTGTGGAAGACGACCTTGGTCGGCTCCTTTGTTGGTAAGAAGTTAGCTTTTCCAGTTGTGAACTCCATTGCTCATAAAGTGTGGGATAGGTATGGTCTTAAGGAGGTTCTATCCTCAGATACTGGTTTTTATTTTTTCAAATTCGATTCTCTTTACCAATCCCTTTTAGTTCTTGAAAGAGGGCCGTGGCATATGGCTTCTAGGCCACTTATTCTAAAGCGTTGGCAACCTAATATGACATTGGCCAAGGAAAATCTACATTGCATTCCTGTTTGGGTAAGACTTTATAATATCCCTTTTGAGTATTGGACAGTGGAGGGGTTGAGTCATGTAGCTAGTGCTGTGGGTCGTCCTCTCCGTGCAGATGCGACCACTCTTTCACGTAAACGTCTCAGCTTTGCGCATGTTTGTGTAGAGATCAATGCTTTGGAGGAGCTAGTAGAGGAGTTTGATTTTCGTTGTGCGAATGGGGATTGGATAGCTATTCGTGCTAAGTTTGAATGGGTCCCCATTAAATATCGAGAATGTGGGGTATTTGGCCATTCTTGCTTGCCTCTACCTATGCCTAGTGAGAGTAAGCATCAGGAAAAACTTGTCAAGGTTTGGGTTGCTAAGGATAAGGCTGGACCGAGTGGTGTAGCAAATGAGACACCACCCATCGATGATGATTGGACCCATGTCTCACGTATGACAAAGTCTAAAGGCAGTGGTGTTGATATTGGTATTGCTGTTCCTATTAAAGGAGACACCTTGGCTGATAATTCTAAAGAGGTTCAAGGAGAGGTTGATCAGCAATCTCTGCATAGTGATCTTAATAAGTAGCTGATGGTTTTCAAGGAGTCTCATGGATCTTCATCTAGTGATCTTGATAAGCAGTTGATGGTATCGAATTCTGATGTAACTCCTTTAGAGTTACAAACAATACCTAATGGGACTATTGAATTAGGGGAAATAGGTGAAGTGACTCCAACTCCACTTGCCATTCTGAATGATAATGATAGCGATTCTTCTGCTCATCATTCTAACACGTTGGCAACAAAAGTTATAGACTCACTTCAGAAGAAGAAGAAGAATGGGTCGGGGGGCAAGCATAAGAAGGGCAAGAAGCATCACTCCCCTAGGGGAGGCAGATGGCGATAGGCTTTTGAGGTTGTGGTTCTCTCCTTAACTTTAATTATGTTTTTTGGATGCTGGAATGTCAGAGGGCTTAATGACCCCCTGAAACAATCTGAAGTAAAGAGCCTCATTTCTTCCTATAGGCTTTCTTTGTGTGGGTTGGTGGAAACTAAAGTTAAGGAGAGGAATAAGGATAAGGTGGCGAATGCCATCTTCCAGTCTTGGAATGTCCTTACCAATTATAATTGTTCTCCGCTGGGTAGAATTTGGGTATGTTGGAATCCAAATGATGTGGATGTTTTGCTTATTGGTTGCTCAGCTCAAGCTATCCATGTTCGTGTTAATGCATGTAATGGCAAATGGAGTTGTATAGTGTCAGTGGTATATGGAGATAATAACTCAGTTAAGCATGTTGATCTATGGGCTGATTTAGTAGCTATGCATGGAGGATTTGCTCACTTGCCTTGGACGGTCATGGGGGATTTCAATTCTGTTCTCTCCCCTTCAGAGGTAGAAGGTGGTTCTTCTTCTTGGCCTGCATGGCAAGATGATCTGTGGAACTGTATGGCAACAGTGGGTTTGGATGATTTGAAGTTTGATGGTTGTTTATATACATGGTCTAATAAGCATGTATCTGATCCTATTCTCAAGAAGCTAGATCGTGTCTTGGTTAATTCGAAGTGGAAGGGTGAGTTTCAAGGATCGGAAGCTACCTTTCTTACTGCTGGTATGTCAGATCATTCTCCTATGGTTGTGAAAATTGCAGAGCTACCACGCAGGAAGATTCCATTCCGGTTCTTTGATTATTGGATGGATCACCCGGATTTCTTCCCTTTGGTGTCTCAGATTTGGGGTGAAGCGGTTGTGGGAACTCCTATGTTTTGTTTATGTTCGAAATTGAAGAAGTTGAAGCTTGCCTTAAAAGTTTTTAATAAGGAACATTTTTCATGTCTACCTGGGAGAGTTACTCAAGTTCGGGCTGCCCTAGAGCAAGTTCAACATTTGATTCAGCATTCACCTTTGGATTCATCCTTACATAGTGAGGAGGCTCGGCTACAAAAGGAATTTGGTGAATTGTGTAGGGCTGAGGAGGGGTTTTTTAGACAAAAATCTCGTGTTCAATGGCTGAATTTAGGGGATCAGAATACTGCTTTCTTTTTTAAGGCTATGAAAAGTCATTATGGTAAGAGTAAGGTGGTTTCCATTTGTAGAGATAATGGTACCAGAGTAGAGGAGCCGCAAGAGGTTAGTAACGTTATTGTTGAATTTTATCAAAATCTCCTTGGACGACAGCCGAGCAGGGAGGGTCTGGATTTGGACTTGCTTAGAAGAGCTCTTCCTAAGAGTATTCCAGATGTGCATATCCAAACCCTTGATAGAGATGTATCATTTGAGGAAATTCAGGAGGTTTTGTTCTCTTTGAAAGATAATAAAGCTCCAGGGCCAGATGGTTTTAACGCAGGTTTCTTCAAAAGGGCTTGGAGTATTGCGGGGAATGATGTTCTATGTGCCATCAAGTCTTTCTTTGACTCGGGGCGTCTATTGAAGCAGGTTAATGCTACTACCATTGCATTAGTCCCTAAGATTCCAAATCCTTCACAGGTAAAAGACTTTAGGCCTATCTCTTATTGCAATACTATTTATAAATGTATTGCTAAGCTTATTGCCAATAGAGTCAAGGTGGTGCTTCCAGACATTGTTGGACCTCAACAAACTGCTTTTATTAAAGGGAGACATATTAGTGATAATATCCTTCTTTCACAAGAGTTGTTAAGGAATTATCACCGCAGAGGAGGATTGCCCAGGTGTGCTCTTAAGGTTGATCTCATGAAAGCCTATGATTCTGTTCGTTGGGATTTTCTCTTTGCGGTCTTAAAGGTGCTGGGTTTTCCGGAGAGGGTTGTTACATGGATTACTGAGTGTGTTACTACCACTCGATTTTCGATTTCCATTAATGGAGAGTTGCATGGTTTCTTTGCTGGTGGGAGAGGATTGAGACAAGGAGATCCTTTGTCGCCTTATTTATTTGTCTTGGCAATGGAGGTCTTTTCAGGGTTAATGGGGTTGATGGTTGCTGAACATGAGTTTAAATACCACTAGAGGTGTGAAAAGGAAAAGCTCACCCACTTGTGTTTTGCTGATGATCTTATGGTCTTTTGTAGAGCTGAGATTGGGTCTGTTTCTCTCATTGGAGAGTGCCATAGTCGGTTCAAAGCACTTTCTGGTCTTATTCCTAATCCAGATAAAAGTAACCTATTTGCTAGTGGTATTTCTTCATATCTTAAGGATCAGTTGCTTGATGCATTGGGGTATAAGGCAGGCGTGCTACCGGTACGTTATCTTGGCGTTCCACTAATCTCTACCAAATTGCGGGCTCTGGACTGTAAGGTGTTGGTTGACCGTATTATAGCTAGGGCTAAAAGTTGGACGTCCCGAGCGCTCTCCTATGCGGGTAGGCTACAACTTATTAAGTCTTTGCTTTTTTCCATTCAGGTCTATTGGTCTTCGGTATTTATTTTACCTAAGGCTGTGATCAAGCAAGTGGAGGCAACTCTGCGGGCTTTCTTGTGGAAAGGTTGTGACCTTAGCACTGGTGGTATTAAAGTGGCTTGGTCTAAGATTTGTATGCCTAAGGAAGAGGGTGGTTTGGGTCTGCATAACTTGGAGATTTGGAATAAGGCTGCTATGTTAAAGCACCTTTGGTCCCTTTGTACGAATTCTGCCTCCTCTCTTTGGGTTTCATGGGCACGATGTTACCTACTTCGTGGTAGGAGTATTTGGGAATTGAAATGTCCTGGGGATTGCTCTTGGAGTTGGAGGAAGATTCTTGGACTTCGGGGTATTGGTAGGGACAAAATGCAATTCAGAATCGGTAATGGTAGACTTGCTTCTCTTTGGTTTGATAATTCGCATCCCCTTGGCCCTTTAGAGAAGATTTTTGGTGAGAGGATCATTCATGACTCCAGATTGAGTAGACAAGCTAAAGTGGCAGAAATTGTTGAGGGCAATACTTGGAAGTGGCCATTTGCACGTTCCCCAGCGTTGTTTGACTTGATGCAAGGTACACTTGATACTTTTCGACCTGATAGTACTAGAGAGGATGTCTTGCGATGGGTGGAAAATGTGCACGGCGTCTTCTCTATTCGGAGTGCTTGTGAGTCTCTTCGACTTCGTTGCCCTAGGGTGACCTGGCATCACATTGCATGGTTTCCTAAGTGTATTCCTCGTCATGCATTTATCCTTTGGCTAGTAATCCAAGGTGGCCTCTATACACAATTAAAGCTTCTTCGTTTTGGTTTGGTACAGTCTATGCATTGTGTGCTATGTGGTGGTTCGGTGGAGGATTTGGATCATCTCTTCTTTACCTGCCCATTTTCTGAGCGCATTTGGCATGCTATGCATGCTAAATGTAACCTGCCTTGGGTTCGACGGAGTTGGTCAGAAACTCTTTCTTGGATGGAGCAGTTTCGTGGGAAATCAATGCGCTCCATTGTTATTCGTTTGATGTTTGCAGCTTCAATTTATGCTATTTGGCGTGAGCGTAATTCTAGAACCCATGGTGAGGCTCCTAAACATGAGTCTATTATTATTCGAGACATTGTTTTTTCTGTTTGTGCACGAGTGAATTTATGTAAGAGCTTGGTTCCATCTGATGAGAATAGGTGGTTCCAACACTCATGGGGTTTTTCTGCGAATATTTTTTATTGAAATGGCTAGGTTATTAGCACTATTTATTGTTTGTGCTAGGAAGCATATTTTCTAGCCTTGTTTTTTGGGGTATGCCCCTGTGATCTTGTACTTATCTTTCATACTTTGGATATAATACACTTACCTTATCCAAAAAAGGTGGTGGGGTGGTGGTGGCCGATAGGAGTTTGAGACGGAAGAGAGAGAGAGCCTTAGGCGAGCTCGAGAGTAAAATGTGAAGAAATGAGAGAGGTTTCGAGTTTTTTCCTTTTATATTGGAAAAAAAAAATCGCAACGTTTATTAAACATTACCAAAAGTGACTTTTCGCAACGTTTATCAAACGTTGCAAAAGGTGACTTTCAGCAACGTTTGATAAACGTTGCGAAAAGTCTCACCTTTAGCAACGTTTGATAAATGTTGCTAAAGGTAAAACTTTCCGCAACACTCAATAAACGTTGCTAAAAGTGTCTATCGCACCATTTTTCTAAAAAATTTTGCCAAAACTCATTTATTAATACCAATGGCAACATTCACTTACTAAAATATTGCCAAAAGACCCTTGTTAACAAATGTTGCCTTTTTAATGTTGCAAATGACTATTTTTGTTGTAGTGTGTATTTTCTGTCTTTATGACGCACCAAGCATTCCTGGTTCCATTAATCACAACCGTACTGGATTTTCTTGAAAATACAGGCAGAGCAGATTGAATAATCCCTATGATGATCAAATTTGGAGAATGGATAGATAGTTTTGCACAAGGAATCCGAGAGCATGGTTAAACTTATCTTATTTTATAGTTGTTGTTATTACACCGTTGGAAGTTTTTTGGTATGTTTGACTAGCTTCAGCGTCTCTGTTTCAAGCATACAACAAACATATCTTTCTATAAAATGTATATTACGACAAGCATGTTTCGTTGAAAAATGGAATAGGTAACAAATGTTATACATTAAAAATATTATTCACAACAAACATATATCACACAAAAAGATTTTTGTAATAATTGTTGCGACAAATTGACTTGTCCTCCTTTTATTTTATTTATTTATTTATTTTTTTTTGCGACATATCTACTTGCGACGACATTATGGAGACAAATATTTTGTTGCTCTTTCATACTATCTACGTCAAACAGATAATGTTGTTAATTTGTTTATGCGCTGAATGATTAAAAGTTGTCGTAGAATACGTTATAAGACTCGTATATTTCAACAACGCTTGCAAGAAACATCTTGTTGCTAAATTACTTTTGCAAGAGAGTTTATATTTATGAGACAACATTTTTTTGTCGCGAATTCAGTATTTTTTTGTAGTGATGGAGTCCTGGCTGGTGTCTTCCATGCGATTTCTACGGAGAGCCTTTTTAATGTGCATTATTATCCTTGGTTAGCCATTATTCTTGAAAATAAGTTGCAACTTATTTACTCCCGATTAAAAATAACTTCTAATTACCAAAATATGCTAGCACTTGTTCTATTCTCGCCTAGCTATATGCCTAAAAGATCAAATTCATCCTTGATCTCCTTCGAAGGCCTAACAAAGAATCCAGTCGAGCATATACATCATAGATGGGTCTCCCAAGGTCAAGAATTTGGAACGGTTAGGCTTTAATATAACTTGGACTCAGTTATTAACTACTACACTTCATGCACATATCTACTATTTGCAATTGACTCAACTACCACTATTACAGACACAAATTCTAGTGCAACTCCTGCAACTTCCAGGACAAAAATAGTATTTATTAATGCTTAAATAAGAAGATATTATAAATGAATAAATAAAATGATAATATAAAGTCTTTAGAAGAAGAATTAGCACTTGTTAAATAGATAAAAGAGTAATGTAATTATGATTGTGCAATACAAGGAAATAAGGTTGAAAAAGTATGAGACAAAACATTCTTTGTAAATTCGGCATGTGTAACCTGTGTGCTTGTAACTATTAGATTGAATTCTCACCACTTAAGGTAGGTTATAATAAGTTTCCACTATGCAAGAAAAAAAAAATTATTACACAAGAGCTCACAATATGGACCTATAAAAATTGCCTATTGAACTATTAAATTTGCCTTCTCCTGGGTTGAAATGTCCTCTCGAGTTAGCAACCCCAATTGCTAGACCATCACAGAGGCCAATGGCTTCATCCGAAAGTAAAAAAGAAGGATTCCACGTACAGAAATAGAAGGGAAGAACATGAGGGATCTTAATCACATAGGAGGTCTGTGGGGACACTAAATTGCAAGGGAGAGCATGAAGGCATGTGAAGGTTCAAAAGCCGGGACTCAGCTTAGCTGATGAATTTTCAAACTTCACCCGACAAGACTCGTTCCCAATAATCCTAGTGAACCCGAAACATGACACGCACCGATGGTGGATGTTAGCTAGACATCGGACCAACCACAAGGTTAACTTTGACCTTCTACCAATCACATGCTAGATAAACAAAAGTCATTTTATGTCAAAAGAATGTGGGTCCAAAATGGTATTTACATCCTCAATTCAAACGGCACAAACAACCTAAAAATGTCATGTGGCTATGGCTACGAAATTAATAGGCTCTTCAAGGTTGTCAAAACTCAATTGCTACTTGATACGAAAAATCGTGAAAAAATATATGAGTTGATAGCTCAGTGAGAACTGAATTTTGAAAATGATTATACTTCCTCATTTATACATATTTAAGGAAAGTTCAGTTCACGTCACATAACAATTCACAATGTGACATCATATAATCATAGTCAAAATGTTAGACATTCTCATAATACCAAAAAAATATCATCTCATAATCATAGAAAACTTTTGAGCACTCCATATCATTTACAACTCTATTACTGGGGTTTGAATTGTTCCTTATATATATTTGACTCTTATCTATGAAGAAACTATACTTTCTTTTCTTCCTTATCTGTACTAACTTCTCCCTCTGGGTTGGTAACATATGATCACAAATTATTGAAGTTATCTGATGCTAAATGGTGGTTGAGTTAGACTAAAAATAACGACGATAAATATTATGGTGTGGTAACACACACACACACTCAATGATAATTTCGCTTAATTCATACTCGTTGAACTTTACAATTGTTCTTTTAATGTATTTTCTTTTTATTTTCTCTTCATTGTAGTGACACGCAAGTATTTTAACATGGCAGCAAATTAGAATAAGATTTTCTTTCTACGTGCGTATTGTATGCATTTTGAAAGCTGTCATTGGTTGTCACCGTTTTTAATTTAAGCATCTCTCATATTTTCTACACTCCTAGGTTTAGTCGGTGTAAACTTGTTAATTAATAGCAGATACAGAGAGACGGTAAATATAGTATTTAATACAAGTGTTTGCTGCATTTCTTATGGCTTTTATGATTATGATGCTTGGAAAAATGATTAAAAAAGACCATGTGGTCCACTTCAGGTAAGTTCTCTCTTGTAGTCACTTATATTATATATTAAGAATAAGGTGTGTGTGGTAAAAATTAGTTCCACTATTTCTAAATATATGGCTCATTTCTCTACTTATTTTGTACTTTTGTTTTATGTTTTTTTTATTTTTTTTGTGTCTGAAAATCTCAATCAATTTACTCTGGTATCTCTTACAATTTACTCTTCCCTTTAGTGTTCTCATTAAAGAAAGTAAAGAACACCGTGTTTCTCACACTATACCTTTTCTACTATCTCTTATAATTTACTTTAACACTTTCTACAGAATCCTATTGGTGTCACTATAACAAAAATCGGCTTTTGCAACACAAAGGTAAAATTTGTTTATTAAATATTGCTAAATGTGTTTATCGCAACATTCAAATAAATGAATGTTGCAATTGGTAAATATAATTGAGATTTGACAACATTTTTTGAATGAATGTTGCAAATGTCACCTTTTGCAACGTTTGTAGGGTGTTGTCAAAGGTTTTAGCTATTGCAACGTTTATCTGACGTTGCTAAAAACTAAACCTATTGCAACGTTTAAAAATTGTTGCTAAAACTTGGATTTTAATGTACTGCAACGTTTTAAAAAACGTTCCTAAAGGGTTAGGTTTAGACAACGTTTAATAAACGTTGCCTAAACCTAACCCTTTAGCAACGTTTTTAAAACGTTGTGAATATGAATGTGTTAGACTACCTTTTCGCAGCGTTTAAGAAGTGTTGTAAATATATACATTTTGCAACGTTTTTTAAACGTTGCTAATAAGTTTAAGTAGGATAGCCTTTTGCAACGTTTTTGAAATGTTGCAAAAAGATCTTGGCCCATTTAAATTTAATCCATCACTTTCTTTAAAGTGTAAGCCCACAAACGTTACCCACAACCCGACCCACTTAGTAAAAACCAATCCAAGGTACCATGAATTAGCCTTAAACCCCCAAATCTCTCGACTCTCTCTCGGTCGACCTCGCTTCCCTTGAAATCGATTTCTGAAACCCTCAAATCCCAATTGAAGTTAATCACAGTAAGATTTGCTTGATTTTCTTGGTAGGCATCAGTTGATTTGGATTTTCTCAACCCCAGTAAGTGCCAAGTAATTTTCTCGTGTCGTGATTTCTTGCATTTCGTCTTCTTAACGTTGCTGATTTCTGCAAGACCCTCAAGGGTTTAGTATCTGTCGACTGGTTGCCCTGAGCTTATACATCTTCAAGTACATATTCACTGGTCGGATTTCCAGAGGCGAATCTGTGCTACTCGTTGCCCTCAAGTATTTTGCATTCACTTCATCTTGCTTGGAGCACGTGGTCTGATTTCCAGAGGAAAATCTTTCAAGTAAGTATTTTCATTCATTTTCATCCTCCCCTTGCTTGGAGTACGTGGTCTGAAATGAAGTTTTTCTTTGTTTGCTTTGCTGTTTAATTGTTGCATTATCATCCTTTGAGCCGTTGTTGAATCAAGACCTGATGTGGGTTCATCAAGAAACAACAAACTTGGATTAATAAGCATTTTTTGCCCAATGCTAACACATTTTCGCTCACCCCAAGAGACTCCTCTCAAAAACGGACCACCTATAATACTGTCCCTCCATCTCGATAATCCAAGCTGAGATTCACAGCTTCTGCATGATTGACCTTTTCCTGTCTAGTTATACTATTAGGCAACCTTAAAAGTGCAGTATACACTAGTGTTTCTGTCACAGTCAAATGATGATATAAGATATCATCTTGTGTAACAAAGCCCGTATTTCGTTTCATTGCGTTTGAAAATGATTGGTGTTATGCCATTTTTCTTACATGTACCAATCTTAAATGACTGCTTTATATTACATTGGTTAATGAAGAAAAGAGTGACATTTTCAAAGGTAAAACAAAAAGAAAATGCAATTATTCTCATCATTATATCAAGATGCTGGTTTCAAAGTTGGATGTAGACATGAGGAGAATCCAACAACTTAAGCTCTATTCATGACATATCTCAATTAATGCCCCTCTCCTAACTCTTATCTCACTAAAATAAGAAAGAAAAGGAAGTTCGATGGTGTCTCTTTCTATCTTTTGAATACAGATTGGAAAAATTACTCATTGTCCTCTACCTTTAAAAAGACCTCAAACAGTTGCATAATCAGTTTTTTTTTTTTTATAGGAATTCAAATTTAGAAACATAAATTAATTTCGGATAATTTCCGTCGAAAAAGACTACTATATGAAAAGTTGAAGATCAAATTTGGATAATTTCCATAGTTAAATGTTGCATTAAATGAATGATAAGTATAAGTCCAATTCTCAATTAATGGATGTTATTTATATCAGTATTCTGCTTGTTATTTGAAATTTGGGGGGACTCGTGGACTAGCTTAGTTAGATTTTTTATATCAGTATTCTGCTTGTTATTTGAAATTTGGGAGGACTCGTGGACTAGCTTAGTTAGATTGTTTATTTCAGTATTCCTTGTTATTTGAAATTTGGGGGGACTCGTGGACGTTGTAAAAGAACAGATAAAATTTATTATGGGGCTATATTTTTCCGTTTTCAAGATTCTGTATGTGATAAAGTTGTTATGTTTGTTGATTGAGTTTGGATGGTGGTTAAATAACATCAACTAATAATCTCGGTTCTCAATATTCTTGTGCTATTGCACCATTGGCAACCGCAAAGAAAATATTTTAGTGTTCCAATTGCTACCCCATTTCTAGACTTAAAATAACCTTTTGTTGTAGATGTAGAGAGGTGATTAGTGCATTTGATGTTTGGCTACGTCCCTTCAATGTTGAATAGTAGATTTCTCATACGATGGACAAAGAGTGGCTACACTTATCAAAGTTATCATCAAAAATTACATATTACGGATCTAGATATCAATTTAAAAAAATTGCAACATATAATGATCATAAAGTTTAAATTGTAGATTTTAAGAACAATATAGATATGGAGCCCAGAATTTTGTTGAACGAGCTCGTGAAAATTGCAATTCAGAAATGATAGTTTGCCCTTGTGTAAAGTGTAGGAATCGAAAGCATCAACATTATGATACAGTTTATGAACATTTGGTTATTAAGGGTATGAATCCTACATACAGTGTCTGGGTCTTTCATGGAGAACAACCAAGTGAATCAAATTTGCTTGATTTAGAAATGCTTGAGTCACACGGGATGTTTAAGGACTTCTATGCACAGCATGGTGTAGATCTTGAAAACCCTTCTAATGGAAGAGCAAAAGAGATTGAAAGTTTAGTTCATGATGCTGAAACACCTTTATATCCTGGTTGTAGGGTGTCCACGAAGATGTCAGCTTCCGTTGCTATGTTTAAGCATAAAGCTTCACATGGTTTATCAAACAGTGGTTTTGATGAACTCATAAATCTTGTTCGAGACATGTTGCCAGATAATAATACACTTCCAAACTCATTTTATGAGATGAAAAAGATTGTCAACATATTTGATCTTGGCTACGAGAAGATACATGCTTGCGTTAATGATTGTTGTCTATATAGAAAGGAGCTCGAACAAGCTGAATTATGTCCAAAATGTGGTTGCTCAAGATGGAAAGTTAACCAACAGACTAAAAAAATTCACAAACATACTCCAGCAAAAGTGTTGCGTTATTTTCCTATAATACCAAAACTTAAGAGGATGTTCGGAATAGAAGAGATGGCAACAGAACTGAGATGGCACTCAACTAATAAAAGTTCAGATGTTAAAATTAGGCATCTTGTTGATTCATTGAGTTGGGAAATAATTAACAAAAGGTGGCCACATTTTGCATCGGATCCTCGAAATATTAGATTAGGTTTTGCTACTGATGGATTTAATCCTTTCAAAGATCTTAGTTCTAAATGCAGTTGTTGGCCAGTAATCTCTAAACCTATGAACTCACCATATATCAACCGAAAAAGGTTAAATCCATAGCCATGAATACCATTAGAGAATAAGAGAATGAGTCTACTGATGCTGAGGCTCTTAGGGACGACGAAATAGCTTATTTCATTAAAAAATTTCAGAATGCGATGAGGAATATGAGAAAACATCATGATAGAAAAAATGATGTCCCTAGTAAATTCTCGAAAGATAAGCATGAGAAAATTACCCCAGGACTTCTAGTAAGAAGAAAGTGTCAGGGTTTTGGTCACTATACGAATGAATGTCCTGATTTGAAGAAGAATTTGAATAAAGGAAGGGGTAAGGCATTAACAGTGACTTTGAGTGATAATGAATCAAATTCGAGTGTTCAAAGTGATATCTCTGGCGATGAGGATGAACGAAAATTTTATGGCTTTCACATCTATAGCTAAGATTGAATTTGATGAAGATAGTGAAATGGTGCGGAATGATGAACAAAGTGAGAATTTTGAGGATGACTCTGAGGATGAGACCGATATTCATAAATCTTATTGAGGACTATTTGAGGAGAGTCTTAAAATCAAGAAGGTCAAAAAGTCGTACTAAAAAAGGTTAATGAACTTGAAAGATAAGAAACTCTTAGGTGACCTTCAAGATTCTATCAAAAATTTGAGCAAGTTAAAACTTGTTAATGAGAACTTAGAAATGTCGGCCCTGGAATATTGTCTCATCAAATTAATTTCCTCTATTAGAGCATTTCACTTTAAAGAGTATTTTGGAGATACTCTAACAGAGGAAATTACGCCCATCAAAGATTGGAACTCTCCGGATTTGCAATAATCTAACCGAATTTAACACTCATAACCGTTTAGTTCAACTCGCCGTATATTCTCTCAATTTACCGAATATACACTTGGCTTACCGTATATGCAAAGCACTTACCGAACTTACCAAAGGAAATTCTGTTTTGGTGTAAAACAGAGTGCTTACCGGATTTACACTGAAGTTACCGTATTTACACTCTACTCACCGTATATGCTTAAATGCTCACCGGGATTGCTACTGTCATGTTCTGTTTTCTGCCCAAGTAAAATTACTCTATTTTTCTGGAAGTTTAAGAAAGAAGATTGAAGCTTTTATTTTCATACAATATTTGAGGTATTTATAGGATTACATAGACATGTTTTCCATCTACTTTAAACTAACAAATCGTCATTAAAAAAGATCTAACTATGATAACTTTTACAAAGATTAAGTTATCAAATTGAAAACTTAAACTTAAGACTTAAGATACAAAATATCTAGTCTACTATAACAAAAATCTGGAAGTAAGAATGTCAACTATATTCAACATTCCTTCTTGACATTTTTACATGAAACACCAAGATTATATTTTAATGTTTCAAATTTCATATTGCCTAAAGATTTTGTCAAAATGTCAGCTAATTGATCATCAGTTTTGTAATGAACCAGCTTTATCTCCTTTTGTTCTTGAGCGTCTCTGATTGAATGATATTTGATTTTGATATGTTTGGTTCTACCATGGAAGACTGGATTTTTTATCATTGCAATTGTAGATTGATTATCACAATAGATAACTGTGGCCTTTTCTTGTTTAAACTTCAAATCTTCAGACACTTTTCTCAGCCAAATTGCTTGATTTTTAGCTTCTGAAGCAACTATGTATACAGCTTCAGCTCTTGAATGTGCCACGGTTTTCTGCTTCATTGAGTTCCAGCATATGATACTTGAACCACATAAAATATGTAGCCAGAAGTACTCTTCATGTCTTCAAAACTTCCTGCCCAATCACTATCAGTATAGCCAGTTAGTTTGCACAATTCTAACTTCTTAAACCAAATTCCCATTTTATGAGTTCCTTTGACATATCTCAAGGCTCTTTTTGCAGCTTGAAAATACAATTCACTATGCTCTTGTCTGAACCTTGACAGTAGATTTACAGCATAAGTGATATCAGGTCTGGTGGTTGTTAAATACAATAAACAACCAGTCAAACTTCTGTAAATCTTTACATCAACCTGCTTTGCACCATCTTCTTTTAAAACCTTTCATTTCGAACAAATGGAGTGCTAACATGTTTGCAATTTTCCATGTTGAATCACCTTAGTACCTCCTTTGCAAACTTCTTTTGACTGATAGAAATCTCCTGCAGATCTTGACAAATCTCCATTCTAAGAAAGTAATGCAACCTCAAATGAATTTAAATCTATTTAGGTCGAGACCAACCTCGAATGAATTTTTAATTCCTATTCCTTTTATCTAAATCAAAATTTTAATAATTATAAGTACCATAATTTTATTATTTAGAATCCAATTTTTATAGTCCAAATCCCGATTTAGTCCATTTTAATTAAGTCCAGTTACCTAAAGTCCAATTCTATAAATCCAATCCACCTAAACCCAATTGGAAAACCCTACAGCCCAAATGCTAGGCCCAACTATTTGGCCCAATTGGCTACCTAGAAAATTGTGCCCTAAATTCTACTGTTCATATAACTATCGTTTTCTTTCCTCCTCACAACCAAGCAGCCATTATTGGTAAGAATCTCCAACTCCCCAAAATTTTCATTTATGCAATTTCACATACGAAAATCATGTTGATGCTAGAATCTCGATTTCTAGCACCAACAGTGTTCTTCCCAAAGTCGAAAGCTTACGTTGAGACTAAGAGCCTCAGTTTCCATCACCAAAATCACCTTAGCTAAAAACCCAACCAAAACCCACCACCATTTTCGCACCCAAATCCGAATTCCACCACCATCTCCAAGTACCCCTACCACACACGGCCGCAGAAACACAACACCGTTCCACCACCTCAAAAGCCTACTGCAAAAACAACCCAAGTCACCCAAACTTCAACCTCACCAAAATCATCGAACCACCAAAATGCAACCACTCGACAACACCATCCACGGCCACTCCTGCAACCCAAAAATCGACAGCCAGCCTCACCCAAAACACCAACCCACCAACAGCCACACAAAATCAAGAAAAATCCACAACTTACCTCATCAATTAAACCAAGAAAAAATAGAACAAAAATCAACCCCAAGCTTTCGCTTCGTGAGCCCAACACCACCCTGCCACCTCTACCCATACGCAGGCGCCACCACGCTGAGCTGAGCCCTCCTGTGGCGAGAACGGGAAAGAGTCAAAGCCCTTCCCCCGTCGCAGCTCTCTCCCTCTCTCGACTCGTTTCGATCGATTGGGGGAGAGAGAGTGAGTGAGGAAGAGATAAATTGTTTTATTTTGATTTTTTGAAAATTGCACCCTAAGCCCCAAAGTTTTAAAAACGTTTTATTTCAGTCCATAAATTTTATTTTTAGTTTTATTTAAGGTACAATTAAGTCCCTAATTTATAAAAAAGTCTATTTCAACCTTTTAGTTTTATTTTCATCTTTAATAGATTTACAGTTTAGTCCTTAACTTGTAAAAGTTATTATTTCAGCCCCTACAGTTTTATTTTCAGTTTTAATATATTTACTGATTAGTCCCTAACTTGTAAAAGTTATCATTTCAGCCCCTAAACTTTTATTTTCAGTTTTAATAGATTTACATTTTAGTCCCTAACTTCTAAAAGTTCAATTTCAGCCCTTAAACTTTCATTTTCAGTTTCAATAGTTTTCAATTAAGTCCCTAGAGTTCCTATTTTTCATATTTAGCCCCAATACTTTGGAAATAGTATTTTCAGCCCTTAAACTTGTCAAATTCAGTTTTAATAAATATCCAATTAGGTCCCTAAACTTTAATTTATCATTTTTAAACTTTAAAATTTCGAAATACTAATTCAAACATAATTTCTATTTTTGGCTAGACGAAATGTACGGACGATTAGGATATTGAGATTACCCCCCACTCCACTTTTCACGCAACTTGAGATAATTTGAGGTAGACTCGCCACCATTAATTAGTTTAAATTATAATTGCATGTATTATGTGAATTTATGTGATTTATATACTTTGATGCATGAGATGAGAATTTGTCATATGAGAATATGATGTTGTTATGCTTGCCATAACTTATATGCTTTATTGCATGAGAAAAAAACGAGAATCTCTTATGAGATAAGATGAGAATATTATGCATAACTTATTTGCTTAAATGCACGAGACGAGATTACCCACACCCTATGTTTTTTTAAGAGCCTATGATTTTCAAGAAAATGAGCCTATGATGATGTCACGATATGAATTGCATGATTACGTGTTCAATTATTCTGTAAATTAATTATCGGCGATAAGTCTACTGAGCATTTCATTGAAATACTCATTCCGTTATTTTAATAATATTTGCAGATTTTGGAGAAAGTCGGGTTTGATGAGCAGTGTGGCAACGATTTAATAAATTCAGTTATTCACATTTAAAAAATTTCGTATTTGAAATCTATTAACGTACTTTGTTATTTCAGTATTTCAAAAACTCGAGATTTAAAGTTTAATCAAATTTCTTAAGTTAATCAAATGAGTTTTGTTGTTGTTGAGGTATTTACCGTTATAAATGTGAGGTTTGAAATTTAGTTATTTTCTGCAAATCTTGTTAGTTAATTCGATTACAAAAGAATATGACGTGGCAATCCGGGTTCACGGAACTCAAGACGTTACATATAGGTTCAACTATAGCAGCATTACACCTTGCATAAATGTCTGCTAGAGGTTTCATTCTGTATCTATCTTCTTCTGTTTCTGAATCAATATCAATGACACCAGGTTCCAATTCTTCTTCATCACTTTCTTCATTTCTGATCTGAGGACTTATATCATTGGCATTTTCTTTAACTACTGAACTTGCTTCCCAGTTCGAAATAGCATCTTCATCCACCTTGATGTCTCTGCGGGAGGTTACTTTTCTGGTTTGGGGATTGAACACTCTATATCCTTTAGCATTGTTACAATAGCCAAACAATATTCCAACTTCAGCTTTTTCACTGAGTTTATCCCTTTTTGCATCAGGAATATGAGTATAACAAACACTTCCAAACACTTTCAAGTGTGAGATATCTGGTTTGACACCATACCAAGCTTCATATGAGGTTTTCTTCTCCAAAGCTTTTGATGGCAACCGGTTGAGAAAGTAAACAGCAGTGTTAACTGCCTCTGCCTAAAATTCTTTTGGTACTTTTTTCTCAATCAACAAGCACCTAGCCATTTCCATAACTATCCTATTTTTCCTCTCACTGACTCCATTCTATTGAGGAGAATAGATAATAGTTAACTGATGCTTGACACCTTCAGTTCTACAGAAATCATCAAACTGCTTGCAGCTGTACTCAGTGCCATTGTCAGTTCTGATGGTCTTCATCCTGCAGCCACTTTCATTCTCCACCATTTTCTTGAATGTTTGAAACATATATGCAACTTCAGACTTTGCTTTCAAGAAATAGACCTAACACATTCTTGTTAAGTCATGAATGAAGAGGATGAAATATCTGCTGCCATTCAATGTACTAACTCAAGTTTGTCAATAGCTCTTCGTGACTGATTCTTTGGAAAAGGGCAATTTGGTTTGCTTTCCAAGTTGACAGATATCACAAACACAAGCTTCATCAATGATTTTAGGCATGCTTTCAACAAGACTAAAATCATACATTTGCTTAAGTGAAGTATGACTAGAATGACCAAATCGTCTATGCCATAAAGTAGTTTCATTTTCTTCAGCTAAACATGCTTGTGTAGTAACATTTGTCCAATTTATAGGAAAGCTCCTATTTCTCATTTGAATTGTTAACAGCTCCTTTCCATTTTCATCTAATATAGTACAGGCATTTTCTTTAAATATTAAAGAATGTTTTTTTCTAACAATTACCTTACACTTATTAGATTTATATCAGGCACATATAAAACATCAGGAATGTACTTAATACTTGTTGAAGTCTGGACAGCAATCATTCCACTGCCTTTTACTTCTACAAAGTCACCATTTCCCACTTTAACTCTGAATTTGTAGGCTTTGTTCATTTCCAAAAATATGCTGGAGTCTGCAGTCATGTGATGAGTGCAACCACTATGCAATAGCCAAGTTTTAACCTTCCTACAAGCCTTAATAGCACAGAACAGATGCTCTTCTAGCCTTTCTTCCTGTTTTTTTGCCATTTTTGCTTGCTGATGTGGTTGATTCTTTTTTTTTTTTGCACACAATCTCAATATGACCAAATTGTTTGCAACTTCTACATTGAACTCTAGGCCTACATCAACAAAATTTTGGAGAATGACCCTTTATTTTACAATGAGGACAAGGTGCAAATTTATCCTCTTTGTTTTCATTCTTCCTACCTTCATGTTCTCTTCTCTGAACCTCAGGTTTCTTTGCTCCAAAGTTCTTTTGAGCTTTGAATTTTCCTTGAGCAAACAAGGCACCTTCTGATTGTTCCTCCTACCTCATTAGCCTTCTTTGTTCGATTGCCTGCAAAGCATTCACCAATTCAGCCAAGTTAATTGTTGACAGGTCTCTAGAATCCTCTAATGAAGATATCTTGGATTCAAACTTTTCAGGTAGGCTAATTAAAACCTTTTCCACCACTCTTTTATTTAGAAAATCATTTCCCAGAAGTCTGATTTGATTTACAATCTTCATCATCCTATCTGAAAAATCTTTGACAACTGTAGTCTCCTTCATCTTCAAAGTCTCAAACTCTCTTCTTAGATTGAGAACTTGCATTTGTCTCGTTCTTTCATTACTTTGATATTCTTCTTTCAGAATATCCTAGGCTTCTTTTGTAGTTTCACAAGTCATGATTCTTGTGAATATTGCATCTGAGATGGCTGACTGAATACAAGATAGAGCTTTGAACTTCTTTGCTACATCTTCACTATGCTGCTTTATTTAAGCCACTATTGGATTAGCCCTCAAAGGAGCTGGTTCAACTCCAGTATCAGTGATCTCCTATAGATCATAAGCTTTCATTTTTGCAGCCCAAAAATTGTAGTTTTCTCCATTGAAGGTAGATGTTGAAGCCATTTCTTTCCTGTCGAACTTTGCTGTTGTTTCTTTATGAGCTTCTTCCTTTCTTCTTCTTGTTCCCTTCTTCAGAGTCCCTTTCTAAGATCAATTTAGCTCTGATACCACGTTGGAAGTTATAAATCAAATAGTGGAACTCACTGGATTTGCAATAATCTAACCGAATTTAACACTCCTAACCGTTTAGTTCAACTCACCGTATATTCTCTCAATTTACCGGATATACACTTGGCTTACCGTATATGCAAAGTACTTACCGAATTTACCAAAAGAAATTTTGTTTTGGTTTAAAACAACGTGCTTAGACAATTGTATTCTACGAGATCTCACGCTTTGAAAACGTTGTAATATTGCTTCATTCTCAATTTTTTCAAAAATCTCTTTCTCCATGTACACCACCAAATTGTCATTCAACCAGTCGTCTCCCATTTTGTTGCACAAGTCACTCTTGATTAGATTCATAGCAGAGAATACTCTTTCAACACTTGCAGTTGCCACAGGTAATATCAAAATCAATGTAATCAGCTTATAAACCAATGGAAAATAACAAGAGTTTCATGTTTCAACCAACTTCCGAGCCACACAAGAAATGCTATTGAGATTAAAGAAGGCTTTAGTAATTCTCACATATATAACGAACTTGTCAAGTTCAGGTCGAAGCAATAAAAGCTCTTCATTATTGAAGTCCAAAGGATACAACTGAGCAAAACGTAGCAATTTATACCTATCAAAAGCTGCAAATGAATCTCTTGGATTTAAACACGAAAGGCAAGTTAGGAGCTCAGTAGTTCTCTCGGAAAAACGATCATTCAAGTCTTGCAAGATTGAGTTTATCACGTAACAATACAAATCAACATAAAAACGATGATAATAAGTCACCTGATGAGTTCCACGCCTAGGCCGACCTCTCAATACTACAATATCCTCCATATTGAGCACAAAAATATATCTAACAACACAAAACTCAGTCACTCTACTTAACAAATTATCCCAGCCATTGAAAAATGAATGAAAAGAAAATGTTTTACAGATAATTGAATTATTTAGAAATTCTTTCATTGAGAATTGTAATTAATTATGTTTGATTGGTATAGTTTTTCACCTGAAAAATATTGAAAGTTTGGTATTCATTTGACATCGTTTTTCATGGAAATTGTTCGCTAAAATGATAATTATTTTTACTATTTGATCTAGAATTTGTTTCAATTGCTAAAATAAAAGGTAAAAAAAAAATTTTTTTTTTTACCATATCAAATATCGTTCGTTTGGTTTTGTTTTACATGAAAATTGTCAATAAAAGTGATAATTTTTTTACCATTGTGTTTATAATATTTTCCAATTGCCAAAAAAAAAAAAAAAAAAGAACTAATGAGGCATATCAAACACTGCCTAAATGAATTGCTATAACTGATCCAAATGTATTTCGAGAACAAAGCTTCTTGATGCATTCAAGCACAAAAGGAATATTTGCATGTTCTTTAAATAGGCAGTGGAAATTAAAATCGAATTTTTAGTAAATTTTGATAGGAATTGATCAAATGTAAAATTGAAATATTGTGAATCACATGAAATATTTGATTAAAATTAATTATTAATTTTGATTTAGATTTAGATTTAAATTAAAATCTTAATTTTAATTTCTATCAGACTAACAATCTTTGAGACCCCTTAGGCCTTAGCTATTAATATTATTAACATTCATCTTTTCGAATTTATCACAACTCCTCGAGGGCATTTTTGCTTGCAATGTAAAACTAATTTTTGTTATAAAATAATTATTATTTTTTCTTTAATATTGTCCATTTTCTTGATTAAGGTTTTTTCAAAACTAAACTTATATTCAATACAAAACTAAAGTCTTTGTTTGACGGGGATTAAAATCCATATTTTAGCAAATTTTGATAAAAGTCGATAAAATGTGTGGTTAAAAATTTTTGAGTCTCATAAAACGTGATTAAAATTAATTATTGACTTTGATTTAAATTAAAATTTAGATTTTAATCACTAATAGGGGCAAAGTATGATAATTTTTGTGTCGATGACATACGTATGTGTGTGTACAATTTCTAAAATCAGATTAATTGTAATGATTAAGGAAAATGTTATTTTTATAATCGAGGTTGACAACCTCGATTGACAACCACTACATGGGGGGTCCACCTCGGTTTATTTAAAATTGATCGAGGTGACCCCCCATGTGAATGGTTATCAACCGATATTGTCAACATCGATTATACAAATAACATTTTCTTTAATCTCCATCGTTCGTTCCTAGCTATTACTTGCTTAAATCTTACAGTTAATGCCTATTTAACTGCACATCATCACTCTCCCTTGGATTTTTTTTTCTTTCTTCAAATACCCCAGCACCCAACTAATGTGAGGAACTTGGAGCACCCAGAAGAAGGCGAGATAAGGAAGTTCAGGCACAAGCCCATGTAGGTACCACCAGAACAAGCAAGGGAGAGATTATTCGGATTCAATACCAAACATTGTTCATCCAATGCCATTAATCCCGTCCCCTGGTAATCCTCTTATTCTTTATAAAGGACGCTGTTAATGTTTTCAATCTACAATTTTTGATATTTTCAAGCATCGTCATCTACTTTTGACACGTTACCAAAGATTTACAAGGACGACCGCAATAAATAAAGATTTTAAAGAATCAAGAAAACAAACAGAAAGTGGTGACCTAACCTCATCTGAAACCTCTGCACCGACTCTACTGTTCACTATTCATAGAATGTTGGCCGCCGAATGCCTGAAGAAGATATGGGTTTTTGGAGAAGGAAACGGGGTTGGAGAAGGAAACGGGATTTGCTAGGGCTTCTGATTTGTTTTGGATTGGTTTTGATAAAGAGATGAGGCGGTGGAAAAAACTGAGGAAAAAAATTAACCAAAGAATCACGAAGGAAGACTCGAACCTTTGACGTCCGAGCGAGATGTCTTCAGAGGCGCCCTTGAAACCGCTGCACCAGCTGTGAACAGGTTATGAACAGTAATTTTGCTTAGCCTCTTTTACATATGGTAGGATGATGCTTGGAAAAATGATTAAAAATGACCACGTGGTCCACTTCATGAAAGTTTTCTCGTGTAATCACTTATATTATATATTAAGAATAAGGGGTGTGTGTGTGTGGTAAAAATTAGTTCTACTATTTGTAAATGTATGGCTCATTTCTCTACTTATTTTGTACTTTCGTTTTATGCTTTTTCGTGTCTGAAAATCTCAATCAATTTACTCTGGTATCTCTTGTATTTTACTCTTCCCTATAGCGTTCTCATTAAAGAAAGTAAAGAACACCGTGCTTCTCACACTATACCTTTTCTACTATCTCTTATATTTTACTTTAACACTTTCTAAAGAAGCCTTGTCGTCCATCTCTATTGTGAATTCAACATCTTCAGTAAAGCTGAATTTTCGAGTATTTACTACGAACATAACAAAAGTCTAAGCACACTTTGTGAGTGCCAAGTTATTTATCAGCTTGTCTCCACAAAAGATACATTGCTGAACGTTGATTTTCCAAAATTATTTAGTTTTCAATTCATGATTTTCAACCAAATTTTCACTAATCACATTGTCTAATGTTACCAGTAATGGATACATGTGCAATTGAAAGGAACTGAAAAACTAAAGAGCATGGTTATTCAGTGAAAAAATTCGGGAACAACTAAAGGTGCCAGGTCTCCATCCATCTACGGAAGATTGATCTTGTGAACCTCGTTGGAAATTGTATTTCACAACAATTAACTTCTGGATATGTATCTTCAGACACGACATCAGAATTCTTGGATATAATTGAAAACATTAAACAGGATTTACTGAGTGACACTTAATGTGCGACAAGTTTGAAAAAGGTTGTCTCTCTCTTCTTCGTCGTGAATTATCATGCCACGAGTTCCAATGCAAAAGTTAATAAAGGAAATTACAGAAAAGAAATGACTCGATGCATGAAAAGATTAGTGATGATATATTAGTCTCTCAAGAAAATTATGGATTTGGTTTTGGTTTTAGGACCATTCTACAAGTGCATAATCATTTTCATAATACATTACATAATTGACATGTGACGCGCATCTATCGGTAGTCTACAATTTTTGACTTTTCCACACTTCACATCCACGGTCGGATTTGTTCCACATGGGCCAATGTAATCAATTATGTACATATAGACTTATCCTTGGTTTTATGCCAGTGGAATCTTCAATGTCAAGAATAGACTGTTTCAGGGAATTTTCGTTTCATCTTCTATTCTGCTAGGTTTTTAATGAAATTGGAAAATCTATGAACAAAAAGAACTAGAATTAATATGTTGTAAAAGTCAAAGAGTAGGTTGCAAATACTATTAATTGAGTTGTATTAGGTCTAGAGTTTGAAAATGGAAAGAAGGAAAAAAATGGCGCCGCAATTTCGCTAGACTGTCGTCCTAACTTTGCTCAAGTGACAGAAACAGAAATATTGTTGCCCGCATGTCGCCTTGCCTACTCTCGGGTGAAAGTTGTTGCTCGCTAGTCGCTAAGCTTTCGCTTAAGCGACAATTTTTTTTGAAAAATTTTAATTCGCGTTTTGAAGGCTTTTTGTCTGACCCATTCAACCCTAAACCTAAACTATAAATACCAGCAAGCCTTTGAACGGTTTTTCCAAGGTTGATCATTGAGAAAATACATACTGCTCCATATCCTCTTTATCAAATAACATTTCAACCTTCATGTTTTGATTTATTCTTGGCGGTGACAACATCAAATCCATAATGCAAATACCAAACTGTAACTTCCTAAACATCTATCAGAGTTCTGAAGATCAAGGGAAGGTGACTGGAGTTTTAGTTGTTGGAGAACGAAGAGCTCTTCATTGATCCACAAGAGATAGACGAATTCATAAAAATCGAGAGTTGGTGCAGAAGCACGCAATCCAGGAGGGCTGTGGGAATTGTAGTCAGGAGGTCAGAAAGTACTAGTGGTAGTCGTGTCTGATGGATTATAAGTTCAAAATTCATTTATAATGGATTCCTGACCGGCAAAGTGTCCGAAATTTTTACTCAATTTGGGTTTCTCTTTGTTCATTCTGGTTGTTTATTTATTGCTTTTATATAACTGCGGCAATTCAACTTCGGAAAATTGACTTAATTGATTAACCATCTATAGATAATTAATAGTAACTTGTTGCTATTTAATTATTAATTTTTAATTCCGCATAATCACATATTCCTCCCTCTAGGTGTAATTTGGGCCGAACCTCATAATTTCAATTGGTATCAGAACCATATTTCGATTCCTGCCCTATTAATTAATCTATATGAGCCGGTCTCTATCCGTGCCTCCCTTTTTTTACAGAAGCAACTATGCATACTGGAAAGTTCGAATGAGAGAATTCCTTAAAGTATTGGATGAGCATGTTTGGATCAGTGTACAAAACGGTTGGACTGCACCATCATCCACTGTTGCTGGTGTAGTTATACCTACTCATATTTTTGACCAAAGATAAATTAGCTTATTGCAACTGGAATAGTAAAGGGCTCCATGCCCTGTTTATGGTTGTGTCTGTAAAGGAGTTTAGGATAGTGTCGATGTGTTATGAAACTGTGAACAAGGTTTGGGATATCTTAGAGACCATACACAAGGGAACCAAAATTGTTAAGAACTCCAAAGTGTAGAAGTTAACATCTAGGTTTGAAGAAATTAGAATGAAGAACGATGATATAGTAAACTCGAGTTTCAACCTAGGTGAGAAGATCCCCAAGTCTAAGATAATTCAAAAAGTCCTTATATCCCTACCTAAAAAGTTTAGACCTAAGATCACTGCTATTGAAGAAAGTAAGGACGTAGATGCAGTTCATATAGAGGAACTCGTAGGATCTATCCAAACCTATGAACTCACCATATCTCAACTGAAAAAGGTTAAATCCATAGCCACGAACACAATTAGGGAAAAAGAGAGTGAGTCTACTGAAGCTGAGACCCCTTAGGGACGACAAAATAGCTTATTTCGTTAAGAAATTCTAGAAGGCGATAAGGAATAGAAGAAAACCTCGCGATAGGAAAAATGATGTCTCTAGTAAATTCTCAAAAGATAAGCGTGAGAAGAATAACCTTAGGACTTCTGGTAAGAAAACTCAATCAGTTAGATGACATGAGTGTCAGGGTTTTGTTCACTATAAGAATGAATGTCCTAATTTGAGTAAGAATTTGAATAAAGGAAGGGGTAAAACATTAATAGTGACTTTGAGTGATGATTAATCAGGTTCGAATGTTCAGAGTGATACCTCTGAAGGTAAGGATGAACAAAATTTTATGGCTTTCACATCTATAACTAAAATTGAATCTGATAATGAGAGTGAAACGGTGGAGAATGATGAACAAAGTGAGAATTTTGAGGATGAGACCGATATTCATGAATCTTATCGACGACCGATTGGAGAGAGTCTTAAAATCAAAAAGTCAATAAAGTCGTACTAAAAAAGGTTAATGAACTTGAAAGAGAAAAAGAGAGAAACTCTTAGATGGCCTTTAGGATTTTACCAAAAATTTGCGCAAGTTGAAACTTGTTGATGAGAACTTAGAAACTGAAGTTAAATCCTTAACAAGTGATCTAGAAAAATTTAATACTCAACTTCATTCCTTCATGAGTGGTACTCAGAAACCCGATATTCTTTTGGAGATGAAATTGAATTTGTCTTAGGAGCCTTCCTTGTTTTTTTCTACTTTAGTTTCCCGTTCTTGAATTCTCTCTTCTTCTTCTTTATTAGAAACATATGCAGAAATCAAAGACTCTTTAGGCTTGCTATCAATAATTTATTTATCACTCTTCAAGGTAATGGCATTACAATGTTTCCTTGGGTTTATTGTCGTATCACTGGGAAATTTTTCCTTCGATTGGGAATTTATGGAAATAGATGGCTGACCAATTTGTACCTCAAAAGATTTCATCATGGCGCGCATGTTGAATCTCGCCCTTGTCTCCAAAATAAAAGCTCCCAAGATATTTTCTAATGATGATTTCCCTTCAAGAAACTTTACTATAAGAAAGATTCTCATGATTTTGCAACCTCGATGGTTGTAGTTTGATGAGTTAATCTACTTTTTCTATTTTTCATTCCCTATGCAGTCAATGCAACTATTCGACTAGTAAGTGATGACTTTTGAGCTACAAGAGCACTAATAGGATCGACCTCATAAAGACCAGCTTTTTGCACTTGAACACTAACTTGGCCATTGATAACTGTTGGTAGCAATTTCATCCAGGAAGGAATAAGCATCATTTACAATATTAGACATCAGGATACCACCTATAACAGCATCAACTATCATTCATGTTTGACGATTCAACCCGTTGTAAATATCTCAATCTGCATCCAAATCTAATAACCTTGTTGGGGGCATCTTTTAAGTAAGTCTTCGAATCTCTCATATGCCACATAAGATGGTTCAAAGTCAGATTGTCTAAATTGCCCAATCTCACTTCACAATGGAGCTAATTTGGAATGGAGAGAGAAATTGATATGGAATTTTTGAGACATCATATCCAAAGTGGTAACAAAACCAAATTTTCAATGATTGAAGCCATCCCTTTGCTTTATCCTTCATGGAGAAAGAAAACAAATACAGTCTGATTGCATCTTCAGTAATACCATTCATCTTCACAGTATCACAATTATCCAAAAAGTTAGCAAGATGAGAATTTAGAGCTTCTAATGGAGGTCCTCCAAACTTGCGATTGGAAGTAAAAGTGAGGATATCTCAAGCGGGGTTAACTTTCTCACCAATTAGGTTAGCCACTTAACTGAGATGATAACTCGGTTAACTTGAATTGCTTATACTTCTAAGAAAGTTTGGATTAATAAGAGTGACCTGAAAGGTCGCGAGATTGATCATGCTCTTAAAGATAAGGGCATCCATGTACCTCTTTGATTAGGTACTTAGCGCATGCATGTATAGTTCATTGAGTCCATTTATTCTTGCATAAATCTCATTTGTTTTTGTTTTGTTTTAATTTTTGTTTTTGCTTTTAAAGTTCTTGATTTTTTTTTTAATAAAAAAATTATTGTGTTTTTGTGCTACTAGACATTTCATGATGTTCCTAAATACTGTATTTGTGACCAAGTATGCATTCATCTGATATGTACTGTTGTTTCCATTACTTGGTTAAGTTTAATGTGAAGTATTTAGTATATGTTTCTTCATGTAACATCTACACATCACACACTATGATCTTGTGAGTGAGTCTGGACCGCATGTGTGAGATTTGGGATGGCATTCATCTGTTGGTAAGGTGACCTTGAACGAGAATTTACCTTCATTTAGATAACCTAAGGTCACATATAGTCCCTTGAAAAATAAACTAAACTGTATATCATCTTATACTCTTTTTCGGAGCCTATTTGACTCGAACAATTAAGCATGCGGGGTTTCTCATAATCTTGTGTCTATGGTCAACTAACTCGGGTTTACTTATTAACATTGATGTTCGCATGTCCTTTCTCACCAATTTAAAGTTTGGAGTCATGTTCATGAGAAAATAGTGGCACTTAAAACATGTGAATCACTTATACACTTTACTCCATTTGCACTTGATTTGAATACGTGGGAAATTTTTTATTGAAAATGCAATACTTGTGAACACATGCTTCTTTTGGTTCATCTGTATGTCGGAGACTTGATTTACAAAACGAGAGGACTATTTTTCGAAATTTTCAAAAATTCAATGCTATTTGTGTCAAGATTTTTTCGCCAATTTTTCACTGAGCGTAGCTCGAGTGATAAAACAAAGGTTGTCTCTCTCACTTACCGATCGCCTCTCGCTCAGTTCACATTTTTTAATTTTAACGTTATTTTTCCTTTTTTTTTTTTGGAATTTCTTCATTTCTTCCTCAATTTTTTCCTCTCAAATCTTCTCACTCATTCAAAATCCGTGCATTCCATCTTGAATTAGACACTTTACTCCAATATTTGGTGGATTTACCCTTATTTCATCAAATTTTCACATATTTTCTAGGTAATTTCGAAAACCCTCCATATTTTTTTTAAAGTTCGCAATTTTTCTTGGGATTTTTAAAGTTCTTGTGTTGATTTCTTCATTATCCCTTGTTTTTGCATGATTACCATTTCATTTCATTTGCCTTTGCATCATTTGGGTGATTTTTTGTTTTTTTGTTTTTTTTTTTTTTGTGTGTGTGTTTTATTGATTGTGGCTTAAAGGTTGATGGAGAATTGGTTAGGTTTAGTTGGAGGTTTGTGAATGTGTTTGAATGTGGAGGTTTTGGTTGAAATATGGTAGAGTTCGTTGGTTTGTACACTCCCGTCACGCTTTGAATACAATTTTTTGGGTGTTATTTGAATTTCATGTCTCTTGGTCGATCTTCATTCACACACTTGATCACGTTTGCATTGTTAGTTTGTCATGTTGAAGTTGTTTCAATTCCATTTGATGTTGACACCACGAGGTAAAGTCACATCATCGCAACATGCCGTCATGGCACACGTCATTGTGTCACCCAGTCAGGGCATCGTGTCACGATGTCACAACTCTACGTCCCCACGTTAAGGAATTGTGTCTCGGTGTCACGACACTGTGTCATCTTCATCCATACATTGCACAGTTTCATATGTCGTTAGTTCTCTCGTGTTGGTTTGCATCGATTTACGTGTACATGGTTTGTTTATGTGTTTTTATCGGCTCCGCATCATTTTTTTCATTTCATGTGCATCATTCGATAGTATCGTTTTTTACGTTATTTGACGTGTGTATTTGGTCTACTTCTTAGATGCTGCCTAAGCGAGCATAGATGACTACACAGACATCGAGTAAGTCCACATCCTACACCCGATCCCAGTTTATATTTGCCACTGTCCATGAGGTATTCGAGACCCCATTCTCGTTACGCCCAGTGCTAGTCGAGCACGAGGTAGTTTTGTCAGACCTTTCCCCCAACTTCGCTGGCATTTTCTCTTCTCGAGGTTGGGATCCTTTGCTTATTGATTTAACTCTTCCTCCTAGTCTTCTCATTCACGAGTTTTATTCTAACATTCACGACGTTAGCGGTTCTTCTTTTAGGGTATTTTTTATGGGTAAGACGGTTAAGATCACTCCCGATGTTGTGTCTTGTATAGCCTATATTCCTCGGGTCATTCACCCTTTGTTTCCATATTTATCAGTTTATACCCTTTCGGCAGACTCTCTTGCCCGTTCAACAGTGTTTAACACATTGTTGGAAGGAGGTCCTTATGCGATCCGCACTTGCTCTCTTCCTACTGGTCACCAGATTATGTTGCACATTGTGTGCACGAATATATGACATGTATCACATACTTCTTCATTGCCTATGGAGAATGCCCATTTCTTATACTCCTTATTACACAGCGATTCTATTGATCTACCCTCGTTTATCTACCAGAAGATTTTGCATGCTTTTCATGACACATGGACTAGGGTATGGCTTCCTTATGCGTATTTGATTTACTACCTAGTTACTGCACTTGGAGTTAGGTTTCCGGAGAGGGTTCCTAGGGGGGTTTCTCAACCGATTGGCCACACTACTATTTCCCAGAGTAAGTCTCATGCTTCTTTTAAGCTAGTTGATCTGACTTGCCAGTTGATCCTATTGATGACCTCATTTCTGTTGATCCCTCTGATTTTCCTGCTTTTACCTCTGCTCCTCCACCTACTGACATCCCCCGACATCCACTTCTACTCCTCCACCTACTAAGTCTATTTATCTATCTGGGTCTGTTCCCATTGATCCTTCTATAGCACTTATGGGACAAATGACTACGCTGATCCAGTAGCAGGCTCATATGATGCTAAGATTACGAAACTGAGAGCTACATTTGATCGACACGGTATAGAGTTTACTACACTTCGAGGTGCTATCGGCTATGTTTAGATGGGTTACGTTGGATTCGTCAACATTGGGATGACGGTGTAGCTTTTCATGAGGGTACTAATGCTACTGATTCTGATGATGCTACTAGAATTAATGTGATGTAAAATTCAAGGAGTAAATTGCAAATACTATTAATTGAGTTGTATTAGGTTTAGGGTTCGAGAATGGAAAGAAGGAAAAAAGCGGCGTCGAGTGATATCCTGACTTTACTCGAGCGGCAGAAACAGAAACATTGTCACCACCTATTACCTTGTCTTCGCTCGAGTGATATCCTGTCACTCGCTTTTCGCTCGAGTGACAATATTTCTTGGAAAATTTTAATTCACGTTTTTAAAGCTTTTTGTCCGACTCATTCAATCATAAACCTAAACTATAAATACCAGCAAGCCTCTGAATGGCTTTTCCAAGGTTGATCATTGAGAAAATATATACTGCTACATATCCACTTCATCAAATAAGCTTTCAACCTTCATGCTTTGATTTATTCTTGGCGGTGAAAACATCAAATCCAACATCCAAATATCAAACTGCAACTTTGTATACACATCTATTAGAGTTCAATAGATCAAGAAAAGGTGACTGGAGTTCAAGTTGTTGGAGAACACGGATTTCTTCATTGATCCACAAGAGATAGACAAATTCATAAAGTAGAGAGTTGGTGCAGGAGCACGCAATGCAAGAGGGCTTTGAAAATTGCAGTGGGAGTTGTTATATGATCAAGCAATCTAGGAAGGTCGTGGGAATTGCAGTCATAGGGTCAGAAAATACTAGTGGGTAGTCGTGTTTTGCAGACTATAAGTTCAAAATTTGTTTATAGTGGATTTCTGAATGGTAAAGTGCCTGGAGTTTTTACCCAATTGGGGTTTCTCCATGAATATTCTGGTTGTTTATTTATTGCTTTCATAAAACTACAACAATTTAACTTAGAAAAAATTGACTTGATTGATTAACCATCTAGAGATAATTAATAGTGACTTCTTGTTATTTAATTATTAAGTTTTAATTCCACATAATCACTTATTCACCCTCTAGGTGTAATTTGGGTCAAATCTCGTAATTTCGTGTTCATTACCTCTCCTTCACATTTCTAATGAGATATCCTGACCTAGAAAAATGTTCATTTTACTTCTGCTTAGCATAGCAGCTAATAGGATTTAACTTCTAGATATTTTGAATAAATATTGCAAATATTATTGGGATTCTGACATATGGTTTGATGAAGGATCCCCATAATGTTTCTTTCAATAAATAGCTACCAAGTAAAGCTAAAAACTATTAGAAAGCATGTTAAGGAAGTTTAAGAAGGTTAAAGTGCAAGAAGCCATAGAAGAAAGCCTTGATGTAATGAAGTCCATGTTAGTGTTGAAGGGTGAAAAGTAACAACAACAAATTTGTTAGAGCATTTGTATATTCTGAATTCCTTATATGACCTTGATGTGACGTGTTACTTATTAGTTAACTTTAAACATATACGAAGAATAAAGGTCGGGTTATTCTATAAAATCGTCAATATTGGGCTCCTAGAATATGGCACTCTTGGGGCTTTCTAACTTTATGGTTCATATGGGGGAGAGATTGAGCTTCAAGAAATAGTGATTGATTTTATCAATATAGAAATGTATAAATCCTAGCAATTCCTATTGCACTCATGTTCATTCCTATAGGAATTGGATTCAAGTTTCCTTTACTCCGACAGCATCTAAGGTTCCTCAAACAATGTGATATCTTGCATTGGGTAAATCCTTAACTATTTCCCATGTTACTAAGACTGAAGAATGTTCTTGTGAATTATAGTCAGTGCTGGGTATATAAGCAGTGATTTCAAATCTAGAGATTGATCATAATTTTCAATGTATGTATATTATATAAGAGTTTCCCATGTACTTCCAGATCAATGTTTAAAATTGTTACTAGAAAATAATAGTCCTATTCCCAAAGCAAACTGGCTTAAACCATTTGATTGCTATGCCATTGGCCGATTGTTGAAAGTGAAAGCTTATTAAGTTCGACCTTACATGCAAGAATTATACGATTTACAAGCAAAAAGTCACTTTTTAATTGTTTCTAGATGATTAGTCAATCAATTCAATTATCCTATATTGGATTGCTGCAGTTTATATGGAAAAATAATAAATAACACCAATATTGTTGACGAAGAAACCCAACTGGATAAAAACTCTGGGACCAAACCTGTAACCTCCACTATAGACAATATGGATTTATAATAAGATGCTGCCTAGCCAACTCCACTAGACTTCCCGATCTAATTCATGTAACCTCCAAGATTAGCTGAACCCACGAGCTCCCTATCTTCTACAATTGTCTCTTCCAAGTAAAATTTCAAGAATGCCCCGTTCTTGTGCTTTTTTTGCTCTTGTAGTCCAACCTCTCTAAATCTCCAATAGCCTCTAAAAATCAACTAAGAAAGTACCTTCATAAGGGTATTTAGGAAGTAGGTGTTTTGAATTCAATGGATTTGATGTTTTTCCCCCAATCTGCGATTGCATAATGTCAAGAATGAATTGATTGAATCAATACATGAACATTCTCTTGAATCTTCAAAGAATAATATGAATATGTTATAGAGAAGAGGCACAATGAACAACCCCCAAATTTCGTGCAAAGCGTGGGGCATTTATAGTTGAAGGCAATTAGGTAGAATGGGCTATGTAAAAAGCCTTAAAAATGCAAATTAGGTTTTTTCGAATAATACCATCGCTCAAGCGAGTAGTTTAGAGACAAGTGAGCAACAGTGTCTCGCTCGAACGAAGTTCTAGCGATAGGCGTACGACGTAGCTTCTGTTTTTACCGCTCAAGCAACAACTGGGCGATATGCTAGCGAAATTGCAGTGACATTCACTCATTTGTTCTATACTTGAACCCCTAGGACTTCTAACTTATTACTTGACCCTTTGACTTAAAAACCATTTTACAACAATATTAATTTCAGTCATTTTGTTCATAGAATTGCCAATTACATTAAAACCCAACAAACTCTTCATTCGGCATTCTGTTACAAAACTATACACATAAAGTCAAGGTAATAAAAACACAAAAATCTAATCTACCCAAGTTCTGTTTCTTACATTTTTTGTTAAACATATTTCCTGAAATCAAAACTCAAATACCAAGTGTAACAGCACGTGATACAGGAAATATAGCAATATAGTCACATGATACCAGAACTTAGCTAGATTGAGACGTAACACTAATGTTAATCCAAACACTAACAAACATATTAGCATCACAAAAACTCAAACAGCTACGTAGATATGGTATGGTATGGAATGGAATGCAATACAATGCAATCAAACAATCTCTCCTTATCAATCTATTCTACTTCAAAAATCTATTATTCCAAAATCCAACTCAAATCTTCAAAAATCTCCCCCTATCGAAATAAATTCCAAATTCCAACTCAAATCTAAAATATTTTCACTATTTTTTGTCACAAATGATGAAGGGATAGATAATTTTAAAAAAAACTTTAGCTTGCACTAGAATAATCAATAATGTGTGAACATTCCCACATACTCAATTCAAGTTATCACAGAATAAATTGTAGAAGTGACACGTGTATAAAATGTCACTAATCATATGTAAGCAGGACTCCAAACCTTAACTTTGTGAGAAAGAACATGCTAAACATCACTGTCAATAAGTGTATTCCTCTACTTACAAAAGTCAAACCATTTAAAGCACATTAGAACCTTTAAATAAACGCTCACTTTGTATTGATATTTTCTTTTCTCCCTTGACTTTTTGTATATATATTTTTCATATGTTTCAAAAAAAAAAAAATTAAGCTCATTCTCTTCTCCATTAAGCGACTAAGATAACCCCTGTAACGATTTTTAGGCCAGTTAACCCAAATCAGTTAACCAGTTATGAGAAAACCCAGAGGCTTAATTGCTCGAGTCAAATAGGCTCCGAAGAAGAACATTGGATGTTGAGCTTTTTATTATAGGGGATAAACTTGAACTTAGATATGATAAATAAGGTCAATTCATGTTCGAAGTCACGTTGTTAACATGTGACTGCCACCCAACTCTCACACACGCGGTAGAGTCCCATTAACAATATCATAGTGCGTGCAGTAAAAATGGTACATGAAGATACTAATGCAAAATACACCATAATAAGTTAAACAAGCAATGAAAATTATGATGCAACTCATCAATTGAACTCATACTTGATCACACCAAGCAAATTCAAGTATTATATATAATATGCCATAAAGAATTTGTCGCATATTTTATTTTTCAATTTTTCTTTTATTTTTAATTTAAAACATGAATGCACCAAGTATAAGAAAAAAATCAAAAATACATAAAAAAAAATGCATGAGATTTCTACCTAGAAAATAAATAAACAAATGTGATGTATGCATAAATCAATGATACACAATGATAAAGCACGAGCATACATCAAAAATACCTAATCAATTAGATATGCAAATGCTTTTACCTTTAAGAGCACCGTGATCTATTTCAAAAATTTCAGATAACTTTTCTTTACCCAAACTTGCCTAATGACTAGAATATTTTCGATCATTTGTGTCAGTAACTTGGTCAATTTACTTACATGATTAGTAAGGAAGTCAATCTGACCAACATAATCATAATTCTTATTTCTATTTAAGTTTTGGCTTCTATTTCTATTCAGGAAATGACAGCACCTAGGCCTTATGTGTCCTAATTCACCACAGTGAAAACATGTAGTGATAAACCTAAGACCAAAGATATGTGATGGCTGATGTCTATTCCTAGATTGGCGAGTCCTACGTTGTCTAGTACTCTTCCGTCCTACATATCCCTTATTACTAAGTTCAGGGTTAGGTACATATTTAAGCTGGTCAGTACAAAGGACAAACGTGGTCTTGGACGTACTAGCAACATTATGATGTTTTTCCTTATATCCTAGACCTCCCTTATTACCAGCAGGCTTGCTCATTCCAAAAACTTTATCTAGCTTCATAGAACCACTAGAAAAGGCAAGAAGTTGAGACTTGGAATGCTCTAGATCGCTCAGAAGATTTTTAACTTGGATTTCTAAGGTTTCTTTTTCAATAGCCATCCAACTAGCTGTCCTATAGGTCTTCTCAAGATCACTTGTGAGATTCTTGACATGAGTATCTAAGGATTTATTCATGGATTTCAACTTACTCAGGGTAGAGATAGATTCCTGACTATATGCTAAGAGTTTTTCTTTCTCCGACTCAAGTTCCGTGACTCTCGTACTTAAGGCTTTATTTTTAGTTAGAATCTTAATGCTCTCCTCATAGATTCTATTATAAGCCTCATGAATATCTCCCTCACTATCTGAATCTTTTGCTGAATTCTCACTACTACTTATGCTTTCAGCCTTCTCACTTCCCTTATCAGATCCATTCCTAAATCTAGCAATAAAGGCAGTGTATTTTCCACTTTCCTCACAAGTGGATTTCTTACTCTAATTGTCTGAGCTAGACTCGTTATTAGCATTCATAAACTTACCTGAATTTCTCCTGCTGCTAGGTGATAGGAATGTAAAATACACATTTTACATCTTTATTTATGCCTAAATGTACTTATATTCTCATATTTTAGTTTAGGTGGCAATTCGATGGATATTGCGTAATTTGGAAGAAATAAGGGGAAAATGACCAAAATGAAAGAAAACGAAAGTTCGACAACCAAAGTGTAAATATTCAAAAGTTGTATCAAACATCATGATGAAGACTTGAGAGTGTTAGAGGCCAATTGGATGAAGAAAGAAGTCGAATGGATGAAATATAGCCAAGACTATCACATATCAACTTTCAAACTGAAAAGTTTTGCATCCGTTTTCAGCTTCATATCGAGACCAATTTTGGACATGGACAATGATCTAATTCGAAGATAGTTTTTGAAGCAAAGTTGTAGCCCTTTGAGTTAACTTTCCAACGCATATTGAAAACTGTCCTACGGAAAAAAAAAATGACAAAGCCATGCGATCGCATGGCACAATATCATGTGGTCGTCCACTCTTTTACGGAGAATTGGGAGGTTAGAAACTGCATAACCATGTGATTGTGTGGGTTATAACCTTGCAATCGCATGGTAGTATATGTTGACGCAATTTTCTAGTTTTCTAATTCTTTTCCACTACTTATGGAAACAAGTTCTTTTGATATTTATCAACCCTAGAACACATGAGAAACACACCAGAGCACCTCCAACCTATTTTCTCTCTATTTTTCTTAGATCTATCATGTGTAACTAACTATTGGTGCTTGATTGAAGGATACCAAAGCCTTGGAAAACAATATAACTGTGAGATCCACCCATTTTCATTGTTTAATTTATATTTTCAGTATTGAAAATTCTTCTATGCATAATTTTATGATTGTCATGTTTGATTGCTAAGAGATCTATTAGTTTTTCATATACTGCAAACTATAACTAAGTTAAATCTCAAATCCGTAATTGTTTGAATCATTTAACTTGTAAAGCACTAGGATTTGATAATTTTCTGCGATAGAGGTTATTAAATCTTAAGAAGAATGTTTAAATCGATTAAATACAACCGCTGGTGTTTGTATTATCTAGTTCATTGATTTCTCTATTGTTTAAAATTGTTATTAAATTGAATCTTTAATGCTGATCTGAGATTATTTGATAATTAGGGTTAATTAGAAAGCTGGTTTCTGATTAACTAAAATTGAGAAAAAATAGAAATTCATTCTACCGATGAATATTATGAATGTGAATTGATTATTCTTTGTGGATTGATGAATGGTCATAAATCTCCAATGGTGGAAGTTGACTTTGATCAAGATTTTTTTCATTGATTTAATACAACTTGTTAATTTACATTGTTATTTGTTATAAGATTGATTTCATTATAAACAAAACCCCTATAATCGTTATACGAAGCATAAATTGTTGAATTACACACTTTTCGTGGAATCGACCCTTACCTCCATTACTACATTAGTTTTAGAGGTTTAAGGACTATTTTTGGGTGCCTACAATAGTACATCAAATTTTGGCGCCATTGTCAGGGAGTGATGCTAATTTTTTTTGTACTTCTTTAGTTGTTTATTAAGTTTTAAAAAAAAATCATAATTTTCTAGGTTTTTATGTATTTTATTGTTTTTAGAAATTTTAGCATAAAATTGTATTTGTCTTTTTGTAATCTAGCTTCCTCTTAATTTTTTTTTCATTTGTTCTTTTTGTTTATGCCCACAACTTGTTCTTCTATTCAAAGTGATTTGCAATACGATCCAGAAATTGAGAGAACTTTGCGCACGATAAGGAGTAACATCCAACAAAACTTGAAGAAAGCAATCTCAATCCCAACAATCCATTTGCAAGTGATTTTGAGTTTGGAGGAGAAGGAACCATGGCCGAAAATAGGACTTTGAAGGAGATTGCAGTACCTACATTGGATCACTTATGCATAACTTTTCCTATTTTAGATGCTACTACTACATTTGAGCTTAAATCTGGACTAATACACATTTTGCCCACTTTTTATGGTCTTACAAGTGAAGATCCTCATAAATATTTGAAGGAGTTTCATGTGGTCTGCACGAGTATGAAACCTACAGAAATTATTGAAGAACAGATTAAGTTGAGAGCCTTTCCATTTTCTCTAAAGGATTCAGCTAAGGATTGGCTCTATTATCTACCATCAGGAAGCATTATCACATGGGATGGAATGAAGAGGTTGTTCTTATAGAAATACTTTCCAGCTTCGAGGGTAGCAAATATTAGGAAAGAAATTTCTAGTGTCAGACAAGATCACAGGGAATCTCTACATGATTATTAAGAGTGGTTCAAGAAATTGCGTTCAAGTTGTCCCCATCATCAGATCAGTGAGCAACTTCTCATCCAATACTTCTATGAAGGTCTTCAACCCACAGAAAGGAGCATGATTGATTCTACTAGTGGAGAAGCTTTGGTTGATAAAACTCTCGAAGGATCGAAGAATTTAATTGCAAACATGGCAGCCAATTCTCAACAATTTGGCCATAGATTTGATCCCCCTTCTAGATAAGTTAATGAGGTAAATGTCTCATCCATTGAACAACAAATAGCGAATCTAACTACTTTTGTTCGTCAAATGGCCATAGGTAATGTGTAGATAGCAAAGGTTTGCAGAATTTGTTCAGTAATGGGACATCCAGCTGATGCATGTCCAACTCTTCAAGAAGAACCCACGGAACAAGTTAATGAAGTGGGTGGTTTCCCTGGACAACCACAGAGGAATTATGATCCTTTTTCAAAGACATACAACACAATCGAATCAACATGTTGCTCAAAATCGCCCAAACTTTCAACAATATAGGCAGCCTTACCAGCCTAGACAACAACAGGGCCAATCTTCTAACTCTGAAATGTCTTTAGAAGATATTGTTAAATCTCTTGCAACTAACACTTTACAATTTCAACAGGAGTCTAAGGCTAGCATTCAATGTTTGGAGAATCAAATAGGTCAAATGGCTAGAGCGGTCAGTGGGCTGGAATCACAAAGTTCGGAAAAGCTACCCTCTCAAACAGTAATATATCCAAGGGAGAATGCAAGTATAATTGTATTGAGAAATGGCAAGGAAGTGGAAACCCCAGTAAATGAAATTCCTACATCATCAGAACAAGACAAGGAGAAAGACATGGATATCACTGCGGAAAAGAGTAACACAACTGAGGATAATGCACCAAAATGTAAGTTTCCTCCACTATCTAATTATAAACCAGTAGCCCCATTGACTCAGGCTTTGGTAGAATATAGGAAAAATAATCCAAATAGGGAGCTCTATGAGACTTTTCGAAAATGTGAGGTAAACATCCCCTTGCTAGATGATATTAAGCAAATACACCATTATGTTAAATTTTTAAAAGAATTGTGTACTATTAAGAGAAAGCAGAAACTAAAGGGGTGCGAAAAAATAAAAGTTGGAGGAAACGTGTCTGCGGTCATTCAAATGAAACTTCCTACAAAATGCAAAGACCCAGGTATGTTTACTATCCCTTGCATGATAGGTAACACCGGATTTGAGAAACCCATGTTAGACCTAGGAGCATCTGTAAATGTCATGCCACATTCCATTTATGCTTCTTTGAAACTTGGCCCCTTAACTAAAACTACTGTGGTAATTCAATTAGCTGATAGATAAAATACCTAACCAAAGGGTGTGATTGAGGATGCCTTGTACAAATTAATGACTTGATTTTTCCTGCTGACTTTTATGTGCTTGATAGGAAAAACAGTGATCAAACTAGTCCTGTCTTGTTAGGAAGACCATTCTTAAAAACATCCAAAACTAAAATTGATGTTCATAGTAGTACATTGACCATGGAATTTGATGGTGAAGTAATTATATTTAATATCTATGATGCCATGAAATTTCATGTTGATGATAATGCTGTGTATTCTATCGATGTAATTGATGATCTAGCACATGATGTTTTTGAACTTGATGGGAAGGATGAATTGGAGTTTTCTATTTGTAAGAGTATAGATAAAGAGATTGATGAATTAACTTTGAATTCTAGCTTGCGAGAAGCTGTTGATATGTTGAACACTTCTCCAAAGTCACAACAAGTAGGTAGGAGCTTATATGTTGATTTTCTTGTTTTTAATGAAAAGATTCTACCTTCTGTTGTGCAGGCCCCAGTTCTGGATTTGAAATCTCTCCCTACTCACCTTAAATATGTATTCCTTGGAGATAAGAAAACATTTCCAATGATTATTTCCAACGAACTGACTATATTACAAGAAGAAAAATTGGTTGAGGTCCTCAAGGAGTATCGAACAGCCATTGGTTGGACAATTGCAGACATCAAGGGAATCGGTCCATCCACATGTATGCATCGCATTTTGCTTGAAGAAGGAGAAAAGTCTTCCTGTCAACCTCAACGAAGATTGAATCCACCCATGATGGATGTAGTGAAGAAAGAGGTCCTCAGGCTTTTGGAAGTTGGCATGATTTATCATATTTCTGATAGCAGTTAGGTCAGTCCAATTCTAGTGATTCCTAAGAAGACAGGGATAACTGTGGTGAAGAATCATAATGATGAATTGGTTACCACCCGTGTTCAAAATGGATGGAGGGTTTGTATAGACTATAGGAAATTAAATGTTGTGACCCGAAAAGATCGCTTTCCTTTACCATTTATTGATCAAATGTTTGAAAGGTTAGCTGGTCATTCTTACTATAGTTTTCTTGATGGTTATTCCAAGTTATTTCCAGATTACAATTGCACCAGAAGATCAAGAAAAGACAACTTTGGTCTTTGTAATGCTCCAGCTACTTTTCAACGATGTATGGTAAGTATTCTTTTAGATTATGTTGAGCATATCATAGAGGTTTTTATGGATGATTTCGCAGTCTATAGGGATTTATTTGATAACTGTTTGCATAATCTTGAGTTAATCCTTAAAAGATGCATGGAAACTAATCTTGTTTTGAATTCTGAAAAGTGTCACTTTATGGTAGAACAAGGTATAGTTCTAGGGCATGTTATTTCATCTAAGGGCATTGAAATAGATAAAGCTAAAATTGATATTATTCAATCTCTACCATACCCCGCCAGTGGGAGGGCGGTTCGCTCTTTTCTTGGACATGTAGGTTTTTATCGTAGGTTTATCAAGGACTTCTCTAAAATTATTTTGCCCCTATGCAAATTGTTACAAAAAGATGTGGCTTTTGAATTTGATGATGCATGCAAAATGGCATTTAACAAGTTGAAAGAATTGTTGACTTCTGCACCAATCATTCAACCCCCTGACTGGAACTTCCCCTTTGAAATCATGTGTGATGCGAGCAACTTTGCAGTAGGAGCAGTGTTCGGTCAAAGAAATGAAAAAGCTTCTCATGCCATCTATTATGCGTCCAGAACTCTAAATGATGCCCAAAGAAACAATACCACAACTAAAAAAGAACTTTTCACTATTGTTTTTGCTTTAGAAAAATTACGTCTTTATTTACGTGGTACTAAAGTGATTATTTACTCTGATCATGCAGCTATGCGTTACTTGATGACATAGAAAGAGGCAAAACCAAGACTAATACGATGGATACTTCTCCTGAGTGAATTCAACCTGGAAATCAATGACAAAAATGGAACAAAAAATACCAAAATGCAGATCATTTAAGCCGTTTAGCTAACGTGGATGCTAAACTCCAATTGCAGGAAACCTTTCCTGATGAGCAATTATTTTCTACAAGCCCAGCTTTACCATGGTATGCAGACATTGTAAACTTTTTAGTTGTTAACACTCTACCTTCTGATTTATCTAGGGCTCGAAGAGATAAGCTAAAAAATGATACAAAATATTATGTATGGGATGATCCATACTTGTGGAAGCATTGTGCAGATCAATTAATTAGAAGGTGTGTTCCTGAAAATAAGTTTAATTCAATTCTTACATTCTGTCACTCTTATGCTTGTGGAGGACACTTTGGAGCAAAACGAACAGCAAGAAAAGTGCTTGAATGTCGTTTCTATTGGCCATCCTTATTTCGAAATGCCTACTCCATTTGTAAGTCATGTGAAAACTGTCAAAAAACATGTAATATATCTCAAAAGACTGAAATACCACAAACTACCATACTTGTTTGTGAAATCTTTGATGCTTGGGACATTGATTTCATGGGACCATTTCCTGTCTCTTTCGATTTTACTTATATTTTGCTTGCTGTGAATTATGTTTCGAAATGGGTGGAAGCCAAAGCCACGAGGACTGATGATTCTAAAGTTGTTGCAGATTTTATCAAGTCTAATATATTCTCCAGGTTTGGGATTCCAAGAGCTCTTATCAGCAATCGTGGAACTCATTTTTGTAATCGAACTGTGGAAGCTCTATTGAGGAAATACCATGTCACCCACAAGGTGTCAACTGCATATCATCCACAAACTAATGGTCAGGTGGAGGTGTCAAATCAGGAAATCAAATCCATCATTGAGAAAACAGTCTGCCTAAATAGAAAACATTGGAGCTTGTGTTTGGATGAGGCTTTATAGGCATACAGAACTGCATACAAGACACCCATCGGTATGTCACCTTATCGGTTAGTATTTGGGAAATCATGTCACCTTCCAGTGGAGTTAGAACACAAAGCTTACTAGGCCACCAAGAGTTTCAACATAAAGATGGATGAGAGTGGGGAACACTGAAAGTTACAACTTCAAGAGTTGGAAGAAATTCACAATGATGCCTATGAGAGTGCAAGAGTTTACAAGGAGAAGACAAAGGTTTTCCATGACAAGATGATCTCTAGTAAGGAATTTGAAGTTGGTCAAAAAGTCCCCCTATACCAATCGCGGCTTCGTCTGTTTCCAGGTAAATTGTGTTCCCGTTGGATTGGACATTTTGTTATTACTAATGTCTTTCCTCATGGTACAGTAGAAGTTTAAAGTCTAGAAACCTCAAAAATATTCAAGGTGAATGGTCATAGACTGAAACCTTTTTATGACGGTCTTCAAGTAGAGGACGTGACACGATTGGATCTCGAAGACCCATTCTATGCCGATTGAAGGAAAAAGCAATAAGTCGAGCCTAAGAAAATAAATAGAGGCACTGCTTGGGAGGCAACACAATGGGAGTTCGTTCCTTTATCTTTTTATTTTAGTTTTTATTCTTCGCATTCCATTTTTTTTATTTTTAGTTATCTTTGTTCTTTTCTTTGCATTGCACCTTACATTAGGGACAACGTAAGTTTTAAGTGTCGGTGAGGGGATTTAGACTTATTGCATTTCAATTTTGTTTGAGTGAGTTCAATTTCAATACTTTTTGCATGATTTGTCAAGAAAATGAGTTGATAGTTAAATGGTTGTTTTTGGTGGCGTATGCTATTTGCTAGAATTAATTAGGCTTTAGAAGAACTAATAACATGATTGAATGAATAATCTTCCAACTTAAAGTTGATTACTGGAGTTATTTTCTTTGAGGATGGTAGTATCTAAATTATGAAGACAAAAGCTTGTGAGATTTTTGAGCCTTTAGAGTGATACATCCATAACAGTCTCATTATTCTTTTTCATGTGTGATATTCTTCCATAGTTTTGTTTCTCTAGAACTTGCTTTGATTCTCTTCAAGATCACATTGACGTATGCATGCACGAACATGATTATGGTCATCTTCGTTACATAAATGAGTTTCATTTCCCAAATAGCCGACCTTGTAATTGAATTTTCCATTGTTGAGCCCCTTTGAGCCTCATTGTCTTTTCTTTGTATAAACTCATATTACAAGCTTTAAACTGGAAAAACAATGTCTTTACCTAAGCCTTAGAGCTAGTGGAATATTGTTGAATGTCATGAGAAGTGTGAGTATGCAAGAAAATAAGTGTGGGGCTATCAAGATTTATAGTAGTGCTATTGGTAAATTGGAACAAATTTTCTATGTGAATTCAGAGAGTTCCAGTTTTAGTATATAATTTGGAGTTTACATTGTGCAAGAAAAACACAAGAAGAAGAAGGAAAAAGAAAAAAAAGAAAAAGAAAATAAGTGATGAAGGAGAGTGAATTTAATGTAAAAATGATCTATATTCATAACTCTTCATACATCCCAAGAAAGAGTTCGATTTGTGTGGAAAATATGTAAAAATGATGAAGCTATCATATGGAGTGGTTGGTTTACATGTATTATGTATATGTTTGAGATAAGTCTATTTATCTTTACTCCACTAGTTTCGATGGCTCTTGAGTCACATACCCAAATATTTTCCACCTTGACCATAAGCCACATTACAACCTTTGAAAAGTCCTTATAATTCTTGTAAAGCATGTGATACAAGTGGTGGCGAATGAGAATATATGTAAGCATATGGTAGAACATCTCCATTTGAATGAATTTGAGAGAAACACTTACCCTTTTAAACACATGAGAGTTGAGTGATTATATGTGTTAGGGTCTACATGTTTAGTTTACTCCTTCTTTATATGAAAATGCTTGCTAATTGATTATGAGTTGTGTGGAATGTTTATTCATGATATTTTATGTGTTTTGAAAAAGTTTGATGGTTCTATATTCTTGGAATTATGACCTAGTGTTTTTGGAAAATCAAATTTGAGTTTTGTCCGAGGACGAGCAAAATCTAAGTGTGGGAAAATTTGATAGAAACGTAAAATATACATTTTACATCTTTATTTAATGCTCACATATAACTATTTTATGCCTAAATGTACTTAGTATTCTTATATTTTGATTTAGGTGGTAATTTAATGGATATGGAGTAATTTAGAATAAATAAGGGAAAAATGACCAAAATGAAAGAAAGCGAGAGCTTGGCAACCAAAGTGCAAATATTCAAAAGTTGTATCGAACCTCACGATGAAGACTTGAGAGTGTTAGAGGCCAATTGGATGAAAAAAGAAGTCAAAGGGATGAAATATAGCCAAGACATTATCACATATTAACTTTCAATCTGAAAAGTTTTGCATCGATTTTCAGCTTCATATTGAAACCAATTTTCGACATGGACAATGCTAAATAAAAGGTATAGCCCTTTGAGTTAGCTTTCCAACGCATCTTGAATCAGCTCAATTGGAAATAGGTAGAGAACGTTATGGCCAAAATACTAAAAGCTGTCCGGCAGAAAAAAATGACAAAGCCATGCGATCGCATGGCACAAATACCATGCGGTCGCCCACTCTTTTACCAAGAATTGGGAGGTTAGAAACTGCATAACCATGCGATTGCATGGGTTATAACCTTGCGATCACATGGTAGTAACTGTTGACGCGATTTTCTGGTTTTCTAATTCTGTTCCACTACTTATGGAAACAAATTCTTTTGATATTTATCAACCCTAGAACACACAAAAAAAACACACCAGAACGCCTCCAACCTATTTTCTCTCTATTTTTCTTAGATCTATCATGTGTAACTAACTTTTGGTGCTTGATTGAAGGATACCGAAGCCTTGGAAAACATTATAACTGTGAGATCTACCTATTTTTATTGTTTAATTTATATTTTCAATATTGAAAATTCTTCTATGCATAATTTTATGATTGTCATGTTTGATTGCTAAGAGATCTATTAGTTTTTCATATACTGCAAACTATAACTAAGTTAAATCTCAAATTCGTAATTGTTTGAATCATTTAACTTGTAAAGCACTAGGATTTGATAATTTTCTGCGATAGAGGTTATTGAATCTTAAGAAGAATGTTTAAATCGATTGAATGCAACTGCTGGTGTTTGTATTATCTAGTTCATCGATTTCTCTATTATTTAAAATTGTTATTAAATTGAATCTTTAATGCTGATCTGAGATTATTTGATAATTAGGGTTAATTAGAACGCTGGTTTCTGATTAACTAAAATTAAGAAAAAATAGAAATTTATTCTACCGATGAATATTGTGAATGTGAATTGATTATTCTTTGTGGATTGATGAATGATCATAAATCTCCAATGGTGAAAGTTCACTTTGATCAAGACTCTTTTCATTGATTTAATACAACTTGTTAATTTACATTGTTATTTATTATAAGATTGATTTCGTTATAAACAAAACCCCTATAATCGTTATACGAAGCATAAATTGTTGAATTACACACTTTCCGTGTGATCGACCCTTACCTCCATTACTACATTAGTTTTAAAGGTTTAAGGACTATTTTTGGGTACCTATGATAGCACGCCACTAGGACACTCACTCCTAACGTGGCCAAAACATCTACAATTATGACATCTTACAGTTTTAGAACTCTTCCTAGACCCATTAGGACGACTTATACGCTTCTTTTGAGATTTTTGTTTATTCCTAATTATTTTTTGGAATTTTTTAGCAAAGTATGCTAACTCCTCTTCATTATGAGGATTTGAATCCGAGGACTCTCTATGACTATTCTTCACAATATTTAAGACCAATGACTTATCGTTTGTAGGTTTAGCCAATGTTAGCTCATAAGTTTGGAGAGTTCCAACCAGCTCTTCCACCTTAATAGAGTCTATATCCTTACTCTTCTCAATAGTAGTGACTTTAGGCCTAAATCATTCAGGTAAGGATCTAAGGATTTTCCTAAAAAAAATTTACTGAGGTATTTTCTCACTTAGATTGAAACTAGAATTAACTATGCTATTTAAGCTCGCATAGAATTCATCAAATGTCTCATTCTCTTTCATCCTAATCTTTTCAAACCTAGTGGTCAACATCTGTAAGTTGGAGTTTTTCACAATTTAAGTTCCCTCATGTGTGGTATGTAAAATATCTCAAACCTTTTTGGCCACCTCACCCATTGACACTCGCCTAAACTCATCTGGGGAAACTTCCATAAATAGGGCATGTAAGGCTTTGCTATTCCAGTTACACCCATCTAAATTCACTCTAGTCCAATTAGCAATGGGAGTGGGGGTTACTTCATTATTAACTATAGAACTAGGTACAGTCGCATTCACAACACTTAGCCAGATACGCTCATCCATAGATTTTAAAAAAGCTCTCATTCTAACCTTCAAGTAGGCATAATTATTGTCATCAAAATATTGCGGGACAAATAATGAATTACTCATCTAGAAATCTAAGGTCGGGATTCAAATTTAAGCTCTGATACCAATTGAAAGTTTATTAAGTTCAACCTTGCGTGCGGAATTATACAATTAACAAGTAACAAGTCGCCTTTTAATTATTTCTAGTGATTAGTCAATCAATTCAATTATTCTATGTTGGATTGCCGTAGTTTATATGGAAAAATAATAAATAACACCAATATTGTTGATAGAGAAAAGCAACTAGGTAAAAACTCCAGGGCCAAGCCAGTTAGTTACCTTCACTATAGACAATACGGATTTACAATAAAATGTTGCCTAGCCAACTCCACTAGACTTCCCGATCTAATTCACCACTAGCTCCCGATCTTCTGCAATTGTATCTTCTAAGTGAGATTCCAAGAAAGCCCCGTTCTTGTATTTTTCGTGCACTTGTAGTCCAACTTCTCTTAACCTCCAGCAGCCTTTGAAGTTCAACTGAGAAAGTACCTTCATAAGGGTGTTTAGGAAGTAGGTGTTTTGGATTCAATGGATTTGTTGTTTTTCCCCCAATCTGCAATTGTATAATCTCAAGAATAAATGGATTGAATCAATGCATGAACATGCGTGGGGTATTTATATAGTTGAAGGCAATTAGGTAGAATGTGCCGTGTAAAAAACCTTAAAAACGCAAAATAGGTTTTTCCGGATAATGCCATCGCTCGAGCGTAAGTTCAGAGACAAGCAAGTGACGGTGTCTTGCTAGAGTGAAGTTCAGGCAATAGGAGGACGACGCAGCTTTTGTTTTTACTGCTTGAGCAACAGCTGGGCGATAGACTAGCGAAATTGCGGCGATGTTTACTTCTTTATTCATACTTGAACCCTAAGACTTCTAACTTACTACTTGATCCTTTGACTTCTAAAAATTCTTTTACAACAATATTAATTTCAATCATTTTGTTCATAGAATTGCCAATTACATTAAAGCCTAATAGAAAGAAAAGATACTCATTTTCTCTCCTATAGATCAGTCCATGTGGTCCCATTTGGCAATATTAACATTGTGGTTATCTGAAGTAATTTTCATATTTACTCACATTTTTTGCGTTCCCATATGAGGAAATTGCATTCCATGATGCGGCGATAAAAATGGAAGCTAACTTATCATGTTCTGGTAATATTGTTCCAATCAATCACCAACATGCTCCTTATCCATAGCAAGTTCCAGAGGCTTTCTCTTTTCAGGTTGGCAGCATGCAAAAATTTGATCAACTTATGCCTTTGCTTGAAGGAAACTTAGAAGAGAGGTTGACCAAGTTTTCATAAACTGTCCACGGACAAATGTTCTAGTTGCTCTAGGGATGGCAACGGGGCGGGTTCGGGGCGGGGCACCCCTATCCCGCCCCGTCCCGCCACTCCCCCACTTCGCCCCGCCCCGTGCCCCGCCCCGTCTAAGACGGGGCGGTGCGGGGCGCGGGGCGGGGCGGGGCGCGTTGTAGGACCATTTCCCTGCCCCGTTTATTTTTTTTATAATTTTTTTTTTTTTGCTATAAAAAATTTCCAGTTATACGGTTAAGGAAAAATATAACTCTGCTTCCAAAAAAAATTGTTCATCAAATTTAAGAACATAAATCCATAACTCTACTTCCAAAAAATATTTGTTCATCATGTATTCTATCAGAGAATACATGAATACTTTTTTTAAACGGTTCACGGGGCGAGTTCGGGGCGGGGCATCTCCGTCCCGCCCCGCCCCACGACCCGAGACGGGGCGGCCCTCCTTGCCCCGCCCCGTCCCGCCAACCCGTTCGGGGCGGTTTTTTTCGCCCCATTCGGGGCGGGGCACCGTCGGGGCGGGGCGGGGCGGTTTTTTTTGCCATCCCTAAGTTGCTCTTAATGAGCAAAATGAAGTAGGCACATGGAAAAGGGAACCGTGTAGCAGTGAATAAAATGGACTTATAAAATATTCAAGCTCTTGATCACTGATGTTGATGAAGCGACACTTGTGTGATCTTTATCAGGTTTTTTGGTATTGCTAGAAGATAGAGATATATATCTAGATTATTATAATTGTTGTTGACCTCAAAATCAAGTGAGACCCAGCTGTCAAAAGATCACACTTCCTCCCCCGTCCAAGTGTATGCTACGTACATACTTGGATACAGTCACGTTAGACTGTAAAGATCATAGCTTCAATGGGGTATGATGGTCACATGAACTTTGACGCTTGATTCAGACGATAAAGGATATTGGGTGTGGTAGAGACAAAATGAACGAAACTATGGGTACCTGGTTAAAGATTTCTTCAGTTAGGAAATTTCTTAAAACTTACCTTCGGAGGAGAGGGAATAGAGTATTTATACATGTGACCTCATCCTAAAAGCTTAGCTATCATGTTCAATTGTGTCAATGCATAGTCATTGTAGACTTCTGGCTTCCATAGTTACTGTACATCATCACTGTAGCGCTATCACATTAATCACTTTGTGCGATATACTTTGTGTAACTTGGCCGAGGCTAAGCTTGCAACTGATGCACATCTCTACGAACACAAGTTGCACTGGAGAGGTGATGCTTCACCTTGGATAACAATAACATTCCACGTGAGGCATCTAAAAGCATGGCCTAATCACTTTGGAAGAGTCAATGTGAAAGAGGTGATACGAAGTGGAGTCTTAACCTTATGTGGCTAGCTAACGTCATGTGGTCTGCCTTGTAGGCAGAGGCGTAATAACAATCCTCCAAGTCCAAAATCATTTTATTCATACAAGGTGTTGGGTTTTCATAACTGAAGAAATATATGTCAATAACAATCATCTCACAAACGAGACATTTCGCCAAGCGAGGAATAAGTGAATGGCCCTCACACGAAGTTACGAATGAGTGATACGATGTCCCCGAGCTAGTTCACATATTCAAAATATTTGACAAGTAGCGGAGGACTTACGAATTGCCTATAAAATTTAGAAGAGCCTCTGAAATATGGTTGACACTACCTCGTCCATAAAAGGCCCCAAGTTTCATTTCAGAAACTTTACTTTGCATCCTCGATACCTTAAGTTTTAAAGAGAATTATACTGAAAGTATTGCTCTCATAAAGCTTTAAACAACCTTGGGTGAAATCTTAGCAACATTCTTCCTCTTAGGTACATTCTTGACCTTTACCACTCATTTTTCTTCTTTTAAATTTCATTTCTTTAGAATAAAACCTTTACCGAAAATGGTCCAGCAAGACTTTCAGTCACCAGCCAAGTGAATGAACTGTAGGCCTGAAACTGGTCAAAAAAAGGTTAAATTCTCTTAAGGTAGTTTTCGTGGATGAGATGACCCAAGCCATAGTTTATGGAGACCCAGCAACAATGCAACAAAGTGGTTGACACGTCGACCAGGTGGGGGGCTTTGGACATTATGACAGAGAATAGGCTCCAGTACTTTGGTGAGTTTTTCAAAATATCGGACTCTATAGAGATTCTAGTGCTAGAGGCAAATGAGAGGGACGTCTATCCGAGGCAATGATGTATGATAGTAAGCGAGACCATCCTCCACTGAGAATTAAGACTGCTTATCCATCCTTCTTTCAGCTTCGTCTTGAGATCTTACGGTTTGGCACCAACACAACTAACCCTAAAAGGATAGAGTCAAATGGTGAGGTCATGATGTTGTGAGAGGTAGGCAAAGGAAATAAAATGCCTCAAAACAGAAGAAAAGTGTTTCATAGAATACAAATTGTCTAATCAAGTAACAACTAACCACCAACGGGGTAAGATAAAATGTGTGTAAACGTATTGTTGACCCCAAAAAATGTTGCTAACAGATGCCGGGCCCACTCGTGTACACGTAAGCTTAATTCAACACGTTAATGCCGATCGACGATGGTTCCAGAATCTGAACGTGGGAGGAGCTCAACGACACGAGACGTCTCCGTTCGGGGCTCCGGCAAGATAAATAGAACACGATTGTATAAGAAACCAATCGATAAAGAACAAGATTTGTAGTAGAAATATGCTGATAAACGAAAGAGTAATATTGCTCCAAATATTTAGAATTTCATCATCCTCCCCTTGTGTTATATGGTGGGGATATTTATAGTGTTATAAATGAATTTGTGACCTTTGGATCAATTTACACGTGGCCTCATCTCCTTGGCTAAGACATCAAGTCCTAACTATCAAGTTGACTCTCCTAACCTTACAAAGCATTAAATGCTCTTACAATAATAAGACAAGACACGGACAGACTTATTACAAAAGTCCCATCAATCATTCCAAATAAGATCTTTATGTAGAAGATCTCTTGGGATAAGTGAATATGGAAGATGCTCTTTTATGGTTAGGAGGCTACTGTTTCGATGATGTGGGCTTTGGCCACTTACACAAAGCCTAAGCTTCTTCATGAGCCTCGATTTTTTCATGAGCCTCGGCTTCTTCCTGAGCCTCGGCTTCATCATAAGCCATGATTTCTTCTCGGCTTCTTCATGAGCCTCAGTTTCTTCTTGAGCCTCGGCTTCTTCATGAGTCTAGGTTTCATCATAAGTCTCGGCTTCTTCTTGAGCATCGGTTATATGTTGGGCCTCAATTAATGAGCCTCGGATTTTTTTTGGGCCTCGGTCAAGCTAGTAGCAAGTCATAACAACAGTCCCCCAAGTCAATTTATGATTATTTATGTTATGTGTAGACTTTTAGCAGTCAACGAAGTACCCTCCTTGGGTATCACAAAAAGCTTTAAAATTTTCGATCCATATAATAGTTCCCCAAGTCCATGTATGATTTTATATATTTTGCATGGAATTTGAAGTTGATCTAAAACTGACTCACCTAGTATCTACCAAGGCTCCTTTAATTTGAAGATAGCTGAATTTGTTTTTGGAGCGGAGGCAATGAATTACTGAAGTGACTAGGTTCCTTTACTTTTGATGATAGCTGAATTTTTAATGAAGGAAGCTGAAGTCCTGTGCTGAAACTCTTTGACTTGATTTATTGTTTAAATTTTTTTATGAAAGTCCCTGCATGGAGTTTGGTACATCCATGCAGGGGCTTCTCCCATGACGTTTAGTTTCGTCAAAGGAAGGCATGTGATGTACGCCTAGGAGTACAAACGAGGTGGACCCCCTTATATGGTGGATGATTTATCTATGTAAAGGCTTCTTCCTTGACGTTGAGCTTCGTCAAATGGAGGCATGTGATGTATGCCTCGGAGTACAAATGAAGTGGTCCCCTTGGGGGCCTGATCCTCTCCTCTGAAGTGTCCATGCTTCGTTACATGGTGGATGGTTCATCCATGTAAAGGCTTCTCCTTTGACGTTCAGCTTGGTCAAAGGGAGGTATGTGATGTACGCCTCGGAGTACAAACGAGGTGGTCCCTTTGGGGGCCTGATCCTTTCCTCTGAAGTGTCCACGCTTCCTTACATGGTGGATGGTTCATCCATGTAAAGGCTTCTCCCTTGACGTTCAGCTTCGTCAAAGGGAGGCATGTGATGTACGCCTCGGAGTGCAAGCGAGGTGGTCCCTTTCGGGGCCTGATCCTCTCATTTGAAGTGTCTACGCTTCTTTACATGGTGGATGGTTCATCCATGTAAGGGCTTCTCCCTTGACGTTCAGCTTCGTCAAAGGGAGGCATGCGCTAGCCACTTCGCGAATTAGGAAGTGGTCCTTTTTCAGGATCCAACTCTTCGTCGAAGTGCCCACGCTTCCCTGAATGAGGACGGTTCGTCCATATAGAGGCTTTTTCCATAGCTTTCTCCATGGAAGGCATGTTCTAAACACATCTGACCATTTTGCCTCTTCCTTTATAGCCCAAATGATGCCTTGCATGTAAAAGTACGTTAGGATGAGACAATTTGTCCTGAAGTGCTGAAGGATGAGGCAATTTGTCCCAAAGAAGTGCTGAAGAATGAAGCACTTGTTGAAGAGGTGCTGAAGGATGAGGCACTTGTTGATGAAGTGCTGAAGCATAAGGCACTTTGTCCCGAAGTGCCAAAGAATGAGGCACTTGTTGAAGAAGTGTTGAAGAATGAGGCACTTTGTCCCGAAGTGCCAAAGGATGAGGCACTTGTTGAAGAAGTGCTGAAGGATAAGGCACTTGTTGATGAAGTACTGAAGAATGAGGCACTTTATCCTGAAGTGCCAAAGGATGATGCACTTTGTCCCGAAGTGCTAAAGGATGAGGCACTTGTTGAAGAAGTGCGACGAATGAAACACTTGTTGATGAAGTGTTGAAGAATGAGGTACTTTGTCCTGAAGTGCCAAAGGATGAGGCATTTGTTGATGAAGTGCTGAAGAATGAGGCATTTTGTCCAAAAGTGCCAAAGGATGAGGCACTTTGTCCCGAAGTGTCGAAGGATGAGGCACTTGTTGAAGAAGTGCCGAAGCATGAGGCACTTTGTCCCAAAGTGCCTACACTTCATCACGAAGTGCCAAAGGATGAGGCACTTGCTGATGAAGTACTAAAGAATGAGGCAATTGTTGATGAAGTTCTGAAGCATGAGGCACTTTGTCCTGAAGTGTCAAAGGATGAGGCATTTTGTCCCGAAGTGCTAAAGAATGATACACTTGGTGAAGAAGTGCTGAAGAATGAAGCACTTGTTGATGAAGTGCTGAAAAATGAGACACTTTGTCCTGAAGTGCCAAAAGATGAGACACTTTGTCCCGTCCTTCGGTACTTGTTGATGAAGTGCTGAAGTATGAGGTACTTTGTCCCGAAGTGCTAAAGGATGAGGCACTTGTTGAAGAAGTGCTGAAGAATGAAGCACTTGTTGATGAAGTGCTGAAGAACGAGGCACTTTGTCCTGAAGTGCTAAAGGATGAGGCACTTGTTGAAGAAGTGCTGTAGAATGAAGCACTTGTTGATGAAGTGTTGAAAAATGAGACACTTTGTCCTGAAGTGTCGAAGGATGAGGCACTTTGTCCCGAAGTGCTAAAGGATGAGGCACTTGTTGAAAAAGTGCTGAAGAATGAAGCACTTGTTGATGAAGTGTTGAAGAATGAGGCACTTTGTCCAGAAGTGCCAAAGGATGAGGCACTTTGTCCCAAAGAAGTGCTGAAGAATGAGGTACTTGTTGAAGAAGTGCTGAAGGATGACGCACTTGTTGAAGAAGTGCTGAAGCATGAGGCACTTTGTCCCGAAGTGTCTGCACTTCGTCCCGAAGTGCCAAAGGATGAGGTACTTTCTGATGAAGTGCTGAAGAATGAGGCACTTGTTGATGAAGTGCTGAACCATGAGGCACTTTGTCCTGAAGTGGCAAAGGATAGTAGGCAAGGATGAGGCTTTTGCATGATGGAGTAGATGAAATATTTGTGTATATGTGAAATCGCATGATTAAAGAATAATGCCTCTTAAATCATCACATGTGGCCACTTTTTTGTAGGTGTTCCTTTCAAATGGTCTTCCTATTAAAAGCCACTTCAACGGCCTCTCCTTTTCAGGGGGTCATCCGCTTCTTCAGCGACCTCACGATCTGAGCTCATCTCTTTCCAAGCCTAAAACTTTGAATATTTTTCAACTCTAAGGGCTTCCTCTTGTTCTTTTCTCAAGAACAAATCTTTTTTCAAGGGGGATGCCCAAAATATTTTCTCAAACTTCAAAACTTTCTAACTCCGGGGGCTTCCTTTTGTTCTTTTCTCAAGAACAAATCCTTTTTCAAGGGGATGCCCACAATATCTTCTCAAATAGCTTTTTCCATGGGGGTTGCTCGTGGTTATAGTGTGGTTTCCCACAGACGTCGTCAATCTTTTGACCCCAAAAAATATTGCCAACAGATGACAGGCCCACTCATGTACACGTAAGCTTAATCCAACACGTTAATGCCGATCGATGGTCAGGATGGTTCCAGAATCTGAACGTGGGAGGAGCTCAACGACACGAGAAGTCTCTGTTCGGGCCTCCGGCAAGATAAATAGAACACGATTACATAAGAAACTAATCGATAAAGAACAAGATTTGTAGTAGAAATATGCTGATAAACGAGAGAGTAATATTGCTCCAAATATTTAGAATTTCATCATCCCCTTGTGTTACATGGTGGGGGTATTGTTATAAATGAATTTGTGACCTTTGGATCAATTTACACGTGGTCTCATCTCCTCGGCTAAGATATCAAGTCCTAGCTATCAAGTTGACTCTCCTAACCTTACAAAGCATTAAATGCTCTTACAATGATAAGACAAGACACAGACACACTTATTACAAAGGTCCCATCAATCATTCCAAATAAGATATTTATGTAGAAGATCTCTTAGGAGAAGTGAATATGGAAGATGCTCTTTTATGGTTAGGAGGCTACTGTTTCGATGATGTGGGCTTCGGCCACTTACACAGAGCCTCGGCTTCTTCATGAGCTTCTGCTTCATCATAAGCCACAATTTCTTCTTGAGCCTCGGCTTCTTCATAAACCTCGGTTTCTTCTTGAGCCTCGGCTTCTTCATGAGTCTCGGTTTCATCATAAGCCTCGGCTTCTTCTTTAGCATCGGTTATATGTTGGGCCTCGGTTAATGAGCCTCGGATATGTTTTGGGCCTCGGCCAAGCTAGTAGCAAGTCGTAACACATATTACTCAGCAACATAGTAAAAACGTATACCAGAATGCGAGAATAATATCCTTCTTTCGCGATGCAATACTGTCCAATTAGCAATCATTTCTTCCTACATCAATTATGAACATACGCTACGCAAGTTTTTGTTAGATAATTTCAACATATATGGGGCTACACATTGTCTATTGAAATGTGTGGTGCTATTATTTAAATGATATTAGTTAATTAAAGTGATCCGATAAAACTGTTTTGTGACTAATGAGTTTAGATTTCATGGAATTATAGTGTAGAGACCGGAGTGTTGTTTTAAATTGATGAGGGGCTAATTTGAAGCAACTGAAAGTTAGTGACTATTCGGTTACTACTATTATTTTATATGGTTATCGTCCCCAATTATTGGTGTTCTTGAGTTTCTCTACATCTCCATCAATAGAGAGCAAGATTGAAGTGAAGATCACCAATCAATTGGAAGATCCTAACACATCCGATAAAGAATTAGAAATTTATGAATCAAGGTATGTTTATGATTCCGCTATTTTCATTCTCATTAATTTCAACATGGATGGTTATATTTGAGAATTAAAGATTTAATTATTGTTTTGATCGATAATCTTATTATATTTTTCTAACAAGTGGTATCAGAGCCGATCCATAGTTGAAATTCATGAGAAATTGAAGTTTTTTAATTCTTAATTTTTATGAGTTATTTTGATCTTCCTTCATGTTATTATATGGATTTTGGTTTATATTCCTAATTTTGGGTTTAACATTAAGGATATTTAGATGGATTTTCATATATTATACCGTAGCAATTTGCTTCCAGTATATGTTATGATGTTCATAGTTTATATGCGTTAATCAATTAATATTTTAATGGATTTAGTCTGAACTTTTTCTCAGTCTATTCCCTGCTAAGCTTAGTCAAATTATTGGATTAAGTTTGAGGATTATTTACAAACACGCAACCAGTTTTTTTTTTTTTGTTGCTTTGCCCAACAAGTAATTAGTAATAGAAAGGTTCCGATAATCAGCAGAAGGGATCCACTGGAATTCCCATTCTTTATCTTTCTGTAAGCAGTGTATACATGGTTGATAAATACACATACTACAGCATCCAGGTGGATTGAAATTTGAAGAAAAGTAATCATGACTTCATGATTAGGATTATAAGTGTTAATTTTATTTCATTATGCAAGATTTGTTTTGGTACCCAACCACATAATCAAGCTGTTGGCCGCCGGTAGGGCTGGCAGACGGATTATAAGTGTTAATTTTATTTCATTATGCAAGATTTGTTTTGGTACCCAACCACATAATCAAGCTGCTGGCCGCCGGTGGGGCTGCCGGACCCACGCCACTTAGGCCTTGGCGGCGCCAGCCACCAAGGATGAAGGGAGGAGATGAAGGGGTTTCTTCATTAAGGTTTAAGTTATGGAATTTATTAAAATTTCAGTTTTGAAATTTTTGGGGCGAGGGCTTGGACTTCAAATTTGAAGTTTTGGGGCCCCTGCTTGCAACTAAAAATAGGGTTGAGTCCTTTATATTCCAGCCCCTAAAGTTTAAAGTTAATCATAATTGGGCTTTAAGGTTATGGGTTTTAATAATTCAGCCCCTAAAGTTCTGAAATTAATTAATTTGGGTCATTTAAGTTATGAATTTAATTATTTAGCCCCTGAATGTTCATAATTCCCTAAAGTTCTGCATAATTTATTTTTGACCCCTAAACTTTTCAATTATTAACAATTAACCCCTAAAGGTTTGGAATTAATTAATTTTGACCCCTAAAGTTTTGAATAATTATTTTTTGGGTCCTAAAGTTTTGGATAATTAATTTTTTGACTCCTATAGTTTTCAACAATTAATTATTGACCCATAAAGTTCCGGATAATTAATTTTTGGGTCCCTAAAGTTTTGAATTATTAACCTTTAGGCCCTTAAAGTTTCAAGACAAATAAAATTAAGTATCCTGCTTTTCAAGTTTTGGTATAAAGGACTCATTTGAATATATATAATATTCAAAAGTGAATTGATTGAATCAATATGTTGCCATATTAGAAGGACTTTGTGTGTATGATAGTTCATGCGGATATTAGCCGGCCCAAAGGAAGGTTAATATTTGGCCGAATTGCATGCACACTTATGGTGGTAAATGTATGACAATTATAAGGTTTCCATGTGAATAACGAATCAATAGAGATTGTTCTTGGCTACATGGATCTAGATCTTGTGCTTCGAATTGAGCAATCCACTCTTCTTACGGACGAAAGTTCATATGATGAAAAGAAAAACTTTGAGAAGTGGGATCGCTCAAATCGCATGAGTGTAATGATCATTAAGCGCGACATTCTGGAAGCCTTTAGAGGCTCTGTATCTGAAGAAGTGACTAATGCTAAGTATTTCCTTGTCGAAATTGAGAAACGTTTTGCCAAAAACGATAAGGTTGAAATAAACACGCTTCTGCAACGCTTGATTTCAATAAGGTATAAAGGCAAAAGAAATAAAAGGGAATACATGATGGAGATGTCTCACATTGATTTCTAAACTTAAGGGACCAAAGTTCGAGCTGTCTGATGACTTGCTCTTACATTTGGTATTGGTCTTGCTTCCCGCACAATTCAGTTAATTAAGGACAGTCACAATTGTCAGAAGGGCAAAGTGGACTCTTAATGAGCTCATTTTTGGTATTGTGTGCAAGGATAAGAAATGCTAAAGTAAGATAAAATTGCTATTATTCACTTGGCAAGCACCTCTAAGGACAAGTAATAAAGAATAAGATAGCTACATCTGGTTCGGTTCAAAATAAATAGCGAAATAAATTTAGCTGTAACTTTTGTGAAAATCTAGGACATATGAAGAGAGACTGTACTAAATACAATGCTTGTCGTGTAAAGAAAAGTACACTTCTCACATTGGTTTGTTTTGAGGTAAATTTAGTGTCAATACCTAGACACACTTGGTGGATAAATGTAGGTGCCATGACTCACATAAGTGTGTCTGTGTGGGGTTGCTTGAGCTGTCAAAGCCAATTGATGCTGAAAGACTCATCTATCTAGGGTGATAGTAAATTAGTGAAGGTTGAGGCTATAGGGACTTTAGGCTATCATTAAAGGCTGTTTATTAATTGAATTTGAAAGAGACATTTGAGATACCGTCTTTTGGACGGAATTTCGTTTCTAATTCTACATTAGACAAATTTGGTTACTCTTGTTCAATTAGAAATAGTCAGTTTGATCTTTTTCTTAATTCAAATATTGTGGGTGTCAGTTCTTTATCCGGTTACGTTAACCTATATTTGTTTAATACGGTTGCCTCTTATAAAGAAAACTTGTATAGAGATTCACGTGGTATTGAACATAAATTAACCAATGAGAATTCTGCTTTGTTATGGCACAAACGATTAGATCACATCTCTCAATAGAGAATGGAAAGATTTGTGTCAGAAAGAATTCTTGATTCCCTTAAGGGAAAACAAACAAACATAAGGAGATTAGGTACAAATAGGACTTCGGACGTCTTAGAACTAATTCATACGGATATCTATGAACCATTCCCTTCGGATTCTTCGAATGGTCAACAGTCATTTATTACATTCATAGACGATTATTCCTGGTATGATTACCCATATCTCATTCATCAAATTTCCCAAACACTGGACATGTTCAAGGCATACAAGACTGAGTCTGAAAATCAACTCAGTAGAAGAATTCAACAAGTCAAATCTTATCATAGTGGCGAATACTATGACAGATATAACGAATCAGGAGAACTACGTCCAGGGCTATTCGCAATATTCCTAGAGTACCCACAATACATCAAGATCTTTCTCGGTATAAGCACTAAAGATAGACAAGTACAGCAATTGTTAAGGTGTTACAAATTTTTAAAGGTCCCACTATCAGGTCAATTTTTGAAAGGGGAAATGTTCAATTTCTTGAGGGTGTAGAGTTTGGGGGGGGAGATAAGATTATAAGGTTAATGATTTTGTCTTGGATGAAAAATATGTATATATTTTTTCTGTTGCAATTGACAATGATTTGGTTTAGGGACAAATTCTTGTTCATGATTTTGTTCAAGAAGTAATTTTGGATCAAGACAATATTACAAAATTCCTCATACACAATTAAGAGATTGTTCCAGAAAAACCAACTCAACAATCTCAAGAACAAATGTCATTAAAGAAATCCACTATTTTGGATGACTTTATAGTCTTTTTTCAAGAAAATAAGGATGGCATGGATTGACGAAAGAAGAACTGATCAATCAACTTTCATCAAGCCATGCAAAGGGATAATTCTAAAGAGTGGTTTGATGCCATGTATAAAGAGATTTTTCTCCAGTTTCTATGAAAACTCTTTTAGGGCAATTATGGCATCTGTTTGGATTAGAGATGGCAATTTTCCCCGCCCCGCCCCGTCCCCGTGGGGCCCCGCCCCGAATGGGGCAAAAAAACCCGCCCCGAACGGGTTGGCTGGGTGGGGCGGGGAGAGGTTCGCCGCCCCGTCGCAGGGCGGGGCGGGACGGAGATGCCCCGCCCCGTGAAGAATTAAAAGAAAAAAAATTTGTTTTGGATATTATTTGTTTTGAACATTTTTTTTTTTTGTTTCAAGTGCTTGCTTTGAATATTGATATAGTTAGTTTTAACATTCTTTGTTTTGGATTTTAAAACTTTGAATTTGTATTTTAAATAAAAATAAAAATAAAAATAAAAAAACAAATGGGGTAGGAAACGGGGCAAGTCCTCGCCCCGTACCCGCCCCAAGCCCCGCACCGCCCCGTCTAAGGCTGGGTGGGGCGCGGGGCGGGGAGGGGGAGTGGCGTGGTGGGGCGGGGTGGGGTGAGGGTGCCCCACCCCGAACCCGCCCCATTGCCATCACTAGTTTGGATCTTAAGTTACATTAGATGGTTTACAAATTAAAGAAATCCATCTATGGACTTAAGCTGGTTTCCCGAAATGGTATCACAATTTTGTCAAATAATTATCTCATTTGGTTTCGAGATGCATTCAGTTGATGATTGTGGATTTTACAAGTTCAGTGGGAGTAAACAAATCTTGGTGATATCTCTTTTGTATTAAGGATATAGATACATAAAAATTGTTCTTGGTCTATTTTTAGATTATCACAAAAGAGTTGTATCGATAAAGTTCTTAAAAGATTTGAAATACAGATATGACATTCAGGTGATACCCCTATTGCTAAGGGAGATAAGTTTGGTCTCGAACGAAATACATGAAATTCTCTATGCTTTAGCAATTGAGAATTTAATGTATACTCGGGTTTGCACACATTTGGATATAGCATTCATTATTGAAATGTTAGGGAGATATTTAACTAACTTTGAGATGGAAATTTGGAAGGCAGTCATGAGGTTATTCAGTACCTATGGAGAACTAAGGATTACATGATTACATTTAGAAAAATCAGACCAATTGGAGATCATTAGATATTCTGATTCTGATCATGGAATATGACTGCAGAATATTGTCATAAGGCTGCATATTTTGGATGGATTTGAAAGATCATTTTGACAATAGCAATTTTGTATTCCAACGGAAACACAGCGATGTCAAAGTCTAAAGACATTAAGTTCCTAGTTGTCAAGGAAAGAATTCAGAGTGGTTAGGTTTCTATAAAGCATATAAGGACAAACTCCATAATCATGGATCCATTTACTAAGTGGCTACCACCCAAGATCTTTCATGAGCATAATGCTCACATGGGTGTTGCATCTTTTGATGATATGCCAGTTTAGTAGGAGTTTGTATTTGAATGTTGTCTGTTTTAGACATATATTTTGTCCCGGATATTCGGTTAATTTCAGAAATAAAGTATTCAGTTCAGTTTCACTCTGATTAAAGTTTATGGTTGATCTCACTTAAGAAATAAGGTTGGACCAGTTGGAAATAGACATGTTTGGATCACATAACATGTAATTTCCATGCTACACTCCCATGATTGACTATGCCATTTGGTTGTATGGGTGTATGTGACCATTGATGGATTTAGTCACGTTAAATGTGATGAAAATCGCTTTGATCCTATATCAATATGACTAATGGACGAGATTGTTTGGAAATACTCATAATAATAATAGCAAAATTTTGAGCTCATAAGGTTGTGCACATTTGTATAATTACACATATGGCCTAGTGGGAGATTGTTAGATAATTTCAGCATATATGGGGCCACACGTTGTATATTGAAATGTGTGGTGCTATTATTTAAATGATATTAGTCAATTAAAGTGATCCGATAAATCTGTTTTGTGACTAATGAATATTAGATTTCATGGAATTATAGTGTAGAGACCGGAGTGTTGTTTTAAATTGATGAGGGGCCAATTTGAAGCAACTGAAAGTTAGAGACTATTCGGTTACTACTATTATTTTATATGGTTATGGTCCCCAATTGTTAGTGCTCTTGAGTTTCTCTACATGCCCATCAATAGAGAGTAAGATTGAAGTGAAAATCACCAATTAATTGGAAGATCCTAACACATCCGATAAAGAATTAGAAATTTATGAATCAAGGTATGTTTATACTTCCGCTATTTTCATTCTTATTAATTTCAACATGGATGATTATATTTGAGAATTAAGGATTTAATTATAGTTTTGATCGATAATCTTATTATGTTTTTCCAACAGTTTTAACTTGCCAAACTCTCAAAGCCCGAAGTCAATTCATGAGCAAAGCAATCACTGCAAGTAAATCCTTTTGATAGTCCCCTTTGCTTAGAAATTAGGAACAGCAATGGAATTTATCACAGTTACCAATATCGGAAAGGGACAGAAATTTGAAAACAAGTATTTAGAGTATTTCCAATAGTGCTGGTAAAACTGTGGGTAAATTAGCATCTCTGAAATCACTTTTGCATTCCCATTTACATCCCAATGGATCTAAATCCAAATTACGCTCCAATGGAAAGATGTAAATTTCATTTTTTTATGTTAAATTTTTGTTTTACATAATTATTATTCACTTTCTTTCTGTCAAGCCCCCATTCACGGCAAACAAATCACTGAAGAACATGTACACACATGAAGAAACAGGCACTGACTATAACATCATGCTCTTAAAGCGAACCTACAGTCAACTAGAATTTTTGGCACTCAAAAAAAGAAATTCCTTTAGAAAGTGATGTGATCGAGAAATATAGCATGCACATCTTTTTCTGTTTCCTAGCTCTAAAGTGATGAACATGAATTTCTGCTAATCTGTTGAAACTGTTAATCTTTCCAATGTGTAATAGATGTGCCTCATAGTAGGTCTCCTTTTGGGGATGCTCTGCGTGCATATCATTGAAATCTTTAGAACAACGATCATTTTCTCTTGTTTCTCGACATCCTGAGCCAAGTGTGGATCTTAACACATTGGATAGTGGCTTCTTCTTTTCTATGCAAAGCTGCAACCAATTAACAAGATCAATTTTTGAGTTCCTGACTTGGACTTTTGGTGATTTCTAGTTATCATTTTCAGTAAGATCACACCATACGAGTAGAAGTCCTGCTTTTGGGATGGCTTCACTACTTTCGATTCCTCAGGAGCTTGATAGGTAGACCCAAAAGTAGCATAGGCAACTTCACAACTTTCGAAGGTGTACACACTGTGATGCAGGATGGATTGAGATTTCACCATAGAATTAATAAACAACATAATAAGAAGAAGAAGAAGAAGAAGAAAAGAAGAAGAAGAAGAAGAATCGGGAGGATAGAGAATCTTGGTAGCAACCAATCTTAATTTTATCAATTCATTAACTGCTCCAACTAATATGAAAAATCCAATAAATAGTAAAAACCTAACCTAGTAGTAACAAGATTGGGCCAACCCGCTACTACAAGCCCAATAATAATAAAAAAAAAGTAATTAATAAAATCAACAATAAAATAAATCGTGATGTCCGCATCAACTCTCCCAGGGTGGGAGAAGAATTCGACCCTGTCGAGTGGATAAATCATAAGAGTTTGCCATCAATCTCCCAGTCATCAGCAAAAGTGATTGACTCATGCCACGAGGGGTGATCTTTCTTAAGAATGAAATGTCGAAATTTTATGCTTGATAGTAACGAAAACTGTAGCTTATTCTCAAGAATATGATCCGACCAAGGGGGGCGATTTCTCTATCTAATCAAGTATCGATATTGGACTCCAAATAACAAACACTCATGCAAGTCATCTTTAAAACTTTCATTTGGTTGTGTATAATGAGAAGCATAAGAAGCTAGCATCACAGACTGGCACGTAGAGAAGATTATCGCAATATCGAAAGCTTGAATGGGCCCCGATTAGTAAACAATTCTTCTATATTGAAAATATAACTTACATTTAAGTGAGATGGCCAATCAAATCAAAAATCTTTATGTAAATGATCCCAAAAAAATTCTTCACATTTTTAGAAAAACAAATAAGAGAAACGCACAATAAAGTATAGTAATTTTCAATAGGATGCCCTAACATATATTGCACCTCAAAAGTAAGTTTAAAAATTTCATGATTGAAAATAATTTGACCTCTTAATTTGGCATGAAATTTAAGAACTTTGTCAATGGGATGATTAGCTAACAAAGCATGTCGATAATTAATGGACAACATCCTAATGTTGATAGGAAGAGTGTGCAATCGAGTAATGGTCTTATAAAACAATATGAAAACCCGTGGAATCTCGTGTAATTGAGGGAAAACTAAAACAAATTCAACATGAAAGTCATATAACCTAGTAAGCATGAGATCTAGGATATCTGAAATGCCTGACTTTGATGGTATTGCTTTAGGTAACTTCTCAAGTATGTCGATGTTACATGTATCGGTTATAGATGCAACCACGATAGGGGACACAATACACTATTCACAACTCTCGACTTATGTGAAGATGGAGGAAAGAACTGCACTACAATCATTTAAACAAACCGCTAAAGATTTTATAGCTCGTGATAAGTAAGGTTTGATCGTGTCAGCACACTTCTCCAAAAGTCTTTCCACCACACTAAATTCAATAGGAGAACCCTCCCTGTGTTTATTTTGAACACTATCTGAAAGAAGGGTAATCAAATCTAGAGGAATATTGTCACTTTCTTCTAATGTAGAGGTCATGATAGTCTCTATGGATATGAAGGCATTCCGTAAATGATTTCCATTTAAAGCTACAAGAAAGTGTTGGAACATGTCTATTATCATACGTTCACAATCTAGGTCCAACATGATAAGGCAATGCTTCGCATTAGCCATAGTATCTAGTATCTTAACTGCCGTGGCATACAAATTGATGGATGTGCTCGTGAGAAATGCAAATGATGATATAATCGAGGGAAAATGTCTTACATTATTTCATCACAGAAAGGGGATCGGGTGCTGTGATGCGAAATATTTCACCAAGGCAAGAAACAACTACTACTTATATAGCAAAATCGGGATATCTTAATAGTTTATTTGAGACCAATGTTGTGCTAAGTGTATTAATAGATGTGAGTATGGAAACATCAAGCAATTGGTCCACTTGGGAAAGCAGATGCTCACTATATTCAAGTAATGATAAGAGCTCATTGAAAGACAATGAAGATTGAAGAAGTTTCTTTCCATTTGTTAACAAATGGAGTCCTAATGTTTGCTATTTATACCATAACATTTTATTTTTTTTAATTCTTAAAATTGACAAGCCGAAACGATAAAATAGAAGTAAAATTTTATCTCACGAGACTCAAAAAGAGTCCAACAATGCCCCAATCATAATTTTCTATTTGGTACTGCTATGGTAGTTAGCAACTGAATCATTTAAGTGGCCGTCAAATAACAAGAATAAAAATTCACTACAATTAACGTTAGAAAATTCTGTCTTTTTCTTTCTTTTTCACACTTTTTTTTTCACAATTTTTTTCACTCTTTTTTTTTTTTTTTGGGAAGTTAGCTGCATGTAGTAGATTGCTGGGGAATAAAACTATTCTGATGCAATGAAGAATTCACAAGTTTAGCTCTGTACCATATTTGATGCAGAATGGATTGAGATTTCACCATAGAATTAATAAACAATATAAGAGAAAATAGAAGAAGAAGAAGAAGAAGAAGAAGAAGAATCAGGGGAAAAGAGAAACTTGGTTGCAACCAATCTTAATTTTATCAATTTATAAAAACGTAACCTACTAGTGAAGGGTTTGGGCCAACCTAACTCACTACTACAAGTCCAATAATAATTTTAAAAAAATCGTAATTAATAAAATTCAACAATAAAATAAATCCTGATTTCCGCATCACATTGTTGCCTTTGTCTTGGTTTCTCGAAGACCATACGACTACATTGCAGGGTCAAGGATCCACCAACTATATTAGCGAGATGCCCAAGATTTTAGGCTCCTTTTCATGTCCAAGAAGTATATTAGAAGGCATAAACCAAGCCTTTTGTTACTCCTTTCACCATGCACTTGCATAGACCAAGAAAGTGACATAAAACTTACAAATCCAAGCTTTCCTAATGATATTATTGCAAACAAAACAAAAGTAAAGTAAGACACATTGCAATTGTAGTATACTCCACTTATACGCAGTCTTCATTATCACACACCAATATGCCATATAATACATTGTATTATTATAATAGAATGTAGAATTTACTTTGAAATTACAATATCACACATGAAGCTATGTCACGCAAGAGAGTTAGAGCTCTAGTGCTCACCATTTTTGTCAATGCCATTCTTAAGAACATCAATTTACCCAAACTTAAAAATAAGTTTATACATCTTACTATATTGAGATATGTTTAAATTGGCAGAAAAATGTATATTTCACAATTATAAACGTACTCCAAAGTGCCAGAATACACAATATATATATATATATATATATATATATATATATATATATACACACACACACACACACACACACACACACACATACATATACACGGTTAACAATTACAGACAAATTTCAGTGTTGAGAGAAGGTAATCAGTAATCAATCTACACTGATATAAGAGTCTATAAATAGTTCACATAATCAATCATTGTATATACCAGTAATTTGTTATCAATTCCTAAAGATTCTACTATAAATTGTTCATCTGTCTCTTCATATTCTTGTTGAAGTCTCTTCACCTTCCTTCAACGGTCATATTGATGGTCCAACATTCATGGGGTTTTGCAGTTTCAACATTTATGGAATTCATTTTCACCATTAATTAGTTGGTAAACCAAACCGAAAGCTTGATGGGAGCTTGGCTATAAATACTATAGTTTGGTCTCCAAACTCACTCATTCAATCTCCTTCAGTTTACACCATCTAATTAGAGTGAAAGGAGTTTGGAAGTACCAAACCCGTGAGAAAAAACAGTATCCTAACGTGGGCAACACCAACGGCTAGAGGTACCGTTTCTTGAGAATTACGGTCTTTATTTTTTATCCCTTAAATGTTTATTCCGCATTATAGAATTGTTAAAATTCTTTACATTTGGTATCAGAGCTTTTTTTATTCTCTGCCTTGGTGAATTTGGTGATGTCTGTTAGTCTCTGTTTTGGCCGAAAGTTTGAAAATAAAAACAAATCAATCAAGTTTTGATTTCTGGACGTTTTCTTATTCGAAAAAAGATTGTATGATGTAGAAAATATGTCAAAATCGTTAGAAATCATATGGAAATTGTTAATCTTTCTATGATTAAAACATGAGAAATGTCTGTGGAATTGTTACTATCAACCTAGTCTAAAAGTTGATGACAACTAAAACTATGTCGTTTTACACTTTTTTTTAAAACAATCTGTATGTGGCCAAAATTCTCGTGTTTTTAAATGTGCCCATGCTATGGTTAATACATGGCTGATTCTACTTTTATATTTGATTTAATTATATGCGATTTGGATAATTGTTATACAAATTTATGAGATTATGCTCAGTTTATGAGAATATTTGTGCATAATGATAACATGTCAGTATTAGTTAAAATTATGTTATTCGTAACTGTTCTCATATTAAGTTAGTCTTTATGCGATTAAATGTCTAATGATCTATATAATTTTAATTAATTAGAGAATAGCCACATCATCTTTAATTAAATAAAGTTGTATGTTATGATTGATTAGGATCACATAAAGAATATTAGACATTAATTGTAATTAATTCTACTAAATATAATAAATTTTATCCCACGGGAATTTTTATTATATTTTTATTATTAATTAGGATAAAATATCAAGTTATTCATAACTTACCCACAGGAATTATGAATTAATTAAATAACTTGATAGTTTTATCACAAAGTTTAATCATAAAGAATAATTGAATCTACTTGAACGAAAAATTTAGCCCGCGGGCAATTTTATGCCATTAGATTGAATTTTTAAGCATGATTTATATTGGTAAAGCATGATATTTTGTTTAGGCCTCATTTTAACATAAACATGTAATCTATAATTTTATGCAGTCGTACAACCTACAAATTTCTCTGATATTCGTTATGATATCCCTGAACTTAAGGGAGATAACTATAAGGTCTGGAATGAGAGAGTTCTTCTTCATTTGGGGTAGATGGACATAGACTATGCTATTAGGAAAGATGAACCACAACAATTAATGATACCAGCACTGCATCGAACATTACGCTTTATGAACTATGGGAGCGATCTAATCGCCTCAGCATGATGTTCATCAAGACTAGAATTTCTGTTGGTGTCTGTGGTTCTGTTGATAGCATGAAACGGTCAAAGACTTACTGAAAGCGATTGATGATCAATTTGTCACTTCAAACAAGGCACTAGCAAGCACCCTGATCATGAAGCTCCATCCCTAAAGCTCACCAGTGTGAGAGGTGTGCACGATCACATCATGCAAATGACGGATATTGGGGCTCAATTGAAGAAACTCGAGGTTGAAATGTCGGATTCTTTCCTGGTACACTACGTCCTAAACTCCCTTCCACATCAATACGGACCTTTCAAAATCTCATACAACACACATAAGGATAAATGGTCAATTAATGAACTTATGACGATGTGTGTTCAAGAGGAAGGGAGATTGGTGATGGAACAGGGAGAAAGTGCAATGCTGGCAACGCATGGAACGGGCAAATATCAAGCCAATCAGAAAGGGAAAGGTAAAATACCCTCCCACCCCAGGCTAGTATCAAGAAAGATTCCAAGTGTTTCTTTCGTAAAAAGAAGGAACACGTGAAGCAGGAATGCGCCAAGTTTCAAAAATGGCTTGCGAACAAAGGTAATCCAACCTCATTTGTTTGTTATGAATCTAATATGGTTAACGTCCATATTACGTGGTGGATTGATTCTGGATCAACAATCCACATTTCAAATTCCTTGCAAGGTTTGCAAAACCTACGGAAGCTAGTAGACGCGTGTGGAAGTTATAGGAACTTGTTATTTAATTTTAAGTAGTGGCTTTGTTTTAAAGTTAGAAAAGACATTTTATGTTCCAAGTTTTTTCTAGAAACTTGATTTCAGTTTCAAGGCTTGTACATTTTGAATATTCCTTTAATTTTTCAGATTCATCTTTCAGTTTATTTTATAAATCTGATTGTGTTGGGAATGGTACTTTGTCTGGTGGTCTTTATTGCATTAATTTACAAAACAATGCCACTTATGATTCAATGCATGTTCACGCTGGTGCTAAAAGATGTGTTATTAATGAGGATTCCTCTAAATTATGGCATCGGAGATTAGGTCATATCTCCACAGAAAGAATTAAAAGATTCAGAAATGAAAGGGTACTTAATCTCTGGATTTTACTAATTTTGAGACTTGCGTAGACTGCATAAAGGGAAAGCAGACCAATAAGTCAAAGAAAGGTGCCAGAAGGAGTTCAGACATATTAGAGATCATACATATTGATATATGTAGTCTAGACATGGATTCACATGGTCAGAAATACTTCATCTCTTTCATAGATGATTACTTACGATATATGTATCTCTACATATGCTTTATGACAAGAACGAAGCATTATATGCCTTTAAGATCTTTAAGGTTGAAGTGGAGAAACAATGTGGTAAGTAAGTTAAGATCGTGAGATTAGATAGAGGTGGAGAATATTATGGTAGATATCCAGAGGATGGACAAGCACCTGGACTATTTGCAAAGTTTCTTCAAGAGCATTGGATTGTTGCCCAATATACCATGCCCGGTTCACCGGACCAAAATGGTGTTGTAGAAAGAAGAAACTGAACATTATTGGACATGGTGTAGAGTGAGCTTAGCAGCTCTAATCCTCCTAAATCCTTGTGGGGTAAAGCACTTAAGACGGCAGTGTATATGTTGAACCGAGTTCCAACCAAGGCTGTTCCTAAAACACCATTTGAATTATGGAAAGGTTGGAAACCGAGTTTGCGACATATGCGCGTTTGGGGATGCCCGTCTGAAGTGAGAATTTATAATCTACAAGAGAAGAAGTTGGACCCAAGGACCATTAGTGGGTATTTCATTGAATATGCTGAACGGTCTAAATGTTACAGATTTTATTGTCCATCTCATAGCACTAGGATTGTGGAATCAAGAAATGTAAAGTTTTTTGAAAATGACTTGATCAGTGGGAGAAATCAAACCATGAACATAGTTTCTGAGAAGGATCATTTAGAATCTCAACCATCCACCTCAAGTGATAGATTGGTTATTGTTTACAGCACTCCTCAAGTACAAACTGGTGTTGAACAATCGATCATTGAAGTTCCACAAGCTGCTGACGACATTCCAGTAGATCAGGTAGTTCAAGAGTTTCCAAAAACTCTTGAACAAGGAGTTGAACCACATACTTCTCAGGAGTATGATGGTACAACATTAAGAAGATCTATTAGACCAAAGATATAAGCAATTCCTGATGATTATGTTGTGTATCTGTAAGAATCTGACTACAACATTGGAGCCAAAAATGATCTCAAGTTCTATTCACAAGCCATGAGTTGCAAAGAATCAGAATTATGGTACAATGCCATGAAGGAAGAGATGAGTTCTATGAAGAGTAACGGAGTCTGGGATCTTGTTGAGTTGCCTAATGGTGTTAAAGTCATTGGATGTAAGTGGGTTTTTAAAACAAAGAAAGACTCATTAGGTAACATTGAGAGATACAAGGCAAGACTCATTGCTAATGGATTCACTCAGAAAGAAGGAATTGATTACACGTAGACTTTCTCTCATGTATCTAAGAAAGATTCCTTGCGCATTATTTTGGCATTAGTAGCCCATTTTGACTTAGAATTGCAACAAATAGATATGAAAACTGCATTTCTCAATGGAGATCTAGAGGGAGAGGTTTACATGAAACAACCTGATGGATTCCTCTCTAATGATGGTGATTAATTGGTTTGCAAGCTCACGAAGTCCATATATGGTTTAAAACAAGCATCCCGCCAATGGTATTTGAAATTCCATAATGTAATTTCTTCATTCGGCTTTGTAGAAAACATTATAGATCAATGTATATACCAAAAGGTCTGTGAGAGTAAAAATTGCTTTCTTGTTTTATATGTGAATGACATTTTAGTAGAAACTAATGATAAGGGTTTGCTGCATGAGGTGAAACAATTCCTCTCTAAAAATTTTGATATGAAAGATATGGGTGAGGCATCTTATGTTATTGGCATTAAAATCCATAAAGACAGATTTCGAGGCATCTTGGGTCTAGCTCAGGAAGCGTGTATCAATAAAATTTTAGAGAGATTTTGGATGAAAGATTGTTCACCCAGTGTAGCCCCCATTGAAAAGGGTGATAGGTTCAATTTGAACCAATGTCCGAAGAATGACCTTAAAAGAGAACAAATGAAAAACATCTCATATACTTCTATCGGAAGCGCAATATATGTTCAGGTCTGCACAAGACCTGACATTACATTTGCTGTAGGAATGTTAGGACGATATCAAAGTGATCCAGGTTTAGACCACTGGAAAGCTACAAAGAAAGTAATGAGGTATCTTCAAGGAACCAAAGACTACATGCTTATGTATAGATAGACGAACAATCTGGAAGTAATTGGCTACTCAGATTCTGACTTCGCTAACTATATTGATTCACGCAAATCAACATCAGGATATATTTTTTTGATGGCCAGTAGAGCTATATCATGGAGGAGTGCCAAACAGAGTTTGACTGCTACTTCTACTATGGAAGCCGAATTCGTATCATGATCTAAGGCTACTTCACATGGTGTATGGCTTAAGAGTTTCATTTTTGGGCTTAGAATTATGGATTCTATCTCTAGGTCATTAAGAATGTATTACGACAATTCAGCTGCTGTTTTTATGGCCAAGACCAACAATAGTGGGAATCGAAGTAAACACATCAACATTAAATATTTAGCCACAAGAGAACATGTTAAAGAAAAGAAAGTGGTCGTTGAGTATGTAAACACTGAGTTAATGATAGCCAATCCCTTGACTAAGAGCATGCTACCGTTGAAATTCAAGGATCACTTAGTGAATATGGGATTTGGATCCATTATGTAATTCTTCATTGTATGAACAATGTTATTTTATTGTAATTCTTAATTATTGTGATGTTTTTCTCATATTTATTTGCACCTTAATTTTGAGAAAATACATCTGTGTTGGACCAAGAATGAACATAGGGCTTATTCATTAAGAAATTATTGCCACATAAATTACAATATTTTTAGAAATAAATAAATTGTAATACATGGAAGGTAATACTCATCATTAGAGGACCTATCGCCATGATTCATGTGTTTATTTCTTTAAAAGGACAATCGATGGGATTGAGTTGAAATACTAGGCTGAATGTATGGAACAAGTGGAAAAATGTAACAGATGTGTTCATATTCATGTTGAAGTCTCTTCACTTTCCTTCAACGGTCATATTGATGGTCCAACATTCATGGGGTTTTCAGTTTCAACATTTATAGAATTCATTTTCACCATTAATTAGTTGGTAAACTAAACTGAAAGCTTGATGGGAGCTTGGCTATAAATACTGCAGTTTGGAACCCAAACTCACTCATTCAATCTCCTTCAGTTTACACCATCTAATTAGAGTGAGAGGAGTTTGAAAGTGCCAAACCAGTGAGAAAAAACAGTATCCTAATGTGGACAGCACCAATGGTTGAAGGTACCATTTCTTGAGAATTACGATCTTTATTTTTTATCCCTTAAGTGTTTATTCTGCATTATAGAATTGTTAAAATTCTTTACATATATTAAATCAAACTGTGAGAAATTACATTGTAAAAAACTAGAACTATTGAAGAACACCAGCCAATTTGATTTCAAGAATTTCTTGAAATCCACGGCAACAATTGAGCTAATGGTGTGATCAACTTTTCTTGCAGGTGAACAAACTCAATTAATCCCTCTTCTCTCGTGTTAAGTCCTCTAGGGTTTTGAATGTGTTCTTTTTGTTGATGTAATTAATGCAAACATGAGATGAGCCATTCTTTAATTTTAAGTTACAAAATTGTAATAGAGAAATTTTTGGAAGTAGTTTCTCTGACTTTATTTTATATAAAATGTTATAATTGGATTGTGTCCCGAATTCTTGTTGAGTATTTGATTAGAAACTGTTGCAAGAGTATTGAGAGTTGATAGTAAAATTGAAGATGTTTTGATTCAGTCCAAAGTGAATTTGATTCATATTTCATCTCAAATTTTCCATTATTGGTTTAACTCATTGTATTGGGACTTCACCTTACATTAAACTCTTCATGAATTGATTCTAATACGATGGTAGGGATTCTTTGGTCATAAATATATGGTGTAACTTCCTACTATTATTTATAGTAAAATATCAGCGTCTGCCCGTGGTTTTCCCGAATTTGTGTTTCCACGTAAATCTTATTTTCTTTGTGATCCATTAATTTCATATTACTAATAATATTCTCATCTAATTATTTGACTGTATTCATAACATACAATATAGTATACCAAATATATAAACCTCTTTGTAGTATATTAGTGAATATTTTTATTTTAATAGGTAATTATGAAATAATTAATAAAAACATATTTTATTAGTTAAATATATCAAGGTTATAATTATATACTATTTGGTCACAAATTATTGAATTAATTGGTTACAAATTATTTCTCGGTCATAAATCAAAAATTTTATAGATCACAAATCAAATGTTTTATAGGTCACGTTTTATTTATCGATCACAAATCATAAAATTTATAAGTTATGGCTCAATTTTTTTAGGCCACATTATTTATTAGTCATAAGTTATCGGTTACATGTTATTAGTTGATCACAAAATATCTAATTTATTAGTCACAATCTCCAATAATTAGATACACATTACAAATGAATCAATTTATTGGTCATAATCAACCAAATAATTGGTCACAAACATCGCCACCCCACCGTATCTCACCTAGCACCACAATACCACCTCCACCATAAACATCACCATACCTCACCAACACTTCCAACATCACCATAATTGCTATCACCGTCGCCGCCACAACACCAACACTAACACTACCACAACACCAACACCACCACCAGAACACCAACACCACCAATAACAACACCCAAACCTAATTACCCTTAAGTGCAGCAACAGGCAAACACCACCGCTGCATTCCAAAGCGACAACTATAGTGGCATCATCTGAGCGGTGACTGTAGCGATGTCATATGAAGCGTTGACTGTAGTGGTTGCTGTCGTAGTATCATCGTCATTGCTTTGTACGGCTTCATTGCTGTTGTTGATGACCTCATTGTGCACGACGTTGTGTGCGCGATGTATTTCGATGGTCAATTTTCAAATTCGGAGGCATTTTTCGACAGCATTGTTAAAAGAGAGAGAGAGAGAGAGAGAGAGAGAGAGAGAGAGAGATATATATATATATATATATATATATATATATATATATATATATGTTTGAGAATGAAATTTGATGGGATGGATAGAGGTATGGCGAGTATATAAATTAATTTAATTTTATAATATTGATCATCGTCTGATTTTTGTATAAACAAACTTTAAATCTAATTTTTGAAATGGTAATTTAAAAAAATTGATTCTGTGTAATTTCATTCAAATTGTGGTGAAGTTACGTAATTGGAAGGAAGTTGGATGAAGTCCACATTTTTTGGTATTGCTAGTGGGTTGGATGATGTGGGTTGACAACTTTTTTCAATTTGTTACACTAACATCTTGATTGGCAGATTTGTTTATATCCTTAGTGTCATTGTCATTGATTTGAACAATACTTAAAATAATCAATGATCTTGATTTTTACACATCATGAAATATCAATCAAGATGTACAATGAAATACACAAGTAGCTTAATTCAACTTTTTTTTAGAGAAGTGATGCAGGGGAAGATTATAGGAAATACAAAAATCTCACAAAAAGAATTTCAACGAAGAAAAATTCAAGAAAACTTTATTTCATTCAAAATTGAGTTGCCTCAAAGAGTTTACAACGTTTAAATAGTGAAACCATAAGAAAATTCGGAAAGAAATTACCTAATAATAAAAAATATTATTTTTTTCCAAAAATAAAAAAAAAATTGAGATAATAACGGATCTTGATTCTCCTAATCATCAGAATCATCCCCCAACAAATGGAAATCAAATCCGAGTTTATTTGACTAAAATATTGCCAAAACAAAAATTACCATAAACGGCAACAACGCTTAATTGAGGGCCTAAACGATGGAATTTGCCCAAAATTTGACATGCATCAAGGCAAAATGCCCTGAGTTGTGATCATTGTCCCGTTTCCAATCAAATTAGACTAGCAATTCGCCAAAAACGAACAAACCCGAAATTAAATGAAATTATTATTTTGCCTTCATCATTCTCCACGGGTTGAGAAAAATTCACTCTCGAATTTGACGGGGTAGAAACCTCATCATCATCAGAATTATCACCACGAAATGGCGGCTCTGGCGGCAATCCATCTGGAAGCTCTTCCGGAAAGTCCTCATGAAATTCCTCTGGCAATGACTGAATCCTGAGAATGACCTCCTGCTCACTGTCAACTAACTTTTCCACCAGGACATTCACTATCCCATATCCTTCCATATTTGTCTCGAACTTCACTCTGGTCAGGACATTGGCGCATTCCCAACTGAGCTCTTATCTAAAAGCAACACACTTTTCTTTTCTCCAATAGTACACGTCGACTGGAAGACATTAGTACGCAACAAGTCAATGTTATTTTCTAGGGAAGTTAGAAAACTCCGCCTCACCACCAATGCCTAACCCACATCACGAACCCCAAACTCCTCATTCTCTGTTGCCTCTTCTACACCTTCACTGTCAAATACAGGGGGACCGTAATAATCAAACTCTTCCTCATCTGTTGCTTCTTCAGTGTATTCGTTGTCAAATGCATGCTGACATTCATAATCAAACTCTTCTTCCTCTGTTGCTTCTTCAATGTCTTCATTGTCAAATACAGGCAACCGTCATAATCAAACTCTTCATCCTCTATTATTTCTTCAATGTCTTCAATCGTGACATCCTGAATATTATGATCACTGTATTGGACTTCCTCAATCGGAACCTGCCCACGACGACCACGACCTTTAAGCGCATGTTACTGCGGCATAGGTGCAGCAACTTGCTGTGTCAGCAACTCCACTTGTTAACGCAACTGTGCGATTTTATCATGTCTATGTATCTCCTCTATTAGGGCTTCACAGGCTCTTGACGTCTCCTTGACGGCATAGTGAAGGAACGACTTCGGCTCTGATACCAACTGATGTAGAGGAAGATTATAGGAAAGACAAAAATCTCACAAAAAGATTTCAACCAAGAGAAATTCAAGAAAACTTTATTTCATTCAAAATTTAGCTGCCTCAAAGGGCTTACAACGTTTAAATAGCGAAACCCTAAAAAAAATCGAAAAGAAATTATCTCATAATAAAAAAAATTATTTTTTTTAAAAATGGAAAAAATTAAGATAATGACGGATCTTGATTCTCCTAATCATTAGGATCATCCCCCAATAAACGGAAATCAAATCCGAGTTTATTTGATTAAGATATTGTCAAAACAAAAATTACTATAAACGGCAAAAACGCTTAATTGAGGGATTAAACGATGAAATTTGGGAAAAGTTCATGGTTCAGGGATTTACTTTGAGTAAATCAAAAATCGGGTCCCAAAGTTTAAAATTGCAAAAATTAGGTTTTTTCATGAATTAATTAATTATATTTTACAATTATTATATTAAATTAAATATTTAACTGTAATATAATATAATTAACACATCCCACCCCACTTCCACCACCCCAACTGCTCCGGCGACTACTCCGGCGACTACTTTCCGGCAACACTTAATTCCGGCGACTATTCCGATGACCGTTCGCCGACGCTTAATTTAGATATTCCGAGGTCACAGATAACGTATTAAGGTCACAGTTAGCTTAATTCAGATAACTGCTCCAATTCCGAGGTCACAGATATCTTATTAAGGTAACAGTTCCGAGGTCACAGATATCTTATTAAGGTCACAGTTAACTTACTTTGTCACTCATCAAAAAAATTATAAAGTCACAGATATCTTATTAAAGTCACAGTTAGCTTAATTTATATAACTGCTCCGATTCCGATGTCACATATATCTTATTAAGGTCACAGTTAGCTTAATTCCGAGGTCACAGATATCTTAAAAAAAATACAGCTAGCTTCATTAGTCAGAACAATAATTAGGTCACAGATACCAAAAAGAACGACCGTCATCGTTAACCCCACTACAACAATAACAAAATACGACCACCACTGCACGGATCCACTACCACCGCCCAAAACATACCGCCACAGATCCACCACAACCACGCATCCCCAGATCTGCGACATTTTTCAAAACCAAACAACCATCCCCGCCGACAACACAGATCTCCACACCACAACCACCACCGAACAAAAAACCCCAACCCGCCACCGTCCCATTTTTAATCCCAAAATCCACAGCTAAGCCAAACACCCACCCCAAAGAAATTTCCATCAATTGGCGAAGTGTCGACGCCGGCAAGGCGTCGACTCCGTCACGAATGTCGTCTGTGAGCAGTGTGGACGCTGCTCACACAGCAGCGTCGACGCTCCGACAGAGTAGGAGGGAGGAGGAGAAGGTAGGGAGAAGGGGAGGCGGAGGCGGCGGCGACGACGGTGAGAGTGAGAGAGAGAGAGACGGTTGGGTTGGATTGTGACTGAATGAGTTGAGAAATTAGGTTTTAAAGGGATAATTTCTTTTTTAAAAGATAAGAAACCTGATAAATAAAAAAAAAACTTGAAAACCTGATTTTTTAAATGGTTAAACTTAATGCCTGGTTTTTGGTAATTTTCCCATGAAATTTGTCCAAAATTTGATGTGCATTAGGGCCAAAGGCCCTGAGTTGTAATCATTGGCCCGTTTCTAATCAAATTAGATTAGCAATTCGCCAAAAACGAACAAACCCGAAATTAAATGAAATTATTATTTTACCTTCATCAAGAAGTGGGTCTCACAAGTGGATCTAAAAAGGATGTTAAAGTCCATGTTTTTAATATTTTTCATCTTAAACGCAATTTGCATTTTCTTTACATATCTTTCATATCTTTGTTGGAGAGAATTTCAACCATTTTAAAAAATTAAATCACAATTTAAATCTAATTTAAAGTAGTGCCGTCACAAGTTGTCACTCTAACACGTAGGTCTAG